>JANSJT010000035.1:1200000-2400000 GCA_024734315.1 Tardiomyces blankii
AAACGCAAAGTACGGCGAATCTGGGGCGTTGAACCGCTTGAGCAGCTCGGAGCGGTCCTCAGCCTTGGTTGCACCGTCGAGCCGCAGGTACATGAGCCCCCGCAACCGCAAAAAGTCCTCCATGATGTCCATGATCTGCGTCATTTGGAAGAAAATGAGTACGCGGTGGCCCGTGGCCCGGAACTTGGGCAGCACCCGATCCAGCAGCTCAAACTTGCCGGCGACGCGCCACAGGTTGTCATTGTTGGTTTTTGTGGGGTTGACAATGTTCTCCACCTCCTCAAACACAAATGGGTGGTTGCAGATTTTGCGCAGCTGCATAATCTGGTTGTTGAGGCCCTTGAGGCCCGAGCTCGACGCCCCGTGCGCGTTCTCGCCAAAAAACAAAACCTTGTGTTTTGTCAGCTGCTGGTACAACCGCGACTGCAGCGCACTCATCTTGCACTTGAGCACCTTTTCGACCTTGTCCGGGAGATCCTTTTCGACGTCCTTTTTGAGGCGGCGAAGCAAAAACGGCCGCAGTACCTTGTGCAATCGCCGGATGATAAGCAGCGTCTCTTCTTCGCTGAGCACCATCTTGTCCTGGCTGCCGGTATTGGCAAACGGCGTGTTGAACCACTCGTCAAACGACTTGACCGAGTTGAAGATCTTGGGCAGCACAAAGTTGAGCAGCGCCCACAGCTCCGGCAGGTTGTTTTGCAACGGCGTACCCGTAAGAATGAGCCGGTACCGCGTGCTGTAGTACTGGGTAAGCGTAGACGACAGCTTGGACTGGGTGTTCTTCATGCGGTGGCCCTCGTCAATGATCATGTGGATCCACTTGAGTCGGCTCAGAATCGGCCGGTCCTTGATGATGTACTCATATGTGGTGAGCAGCACCTGAAAGTCGCCGGTGCGAATGGCGCTCTGCATCTGGCGGCGCGCCTGCGGCGGACCCTTGTACACAATCTTCTTGACGGTGGGCGCCCACTTTTCAAACTCCATGTTCCAGTTGGTGAGCGTACTGAGCGGCACAATCACTAGGTACGGGCCTGCCAGCTTCTTGACCTCGATCAGGTACGTGATGAGTGAGATAGACTGGATCGTCTTGCCGAGACCCATTTCGTCGGCGAGAATGCCGTTGAGGTTGTTATTGTACAGCGACACCATCCACTGCAGGCCCTTGAGCTGGTACTCCTTGAGCTGGCCGCCGACGAGGATGCTCGGCTGCTTGGTGACGGTTTCCTTGATTCGATGGGCCACAGCATAGTAGTCGATCTTGCCCCGGTTACCAGATTCGGTATCGCTGTCGCCCTCTTCGTCGGCAGCCGGAGGAGCTTCTGCGGCGGTTTCCGCTGGTTGCTGCTGCTGCTCTGCCTCGGCACCCTCGTGAGCAAGTCTCTGGGTCTCGCGCTGCTGGGTGAGGACCTTTGCTGCCAGCGAATCCAAAAACGTATTGGTCTGCCGCAGCAGGTGCGTGATACGCGTATCCTTGGTCTGGTCGAGCAGCTTGATGTACGCCTCCTCGTCGTTGGCCTTGAGCGCCTGCAGACGTTGCTTGGCGGTCCGCTCCATGCGCTTTTGCTCTTCCTTCTCGACGAACCCGTGGAACGCCATGACGGCGCGGCCCATTCGTTGCTGGCGCGTCCGTTTGAGCACAAACGCGCCGCGGGCCGTGTTGCAGTGCTTGGTCATGAGCTCGAGATTCTCCATCTTCTTTTGGTTCTCGCGGCGCTGCTTGTCGATGCGCTGTCGGACGCTGAACTGCTCAGTCACATAGGCCTCCTGGAGCGTCAGCTTGCGCATGCGCGTAAAGTGCATTCTATTAGCCTCAGTGAGGCTGACGGTGTTGTAGTAGTAGGTGTTGGCGAGCAGGTCGCCGCGGATCGACTTGGCGTGATCTAGCAGCCGCAGCGCCTTGAGCTCGAGCTGGCTGTCAATGTCGTTGCTGCCCTCGAGCTTGCGAATGCGCGCAGACATCATGGCCAGCACCTGTTTTTCGCGGGCCATCTTTATGTCGTGCGGGTCGACGCCGTCGGGCATGAGCACCGGCACAAACGGGCGGTTGTGACGCGCGCAGTAATCCTCAAACGAGATAGACTCGGGAATGCTGGCGTACGGGTCCTCAGTGCCCGCGACGCCTAGTTTTTGCAAAAGCGCCGCCTCGGGAGCGACCACGACGCCGCCCATGGCCGGCGTCGTGCCACCGGCCGTCGCCGGCCCCGCCACAGGCGTTCGCGGACTGGGCGACTGGGCTGCCGACGGCGGATGAGGGCTCGCCTGCTGCTGTTGCTGTTGTTGCGACGCATGCGCTCCAGCACCGATTGGAGACTGACTCGGGGGCCGTTGGAACCGTTGAAACTGAGCCGCCGGCGATGACGACCCCGCAGCACCACCACCACCACCAGCCTGTGGGCCGTGCTGGCTCGGCGGAGGACTGCTACCGCGCGAGCTGTGCTGCTCCTGTGGCGTACCCGTCCCGGAGGACGGCTGCGCCTGGCCTTGACCTTGGCCCTGCGTCCCGCGCTGGCCAAACAAGCTCTGCAGAACATGGGGCGGCGGCGCTGCATTGCGCGCAATCGCCTTGAACACAATCATCTGGTTCCGCAGCGTCTGGATCTGCTCCTCAGTAAACGGAAACGCGCGGGCCTGCATCTGCTGCTGTTGCAGCGGGATCTGCGGCTTCAACTGCGCCTGCCCTTGGTTCTGTCCGTAGCCTGGTGTTAGCGTGGTGTTTCCTTTTCTGTTTCCTGGGGGCGCTGCCCCCAGACCCCCGTAGCAACTGCTTCGCAGTTGGAGCTGGGCATTTTGAAAAACGTTTGGAAAGAGCGGATCTGGTATCACTTACCATCGGGCCCTTGTCCCGCACCAATCTGTCCATTACCGGTTTGCTGCTGAGGCTGCTGCTGCCGTTGTTGTTGCTGTTGTTGGTGTCCTTGCTGCTGCTGCTGCTGCTGCTGTTGTTGTTGTTGTTGCTGCTGCTGCTGCTGTTGCTGCTGCTGTTGCTGTTGTTGCAGCATTTTTTGTCGCTGGAGAACCTCTTGTTGGTGTCGTAGCATCATAAGCACACGCGAAATCTCCTGAAATTCCTGATTACGGGCAGCATTAGGCCCAAGCTGCTGCTTCAGCATCTGATATCGCTGCTATTAGTGTCTGAAATCCAAAAACCGAGAGCCAACAAAACGGCCGCTAAATGACATCATGCAACTTCAACCGCCAAGCGGTTGCTACGGGGGGTCTGGGGGCAGCGCCCCCAGGAAAAGAAAAAAATCACACGCAGACAAATACGCACCCTCATTAGCTTCTGAAGCTCCTCTTGGGTCGTCGGGACAGAAATGCCCATGCCTCCAGGCTGGGGCGACGGAATCATGCCAGGCCTCTGACCCTGCGGGCTGCCAGTTGCTTGACCGGGCATCCCCTGTTGGGGATGCTGGGCCTGCTGGGCCTGCTGCTGCTGGAACGCAGCAAACGGTACCGGGTTGTACCCATTCATGGCAAAACGTCTCTTGTCAAAAACGCGGCGCGTCCCACGCTGCTCGCGCAATCACCGAGCGTCAGGTCGTCGAGCACGCGCACTCTGCACGTGTTTGCACGCTGTACACGGCTTGCTGGGCGGCACGCCGGGCCCAGCGATAGTCGCGAGGCACTATGGCTCAAACGCACGCGGCGAAAAGGCCGTTGTGGGGCCCTGGACTGATCCTTTTTCGCGAGGCAAAGGCGGCGCAAACTGCGGAGCCTGTCTAACGTTTAGATCCGCAAACGCGTCTTCCCTCTGCTTGTATACTGTTCGCCAGCGTGGCCCACCAGGGAGTCCTAGAGCACGCTGTATCGGGGTCTCGTGTTGGTGTGGATGCAGGGCTGGTTCGGTCGGGCGAGAAAGCGCCGAATCCTGGTTGGGAGGTATGCGCGATCAGCTTGGTCACACACCCTCACGGCGTTATGCCGTTGTGTGCATACTTGCACTTTTTTTTTTTTTTGTCCTGGGGGCGCTGCCCCCAGACCCCCGTAGCAACCGCTTCGCGGTTGGTTCCGCTCCAAACTCTTTTCCAACTGCGAAGCAGTTGCTACGGGGGTCTGGGGGCAGCGCCCCCAGGAAAAAAAAAAAAGGAGTTCGCGACGCCATCCACATGAAATTAATACAGCTAAACCACAGCCGCACCGCGTGCGTATCGCGATCCAAACCCAAAAAATGACCCCCCAGGACAGAGAACCAATAACCCCGAAAACCTATCAGCAAGGATAGCACCTAGGAACCAAGAAAAAAACAAACACGGGCTTTGGGCACGGTGCCCCGTGGTTGATAACTAAAGAAAATATGACCCACCCGGACGGCCGCCCGCGCGGCCGCCGAGGCAAAGTCGACCCGGACGATGAGATGTACGCCGAAACCGCAACCGACGAGATGTTCTCGGGACCGGCTCCCGAGGCGATCCCCTCGAGCTACTCGAGCTTCCGGCACCGGGCGTACTCGCGTTCGCACTCGGGCGCGCACGCCGACCACGACGAGGGCGCCAGCTACCGCCGGCCGTCGTTTGACACGTACGGACGCCGGGACTCAATGGCGTCGGCACACAGCTTCCAGAGTGCCTCGCAGCAGGGCACGCCTCTGCTGTCTGCGTCGCACACGTCGTTGGGAGCCGCTATGGCGGCCGGCGGTGTACACGGGCGCGAGCGGTCCGAGTCGCAGAGCTCGTTCCGATTCTTTACGTGGGACGAGATCGAGCAGGCCGAGGGTGCGACGACAATCGCCAACGACGTCGACCCGGTCGAGCTCATGGCCGAGGAGGCGGAGGAATTTGATGCTCTTGACGGCGACGCACTGCTGCTGGCGTCACCGGACGCGCCCGAGCCAGCACTGCCGGTTCGCGAGCCCAGACGCAGACGCTCGTCCACGTACTACCAGGAGTCGGCGCTCGACGAGCCGCTGCTGGCCGTGGCCGACGCAGAGCACCAGGCCCACCACACGTACCACTCTGAGCGCCAGCAGCAGCGGTACTATATCTCTGAGGAGGACCTGGTCATTGGTCTCGCTGGCTACAAGAGCTCGCGCCTGCGGCAGGCCCTGTACGTTGCTCTGTGCGTCGCGACGCTCGGAATCGCGTACCTGGTGCTGCGGTGGTTCCCACGGTGGCGGATTGCGTGTCTCGGCACGCCGGCCCCCCTTGGCCAGTGCGAGTGGGTTGTCGTCGAGAACCAGTGGGGCGACCTCGAGATTTTGGACGTTGGCGTCGCCCGATACGACAGCCAGCTCTCGACGGTGTTCCGCAACCGCGACGCCGAGAAACACCACCAAGAACACCACGAGCGCGAGAACGGACACTTTGAGGCGCGCGCTCGAGCGGCTCGTGCGGGTACCGCAGCCCAGCTCGACGACGAAACCGCCGACGAGGCGGCCGCCCGCGCCGCCGACTACTCGCGCGAGGAGGAAGAGGAGTACGTCGACAAGGACCCAATGGTCCCGTCTCTAAGGTGGTTCGACTACCGGTACCTGCGGTTCTTGTACCACCCACTCGAGGATATTTTTCTCACCAACACCGACTGGGTCGACCCGCAGGCCGTCGATATGGAGGCGCTGCAGGCGGGCCTCGACTCGGACCTGCAGCACGAGCGCGAAAAGGTGTTTGGCGCCAACGTGCTCGACGTCAAGGAGAAGACAACGGCGCAGCTGCTGGTCGACGAGATCTTGCACCCATTCTACGTGTTCCAGGTGTTTTCGATGCTGCTATGGGCCGCCGACGAGTACTACTACTACGCCGGGTGCATTTTCTTGATCTCGATCGTGTCGGTAGGCAACACGCTTGTCGAGACCAAACGGTCGTTTGCGCGGCTGCGCGAAATCTCGCGGTTTGAGTGCGACATGCACGTGCTGCGCTCTGGGTTCTGGGTAACGGTCCCGTCGTCCGAGGTCGTGCCCGGCGACGTGTACGAAATCAGCGACCCGGCCATCCACACGGTGCCGTGCGATTCGCTGCTGCTGTCGGGCGACTGCATCGTGAACGAGTCGATGCTGACGGGCGAGTCGGTGCCGGTGTCCAAAGTAGAGGCCGACGACGCGGCGCTGCGCGAGCTGCGCGAGACCGGCAACAGCATTTCCGACGCAGTCGCAAAGCACTACCTGTACTCTGGCACCAAGATCGTGCGGGTCCGACGCCCGCGCTCCCGCAACCACGCCGAGGACTTTGAGCCGGCGCTGGCGCTCGCAGTGCGTACCGGCTTCTCCACCACCAAGGGCGCCCTGCTGAGGTCTATGATGTTCCCCAAGCCGACGGGCTTCAAGTTCTACAGCGACTCGTTCAAGTACATTGGCGTCATGGGCCTTGTGGCGGTGTGCGGGTTTGTGGTGTCCACCGTCAACTTTTTGCGCATGGGCATGCCGACCCACTTGATTGTGTTTCGGGCGCTCGATCTCATCACAATTGTGGTGCCGCCGGCGCTGCCCGCGACGCTCACTATAGGCATCAACATCTCGCTGGCCCGGCTCCGCGCCAAACAGATCTTCTGCATCGCCCCGACAAGGGTCAACGTCGGCGGCAAGCTCGACGTCATCTGTTTTGACAAGACCGGCACGCTGACCGAGGACGGCCTCGACGTGCTCGGCGTGCACCGCCGCGAGGGCCACCAGTTTGGCGGACTCCTCGAGTCGGCCCAAGACCTGTCGGGCCGGTTGCGTCGTCATCACAGCGACGGCCGAAGCCAAAACCACAACCAGACGCCGACCGACGATCTTCTCAGCGTGCTGGCGACGTGCCACTCGCTCCGCCATATCGACGATGAGCTCATGGGCGACCCGCTCGACGCCAAAATGTTTGAGTGGACGGGCTGGACGTTCCAGGAGAGCGATGGCCACGGCGGTAGTGGTGGTGGTGGTGCGCACGTCGAGCGTCTGTCCATGTCGCCCGACCGACGCGTCAAGCTGAGCGTCGCCCGCACGTTTGAGTTTGTGTCGCAGCTCCGCCGCATGTGCGTCATTGCCCACAACGAGACAACCGGCGACTATGCCGTGTGCGTCAAGGGCGCGCCCGAGGTGATGCGCGCCATCTGCGACCCCACCACGCTGCCAAACAACTTTGACGATCTCCTCCATGAGTACACCCACCGGGGCTACCGTGTGATTGCATGCGCGTCGCGGCCTCTGGGGCCCGACGGCAAGCACGTTGCGGCCGAGACGACGCGCGACGAGGCCGAGAGCGGCCTCGCGTTTCTGGGCTTCATTGTGTTTGAGAACAAGCTCAAGGGGTCGACGGCCCGCACCATCGCCGAGCTCGCCGACGCCAAGATCCGCACCATCATGTGCACAGGAGACAATGCGCTCACGGCGGTGTCGGTGGGCCGCGAGTGCGGCATGGTCTCCAAGGGCACCGTCGTGTACGCGCCCCACTTTGAGCAGGTACCGGCCGAGGACCTGTACGGTCCTGGCTCCGGCACCGACCCAGTCGACGTGGTGCGGTGGGAATCCATCGACGACCGCAGCATGCGCCTCGACGACGCGATGCGGCCGTTTGACCTGTCCGTCACCGACTACACGCTGGCGGTGACGGGCGAGGCGTTTCGGTTCATCATCGAGCGCGGCGATACCCATCACATCGAGCAAATGCTCATCAAGAGCTCGATCTTTGCCCGCATGTCCCCCGACGAGAAGCACGAGCTTGTCGAGAAGCTGCAGGGCATCGGCTACACGACAGGCTTTTGTGGCGACGGCGCCAATGACTGCGGTGCCCTCAAGGCGGCCGACGTTGGCGTGTCGCTGTCCGAAGCGGAAGCGAGCGTCGCGGCGCCGTTCACGTCGCGCATCTTCGAGATCTCGTGCGTTCTCGATGTCATCAAGGAGGGCCGCTGTGCGCTCGCCACAAGCTTCAGCTGCTTCAAGTACATGTCGCTCTACTCGGCGATCCAGTTTGTCACCGTTAGCATCCTCTACAGCCTCGGCAGCAATCTCGGCGACTTTCAGTTTCTATACGTCGACCTGGCGCTCATTCTGCCCATCGCCATCTTCATGGCGTGGTCCAACCCGTATCCGAAGCTGTATCAGAAACGCCCCACCGCCAACCTTGTCTCCCGCAAGGTCCTGGTGCCGCTTATCGGCGAGATTGCGCTCTTGGCCGGGTTTCAGTTCTTGGTGTGGGCCCTCGTCCGCCGCCAGCCGTGGTACACGCCGCCGGTCATGGGCGCCGAGGACGCTGACGTCAACGGCTCTGACAACACCGTCCTGTTCTGGTTCTCGTGCTTCCAGTACATTTTTGTCGCCATGGTCCTTTCGGTCGGCCCGCCGTTCCGCGAGCCCATGTACAAGAACCTGCCGTTTATGGCCACTGTTTTCGCGACCGTCATGCTCACGTTCCTGCTAATGTGCGTCGACCCCGACGGCGGGTTTGGCCACTTCATGAACCTCACCTACGCGTCGGCCCAGTTCAAGCTGCTCCTCGTTGTCCTGGCGGCCGCGAACTTTGTTCTCTGCTGGGTTGGCTACAAGCAGGTGTTCCCGGCCATGGCCGTCCTTGTCCAGCGCGCCCGTCGCGCCCTTGGCATCAAGAAGATCCGCAAGCGCTACAAGGTCCTCAACGCCGAGCACTCCGCCAAGGCAGACGTCTAATTATCAACACCCATGTACACTCTACAATTGCATTTCATCCTATCCTTTTCCCTGGGGGTTCCACCCCCAGACCCCCGTAGCAACCGCTTCGCGGTTGAATAAGAGCACCTTTGGCCGTATATCGACTGCGAGTCGTTTCCTTGGGGTTCCGCCCCAGACCCCCGTTGCAACCGCTTCGCGGTTGAAAGCACCGACTATAAATCAACTGCCATTTATTTCCTGGGGGTTCCACCCCCAGACCCCCGTAGCAACCGCTTCGCGGTTGAAAGCACCAACTATAAATCAACTGCCATTTATTTCCTGGGGGTTCCACCCCCAGACCCCCGTAGCAACCGCTTCGCGGTTGAAAGCACCGACTATAAATCAACTGCCGTTTATTTGCTGGGGATTCCACCCCCAGACCCCCGTAGCAACCGCTTCGCGGCTGAAAAAGAGCACCCATCATAAATCAGCTGCGAAACAGTTACCACGGGCCATCCATCCTCAGGAAAAGAAAAGCGACGATTCCAAAGGAAGCCACGCCCAACTGCGAAGCAGTTGCTACGGGGGTCTGGGGGTGGAACCCCCAGGAAAAGCAAAGCGACAATTCGAAGGGAAGCCACGCCCAACTGCGAAGCAGTTGCTATGGGGGTCTGGGGGTGGAACCCCCAGGAAAAGGAAAGCGACGATTCGAACGGAAGCCACGCCCAACTGCGAAGCAGTTGCTACGGGGGTCTGGGGGTGGAACCCCCAGGAAAAGGAAAGCGACGATTCGAACGGAAGCCACGCCCAACTGCGAAGCAGTTGCTACGGGGGTCTGGGGGTTCCACCCCCAGGAGAGAAGTGCCAAAACAGACAGAGAGTCGTAGCAAAACGTCTATTGCTGGGTCGTGAAGAATGCGTGAGATTTTACATGAGATTAGTGCGCCGGAGCCGCGTCGCCGTGGGCGGCATCGTGGTGGTGGTCGTCGTGCGCGTGCAGCTCCCACGGCTTCTTGAGGCCGAACATGACGGGGCCGTCCTGGTGTTAGTGCGTGTAATGGGGCAACAAAAGAGTAAGTACTGACCTCGCGAACCCGGTAAAAGATCCAAAACCACATGGCAGCACCAAGACCCTTTGCGATGAACCGCTGGGTCAGCGGGATCTTGGGGAACGGGAGCGCGCCGGGACCCGCATTGTACTTGGGTCCATGATGGCCGCCGCCACCGAGTCTGACGAACGAAGGCCGCATTGTGTGTGAGACGTGTAGCCCTTTGATGCACTGTCGAGGCCTGCCGGTGGTTATTTTGGCCCGGTGCTAATTGGTCGGGTGTGTGGTGGTCGTGCTGCAGGGTACTTAGTGCCGAGTAATACGCGGTGAAATTTGCGGATGCCAGCTTTACGCTTCCAAGTATCAATATGAATATGTCACGGTGACGAAGGTCGATGCACATCTAATATCGTACTGGAACGTACCCACAGACAAGAACTACGCGATGAAAAATTCAAGGACACACTTGCACCGAAAAACGTGGACAACTGTCGCCCTCAAAAACACAGCCGCCCGCAGCCACATATACAATGGAAAACACTCTGGCAAACAAGCCCGCGGACCGCCCCGACGAGATAGACGCCATCCTCGAGGGACTCGACCGCTACAATGAGGAGAGCATAGCCGTTCTCGAGAAGTACGTCCAGAGCCAGGCCAATGGCCCCGCCAACGACATTGTCGCCAACCTGGCGCTTCTCAAGCTGTACCAGTTCTATCCGCGCCAGGCCAAGGACGAGCTGATCCTCACGGTCCTCACCAAGGCCCTCGTCCGCTTCTACAGTGCCGACTTCACCTCGGCCATGCACCTGCTGCCCCCGCATCTGCTGGTGTCGGAGCCGGCGTCGGACGACTCGCTGGCGGCCCAGGTCCAGCGGCTGTTCAAGCTGTACGGCCTGCTGGACTCGGCGCGCTACGGCGAGTTCTGGTCGCTGTTTGAGCGCGACGAGTCGTACGCCGACGCCGTTGCCGACGTGGTGGGCTTTGAGGACGACCTGCGTCTGTCGATCGCCCGCACCGTCAAGGTCTCGTGCCGCCAGGTCGCGGTGCCCGTGTTCCGCGCCTGGGTTCACCTGTCCGAGAACCGCTTCCCCGAGTGGGTTGCGTCGGTGCTCAAGTGGGAGATCAAGGACGACCGCGTCCTGGTCCCGGTCTCGAGCGAGACCATGATCTCGTCCAAGCTGACCATCACCAACGAGAACGTCCGCTTTGAGCAGCTGTCGCGCATCATTCGCCGTGCCTTTGAGCTTGGCGTTTGAGCAAGTGGTCCCGCCGGCCCTCTTCCCTCTCGCCCGCCTCGGCCGGCGTCCCTTGACGTTACGAAGCCTGCATGAATTTTCTGTTATGTCTGTATTTTGCGTCGGCCTCGCTGCCGCGCCGCCCATCTTCTGCGGGACACCCTGTAGAGCGAATCAATCGATTCCATGTGTGGAAAGCTCGAGTGCGACATTTCTCTCCTGGGGGCGCTGCCCCCAGACCCCCGTAGCAACTGCTTCGCAGTTGGGTCTCTGGGCTTAATGTTTAGTTTTTTTTTTCCTGGGGGCTCTGCCCCCAGACCCCCGTGGCAACTGCTTCGCAGTTGAAGAGAGGCTTTGCGCTTCAAGTCCTTGTCTATAGAGGCAAAACGCGCATACCATAACGGGCACTTTTTCCTGAGGGCTCTGCCCCCACACCCCCATGGCAACTGCTTCGCAGTTGAAGAGAGGCTTTGCGCTTCAAGTCCTTGTCTATAGAGGCAAAACGCGCATAGCAGAACGAGCACTTTTTCGTGGGGGCTCTGCCCCCACACCCCCGTGGCAACTGCTTCGCAGTTGAAGAGAGGCTTTGCGCTTCAAGTCCTTGTCTATAGAGGCAAAACGCGCATAGCAGAACGGGCACGTTTTCCTGGGGGCTCTGGCCCCCAGACCCCCGTGGCAACTGCTTCGCAGTTGAAGAGAGGCTTTGCGCTTCAATTCCTTGTCTATAGAGGCAAACGCATACCAGAACAAGCACTTTTCTGGGAGGGCTCCCGCCCCAGGCCTCGTGGCAACTGCTCCCCAGTTGAAAACAAGAGTTTATGCTCCGATTCCTCTCTACAGGGACAACACAACGCGAAACGCCCACATGAAGCCCCCTTATCAGTCTCTTCACGAAATAAACACCATAGAAACCGTCTTTCAACTGCGAAGCAGTTGCTACGGGGGTCTGGGGGCAGAGCCCCCAGGAAAGAAAACACGCGAGTGGGTGCTAATCATAATGTATTCATACGTCCAGCGGCTTACAGGCCGCAACAACCAAAAAAAAAAAAATAAATAAAGCCTCCTTACTGGCGACGCGCCGCCGTCTGCACAGGCATCGGATGGTGCACAGGCATGGGCGGAGGAGCGCCGTAGTAGGGAGTGGGGACAGGCCCACCCATGGGAGGACCGTAAAAGTGCGGAGGCATGCCCGGCACGCCTCCAGGGGGACCTGGCATCACCATAGGGTCGAATCCAGGCATGTGGTGCATCATGGGCTGCTGCGGCGGAGGAGGCATGGGCATGTGGACACCCGAAGGCACGCCCATCGGCACCGGCTGGGGCTGGCGAGGACTGCCAAACGGGTCCATGACAGCCATGGACGGCGAGCCAGTCGGCATGCCTTCCCGGGGCCGCTCGGGGCTCGCGGGAGCCGCAGCAGGTGCCTTCTTGAAGCTGGGACGCGGCAGAGCCGAGGGTGCCGGCGACGAGTGAAAACTGGAGCCGGCAAACACGCCTCGGCCCTTGGCGTTGGGCATGCCAGCCTGCTGTGGGACCCTAGGTGGAGTGGCGTGCATATCAGCGCTGCCTTGAGCGGCCGCAGCCGCTTGCTCGGGCGCCTGGTCGTACAGTCCAGGAAACAGCTGACGCTTGATATCGTTCGTGTCAGCCATGGGGTCACCCAGAGGCTGCGTTGCATCCGCACCTCGCTTAGACTGCGCCGGCGGGCGCTGCTGCTGCTGTTGCTGCTGCTGCTGCTGCTGCTGCGGAGACGGCATCGGCTCACTACCGGCCTTGACAGTACTACCGTTCTTGGGCGCGTTCTTGGGCTTGTTGCGCTTCTTGCCGTTGTTATTGTTACCGTCGCCGCCAGCTAGACCATCCGGCTTGCCAGCCTTTGCATCGCTCTTTGCATCCTTGGGGGACTGTTCGTCGCCAGAGCCCCGACCGTTGGATCCTTTCTTTGATCCACCATTCTTTGGCGTTCCGTTGCGAGTGCTCTTTTCGCCGCCCTTTTTCTTGGACCGGGGAGAGCCCGCAGGCTCTTTCTTGTTGTTGATAGCGGACTTTACGACCGCTGGGTTCGTAATAATCCCTCCTCTCTCTTCCATGTCACGTCTGGCCTGTTAGTGGTGCTATTAGAGGCAGAGTCAATGCAAGCGAGGTGGTGATGCGTCGGGGCCGTATCGCGAGTGTCACGTGTTGGTCATGTGCATGCGAAAACACAGCGCAAATCAGATCGGGACCACAAAATCACTCACGTTCAACGTATGGTTTCAAAGTTCTAGAGATGTGGCGCAGTTATCGTTGTCGATTCTACAGATGGCGGTTCAGATAAATGGACGGATGACGGTGCTCAAAAAGTCGCTGTACCAGTGAATTACTTGCAGGGTGTAGTTAGAAATCCACAGAGAGCCGCTGATCATAATCCGTACTGGTGCCGATATCCTAAAAGCAGGCGGTGATGAGGATCGAGGCCATGACTCGTGTGGCAGGCTATGACGGTGCCGGGACGAGAGCGGGTTGTTGGGGCAACGGATAGGAAGCCCTTGCCCGGATATCCCGCCTGGGGGTTAGTAGTGGTTGGTGATTAGTAAATGTCAACGAAACTTCAAGCCAAAGATGCCAAAAAACCGTTGGAAACGCAGGTTGAAATCAAGAATTCAGCCTAAAAAAATAAAGCACAATGGTGCTACACAACGATAAATGGGACAGAAAGGCCAAGAGAAACTACATGCGCAAGCATGGCATTGTGCCAGGCCCTCGACAGCCGGCAGATGAGGAACAGCAGCAGGAGCCAGAACTCGAATCAAACCTGTGGAGGTACCAGCGAGAGCAGCCCGAGGACGAGGACGATGAAGGCGAAGGCGAAGCCGGAAGTGGGGAAGAACAGAATGGACAGCAGAAAGAGCCTGTTGAGCGCGTTGGAGTCGAAGAAATTGACTTTTTCCCCGAAGCAGAGGACGACGGCGACAGCACCAACTACGCCGAGCTGGCGCGCCAAAAGATCAAAGAGCGGGGACTCGACGATGGGCTTGAAATCGAGCAGAAGAACAAGCTGAGCTACGTCAAGGATAGCGCGGAGTTTGAGGAGATGCGCCAGGACGTTGACCGGCTCAACATGGTGCGACAGATCAAGAAGCGGTTTGGATCCGCCCCGAAGAATGGTGGCGCTGGCGGCGATGATGACGACTTTGATTCGTTTCTTGCCGAAGTAGATGCAGCCGATGCAGCCGATACGGCCAAGACGGACTCCCGTGCTGGCACAAGACCGGCGGTGGCCATTGACGACAAAAAGCAGGCGTGGCTCGACGGCCTCCTCGGCTAGGCCGGCCCGTTTTATTCCGTTTCATTTTCACGACGGCTTTGGCCCAGTTGTCGCGCCACCGCGGCAGCGGCGCTGCGCCCGGTTGATCCGGGATGCTGCGGGGTCATGTCTGCCGCGGGGTGCTGGCCCTGCACTCCCGTAGCGGGCTGCTTCGCAGCTGATCTCGTGTTTGGTGCAGATCATTATTATTGCGGGCGTGGTCCCTCGGCGCGTTTCTCCGCGGGCACGTTGAGCAAAAACTCTACTGCCAATCCTCTGCTAGAGGCGCAGGGGTCCCCCTCAGATCAACTGCGAAGCAGTTGCTACGGGGGTCTGGGGGCAGCGCCCCCAGGTAAAACAAAAAAAAAAGAAAAAGGAACCCAGTGCAGAGTCGTGTTATTCTATGGAGAAATCATCAAAGTCGTGGCAGTCATTAGGAAATGCAGGGGTCATTGAGAGAAAAACGTCAGGGCAGTCAGGCCCGCACAAACATGGACTTGACAGAGGAAAAGACTGCCGAAAAGAGACGGCGAGGATGCTCGAGGGAGAGGCGACGGCCTAGGGAGGAACGGCGGCCGTCTATTGTCTCGGCAGCGGTCGAGTCGGCCACGTCAGAGTCGCGGCGGCCGTAGACGGCGAGCCGGAGAGCGAGGGCGGCGAAGATGAGGGCGTCTGCAACGCGCATGCGGTCAATGGTCTCGCCAGCGGCCGATTTGAGAACGCGAGGCGAAGCAGCCTCGGCAACGTCGCGCTCGCGCAGGCCGGGGCCGGCGTGGACGGCCACGAGGTCACGCGCGTGCTTGCGGCGGAGAGCAGCCGTGAGGGCGTCAAGGTACGTGAACCGCTCATCTGCTTGCGCCGAGACCGTCAATAGATTGCCGCGGAGAAGCGCCGTTTGGCGGTCGACCGACGATTCAAACACCCATGCATCCGGGTCTGGGTCCTGGGGATCTGTACTGTCGTCTGTAGCGGCGGGCGAGATGCGAGCCCAGCGGCCGAGCTCGACGCCCGTCGATGCTTCCTGCAAGCTGTACGACCCGTCAGACGCAGGGGACAGCTGCCACACCACCGGCTGGCCAAGAGCGCCCTTGGCGTCGTCGGCAACGGGCTCGACGCCCGATAGCCGGCGGACCTTTTCGCGGCCAGCTGCGCCGGCAGCCATGGCTGGCGTCGACCGCGGATAAAAGACAATTGAGGAGCCCGAGAACCGCACGACTCGCTTGCCGTCACCGTCATACGACAGTCCGTCAAACACGCCATGGCGGCCACCGGCTCCCTTTTCCTGTTGCACGTCAAACACCGGTACCGCTCGCTGAGGACCTAGCACTCGCTGCACCTGAACGTCTGTGACGCTACCCCCACCGGCATCGGGCCGGCTAGCGTCGCTTCCGGACCGGCGTTGGCGCTTCCACGGCCGCGCAAGCATGTATGTCTCACGATGGGGCTCGCCTTGAGCAGTCGTATCACCACCTATACGGAGCGCGCTGCGGGACCGGGACCGGCTCGACACACGTCCTTGCTCCCGTGGTTGCCTGTCCATGCTCCTCGACTGTCGTTGGCTGGCGCGCACAGACGTCCGTCGACCGGGCCTGTCTGTATCGGCCCTGTCAGACATTGTATCTACTATCAATGTAGCCACACTGATGAATGCCCGCGACTTGTCTTAAGAAATCTTTCTGGGAAACCTCTCCGGCCACTAGACCAATTGTGTCAATTGAACCTCTGCCTCTGGGACCCATGCCACCTGCCCACCTTTATATTTGGACTGGCCCTTAAGCTTTCAGTCCTGCTATACATGGCGGCCCGTGCCCTGCAGCTTGCAGGGCTGCCAGGGGGGCCCACACTGTGGTATAATCCTTAGTCACTCTCTGGTGCACATGGCAGCAGCCCGCGCCCTCATTTCCGGTGCGGCGAGCCGGTACCGGAGCAATATGTTTGCCGACTTTGTGACATTCAATGCTTTGCGTTGTAACTATACAGCCGGTTTATTAGCTGGAATACTAGGCGTCCGCTGCATACTCCCCTCGCCTCCACAACAAAACGCCGAATGACAACATGCGCCACTAGTCCCCTTCGGACCGATCCCATTTCTGCACATGCCTTTGCCGCTCGGCACAAAGCTGGTATTTCCGCGGGCCCAGCTTACACACCAACAAGACCCCGCCGGGTTATCCCGTGACGGACGAAGGCCCGTGCGCCCGTGACACGTTTATCCGTAGACGCCGGCGGCCCGACCGCCGATCAAGAGACTCGCCAGACGGCATCGGACCAACAAGCTTTCAGTTTTGCGCTGATCCCCCGGGCTCGTGATTTCACCGTGCGTTGCAGACGAGCGCATATGCACCGGCCCAATTGGAGGTCCGTCCCGGCCGAATTTCACTCCGGGCCCGAGTCCTCGGTATCCCGATAATGCGCGGTTCCGTTTTGGCCGATTGGTGGCAACACTGTCGCTGGGCGCCCAACGAGACGGGTTCTACACTGGTTTGAAGTGACTGCTTCGCCACTATGCACCGCCGCACAAACAACCGTTATCGTCTTGTCCCCTCCACGGCACCGTGAGTGGGCTGTGTGACACCCCATCTCTAGGGCATGGGCACACAACGTTTCCAACCGCTGTGGTCCCGTTGCGTAGCGCTGGTCACCCCGTTACTTTGTTGTGCTTTCTGTCGACCTCCATGGCAGGTGTTTTGATACTGTTTTTGTTTCCTGGGGGCTCTGCCCCCAGACCCCCGTAGCAACTGCTTCGCAGTTGGAGGATGGCGCGGAGGGAGGATTGGTTTATGGCCGGACGAGACGGTTTGACGAGGATTCGTCTGGTTGGAGAACAGTTTCAGACTGATGAACCGAAGAAATTTTCTTTGGACAAAGGGCATGGAGATGAAATTTCGTTATAAAAGTATAACCGTTTAAAACCGTGTATATGATCTATTGTGGGAACAGCAATTGCCCTATTATTAGGTTTTTGCTTGGCCGATCAATTGTGAACAAGTTGCTACAAAGATGTGAGGTCAGTGTTGTAAAGCAAAAGCGAGAGCCCATTTCACTGGTGGCCGGATTACCTCCAGAATGATACTTCAGTCTTTGATGCATAATCAAATCATGAGCTCGATCATCTACGAAACAGATTTTTTACAGCAGTCTGGGGACAAGTGTTGTTCCAAATGCATACAATTAATTCGTATATGCTGGAGGGATCAACTGCAAAGCCAAAGCAGTTGCCTAGAGGCGACCCGCGTAGCAACTGCTTCGCAGTTGGGCTCGGCACGCCGAGGATTCTTTAATTTCAATTGCTGCGGTAGAACCGGTTCCTGGGGGGTTCCACTCCAGCCACCCGTAGTAACTGCTTCGCAGTTGGGTTCGGCACGGCGAGGATTTTCTAATTCGAAGCGGTTGCCACAGGGGTCTGGGGGTGGAACCCCCCGGAAGAAGTCATTGAGACCCCCGCAGCAACTGTTTCGCAGCTGGGCTCGGCTTGCATAGGAACCTTAATTCAACCGCGAAGCGGTTTGGTTGCCACGGGGGTCTGGGGGTGGAACCCCCAGGAAGAAGTCATTGAGACCGCTGTAGCAACTGTTTCGCAGCTGGGCTCGGCTTGCATACGAACCTTAATTCAACCGCGAAACTGTTGCTACGGGGTCTGGGGGTGGAACCCCAGGAAGGAAAAAAAAAGTCATTGAGACCTCGCAGCAACTGTTTCGCAGTTGGGCTCGGCTTGCATAGGAACCTTAATTCAACCGCGAAGCGGTTGCTACGGGGGTCTGGGGGTGGAACCCCCAGGAAGAAAAAAAGTCATTGAGACCCCCGCAGTTGGGCTCGGCTGGCATAGGAACCTTATAATTCAACCGCGAAGCGGTTGCTACGGGGGCCTGGGGGTGGAACCCCCAGGAAAAAAGTCATTGAGACCCCCGCAGTTTGGCTCGGAGTGCAGAGGAGCCTTTAATTCACCTGCGAAGTTCCTTACAGCGGTCTGGGCCCAAGTGTCATTCCAATGCATACAATTAATTCGTAAAGGCGGATCAAAGCGAAGGCAGTTGCCTAGTGGAGTGGTAGTTGCGCCCTCCAGGAAAACAAGAACGCAGGCCAAGAGACGCTAGCTCTGGAGGGGCTGGCTGCTGCGACGGTCGTCAAAAGCACCTGACAGCATGGACATGCGTTGGAGCTTGAGGCGAGAGCGGCGCTGGCTGAGGGTCTCGTTGGCGGGAGCGGCGGGGTCGTCGTCGAGGACGGGAATGGGACCGCTTTCATTGGCCAAAAGGACCGTGGATCCGCTGGACGAGGCGCGACGGGCCTTGAGGCGCGAGCGGCGGGTCGCAAGCGTCTCGTCGGCACCGTCATCAACATAGCCGCCCACGTCATGACCAACAGCAGTGAGATGCGGGTTCTGGGTCTGCTGGACAACCTGCTGGTGCCAGTTGACACGCTGGCGATAGTCAATGTTTGCCTGGTGCTGCATTTCTAGGAGCGACTTGGCCTGCAGACGGTCGAGCGGGTGCATGTGCTCCGACACCATGGAGTTGCGGACGCGCTCATGGGCGTCGGCCGTGAGTTTTTTGACAGCGGTGTTTTGGGCGCGGCGGCCAGCCTTGCGGATCTCGAGCTCTTCGATGAGCGACGTGGGCTTCGCATTGGGGGCAACGCCGCCGTTGTTAACAAGAAAGTCGGCCTGTTGCGATACTACCTCGGGATCATAGTTGGTGAAGGCGAGATAGTCGCGCGTCGGATGCAGCTCGCCGTCATCGTCCGGGTCGAGCACCGAACTAGTGTCTGCGTCCTTTTTGTTTTTGCGGCGGCCAAACAGGCGGGGACCCTTTTTGTTGACGGCGGTGGACCCGGCTACGCTCCGGGACCCCGTCGTAGACGCGGTATCGCTGCCACCGGGCGGACGCAGAGTCTTGTCGTGCATGAGGTTGGCGCGGTAGTCGTCGTCGTCGTCACTCTCAAAAGTGGCTCGGTCCGACTCCAGAGACTTGGCAGGGCTGACGGGCCGAGCATCGGCATAGCCTGCGTACCCAGCGTAGTCGCCGTCTTGGCTTGGAGCCTGTCCTGAAGCATGGGCCTGGGCCTGGGCATCAATGGCAGCTGCAGTATGCATCGACGTCATAGACCGCAGGCCATGGGCCATGGAGCCAAAGTCGCCACCAGAAAGCGGACGGCTCGTGGACGACCGGCGGGCGCGCGGGGTCTCACCGAGCGGAGCGGGTGCGCCCCATCCGTAGGAACTGGGCAGCATTACCATTGACCGGCGGCTCGACTGTACGACTGTCTTGTTGCCGGCCTTTTGGAGCACTGGCGGCAGCCGAAGCTGGGCCGGGATCGGCGCAGGGTAGTAAATGCCACTGCTGCCAGGGTGTCCTGGTCCCGGAGACATGCGAGGACCGGGAGACATGCGAGATATGGGCCTTGACCGGGACCCTGGGCCGGGAAAGCTAAACTGTGAGGGAGCAGGCGACATTCCAGGCGACATTCCAGGCGGCATGCCAGGTGACACATGGCCCGAATGCGGTGCGGCCAAATCTGGCCTTGCTCCAAGAGACACATTTGGTGGAGGTGATGCCGCCGTTGCCTCGCGTAGCGGCGAGCCCCGTCGCGTGTTGGCAGGCGGCGACGCATCTGGGCGTTCGGGCGACCTACTATCGGAGCTGTCGTTGTCGCTTGCACTTGCACTCTGGGCAGCAGCGTATCGCGGCGGAAACGGCCCTGGCTCTTCCGGGAATGCGCCCGTGTTTGCCGGGTACGGTGACCCGTACGACCCTTGGCCATAGGCCCCCGCAGTCGACGGAACCGGAGCAGGTTGATATGATACTGACTCGCCCTCGTCTACCGGGTATGGTGCATTGGAGTGGACCGACACGCGCTGGTCGCGCTCGGGAGACATCATGCTCGCCAGCGACGACGCACCGCTGCTGTACCGCGCCGTGGCGCCGCCGGGCACCTGAGGAGCCAAGTGCCGCTGGGCGCCGAGGGTCTTGCGGGGCGATTCTCGGTACACTGCGTCGTCAATGCTCTCGGGCGCCGAGAGGTCAAAAGACTGCCTCGAGTCGCGCGAATCGTTGCCGGCCGGCGACGTCTGGGGCGACGCCTGCGGCGATGATGGCTCGGGCGAGCCTGCCCGCCTAGCACTTGCTGGTGCCGTATGTCCAACGTCGTCCGGTAGCGGCAGAGACGACAGCAGCGACTTTGTGGTCCCGGACCGCCTGGGCGAGCTTGCGGCGCTCGCACTGGCGCTGCCGTCGCTCAAGCTCATATGCAGCTCCTGCGTGTCGTGAATAAGAGCGTCAATGCCACTCGTGATCTTGCTCGTGGCAATCGGTCTCTGCGGTTTCGGATGGCTCAGCTTCGTTTCGCTACGGACCGTCGCCGCCGGCGCCGTCGGAGCGTTTGACCACGCAAACGTCTGACTCTTGCGGTTCTGCAGCACGTGAGTCCCCCGTTCTTGCGTCTTGGACGGCGACGTCCACGGTGCCTGTGCCACTGCCATTCCATATGTTCTGGCGGTCCCATACGGCGATGCGTCGGGCTCTGGCGCGTACACAGAATCAGACGTCTCTGAAGCTCCCCGCACATGCGCTGCTGATTCAGACCCAGGCCCAGGCCCAGGCCCAGGTGCCGACGCACCCGACACCGACGCTCCAGACGCTGATACCCCCGAAGTCCCCAGTGATGGGCCCCGTCCATGCACTGGACCCGAGTCCACGACTGACCCCGAGCCCACAGACGACTGGGCATGCCCCTGGACCGGGACTGCCGACTGACCGGCTGACACCTGCCGCGGCCCGGCAATATCTCGGCCGTACATGATTTCCTCGTCGTGCTCCTCAAACGAAAACTTGCCGTCGCTTTCCGCCGTCGCCCTGCTCTCCTGCGATACTACACGGGCACCCTGGTCGCGTGCCCGCTCGACCGCCTCGTCGATATGCACCCCGTCGAACCCAGCAAACATTTTGCCCATAGCCTCCTCCTCGTCGCCCGCCACATACGACAGCGAACTTGCGGTTGAGCTTTTTTTCGATAGCACTGGCGGCGTCATGAGGATCACGGGTTGTCGGTTCTCCTCGCTGGCATTGCGGTTGACTGCCAAACCCGGTCGAGTCGCCTCAAACACAACGCCCTCTTGCTTTCTCCTGCCACTGCTTGGTTGTCTTCGGGGCTCCCCGCTCGCCTCGCGACGCAAAAAAGGCCGTTTTGACGGCATCTTGATACTGAATCTATTGTTAGCTACACGGCCAAAGTCGTGTGCCCGCTATGCGCTCCAAGACAACTGTCACTCCAAAAGGCTAGGATACGTATTCTCACACACAAGACGTTCCCAAACACTGCTTATCGCAGCGTTTGCACCGTCTTTCAACACTGTGGACCACGCCCCGTGACTACCGCCAACCCAAACTGAGGCTCTCTCACGACGACCAAAACATACCACTGATTCTGGCACTGGTTTACAGTACTCGGCGTACCTCCTCCTTTGCCGAAACACTGCTCGTGCACCCTTTGCTTCAAGCAGAGGTCCTCCTCAATCACACTATCAGTCACACGGCCTGTTCTGTCCCACAAGCTGAACACCGGGGCGTAAAAAAAACACCAACCCATGTCGCAGCTGCGGCTGCCGGCGCGGCTTCGTCAACAAACCTTGATGATCAGCACTAATCCGTAGCGGGGGGACGCCAAGGGCTTGTGTTTTTGTGTTGTCCGGGTCCAAGGACCAGCGGGCACTCAGACACCAAGTATACGGCGATTGCACCTTTTTTTTTTCGCTCCACAGCTAAAGCCTCCGACACTGTATCTGGCAGAACAAGGAACGGTGCTAATCACTCGATCTCTGTCCGTAAGACACCTTTGTCTGGAAGACTGTGCATATGCAGGCGCATGCGCCCAGCCCAAATCTGTCCTACGCCGCACAGAACTTGTTGCCAGAGATAGCACTGTCGACGGGTCCGCCACGTTGGCTTTTCCCGGCCAAATCTGAACGAACCTGATCCCACAAGCGCAAAGCCAGACGAACCACTTTGAAATAGTTCACGTTACTCGTCAAACAAGCCCAGCAATCATCCCCACCGCACGTACCTCCGCCACTGGTCTGCGGCTCGCACCGCATATTATTTAGACCTCCCGAGAAGCTTCGAGCATACGTACGTAACGTTGCTGCCGAGGCTTGCCATATCGCGTTAGCGTAGGCGTGCGCATCCCCTTTCCGATGCGCACGCGCTCCGCAATCACACCGACGCACGTTCCCGCCATAAAATGAAACTCTGTTACCAACGGTTTTGGGCAACTGCTCACTATTACCATTTGGGTGCCAGCACCGCGCATCCCCTCCGTCCACACAGATAGCCCGCCTTCGTTTGGCCGCCGGCCTGCAAGATAAGGTTTTGTGCATATGCATGCATTAAACCCAATAGGGCAATAAAACGCGTTTCCCGTGCTCGTGACTCCTTCGCGTTTCTTCACCTCGTGGAGCCCTGCTTCAGATTTTTTTTTCCTGGGGGCACTGCCCCCAGACCCCCGTAGCAACTGCTTCGCAGTTGAATAACAGCTGTGAGGGAGTCCACTCACGAAGCGGGTGCTATCGGGGTCTGGGGCGGAAGCCCCAAGGGCCGACGCTTTGATCATGCTGTGGAGTCCACTCGCGAGCCCTGCATTGTACTTGTTTTCCTGGGGGCGCTGCCCCCAGACCCCCGTAGCAACTGCTTCGCAGTTGAATAAGAGCTGTGGTGGAGTTCACCCGCGAAGCGGGTGCTACGGGGGTCTGGGGGCAGCGCCCCCAGGAAAAAAAAAAAAAAAAAGAAGAGAGCCGACTGTCGGTGGAGTGGTGCTACGGGGGTCTTGGGTGGAAAACCCAGGAAAGAAGAAAAGGCCGAGTGTTGGTCATTACCATGTATTCACCTAGTCTATAGCACATGGATGCAGCAGGAAAACGAGAGAACTTAAACAGTGATGTTCTTGGCGAGCGAGGCCTTGTACTGGAGAATGGTGCCGTCCCAGCGGGTGGCGGTACGGTTCTCGCAGACGAAAATGTCCTTTGCGATCTTGTCGAGAAGACGGAAGTCGTGCGAGACGACCACGACACCGCCGTCAAACTCGTTGATGGCGTCGGCGAGCGAGTCAATGGTCGGGATATCGAGACCGTTGGTAGGCTCGTCGAGCAGAATCATGTTGGGGGCC
Source organism: Tardiomyces blankii (assembly GCA_024734315.1). NCBI lineage: Eukaryota > Fungi > Ascomycota > Dipodascomycetes > Dipodascales > Trichomonascaceae > Tardiomyces > Tardiomyces blankii. Next base: position 1,223,257 of record JANSJT010000035.1, read on the forward strand.
TCGATGGCGAGGAGCGCAAACACGACACGCGAGCGCTGGCCCTCGGACAGGGTGGCCATGAGGGCGGTCTGGCCCTCGCCGGTCAGACCGTAGCGGCCGAGCTGCTGGCGCCAGTACTGGAAGTCCTGGGAGATGTGAGAGAACTTGTCGCGCACAAACTCGAGGGCGCTCTTGGTGAGGTCGAGCTGGTCGGCCGAGTGCTGCGAGTAGACGCCGATCTTGAGGTGGGTGTGGCGCGAGATGCGGCCGCCGGTGGGTGCCAGCTGGCCGGTCATGAGCTTGAGCAGCGTCGACTTGCCGACACCGTTGGGGCCGACGAGGGCGATACGCGAGTCCATGTCGACACCAAAGTTGAGGTTCTCGTACAGGTTGTCCTCGGCGTTGCCCGAGTACGAAAACGAGACGTCGTCAAACGACAGGACCGGCGGCGGCAGCTTCTCGACCGACGGGAAGCGGAACGAAAACACCTTGTCGGGCACGACCTTCTCAATGAGACCGTCGGCCTCCATCTTGTCGAGAATCTTCTGGCGCGACTTGGCCTGGCGGACCAGGTTGGCATAGGTACCGGCGCTGGCAATAAACTTCTTGATGTGGGCGATCTCCTCCTGCTGCTTGTTGTACTGCTTCATCTGGTTGGTCTCGAGTTCGGCACGGGTCTTGACGTACGAGTCGTAGTTACCACCATAGAGCGTCAGCTTCTGGAGACGCATGTCGAGCATGTTGGTGCACACACCGTTGAGGAAGTCCTGCGAGTGCGAAACCAGCACGAGCGTCTTCTCCCACTTCTTGAGGTACTCCTCGAGCCACACACAAGCCTCGAGGTCCAAGTGGGCGGTGGGATCGTCGAGCAGCAGCAGCGTCGGCTTGACAAACAGTGCCTTGGCAAGGGCAACGCGCATCTTCCAGCCTCCGGACATGTCGCGGGTGCGCTTCTTGATGGTCTTGGCGTTGAAGCCGAGACCGTGGAGAATGGTGGCGGCGCGGACCTCGAAAGTGGCCGGGTCCATGGCGTCAATGCGCTCGTACAGGTCCTCGAGCACCGGCGACTCAGGGCCGTCCTTCTCGATGATGTCCTCGACAAGCGCCTCCAGACGCTTGAGCTCCTGCTCAGCCTCGTGCACAACCCACTCGAGCGCCGACTTATCCGACGGGTCCGCCGGCTCGTTGAGCAGGTACACATCGATGGTCTCAGGGACCGGGTACTCGCGGGCCGCAATGGCCTTGAGGAACGTCGACTTGCCGCATCCGTTCTCTCCCAGCAGACCGTACCGACGGCCATAGTTGAGCTCGAGCGTGCTGTCCTGCAGCAGCACCTTACCGTGGAACACGAGCGAGACCGACTCGATCTTAAGATCGCGCGACGTCTCGAGCGAAGACAGCACTCCCGTAGTCACACGATCCGAGATGCCGTGCTTATCCTCCTGGAGCTTCAGCTTCTCGAGCTTCTTCTGGGCCTCATCCGTGTCCGAGTTGGCGGCACTGTCGTTGGGGGTGAGTCCGTTCTTTTCCTTCTTCTTAGCGTCGCGCTCGGCCTTCTTAGCCTCTCTCTTCGCCTTGGACGCAGACACCATATTGAATGATCAGATGTGTCGCCAAAAAAAAAAATAAATACCAGTGTGTTTCCTTTTTTTTTCCTTATTAACAGAGGCTCCGAAATCCTTTGCCTCTTGAAACAAACAACAAAAATTCTATGAGCCCACACTAACACAATATGATGAACAAGTGGCGGGCGAGTTTGTTCCTTGGTTGCCAGGGACGGAAGGCTTTTGACTTTTTTTTTTTTAAAGGGTATAGTCGGACCCTTGCCTCGTTGAGCTGTGGGCGGCCACATTTTTTGGTGATGTTGCCGCGGAAACCCAGCGGGATAAGGGTCCAATCAGTATCTTGACGTAGTAATATGCATTCTCCGTGCATCACTTCGACCCTCGGCAAAGATCTAGAAAGTGCCATCTGAGGTTCATCAGTCAAGGTCCAGAATTGGGCCCGAGGCCCATCCCTCTTGTGCGTCTTGTCTAGTTTTTTTCCTGGGGGCACTGCCCCCAGACCCCCGTAGCAACTGCTTCGCAGTTGGGAGCAGCTGTGGCCACGACAATTTGGGCCGGTCATGTCCACGCCCATCCCTCTTGTGTGTCTTGTCTACGTTTTTTCTTTTTTTTCTTGGGGGCGCTGCCCCCAGACCCCCGTAGCAACTGCTTCGCAGTTGGGAAGAGCAGTCATGGGGTACCGACAGGGTAGCGACACGAAGCTGTGAGTTTGGGCCGGTCATGTCAAGGTTCGTGGGCCTGAACCCGGGCGTTCAACTGCGAAGCAGTTGCTATGGGGGTCTGGGGGCAGCGCCCCCAGGGAAACAAAAAGCCAGCAGAAAAAAATTTGGTCACGACAAATAGATAAGGCGCGGTTGTAATGATGATTTGGGCCGCTCATCTCAAGGCCCAGGTCCGGGCCTGAACCCGGGCGCTCAACTGCGAAGCAGTTGCTACGGGGGTCTGGGGGCAGCGCCCCCAGGAAAAAGAAAAGCCAGGCGAGATGGTCATGACAGAATAAATTAGATGCGGTATCGTGACGGTCGTAAATCGTGGGTATTGGCGTCTAGCGCGGACTCGCTGTAGGGGAGTCTGCGTCGAACGAGCGCTCGGAGATGGGCGTGAGAGCGCGGACACGGTGGGGAGCCGGAAGATCGAGCGGCAGATCGCCGACGTCGTCAACAGCGGCCAGATTGTGGTCGCTGACGGCCGGCTTGGAGTAGAGCGTGATGGTGTTGTCGAGGAGCCGGATCACATTGGAGTTACGCCGGTGGAGCGATGGGCCCGACTCGAGGTGCGCCGGCAGGCTCTTGGACCTCTGCAGATCAGGGGCCGTCTGCCAGTCGTCGGGAATGGCGTTTACCTCGTCAAGGAGACCGCCTAGATCGTCGTCGAGGTCGTAGTCGCTCGGGTATGCATAGCCAAAGGCGGTCCTTTCGGGCGTGCGGGGGCCGGCAGTCGAGGGAGTAGGAAGCCGGGTGCGGACGAGGTCCGGGAGCGAAGTATCGGCAGCAGCGAGGGCGATAGTGCTGGGTGCCGGTGAGCTTTTGGTCTGCAGGGGAAGGACGGGACTGAGTGGTGGAGTGCCAGGGACGGGCATCGGGGCGTCCTGGTGGGCGTCCTGGCGGGTGTCCTGGCGGGCGCCGTGGGCCGTGTGTGTCGGCAGGTCGCTGTAGACAGCTATCGCATCTGACCACTCGGCCATAACGCGGCTGTCGGTGTATTCGGCGCTACCGTGGTATTGGTCGTACTCGTACTCTCCATAGTAGCAGCTGGCCACTCTTGGCGGCGTGGGCGCTTGGGAAGTGCCGGTGACGTCAAGCATTGAGCCAAACAGCTCGTCGTCGTCGCCCTCGCCGTCGTCAATGTTGAGATCCTCGTCGAGCTCCGAGTCTCCGTCGTCGTCGTGTTGGCTGCGAATATTTTGGGCGTCGAAGCGGGGCTGCGTCTTGTAGTACTTGACCGACGAGCTGCGGTTGATTATGCTGGCGCCGCTGCTGGGCTCAAACGAAAACGTAGAGGCAGCGTCGCCGTCGTTTTTACACGAACAAGACGTCCAGTCCGGAGCAGGAGGCGCCAGCAGGGACTCGCCGAGTGATGGCAGGTCCCCCGAGACGTCAACGTCGTCCACCGACACGCTTGTGGCGGCGCTCGTCGACTCGTGCGTTCGGGTCGACGTCCCCGACAGGCCGGCGCCAGTGGTGCCGCTCGTGTTGCGCGAGACGTCGCCAAAGTCTGCCCCGTCGTCGTCACCGCACAGTGGTGATCCGAGTCCGTCTTCCAGAATGCCGTCGAGCGCGCCCCGGGGGCTCTTGGGAGCAGTGCCCCACTCGTGCGTTCGAGTGCCGTAAATAGCGCCCGCCACGCGGTAGTCGTCTTCGGACGGCAGAGCTATGCCATCGCTGCCGTCGATACTCAAGCGTCGCAGTATCGCCATCGGGTTGAGCTTGCGCAGACCGGACCCCGTCCTTGTGCGAGGGCTCGCGAGCACGCCCGCCGCTGACTCTGGGCCGTTGAGCTCAACGCCGCCGGTGCCGGCGAACCAGCTGTTGCGCCGCGACTGCGCGCCCGGCACGCCCGCAGACTGCGTCCGGCGATGGCCGCGGAATAACGACTTCATATCCAAACAGATGTGTTTGTTTTTCTGAGTGCCGAACTAGCGCAAGCATCCAGAACCTGCGTCGACATATATAGCTCGCTGGGTTGGCCCGGACGCCGATGCAGGGACCCAGCCGCTCCATTCCTGGTTTGGGCCCCGACTCAGAGGGCACGGGCTGCAGATCACCGCATATCCGTGCAGCGAGCCACCGGGCGCTTGGCCATTGTCGCGGGGGCCCGGGTCGTGTCTTTTACTACGCAACGGGGCGCCCCGGCGCTTACTGGAACCAGTACGCCACACCTAGAGACTATTCCATCATCTTCATACACCCAATCTTGCGTTTTCGCGGTACCCCACACTCGAACCAATCGCCGCATAATGGGCCCTTGTTCGCCCACCCATGCCTGGCATCGGTGCCAAAATTCAGCCACTTGAGCCGCCTACATCATCTACACTAAAACTCCCACCGCTGGGCAACCTGGTGTCTCCTCCCGCTAGCGCTTTGCACTGCCTCCCTGCCCGTCTCTGCCTCACGTTACTGGCCACGGCTCTGAACTCTATCATCATCACAAAGCGCCCCGAACCAAATCCCTGTCCGCGTCTGGGCAGGCGCATTAGGGGCTCCCATTTCCGACAGCTGTCGCTGCAACGACCACAATGGCCGTTGTACCATATCATCCCATCCCATCCCATCCCGTCCCATAGCTACTACTTCTTTTCTCCTTGTCCCCCACGTCACTCATGTCTTGAACGGTTGACTTTGTTGCGCGACGATCGCACGGCGCTACATGGCACTATCGCCCGACCTGGAAAAATAAAACGTCATACGCCGGCTCCCGCCGCGACGAGCATGGTCTTTTATTAGCTCACTAACATGTGGGCCCGGGCCCGGCACATCCGGTAATATGCTTTCCGCAGGAACAAAAAGCTATAACCAGGAACGAATGGTATCGACGTCGTTGTTTGGCTGTGGCCCTGCAGGGTCCTTCAACGACAGTGTCCCGCTCCTTGTCGTTTTTGTCGCGCGGCGGCCACGATACGTCAGGGCCATCTCCTGAGTCGCTGATCAGCCAATTCTTTTTTTCCTGGGGGCGCTGCCCCCAGACCCCCGTAGCAACCGCTTCGCGGTTGAACTCCACACCTTTTGGGGGTTTGCGAGTGCAAGCAGTCGTATCTTTTTTTCCTGGGGGTTCCACCCCCAGACCCCCGTAGCAACTGCTTCGCAGTTGAACTTCACACCAACTGCGAGCGTTTGCGAGTGCAAGCAGCCGCAACTTTTTTTTCCTGGGGGCGCTGCCCCTAGACCCCCGTAGCAACCGCTTCGCGGTTAAACACAAGCTGCGGAGGTTTGTGGGTGCAAGCCAGTCGCAACTCTTTTTTCCTGGGGGCGCTGCCCCCAGACCCCCGTAGCAACCGCTTCGCGGTTGAACTCCATACCAACTGCGAAGCAGTTGCTACGGGGGTCTGGGGGTGGAACCCCCAGGAAAAAAAAAAAAAAGGACCAGGTCAGAATGTGAGGGACTCGAGCTGCTTGGTGAGGAGGGCAGCACCGGCGCTAGGGTTGGCCGTGGTATCGACGGCAACTTTGGGCCTGCCGGCATTGAGACCTTCGAGGAGAACACAGGCTTTGCAAAGACGGTTCGATGACAGGTAGCCACAGCGCTCACAGCGGCCGAGCGTGGGCTGGACGCGCCGACGACGGGCCGTCTCATTGGCAGGGTTGTGCTGGCGGGTTCGCAGCTTGCGTCGCAGCGAAAATTGCTCCCCAGACCGGATAATGTCGATAATGCTGCTGGGCCGAACGGCTTCCAGGTTCTTGATGAGGGCCCGCGCGGTGCCCCGGAACGCCTCGGGGCTGTATGTACACTCGGTCGAAAAGTAGTCGAGCTGCTTGTAGTGCGCGTAGAGAACGATTTCCTTTTCGTAGGCGAACTTGAGCGGCTTAGACCGCTTGACAGTGGTTTCAGCCGTCGCAGCAGAATCAGTCGTGTCGCCACACGGCTCGTCGTCGCTGGCGGTCGTGATGGCCGTGCACCTGTCTAGTCGCGCCACGTCTCCCCGAAACAGATTCATGAGCACAGTTTCAGCCACGTCGTCGGCGTTGTGGCCCGTGACAATATGGCGGATCCCGAGCTTGGCGGCGCCGCGGTCGAGCGCCTGGCGGCGAAACACACCGCAATAGGTACAGTTGTTGCGCTGGCCAATATGGGCCACTACCTCGTCCATCGTCCACCCGTACAGCTCTGAGTAGCCGACGATTTCGAGCGGCATGCCGTACTGCTGCTGGTTGCGCTTGACGGTCTCGAGCGAGTCGTCGCGGTATCCGTGGATACCCTCGTCGATGGACAACAGCACAAACTCGACGCCATAGTCGTAGCGCTCGTTGAGTGTCTTGAGGACGTACGCAAGCACTGTCGAGTCCTTGCCGCCGGACGCGCCGATGGCGACTCGCTCGCCCCGGTGGAACAGCGAGTTTGATGTGATGGTGTTGTGGATCTCGGTCTCAAACACATGGAAAAAGCACTGCTTGCACAGTTTCTGGCTTGTTTTGGGCCGCCGGAGCACCGGCGGCGCTTCCCTGCACAGCTCGCACGGCACCGCCATGATGTCGACGTTTTGGCTGTCACGCCGAAATTCAAAATCTCGGGCCCCTTTTCTTTTTGAAATATTTCAGCCGTGCAGTCCAGCCGTGCGATATGTGCATAGTATGCGTGAACAAGACCGTTGGCCGCGATCTCGCCCCAGCTTCCGCCGTAAAACCACACTACCAGATAGTCCGAATGGACGGGAGACAGCGTCTTGTTGGAGTCGGGAGCACTAATACCGGTGTCGGCTTCCTCACTAGGCCTCATCGACTTCTCCTCTTTTTTTTTTTGCCTGGGGGTTCCACCCCCAGACCCCCGTAGCAACTGCTTCGCAGTTGGAAAATGCCCAGTGGTGAGATCAACCGCGAAGCGGTTGCTACGGGGGTCTGGGGACAGCGCCCCCAGGATAAACAAGACCAGGCATAGGTCCGGAAGACGACGGACATGCAGGGACGGTGGATCGCACATACGCATGCAGTTGGGTTGATAGACGTCTAGAGGCGTCAAAATGCTGTGCCGGGCAGAGCGGCCGACCTGGAGGGTTGCTATGACATACAGCGGAATTGTAATACGAAAAACAGAACCACCGGGCCGATGAATGCTCTGAAGACTGTCGAAAGGGTTCTGACAGCCGCACTCGCGGCGCAGCCGGACGCGGCGGGGTTCAGCGGGGATGGCGGCAAAGACGCGAGCCAGTTGACGAGCAATGCGGGTGCGAGACAAGCAAAGTGAGACAGAAAGTATGGCGGCGAGCGCTCCCGACATGAACCACGAGGTGGGCCGTCTCTGTCTATCAGTGCCAGAGCAAGATAGTGCAAAACCGGCCATCCGGGTACAGTTACCCGGCAGCAGGCCCAGATGCACACTTGCCCCTCGGCGTAGTATCTAACTGAAACCGACCTCCAGAAGGACCCCTCCACGCCAATATCGGATCCGCCAGGACCCACAGACGTTGGTTTGCGCCAAAGTCTTGTCTCGTACAAGCATAAAACCACTCAAGTTGGAAAAAAAAAAAACACGCAAAGGTTACGACTAGTTACGAGCAACGCAGCCCCCCCCCCAAAAAAAAAAAGTCCCACAAAGTCCCACAACAGCCTGCTCACTTGACCTCCCCTTCATACCTATGAACGCGGTCAAAAGGCTATGACAGAAGGCGGAGACCACATTGCCGCCGCCGCTGGCGGAGACAGTGCCAGCGAGAGCAGCGGCACGGGCAGTAACCTGCCGTCTGCAGACAGTACGCCTGTGCCTACGGGGATCCCAGGTAGCGTGCCCGACATTATGGCAATGTCGCCCGAGCAGGCATTGGTTCACCTAAACAAGTTTATTGCGAGCCTGCTGGCACTTCACGACTGTGTTGTCGACGAGTCGGCGATCGAGGACGATGATGATGAGCATGCCAACGACCACAGCGAAAACGGGCACTCTGATGAACATCCAGGACACCAACACAAACACACGCGGCGATGGTCGAGCAACGACGTGGGGGATTCGAGCATAGACGATATTGACAGCCCCAGACGCCCTCACGAGCGGTCGAAAAAAGCGTCCTTTTTTCTTGCAGAGGCGCACGAGGTCGCTATGCTTGTCGACGGTGGCGACGGCGAGACAATCACCATCAGCGAGGTCGCGCAGATGCAGATCATGGCGATTGCAAAGCGATTCTGGTCAAAGACCAAGCCCGACATTTCCGTGTCAAAGTACTTACAGCGGCTGCACAAGTACTGCCCGTCGAGCACCGCCGTGTATCTGACGGCGGGCGTCTACATTTACCGGCTGTGCATTGGGCGCCAGACGGTACCGCTCACGGAGCTAAGCGTGCACCGGCTCGTGCTGGCGGCGGTGCGAGTGGCGTCAAAGTCGCTCGAGGACATGACACACCCGCAGTCGCGGTACGCCACCGTCGGCGGGATCTCGGCCCACGACTTGTTTCGGCTCGAGGTCGCGTTGCTATTTTTGGTAGACTTTCAGCTAAAGGTCGACCACGACGTATTGTCCGAAGCGCTCAGTTTATGGACAGATGTGTCGGCGCAGTCGGTCCGGCTCGTCGAGCACCATCAGTCCCGCAAGCGCACCCGCTCGTCGTAGCCCCCTCCTCGTCCGAGACACGCACTGTTTTTTTTTTTCCTGGGGGCGCTGCCCCCAGACCCCCGTAGCAACCGCTTCGCGGTTGATTTCGATCTCTGGTCGCTTTCCAAAAGGAAGCGATTCGGGACACGGCCCAAACTCAACTGCGAAGCAGTTGCTACGGGGGTCTGGGGGCAGCGCCCCCAGGAGAAAAGAACAACACCAACGGATACTGACGCCAGCTGTGATTCGAAGCAGTTGCTACGGGCGGTCGGAGGGTGGAACCCCAGATGAGTCGGATCTCACAACGCAGTGACGATATATTTTTGCAACGAATCTTGACGACGCATAAAGAGTCATGCGCGGCCGTGCTATCCGTCCATCGCCACTGGCAGCACCGTGCAACAGCGGGCTCTCCTACACCCCATGAAAGCAACATGCGTCGGGGCGTTTGTGCAGCTGATACTCGCACTGGCGCTGGCACACGCCCTGCCAGTGGTGGCGGCACCGGCATGGCGCCAGGACCCGGCGTGCCAACTGTCGGACAACAGCTGGCTCGTCCCATTTACGGGCTTTCGCGTCCAGCGGCAGCTCACGTTCGGCTGGCCCCTCAAGTACCACACTGCTCTCACAAAATGCACAAACGGTCGCGTCGATTTCGAACTGTTTGTGCCGACGCCCCGTACGACCGACATTGAGTGGGCAACCACAATGTGTCCCGATACGGACTCGGCCACCCCGTCGTCGCCGACCCAGTGCTATCGGTTTGTGCGTCGCAAAAAGTACGCCCAGAGGCCCGTCAGCTTTTACGTTCCGGACTCATTTGTTGGCGGGCTGTTTGAGTGTCCCATCGACGAGCCATGCACAAACGCAAACGCAAAACCGCTGCTGCCGCTTCTGGCAGACCGCACTTACAACTCGTGGACGCGTTGGACCGGTCCTGGACCGCCGCCGGCATCATTCATTCGTCGCGTCCCATATCTCTACACTCCGCAGGCATACGACCTGCGTCGTCTCGATCCAGCGTACATGACGCTCTCTGACGTATTCACCGGTAACATCGACTGGTCACGACTGTCTGGCGTTGCCCTCGACTTCGCAACACGCACGGGCCGGTCCGCTCCCGCGTGGGCGTCGGCCCTCGACATCGACGAGGAATATAATTACACCGATGCCGACGCTAAAACCGTATCCTGGGCCGTCACTCATATTATTACGATTGTGGACAATTTCGGCCGCAACCTCACCATCGGCCTCTAGCCATGCATTTTTTCATCTCTGTACACGTACCATCGTCATCACGACGCCATACTATCTCCATCTCTTTTGTGTTTACTGTTTTCCTGGGGGCGCTGCCCCCAGACCCCCGTAGCAACTGCTTCGCAGTTGATTTACGGTCCCGCGTTGTCTCTTTCACCACTATGCAGTTGAACTTTATTGCTCGTCTCGCATAGTTCTGAGCATATCTCTTCCCTAGAAGGCGAAATGCCACTGGCATTGGCCCTTTCAACTGCGAAGCAGTTGCTACGGGGGTCTGGGGGTGGAACCCCCAGGAGAAAAAGACGTGACGTTCTCAAAGGTCTGCAAGTAGAACGTGAGCATTTGTCTCGCGTAATTTCCCGAGCAGATCTTTGCAGACTTTTCGAAGAAGCGATCAAAGATCCACTGGCATTGGCCCTTTCAACTGCGAAGCAGTTGCTACGGGGGTCTGGGGGTGGAACCCCCAGGCAAAAAAAAAATTGCAGCGTACGAAGATCTGTGAGTAAAAAACGCAAGAGCACTGCCTATTCGTTTCAATATATCAGCAGGGGGCACCAAGCCGGTGGTACCGGGGGTATCGTAAATGCACAGACGGGCATTCTCATTATCGACGTATCAATAAAACACAAACAGCCGTAACAAAATAATCAAACAATGCGAGCAAACCGGGATGAGCCGGGGGAGTGACAAGCCGGTTATTGAAGCTTGTCGCCGGTGTGGCGCTTGAGGGGGTTGTGCCACTTGCGGCCAAACAGGCCCGATTGCTCGACCGTTTGTTGCTGCGGGCCGTTGAGGAAGTCTGCGCTTTCGGTGCGGGCATGGCCGGTTGACGGCTCCTCTGTGAGGGTCGACTGGTTGCCGAGCGACACAATCGAGGGAGGAGCGGTGCCGGAGCCGTTGCGCGAGTTTGCCGAAATGGCGCTGATGCGCTTTTCGTTGAACGGGTCCGACGGCGTGAGCGAGTCGCTGTCGCCGCCGGCGCCAAACTGACGTGGGGCCTCGAGGATGGAGCCCTGCTCGTGACCGTCGCGGGCGGCACGGCCCAGAGCGGCAAACTCGTCGAAACCCTCTGCGGGCCCGTTGGGGTCCTGGATGAACGACGCGCGGTCGTCCTTGGCCGGCTTGAAGCGGGCGTCGGGGTTCTTGTGGATGAGCACGAGCGTGCACGTCACGAGCGTGAAGATAAGCAGCACGAGCGAAAAAGCGGCATTGAGCACAAAGAAGATGACGCCCATGATGGACGAGACGTACTGGGGCTGGCCAAACAGGTTGGAGAAGAACAGGAAGAACAGGGCGTTGAGGGTCATGACAACGCTCATGATGATGTTGATAACGTTTGTCGTCTTGTCCATGTACGGGCGCTTCCACGACACCATGGCCAGGAACGCCGCCTCGATGAGAAACACCACGAGGCCCTGTGTCTTGCCGGACGACTGCGCAAACGCGATAAAGCACGCCTTGACAAACTGGTAGCCGAGGATGACGGCAATGAAATAGTAGTGCTGGGCGACAAACTGCACGTACAGAAAGCCGTACTTGTTGACGGTCTCTGGGTGCGAGTACAGCAAGTAGGCGGGGGTGCCGTGGACCTCCTGGCTCTGGCGGCCAATAGTGAAGACGCGGAAAGTGTTCCAGCCGAGCACGCCGAGGGTCAGGATCAAAAAGAAGACGGCCAGAATGATAACGGCAGCCGAGTCGCGCTCGAGAAACTCCCACATGGACAGGATCATGACCTGCGGGAAGCCAATGTACACAAGACGGAGGACGGTGCCCTTGAGCATGCCGGTCCACGATGCCTGGAACGCCGTGAAGCGGTTGCGGGCAAACAGGCGGATGCCGGACCACACGAGGAAAAACACGAGGGCGACGGCGATGCAAATGAGCACGAAAAACGTAAAGCCCGTGAGCACCACCGACGTCTGCTCGATGCCGGCCTCGTACGCCATGCGCTTGATGCCGCGCAGCACCAGGAGCGTCGACGACGAGTGGGCGACAAACATCTCGTCGTCGTCGTTGCGCTTGCGAATGTGCTTGCTAATGTCCGGGATGAGGTGCGCGTGCGAGGTGATAAAGTCGCGGACGCGCGGCGGCACAAACGAGACGGCGCGCTTTTGCACGAGCACCGCAATCGTCTGGTACGTGAGGTACGTGGTCGGGGTGCCGCCGGTGGCCTGGACGTACCACCGGAAGATCTTCTGCATGAACCCGACGCGGATGAGGCCCATGGACCACGCGAGGTTCTGGGCCCACGACGACGCAATCGGCGGGACGCGGTCTACGGCCTCGAAGCAGACAATGACGACCGACTGGAAGTAGCCAAACAGCAGGAGCGAGTTTGTCGAGATGTGGGCGGCCGTGTAGCTCGAGCCAAACGTTGCCATGAGGATACTGGTGAGCAAGCCAATACCGGCAATGACGGCCGTGACCCACTTGACGGCAATGTGGCTGACGGTCTTTCCGTTTGAGAACTCTGCGCGGATGCATGCCAGACGCTCGTTGGACTCGTCAATGACCTCGACAATGACAACGGCGTCAATGTCCGGCACCGTGTAGGCGACGCCCGGGATCTGCGACAGCGTGTCCTCGTCGAGGGTGGAGCTCGACTGCACGTCGATTTGGCCTGGCGACAGCGGACACAGCTGCTTGAGGTCCATGGTGCACGGGTTGAGGTCCTTTGTGAGGACCTTGATGCCGTAGGCGTAGAGGGCGATGCGGGCCGTGACGTTGCCGTCGATTTCGACGGTGGCCGAGACGTCGTACGACACGGTCCCGTTTTCGGGCGTCAGTGCAACGTCGAACTTGGACGCAGACACCATCGAGTTGTCCATACAGGTGACGAGCGACGTGGCCGTGAGCATCTGCTCGGCCGCAGTCAATGTGGCCATGATGGCCGTCAAGGCCAGCAACAAAAAGCGCATCTTTGTGTGTGTGTGTGTGTGTGTGTGTGTGTGTGTGTGTCACTTGGTTTGCAAGTATGAACCTGCTTTCCGACTATGAGCGAATGTAAACCGTTAATCGACCAGACCGCAAGACAAATGAACTTGTAGCTCTTGTCAAACTTGTAAAGAAAAGAACAAAAAAACCGCCACAATACCTCGAATCCAACGGTTTATCGTAGTAGTCTCCAGTACTAAAAACGATAAAGGCGGCCAAAGAACAAACAAACGGCGGGCGGTCAAGTCGTGCAAAGGCTCGCAGCACAGGTTCGCACAAACGAAAAAGCGCGGATTGTCTTTGTGTGCAGGTGCTGGGTGGGTGGTTTAGAGGCTGCGTGCCCGGCTGTGTTCCTTGCCCTGGGGATCGCATCCTTGCCCTGCAAAGACGCTGCCATGTGGACTGTGAGCGTGGGCCCGGTCGCGCGCCCGCGCCTGCACAGACGTACACATGTGCTTAGCGGTACCGTAATCCGCCGCCCAAAGAAGCTCCAATTGCCATCCGCCAACAAGCTCGCGCCCGTTCGCCCGCCCGCCCTCCATTCCACTGCGAGACACTCAATATAGGGTTGGGGCAACACACCCACCCACCGCATGCAGGAATTTCAGGGCACCGCCAAGGCCCAGTGCAGTGGGCACTTGCTGTCTAGGCGCGGGCCCATGCGAGGCCATGTCTGTATTTGCGTCCTAGTAGCGTTGTGTCCCGTCGTTTTGGCCTCCGCTTGTCCGCCCGTCCCACTGTAACGCCGCTGTGTCCGTCCGGTTGCGGCAATTCTGCGGCTGGCTCTCCCGCCGCACCAGGCCAACGGCTGCTTTTTTTAGCCTCGACTGCCCCCCAGTCACCGTAAATGCGTACCACCATCGTGACGGCCCTCGTCACTCCACCAAACGCGGCCGCTCTCGCTCCGTAACTCAGCCACAACGGCTCGTCTCCGACGCCTTCGTTCCCTTGGCGCTCTCTGCATACCTGTTCGCATACGCGACGATCTGCGGCGTCCATGCTCAGGCACCCCGAGATCCATTCCACACGGCCGGCGCGCTCTTCTGCGCATCTGCGCGCGCTATTTTCGGTTCTTATTCCTATTTTCTGCTCGAGGCGCGCGAGCTGGGGCTTGCCGTTTTTTGTTTTTTCCTGGGGGTCCCACCCCCAGACCCCCGTAGCAACCGCTTCGTGGTTGAACACCGCCGCCAGGTAGAACAGTGACCGTCAACTTTTTATTTCCTGGGGGTTCCACCCCCAGACCCCCGTAGCAACCGCTTCGCGGTTGAACACCGCCGCCATGTAGAACCGTGACCGTCAACTTTTTATTTCCTGGGGGGTTCCACCCCCAGACCCCCGTAGCAACCGCTTCGCGGTTGAACACCGCCGCGCTGTAGAACCGTGACCGTCAACTTTTTGTTTCCTGGGGGTGGAACCCCCAGGAAAGAAAACCAAAGCACTTGCTACGGCGGTCGGGAATGCGATAGAACCCCATCAACGTAAACCGTAACACCCCAATTCAACTGCGAAGCAGTTGCTACGGGGGTCTGGGGGTGGAACCCCCAGAAAAGAAAACCAAAGCAGTTGCTACGGGGTCCGGGCGAATCCCATCAAAAACCGTGACAATTCAACTGCGAAGCAGTTGCTACGGGGGTCCGGGGGTGGAACCCCCAGGAAATAAAAGGCATCGCGTGCATAAAAGTGTGTGACCTATCCAAGTCCCACTTCACGAAGCTAAGCAGGGGCCCGTGGGGGGCCGCAGTAAAGGCAGTGAAATGCCTGGTGACGGCACCAGGGACAGCGGAGATAGACGGTGACGACGACGACGATTAGTACACATAGCGGAGCGAGCGGAGGGGCCGCGGGCGACGTGGTTGCCGCGCCGGCGGCAGCAGTGGAGATGGCGGCTTCGGAACGGCTGAGGCTCGCGATAGCTCACGACAAGCTCGCGGTCGTGCGCCGGCTGGTCCGGCGGTACCCGGATCTGTTGGAGAACGTGGACGCTGCGAATGGCTGGTCGTCACTGCACTACGCCGGGCACCATGGGCGGTACGAGATCTGCGTGTTTTTGGTGCAGCAGGGCCACGATCGCGAAGAGATCTCGCTGGCGCACGACCGGTCGACGCCGCTACATCTGGCGGCGTCGCAAAACCACGAGCAGACAGTGCACTTTTTGGCGCAGCATATCCCGCGGAGCCTCAACTGGGTCAATGCCGACCGCGAGACGGCGCTCATGGTCGCGACGCGGCACGGCCATGACCCGTCAATCAACCTGCTCCTCGACTTTGGCGCCGACATTGACCGGCCCGGCAAGGCCGCGAACCGGCCCATCCACGTTGCGGCCGCCTACGGCCATGTCAAGACGCTGCGCACGCTGGTCGAGCGCGGCGCAGACGTCCAGACTCCCAACGCAGAGGGCCTCCGGCCCGTCCAGTACTGCTCCAACTACCAGGTCCAGGACTACCTGCAGTCGTTGATCCACGAAAAGTCAGAGGCGGACAAGCGGCGGCGCGCCGGCGGCCAAACTTCTGTTCCGGCCGCGAGTCCGGGGTCTGTCGGCAGTCCAGCGCCTGCGCTATCAGCAACGGCGGCACCGTCTCTCGGATCCGCTGCTATTCTCAAGACTTCGCCGAACCGCGACATCGTCTTTCCCATTGGCGGCGTTATTGCCGCCAACGCGTCGACCGAGTCTCTGCCCGGCAACAGCTCGCAGCTGCATCTGCCGTCATTTACCATCTCTGCGCGCCAGCCATCGAGCAACTCATCGAGCAACTCCAGCCTGCCGGGATCGTCGTCCAGCCTGGCCCTCAGCACGCCTCCCAGCGGGACGCACGCCCCGGCTCCGTCTTCACACCCCAACCATCAACGGGCTCCACCCCCAGAGCCTCCTTCCCCGTCTCCGCGCCGTAAGCCGGTCCGCAACCTCACGCTCAACCTCGACAAGCCTCTGCCGGCTGCCACGGCCGTTGCTGATCCGTCAGCTTTTGACCCGCCCATAACCCCCGTCAACCAGATGGCCCCGCCCGTCATCCCGCCTCGCAAAGGCTCGCTCGGCCAGCACCCGCTCCCTCTCCCCAAGTTCCCCCTTTCCAAGTCTGCGTCGGCCTCGCCGTCGTCCTCGTCGGCTTCTGTCGCCTCTGGCTCCTCCTACGGCACCCCCAAGAAGTACCCCAGGTAGCCTTTTTTTTTCCTGGGGGTTCCACCCCCAGACCCCCGTAGCAACTGCTTCGCAGTTGAGCTGCGGTTTCGGGAAGTGCTTTTGCAGAGTGCTTTTTTTTTCCTGGGGGTTCCACCCCCAGACCCCCGTAGCAACTGCTTCGCAGTTGAGCTGGGGTTTCGGGAAGTGATTTTGCTGAGTACTTTTTCTCCTGGGGGTTCCACCCCCCGTAGCAACTGCTTCGCAGTTGAGCTGGGGTTTCGGGAAGTGTTTTTTGCTGAGTACTTTTTCTCCTGGGGGTTCCACCCCCAGACCCCCGTAGCAACTGCTTCGCAGTTGAGCTGGGGTTTCGGGGAAGTGTTTGTACTGAGTGCTGCACGGGGCAACTGTGTCGTTGAAGGCGATGCATGAGTCGGCACTGGTTATTATCTAGGGCAAAGGACGAAACCCATTATTATTACAATAGATGAAATTGCATTGCATTCTGAATGGAACTAACAAGTGTGTGGGCCATTGGCCTTTAGTACTCGCCAAACGAAGTAGTACAAAATGAGCCTGGTGCTCGCACTCCACCAGAACCAGCCCCGGGTTTATTCTTAAACTGAAGCCTGTTGAAACGGCATTCAGGACTTAACATTGACACAATTCAACTGCGAAGCAGTTGCTACGGGGGTCTGGGGGTGGAACCCCCAGGAAAAAAAAAAGGCAACGGCTGAGCCTACAGAGAGTGAATGCACCATATCATCGTACGTTTGGATACATGAGCAGCTGGGGGAGGCTGCATGCATTTTCGAAGGAGGGGGGACTAGAGACGGAGCTCACCGAGGATGCGCTGGGCGAGTGACTTGTACTGCCACGAGTTTCCGGTGAGCTTCTTGAACATGACGCCGTGCATGGACAAGAGGAGGGCGATCTTGACGATGTAGATCTCAAACCGGAGCGGCGTGTGGACGTCTGGCGAGCCGTTGTAGCCAAGCATATCGGAGCCGCCCGGGAGCTCTGCGTCGCCGCCAACGCGGCTGACCGAGTCGGTGCTGACGTCCGAGTCGAGGGTGGTGTCGCCTGCCGAGCCGTGGTGGGCGCCGGCGATGCTGCGACGACGGCCGCCGCCGAGGAGGCCCGAGCCAAACGAGAGCTTGCGCCAGTGGCCGTTGGGGGCTTGTGGCGAGGTTGGAGGGGACAAGAGGTTTTGGTTTTGGTTTTGGCTTTGGCTTTGGCTTTGGCTTTGGCTTTGGTTTTGGTTTTGGGGAGTCGGCGCCGACAGGCCGGCGCCGGCATCGTCTTCTCGAATCGACGGCCGATGCACGCACAAGAACCCACCCTTGATCTCCTGGTACTGGACGCCGAGCTGCGTGAGCACGCGGATGATGTCCGAGCGGATGAACGCGAGCGACTTTGTGGATGTGGTCTGGACGTTGAAGAAGCCCTTGAGGATAACCTGCTTGGGGAACTGGATTGACGGCATGGTGTCGGGCGGGTGGCCTGTGTCGATCGAGGTCGAAGGCCGGTGGTGAGACGGCGTCGTGGGGTTGGCGGCCGCCAGATACTGCGCCGACGGCCGCACAGGCGTACCACCAGCACCGCCGCGCTGGCTCTCATCCGACGGACGGGCCATTTGAGGCGACTGCACAAACTCGTCGTAGTAGGCGTCGGAGATGTCGCCGGTCGGGAGGTCTGGCACGCGGTCTGGCTGCGCCTTGGGGATGCGGGCGTGTCCCCACGACTTGGCGCGAGCAGACGGGTGGGTTTTGCGGGGCGTCTGCACGCTGTTGCCAACCGTAAGCCTCTGCATATTTTCGGCAATGTCGGTCGGCACGTTGGCAGGTCGCACGCGCGTGGGGGTTCCAGCAGGCTGCTTGGGGCTCGGGCCAGGACCTGTCTGAGTTTGAGCCTGCGCCTGGGCCTGGGCCTGGGCCTGGGCCTGGGCCTGGGCCTGGGCCTGCGTGGGAGCCGGATAGCGAAAGTCTGACGGCAGCTGGGCAGGCGAGCCGACGGGCCGGCGCTGCGCCTGCTGCTTATAGCCGCCAGACACGCTGGACGAGCGGCCGAGCGCGTGCGCCTGGGCCTGAGCCTGCGCCTGGGCCTGCTGGGGCGACATTGGCGGCAGCGGCGGCGGTACGTCCACCGGGGTGGCGACCGGCTTGCGTCTGGAGCTAAACCGACGCAAGAGCGACGTTGCGATGCCAGGCTTGCCGGACGGCTCCGATTTGGTCGGCTGGTGGTGGCCCTGGCGGGGAGCAGTTGCTGGAGCCACCGGGCCAGCAACAGGCCCCGGTACAGATGCAGGCACAGGCACCGGCACGCGGCCAGGCTTGTAGCCCTGCTGGCCAAACTCCACGGCGCCGTGGGTCTTGGAGCGCGACCGCGTTGCCGCCTTGGACGGCGGGGCGAGGCCAGCGCCGTAGCTGGGGGACCCGCTGCGGCCGGAGCCGGCGCGCGCCAGCGCCTGGTCCTTTAGCTGCGCCACCGTGGGCGGCGGCGTATCCGGGAGCAGCGGCGGCGCGCCGTCAAAGCTCTCCTCGACCTGCTGGATAAACGGTGAGCGCGCCGAGTCGTCGGCGATGCGGCGCTGGTCGCGCTGCAGCTTCTCCATCGCCAGGTAGTACACCGAGATGAGCGGGTGGTAGGCGTCTGTGGGGTCGAGCACCGGCCCGTTGGCGATGAGCTGCTCTTTGGCGGCCACGAGCGAGCTATCGCTCGTGAGACTCGTGCCGCTGCCGGCGGCTCCCGACCCCGACTGGCCGCCCACCGACGCGCCGCTGTCGTGGCCGTAGCCGTAGCCAAACCGCCTCCGCAGGTCGAGGCCAAAATGCTGGTGCCGCGCTGCTGGCCGGTGGGCCCGTTCGCCCAGCACGTCGCCGCCCGTCCGGTACCAGTTCTCGACGGCTGCCAGATACTCCTGGGACTCGAGGATCGCCGTCAGCTCGTTGGAGATCTCGTCTGCATCGCCAAACTCGAGCCGAGCCATGAGGCTGATGACGTCGGCGTCCAGCGGCAGCATGAGCGGCTTGCGGTCTGGCACGTGCGGTTGCGGCGGGCCGTCAAACCCCTTTGTCATCCAGTGGTGGTTCATGACCTCGTGCAGCGTCGCTCGCTCCGACTTGTCCACCACCAACATCTTGGACAGCAGGTCGACGCAGTCGCTCGACAGCCAGTCTGGGTACTCGACGTGGCCGCGCTTGATCTTTGCGTGCAGCGCCGGCATCGACTGGTCGTCAAACGGCACTTTTCCGCACACGAGCACGTACAGCACGATGCCAAAACTCCACACGTCGACCTCCGGTCCGATATACGGTCTTGCGTTGAGCAGCTCCGGCGCCGCAAAGTACAACGATCCGCAAAACGTCTTCAACAGCGCCGTCCGCGAAAACATATTGCTCAGTCCGAAATCAATGATCTTGACGTCCCCATGTTTCGATATCAGAATATTCTCAATCTTCAAATCTGCCGTTAGCGTCTGTTGCTCTCTTTTCCTGGGGGTGCTACCCGTAGTATTGGTCCAGCCAGTCTCGTGCTCTGTTTTTTTTTCCTGGGGGCGCTGCCCCCAGACCCCCGGAGCAACTGCTTCGCAGTTGGATCCAGCCGGTGTTCCTGCTCTTTCTTCCTGGGGACGCTGCCCCCAGACCCCCGTAGCAACTGCTTCGCAGTTGGATTCAGTCAGCCGGTCTCGTGGTCTTTTCTTTTTCCTGGGGGCGCTGCCCCCAGACCCCCGTAGCAACTGCTTCGCAGTTGGATCAAGCCTGTCTCGGCGTCTATCCAAACGAAGAACCTGATATCAACTGCGAAGCAGTTGCTACGGGGGTCTGGGGGTGGAACCCCCAGGAAATAAACAATCAACCGCGAAGCAGCTGCCGCGGGGCCTGGGTGTGGAATCCCCAGGAAATAAACAAGCCAAATATCAACTGCGAAGCAGTTGCTACGGGGGTCTGGGGGTGGAACCCCCAGGAAAAAAAAAATTAAAGACAAGGACGTACCTCTGTGGACAATGGAGTTGTGGTGGCAGTAGTCGAGGGCGGATGCAATGGAGCGGGCAAAGTTGCGGGCGTGGCGTTCCTTGAGGGAGCCGTGGGCAATGATATAGTCGAGAAGCTGGCCGCCCGAGACGTACTCAAACAGCATGTAGTAGTGGTTTGTCATGGGATGCACTTCGTAGAGGCGGGCGATGTTGGGATGGTACAGGAGCTGTCCAATGGCGGCCTCGCGTACTGTGCGGGTGTCCTTTGCCTCGTTGGACTCCTTGTGTTTGCGGCGGTCGGCGTGCGCTCGCGGCACGACCTTGACGGCGCACAGCTGGCCCGTGATGCGGTGACGGGCTAGCTTGACCTGGCCCATGGACCCGGCGCCAATCGTCTGCACAAAGTCCCAGTCGCCAATGGATCGGCGCTTTTGGACCGGCGGGACCGGCCCGGGCGTGCTGGGGGGTTGGCCGCTGCCACCGCCGCCGCCGCCGGGGCCGGTAGGCATGCTAGGAGGCGGCGGGTTATTTGCACCGCCGCTACTGCCTGGCTGCGTGTCTATATTGCTTGGTTTTCTGGCGTGCCGGTACGCAGCACCGCTCGAGACGGCTCTCCGCGGGCCGGCAGCTGCCGGTGATGCCGCTGCTGCTGCTGTTGGTGGTGCCATTGGCGCGGGGTGTGCTTATCCGGGGCTTCTTGTATGAGTTAGCGGATAAACAAAACCACCACGAAACGCGCACGGACTGTGCCCGAACAAGGCAAAGTATTGGCGATCTGCCACAGAAGCCCTCGAAGTGCGGACGCGCCTTTTCTGTTCTGTGGGTTGTCGGTGTGGCTCCGGGGCGTTTACGACGCCGTCAGACGCGCCCTATGCGCTCAAAGCACCCCGTACGCTGCGTCAAAAGTATGCCGTAGGCGCTTTACGGGCCCTGGTTTGGTGTGTGCGTGCGTGCCGTAGTAGATTGGGCTGCGCCTGGTTCGGATCGCGTAAAATCGCCAGGCGTTTATGAAAAAGGCGAAACCAGAAACAAGTGTGCCCGCGTCACCACTGTACAACTGGTCGCGGGGGGACGATCGCTAATTCTCTGTCAGACCAGCGCCTGTTGCCTGCCTGGTTCGCCGGTTCCGGAGGTGGTGCTTGGCCACCGCGGACACGACTGGCTGCGAGTTGTTTGAGCCTCGCCGGGCGGGTTGCGTTGGGAGGATTATGATTACGGTCACGGTGCATAATGTTGCATCTTTGTTTAGGCTTTGCAGCGTGCTATCCCGGGGGACTGGCCCGATGGAGCAGGGCTATATACACTCTAACCCCGCGGACATATTCAGGCTTTAGGTGCTAGCGGCTTCATATACCCCGGACGATGTCTTAGACGAGTGACACGTCTCGCTCATCTCCCGTCGTACTAGCTGTATTACTCTGAGCGCTCTAGTCCTCCGACAACGTACCAGCCACGCGAAACACGCGGCTGCGCGCTCTACGGCTGCATCGCCTCTGGCGTTTAATGATGGGCCACAGCACCGCTTTCGGCCAGCGTAGTGCTTGTTTTGTGCTTTTTTTTTTCCTGGGGGCGCTGCCCCCAGACCCCCGTAGCAACTGCTTCGCAGTTGATCTCGGTCGCCGTCGTGATCCCGTTACAGCCCAATCCCAACTGCGAAGCAGTTGCTACGGGGGTCTGGGGGCAGCGCCCCCAGGAAAAAAAAAAAAAAAAAAGAACGAAGAAGGGGGGGGCATGCCAAGCCAGGAGCAAAGATTGCCGGCAGGCCGGAAAAAGTTGTGAATCAGTTGCGGTCAGTAGCGATTTTTCAGTTTTTGCCGTTTTCCCACCCGCACAACAGTGTGCATACACACGGCTGTAGCCCAGGCCCTTTCTCGTCACGTCTGCCACAAGAGACCAGGTGGGACTTGACGAAATCTTCGTTTTCCTCGCGCCAAACCACCCCATCCATTTTCGACAGGCCCCAGACGGACCCGTTATATGGCTACCAACGCGACCTTAATGACGACACCGCCCGCAGAGACGCCGGTGCCCGCCGGGGACGCCGCCTCGCCCCAGCCTGCTGCCGCAGCTGTCCAGGCGACGACGGCGGGCCCTCAGAACCCGTCCGAGGGCGCGTCCGAGCCTGCTACCAGACCGGCCGCGGTCTCAGACGCATCCAAGGGCGGTTCGCACAACGCTGCCTCCGCCCAGGCCCAGGCCCCGGCACAGACGCCCACTCAGCCTAGAAACGCGTCCTCCCATCGTGGCCACAAGCCCTCTGTCACAAACGTCGGCGGCCTGCGGGTCCTGTGTATCGCCGAGCTGCGCGGCCGTCTCTCGCAGCTCAACGATCTTGTGCGCGAGCACCGCGCAGACGTTGTTGTCCACACTGGCAACTTTGGCTTTTTCGACGCCGACAGCATAGGCCGCATCTCTCCAAAGTAAGTTTTCTTGGGTTTTCTTTGCTTTTCCAATGGCTCGTGCCGCGGCATTTTCTGTTTTCCTGGGGGCGCTGCCCCCAGACCCCCGTAGCAACTGCTTCGCAGTTGGACTCGTGCAGGGAGGAACCAGCGATGTCCTTTTCGCTGAATCGCCTGCTTGTGCTGTCCATAACGGATGAGATTTGTCCATTGTTCTATGATTCGGAAGTACAGACTAGGGCCTCCGACTTGACTAGCCCGAGAACCAGCAATTGGCCTTTAATCCAACTGCGAAGCAGTTGCTACGGGGGTCTGGGGCAGCGCCCCCAGGAAAAATTAAATGGATCGTGCCGCGGCAGTTTGCGTTTGGCTTTTCCTGGGGGCGCTGCCCCCAGACCCCCGTAGCAACTGCTTCGCAGTTGGACTCGGGCAGGGAGGAACCAGCGATGTCTTTGTCGCTGAATCGCCTGCTTGTGCGGTCCATAACGGATGGGATGTGTCCATTGTGCTATGATTTGGAAGCACAAATTAGGGCCTCCGACTTCAATAGTCCGAGAACCAGCAATTGGCCTTTAATCCAACTGCGAAGCAGTTGCTACGGGGGTCTGGGGGCAGCGCCCCCAGGGAAAAAAAAAACTACACCAGAGGGATAAAGACAAAACCTGCGAAGATTACAAACTAGGGCCTCGGACTTCACTACGAGAACCAGCAATTTACCTATAATCCAACTGCGAAGCAGTTGCTACGGGGGTCTGGGGGCAGCGCCCCCAGGAAAAAAAAACTACACCAGAAGCAGTTGCCACGGGGAAAAAAAAACTACACCAGAAGCAGTTGCCACGGGGAAAAAAAGAAAAGAAAAACGGGACTAACTGTAGAACGCTGAGACACATTGCCGTGTTTTCGCCGCTGCTGGATGCGCGGAATCTGGCAGAGGACGGCGCCGTGTTGAAGGATACGCTGCCGCGCGAGGGGCTGAGTGAGCTGCCGCGGTACATTCGTGGCGAGCTGCGGCTGCCGTGCAAAGTGTATGCGATTTACGGCGCGTCCGAGGACATTAGCGTCGTGGAGAAGTTCAAGTCTGGCGAGTACCGGGTGCCGAACCTGCACATAATAGACGAGCACCGGACGCACCGCATCGAGACGCCGTCGGGCCCCAACTTGCGACTCATGGGTCTTGGTGGCAGCCTGGTGCTGCACCGCTTCTTTGACAACGGCGACGGCCGCTCCACCATCGCCGGTACCCACGGCCTCATGTGGACGACGGCGCTGCAGGTGGGCCAGCTGGTCCAGACGGCCGGCAAGGCCCACAACAAGTCGGAGATCCGCATGTTTGTGTGTCATCCGTGCCCGGCGCGCGAGCCGCTGCTGGCGCAGCTGGCAGTGGCGCTGCGCGCCGACTTCACGCTGTCGTCGGGCCTGCACTTTTACTATGGCGCCAGCTTCAACGAGTTCACGGCCGAGCCGACGTTTGACCACTTTCGCGGCAAGCTCGCATCGGCCCGCGCCCAGTTTATGGACATCTGGGAGACGGTCGAGGCGCAGATCACGCAGCTGGTGGCGTCTGACGAGCACATGAAGCTGCTGCTCAACCTCGCGCTCGATGTGTTTAAGCGCATGCCCATTAGCGCGTCGCACTCTTCGCCCCACAACAAGCCGCTGCTGCAGGCGTTTCGCAACATGTGGAACTTTAACCTGTGCGACATTGAGCACGGCACTCTGGTGCTGGCCGTCAACGACGGCAAAGTGTCGATGGAGCAAAAGTCCCAGGGCTTTGGGTTCCAAAGTCGCAAGAGTGGATCTGGTGGTTCCAGTGCTGTTCCTGGTGCTGGTGCTGGTGCTGGTGCTGGTGCTGGTCCTAGTGCTGGCCCTAGTGCGGTCGGCGGTACTACAGGCACTGGCGCTGCTGCCAGCACCTCCAGCTCGGCTAACGGACGACCACCCCGCAACACCCCACCTCCAGGACGCAGACAGCGGGGTGACGCCAAGGACCAGCCCCAGGGCCAGTCCCAGGGCCTATCTCAGGGCCAGGCCCAGGGTCAGGCCGACAAGCCAGCCGAGGCCAACAAACGGGAGCGATCGGCTGACTCGAAGCGTGACGACGCGTCGCCGGCACCCAACGAAACTGCAAACGGTTCCGCGGCGGGCACACCTGCGGGCGACGACCAGCCCGAAGAGCCTGCTCGTCCTGGCGTGTGGGTCGCCAACGGCGGCGTCTCTGAGGACGAGATCCGCGGCTTTTTTGCCGACGAGGACCGATCTCTGATCCAAGAAGTGGCGGTCCGAGCCACGTTTGGCCAGCCCGACAAGAAATTCGCACTCGTGTACTTTAACACTGCCCAGGAAGCCCAGGCGGCTCTTGAGCGCGCCGACAGCGACAAGGCTGGCCGTGTCTCGCTCATTGGTTCGCGCTCGGGCCGCGGGCCCCGTGGCTCGTCGCGCGGCGGAGGATCGCGGGGCGGTCGCGGCCGTGGTCGCGGCGGCTTCCGCGGCGGCGGCCCGCCGCCAAAGTCCTAGGCTGGGATAGGATCTGGTAACTACGTTCCTAGCGTCGTGTACAAAAACTCAACACCAAAAATGCATAATTGCTACCAGCATGTGTGCGTAGAGCGGGGTGTAATTGGGATCTGTCGGTGTTTGTGCGGGGGTGGTTGCAAAACGGGCGCACGCACCCCCGCACAGGGCACCTCGCAATTTCTGACGTTTGCTTGCCATTAAGATCCCCCAAAAAGAACGCGGAGAATCGCCCTACTAGATCCGCCAAGACCCTTACGTTGACCGTTCCCACGCGACCTGTGAAACCCTGCCCGAATCGTAGTTTGGCGCTAACTGTCCATTAAACAAACGGGTTTGACTTTGTAAAGTGTCTGTTTCATATTACTGCTGTAAGCTTGTTTTCGCTTCGTGGCCATTTTGACGCCCCATAATTAAATGTCGCCCTCTCGGAACTGGCTGCCCACTTTTCTGCCAAGAACAAATCCCTGCATTGTGGAGAGCATTAGATAGTATCGTGCCCATGAAACCACGCGATGGTTGCGATTGTCTCAGATGAGCAGCGGCAAACTTTTCTAGTATGGAACCTTTTGTCGCCGTGCTATCTATCCTGTAAGCGTATTTCTTGTCTCTCTAGATCTACATTTTGTATATCGCCAAAAACAAAAAAAAAAACTGGTTCACAACTCAAATCTACATTCATCTCATAACCTCGGGTAAAACGTCTTGGCTTGGCGGCCTCACAACTATCTACCCCGCATTCGCCAGGACCCCTCTATTGCCCGTTTGCTGTTCTTTTATGCCCCAAATAATAACATTAACCTCGGCTAGCCCGCAGGCCACAGACCCCTGTGCCCACTTTTTTGCCCATCTTCTCCGCATCCCCACACTGTCTATATATTTGACGGGGCAATTGTCTGTCGATTACTAGGGCCAGTGACACCGCCAGCAATACCACCACAAGGGCCTACCACGACCACCCACACCTCGACATGACTTCAAACGAAAAGGACAACGCCGTTCACGTCGACGGTGGGTCCGTCGACGAGAACCGAAACACTTCATCGTCGTACATGACGCCCGAGGAAAAGTTCCCGGATGTCGACGGCAAAAAGGTGCTGCGCAAACTCGACCTGTGGATCATCCCCACCGTGACAATGCTGTACCTGCTGGCGTATATTGACCGAGGAAACATCGGCAACGCCAAGATCGAGGGCCTCGACGTCGACCTGGGCCTCGTTGGCAACCAGTACAATATCGCCCTCACTGTCTTCTTCCTGCCGTACGCCGCCCTTGAGATCCCGTCCAACATGCTCCTCAAGAAGCTCACCCCTAAGCGCTGGCTCCCGCTCATCATGCTGTTGTGGGGCGCCGTCATGACGTCGATGGGCTTTGTCAAGAACTACGGCCAGCTCGTGGCGACGCGAGTCCTCCTCGGTGTGTTCGAGTCCGGTCTGTACCCTGGCGTCGCGTTCTACCTGACCATGTTCTACTGCCGCGGCGAGATGCAGTTCCGCCAGGCGGTGTTCTGCTCGGCAGCCGCCTTCTCCGGCGCCTTCTCGGGCCTCCTTGCCTATGGCATCTCCGAGATGGACGGCATCGCAGGCCTCGCCGGTTGGAGCTGGATCTTCATCCTCGAGGGTGTCGCCACCATGGTGTTTGCGTTTGCTGCCTACTTCCTCATCGCCAACTCACCCGAGGAGGCACACTACCTGACGCCCCGCGAGCGCGAGTGGGTCGCTTACCGCCTCCAGAACGATAATAACTCCGATTTCCGCCATCAGGCATCGACCCAGCGCGAGGAGTCCAAGGACATTTCGCTCGAGTATGCCAAGCAGGCGTTCAAGGACCCCCAGGTCTACTTCCACATGATGATGTTCATGACCGTCGTCACCTCGGGCTACGGCTACGCGCTGTTCCTGCCCACTATTGTCAAGAGCATGGGCTACACCGCCCAAAAGGCCCAGCTCATGACAGTGCCCATCTACGGTACCGCCGCAATCTGCTCGGTCCTGTTTTCGCTCGTGTCCGACAAGTTCGGCTACCGCTCCCCCATTGTCATCGCCAACTACTCACTGTCGGTGATTGGCTACGTCATCGCCATGGCGTGCGACGTTCGCACCCAGCCCAAGGCTGTCTACGCTGGCATGTTCTTTGCGGTCCTCGGCATCACCGTCGCGTTCCCAACGCTGCCCACCTGGCACGGCAACAACCTCGCAGGCCACTACAAGCGCGCAGTCGGCATGGCGGCCCAGATCGGCTTTGGCAATTTCGGCGGCGCCATGGCGTCCAACTTCTACCGCGCCCAGGATGCCCCACGTTTCCTCCTCGGCCATGGCCTTGAGATCATGTTCCTCGGCATGGGTATCATCTTTGCCATCATCGCCGTCATCTACTATTCCTGGCAGAACAAAAAGGCCCAGAAGGACCTTCAGTCTGGCAAGTACGATTCCTGGACCCCGGAGCAGCTCGATGCCCTCGGGGACAAGAGTCCTTATTTCCGCTACCGTCTTTGAGTACGTTTCTTAATTTATGGTGTATTGTCATTTGGAGGTGCCCTTCCTTTCTTTTTTTTTTTTTTTCCTGGGGGCGCTGTCCCCAGACCCCCGTAGCAACCGCTTCGCGGTTGGGAATGGGTTTTTATTGAGATTGACTGTAAATTTGATCAGAAATGCTCTCAGATCAACCGCGAAGCGGTTGCTACGGGGGTCTGGGGCCAAGCGCCCCCAGGAAAACGGAACCATCGTGATCCTGGGCCTAAATGTATTAATATAGACCGTGATGACGTACGGAACGGTGACCAATGTCGATCCAATGAAATGTCCCATCACCAATCCAACCCTCCTCGGACGTGAACTGCCGCGCTGACCGATTTAGCACAGACGCACCTGGACACTGTCTTGTGGTGACGTGGTGTAAAGAAATAAAGGGTACTGCAAGACCTAGGCTCGCGTTTTGGGTACAGTGGGCACATCTTTTGTGTGTTTTGGCGGTTGGAACAGCTGTCCCACCATCATCTGTCCAGACAGTGCATGGACTGCCTTACGCGTCCTAGAGCACCAGGTCTAAAGCGTTGGTGTGAGTGCTTGCGTGTTGATCTTAGCAATGCTAAAAGAAATTCACTTTGGCGTCTGCGATTTGGCGGCCTTGTTTCGCCGGCATGTCGTGCTGAAGGTCCCGAGTGCTTTCGTGACGTTAATCGCGTTTTGAAGTTGGACAAGACCGGCTAACAACAGAATGCCACCACGGCTACTGCCGCTTGAGCGGCCAGAGTTCGCCGACACACTCACCACAGTCCGCAATATGTGGGAGTTTTGCGCGTTTGTGCAATTTCTGAGCTTCTTCTCGGCAATGCTCAAGATCGAGACCGAGTTTGGCGTCGAGGCAGAGGTCGTCGAGGAGGACCTGATGGGCGTCAATGATCCCACGCTATGCATTGGTGAGGCCCATCGCGCCATGGTGCACCTGCTGCTCGACGCGCGCTTTCGCTCGGGCGACCTCGACCGCGACACGTGGAAAGTGTACCAGCGACGATCTAAAAAACTAGGCGTAGACACCACGGGCGGCCTTTTCGGCGAGCACAATGAAGAGACGGACGAATACGAGCACCGATTCCAGGGACTAGACGCGCCAGACAAGGTGCGAGTTCTGGCTCAGCTCGCCCAGTGGACGGCGGCCGAGGACCGGTTCCGCGAGAAGCTCGACCAGGCGAGCAACGCGCAAGAGGACTACCGTATCGGCCCTGTCGGTTACTCTGGTGACAATGGGCGGTATTTCTTATTTGACGACAATCGACTTTACTACAAGGAGGATTTTGAGCCGGATCTCGCCGATGCCGAATTGCCCGAGGAAGAAAAGGCCGCGCTGGCAGCCGCAGCTGCAGCAGCGGCCCGTAAGAAGAAAAAGGCCAAGTCGAAGCGCAGCTCCCGCCACGCAAGGCGACGCAGCAGGCGCCTTGTTGAGGAGCAGGAAGAAGAGGAGGTAGAGGAAGAAGGGATGGAGGATGGCGGAGACCAATCGAGGAATGGGATCGATGAAAACGGTGATGCCAAGGTGCCACTAAAAGAAGCGCTTGCCCGCGAGTACGAGCCGGTGTGGCGGTGCGTCGCCTGGGACATGGCGAGCTGGGAAGCGGTCATGGACGAACTTCGCCGGTCCAAGGATCCTGACGAAAAGGCCTTGTATAAGTACCTGTCCAAGGGTGTGCTGGACGTGATCCGCGAGGCAGACCTGCAGAAGAAGCAGGCTGCCCTGGCGCGCGAAAAGGCACGCGAACTGGCGGTGCAGGTCGCTCACCGCAAGACGTCGACGCGGTTGGCGCAAAAGCGCATGCGCGAACAAGAGGACCCGGGCTCCAACAGCTCGCGGCATGCGAGCCCGCTCGAGCGCGACTACGATGATGAGGACGCGCGGCGCATGCAGCGGCGGCGGCTTCGCGTGCTGGAGGATGAGCGCGAAAAGCGCGTGCAGGGTTGGCTGGCGCGCGAGGAAAAGCGCAAAGCGGCTTTGGCATCCGCCGGCACCCGTCGTAGTACGCGCACTCAGAAGGCTGAGGAGGAAAAGTGGTACTTTGACTGCATTTGCGGTGTTCATGGCGAGAACTTTGATGATGGCACCATGAGCGTCGCGTGCGAGCAGTGCAACATCTGGATGCACGTCGCGTGCCAGACCCAGGAGG
The DNA here is from genome assembly GCA_024734315.1 of Tardiomyces blankii. Taxonomy (NCBI): domain Eukaryota; kingdom Fungi; phylum Ascomycota; class Dipodascomycetes; order Dipodascales; family Trichomonascaceae; genus Tardiomyces; species Tardiomyces blankii. The sequence goes on from JANSJT010000035.1 coordinate 1,252,883, forward strand.
AGCAGGACGCCATCAATGAGGACGGCATCGACTTTATATGCTACCGGTGCCGGCGCATCGAGGAGGCACGTCGCAAGGAGGAGCTACGGCGCCAGCGCGCCGAGGAGCAGGCGCGTCTGAAGCAGGAGGAACTGGCACGCAGGCGCCAGCAGGCAGCAGAGCGCAAGAGGCAGCGCGAGGAGGAACGTCGCCGCGCAGCCGAAGAGGAGCGCCAGCGACTGGCGGCAGCGGCGCCGGCTGCGCCTGCAGTGCTCTCGTACGGCCAGCCACAGCCCCAGTTCGGCCAGCTACCTAGCTTGGGGAGTCACGTCAATGGGGGTCCAAATGTCCCTTCCAATGGAGGCCCGCCCGGCCCGTGGATGGGCACGTTTAATGCGCGGCCAGAAATCAAGCACGAACCCGCCCAAGACCCCCATCGTGGGCCCCAAAACTACACGCCCGCTCAGCCGAGTCTGCATGCGCAGTACGCGGGCCAGCCGGGCGTGCAGCCGGGACAGCAGTCGGGCCACCAGCCGAGCCAGCAGCCGAGCCAGCAGCGGAGTCCGCAAATACAACAGTCTTATCAACAGCCATACCGTCAGTGGCCCCCGCCGCAGCCGCCTCACATACAGAGCCACGTACAGCAGCCACAACAACCACCGCAGCAGCCACCTCGCCAACCCTCCCGTGCGCTGCCGCCGATGCGGGCCCCCTACGAAAATTCTACTTCGCACCGATCAGACCCGCAAGGTATTCAATCGCCGCAAAGGTCACAGCCAACTCAACCTCGCCCTGCTGCCATGTCTATACAGGGCGTGCTGGATGGCCCCACAAAGCCGTCAATTCCGGGCCAAGGCCAAAAGCAGCTAGACCCGGTTTCGGGTCAAAGTCGAGCTAGCGAGCCGAACCCCAAGCCGCCAATTTTGAGCCAAAATCAAACCCATCCAGTTTCGGTACCGGGCTCAGTCGCTGCTTTCAGCCCAAATACAACACACGCCGAGCCAGGACTGCCGCCTGCTGGTTCAGAACGACGACCATCTGGGACTCCATCTCATACCCAGCCTCAGGCCGGAGCTCAGGCCGAAGCTCATTCCCCAACTCAAGCCCCGTCCCACGGCCCTCTGGATCCCCAGTCTCAACGGGCCCTTCAAGCGCCACAGACAGACGCAGGCCAGGCAAGGCCTGATTCGACGTCTCAAAGCCAGGTCAAGCCCGAGGCGCCCGGCTCCAATCTGTCCCAGTAGGTGGGACTCGATCTGCCTGAACGACGATGTACACATCCGTGAATTGCATAACAAATCCTAATATGTGCTCATGCGTCGCGTAGTACCCATGTGATGTGTCTCACCCGAAGGGGAGTACCGTGAGTGCTATGCAGCTACTTTCTTTTTGACCACACGGCTTGGTCTCCATACTCAGCATGTTGACCCGTCGCTCACAACGTAGTCCCGACGATCTGTCCTGAGCGCTCGGAAGCATACTCCCGCTGTACAGATTCAAAGGTCCACTGGTTTCGGTTTTTGTTATCGTGAACCGAGGGGTCCATTCGCCTCCAGAGGTCATATGCAGTCACATCGCCACCGCATGGCTTCGCTCGACATCTATCCAGTAAATGTTAATCCAACCTCGAATCGCCGCAGCAAAGCCGGAGTCCGGCACAAAATGCGCGGCGGGCAACGTGAACATGTGCTGCTGCAGTTTAAGGTTTCGGTGTATAGCCACGTTCGTCGTTCGCCGTGTGGATCGCCACCCGTTCGCTTCTCGAAGTAGGCTTTCTTCGTAGAGAGCGGCTCTTGTCAGTGCGCACGTTGCATGTGGATTCCCGATCGATCTTCGCCAGGAGAGTCAACGCGTTTGCAAGTGTTGGCCTCGCCGTCTCTCTGTATGGGTGGTCTCGAATAGAGCCGTTAGTAAAACATCACGCCATCATGTACCGCTGCACATGGGCGCTCTAATCGGCTCCGCATCAAAGCCTCGCACAGGAGAGTTCTAGACACAGTAGTGCTACCACCGGCAGCCGTCAAACACACAGCAGCCACAACAATGCGAGTCGGCGTATGAATTCGTATATATAGAAACTGATGCGCTTGTTATAAAACGATGTAGCCAGCTCCAGGATTTTCCGATGTTGCCGGGCGAGGTCACCCACTTCATACAATTTTTGCACCCCCCCCTGGGGGCGCTGCCCCAGACCCCCGTAGCAACCGCTTCGCGGTTGAATTCTAGGTCTCAACATACCAACTGCGAAGCAGTTACTATTGTGGTCTGCAGGTGGAACCCCCAGGAAGAAAAGAAAAGAAATGGAGCAGAGGACGGGTTCAAAACTTGGGCGGACTCGGCTGCTTGGCGAGGAGGGCGGTGCATTATTGGGTTACAGTTCATTTCTCGTTTTCCTAGTGGCTACCGCAGTTCATGCGGAAGTTGGCCGTTACCAGAAAATCCGAGGTCTGGAATTGGATCACTAGCACATCATGCGGAGGGACTGAACCTAGGCGAGAACTTAGCACAAGCCGCTCCGAAACACTCAATCATATGAACTCGTGGCTATAACTCGCCCTTGGCTCGCCCATCTCGTAAACCATCAAGTTTTTGAGATGTGCGAGTAGTTGTACAGAGGGACCAATGCATTGATTCCCTGCCTAAAATGAAAGCACGCATATCAGGTTCTAGAACTGTGTTCTTTTAGTCCACAGAAAATACAGAACGCTCGTCATAATTGATGTCGTATGAACAAAAGAAAGTCCCTAATCCGCTGTCAAACCTTTGTGTAACCTGAATCGACACCATACGACGCCCTTGATCTGCCAAGAGCTATAATGTGATAAACTTCAAAGTACGATTCAGAAACGAGACGGGTTCTATTCGTTGCTGCCTCTTTTTGGACACTGTCCCCAACCAATATGCGGTTCGATTAATGTACGAGCAAATTACGTGCAATTGGATTTCCTTTCGGTCGCTCAACTGTCCAGAAAAGGGAGAACGAAACAAGATGCTCGAGCATTTCAATATCAACACGATCGGCAATTCCCGATCCGCCAACTCGAATAGACTGTTTGCAACTTCGAGGCAAGCCAAGACGCAGCATCTACCAAAGTGTTCTCACTTGTTGTTGCTGGCCTGTACTCAATGCGCATTAAGTCTATAAGCACCTTTTTTTTCATGTTATCACTTTTGCTATGACAATTCATTAAAGCCACGTCACAAAGAACACTCTCCGGGTCCTCGTATTCGACGGGGCCAATGGCAAAAAAGAAATGTTCGTCGACTATAATTGATGGGTAACCTTATTAGATGCAATTGGCCCTGGCGACAAGCAAACTGAGCCCTGGGAACTAGGCTACTAATTCAAAAAGAGGCCCCAATTGCGTAGCAAGCGTGATAGTTTCGGCTACTGGTGAAATTTGGGTGGCACTTGACCCTCCAATTATCAACTTATTCTGTAGCAGCAGGCGCTTTCCTTTCGTGCGCTGCAAGAATGGCGCGATTCACGCACGCTGATAGCATAGCCTATTTTTCGCAGTCAAACGCATTGTAGCTTGGATTGTAGTCGTGTTCCATTTGGAGGCATGTCTTCACTTTAACAGCCGGGTACTCACGGTCAAGTTTCTTCCCGTTGGGGAGCCACAATTTATCTTGCTAGTGGATTCTCTAAAATCTTTTAGCAGCTATCAAAGGGCCATATGCTGAAACTAGGTGCTTTTTTGTCGACGGCCCCGAGCACAGATGCGTCGACTGCCCTGCGTCGCGACCCTGTAGGCGGTTGACGCATCGTTGAGCATGCAAGGCATGACATGTTGTCTTAGACCGGATGTTAGGCCCAAGTCGGCATATGTACGTGAAAGCAAAAGCAAGGGCCTAGCTTGGACGACGGGCAAGTGCCACATTATCCTGGATTCACGTGCCGCGCGCAGGGTCTGATCTGAAGTAGTGCTGATGCCCACCTTGAATTCCTCCAGTCTGGAATGGGTCGTTGTCAACCGACGAAAATAATACGCTCCTGTTCTGTTCGTGTTCGCCGGTTCCTTGTCTTTGTTTTCTTGAATTCTATCTGCTCTGTTCCATTGCGCAGCTGTCAGCTTTCCGTAGCTGTCAGCTTTCCGTAGCTGTCAGCTTTCCGTAGCTGTCAGCTTTCCGTAGCTGTCAGCTTTCCGTATTTTGTATATGAGCTGTTCACGGTCGATGACAGCAAATCTGATGTGCGTAAAAGCACAGTGGCTCTATGGCAACTGTGAAAATGCTGAAATCCAACGGTCGCGAACAGTTAAAACTCACTTGAAGTATTACGATTCACGATATGTAGCAATGCATCAAGTGAAGTATATGATTCACGGTATGTAGCAATGCATCAAGTTCTGCAAATGCTGAACTCGTGTATATCGTTCTGTCGAGCGCGCATGACTAGCTGTCATGCAGGGGTGACCTCGTCGGAGAGTATGGGCCCGAAACCCTACGTGCCGTTTGGGCGTCCTATTTCCCGTAGTGCCGTTGATACCAGCTATGGCTCCAAGACACGGTTACCCGTTGCGCTGCTGACATGTACAGCATGTCGCAGGACATCTCGTGCTCGGGCCACAGTATGCCACTGCAGGGCCGCGCTTTCCGTTTGAATAACTGTGGGTTTACAAAGCCAGGAGAGGAATTCGTGTCTGTGGACGCTCAATGTGGACACAAAGAACCGGATTGTGGCTGACAGATTGTTGGTACTCCATTTTAATTTATCTATACGTTGCCTCACTTTTGGGCGACTTTTTACCAAGATATGGGCACAATTTGTGTCCGCCTGGTGAAAAGTACAGGCGTGGGGTTCGGTTTTCACCAAGGCATGATGCAGGACGCACGCCGGGAAACGTAAGTAGAAAATCCCGACGCCTTCGGCTGTATGACTTCCAGACCGCCATACATAGTTAGCGTTGCCACGATTGTAGGATGGTTGGTGTCCTGCGGCAAATGCGGCCGTTGTGGAGAACTACCAGGGGGCGTCCAAATTCCCAAATGGGGTATTGTAAACAGTAGCCCGGGTGGGTTGGCACATAGATGTAGCAGAACGGCGTGAACCGATAAACGGATTTACATATGTCGTTTCCGAGGAACGACCCTTTTGGAGGCATATCAAAGCCCCGCGAAGCTCAGGGTCCCTTTTGACAGTGCAAATGCCAAAGGGTTGGCCGAGGGTTATAGTCGAGGCCCGTCAGTTTGGGATCGACCCACACCCAGCTTCCAAGCTCATGGTGAGAATCTGCGCAGTTGGGTCGAGACCATATGTGAGGCTAACGACCGGCCTTGTCGGATCGCTCACATGTTTGTCTTGAACGCCTGCTATACTAAACAGCGTAGTACTGCCCTGGATCGGAAATCCCAGCGGACAAATGATCCCTTGCCGTCTGCGGGGACAAGCCTATCACGCCGCACAGACCGAATTGCGCCGCCAGGGTCGAGCGGGTGCCAGTATCTTGACCTTTTTTTGATGCCTTGTTGGGACTAATTGGTGGTGCAAAGATGCGCACAACACTGGTATGTCAGTGTAGGCACCAGGGAACGTTGGTTGGCTCTCAGTATAGGGAGCCTCGGCTCGGCCGGCAACATGGCTCCCAAACGTTATTTAGAGTAGTTCATCTGGTCTAAGACGTAGATCGCTCAGTGCCTTTCCTGAACTGGAAAAATGACACCTGGGCAAGCTAGGAGCTGCAATGCGTCAGCATGGCCGACATGATGCGTTAGGACTGCCTTAACAGATGTCGCAACTCGAACAGGAAAGAGCGCCCAGTCGGACTATTCGCCTAAGATGTCGCCCAGTCTAGACAACTTTTTGATTCCGGCCCGATCACGTCAGAATTCGAGATCAACTGGATTCTGGGCCCATTCCAACGGCGAGGCAGTGTGCTCCCGGTGGCTGTGAGTGTAGCCTGGCAGCTACTGCGCAAACCATCTCATGTCAGGCACCCCAGTTTAGATCGTTGACTCAACATACACAAGCGTGATGACGCTACGCCCCCATGGCACCTCGATCTCGTGCTATAAAAATTGTACTGTTTCTCGCGCAGTAGATGGTTAGCGCAGAGGGAGGTGGGCGGCAATCTGTACCATACTGGATCGTCACTCAACCTTAACCCAAATGAAGTTTGAAAGGGGAGGTGGGGGGCTTACTTTGCTTGCTTAATCTCTCAGGTCCAGGCGCAGGTTACGTTCGATCGGTGTCGGTCCCCCGCCCGCGTCCAAGCCAGTAAGGTGCGGTGGAGTGTCCAGGTAGCTACGAGGAGCCGGCCCAGACCTCTGACTAACATTGTGCGGGCGGGTGATTCCGTCCTATAACCTAGAAGGGGATGATCGGCGTTGGTGTCAGAGCTAGTCTCTCTTGTCCTTTTTTTGTTGTTGTTCTCAGTGAAGGGGAGTCCTAATTTGAATCAGTGCCCACAAGACCAAGACTCCATAAAAATCGCTTTACGATTCACGTCCACGCAACATCTTTTCAGCTGCTAAAAGGTTGCTACGGGGGATTCGGGAAAGAAAGGTCCTTACACCCGTGCATAGGCCCTGGTTAGGACCCAGACTTGTCCGAATCGTACCATAAGAGGGACAGGGAGCTTTGCAGCTGCATCTGCACAGCCGGCAGGCTCAGCACAGAGCTAGCGGCGATACCTACCGTGTGTAAGACAGCAAGTCCAGCGACCCTGTATATTGGCTAGGGCCCCTGTACCTGACAACGAGCTGTGAATAGATAATAAGACGATGGTTCTAAAAGATAGCTTTGTATGGGGACCAACCAGCGGGGCTAGCCCAGGGAAAAAAAAAGGTAATAGATCAGCGTCGCGTTGTACCGCCGAATGCTATTTTGACGTATTGGGTGCAGCAAATGCTGTGGGGTGAACACATGTCTAGACCGGACCCGCAGGAAGGATGACAGGTTTCTCTGCGTTGCGAGCGACTTTGTGACAAAGTAAGTTTAGTTTCCCGGCTGGATCCGGGCTATGAGCCTGAGCTAAAACGTGGGCTGTGTGGGATGATCCGACGTTCTTTATGTGGATGTGCGGGCTGCGAGGCAATTGGTGTAGGTTTCAGGGGTCTAGTGTACATTGCAGATGTCTAGGTAGGTCGATGGATGTGTGTGTATGACGCATAAATAGGGATGTTCCTGCTGGCATAGCTCGTAAAGTTTGTATAGCCCGCTGGCTTTGTAATTAAATAGCACATCTTGATGGGCTGCGTTACGGCGCGAAACCATTGAAGACAGTTTTCACGCGCGGCTTGGAGCTAGGTCCCTGCATTTAGTGTCGGCCAGTCCAGACTTTGGGCCCACAGCTAGGCCACAGCTAGACCACAGGCGTGCCACAGCCGCGGTGTGTACGGCTTTGAATCAGTGCCCAAAACCGCCGTCAGGGCCAGATCTTGGGCGCCTCGTCGTGACGCATCCATACAACACAGATCGCTTGTGGGTGCCCTGGCTGGCAGTATTCGATTGGTCCACGCACAGAGGCGGCGGCAATGTCGCTTTGTGGTATAGATAATCGCCGTAACCTCGGTATAAGCAGGCGCTTGGACCCTTTTGGCCGCCGGTCTGGCCCTCGACCAAGAGAAGGCCTAGCTATGCGGCAGGTAGTGTTGAGCAGCGACGTATTCTGCGACAGCTAGCCCTGGTAGAGGTCGCAGTTGCGATAAAGCTGCTAGAGACCCATTAGGAGGTGCATGTGTTATAACGAAGCACTGGGGTTACATGATAAAATGGTTGAAGGACTATTTATGGTGGTGGTGATTGCATTGGGACTGCAATAATGGCCTGATAGTGGGCATGTTCTGGGCTCCAACGTAGCGTGGCACCTAGGCAACGGTCCAACACAGGCGCAGAACCCTGACCAAAAAGTCCAGAGCAGTCTCAGGGCAAGCGAGAGCATAGTCCTGAAGAAGAAGGAGAGTCAGGGGCACTGAGATTGACATCGCCGAGCGGCCAAGCACCCACAGCAATTGTTGGCGAGACGAAGGGCTGTGCGGGTGGGGGACTTTTTTTTTTTTTCAAACAGGGCGTGCGGGGAACATTTGAGCTTTGGTCCAGACCACTGTGGGTCTGTGTTGTAATGACGACCGTGTTTTCTTGCTGTTGTCTGTTGGCCAGTCCATAGTTGATGGAATGAAGCATCTTCAATGACACCATGGCACATGGGTATCCCAAGAACGCGCGCGTGGCTGCAGCACCTTGCTGGCACAAAGATATACGCCTAATTCGAGAGCTCAACTATCTAAGGTGCAGTAGGCGTCGAGTCTGAATCAAAATAACGTTATCAACAACGGCGACCACGTGGGATTTACAACGCTACTGCCACACCTGGGTGGCAGCAGTAGTACCTGCGGGTACCCGGTGTGGCTTGAGACCGAGGGTGCAGTAGGAGTCCTGGGAGTCCCGATAGACTTTTAACGCTGGCACATTAGCTCCAGAGGCCCAAAGCGCAGGCACCTACCGAGAAGCCGCGAACAGTCATGTACGAGCTGATAGACGCGGGAATGTTTAAAAGACAGGTGTTTTTTTGTCCTAGTGGTAGAGAGGCTGGCACTTTTGACTAAGATACGAGAATGTGTTGCCTGCATTCACACAGACACACCCCACAGCCTTGGCGCAGACCCATGGGAGGTGCCCTTAGGCAAGAGGGCTGGGTTTTATTGTGGGAGGATATGGGCCCAGTTAGGACGGGTTGGCACCTGTTCCTTTTTTTTCTTTGCTTTGTCTTTCTTTTTTTCTCGGGTCTTGTACGATAACGAAATGTGACATGTTCCGCAAAACTGCTGGCAAACAGCAAATCGCTAGATATGCTGGTTGGTCACTTGCCGGCATCTGCGGATAAGACGTGCGGGTAGATGGGGTGGTGCATCATTTGACCAAGATGGTTTAGTTACGAGCGGCATGTTGCGTAGCTGGTTTGGGGTCGCGAGTCGCAAGCCAAGCGGCTGACACGTACCGGGCCGGAAACTAGATAGTGATGAGAGCCCGATGCATCAAATCGGTAGGCGGCGGGGCGGGGGAAGCGGGACAGGTTTTTTTTTTTCGCTATTCATTTTTCCGGGGAAGTTTGAGCGATGGGGCCATAAAATTTTTAAAAGTTTTGAAATTTTTCAGGGTAATTGTTCGATATGTAGGATGTGGTTATGATTGTAAGTCCTAAATGGTGCTGGGATGCGACTAATGGGCGGTCTAGTGCACTAGAGCCACTACAATTACAACCACCAGCCGTATCTAAAACGCTAAAGACCCCGATACCCAACACAGCGCGACAATCCCGCCGCAGGGCGGGCGGGCTCTTGTCCCTACCACATTTTGCACGGCTGCAAGGTCCAACACTTAGTAACAACTACTCTTTTGGACTGCGCAGGCACGCAGTCTGCCTCTAGTGGACCTAATGGGGAGACGTTTCTTTTTCTTGGTGTGTGTTGATGCAGGTAATCAAGTGCATGAGCCGCATGCGCAGTCCAAGCCGCCCTTGCTGTTCCGTCGACGCGAGGTGATAGGTCTCGGTGCTTTTTCTGGAGATTGGTTTTACCCTAACGGTCAGAGTGCAGGTGAGATGCGGTGCACGCACATTTTGGGCCATGTGTGTGCCTGCGGCTGGTATATATAGGCGGCGGGGACTGTGTCTGGCAGCTCCGAGCCGGAGCTTTGATATTGCTCACGAAAACGCTTGAGCAGACTTGTACAAAGAAGCTTACATTGACGTGCTGGTTTTGCAGTTGGTTTTGAGTGTCACAACGAGTCGGGTTTAACCGGCTGACAGCCACTTTCTTCTTTTGGACTACTATAACGGTGCTAGCCGAATTGTCTAGGCTGCTAGCTACCGGACTACCGAGAAATTGACGATATCTTTGGTCTAGCGGTGGATGTTTTAGCGACAAACTTTTGACGACAATCGTTTTACTTTTTTTTGTTTAAAACTTGAAACTATTCTTGAAGGTTGTGTCCTACTACTCTGACACTTTACACAACTTTGAATCGACATGGATTACTTTGGATTTACTGGAAACAGTAACGGCTCGATGTTTTATGGATCCGGATCTGGCCCTACGGCAGTTATGGCGGTACCGCCGGGTATGGCCTTTGCTGATGGAACTGGCGGCCAAGACGAAACGGCATCGGCCGCCGACTTTAGCGGCCTGCAATCACCCGCCGCCGATATGGTCCCCACTGCGGCTACTGCCGCCATGTTCCAGCCGGACTTTGCCTTCGCCAACAACAATGGCTCGCGAATGCATGGGAGCACTGCCAGCATCGGCAGCATTGCCAGCACCAGCAGCGTTGGAAGCGTTGTGTCGCACATGCAGCATGGCGCAGCACATATGGACGGCGAGTACGGCTTTGGGCCGGTTGACCACGAGGTCCCGATAGACATTGCGTCGCCCAGCATATCACCTACCATGACGTGGCGGAGGGCTCCTGATGGTGTTCAGGCTGGCCGTGTGCCTGCCGGTCAGACGCCCCAACTGGCCCCAGGTCAGGCCGCGGCAGCGCCTGGTGGTGCCATGATGGGTATGAGCCATGGCCCGGCAGTGGTGTCGCTAATGGATGTGGAGGAACTGCACCACAAAACTCGGCAGCAATACTCGCCGACGTCGGGCCCGCCGCAGACAATGATGGCGGCCCCGGCTGTGTTTGAGCAGTATCAGCCGCAGCAACAGCAGCAGCAGCAGCAGCAGCAGCATCAGCAGCATGGCGTTCCGGGACCAATGGTTATGACGCCCGGCTGGGCCGAGGCGTCTGGACACCCGGCATCTGGTCAGGCGGGTGGTCCTCCCACGATGATGGCTGTTGCATTGCCGCAGTACTACGATGTGGCGGCATCGCCGGCAACTTCTTCTCCGCATACGCCTGTTGTCATGTCGAGTCCGGCTGCGACCGCCGCCAGCAGCCCGCACGCCACTGGTGGCCCTGGGGCGGTCGCCATGGTGCAGGCTGCCACGCAACCGGCCGTCAAGTGCTCTGTTCGCTGGGTACGCCTTAGCAAGATGACAGAGAAGCGGGCGCGCGAGATCCGCAGCATGGCGCGCGACAAGGGCATCGATGCTGCTACGACCGAGTACGTGCTGGCGCTTTACAGTCTGCGGGAGCGGCCGGCGTCGCACGGCGACGTCATGGAGCTGCGCAACGGCGAGCTGTGGATCAAGGTCGTCATGGGCGAGGACGCGGGCACCGCCACTGCTGCTACGGCCGGCGGGCCCGACGGCGACGGTCTGTGGCGCAGGCGCCGGCGCCGGCGCAGCCAGGGCGACCGCATTAAGCGCCCTCTCAACTCGTTTATGCTGTACCGGCGCTCGCAGACCCAGGCGGCCATGGCGGCCGCCGCCCAGGCCCAGACCAAGATCAACCACCAGAGCATGTCGCTCATCCTCGGCCTCATGTGGAAGACCGAGACCAAGGACCCGCGCGATCTGTTCTCGCAGCTCGCCTCAGAAGAGAAGGAGCTCCACCGCTCCCTCCACCCGGAGTACAAGTTCTGCCCGCAGAAGCGCAAGAAGTCCGTCTGAACTCCTCGTCGGCCTGGCGCCGGCCCTATTTATTCTTGCAGTTATGACCGCTAATACGATCCGAGTCTAGTATATCTTTGTTTTTCCTGGGGGCGCTGCCCCCAGACCCCCGTAGCAACTGCTTCGCAGTTGGAGCAGTGCCCAACACGACATCGGCTGTTTTTTCCCATTTAGCGTGAGTGTCGCAATGTGCACCAAGGAAACGGGAAAACAACCACCCAAGCCCATAATTCAACTACGAAGCAGTTGCTACTGGGGTCGCTGCCCCCTGGAAAAGAAAAAAGAGAAGTAAATACTAAACTCGGGATCTGCTCCAACTGCGAAGCAGTTGCTACGGGGGTCTGGGGGCAGCGCCCCCAGAAAAAAAAAAAAAAAAAAAGTAAAATTATTAGACTCGGGGTCTGCTCCAACTGCGAAGCAGTTGCTGCGGGGATCTCGAGGGCAGCGCTCCCGAGTAAAAGAAGTAAAGTACTAGACTCGGGTCTGCTCCAACTGCGAAGCAGTTGCTATGGGGGTCTGGGGGGCAGCGCCCCCAGGAAAAAAAAAAATTCAACCAGAAAGGAAGACCGGCAATTGGCGGGCCCGACCCGAATAGTTGCCGGGGTCTGGAAAAAAAACGACGCAGAAAGGTGGTGACCCAACGCCTGCAGAACGAGCACGCGTGCGCTGCAGAAAGATGTGCAGTGTGAGCCAGCGGAACTCGCGGCACTGTGCGTGCCAGGTTGGAGATCGCAGACGCGATGCAAACGTTGTGTGCATCTCGAAATGAGTTTTGCGCTTGGCGGCTAATAACTGGCGGGACACAGGGCCTGTCCAGTCGACCAAAGGGGGACTCTGCGATGCTAAAGTCGCCCGAGACCAGGAGGAAAAGAAAAATAAAAGGTCTGCTAAATGAAGGGACCGCACAGCCCGCCCGGGATTCCCGACGGCATTCAGTACTGCATCAGCTGAGTAGGGTCCGGCAAGGAACGAGGGCATGCGCGGCAAAATGTGCAATTGGCACCATACGACGGGCGTGAGCTGCGGTGCGGGCTGCCTTTCTGAGGCCATTTAAATTGTTACTGCATGGTTGTGCTGCGAGCACCCGCGTCGGGCAAGCCGATGTGGATGCCGTGCGGGATATTTTGTTTTGCGGTGATTGCCAACGTTTGAGTTGACTGGATTTTTGGCTGGTGTCGCCTAAGTTTAGAGCTGTTGCGGAGCCGTACTAGATCCAGCGTGGGCCTAAAAGTCCAACCTGAACTCTGGGTACAGATACATTCCACAGCACATAATATTTTTTTTTTCAGATATCAAACCCTCGGCATGGATCAACATGACAGGACTCGTAGCACTCGTAGCGGTCCGTGCGTTAGTGTCCGGAACTCGTGCCGGTCGCGCCATGCCAGCATTGCGCTGGGCTACCGAGAACCGCGTGCCGAGAATAGGTCTGCGATGAGTGTTTCAGAAGATCTGCATTATGTGTCTCACCGGACGTGCGTCATCCCATCTGTGGTGGTGGTGGTGGTGGTGGTAGTATTGTTTGGCTGCAGATACTCTATTGCCATTTTCTAGCTACATTTTGCTGTGCTCTGCTCAAGCGTCACATACTCTGTCTGCACTTTGTATGTGCTTATCTTATAACAATGCAATTGATATTTGATGCACCGCAAATTTCGATCCCGCTAACCATCTCGTATCCAGGGCCCTTTACGTGCACCCCAGCAATTTCAGCCGTGCTGGCCGTACGGCGTAATGTGGTAGTAGTACTGGTAGTTAGCACCCCGCTCAGCCGTACGCGGAGCCAAGCCAAAGCACAGTGCTCAATCCAGACCCCGGTGGCCAGCCGCAGACCAACAAAAAAAAAACGGATGGACCTGGCACGGCAATGACACTGACATGTTGCGTGATGCCCCTGGCGCAAAACAAAGCACGAGTCCCCGGCGCATGCAAGAGGCCGTCTGCGGCTGGCACCGCATCAAGTATGCTGACACTCGCGGGTTCTGTCGTGTCGTCGTCCCCAGACCTCGGCAAAGTCGCCAGATCGCATCGCCCAAGCCCGAGCCTCTATGCGTATTTATGCAGGCTTTTGCGGTCTAATGCGCGATCGCTGCACAATGGCACAGATATCGGCGTCATGCAGCGGGATGTGCAGGGTCTTTGTAGAGCGCAGAGCCCGCCGCGGCGCGGCCGCATTGGCGCTGGCTCCACGGGACCCGGCAGCTGTGGGCCACTCTGGCCTGCTCAGGCAGGAGCTTCGGCCGCGGCGTCCCGCCTTGCGTTTGCCCACTGTCGGTCGCTTCGGTGCCGTGACGTGCTGTCACGGTTACGGGTGAATTGTGTTTCCGAATTGGGACGCGGTTGACAGGTCTAATTTGGCACTCAACAGGTTGTGTCTAGTTAGATAACCGGTTGGGTCTCGCAAGACAACTGGTTGGATCTAGCTAGATTGCATAACCACTACCAAATAAACAACCTGGTATTCTACCCGATGTTCATTCCACCCCGGCCAGTCCCTAGCGTTCGAAAAGACACGAGAACAACCCCGGCCGGAGCTCGGCCTGGGACTCGTTGGTTGTCCTTTTTGTCTTTTTCCTGGGGGCGCTGCCCCCAGACCCCCGTAGCAACTGCTTCGCAGTTGGACTGGGCCCAATTGGTTAGCGAGGGTGGAGCGCCGCGTAGCGGCTCTCCACGAGACGAGATCAACCGCGAAGCGGTTGCTACGGGGGTCTGGGGGCAGCGCCCCCAGGAAAAAAAAAATGAGAAGACGTCTGCAGCAGGGTCCCACTAGTGGCCTGTTTTATGCGCCAGAGACTGGCGGCCAAGATGCACAACACCTGGTTGGACAAGCGCCCGACAGTATGACTCACGTAGACGAAAAAATGGCCAGTGGTCAGCGATCAGATCGCTTCGATGGTACCGGCGATGCCAAGACCCGCGATTGCAATATACAGTATAAAATCCATCCACCCACGATGCGCAGCAAGATCGCGCCAGATAAGATGCCTGTGCTCTGCCAATTTGGTCCCAAGTACGGAGCACAGGTATAGTGGCAGCCTGCATCGTCGTCGTCATTTAGCATGCACGTCTAATGCTAGTAAATTCCCGGCGCGGTTGTTTCCGGCTGCAACCGTCATGTGTTGTATTGTCCAAGTCTCCCACTGACGGTCCAATTCCGTTCACCGCCTGCATCTGCTTCATGCCCGACGCGCCACCAATTGCCACTACTGTATTCAGCATCTGTAGCTCGTATCTGTAGCCGGTACCTGTAGTCAGCATCTGTAGCCCGTATCTGTAGCCAGTACCTGTAGTCAGCATCTGTAGCCCGTATCTGTAGCCAGCACCTCTAGTCAGCACCTGTAGTCAGCACCTGCAGTTCTAATTATCCGTTGGCACTTATGCTAGCTGCCCTGCTAGCTGCCCTGCCGGCACACCCTGCTGGCTGCCTCTGGCTCGCGCTCCCGCTGCTGCTGGCAGTCCTGCATTCTCAGCCGTTTGAATCTAACCTTTTCTAGTCAACGTAGGCGACAGGGTTGTCTTTTTTTGGCCGGCGTCCTCTCAGCCGCGTCGGACCCTAGTCTGGGCCAGACTCCCCACGTCTCGCTAACAGCACCCTTGATTGTTTTTGAATTTTTTTGTTTTTCATCTTGAGCTACTCGACATTCTGGACCCTGGATATTCCTTGGCCTTGTGACCTCTGACTCGACCAGCCTGGGGCCCTTGCTTCTGGGGTTGGGTGACGAACCTTGGTAACCTTAATCATGCTTAAGCGGCCCGTACAGATTTGGCCCGATTTTCGTTTTTTCCTGGGGGCTCTGCCCCCAGACCCCCGTAGCAACTGCTTCGCGGCTGAACTCACGGCCACTAAAATCAACTGCGAAGCAGTTGCTACGGGGGTCTGGGGGCAGCGCCCCCAGGAAAAAAAAAAGCGCCGCCACGACGACGGCGGCGCAGGGTCATAGGCATTGCTGTTGTTGCTGTCATCCGCTATGTTGGCACGACTGTTTTTTTCCTGGGGGCGCTGCCCCCAGACCCCCGTAGCAACTGCTTCGCAGTTGACTTTTAGAGTCCGTGTGTTCCGACCGCGAGGGGGTTGCTACAAGGGTCTGGGAAGAGCCCGCCCCACCCCCCCCCCAGGGCAAAACGAAATACACCTATTGTCTGGTATGTGCTCAACCGCGAAGCGGTTGCTACGGGGGTCTGGGGGCAGCGCCCCCAGGAAAAAAACACCTAGTGTCGGCCACAAAATATTCCAGATTCAGGCCCGCGATTCAGCCACCACTGAGATACGCGGTGCCATATGGAGCTATCGCGAATTACGGCTGGACGACTCACCTCCGCATTGGGGTCTGTGCCCAGCCGATCGGCCCCGTTTGTTGCAACTGATAGCGCATGGTTGCTGTGACGACGCGCCTCACATCCCGCTACATGCAGAAGCGCGCGCCTCTTTGGCCGTCTCCTGCACTGGCGGCACCTGCCTGCCATGCGGCAGCACGCGGCCGTCCGGCGCAAGATCCAGACTGGGCTGGCATTTGAGGGTTTTTTTTCTTTTGGTTTTTTTTCCTTTTTTTGCTTTTTTGGAGAGTTCCCAACGCACGGCGTCGTTACGGGGACGCCTGGGCACGCTACGTTTTGACAGCCAAATGGAAGCCGGGCATGTCTCCCCGCCTCACAGCCGTGGTAGCGACTCGACGGTCACTGTGGCTCAGGGGGACTGCATTGCCGTTTGCGGGTTAGCGCCAAAACGCTCCGAGCAAAAGGTATCTTTTTAAGTTTCTAATGCACGTTTTTTTTTACCATCGCTACCCAACATAATCCAAGACAACACTAGCTCGCGGCCTGCCGCCACCACGCCAGACCTACATCCATGCCCGCACTCGACTGCCCGGAAATATGCATCCTCGTATAGCCTCACGTCATGCATGTACCTTGCGCACAAACGAGGGGTCCGTGTGTGCGGCTCGGTACCAGCCGCACGTGCCCTCTGCCCTCGAAGTTTTGGTAGTCCCCGCCGCGCCGCAGTCGCTTGCACCATTTCACACCCACCTTGCGCTGCTTGCGCTGTGTGCGGAGATTTGGGTGCGGGCTTGCCTGCGTCCCAGGAATTTCGTCGTGTCTATTCCTGGAACAGTCTGGGTTATGTGTGTGTGTGTGTGTGTGTGTGTGTGGTGGTGATTGGTTGCAATCTGGTCGCCAGTATCGTGTTGTGATTTGTTATCCATTGGTTACTGGATGCCAGCGGTGTCAAACCCTTGCTTCCTACAACCATGGTCATCGCCCAACGGCCGGGCCGATTTGGTCGCCGATAAAGTTGACGTCAACCGTAGCCATCAGCCCAACAACCTTGTACCTCGGCTCGGCTCGCCTCGCCCTGCAATCTGGCTGCATGGAGTGCTGCCTCGACGCGGGCCCGCTCGCCAGAGTCGCTCGGCAAAATCACCACGTGCAGAGTCCTGTGTTGACCGCCGGCATCTCTGCTGCGCATCGAGCTTCCATGCTGCGCCGCGTGGCGATAACGCCAAAATATCCGAAATCCGTGGGCCCCCGCCCGGTCCCCCCATATCGCCGCCGCTTTTATTTTTTTTTTTAATTTTTTGATCAATATTTCCGTGCCCCATGGCCGAGCTTAGATCAGTGCGTGGGGGGTTTGACGGGGGCAGAATACCTATCTGTTTCATCTCATTGCACCTTTATCTTGCCGTGCGCGTGGCCGCGCACATACTCCCATAACACTCCCGCCACCTGGCCCCGGTCTCTGGATCTCCCGGCCAGTGCACGAATGGAGCTAAGCTACTGCCGAGCTACTGCCGCCAGTGCAGCAAGCACGGCAATGCACACAATGCACTAACCGCGCCAGTCTCGCTGGTTCGTCGACTTTTTTTCCTGGGGGCGCTGCCCCCAGACCCCCGTAGCAACTGCTTCGCAGTTGGATTGCGGCTAACGGGTACGCGCGAGCTTTCAGTTTCTGCTCCAAGGCCAGTGGCTGCGGGAAACTGGCACCTAGGCACGAGGTGGATGTGTTCCGGACAGAACTAGTTTCAGCTGCGAAGCAATTGCTACGAGGTTCTTGGGGGCGCACCACCGCCCCCCCCCCCAAGAAAACAAAAAGAACTAGCCCGCAAAACGACGCATTGTTCACCGGTCCGCCAACGGTCTCGCCTGCCATGCAAATGGCGGATGGTCCCTCTTGGAATCGCCGTTGCAGCTAGTCCGAAAATGCGGCGATATGCGCCACAATCTGACGCAGGCAGCTGGCCGCTTGAACTGTCATCACCCGCCCACTGCGGCACCTTGGTCCCCTCGCCACCATTCCTTATTCGCCTCTCGTTCTGTCTGCGCTTTCTTACTGCCTTGCGGTTGCTTCCAGAGCCGCGTCGATATGCACCATGCCCACTGGCGGCAGCACCTCGATCATCACACGTGCTGAAAGGCCCTGCAGCAGCGACATAACCGCCTAAAAAAAAGGTGACTAGCCCATCGTTTCCCTATCAGCAGTGTTGTAACTGTTGATCTCTGCGCGGTACCACTGACAACCAGGAACAACCAGTGGGCAACTGTGTTCTTGGCTGCTGATCCAGTCAAATATGGGCCGTCAGATCCACAATGTCTGCGTCCTTCTACCGCCTCGCTGCGTGCTTATCTTTTTGTACGGTTGCAGCTATGGGTCGCGTGCTCCCCGTGCATTCCTGCGGCGACTAGACTTACCCCCCTTCTCCTGTCGTACCAGTTCTTGCCGGCATATCCGGCCTTCGGACAGCCTCCGCGGGACGTGCGGACCCGCTGCCTGGCGTGGTGTTTTGCTCTCTGTTGCTCATCGTGCAGCTGTTTGTGCCACCGGTGCCGCATGATGTGCCAAGTACTGGCTTCTTGGCTCCAGGCGCCGTAGCAACCGCTATCTCTCACCGCGTTTAAATTTCTTTTTCTTTTTTTTTTTTTCTGGGGGTTCCACCCCCAGACCCCCGTAGCAACTGCTTCGCAGTTGGAATTGGCTGGCGTCGCGATCAACCGCGAAGCGGTTGCTACGGGGGTCTGGGGGTGGAACCCCAGGAAAAGAAAAAGTATACGAACAATGCGGTTAAAATTCCGCCGTCATCGTGGCTGGTGTCGCAATCAACCGCAAGCGGTTGCTACGGGGGTCTGCGGGTGGAAGCCCCAGGAAAGAAAAAAAAAAAATACGAACAATGCAGTTAAAATTCGGCCGTCGTCGTGGCCGTATGTCGCAATCAACCGCGAAGCGGTTGCTACGGGGGTCTGGGGGTGGCACCCCCAGAAAAGAAAAAAAGTACGAACAATGCGGATAAAATTGGGGCGTCATGGTCGTAGGCGCGTTATTTTCTGTTACTATGCGCGTCCCTATTGTGCGCTCTCCTGTTGATCACTCGATAATTCACGCAGCACCTGCAGTGTTGCGTATATAGGGGCAATATAGTTTCTCCACAGAAAAGCGCTCTTATTGTCATGTGGATTGACTATATTAATTCCACGTGCTAGAAAACACGCTGCATTACCAACCACGTGTTCCCCTCACCCTCGCTCAAACTGACAGTATGAAATCCAAAACCAACACTAAGAAAGAGGCAAATCCAACCCCGTACCAAGCACCAAGCCCCCCGCCCCCTAGTCCTGCCGTTTCGTGCCCTCGTTACGCATACACGCACAACGGGTTAACCACAACTGAAAAGGACTCCAGGGATCGGACCGCCCACCGCTCACAATGGCTAAAATGCGCACCCGCCCGCGTACGTTCCCGTACACTGCGCTCCTTCCGTATGCAACCGAGAACGAGGCGGAACGGCTCGCGCATCTCAATCATATCATCACAAACCTGTACGTCGCAATCAAGGGCGATGACCTCAAGGGCCTCGTGGGCACCAGCACCGGGTCTGCCGTCACCCATTGGACGCGGGAGCTGCGAGGATGGCTAGAGCTCAAGTTCGACATGCCCATGGACGTGCGCGTCAGGCTCGTCAAGCTGTACTACTCGCTGGCCCTGGCAGGCGCCGACGGTGCTGCCACCGAAAAGTTTATCAATATGTTTTGCACGCTCGTCAAGGACGACCAATTCCAGGAGACAATTCGCCCCGCAGACCTGCAGCTCGACTGGCGGACCCTGATCCGCGTCATGAAGAAGCTCGCGTTCCCGGGCCAGTCTGTCTACGACGGCAATGTGTCGAAGCAGTTTACGGCTCTGTCGCGGCTCGCCCATGCCGCCCGTACTCTGATTGACCCAGACGCCACAGTCGATATTCTCAAGGAGATTCTACCAGAGGTGAGTCTTGATCCGCACTCTTTCCAAGCCAATCAACGCAAAAAGCAACAGCACAAATGCTTTCCGACTGCGAAGCAGTTAGTACTACGGAGATCTGGAGGTAGTGGGCCCCGGAATCCCAAAAAAAAAGGGCCGCACAGGCTGGCTGTCAATTCCCCAAATGTCCCACTATCAACTGCGAAGCAGTTGCTACGGGGGTCTGGGGGCAGCGCCCCCAGGAAAGAAAGAACCAAAAAAAAAAAACGTTCACCACAATGGCTGTTCGCCACACTTTGTGCTCGGATCACATTTGTCATCCAGTGGCGAAGCCGCCGCGACCAAGCCGCAGCGATGACAGGTCAAAGCCGTACGATAGTGATCGCATGCATCTTGGCGGCCAAAAGACACTAACCACAGTATTCGACGTCCAAGGCCAGCGTGTCGCACAATGTGCTCAGCTTGCTCATTCTGCTGATCCCAGCAGTGCCGACCGAGGGCGAGATGCCCAAAGTGGGCCCCAAGGAGCTGCTGCCAACGCTGTTCCACCTGTGGGACCTGCAGTCGCGGTCCTCGCTGTACGACTTTCAGGCGCTGGATGCGGTCGCGACGCTCGTGTCCGATGCCATATACTCGATCAGCATGCCCATCACAAAGTACGGCCTGCTCGAGAAGGACCAGCTGTCAACGGTGTTTTCGGCAATGCTGCGGCTGCTCGAGGTCCCAGTGTCCTACGTGGGGTCGCCGTATGTGGCCAACTCCGAGACCGTTAGCATGCGCTCCGACAAGGACAAAAAGTCGCGCGCGGCACGGCCCATTGCAAGCCTCGTTGTCTACTCCCTGTGCGGCGAGCTGTGTCTCGAGGAGGACGGCATGCTCGACCGGCTCGAAAGCCTGATCCACGCCGTCGAGACGTTTGTGCACCCGTCTAACAACGGGCCCTGGACCCGCAACATCATCCAGGCCGTGTGCACCATGGTAGAGCTGTTTGTTATGCGGTGGAACGTCCAGGCAAACGGCGAAGCGCTCATCCCGCAGGAGCGGTTTGTGACGGAAAAAGTCAAGGACCGGTTTGTCGAGATTCTGCGCGACGTGACGTTTCTCGGCATACACTCCAAGAGCTCTTCAGTCGTCAGCTACTCGCTCGAAGCGCTCCAGGGGCTCGCATTTCTGTCCCCACAACTCATTATCCCCCGTGTGCTAAACGAAGTATACCCGTCGTTGCAAGGTCTCGTGGAAACCCATAGAACCCTGTCGTCTCTCAAGATGCTGACCGTCCTGACCCGCATGATCGCCCAGAACCCCCAGTACGCTATCCACCTTACTACTCTGCTGGGACTAGCGATCCCTGGCATAGACGCTAATGACCTGTCCAAGACACTGCACTCGCTGTCGTTTATCCAGTCGGCGGCGCTCAATATCCCATTTTACGATATCAGCGGCGACATCGGGCCCGGTGTCGCCATGGAGTACATTTCGGGGGCCGTCGCCAGCATCGAAGAGACAAACGTGCTGGCAGAGGTCCCGCTCGAGGTGGTGCCGGACGTGCTTAAGTCGTCGACGGCCGCGTTTGGCGAGTTTGTTATTTTGTTTATCGGCCGCGTCTTCACCATGCTCGAGAACCTGCCCGACCAGTCGGCGTCCAAGAGCCGCGATCTGCCCGAGGCCCATGTTATCAACACGCTGCCCCCGGCCATGACGGCGGTCCTCGGCGCTCTGTCGCCTGAGCTGTACAACACCTGCGTTACGCACGTGGTCGACTTTGTCGCCAACAATGTTATCCACAACGCCACGGACGCCGTCGCCCATATTTGCGGCTGCATTGTCAAGGTTAACCCGGCTGTCGCGTTCCCCAAACTGTTTCCTGTACTTTACACCAACATCAAGCACGAGGTGCTCGAGAACCACGCCGGCTCGACTCGCAGCGGGTCCGAGATCTTGCCGCGCGACCGCGCCCTCATTTGGAACCTTAGCGCCCTCAACATGTCGGTGGCGCACGCCGGCAGCGAGGTGCTGGCATTCAAGGACCAGATTATGGAGATCACGCACTTTTTGCGCGACCGGTGCAAGGGATCGGTGGTTTACCACATCTCCAACACAGTGCACCACGTGCTGCTGACGCTGACAACCACCTTCGTGACGGATTTGCGACTGGTCGAGCCCGGAACCCAGGTGTCGATTAGCAACTGGGGCGAAAAGGTCGACCCGCACAAGCTCAATCTCAAGTGGCACGTGCCTACGCGCGACGAGGTCGAGTTTGCGTGCGAGCTGTACAATAGCCACTGCGAAAAGTCGTCTACCTTTTTGACAAAGGTCATGACTGGTGAGAAGAACGGTATGTCTGCCACAGAGTTTTCAGATATGGTGTCGAGCAACCTGACGTATATCCGGACGGCAACGTCAGGTATCGCGCTGCTGTTTGACCCCAACTTTGACCAGTCGTCATCACCGTCGTCGGCGTCGGGCGGCGCTAGCAACGAGACCGCCGGTGACTATGTCGACGAGTACAGTGACTCGGACGACTCGTCGGACGATGGTTCAGAGTTTGAGGAGGGCGACGGTTCAGACTTTGAAGGCGATGAGGATCTCATGGAGGACGCGTTGCTGGGCGATGAAGATGACCTCGAGGCCGAGGGCGACCTCGCAGAACTCAAAAAGCTCCGCGAGTACCCGACAAACTACTTTTTCGCTGAAAACAAGTCGGACCCGCTGTACCTCGACCTCCACCGGCGCCGGCTGGCGATTGGCACTCTTATCCACGACGTGCACTCGTACCTCAACAAGAACAACCATGATGGCGACATTGCGTGCTTCAAGGCTCTGCTGTTTGTGTACAAGGTGTGGTTTTCGGACGTGGGCATTGAGCGTACGGCCCGCAGCCTCGAGTCGTACATTGCCCTCTACAGCTACGAGAGCAAGAACTTCCGCATTCCCGGCCTCCGCAAGGATTTCCCGCGGCCTGTGCTGGCGCGGCGTGCCAGCCTGTACCACATTGAGC
Organism: Tardiomyces blankii; assembly: GCA_024734315.1. Classification (NCBI taxonomy): domain Eukaryota; kingdom Fungi; phylum Ascomycota; class Dipodascomycetes; order Dipodascales; family Trichomonascaceae; genus Tardiomyces; species Tardiomyces blankii. The sequence continues at coordinate 1,275,580 of JANSJT010000035.1, forward strand.
GCCTGAGCCACAATGCTGGCCCGCGCCAGATGACGGACCTCGAAAAGACACTGTTGTTTGACATTGCCAAGTCGACGTTTTCCATCTTCCCAGACATCCGCCGCAACGCGCAAGCGTCGTTTGAGTCGGCCGTCAAGGTGCTCATTCGCAGCCGGCCTGTTGTGTACCCGTGGATCCTCAAGGAGCTCAACGGCGCGCTCGAGTCCAAGGACTTTAAGCGCGCCGAGAGTGGTCTGCGTCTGCTCAACATCCGCATCATGATGTCGGGCGTCAAAAAGGACTTCAAGAACGTGACAAATTACATCTCCATTATCCGGCAGTCGCTCGAGGCCGACTACCCGCCGCTAAATGGAGTTGGTTCGGTCATGTGCAACTACTTTGTGAGCAGCCTGCGGCTGCCGCTCAATGTGGCGCATATTGACGACGCTTCTGTTGACAACATCAAGCCTTCGGATGCCGACGTGGCCGGCAAGATCCACCGTTTGCAGCACCGGAAGCTCGTCAAGCGGGAGCAGGCAGAGCGTGAGATGCTACGGTTAGTGGCGTCGCTCGTCGAGTCGGCCGAGATCAAGGGCGAGCTGCACTGGAAGATCGTTGCTGTCTACGCCGGCGTGTTCACGGCTCTGTGCTCGTCGCCGCAAATGAAGACAGATCCGCGTGTACTGACGCAGCTCGCCGAGGGCTCGCTCAGCCCGCACCCGGGCATCCGTGCCATTTGCATGCACGGCCTGTTCCGCATCACCAACAAGATTGTGATTCTCGCCATGACAAACTACAACTACGACCGTTTTCTCATTGACTATGACGAGGATAGCGACATTGTCGCGTCGGACGTGTACGTGGACAGCTCCAAGCCCGGTTTTACCGACGAGTTTGACCGACAGCTCCGCAACGTCGAGAACCCAGACTACTTTATGGAGCGAAGCGACACCGTCGGCTGGCTCGTGTGGGGCGACGGGTTCATTGCGGAGCGGCCCAACTTTGACCCACACATGGTCAAGGTGTCTGACGACGACCGCAAGGCGGTCGAGGCGCTCGGAGCCATGGTCAACGTCGACTGGGTCACCAAGGTCATTGACCGGCACCTCGAGGAGCAGCGGGGCGAGGAGGACTACTTTGAGGTGACCAACGCCATCTTCTTCAAGATCATCTTCCGACTCATGTTTGCCGGGTTCACGGCGATCTCGCTCGACGAGTTTTTGGATGTGGTCCAGACCAAGTTCAACCCCGAGGACAAGAACTCGCACCGCAGCACTGCCGAGATTTGTGCTGCTCTGATGGACTCGCTCAGCTTCTCAACCAAGGCAGCCGATGAGAAGAAGCTCGAGTTCTTGGCAGGTATGGTGACCAAGGTGTTCAACAACCATCTCGCCCACGACAATCTGCAGTTTTGGCGCTCGTTTATTTGGTGGTCGTCGGCGTACATCGACCCGCGGCGTGCGTGGCCCGTGTACAAAATCGTCAACGAGTTCCGGGTCGAGCGCAGCTGGAGCGGGTTCAAGGACAGCTCGCGCATCAGCCTGCTGCGCAAGTCGATCGCGGCGGTCGGCTGGCACTACCGGATCGGCGTGGACGCCATTCTCGACAACCTGTGGGACAACATCGACCACAGCCTGCAGAGCGTGCGGGAGGAAGTGGCAAAGACGCTGGCGTCGCTGTACATTGCGAGCTACCACGAGTCAGTGGACTCGGTCGAAAAGCTGCTTGAGGACAACGCCGCGGCCGGCGAGCTCGGTCTCCTGGCGTACCAGTTTTCGCCGGCGCTGCTGGCCCGCATTGAGGACGCGTTTGCACGTCTCGAAAAGTGGCGCGAGGAGCGCGATCTGTTTTCGAGCACCTCGCAGTACATTTTGGCAGCAAAGACTCTGTCGCTGTTTCTTACAAAAATGCTGCAGCGGTCGTGCGCCATCGGGCTCGTCCCGCTGCTGGCAAAGACCATCATACCGGCGCTGCTGCATTTTCTCAACGTGCGCGACGACCAGGAGATCATGCAGAGCGGCGTGACGTTGTTCAAGTATCTCGGCAACATCCCGTACCCGACGCCACAGGTCCAGCATATTAATGACATGATCCGCGACATTGGCGTCCACGCCACGTCGTGGCACCAGCGCATGAGCATTCTGTCGTACATCCAAGCGTTTTTCTTCCGGCAACTGTTCAAGATGACGCACGAGCAGCGGCTCCACTTGTACGACTCGGTGACGCTCATGCTCGAGGACCCGCAGCTCGAAGTGCGCGAGCTCGCGGCAGACACGCTCGCAGGCATGATCCGGTGCTCGCCCGTGTCGGAGCAGAACGAGCTCACGTCGTACCTGCACACCAAGTTCGTCAAGGTACTCGAGGAGACCAAGGGGTGGCGCGACCTGCGACGCACTCCGGCCAACAGCGGCCGTGCGACTCCGGTGCCGAGTCAACCGGGAACCCCGACGCTTCGCGTCCCAGGCGTGGCAGCAGTAGCAGCAGCAGCATCGGCGTCAAACAGCGGCCTTCTTTCCGCCCGCGCCGGTACGCCCACCAGTGAGTACCAGCAGGTGCTCATCAAGCGCCACTCGGCGGTCCTCGGCCTTGGTTCTCTCGTCAAGGCGTTTCCGTACCAATCGCCGCCGCCCAAGTGGGTGCCCAAGGTGCTGGCGACCCTCGCGGTCAAGGCGGCTTCGGACGCGGGCATGGTTGGCAAGAGCGTCAAGTCGACGCTCAGTGACTTCAAGAAGACTCGCCAGGACACATGGCATATCGACTCCAAGGTCTTCTCCGCCGAAGAGCTTGAAGACCTCGAGGGTGTCCTTTGGAAGAACTACTTTGCATGAAGCCCTCATCTATCTCATGTAATGACATGTCTAATGAACAGCTCCTAGCCATTTCCTGGTGATGGTTTGTAGTTTTTGTTTTCCTGGGGGTTCCAGCCCCAGACCCCCGTAGCAACTGCTTCGCAGGTTGGGATTAAGCCAAGTGCTGCCGGCTGGTGTTGGTTTGTAATTTTTGTTTTCCTGGGGGTTCCACCCCCAGACCCCCGTAGCAACTGCTTCGCAGTTGGATCAAGCCAAGTGCTGCCGGCTTCTCTCGTGAGTTCGGTGGTGATCAACTGCGAAGCAGTTGCTACGGGGGTCTGGGGGGTGGAACCCCCAGGAAATATTAAAACCGAGAGTGCTACGAAGTACGAAGGTCTGGAGACATACTCATGTAATGACATGTGCACTAATGAAACTAACAAACGCGCCCCGCGAGAACGGGAGGTGGTTCTGAGCGCGGTGGGCCGTGGCGCATTTTGGATACACGTCCGAGACGCGTTAGGGGCCTATGCTGCTGAAGAGGGCAACGCTTTTTTTTTGTGGCACGTTTTTGGCGTTGGTCATCAAGTTCATGCGCGGACGGCACGCTGCTGTTGCTGCTGCTGCTGCTGCTGCCGGTTGGGGTTGGACTGGCGGTTCTGCTGCTGGCCGCGCGACTGGCCGCCGGCCGATTGCTTCTGCGAGCCCGAGGCCTCGGAGACCTGGCCGCCGGTGGCAAAGCGCTCGTTGCGCTCGGCGAGCTGGCACGCCTTGTCGGCGAGCGCCAGCGCCAGCACCTGGAGACGCGTGAGCTCGACGCCCTGGCGGAACACGAGCGAGTTGGTCTTCTGGTCGAGAGCGGCGGCAATCTCATCGTTGACAATCATCTTGGACACGAGGGCGGCGATGCGGGACTCGTCGAGCTCAAAGAGGCGAGCGAGCGTCGACAGCTGCAGCGACTTGTAGCACGAGCCATAGCTGAACAGGTAGGTACGGAGACCCTCCTCCTGGAGCTTAGCACTCAGCATCTGCTTGATGGCGTCGGGGTTCTGCATGAGGGACCAGATCTTGATGGACGTGAGCAGCTCACGCGCCTGGGTCCAGTCACCGTTGAGCAAGGCCTTGGCGGCCTGCATAATGTGCTCGCGAGTGTTCTCGGGCGGGCCCGAAAACACCTGGCGCTCGTGGTAGTCGAGCATGCGGCGGAACGGCTTGGACACGACCTTCTTCTTTGCATCGATCGACGAGCTCATCGACGCCATGTACGGCACCTCAATGAGCAGCGACGCCGTCAGGTACACACACTCGAGCAGCTCGAGGTTGATGTGCATGTGGAACGGCAGCAGGCGCTGGCGGTCGGGGCTGGTGGCCTGGCTGAACTTGGTGACGCCCTGGCCCAGCAGCTCCTTGAGGCGCGACGACGAGCAGATCTCCTGGAGCGACTGCTGCGCCTCGGAGATGAGACCGAGCCGGAATGCGCACAGACCGACCTGCACAAGCGCGCGGTTGAACAGCACCAGCACCGTCGGCTCGGCGGTGTGGATCGTCGACTGCAGGTGCGACATGAGGAACATGTCGCGCGCCTTGAAGTAGTAGTCGTTGAGCGCGTAGTGGTAGATGTGCGACAGCATAGCCTTTGTGCGGAAGACAGCGTTGGTTTGCTGGTACAGCACCGAGCAGATGCCGTTGACGAGGCTGACGGTGTAGTCCTTGTCGGACGCGGCGGTCTCGGCCGGGATGCGGGGCGTCAGCTTGGACTCGAGGCCGGTCGGGACCGCGGCCCACGCCAGCTTCTCCGAGTTGATGATGACCGACGTCGGCTTGAAGTAGACGTGGTCAAGGCGGCGCACCAGTAACCTGCACAGCGCCTCGCTCTGGTGGGGCTGCGAGCCCTTGAGGTTGGTCTCGAGGTAGATCTGGCCGCGGATCATGAGGTCGTACAGGCCGGCCTCGTCGCGCAGTCGGTCGACGTACTCAGTAGTGTGGGGGTCGATGCCCTGGAGCGCGCGCGTCAGCTCGTCGTCAAGGCGCTCAATGAGCGACGACACCGAGCCGGCGATCTCACGGACGCCGTCGGGGCCCGGCTCGGGGCCCTTTTCGAGGTCCTCGGGCTCCGACGCCGACTCAATGACACGGAACTCGCGGTGCTCCTCAAGGACCGCCAGCAGCTGGCGGATATCGCTCTCGGCGGCCTTCCACAGCGCAGCGGGCATGACAGAGCCCGACGCAGTCAGGTCGAACCGGATCGGGATCAGCATCAGCAGCACATTGATGAGCTGGTACGGGTTGCCGCCAGCCACCTTGATGAGCTGCTCGAGCGTCTTGATCTGGCTGGCGCGGTCAGTGTTCTTCTTACCGCGGGACTCGATGATGGTCAGCAGCGTCTTGAACACCGTGTCGGGCGTCAGCTGAAGCGGCTTGCCGCCCTTGCCGACAGTGGCGAATCCGTCCTCGTCAGCAGCAACAGCGGCCGAAGCATCAACGACAATAGGTGTAGCGGCAGCCTTGGGCTTGGCGGCAACAGGAGCCGGCGAGCCAGTAGCCGACGTCTCGTTAGCCTTTTCAAACGCCTCGGGGTCCGCCTTGTACGCCGAAACCTTGGCATCGTGCTCCTTTGCAATCTTGCGCAGACGCTGCTTGACAATGTTGAGCGCCTTAGAGTTGGACGCATTCATCTTTTTCTTGGCGCTCTTCTCGGCAGCAGTGGTCTCGGCAATGGCGGTCTCGAGCTCGACAAGCGCCTTGACATACGCCGTCGGCACAAGGTTGTACTGCTTGCGGGCGCGCTCCGCCAGCTTGTTAAGCTTGTCAAAGTCGGCACTGATGGCAATCCAGTCATTGATCTTCTTGGCGTTGTCTATGCTCTTGATGGACGCGTCAATCTCGTCCACGAGCTTGTCCTTGGCCGACTTGACGACGCGGCGGCCCTCGTCCTCGGACTCGCTCTCGTCGCCGCCTTTGAGGAACTGCGATCGCATGTAGTATCCGGGGCCCTTGGCGCCGGCACCGGCCTCGTCGTCGGACTCGTCGGACGCGTCCTCATCCTCATCGGAAGCTTCCTCTTCCGATTCTTCTTCAGACGACTCCTCCTGGGACTGCACTTCCTCCTCCGACGAGCTGTAGAGCTCCTCGTCCGAGGACGAGGTCTCGCTGTCTGATCCTCCGCGGGCGAAAAACCTCGACATTGTAGTCCGTTGGCCGCGCTCTGTTTGAGATGTACAAAGGGGTGCGAGCCTAGGTTTTTGTTTTCTGGTTGTGGGTGGGGCTAGCCTTTGGCTGGCTTGCGACGGCTCTTTTGGTTGAAAAACTTGGCAGCCTCTGCGTGCCTGTGAGTACGGTACAGCAGATTAGAGCACAATTTTTTTGTGGCCACAGGGGGCGTCGCGTTGGGACCATACATATTATTACTCTTTATACCATATTGTTTAAATTAATACACACACTTTGTTTGGCGACGAAGCTGCGCTACGTAGCTAGTTTTTGTGTCATTTTCCTGGGGGCTCTGCCCCCAGACCCCCGTGGCAACTGCTTCGCAGTTGAATCAGGGGTCCATAGCTGGCGTTAATCCGCTTCCCGGCCAAAATTTAACTGCGAAGCACTTGCTAAGGGGGTCTGGGAGCAGAGCCCCCAGGCAAAACAAAAGTGCATACCTGGTTTTGGTCTATGGAGTTTTGTGTCATTTTCCTGGGGACGCTGCCCCCAGACCCCCTCAGCAACTGCTTCGCAGTTGAATCAGGGGCCATAGCTGGTATTAATTCGCTTCCTGGCCAAACTTCAACTGCGAAGCAGTTGCTACGGGGGTCTGGGGGCAGAGCCCCCAGGAAAAAAAAGGACCTAAGCAAAATACTCGGCGACGACGCGCTGGAGCTCGGTGACGATGGCATCGAAGTCCGAGATGCATGTGTTCCAGTTGCAGGGGGCGACGCGGACAGCTGGCTGACCGTCCCAGGCGCTCGGAGACACGTAGACCTGGCGCGTGGCGTTAATCCGCTCTTTGAGCTGGCTGTTGAGGCCCGCGTCGCGCGCGCGGAAGAGCACAATTGTGCACACTTGGTCGGCAGGAATGGCGAGAAGCTCGTAGTCGGGCGATGCGTCGATCCAACGAGCGAGGGACCGGCACAACTCAATTACGTTGTTGAGGAAACGGGCGTAGCCGTCGCGGCCGTAGGCGACGAGCGTTGCGTAGGCGGGGAGGGCGCGAAACCGGCGGCTGTTTTCGATGCCGATGTTCATTGGACTCGGGAGCGTTGCTCCGGCAGACGACGGCAGGTAGGCTGCCCCGGCGTTTTGAAACACAGAAAACATGAGCGCGCTGCTGCGCGTCAAGAAAAACCCGCTGTCGTAGGGGACATTGAGGGTCTTGTGGTTGTCGCCGGTGATGCTGTCGGCCAGCTCGAGGCCGGCAGTCACGCGAGATGCAAAGTCCGCGTACGGGGACCCGGCGTCGCCGGCCAGCGCCCGTAGGTAGATGCCAAACGCGCCGTCGACGTGTAGCCACGCGCCGTACTTGTCGCAGAGCTGGCGGATCTTTGCAAGGTCGTCGGTGTACATGCCGGTGTTGACTTCGCCAAAGTTGGCGACGACGATGCTGAGGGTGCCGGCCGTGGCGAGCGCCTGCTCAAGGCGCGCCAGGTCAAAGCTCCACGGTTTTTGAGGCGACCTGGCCTCTTGGCTGATTGATCCGCGGCCGAGTCCCGCCATCGATACCGCCTTGCCCAGTGACGAGTGGCACATGGCGGCAAGGACCTGGATTTTGGCTACGCCAGCAGCCTGCATACAAGCACACAGACCATCTTCGCCGACGCTGAGGCCAGTGGCGCCCTTTGCAGCGAGAGCGCGCCCCAGCAGATGCTCGCGGGCGACCATCATGGCGAGCACATTCGACGCCGTGGCGCCCGTTGTCAGTGTCCGGCCAGTCCAGGTTTGCTGATCGAGGCCGTTCAGATCAATGATCATGCGTAGGGCCGCGTCCTCGACCGCAGACGCGATAGACTCGTCCGGGAGGTGGACCATGCAGTTCTCGTCCGCCTCGACGACTCTAAAGTCGGCCGCCCTCGCAGCCGGGGTCGCACCCCCGGTGACAAAGCCATAATACTTTGAATCGTGGTTTGGCAACGCAGCGACTATTTTCTCCACAATCTCGGCCGCATACGTCTCTCCGCGCCCCTGGGTCGGGAGCTTCGTCTCCAGAGTCTTCAGGGCATCTTCGAGGGCTCGTGGTGTTGGCAGCGAAGTTGCAGCTCGCGTCATTTCCAGTCCGTTCAATCCGTTGGCCAACCAATTCTCCCTAAACTAGCACCCCAGTCAAGGTCAAATAGCCGCCACCCGTTTCAAGCTCGATTCTGGACGCATTCTGATAGTGCACGGCGTCGTTCAGCCCCACACCACAGCCGTGGACATATCAGTTTCGTCACTAATTTGTCCGAGTTTGTACAGGAACATCATGATTTTTTTTTTTCCCTGGGGGTTCCACCCCCAGACCCCCGTAGCAACTGCTTCGCAGTTGAAATAATGCGATAGCAGCCTTGATTTCTCTTTGGCCCCGACCTCGTCCATCGCTCAACCAGCATTCCAACTGCGAAGCAGTTGCTACGGGGGTCTTGGGGTGAAACCACCCAGGAAAAAAGAAAGCCACATATTCTGTCTACACCATCAGACAGTGCAAGAATCATCATTAAAATACAGACTTCCTATCACTATTTTTAGAGGCTCATCGGTTCATCGTCATAACCGCTTAGTAGATGCGGAAAGGAGGACCCATGGTCGACTTGATGACGAGCGAACCAACGTTCTGCCAGTGCTTCTTAAGAAGCGAGACAAGGAAGTTCGAGGCCATCATGATGTGGGTAACAATCTGGTCCTCCTCCATCTCGACGTGGCCGACAGCAACGGCAAGACACAGCACCTTCTTGAGCTGGAACTTGACAGTCGACTTGACGTCGTTGACCTTGGTGTGCAGGTCCTCAGAGTGCGAGACCGGGGTCGGGAACTTACCGGCCTTGGAGAGACCGGGACCAAGCAGACGGGGAATCTGCTTGATGAGAACCTCGGACGCAATGAAGGCGTTGTACTTCTTGGCGAGCTTCTTGATGAGCTTCTTGTTCTTGTTGAGCTTCTTCAGGTCCTCAACAGTCATGGCATCAACACCAACCGACTTGGCACGGTCAGCATCAACGGCATCACCAAAGACGCAGATGGTCATGTTGGGACGGGGGACAGCCGGAAGCTTGATCGAACCCGAGAAACGCTTGTCACGCTGCGGGTCATAGTTCTTAAGACCAACCTGGAGCTCAACGGTCTCCAAGAAGTTGCGCTTCTTCTCCTGCGAGTGCTTGAGGAGCTCCTGGACGTTGCCACGAACGCCGGCGACGGTAATCTTCGACATGGTTATTTGTCTCCCAAACTGAGTTGGTCAATCCGTGATTTTTTGGAGTAGAGCTCTGGTGGGACGCTATAGAGTGGGAGCGCAGAGTGCGCGAGTCGGGGCAAGGGCGAATATTACCGGGTTGGGAAAGAACAGTCACATTTTGGTCGTGAAATATGTGCCCACTTGCATAATGCACAGTCAATGCTATGCATCTGGTCATGCAAGACCCGTACTGCATATCATCATCGTCATCATCATCGGGCCATATGAGGATATCAAATATACACGTCGACGCGTCCGTGAAATGCTGGGCCCTGGCATCAGAGCTGCAAGCTGTAGGACTGCCGCGATAAGTGGTAGTGCGGGCGCATGCCGGTATCTCAGCTCCACGACTACATGCCTCAAGGATCGGTCGTCGTCGTCGAGCCAGTGGCTACAGCGACAGCGCGGTGACCACTACGTTCGCGAGGCGAGACTGCAAAACTTACGATCTCGAGCAGCGTTTAAGCTGATCGAGATGGACAAAAAGTTTAAGCTGTTCCGAAAGGGCATGACGGTCGTGGATCTGGGATGGGCCCCCGGCTCGTGGTCGCAGGTGGCCGCCGAACGGACGCAGCCAAATGGCCGCGTCATTGGCGTCGACATTCTGCCGCTCAAGCCTCCAAAGGGTGTCAGCGTAATTCAGGGCAATTTTTTGAGCAAGTCTGTGCACGACGAGCTCAAGAAGATGCTCGCTGACCCAGCGCTCGGTCGCCCGCTGCCAGAACAGCAGATCTACGCCGACAAGGACGAAGAACTGCGCGACAGAATGGACAGAGAAGCCAACGACGAAAAGCCTGAATCGTACATCGACCTTGAACGACACGTTTCGGAACACGAGACGGCCCAGGAGCCGTCGTCTGAGTCCTCTGTGGACATTGTGCTAAGTGACATGTGCGAGCCGTGGCCCCAGGAGCATTACTTCTGGCTTCGAAGTGTAAACGATCCTTACATCAGGATGCAAAATACGAGTGGACTTGCGGTGCGCGATCATGGCGCTTCAATTGTATGTTCTTTTGTTCTTTTTTTTTCCAGCGCCGCCCCAGACTCTCGTGGCAGCTGCCTCGCAGTTGGATTTGATCCCCCAGCTAACCATAGGATTTATGTGATTCCGCCCTTATTTTCGCTTTGGATACGCTCAAACCCGGCGGTTCGTTTATTTGCAAGTTTTATACCGGTCCCGACGATGTGCATCTCGAAAAGCGTCTTCGCAAGGTAAGTAGACTGGGCATAAACCCAATAGCACAGCTAATTGCAGACATTCAAAAAGGTCAAGAGAGAAAAACCCGACGCGACAAGGCAAAAGTCGCGAGAAATGTACTTTGTGTGCCAGCACAAGCGACCTGGTGTCACCAAGGAGGACATTTTCCATTGATGGTTGGATAGACGGCGACGGATCTGGGCTCGCATTCCCACGACCTGGTGTCACCAAGGAGGACATTTTCCATTGATGGTTTGATCGAAGGCGACGGATCTGGGCTCGCATCCCTAGGACCAAAAGATCATAGCGTGATCCTAGTCTGTACCTATTTATTTATTATGCATCATCTCAAGTTAGCCGTTTCATCTAGTTTTATTATATAACCAAAGCAGTATTTACTCGTCCGCCGGCTCATCGGCCTCGACCTCAGGCTCGGCTTCAGGCTCGGCTTCAGGCTCGGCTTCAGGCTCGGCTTCAGGCTCGGCCTCCGGCTCGCCTTCAAGAGCCTTGCCATTCGCAGGGGCGTCGACCTCGGCCTCGTCGGCCGCGGTAGCGGGAGCAGGAGTGTCGCGATCAACGGGCGTCGAAATGCCATCCAGCTCAATCAGATCGTTTTCGCCAGTGGCATGGACAGGAACGTTGGTGGCCTTCTGGCCCAGGTTGCTCGGGAACTTATCAGGGTTGTTTTCCGGATCGCAAATGGTCTCGGCGATCTTGCCGCGACCGAGCTTGGTCAGTTGCTCTTTCCAGAGCTTGACGGCGCCGCCAACGTCGCCGCCGTACGTCAGAGCAAGAAGAGCGGCCTCAGAGCTCCGGTGAGTGCTGTTGAGAATGTCCACGCAGCCGTCGATGTCGCCAACGAACCAGAGCGCGTTGAATGCAATGTTGTTTTTGCCCGCCTCGAGCGCCTTGGGAACCACAACTTCCTTGAGCGCCTTCTTGTTGCCGGTCGAGGTGTAAATGAGCAGCAGCGACTCAATGTCATTGCCCTGCGTGAAGCAGCGCTCGGCGAGGCCAACCTGCCATTCGCTGAGGGCGCGGTCGCCAAGGTTCTTCCACTTTGTCTCGTCGTCGGCCTCGACAGCAATGTCGTGAGCAATCTCGAGCTGGCCGAGCGCCAGAGCAAGGTCAAACCGGTGCTCGGCATCCTTGCTGACCTCGAGCGCAAGCTCCTTGTGGCCCTGGGCCTCAAGGAACCGCGCAATCTTGTTCTTCTCAGCGTCGGCAATGTCGCGCTCCAGAATCTCGGCCGCCGTCTCCATGTCGCCCCGCAGCACCACCGTCTGGTACTCGACAACCGCGAGCGACAGCCGGTACGCCGAGACATTGACGTCCTTGTCGGCGAGGTAAATGGCATTGTCGCGCGCAATATAGCCAAGAAGGTACATCTGCTTGTCAAAGTGCGTAATGGTGTAGGTGTCGCTGCCCACCAGGTAGTTGAGGCGGTTCGACAGCGTTGTGTACACAAAGCAGTCGCCGACCCACTGACCGGTGCGCACGCTGTCCGAGATCTCCTCCTCGAGCGCAAACGTGCCATCAATGCCGCCGTCCTCGAGGCTGCCGGTGTTGCCGCTGCTGAGCGCCTCCTCGAGCGCCTGGTGGTCGAACCGCAGCGTGTAAAATGTGTTATCGCTGATGATGGCCACGAGGTCGCCGCCGGCTGACCACACCACCTGGCGCGCATCGACGTCGACGCGCTGGACAACAGCACCCGTGTTCCAGTCGTAAAACGCAATGAAGCCGTCGCCATTGACACCAAGCAGCGCACCGCCAAAGATCTGCGTCGCCGAAAACGGAATGTTAAAGTGGCTCAGTGGCCGCTCCTTGAAGTTTTTGAATGCCTTGACGCTGCTGGGGCTCTCACGCACCGCGTACTCGTTGCTGTCCTGAGCCCATGCAAAGTCGAGCGCGCTGCCAAACGACTTGTTTCGCCACGCTAGCGCAGTATAGATAATGTACTCGCCATCGCCAACAACCGTCACAAACCGGCCGTTGGGCGAGTGCACAAGCGATGTCGGAAACACCTCAACGGTGCCGAGGTCCTTTTGCTGCAGGTGCAGCTGCTCGCCGTCCTTGATCTCGCGCTCCGCAGACGACTTGATCACCGACGAGTACACCTCTGAATGCTTGGACCACACAAGCTTGCCGCTGGGGTCCATGGAAATGGCCGGCTCCTCCTTGCCGAGCTGCACCAGCAGGTATCCTTCGTCGAATCCGAGTGCCGCCACATTCGAGCCTTTGCGGACGGCCGCACACCACGCGCGCTTGAGGCCGTAGTTGAGCGTCTGCTCCAGCTTGTATGTGTTTGCATTCCAGATCTTGATGGTGTTATCTTCCGACCCCGAAATAATAACGGGGAGCTCGGGGTGCACAATCGCAAACGACACATTGTTGGTGTGGTCGACCATGGTAGCGACGGTGCTCTTGGTCTGGTAGTCCCACACCTTGATGGAGCGGTCGTCCGACGCCGTGATGAGGTACGGCTTGTCCGACGACGGGAAGTAGTCGACGTAGTTGACGCCCTTGGTCTCGTGTGCCTCGAGCGTGAAGTTGGGCACCGACGAGCCGAGCGACCATATCTTGACGGTGCGGTCGAGACACGCCGACGCAAACGTGTTGGGGTCCTTGGGGTTGAACGCCAGCGACATGACGTAGTTGACGTGGCCCTCAAACGTCTGCTGGTTGCGCCAGTTCTGATCCCAGTTCCACAGCTTGATGGTCATGTCGTCACCGGCCGTAATGACAAACGGCTGTGTCGGGTGCACGGCAATGGTGCGAATATAGTCGGGATGCGCCTCAAACTGCACCACCTTTTCGCCTGTGTTGTAGTTGAAGACGCGCACATGGAAGTCGTCGCTGCCGACGACGATCCAGTTCTTGCGAGCAATAAAGCGGCCGGCGCGCACTGGTCGCGAGCTCACGTCGATTGTCTTGACAAGCGTCTGTGTTTCATAGTTGTGGATCTGGACGCGTCCTGTTGTTAGTTCTGTTTGGGCACCTTTTGGCTGTTTTCACACCGAAAAGACTACTTCGCAGTTGGAATCGGCAAAGACACTGTTTCTTTTCCTGGGGGGCTCCAGCCCAACAGACCCCCGTAGCAACTGCTTCGCAGTTGATCTCGGCGACTAGATAACGTACCGCTGTACAGAGTACTGAGAACCTGGGGTTAGTCTTGTAAAATTATAGGGGATGATCGAGTGCAATTGCAGATTAGAGGTGAATTGACTCACAAAAGTCAAGGACACAGTATGACAGCATGCGACATGCTAAGAAGCAACAAAACAAACCAAACAACATGGACATATGACCACATTTCTTGAAACCAAACGCGACGCGATCAAACTTACCCATGGCTCGGTGGGGTGAATGTCAATTCCCTTGACGCGGTCGGACCGCGACTGGAACTGTTTCTATAGGTTAGTAATGCTCGAGAAAACACATAATCATCACTAGAACGCGTCGTACCTTGACGTCGAGCTTCATGGCGCCAGCGCTGACAGCGTGTCTTGCACTCTGAGATGCCACGATTTCATAGTCTCGGGAACACCTGGCCGTTCTGACGATTACTGGTCAGCCGTTCACTGGTAGCGGTTGTTGCATATCAGGGTGTTTACCCAGGCGCCCACCAACCGCGCAAAAACGCGAAAAATTCCAAAAAGGTTGCATATCCAATACTGCTATACCGGGATGAAAAATACGCTGGCACCTACCGCGGCCTACTATGGGGCCCCTGTATGGATAAGCTGTGGTGGCAGAAATCGCGACATCCACGGCCCTCGTCCGAACGTAAGTCGCGCGTTTTTGTGTACTACAGCGGCAGCAGCGTACTAATAGCAAGAATTTGCAGTCATGTGGATTCTCAACTGGTGTATGTATAGATGATTTGTTTCTTTCTTTTTTTTTTTTTCTGTGGCCACATTTTCTTTGGGTTCCGAGTTCCTTGCGAAACGTTCCAATACCACATACCCGCCAGCACAAAGAAACACCTCCTAACTCCCAGTCTACGACGTTCTGTCGTCCCTTGGCCTCCTCCACAAGAATGCCAAGCTTCTCTTTCTCGGTCTCGACAATGCCGGCAAGACGACACTCCTCCACATGCTCAAGGTGAGTTTTGTTGCTCTTGCATATGATAATGCACCACGCCTGGTGCGGTTGCTAGTGCACGTTTGCTAACTCCAGAATGACAGATTAGCCACTCTCCAGCCGACTCTGCATCCCACGTCGGAGGAGCTTGCTATTGGCAACGTCAAGTTCACCACTTTTGACCTCGGCGGTCACCTGCAGGGTATGTCTTTTTTCTTAGTTTTACTGCGTTGATGGGCTATATTTTTTCCGGGGAGCGTTCGCTCTCAGACTTGTATCGTATGAACTGCACCGCCGTTAGCATGTTTCCAGGGATTAAACCATCTCGCACCGACCACTAACAACAGCCCGCCGTCTCTGGAAGGACTATTTCCCCGAGGTCCACGGTATTGTGTTCCTCGTTGATGCTGCCGACAGCGAGCGTTTTGCCGAGAGCAAGAACGAGCTCGACCATCTGTTTGCCATTGAGGAGCTGTCAAAGGTTCCGTTCCTGATTCTCGGCAACAAGATCGACGACTCGCGCGCTGTCTCGGAGGACGAGTTGCGCCAGGCTCTTGGTCTGTACCAGACCACCGGCAAGGGCAAGGTCCCGCTTGACTCGAACATCCGTCCCGTCGAGATCTTCATGTGCTCGGTTGTCATGCGCCAGGGATACGGTGAGGGTATCCGCTGGCTGTCTCAGTACGTATAAAGTGGAGGTTTGTAGCACGTAATAGGAATAGCTGCATGGTGTGCTTTTCGTTTTTCCTGGGGGCGCTGCCCCCAGACCCCCGTAGCAACCGCTTCGCGGTTGATCGCAATCCTGGTGTTGTCGTATATGGCCTTTTCTTTAGCCCATCCCGGCGTGCACTCTGTTTTTCCTGGGGACGCTGCCCCCAGACCCCCGTAGCAACCGCTTCGCGGTTGATCACAATCCCGGTGTTGTCGTATATGGCCTTTTCTTTAGCTCGTCCCGGCGTGCGCTTTCTGTTTTTTCCTGGGGGCACTGGCCCCAGACCCCAGACCCCGTAGCAACCGCTTCGCGATTGACCGCAATCCCGGTGTTGTCGTATGGCCTTTTCTTTAACCCCACCCCGGCTGTATCTCAACTGCGAAGCAGTTGCTACGGGGGCCTGGGGGCAGAGCCCCCAGGAAAAAGAGAAAACCTAAGTCATAATGAGCCCAACGGCAATGAATAATGTGCTATGGTATGTCTATTTGCGAGCCCGCTTGGAGGAGCCCGAGTCGGATCCCTGGTGGGCGCGCTTTTTGCCTTCGCGCTCAAAGTACTCCTTGCGCTCGCGCTTTTGGCGCTCCTGGCGTCGCGACTCGTCCTTGGCGAGCTTCTTTGCATGCTCGGCGCGCTTCTCGGCCTTTTTGGCAGCCCGCTTGGCCTCCTTGTCCTTGCGGAGGGTCATGACCTTGAGCATGAGGTCGCGCGCCTTCTTCTCCTCGCCGCCGAGGACGACAGCACGCTTCTGCATGTACGTCTCCTTCTTCTGAGGCTTCATGGCGTGGAGCTGCGACTTGAACGGCAGGTTCGACTGGACGGCCTTGGGCACCTTGAGCGGGTTGAAGCGGCGCGTGGCGCGCTCAATCTTCTCGTAGCGCGAGTTCTCGGGCATGTCGAGGTCGATGCCCTCGTCGGCCCGGACTTGGCCCGTCAGACGCATACCCTTCCAGTTGACCTTGTCTTGAAGCAGTAGCGACGTCACCGGATTATAGAACTTGCGAGGCATGATCTGGTACCACGCGCGCAAAATAATAATATCAGACATGAGAATCTTGTCCTCGAATGTGGCGCGGAAGTGGCCCTCGGGCTTGGCGAGCGCCCGCTTGATCTGACCACGGATACCGGACACTGTCTTGATCTGCGCGCCCTCGAATTTGGCCACCTCGAGCGCCGACGTGAACATGTCCTTGATGAACGCCGTGTTCTTGAAGATCTTGTACGGGTGTCCGACGAGCTTGAGCTTCTTGACAATCTCGACCGCCTGGTCGACTTCGAGGACAGTACCGGTGGCAGCAATACGGAACGCCGCCGTCGCGTCGCTGTTTGCGACCGACTGCACAGCGCAGAATCCCGTGTTGGGAGACACCAGCGGGCCGTAGAACGTCGCAGTGCAGTGCATGTGCTCAGGGGTGTACTTGAGCATACGGTTACGCGTTCGCGAGTCCGAGGTGGTGTAGATGGGGATCGTCTGGAACCGCCGCCATCCGAGCGAAATTACAAGAGGGTCGTTGGTCTTGAGAATCTTCTTGTGCCAGCGGTGTCGCTTGATACGCACTTGAGAGAATCCGAATCGGTCCTCGTTGGTCAGCAAGCCGCCCACGAGCACCGGGTATACGGGGTCAAAGTGCTCGACAAACTCGCACGGCATGCCCTCAAACACTAGACGCACGTAAGTGCCGGCGCGAAAACCCTCGATGCGGTCGCGCGTCGCCTGATCCATCTCGTCAAACTCGGCCTTGTTGATTTCGAGCTGCTTGGCGATCTTGGCCTTTTGCAGGTCGTGCCACGTCTCATGCTCGCCCTCACCCTCGGGATCCTCGGCGCCAAATTCGCGGTCATCGGCTTCTTGTTCTTCGATCTGCAGTCGGAGTTTTTGTTTCTTGGCAGCATTGGCAGCTCGTTGCTCTTCAATGGACAGAGTCTTGTCGTTGGCTTTGTCCTCGGGCTCATCATCGGACTCCTCGTCGGCATCATCTTCGTCATCGCCGTCCTCATCGTCCTCGCCATCACCAGCCTCGAGATCCTCGAAATCATCAAACACTTCATCCTCGTCGTCACCCTCGCCCTCGGCCGTGCCGCTAGTGCCGTCAATCTTCGGAGCCGTGTAAAAGATATCCTTGATAGAATCAATGGCATCAGCAGCAGTCCATTTTGCGCGGAGCTTTTCCAAGTCGTAGGCCCGCTGGCCATCATCTTCAGCCACCGAAGCAGATGCATCTCCTTCCTTCTTTTTGAAAAAGTCGTCGTCGTCGTCGTCGTCAGCCTCAATGTCCTCCTCTTCGGGCTCTTCTTCCTCTTCTTCCTGCGTCCACCGCTTCACAACGTCCTCGGGCGAAATGTTGTCAAGGTACACGAGCTTGTTGAGATCCCAGCGACGTCGCCGCTCATGGAATCGAGAGGCGGCCTTCGCAGCCAGTCCACTCTTCCACCGCAGCTCGGCGTCTTCTTCCTCCTCGTCGCTGTACTCACCCATGTCCGAGTCACTCTCGGCAAATGCAAACTCTTCTTGCGAGCCGTCACTCTCGTTGTACTTGTCGGCAAACTCGGCAGCGTCATAGTCGCCATTGTCCTCATCCTCATCGTCGTCCTCTTCATTGTCGTCTTCTTCATCATAGTCACCACCGTCGTCATGTTTTCGACTTGGTGCGCCACGAGCATGTCGTAGCGACTTGCGACCACGGTCACCGTTGGCATGCTGTTCCTCGTCCTCGGGCTCATCGTCTTCGTCCAAGTTCTCCAGAGCCTCGCCCGACGAAAACAGACGGATACCTGCCGCCGACTGAGCGTCTCCTAGGATGGACTTTGCACTCTGAAGATCGGTAACAAGCTTCTCGCCAAGTCCCTTTTCCTCTCCCGGCACAAAGCTCTGCTGACCAACGTCAATGTACACTGCATCCTTGTCGATGAGCACACCTCCGACATCGGCCATGGGAGCATAAATGAGCTTCTGCTTGTCGTCGAGACGCAGACGCCGCTTGGGGCCCTCGGTGTTCTGCTCCATGGCCTTGATGGCAAATGGAGTCGGACACGGATCCGGAAGACGCTCGACCTCCTTAATTGTCATGTCCCCCACACCAGGGATATGAACGCGGGCGTTGCTGTATGGCAGAGGCGTGCCGTGGAGATAACCGTACAGAGTGACCTTGCGGTCAACCTTGGGATTCTGCTCAATGAGCGTCGGGTGCGTGATGTCAACAACTCGGTCGGCAATCAGGTACGGATGCTCGTTGCGCCATTTCAGCGGCCGGAACTTCATGACACTGATAAAACGTGCGAGATTGAAGATCTCGCGGTCCGGATACCGGCCATTGATGACGCCCGACAGATAAAACAACTTGGCACCTTGGTACACCTCCGTCCAGAGACGGTGCTTGAGCGACTTTTTGGCATAGCGCATGCTTTTGGTGGACTTGAAAAGGTCGAGGTGGGTCGTAATGCCGAGAATACGGGGGAATCCGTGCGACGCAAGCACGTTCAGGAACTCCATGGTCTCCATCTCAAAGCCGAAATTGCCGTCGATCATAAGCAGCACGAGGTCTGCTACCTTGGCGATGTCAATCATCGAGTTCATGTCGTTGTTGCATTCGATGAACGTAAGGCGGCGTCGCTTGCCAGACACGACAGTGATGGGGCCCTTGATCTCGTTCAGAGTGTGCTTGGTGTATCGTCGTACCAGACTCTTGATGAGAGTTGTCTTGCCCGTGCCGGGAGGGCCCACGACTGCGACGAGCACTGGCGGTGGCTCGTCGGGCGTTCTGTCGACCATTGGGACATGGAACTTTTTCTCTTTTACCTGGAGTTAGCATGTTGAAGCGGTCAAAGATTCAAACGACAACTCACATCATGAGACCGCATAGCCTGGCGCTGAAGGCGGCCAGGGGCCGATACAGCAAATGCCTTTGCATTTTGTCCATTTGCGTGAAGTTTCTTTTTGCGTTTTCCGGCGTCGTCCTTTGTAGCCCGATGAGGCTTATTAGCCTGCTGGACGTCGGCCATTGTCAAGGTTGGAAACGCCACTCGAGAAAGCAGACAAAGTCTTTGCGTACAAAGTGCAGGCTTTTACAGTGAGAGCTTCAGCGAACTAGACTTTTCTGGCCTGGCCTGGAGATACAAAAAATATTTGCAGGCAAGGGTTGATAAAGGCGCGGCTGTAGCACCGACAGAAAATGCCCGTTACTGACGTTTCGTGGTGGCGGTTGCGGACAGCCGTGTGCTGGCGTCATGACCATGGCAGATGGGACGTGCGGCTATAGTGCAGCGGCACAGATTCCCGACTGAAGCACATGGGATGTGATAGGAGAGGCGGCTAACATACAGGATGTACTGTCCGGCACCGTGGGGGGTTTTTCTGCCAAGTTCCAGCAGGACACCTAAAAAGCGAGAGGACTGAAATAACAAATACTTAGCCGTTTGGACTGTCTGCAGCTCGAGAGATGAGCCCAGTACGGCTGAAGAGGACCGAGTTTGACATGCCATGGCTGGCCTGAGTTTACAAATGGAGATCGTCATTCTCACCTACAACCAGTAACTTACCATGTCTTGGACTATGGTTGCTAAGCGCCGCGTAGAGTCCGATTTGATGCCACCTAATGCGTCTCGACGCGAACCGCCAGCGCGCTTAATTGCAGCTGGCAACGGGCCCTGGGACGCGCGGCGGAAACGGCACGGCGGGCGCGACAGGGCGTATCCATGGTTGATCGGAGTTTACAAGTGCCAGGCAAAGTTGCGATCCGACTCGATGCTACCAGGGGATGCAAATTACGCTGCTGGCGGCTCCCAGTACTGAGGACCAGGACAGGGAGGCAACAGGCAAGGGCCTGGAGAGGCACAGATAGGCGGAGCCGCACACCTAGCCCTAGAAATATAGACAGTAGTGACCGGGCAGGTGCAGACGTATTTTAGCTGTCGGCCTTGAAATAGACGCTAGTTTTCTGCCCAGAAGCAAGTTTCGTATTCGCTGTACCCCGCGCGAACAAGCCATACCAGCGACCGACTCAATCGGCACACGTGAGACTGAGCCGCACTCAGCGCGGCCCATGCTTGGAGTCTCAACCCACACACACACACACGCGCCCACACCCAGTTTTCGCACGGCGGGTACCCCCGAGTTGGGTGCATAGCACAAAAAGGTTTTGGTCGACGAATACTTGCCTACCCGTGCAAGCCGAAATCTGCAGGCAAAGCAACGCAACGCTGGCCGCAGGCTTGATCGGAATCAAGTGGGATTTTTTCAGGCCGAAATCAGAGATCGACAACACGAACGCGAAGACGCGACAAGCGGGAATCATATTGTTGGATCCGACCCGATTGACACCGGGGCTATTGCTCGAACCAAACACCACAAACGCGAAGACCGGGTTGAACATCTGGATCACAACTGCTGGTAATACACTGAAGGGATTAGTACATAAACGGTTGATACAGGGGGAAACAAAATGGTAGGTACATCAGTGATTTTCAACGGCTTTTCAACGGCTGCTGACACCAGGTCTACTTTAAGCGAAAGGTGGTCGAGATCCCCGAGGCAAAGGAACCAGAGGATGAAAACACACTCGTATGGTACATTGCGGCTACGGGAGAGTACTTTGACAAGTACTCTGCGTACTTGGCGCGGATGGACTTTTATAACCAGCGCAAGTTCATTTGCGAGCTGACGGGCCACTCGTGCCTGACATACTTTGAGGCGGTGGAGAGTGAGAGACGCGAATCGGAGCAGGTGATTCGCAGCTTTCCGGACCCGCTCAAGGAGCCGATTCTTCGCCGGGTACAGTTTTCGCAGGTTTCGCGGCTCGATGCCCTTGTCGACGATGTCTACAGTTCGCTCAAAAACGAGTTCTTTCCAGGGGAGCTGGCTATTGCTAAGGTGGGAGAGCAGCGGGTACGGGTCATTGTGCGTGAAAAGGCACGGTTCAACGCTATTATGGCGCCTGATGGAACCGTCGCCAAGCCCGCGTACAGCCGGTATCGTGTGCAGATGGTGGCGGACGACAGCCAAGACATGGCCGTGGAAGAGTCGCAGCTTTCACGGGACCGCAAGCTGTTTACAAAGTTGATTCTGCGGACGTTTATCAAGCACGCAGTGTCGCGGGACTCGTGGGCAGGTGCTCCGTGGGTCGTCAAGCCGGAGTATGCGCATCGATATCGACTAGACACGAGCTGGCCTCTGCACTTGAGACGGCCCCCCGCTGTTGGCGGATCTGAGAGCCCAGGCCAGGGAAGAGGAAAGAAAGGAGACGGCAAGAGCAAGATTAAGACGGAGGACGACGGAACCGGCGCGACGCACAAGTTCAAGCTTGAGACGGGCGAGAAGCGCAAACGTGGTGGATCTAAAAAGGACGGTGAAGACGGGGCGAAGAAGCGCGTCAAAGGTGAGAACGACGCCGAAGGCGGTACCAAGAAGCGTGGTCGCAAGGATGCGACCAACTCCGATGGTACTCCCTCTGCAGAGCCGACTGCCGCCTCGACCACTGGCCGTGGCAAAAAGGCCAAGTGGGTGGAAAACGACCTTGATGTGCCTCGGGAGCCTGGTGAAAAGGACGCCACAAGGGCTCCATGGAAGCGCGAGCTTGAGCCCGATCAACAGCATCTGGTTGGCGCCTTACTCGAGGCGTGGGTGTTCATGAACATGTACTCCGAGCCGCTGTTGCTGGAGCCATTTACGTTTGATGCGTTTCTTGACGCCCTGCATATGTCCGAACCCGCAGGAGAGAGCACGCTCCTCGATGAAGTGCACTGTGCCTTGTTAGCGCAGATGGTTGACGAGGACGGCGATCTCCAGGTGACTCTGCCGATTGCCGCCAAGCCCAAACGTCGCCGGGGCGACTCTGACGATGAAGATGAAGAAGAAGAGGGCGAGTCTGACGTGGACGATGCCGACAAGGACAAGAACGGGGACGCTGATATAAAGGATGTGAATGGCAAAACCGAAAATGGATCGAGCAAGGTCAAGGACAAGGTCAGAGACAAGGTCAGGGACGAGGACGAGGATGAGGACGAGGAGCAAGACCAAGACAACGACCAGGAAGAGGATCAAGACCAGGAGGATGAGGAACAAAACCAGACCCATGATCAGAACCAAGAATCGGGCTCAGAGTCAGAATCCGACAACCACCAGGCCGAGGCATTCATGAGCTACCAAAACTCGGACTGGAAGGAACGACTGCGCAAGAAAATGTTCCGGGACGGCGGATGGCAGCAAATATTGATTGGCATTCTGCACAGCGTGCAGGACGTTCCGTGGTGGACGGAGGATGCCGAGGCGGCGCTGCGATATCTGGCAAACAAGGAGCGGCCCGTGACGCTTGCTTCTGCGGCTGCGGGCTATTACGAGCTCCCGTTCGAACTGCGCGTCAAAATCGTGTCTATTCTGGTGCAGCTGCTGCATGGAGCGCCAGAGATCCGCGCCTACATCGAGCGATGCGCAGAAGAGACGATGCGAATCCGTCGAGACCGCCTCGAGCGGCAGCGAGAGATCAAGACACTGGCCGATGTTATCAAGGCATTGGAGGTTGAGATCAAGGCGGCCAAGCAGAGTCGACTGACGGACGTGGCAGAGCCCAAAGAGGAGGATACCGACAAGGAGGCGCAGGAGACGGAAACGCCGACGAAAAAGGGCCGAAGAGGCAAAAAAGCGGCTGATGCTGACAAGACGCCGTCCAAAGACAAGGATGAGGCAGCGGCAACGCCGACTAAGGCTGGCCCGGGCAATCTTGTCAAGCTCGAGAAGAAGCTGGCACAGTCGAACGCCAAAATGGAGGAGCTGTACGAGGCGAACCGTGAGTCCGAGCTCGAGCTCGTCCGCCTTGACTGCCAGCGCATGCGTATGTTGGGTTCAGACCGGTTCTGCAACCGGTACTGGTGGTTTGAGCACAACGGCATGCGCAAGCACGAGTACAAGACAGGAAACGAGGACAAACATGATGACACGAGTGATGACAATGACGGCGGGGAGGGCGAAGGCGAAAGCTTCGGCGACGGCAAGGGCGAGCGGAGCACCAGGACGGCGGACGCTGACGAGAGCACGAATGAGGACGACGAGGAAGAGCACACTACAAACTACGCCATGGGCCGCTTGTGGATTCAGGGACCGAGCGAGGGTGATTTCCGAATGTTCTTGGACCTGCCTAGCGACTACGCGGTGAGCCCAACTCCACTCGAACGCAAGAAACTCACCGAGGGCCAAGGCTTTTTGCAGGGCCCGCAGGACTGGGCGTACTACGACGAACCAGTTGAGATCGAGGAGCTAATTGCGTTTTTGGACCCGCGGGGCAAACGAGAGTTCAAGCTGCTGGCAGAGCTCAAGACCTTGCGGGACGAGATCATCGCCAGCCTGGAGGAGCGTCGCAAGGACACTGCAGCCAGCCAGGCCGAGCGCGAGCAGGAGCTGGCTGCTGCTCTCGAAGATGCCATCTCCGATGACGAAAATGCAGACGGGTCCGCTGATGTGGACGACACCGAAACGGGCGACGAGATACTGCCGAACCGGCGCCGCAGCGGACGTGCTTCACGCATCGCCGACGACAGCGACGAGCCGGGCCCCAAGCGCAAGGCCGATGGCCGCCGCCGTGGCCGGCCTGCGCGCCGAGCGGCCGTCAAAACCCGCTCTGAGGCCACCGCTGAAGTCCTTGCTCGTCCCACGCCTCGTGTTCGCTGGTGGACAAACGAGCTCGCCGTCCAGGAACTTGGTCACACCCTCTACGACAGCTACCGCAAGCGAGGACCCCGTCGTCGCATCTAGTCTAGACCAAAAATGTACAATAGATTCAGGACACGTCAGTGCTTCAATGGCACCTTGTAGCAACTGTATCGCAGGACGAAAATGGTGGGTCTGACCCATCTGGGCCGGCTAATGGTTAACTGCTTACGAATCCACACCCAAGATAAAACATTTAATGTGGTTAAATAAGAATGCAAGAATGTGGTTGCTATATGCCGCTAGTCCTTTTTGTTTTTAGCGTCCTCTTCTGTCTCGTCACATCCACACTGGTACTTGTTGCTAATATCCATGCAGTCAAAAATAGGCTTGTGTAAACGCTTATTGACCTGATTGTGGACATGACATCCCCATTGGCCTGCAACCTCACGACTCGACAGCTGGGGTGGATATTGCCGTAGCAGCTCTTGAAAGTGCTCTGCGCATTCACGACTATTGTTAGCGATGGAATTTTTTTTTATTTTTTTAGAAATCAGATGCAATCCGGTCTGATTAAACATACCAAGGATAGACGCGTGAAAACAAATGAATATACGTGTCGAGAGTCTCGCGGTCATCGGCCGTCGGTTTTTCCGGGTATTGGGCCAAAATCGTGTGGAACACCTTCCAGGCGGCGCGACCGAGCTCTGCACGGATCGTCTCGTTTGCCATTTTGGCCATAATAGGCTTGCCGCGTGCGAGGTCGGCGAAGCTTGAACCCTCACCGATAGGTTCCTGGTCCTTGACTATAGTGGCATCTTCGGCTTGCGGATCGACAGCCTCAACGTGCGATGGCGTGTACTCATTGTGAGCGGGAAGCGGGTGCCCATCTGGTCGGTCCTTAATGTCGCCGACTGTTGTTGGCTCGAACTGTTGCAGAGCTGGCACACTCGGCGACGTCCCGGGGACCACGAAAAAGTACACAAATGCTGCTGCTAGCAGGAATGCTATTAGCGTGACGTGTGAGCGTCTAGTGGCCATTGTGGTGGTGGTGGTGTGCTAGGCAAGCAGTCGTGGTTCAGTACGACACCTGCATGTATTACCACCTGTTGTGACCCGAGGGCGTCGTGCCGCGCGGCGTTATACAAGGCAGTTTGAAAATAGCGCCCTAGCCCACAGAGGATGGGCGCGCTTGTGCACCGGAGCAGTGGCAGTCGCCAGAGTCTTGTTGCTACCACGAGACGTGTGCAACGCAGCCTTCGCCACGACGCGGTGGTGGTGGGTGGTGTGACGTCAAGATGGTCGGACCCGATCGGGCCGGTGTGCCGGGCCGAGCTCCACGGTGCGGCTGATAATTTTGCCGGGGCAAGGCTACTTTAGCGATTCACGGACTTTTTCTAGGCTTGGGCCAGGCGTTGTGAACTAGGTGACAACCGAAGCGCGTGTAAATATTTCCTATGCCAGGTATCATCTGCGGGTCGGCGCGTCATGGTCTCATCGTCACCAGTTGATGCAACTGCAACACCATCAGATTGACAGGGACCGACGGGCTAAAACAGCCGCGCGCGCAACCGTCACATGCATAACGACGCAGCAGTAGCAGGCGGCGAAGACATGGTGGTGTGTCATCAGCGGCGACTGGGTGTCAGGTCTATAGAATCAAACAGGAGCCTAGGCACGTGAGACACTAGTTAAACACACAAAAATCGCACGTGGAAAAGCACTGGCCGGTTGGTAGACGGTTGCATACCGTGCATATCACAGACACAGAAATACAACGACGTGCTGCAGATTACGGGAGGCTGGCCCACGCTACCCACGGAGCCCTGGTCGGCGATAGCTGGACAGAGAGGGATTGGCATGATCTGACGAGTGCAGTCTCCAAAAACAGCAATAGAATCGGCGCCTAAGGAATACTTGACTAGGTGTCATTTTTTTGGGGTGTGGTTTGCACAAGAGTATAAACGGCACCAAAGTTGTAGAACAGATCAAAAAAAAGAAAGCGCTCTTCCCCCCACGTCTTGGGGGCAGGAATATGAGCAAACGAGCGGCGGTGGACATTGCGCAGGGAGCAGCCGATGCGAAGCGATCGCGGACGGCAAGTGGCTCGCCTGCGGTCTCGGACGGGTTCTACGAGGGGGGTCAGCGTGGCCAACGGATAGGCAGTGGGGGAGATAACGGCGGAGGGGACAAGACTGCGGTCGACGATCTCGAATGGGAGAGGTTTCAGCGCGAGGTAGCGGCTGCTGAAGAGGCGTCTGTGGACGCTGCTTCTTCGCGATCGTCGTTCCCACCATCCATGGCGGCTGGAGTTGTTGGGGGTGAAGGCATGCTAGCGGGCTCTGGCCACGGCGTGATCGAGGCGGCGCCAGTCATGTCGGGCCATGGCGCGTATACCCCCGAGTCGATTGCTCCTGGATCCGCTGACGCTGGAAACGACTCGGACTACGAACAGGACCACATTCTCGAGGAGTTTGACAAGCAGCAGGAGCTGTATGACCGCGTGGAGAAAATGAAGGAGATGCGTGAACTGCTACGGCGACGGGATGCATCTGCCGGCAAGCCGCGGTCGACATCGCTTGTCGAGGCCGCTCTCAGCGACAACTCGGGGTCCGAAGCATCAGACGAAGCCGATGACATATGGCGAAGGCGAGTTGTGTGACGATTTTCTTTGTTTTACAGTGGGGGCCTTGGCTTCTTCCCCCCACCACCATCTTACGTTCCTTGTTATGATCGCACTTTCATTAATGACCAACGGGCGGGCTTGGCGTGATGATGATTCCAGGTCCCCTGCCAGGACATTAGTCCTGATTGCATGTACAATAGCATCATGTAAATAAATACAAACTTTTTCCTCGAAGCTAGCCTCTAGAGCGAGTAGCGGACGTGCAACTTGTCGATAAAGTGGTCGTGCTTTATACCCGGGGGCCTTGACTCTGCAAAGGCGGCAATGGCGTCCTTGACAGAAAAGTTGCAGCGCTCGATGAGGTAGCACGCGATAAAAAATCCGGTACGGTTGAAGCCATAGTGGCAATGGACCGCGATTGCGGATTTGCCAGATGGCAGCGACTTGCGGACCTCGTCCACAAGCTCAATGAACCCGCGCACCTCGTTCTTGGGTGGCGGGACCTTGGACACGGTTGGGAACTTGTGGTACACGATGCGCGTAAACGTTTCCGGCTCATATGGCGGGCGCTCGCGCGAGATGTCGATGATGGCGGCGATATCCGGGTGGTCTGCCTCGAGACGCGCTGGCGAGTGGACATCGTCGTTTTGACGGAGAGTCTTCATGCCGAGCAACTGGCACGCTGGAATCGCGGCACCGACGGGTTGGACGCTACGCCACTTGGCCTCGTTTTTGAGCGACCACTTGTCGCTCTGGGCCGCGACGTACGCCAGCTGCCATGCCATGGACAGCCGCTCGTCGACGTGCTTGGCCACAAAATCGCCAACGACTCCGCACACCACTTCGGGCCGCTCCGCCATGACGGCGTGGCCGGCGTCGTGCACCACGACTGTCTTGACCTTGACCTTGGTCTCGGATGAGCCGGGCAGCCAGCTGCGGATTTTGTCGAGTGCCGGCTCCGCTGGCGTCACCTGATCATTGTCGGCGCCGACCAGCAGCACCGGACACTGGATCTGTGCCCACTGCTCGGGCGTCAGCGTCTCGAACTGCGATGCCATGGCCATCCACACCCGCGTGTTGACCTCGAGGTTCCACCGCAACTGCGTTCGGCGCACGGGCGAGTCCGCAGGCAGATCCTTGTTGACCATGCGGTTGACAGATGCGCTCGTGAGGCCGCCAACACGGTCGGCTGCCCGAAACGCGTCAAATGCCATTGCAGGCATCCACTCGAGCGTCTTCTGCAGCTCGCGCATCTTGGGATCCACCTCGTACGGCGGGCACAGGCACACGAGGCCGACGCATCGCTCGCCGAGCTTCAGCGCCAGCCGGGCCGCCAGCTGCGATCCCATCGAGTGTCCCACCAATACCACCTTCTCTGGGTCCATGCCCTTGGGGCCCGTGTTTTCCAATGCGTGGAACAGTGCTTCTGTCATTCCCTCGGGCGAGTACGCCGGCCGAAATGACGTGTATGGCGCGCGCCCGCACCCAGGCAACTCGACGGCAATAACACCGGCAAAATGGCTAAAGTACTCTAGCTGCCCGCTGAACATGTCAAGCTGCCCGCCGAGTCCATGGATAAACATCACCACTGGCATCTTGGGCAGCTTGCGAGCCATGTGATGCGGGGCAACAAACAGCCGGATCTTTACCGACTCGCCTTCTACGAGTACATGTTCCTTCACTGTGTGCTTTTCGATAAGTGGCGTGTCCTCTATTGTTAGTTTGTTTTCCAACCTTGTCCTCGGGGCGTACTTAAACAGTCTTGAGCAAACTTCACAGCCCCCCCAAACCAGCATTGACGTACCTGACTCGGCCAGAATGGCCTTCTCGAGGCTATTGTATGAAAAAAGGCCCGTAAAGGTCCTTAGTAGCCGGCAGTAGCCTGGCATTGTCGTTTGTGTACGTTGAGATTCGGATTCAGGTGTGTTGTGTATGGACTTGTCATACGGTGTTCACGACACCACCAAATGCTAGATTGCCAGCCTGACGCTAGACCACAGGCAATCCAATAATATCCACTGTTTGTACCCTCTAATGCCGCCCAAAGACTGTCCTAGCAACTGCTCAGCTGTATTTCTTTTTTTCGGTTCGTATCGCGCCCAACGGTCTGGAGAACGAGGAGCCAACCTTGTTGCCCACAATGCGAAGATGCACCCAAACCCACAACTTTTTGGTTCTATGCATATCCCCGGGACCGTGCATAGGACATGGCCCGTGCTCAGCTATCGATTGACGTTTGCCAAGTTTTCCACACTCTATTCGCGATGTTCAAGTTGTCTGGTGGGGTCGCGTGGTGCTTGGGTCTTTTTTTCCTGGGGGCCCTGCCCCCAGACCCCCGTAGCAACTGCTTCGCAGTTGAGCTCAGGTGTGCGAGAGTGCTGTTTGGACGATCTGGAGATTTTCCTGTGCTTGTTGTCGCGGACGGTGACTCTGAATGCAAAACTTCACAGTTATTTTTTCACTTTTAAATGATTCTAGCCAAGATAACGATTAGTAGTTGAGATTGGTGGTAAATTTTTGCGATGTTCGCCGATGCTCGTGCCCCGCACTTATTTTTCTTTCCCCTCCCAGTTACAGTATACTGCAAATACCCCAGAATAAACGGTTAAACTGATGCAAGAGCTTTGTCCGGCTCTCTCATCCAACTGCGAAGCAGTTGCTACGGGGGTCTGGGGGCAGCGCCCCCAGGAAAAAAAAAACGTGCAGTACTCTCGGCCAGAGCCCTGGAACTCCGCCCCATTTGTGGGGGCTTAATTTAAAACACTACGTGTCGATAGTGTACGTAGTCACGACATGTCGTTATGCGCCCCCACGGTGTTGCAACCTCCGTTCCTGGGCGCGGACTGGGCAGAACTCGGACCTGGACTCATTTTGTGGTAGGAATAAACAGACTTCAGACTCTATGGCAGTTTGTGCATCTCGTCGGCCGGACGGAACCCATAGAGACATCACGGGGTCGCGTGATGGACGATTTGTTGCGGGTTGCCGGCAAGAAGACGCGCCGTCTGATCGTCTTGTGACTGCGTGCATTCAGTCGCAAGGCGAGGCGAAACCCGGTGTGTTTCCTTTATTGTTGGTAATTTAGACGGAAAACATCGAAGAGAATTGGTTCACAGCATACAGTTCTGCGAAACCGTCACAACTCATAAATCGGAAAACCTCGGGCATGTCTGCCGCCGCCAGTCAGGGCTACACGAGTGGGGGGGTGGTCGAATGCAAGTCCCTGCTCTGTTTGTCGAAACCCTATGAATGCGCTTGTATTTTGAGATGGTTGCAGTTGCGAGTGCTAGGTCATTTTGGGGGTAGCAAAAGGGTTCGTTTTGGGGGCGTCGTCGGGGCGTGCGGTTGGCTGTTCTGTATGTCCCCAGCTCGAGTCATCCATACTAGGATCATTTTTCTTTTCAAACAGCTGCAGTTTCCGAGGCCCTGGAATTGACGGTGAATTTCGATTGCCTGTGACGGAGGCTTCTATTAATCCTGTACAAGCCTCAAAATGTGGTTGAATGCCGGGGTCGGCTATATGACCCGTAAAAATTCCAAAACGACAGAAATAGGTACCATTTTGCGGATCATTCAAATCTCACCGATAAAACCGACATAAAAAAATTTGTTCACGTCCTAAAGAACGAGAAAAGCCAAAGCCTCATTTGAGGATTTACTGCCCGCGTCACGCTGCATATACCTGCAGGGCGCCTGCAGTTACCAGAATTTTGCTTGACCAGATCCACCGGCCGCCACAAGCGTCAAGGGCCCTGTCGGCTTGCTGCGCGGGCAACCGGTCCCAAACGAGATACTCGGCCGTTGCCAGCAGCAAACCATGCGGTCTCCTACTGGCTAGTGCGCGCTCGGCACGAAGTGGTTGTTATCAGTGCAGGACGGCGTCTGTCAGGCGCGCCTCAAATGCCTGACCGGTATAATTAGTTTCGCGACAAATTTGCACACGCCAGGTCTTTTTGTTTTCCTGGGGGTTCCACCCCCAGACCCCCGTAGCAACTGCTTCGCAGTTGGAATGACACAACAGCGGAGATCAACCGCGAAGCGGTTGCTACGGGGGGTCTGGGGGTGGAACCCCCAGGTAAAAAAAAAAAAAAAAAAAAGCCATACCACACGCTGAAGCAGGGCGGCGTAACCTGCGATGGGAGGGGACCACGCGGTGGTCATGCAGGTTTCTCTGATATGCCCGAAGTGGGGTTGATGGCCAGGAGTCGGCGATGGCGTTTTTGTCGTTTTGGTATTTTTGCTGCGGGGTCTAGGATCTATGAACAGTCGCTAATGGTAACCAAGCGGCGGACGTGTAGCTACTACCACACAATGGCTTTTCCGCATTCATCGCGACCCCGCCCATGCGGTGCGTCTGATAATCAGCCTCAAATTTGGGATTTGCGGGTGTTGCGCCGCGGGTGTGGCAAACGGCGGCGCGAAATTTTCACGGCATTATGACACTGGGTTAAACTGTTTATTTTGCAAATCGCAAGATCCGTAAACGTCTGGATGGTTTGTAGACATACTAGCCGACCCCGCCAGGGCCGTGCGGCGACGCGCTGCCTGCATTAGCTCTTGCCAAATGCAGTGTTCGTGCAGGTGCTCCAAACATCAGGGGATCACCGGAACCAAATGGGCATAGGAAGCGGCGCGCCACAGACCAACCTCATACTGGTCCACACACTTGATCCGTGGTGCACAGGTTCCAAGTTGGCGCGATCTTCCGCCAAGCAACACCAAAACGACTGCGATTTTTGTGGTATTGACGCATTTACGCCTCAAACTGGCAACCCAGCTGATCTAGCGCCTCACCGTCTGTGCTTTTGAGACTCGCACCTCAAGTGCAAGAAACCAACAGGAAGCCCCCCATCCGGAGCAAAAAAAAAACAAGTCCAGCTGGCATCCAGGAAAACTCGCCTCGCTATCGCTGCACTGGGTGCGTTTCATGTCGACAGCAGCAGCAGCAGCCGCAAAGGAGACTAGGACCTGACGTGTCGGCACCGATCGCTGGCATTCCAGCCTCAATTGGAAAGCGTGTCGAAAAGTGAATCAACGCACGCGCCGGGATATAAGCACAAATTTCACGCAACACGTCGCCATAACTGAGCGCGGGCGCCCCAAGTCGCAATGAAACAAGTGTCGCCGAGCTCTCGCCCTCGGGTGATTCACGCCAGCACTGGCCCCGGCGTGGCCGGTAGGCCCGCCATTGGTCTGGAGCTTTCACGACAGGCTCCACCGCCGCCGCCGCCGCCGCCTGCCTACGTGCGTGGTGGGTCATGTCACGCCCGTGGCCGGACCCCTGGCCAGCATGGCCGCGCGGAGCAAGCAGCCCTTTTCTACTACGCAGTGCCGCAGCCAGTGTGGACGGGCCCAGTGGCGACCGCGACCGCGACTGCAACTGCTTCGCCGGTCGTGTCTAGTGCCGTGTTGGCGGGCCCCGTGAGCCCCAGGCATTCGCGCACCGATTCGGTCTCGAGCACGTCGAGTACTGCTTCCAATGGAACTTGCGGAGGTACTGTACCCGTTTCTGTGGCAGCTTCGGTGCGGGCTTCGGTGCCAGCTTCGATGCCAGCTTCGGTGCATGTTCTGGCGCCCCCTTCGCCGCCATTGTCCCCCAGATCGTCTGACCGGGCCGAGACACAAAACCGGCTGCTCATTCGTCTGTCGCAGCGCCGGCCCACCAAGAACGCAAAACGCACGCGCGGCCAGGGTCGGCCCTACACGGAGCAGATGCACTTTGACGTCGTTATGGTCAACTCAGTCGAGGATATTGTCGCTTATGACTTGGGACTGTGCGAGACAGCCGTCCGCCACGAGATCGACTTTGTGCGCACGTCTGACTTTCCGTCACCGTACCAGACGACCTTCAGCGGGCGCCCGACGCGCGCGTCCGCAGGCATGGCGGCTCTTCCCGGCCGCGAACCGGCGCCAGCTGTCCAGCAAACAAACGGCGGCTACGTCGTGGACAACCGCCACATCGCCGAGGGCCTTCGCTCCATTTTTGGCGTCGACAGCTTTTTCGCGTGCCAGGTCATCCGGCTGTCGACTAACCAGCCCCGCGACGAGCCTCAGCCACGAACCGTGCCGGCCTGGCACCACGCTATTGAGAAGTGGTGGTTCCCGCAGGCGCAGCACGTCCAGATCCAAAAAATCGTCGGCGTGCCCATGGTCCCGGATTCGGAGTTCACCTGCCGCTATGTCAAGGAGACCATCTGCTTCCCGCGCTACAAGGACACCAACAAGCTGTTCCTTGTTCGGGGCAGTCTCGACCACCAGCTGTGGCAGTATACCAACGCCGGCATTCTCGAGCAGGAGCGCCTGCAGATAGATGCTGGCGCTGTCGAGGCCCCGGCTCCAGGCACCGAGATCCGTGCGCCTTCGCCCGCCCTTGTCGACCTCATAATGGGCCGCCACCGCCGGTCCAAGCAGCACCGTCTGTCCAGCTACGCACTACACGTCCCCCTCCACGTCGGCCCGGGTGCCGCACCCAGAACCACCACCCCAGTCGTCCCATCTATGGCATATGCCAGTCCCGCATCGTCGCCAGACACGTCCGAAACCGAAAGCCAGGCCACTCGTCTGTCCTCGACGTCGTCGGTCACGTCTACCACCACCACAACCACCACCCAGTCCTCCATTCAGGCCTCGCGCAAGCATTCGATTGCGTCCCTGTGCGAGCCAGGGCCCAACCTGCCGATCTACCGCGATGGGCCTACCCGTCGTTCCGGTGAACCGCCGTCCAAGCGGCCCCGCACCGGCCCTGTCCCCCGGCCACAGTCGCCACCACCTCGTCCGCCGCCCCCTCCGCCTCTCCGGCCCGTCGGCAGCGCATCCAGCCGCCCCCAGTTCCCCTTCCTTCCGCGCATCGAGGTGCCCGATCATCCCCACCCTCCGCACAAGCAGGAGACCAACCCGCTCCTGCTCCTCGCCTACGCCGCCACAAACAACGTCCCGTCCCCCGACAAACCGCGACGCCACAGCATTTCCCCGGCCCCTGTTTCCCACCATGTGTAGTATGATCGGTGAAATCTTCTTTTATTTTTGTAATTTAATTGCATGGTGTTATCTTTGGCTTTCTTCCGTGCTGTTTCCTGGGGGCCCTGCCCCCAGACCCCCGTAGCAACTGCTTCGCAGTTGAGCTCTGGTACTTGTGCCTTTTTATCCTGGGGGTTCCACCCCCAAACAACCCGTAGCAACTGCTTCGCAGTTGAGCTCTGGTACTTGTGCCTTTTTATCCTGGGGGTTCCATTCCCAAACCCCCGTAGCAACTGCTTCGCAGTTGAGCTCTGGTACTTGTGCCTTTTTATCCTGGGGGATCCACCCCCAGACCCCCGTAGCAACTGCTTCGCAGTTGAGCTCTGATACTTGTGCCTTTTTTCCTGGGGGTTCCACCCCCAGACCCCCGTAGCAACTGCTTCGCAGTTGAGCTCTGGTACTTGTGCCTTTTGATCCTGGGGGTTCCACCCCCAGACCCGGTAGCAACTGCTTCGCAGTTGGAAAATGGCCATATTGGGTATCCAGCCACAGAGGGTTTGGCATCTGGGTCTGGACATGGCGTTTTGGAAAAAAAAAAAAGAAAAGAGAAAAACGGATTCCGCCAGCCCAGTAAAAAACCGTTGCAATGACTGGTGGGCCAATGCCCTGTCAGTCCTACCGGAAGCCCCGTCATAACATGACCCTACCGACCGAGCAAATCATACTGCACCGCGAGCCCTATCCAACTGCGAAGCAGTTGCTACGGGGGTCTGGGGGCAGCGCCCCCAGCAAAAAAAAAAAAAAAAAAAAAAGAAAACACCGGAGGACCGTTGGAACGGCTGATATAGACCTGGCGAACTTATGCGCAGATATGCACATTACTAAAGGTGACATGATGACAAATACCCGCGGATACTCGTGGGACTGGGATCGCCCCCAGAGGGCCATAGCCTGCGAACGACGGCACCTAGACATTGACGACGTGGGCCCCAGCACCGTCTTGAGTTTATCTGGACGTTTGCGCGAAAAGTGTGGTTATAAGTGGGGAATATCAGTTCAATAGATTTTCACAGGATATTCACAAGGGCTCCAAAATGTCCAACGAGGTTGTGGTAAGTGATGATATATCGAGACTGCCCGAATGGCGCAGTGTGGCGAATTGCCGTTATTTTTTCTTGGATTAGTGATTCTGTGGGCTAATCTTCTGATGTTGTTATCCCCAGACCCCCGTAGCAATTACTTTGCAGTTGGATAATGCCCAGATTCCGTCAGAAGCGGTTGATTACCTCATATGACAATCCGAGAGCAAGAACCACGCAGAGTCTAAAGTCAACCGCGAACTGGTTGCTACGGGAGTCTGGAGCAAAACGTCTGATTGTCAAAATCCCGAGCAAACAATGGCTAACGGCAGGGACGATTGTATATGGATGTGATTGAGGGGGTGATTCGGGACTCGAGGCCGGACTTTGAGGACGCGGGTGTGGACGACCAGACACTGCAGGACCTGCGGCAGGCGTGGCAGACAAAACTGAGCGAGATGGGAATTGCGCGTCTGCCGTGGGACGTACAGGAGGCGGCGCCCGTTCAGCAGGGACCTGCGGGAGCCGGGTCGTACTACGACGGCATTCTGCCGGTCAAGACAGAGGAGGAGGGCAGCTACGGGGTGCCTGCTGGCCAGTCGCAGTCGCAGGCGGCCGCGTACCGGGCTGCCCAGAACGTCCAAGACTATGCTGACAACCGGGGCATTCTGCCATCGCAGCAGAGCGTGCAGGGCATCATGCGGCGGGGGCTTGATTTGCCGCCGGTGGGTGGTGGAAACGGCAACGGCAACGGCGCGTCGGGCGCCAGCAGCAACGGCCAAAACAGCGTGAGCCCGAGTCTGCCCGGTGGCGGGCTCGTGCTGCCCGGCGGCGGCCACATCCCTCAGACAGACGGCGCCTCTAGCGGCACGGGGCTCGTGCTGCCAGGAGGCAGCGGCCATATCCCCCAGACAGACGGCGCCACCGACCTGCCGCTGACGACCGAGCAGGTCGACCAGATTGTGGACCAAAAGCTGCGGCAAATGCGGGCGCGCGGCCAGACGCTCGAAAACACCCACGGCCCCCTTGAGATCACCCTCTCGCTCGACCGGCTGCGCCGGCTCCAGACGGACGGTGCCGCGGACGGCGACGACGACGCCGGCGACGACGACGACATCAACTCGGACCTCGACGACCCCGAGGAGGATCTCAACTCGGACGTCGACAACGACGAAGAAGACCAGGGCGTGCTCATGCTATGTCTCTACGACAAGGTCCAGCGCGTCAAGAGCAAGTGGAAGTACATTCTCAAGGACGGCGTCGCCCGCATCAATGGCAAGGACTATGTCTTTTCGCGGGGCACCGGCGAGTCCGAGTGGTGAAATGTTTTTAACGGCTAATTTATTCATGTCTAATTTTATCCTGTTTCCTGGGGGCGCTGCCCCCAGACCCCCGTAGCAACTGCTTCGCAGTTGAATCGTGGGTTCTGTCACGGTTTTCGGTGCTCGTTTTCAACTGCGAAGCAGTTGCTACGGGGGTCTGGGGGCAGCGCCCCCAGGAAAAAGAAAATTGGCGTAGATCACTGGTGATACAAATCATGCATCAGAAAGCATAAATGCCGTGCATATGGTGACGTGGATGGCGGCGTTTGTTTTCGAAAAATAAGTCGAGGACCCACACCACACACACGACACGCAAGGCAGCGCAGAATGGGCGACAGCTTCGGAGACCTGGGATCATGGCCCAACTCACGGCCCAGTTCGCGGGCAAGTAAGTCGTCGACGCCTGCGCCGGCCGACTCGTTTGCGGACTTGACCGCGAGCTTGGGGACTTCGCGGCCAAAACTGGCAAACATGAGTCTGGCAGAACGGCTGCAATTGAAGGAGCAGCAAAAGAAAGAAGCCGCCAGCAAACAGGTCAAAGACGACCTGTGGTCGGGAATAGATGTGCTGGGCGGTAGCGGGGCTGGGAGCAGCGGTGTGCAGTCGCAAGCTCAGGCGTCGCCAGCACAGACAAATGGCCAGCAAGGCAGTCTGATTGACGATTTCGGGCTGCTGGATCTAGGCGATGCTAGCACGCAAGGTGCTGTCGGTGGATCGCAGGACAATACGCCTGCGGAAAGCCGGGACAACGGCGCAAACGACGGATCAGACGATATTGACCAGCTGTTTGACGTGTTCAACAAGCCACCACCGCCTCCCAAGGAGCCGAGTCGCGAGCCGAGTCGCGAGCCGAGCCGCGAGCCGAGCGAGTCATCGCGCAACGGATCTGGCGCCTCGTCGAGTGTGCCGACGCGAGGGGCCACGCCGAGCGAGCAGGGACAGGATCGCAACAATGGCCGCATTATGCTTGGAGATACGCCGGGATCGCGGCCGTCGACGCCGTCGTCGGCGAGTTCACGTAACACGCCACTCAGAGACGACCCGCGCGACTATGCCATTGCCGAACTCGTGGACATGGGTTTCAGCGCTGAACAGGCGCGCAAGGCTCTTCGCAAGACGAGCGACGGCGTGAGCGTCGCCGAGGCAATTGACATTTTGATGCGCGAGGCACATGCACAGAGCACGGGCCGCCAACCAGAGCGCGGCGGTGTGCCGGGCGCCCGGCTTGACCGTAGTGATAGTGGCAGCCGGGAGCGGCGAGCCGATCGACGCGGCGAGCAGCCCGATCTGGGCGCCATTGCCCAGGGCCTATCTACCCAGTTTATCTCGACGGCTGGCAGTTTTTGGAAACAAGGCAAAAAGGCGGTCGCCAAGGCAGTCGAGCAGTACAATGCCGCACCCAAGGGACACGATCCAAATATGCCGGCGTGGATGCGCAATGCAAAAAAGTACGAGGAGATGGAGCAGCAGCAGCAGCAGCAGCAGCAACAGCAGCGAGGTAGGCGTGAGACGCAGCACGAGGACGTGACGCGTGAGGCGGCGCTGCTCGACGGCCCGCGACCGGAACCACGAGAGCGGTCTCGCGACAGTACAGCCAGCGCAACTGCCAAGTGGAGGACGGTTGACGAGCCCCAAGCAGCGGCGGGACCGGCAATGTCGCGTGCAGAAAAGTTCAGAATGATGTCCAAGTCTGTCAAGGCGCACGACGACGAGCAGTACGTGTCGCCTGCTCGCAGACGGACGCCCAAGCCGGAGCCAGCCGCCCAGCGAGCTCCCGAGCGTGCTCCCGAGCAGGCTACCGAACGAGCTCCCGAACCAAAGCAGGCGCCTCGCCAGCCAAAGCCAGCAGCCCGCCAACCGGCCCGCCAACCGGCCCGCGAACCACCCAAGCCTAAACCGACCAGGGCAAAAGTCGAGATCTCGGCTACGGCCCTGGAGATGGCCAGCTCGTCTCGGCAGTCCGGAACCGAGGCGTTTAAGCGAGGCGATTTTGCCGAGGCAGCAGAGCACTACACGCGCGCCTTGGAAACGGTTCCCGACCGCCATCTTTTGCGTACCGTCATTCTCGCCAACCGTGCCGTGTGCCACATCAAGGCCGGCGACAACAAGGCGGCCCTCAGCGACGCCGATGAGGCCATTGCCATCATTGGCCCGACCGCTGGCAACGGCGAGGAGGTCGAGCCCGGCAAGCCGCTCCGGGACGTGTGGGTCAAGGCGGTCTCGCGCAAGGCCGAGGCGTATGAGCGCATGGAAAAGTTCCAGGACGCGCTCGATGCCTACAATTTGCTCATGAATAACGGCGCCTCCAGCTCGGTCATCATTGAAGGCCGACGCCGCTGCGTGGCTGCCCTGGAACCAAAGCCGAAACCAAAGCCCGCAACGCCGAAACCTCGGGCTAGCCCGACTCCCAGCAGCGACTCGGGTCCCACGTCTGCAGCCGGCAAGGCCGCCCTCCAGCGCGTCAAGGACGAGCACCGCCGCGTCGAAGCAGCCGAGTCGGAAAAATACGCCCTCCAGGAGAGCGTCGACGCCCGCATCAACGCATGGCGCCACGGCAACGAGGCCAACCTGCGCGCCCTCCTCGGCTCGCTCGACAACGTCCTATGGCCCGAACTCGGGTGGAAAAAGGCGTCCATGGCGGACCTCGTCATCCCCAAAAAGGTCAAGATCCACTATCTCAAGGCTGTTGCCAAAACGCACCCAGACAAGGTCCCGTCCACCGCCACCACCGAGCAGAAAATGCTCGCCGAGGGCGTTTTTGTCACGCTCAACAAAGCCTGGGACGACTTCAAGGTCGAAAACGGACTCGCCTAGTCTCTTTTATATTTATCGCATGCATTCGTCTTTGTTTTTTTTTCCTGGGGGCGCTGCCCCCAGACCCCCGTAGCAACTGCTTAGCAGTTGAAAGTAGGTTTTTTGTGGAGTTGACGACAGATGACTGTGGTGAGAGGGGTGTACGTTTCTTCGTATCGTTATGGTATGGCGTCCGGCAGGCTGATTCTGAGATAAAAATGAGCTTAACAATGTATTTTGTCGCGAGTTGATCAAAATCGAAGCAGTTCAAATTTCGGGAAAATCAAGCATGAATAGACATTGCAAGAAGGTTTCAGTTTTATTGGGTTATACAACGCTTATTTCCAGCCAGAGGCGATCTGTTCAAGAGTCGTGTACTGGAACTTGCCAGCGGCAACCTGGGAGGAGATGTTGTTTTGAGAAAAGTCAATCGCCTTGGGTGCGATGGCGGAAACGCCACGCAGAACGTCAAAGAAAGTGCCGTCCTTGAAGCCTGTCGTGACGGCACGCTTGGCATTGTCGACAAGATATTGCTTTGTGACGGCCTTGGAGGTGAGCTGACGACCAGTTGTCTTGGTGTAGATGTCGGCGATCTCCTGGGGAGTCACCGAAAACGACTGGACTGGCGCAATTTCTGGAACCTGGTCGGCGGGGAGGGCGAGAATTCCGGCGACAACGAGTCCGATGTCGCGCAGAGCCGAGATCGAAATGCGGTGGTTGAGGCCCTCGACCTGTTCCGCAACGCCGTTGTTCTCGTCGAGGTACACTAGCTGCTTAAAAGCGCCAAGCGAACCCTCGGCAAAGTAGCCTGTCTGGATCTGGACAAGACGCAGGCCGGCGGCCTTGACAGCAGCAGCATACGTCTTCTTGCCGTTAAACGGTGCCGTCAGTTCGTCCTCTTCGTAGTAGTTGAGACCAAAGTCAGACGTCACATAAGTCTTGACGCCGGCTTCTTTGGCGGCGTCAATAGGTGAGGTGTCGCCGAGAGCAGCTGCGGAGCGGAGATCGACGACGGCGGTGGCACCATCAAACGCCTTGACATACGAGGCCTTGTCGGACGCCACGATGTACTCGACGTTCGGGAGCTGTTCCTTGGGGCCGCTACGCGTGACAGCCCGCACCTTGTATTGAGAACCGAATTCGGGGCCCGTCAAGCCCGCCAGCACGGGCTTACCAAGAAAGCCGTTGATGCCAATCACGGCGACAGTAGTAGTCATGATTGCGTTTGTTCGTTGGACCGGTTATATCACTGCAGAAATTATCAGTCGAAACCAGGACGCAACGTCCTGTATTTATATTTGCGAGGCCATGGGGTGCGCCTAATCCCTGGCTTACAAAACGTTCCGTGAGTGCGTCTGTGCGGCGCCAACTGGCTTTATTGCACCAGATCATCTGGATTGTGCGTGATGTGATGACTATCTCTTAGATATCGACGGCACAACATGCTGACCACGACAACACCATTGACGATGAAATAGTTCCAAAGTAGATATACATATCTCCCGATAATATTCCGCATTACATGAGAAATATTTAAGTACCACAACCATTGCGAAACTACAAAGGTACCGATGATCCGGCGTCATATGCATGATCTCGTAATAAACGGCCACGACTAGCCCACGTCGCACGCGTCGTTTTCAAGGCTTGTGGGTCCCGTTTCCTGTTTAATCGATTTCATGTCTATCTTCGGCTCCCATAGCCTGTCCCGCGTCGATGGCGTTTTTATGCACGTTCCGCGTCTGATTGCTAATATCGCTGCAGATCATCGCTTCCCCGACTGACATAATCTTGATGCATGGGCATGCGAGGGCCATCTCATGGTCTTGCGGCTCTAATAGGCTTGTACAGTCAGTAACTAGACGTTTGAAACCGGATCAGCGGTGCCACTGCTCGTAGTTTGCGTTCAACGGAATTGGCAACTGCGTCCGTAGTATGCAAGCAAAATGTAAGCCGCATGTGTCTCGGAGAGGTGGTACAGTTCGTGCAAAAGCCTGCTAAAACTCCACTCAATCTATTTCCAACCGCGAAGCGGTTGCTACGGGGGGTCTGGGGGGCGAAGCGGTTGCTACGGGGGGTCTGGGGGCAGCGCCCCCAGGAAAAAAAAAGCCGTAAAGATGCATTAGATGGTCGTACAATGGGGGGATTACTTAGCAGAGGCGACGGCCTCGTCATAGCGCGAGAGTGCACGCTGGACGGACGAGACAAGAGGCGCGAGGGAGCGGCGGACGCGGTCGCGGTCGGCCTCAGGGGCCTCGGTCACGACAGCCTCGAGACGGTCGAGACTGTTGCGGAGGTTCGTGGCGAGCTTGTTGACGCTGGCGGCCTGAGACGCGTCGCCGGATAAAAAGTTTGTCCAGAAGTGACGGAGGAACTCGACAGTGGTTGCGTGGCTGAGCTGGACACGAGAAACTAGGACAGTGTCCGAGAGCGCTGACCGGCCCTCGGCGGCTTCCTGAGCCCGCTGGCGCGACAGGTCATTGACCTGCGTGCTGGCAGCCTGGATTTCGTCCTTGGACTCCCCGACGGACGAGAAGTCGACCGAGTCGCCGATGCTCGCGGCGAGCTCTTGGACGGCGGCCGCGTAGTTGGCGGCATCGCCGCTGCCATTCGCCGCGAGGGCGCTTTCTCGCACCCGCAGCTTGACGTACTGATCCGTCTCGGCTTCCTGAGCCAAGTCGTGCAGCCGCAGCTCCTCGTCGAGCGCTCGCTCATGGTCGCGGTCGACCGCCACAACGTGCTCGGTGTTGCCAAACAGCATGCGCTGGCTCAGCTGGTTCATGGACCTAATCAGTGACACGGTGTCGCGCTGGCGGCCCGGCTGCATCGTGATATCCGGCCGGTTGCCAGTATGGTCGGGCGCATTGACCTCGTTACCCTCGACATCGAGGTACTGCGGGACAGTTATTTCGTCCTCGCCTTCTGCCTCACCTTCTGCCTTGCGTTTCGGGCCCTGTGACTCGTCAAATCGTGTTAGATACTTGTCGAGCACCGGGTCCGGGTCCGTCGCCGCAGACACTTTTTCTCCTCGCAGCCGCCGGTACAGCCTCGATACGAAAAACCGCTCCCAAAACTTCTCTTCTGTCAGCTTACGGCTCGATACCGTCTCGTCGTACGCCTGCCGCACAATCGGGTACTGCTCGAAAATGTCGTGGATCTTCTCGCGCGTGAGCGACAGTTGTACGTGGCTGTCGCTACCGGTACTTGGCTTGATAGTACTCAGCACATTGTACGCACCTCGTCTCTGCGCTTTGAGCAGAGCGTGCGTCCGCAGCAAATGCACGCGTGACGCCCAGAACTTGTCGACCGGCAGTCCGCCCTTGATCACCGCCTCTTCAAACTTCTGAAATAGGGTCTTGTCCTCCTTGAGAATCGATTTTTGCAGGTTCAGATCCGCCAGCAGCTTTTTGGCGTCCAGCTCGACCGTCTTGAGCGGTCGCTGGTCGGTGCCACCGGCGCCACTGTCCGGTCCCGGCGTGGCCGCTTTCTTGTCCGTCGGCGTCCCGCCGTTCTTGGCTCTTGGCACCGCATCCGCCAGCAGAGTCTTCAATTCCTCGACGGGCGCGCGCTCAGAAAACACAAATTGGTATGCGACCTCGTCGGCGCCTTCCTCGGCCAAGTACTTGACTCTGAGTTGGTGCTTGTCGGAAGTAGGCGGCGTCGCCTGCACGCCACTAACGCTGTTTAAGAGTAGCACGATTTCTGGCTGTGATCCGTCATTTGCCCTCCACGTCAGCGCCTTGATATCGTCCAGCGCGATAGACCCGGCCACTTTTTTGTACTTTGCCGGAAACGACTTGGACATGGCGTCTGAGTATTCTAGCGTTTCCGGCCGTGTGCGTTGTGTTCTGAATCCATATGGTTTATCGTCCGCGAGTCGTTAATGTGAACCAGCTCTACTACTACTCAATGCCGGCCGTCTATCAATTGGTTGACAACGTTCTTTGGCGATGCTTTCGACAAGGTCTGGTTCGTTGATGCCAAAACCGGGTCTTATCTCATACTGGTGAATAATTATCAGTTATCTCAGTAACCACGGCAACCCCTTCGCAGTACCGCACGGCTTTCACCCTCGTCCGAGGATCTGGAAAAAAAAAAAGGCAGCCCGTCGCCAGAAACCGCAAACACCAAGCCATAATCCTACACAATGTCCAAGGAATACAGCACTGTCATTGGTCTGGCGTTTGGTAACACCTCGTCGTCCATTGCATACGAAAAGGTATGTTTACACCCCCCTCTGGACCGGTCTTACGGTTTCCTTTCTTTCCTGGGGGTTCCACCCCCAGACCCCCGTAGCAACTGCTTCGCAGTTGAAAACCCAGTACAAGTGAGATCAACCGCGAAGCGGTTG
Organism: Tardiomyces blankii; assembly: GCA_024734315.1. NCBI lineage: Eukaryota > Fungi > Ascomycota > Dipodascomycetes > Dipodascales > Trichomonascaceae > Tardiomyces > Tardiomyces blankii. The sequence continues at coordinate 1,318,510 of JANSJT010000035.1, forward strand.
CTACGTGGGTCTGGGGTCACACTCCTCTGGGCCGGTCTCATGGCATGTCCTTTCTTTCCTGGGGGTTCCACCCCCAGACCCCCGTAGCAACTGCGTCGCAGTTGAAAACGCAGTACAAGTGAGATCAACCGCGAAGCGGTTGCTACGGGGGTCTGGGGGCAGCGCCCCCAGGAAAAAAAAGACAGCACTCGATAAACAACAAAAGCTAACGACAGGACGGCAAGGTCGAGGTCATTGCGAACCAGGATGGTGAGAGAGCCATTCCGTCGATAATATCGTATGTGGGCGAGGACGAGTACCACGGAGGCCAGGCTCGGGCTCAGCTGATCCGTAACCCCAAAAACACTGTTGCCAACTTCCGCGACTTTCTGGGTCTGGCGTACGACAAGATCGACCCCACGTACGCGCACGCGTCGGCCCACCCGGAGGAGCAGGGCGGCGTGACTGGTTTCTCGATCCAGAAGAACGGCGATGCCGAGTTTGTGTCGGTCAAGGACATTGCCGCGCGCCACTTTGACCGTTTGCGCGACGCCGCCGCTGACTTTATCGGCAAGCCCGTCGACGGCGCCGTTGTCGCCGTCCCCACCAACTTCAACGACAAGCAGCGGGCCGAGCTCACTGCTGCCGCCACTGCCGGCGGTATCAAGGTCCTCCAGATCATCAACGAGCCGACGGCCGCCCTTCTGGCGCACGTGTCGGCCCAGCAGACTGCCAACGGCAGCTCCGCCCCCGACAAGCTCTACGTGGTGGCCGACTTTGGCGGTACCCGCACTGACGGCGCCGTTATTGCCGCCCGCGGCGGCACCTTTACGGTGCTGGCGACGCTGCACGACACCGAGATCGGCGGCCGCAAGCTCGACGACGCCCTCGGCGACTACATCGCGACCCAGTTTGAGAAGGAGCACGGCACCGACCCCCGCACCAACGCCCGCTCGCTCGCCAAGCTGCTGGCCGAGGCCGAGACCGCCAAGAAGACGCTCTCCAACACCCAGACCAGCAACTTTGCCGTCGAGTCGCTCGCCGACGGCATCGACTACCACACGACCGTCAACCGCCTGCGGTTCGAGCTCGCGGCCCGCCCCGTGTTCAACAAGTTTGTCACGTTTGTGCAGGACCTTGTCAAGAAGGCCGAGCTCGACGTCCTCGACATCGACGAGGTCCTCCTTGTGGGCGGCACCTCGGCGGTGCCCAAGATCGCCGCGTCGCTGAGCGCCGTGTTTGACGACAACACCACCACCATTGTGGCGCCGTCGCTCGACTCCAAGGCCCTCAACCCGGCCGAGCTCATTGCTCGCGGCTGCGCAATCCAGGCGTCGCTCATTGCTGGCTTTGACGACGACGAGGTCGCCGAGTCGCTCCAGCCCATTGTCACCGTCGCCCCGCACACGTCCAAGCCCATTGGCGTTCAGGTCGACGGCTCGGTTGTCGAGGTCATTGCCGTCGACACGTCGCTGCCGATCCGCAAGACCGTGGTCCTGTCGGCTCCTGACGCCGACAGCGCCCTCGTTGCCGTGTACGAGCTCGAGTCCGAGATCGTCACCAAGGTCCTCGAGAAGGAGGAGAAGCCGCCTGCCGACGACGATGAGAGCGACTGGAGCGACGACGACGAGCCCGAGGAGGTCCGCGAGAAGGTCGTCAAGGCCGGCAACCGCCTTGCCGAGCTCGGCCTCAAGGGTATCGAGCCCAAGGGCAAGATCGAGGTTGTTATCAACATCACCCGCGACCTCAAGCTCCAGGTTGCCGCCCGCGAGCTCAAGGCTGGCGGTGTCGCTGTCCGCGGCGAGACCCCGGCTGCTCAGGTCGCTGTACAGTAAACCACAACCCGTCCCATATCATATAATTATAGATGAACGATGTCCAGTGCTGTCTTGTCCTTTTTTTTTCCTGGGGGCCCTGCCCCCAGACCCCCGTAGCAACTGCTTCGCAGTTGATCACTGGGCTTGCAAAACAACTGCGAAGCAGTTGCTACGGTCTCGGGTGGAACGTGATCAAACTCGTAGCTTCGTATTACAGGCCCAGGGATCAACTGCGAAGCAGTTGCTACGGGGGTCTGGGGGTGGAACCCCCAGGAAACTGATTAAACTCATAGCTTTGAATTACAAGCCAAGAGATCAACTGCGAAGCAGTTGCTACGGGGGTCTGGGGGTGGAACCCCCAGGAAACTGATTAAACTCATAGCTTTGAATTACAAGCCAAGAGATCAACTGCGAAGCAGTTGCTACGGGGGTCTGGGGGTGGCCCCCAGGAAACTAATTCAAATCCATTTGAATTACGTGCTCAGAGATCAGCTGCCAAGCATTTGCGACGGGGGCTCCAGGAAACCGGAGTAGAGAATCGAGCAATCGCGAAATCATAGTAATTTTTCATGGGCGTTAGTAAAATGCGGGGCTGACCCCACATTGTTGCGCTGGAACTCTCATCCGAGACTTTTAAAGACCATGAAATGGACGGAGCGGCGCCATGGAAGGTGTTGCCGGCTAAAGGCAAACGTACAATATTGTACAGATTTGCCACGGAAGAAAAGACATACACGCTGACGGTGACAGATCTGCGGAGTGTGTTTGAAGAGACACTGGATCTGGACGAAATAGAGGAAAGGGCCGAAAAGTGCGTCGTAAACGTATCGCACTCGTCAAAAGGCGACCAACTGCCTGTGCTGTTTGGTCACCTAGCCAAGGCGCTCGATACTCAGGAAAGCGTCGAGTACAACGATGAGAAAGACCGCGCCAAAGTCAAGATCGAGCACCGGCTCGGCGGGAGCATCCCGCTCGTACTACAGTGGGAATTCCAGCCTGCTCGTGCAGAAAATAGCACTGAGCGCCTCGCGTGCCTCAGTCTCGAGTTCCTCGAGGTCATTGGGTCAATGGCCCGCCGCATCGAGTCCCTTCAGACTCTTGTGTTCCGCAAGGACTACCATATAGAAGGACTGCGAGAGCAGCTGACGACGACGGGCGGTGACTATGCACCGCGCAAGTTTCGCGAGGCCTTTGGCAAGTACGATGAAAGCCAGCTGCCTCCTGGCCACAGCGAGCGGTCAATTCGCAGCTCGCTCGAAGTGGCCCAAAAGTACTGGCCCGCGCATCTCCCCACCGAGTGTGCTGCCGAGCCGTCTGGCATCGATGGCGCAACATCTCAAAAGTCTGACAGCACCACCAAAAGCGACGACACAGACGTCGACGACGAAGCAAAACAGCGGCAAGAAGAAGAGCAGCGCCGTCGCCAGCTCGAGCAAGAACTCGCCGCAAAGCGGGCGGCAAAGAAGCGCAAACGCTTTTTGTGATTCTTCTTTTTTTCCTGGGAGCAGCGCCCCCAGGAAAAAATAGAGAGATATATGCTTGGAGATAACTAGTTTGAGTTCTTGCGAGGCTCTTGCCGGCGCTTTTTCAGCTTGTCAAATGATATAGGCGGGGTGAAGGGGGGATCCGAAGTGGGTTCTGTTTTGACTTGGGGGGTTTGTGGTGGTTCGGGCAGGAGGCGACGGCGTTCTGGTATAGGCGATGATTGAGGCTCGGTTTTGACGACAGGCGCGTCCTCTGAACTGCGCTTTTTATCTTTGGATAGCTTGTCGAAAGATATGGGCAGCTGGTTGGGGTCCTTGTTCAGCTTTCGAGTGGCTGTCTGTCTCGCAGGGCCACGGCTTTCTGGTACAGGTTCGGACTTTACTGCAGGTTGGTCGTCAGGCCTGCGCTTTGTATCTTTGGACAGCTTGTCAAACGGAATTGGAGGTTTGACGGATACGGGTGCTTTGTCGGACTGGGAATACCGAGACGTTGCAAGAGCAGCTTTTGCCGAGACATTGTCTCTTGTACGTGAGTGATGCTTTCGAGTAGATGCAGCAGCCATGGCAGCTGGCTGTTTGGGAATCGCCACGGGCCATTCAGCGCCCATGGCCGTGCGGATCTTGTCCGGCGGCGTTGCTCTGTGCTTGGAATGTTTTGACGAAGTCAGCAGCGCAGGTTTTCGGTGAGGTTTAATAGGCTTGTGAGGTTGTCCTTCTAGTCGGCCGACGGAAAAGTTTGCCTCCTGTGGGGGTTTTTGTTCGGCGGGCTCCTGGGGCTCGTCGGGCAGATCCTCCATGTCGACGTCAGCATCAAAATATGCCCGGAGCTCGGCGTCCAGCTGCTCGATCCGCAAGTTGTTGGCCGGCTCAAGCTCCCGCTCGGCAATGCGCTGCTTCTCCTTGATAAGCTCGGGCTGGACTGGCTTCTTTGGCTTTTTCTCAGGCGTCGGCCGGTCGCCAATGAACGACAGACTGTCCTTGACAAGATCTCCTGGCTCGCCTATGTCTGCGTAACGGTCACCGGCGACACTGCGCACGTTCTCTGCGATAGCCTTGGCGGTTGTCGAGCCCTCGACGTACGTAACCGTCGGTATATCGTTGATGAGCGACTTGTTGCAGAGGTTCATATCGTTGCTTAGCAGCACGGTGCTCACCTGCTTGATCTCCTTGTAGAACAGACAGCACTCGAGGATTCGGTCATCTCCGCCAGTGAACTTGTGCTCGGGCAGCCTGTCCTTGATGCGCTGGCCTACAATGTAGTGGTCACTGGCTGCAAATAGTTCATAGAGCCACCGCGTCGCTGTACGCGCAGCAAACGCTATGGCGTCTTTATACTTTTTAATTCCGTCAAGTTCTTGAATAACGGCCCATGGAATAACAATAACATGTCCGTAACGGGGTCCCAGCTCGTGCAGTTCCTTGAGGACTGGCAGGTTGCGTAGTAGAAAGTTGGTATCGATGACGAGGGCGACCTTTGCCACTGCCGACGCGGGGGTCGTTTCCATTGCGTCTGACATTGTTATGGCGGTTGTTTAAACGCCTCGCCTTTGGCCGCTGGTTCCGTAACAATCATGTATTTAGTGGTTGTTGGCCAACTTTGGGGCCTGTATGTTAGTTTGTTTAGACTTGGCATTTATCGGGCCCATTGCATTTATGCACATATCTATCATTTATCGGGTCCCTTGCATTCATGCACACATTGTGTGACCATCTTAAATCCAGTTGTCCATCACCAAGTAGAGTAGAACTAGAACTGGTTTGGTCAAAAACTACCTTCAGTGGTTCACGGCAAAATGACTACGGCACACAGACCGACGTTCGACCCCGCGAGGGGCCGCTCTGAGCAACAGACCGGTAGTATTCTGCATACGCGGATGCTGCCGGCCCACAAGAAGCTCAAGCTGCGCCAACGGGGCCAAGGCGGCGTCGCCGGCCTTGATGCGGACGATGCCGTCGACACTACCGACCTCAAGCGCAGACTACTGCAAGAAGAAAACGAGCATCTAAAGCATATTGGTAAACTGCAAGCACAGGAGGAAACAGTGATAGACTCGGAGCCTAATCCGCATCTCCGCGACAAGGTGCTAGAAGAGACAAGAGACATCGACGCCAGCGACGAAAGCAATTCCGAGGAAGAGCGCGGGCTACATGAAGATGACTCTGAAGACGAATCCGAATCCGAGGACGAGACCGAGCTTCTAAAGAAAGAGCTTGCCAAGATCAAAGCGGAGCGGGAGGCCGCTAGGCGCAAGGAGGAAGAGGAGCAGCAGCGATTAGAGCAAGAAAAGCGAAAGCGCGAGATTGCGTACGGCAACCCGCTTTTAAACGCGGGCACTTCCGAAGTCAAGCGATCGTGGATGGAGGATACAGTATTCAAGAACCAGGCCAAGAAGGGGTCCCAGTCGTCGTCGTCTGGTTTTGTCAACGACATGATCCGTTCCGACTTTCATCGCAAGTTTATGGAAAAGTACGTCAAGTAATCGCGTGCCTTTACCGTCCTTGAGACACGCGCGCGCACTTTAGATTATCTGCCAGTGTCGAGGCTTGTGGGTCGTCCAGGACCGTTGTTGCATATCCGGTCCGTCCGTCCCTGGCGTACGGCTGTAATGTTTACATGATACCGTTGGCGAACCATCGCTGTCAACGTTTCAAATACGCGCTAAAATACAATGGTGAGTGTGTTTTCCTGTTATTGGAGGCTTGGATTTGGGACTATTGGATTTGGACTTTTGTTTTCCTGGGGGCTCTGCCCCCAGACCCCCGTAGCAACTGCCTCGCAGCTGAGATTGGGGTTAAAGATGATTATGGAGGCTCGAAGACCTTTGGCCCTTTATTTTCCTGGGGGTGCTGCCCCCAGATCCCCGTAGCAACTGCTTCGCAGGTGAGATTGGGGTCAAAGATTGCCTGAGTCCAACCGCGAAGCGGTTGCTACGGGGGTCTGGGGGCAGCGCCCCCAGGAAAGAAAACACCAGGCTATCCCCAGGAGCAGGCTAACCACAGGCAAAGAAAAAGGCGAACATCTCACCGAAAAAGCCCGTGGCCGAAGACCCGCGCGGCCAGGAACGTAACATGACGCCGAGGCGGGTCGCGAGCGGCGCGTTCAACCAGCTGAACCCGACGCTCGTGCGCGAGTTTAAAGAGGCATTTGACTTGCTGGATAAGGACGGCAAGGGCCACATTGCGCCCGAGGACGTCGAGGAGATGTTTGTGCAGCTCGGCCAGGTGCCCGCAGGCGACGACGTCAAGAACATGATGGCGAGCCTGCCAAGTCCTATTACGTTTTCGGTATTTCTGACATTTATGTCCAACGCGATCGCCGAGATTTCGTCGCGCGAGGAACTGGCGCAGGCGTTCAGTGCCTTTTCGGACGATAGCAGTGACGCGGTGTCGTACTCTGCGCTGGCGGACGCACTTGTCGAGGATGGCATGGACGCGCGCGACGTCGAGGCGGCCCTCGGCGCGTTCAAAGCTCGCAACGGCTTCCGGGGCGACGTTTTTCGGCACAAGGATTTCATCGACGTCTTGCGCGGGTCCGCATAGTCGTCACGGTCTCCAGGCTGTCATACCAAAACGCCAGCATCTCCTACTTGAACAAGCCAAGAAGGAGCTGTCTCGGGGGATAATGCCCCGGTGCCATAAATAACAGGACTGGCACCAAGATGATACGTCCGCATTCATTATTATTCGTTAATGTACAATGGGTTAAAGAAAAAAGCACAATAATAGTAGCGCCCGTCTACTGGTCGGCAATGAGCTCGTCGCAGCCCCAGTCCTCGTACGAGCCATCGGGCAGGTAGCGGCGGATTACAAGAGGGATCTTGCGCTGAGCGAGCTCCTTCATGGCGATCTGAAGCGGGTCGCTCTCGCCCTCGAGGTCGACAAGGACCGGAGCGTTCATGCTGATCTGAAGAGCCCGCGTGCCCAGAACGCGTGCGCGCTCGTACTTGGTCATGTATGGCGTCGTGGACCGCTCCTCCTTAGGGATCGCGAGCTCGCGCGCCGTCTTTTTGCGCGGCATGTTGGCCTCGTTGCTCACCACCACTTGCCGGCCGTCTGCGCTAATGGCATTTTGGGCATCTGCAACGCCATTTTCGGTCGTGGTGTTGCCATCGGCAAAGTCCTCGTTTTCGCTAAAGTGGTCGTCCTCGAAGTCGCCCTCGTCGTAAGCGTTCTCGTATCCCTCGTTGAAGCTGTTGTTAGTGGGTGTTTTTTCATTTCCTGGGGGGCGCTGCCCCCCAGACCCCCCGTAGCAACTGCTTCGCAGTTGAATAGTGGTCAGAGAAGAGTTTAGTACATACGCTCCCTCGTCGTCAGACATGGTTTATGCAAAAAAAAAAATTGGCAGTGAGTATCGCAGCAAAGTCTCGAACTTCACAGCTCTGTCAAAGTTGAAAGACTGAGCCGTGGATTTTTGTTTCCTAGCCCTTATTCCTATTCCGGACTGGTGAGAAACCGGGGGGGATCGGGGTTCCGTTTGTTAGTTGTCGGCTGGTTGGGCAATAAATGCAATCTGATTGGTTTTATTTCCGGCCATGTAGTTGACATCTTGTGGGTCCGTTTTCCTTTTTTTTTTTGGATTGTTTCCATTACTACGGCCCTTGCCAACCGTCACTGGGCCAATACCCCCAGTACTGCTTGGCTCATCGTGCGGCCGGGACCCTGCCCTGATAATTTTTTGCCAACGGCGGGAACTGTTTCGACCAGTTCGTATACCAACTTTTCTTCTCTTCATTCAGAGTCGTCACCGGAGCTGGCGTACGTGCACTAAAAACTGTTTATTTATTCAAGATTCTTAAAAGCCGAAAGTACAGCTTCAAGAGATTTTGAACCGACAAAAAGCGAGCCTGAAGGAAACCTGACAAACACACCACCAAGCTCCTTCGTCCACACACTCACAATGATGGCAGAACCAGCTATCGCCCAAGTATACTTTCGTAAGTTCTCGCGAAACTCTTTTTACCACCGCCCGGCCAACTCCAACTGCGAAGCAGTTGCTACGGGGGGTCTGGGGGCAGCACCCCCAGGAAAAAAAAAAGCCCACACACAAGACTAACGACAGCCACAGTCGGCACGCCGCCAAAAAAGAAGCAGGCCAAAGCGCCGGTGCGACCAAAAAAGTACTTTTGCGAGGTCGCCGGCTGCGACAAGTCGTACAACCGGCCGTGCCTGCTCCAGCAGCACATGCGCTCTCACGACAACAACCGGCCATTTGCGTGCAGCGAGCCTGGGTGCGGCAAGGCGTTTCTGCGCGACTCGCACTTGAAAATGCACCTGCTGTCGCACCGGAGAAACGAGGACAAGCCTCTCAAGTGCCCGCAGTGCGAAAAGGGGTTCAACACCAACCAGCACCTGAACCGGCACCTCAAGACGCACATGCGCACGATCGAGTGCCCGCACGACGGCTGCGAGTTTAGAGCCGGCAAGAACTACGAGCTGCGGCGGCACCTCACCGACGCCCACGGCCAGGCCGTCATGTACCGGTGCGAGCACGACGGGTGCGGGCGCGAGTTCCACCGGCGCAGCCAGCTGGCGACACACGAGGCCAAGGCGCACCCGCAGTTCCCGCGATACGTGTGCGGCAACGACGAGTGCTCTGAGCGGTTCTTCACGTGGTCGGCGCTCCAGGCGCACGTTCGCCAGCACAAGAAGCTGCGGTGCCGCAAGTGCGGGCGCATGTGCACTGGGCCCGCTGGCCTCGCGCAGCACGAGCAGGTCCACGAGACGGCAGAGCTCATTGAGCAGTGGCGGTGCCCCGAGCCCGGGTGCGCCTACCTTGGCTCGTCCCAGGAACTGCTGGTCGAGCACTACTGCGCCGAGCACCAGCTGCCGCCGTCGGCCGCCGACACCGCCGCGGGCATCGTCGCCCGTGTCAGCGGCGCCGTCTACGACGACCGCCCGCTCGCATGCCCGGAGCCCAACTGCGAGCACCGCTTTTTCCGCGACTACGACCTCCGCCGCCACCTCGACGCCGTCCACGCCGTCGCCCCGCCGGCCCCCATCGACCCGGAGCTCGTCACCTCGGCCTCCACCGTCGACACCACCGCCTCGGACTCGGTCGACGGCATCTCCCCCGTCGACTCCATCGACGTCGCCTTTGCCGACACCGTCGACGTCTACAGCCCCTACGGTCTCGAGTAGCCTTCTCCCCTTGCATAGCATAGCATCACAATCGCATTCTCCCTTTCCGTCTCCATTGCCCTTTTTCTCCCTGGGACTTCCCGGGCCTGCGCAGTTGGGCTCATGTCCTTTGTGACGTTTTTCCTGGGGGTTCCACCCCCAGACCCCCGTTGCAACTGCTTCGCAGTTGATCTCAGTCCTTCGTGACTTTTTTCCTGGGGGTTCCACCCCCAGACCCCCGTTGCAACTGCTTCGCAGTTGATCTCAGTCCTTCGTGACTTTTTTTTCCTGGGGGTTCCAACCCCAGACGCCCGTTGCAACTGCTTCGCAGTTGATCTCAGTCCTTCGTGATTTAAATTACCTGGGGGTTCCACCCCCAGACCTCCGTTGCAACTGCTTCGCAGTTGGTCTCACGCCTTTTCTCACATTTATAATGGGCCGTTCTTGTAAAAAGAGAAACCGAAAGGCGTTTAAAAAACTGCGAAGCAGTTGCTACGGGGGCGGAACCCCAGGAAAAGTAAGAAAAAAGAAAATGCCGTGAGCTCAACTTGCAAAGCAGTTGCTACGGGGGTCTGGGGTGGAACCCCCAGGAAAAGTAAAAAGTGCCGTGGGCTCAACTGCGAAGCAGTTGCTACGGGGGTCTGGGGGTGGAACCCCCAGGAAAAGTTAAAAAAAAAAAAAAAAAAAAGAAAAATAGCAGCGAGTTGAACTGCGAAGCTACGGGGCTTCGGGGTGGAACCCGGAAGGAAAAGGAGAGACGGCGTATTAATGTAGCGAGATTGTGATGCTCGGGATGCTGCATGTATGTAGTGTGTGGGCGCACGCGATCGATGCGACGAGGGAGAGGGACGGCTGGCCACTCACAGACGTTCCTGGGGGCACATGCGCCGGTGGGCAAACGAGAGCTGGTGCTATCGGGCCTAACCCTTATCGCGTGGACAGAGCCGGCGGAAAATGTAGCCGGCGGAAAAACTAGTGGTGGCAGTTTGAGAGGTCACAGACGGTTGGGTGACTTGCGAGGCAAGGCTATGGGTGCGGAGGGGCCCTAGTTTGGGCTTGGTGGGCGCGATGGGGGGCGCGAAACGCGAAATAGCACGGATCATCGGCGTCGGTTTAACGTTTAATGGCCAAGGTGGATCTGGACAGATGGAGTGACATGCCGCGTATGTAATCTTGCTTCTGTTCATGCCAGTCGGGAATGGCTCGCCCGGACTCGTCGGGGGAAAAATGCGTGCCGGCAGCTGAGTCGGCATGGCTGGTGAGAGAATGGGCCTCCAGAGTCTGGTGGCATTTTGGGGCGGGGGCATTCTAAAGGCGTGAAATAGAGACTAGGCATGGACTTGCAGTGGACGTTCAGGCTGTCTTGGGTCTGGAATTAGTCCTCTGGCTGTAGAGCTTGGGCTCTTGAGTATGACGCAGTTGGGTCTGCAATGGTCGGTCCCCTGCCCCAAAAAAGTGTGATCTGCAAGACCTACCTGCAGGCCGGTATACGCAGGCGGAAATAGCAGACAGAGGCTTGGTGGATGGGGTGATTCTAGATTCCAAGGCTTGAAAGCAAGGCTAGAAAAAAATACAGCAAAATGGTTTGTTTGTTTTTCGTTAGTGACTCCGATATCCACAGACTCCACACTAGTAGTGTACATAAGGTTATTGGCATTCTGGGGACAATATGCAAGATGCAAGTGAAAGTTTCTGCCGCACCGTCTGGCTGCAAGCCGGGACCGCCGTTTGGGCCAGGCGGCAACCGCCAGCGCGAGCCAGACACGTAGAGCCGACGGTGTCGTTGAGATTTGCATGGTTCCAGTTGGGTCCGCAACGGCGTGCGATGGAGATGGCCAATGGCCGGGATGGTCTTTGCTGTGTGCGGATGATGTCGTGGGTAACAACTTTCAGGGGTGCAAGTTTTAAGTTAGCGTTGTATATGTGGGGTGGGCATGTGTTTGTAGGGTGTTTTTGTTGTAGCGTTTTTTTTTGGGAGATAGACACCCAGAACATGTTCCTTGACCAAAAGTACAGTAGCTCGGGTCATGGTGCGACCGACAGCGGCCGGAATATTGGCTGCCGGCAACCTGACAAAACGGGCGGGTGTTGCCGGTGGAGTTTTCCACTGGACCCATGCCCTGGTACAGCCGTACGCACTAAATGCCCGAAAGCGGCGAGGAGCCGGCAACTGCTAGGACTGGGTGTGGGAGTCAAAACCGAAAGGTGGTAGCGACTTAACAGCTGAGTTTGACCTCGGACCTTGACCTTAAGCTAGCGACCTGCTCGCACGACTAAAGCCGACAAGACTAGTTCTTTCTCGCCTGTTACGCTTTTTTGGGTGGCTATCGTTCGCTTTCTTGCCACTGGAGTTTTAGTTTTACTGAGACCGAACTGGCAGGAGCTATTTGCAAGACTTCACGTTTTTTTTTTTTCTTAGTGTTTTTGGTTTGTTTGGTGGAAGGTTTGTATCGATACTCTAAAAGGTTTTGACGATTTTCGATTTGTAAGATCACGCCCTTATGAGCGACCACCACGACCAGCAGTGGGACGGGCCTGGTCCGGACGCGTTTGGCGTCTACCGGATGAGCCATAGCCAAGAAGATAGTCATATGAGTGGCCATGATATGGAGTTTGACAGCGACATGTTTACACATTTTGGAGAGCAGAGGCCACAAGGGAGTCCGCTGGAGCTAAGTGATTTCATCACGGACTTTTTTAGGGAAGGACATGGTCATGCTCAGAATGAGCAACGGCACCAGCAGCATCAGCAGCACCAGCACCAGCACCAGCAGCACTCGCACGACCAGAACCAGAACCAGAACCAGAATCAGAACCAGAACCATCATCAACAACAACACCAACACCGTGATAGCGACGTGCATGATGCCATGGTTGGAACGCCGGCGACTCTTGTAGACAGTGGGATTGTGAACCCAATGACAGTGTTCAAATCGCCGCTTGTGACGCCGTCGGGTCGGACTGACGATACTTATACGCCACTTTTATCGCCAAGCGAGACGCCAGGTGACGTGCGGACGTCGGGCCCGCCCGAGTTTGCGATGCCGGCAACGTACTTTTCGCCGATTGCAAGTCCTCACATGGGCGCTGTTGACGGAGGAGGGCCCACGTCGGGTGGCACTGGTTCTGGTACTGCGGGGCCACGGCCAGGACCCAGGCGCAAGGCGAGCGTCACTGCTGGCGCGAACCGTGTCGCCAAGAGCCCGAGTATTCGCGCTGTTGGCGGAGGCGTCAAGCGGCGGGCTGGTCCTCCGACGCCGTCGATGCGCGGTGTTGGCAGCACCCACACGTCCAACGGCTCTGCGTCGTCGGGCCCGCCGTCGCAGGACTCGTCTGTGAGTCCGTACGAGGGCGTTAGTCCTGAAGGTGTGGCCGAGATGCTGCCTCCGCCGCCGCCACCGCCCGCTGGACCGGGCTCGGGCTCGGGCTCGGGCACCTCGAATGCGAGCGGAGCCTCGCAGCCACGGCAAGTGAGCCAGCCGGCGACGCCGGCTTCGCTGATGAACCTGGCGCCGTCGGCCAGCGCCGCCGCGGGTCCCGACGAGACCCGCCGCAGCTCGGCAACTGAGGACCGGCTTGCCAGCGCCGTCCGCGCGACCGTCGCTGCCTCGCAGCGTCCGCTGGCCCCGGCACCAGCTGGACACGCCGGCCAGCGCAGTGGCAGCATCGCCTCGACCAGCAGCGCCAACGGCACGCCGGTCACGACCCCGTCGTCGGGCCAGCGAAGCGCCCCTGGCTCAACAGGGCCCACGAGCATCCGCCCCAAGCCGTCGTCATGGCGCGGCAGCGGGCCGTCGCCCGTCATCTTGCCCAAGGCATCGCCGCGTCTCCGCCCGTCGCCGGGTACCGGCGCTGTTGTTGCTGGTACCGGCCTGTCCGGTCCCGGATCTAGTGCCGGCATGCAGCCGTCTGGCGGCGATGCAAGCCCCGTCGACGAGGACATGGCCCAGCTGCTGGCGTCCAAGTCCAACTACCAAACCATTCTCGAGGGAACCCACAGCAAGCTCGGCCTGTCGTACCCGGAGCACCTCAGCGCCGACCTTGCGTCTAAGAAGACGTCTCACAAGCTCGCAGAGCAGGGCCGCCGCAACCGCATCAACACGGCTCTCCAAGAGCTGGCGCGTCTCATTGCTCCTTCTCCCGAGGAGACATCCATGTCCAAGGCCACCACCGTGGAAAACGCTATTGTGTACATCCGCAAGCTTCACGACGAAAACGCTCAGCTCAAGCAACGTCTGGCCGAAAAGGACAAGTGAATCCCTCGTACCTGACACTTCCAAACCACTGACACATAACTATCGTGCGCTCTCTCTCACTTCAACCACACGGTGCACACACGCAGCTCCAGCCGTCTCTCAACAGACTGCCGGCAGCTCTGGCCGGCCCGTCGAACCCGGGCTGGCCCCGGCGGCCACGCCCATCGTCGGGCACCAACGAGCGCAAGGGACCGTACTATCCCGCCGCGTTTTACATATACAGCATCAAGACATGTCATGCATTGCCTTTTTCTTTCCTGGGGGCGCTGCCCCCAGACCCCCCGTAGCAACTGCTTCGCAGTTGATTTTACGGGGTCATGGACGTATCGAGCTGTGGGTCTCCTTTTTTTTTTTCCTGGGGGCCCCGCCCCCAGACCCCCGTAGCAACTGCTTCGCAATTGATTTTACGGGTCATGGACGTATCGAGCTGTGGGTCTCTTTTTTTTTTTCCTGGGGGCCCTGCCCCCAGACCCCCGTAGCAACTGCTTCGCAGTTGAAAGGCGTCTCGGTGAAAATCAACCGCGAAGCGGTTGCTACGGGGGTCTGGGGGTGGAACCCCCAGGAAACAAAAAAAAAAAAAGCGAGGTGAGTTCACTGTTGCTCAGATCGTACAACGCGGTCGAGATGCAATGAAATTAAAGCAACGGCGAATGGATACGAGCTAGATCTCGAGCGAGCCCAATGATGGGGAAACGCAAGTCGTAAAGTTGATTCCCGTCATCAACCAGACCCGACGGTGGTTCAGACTGTAGTCCCCACAAACCCATTGCTCGAAAGCTCAAAATGCGAAACTCGTAACGTACCGAGGCCTGGCGACAGACTCCCGGGAAAGACAAACCAGCCAATCCCAACTGCGAAGCAGTTGCTACGGGGGGGTCTGGGGGCAGCGCCCCCAGGAAAAAAAGAAAAGACAGAGATGCAAATAGGCTAAGTTACAAAGTAACACGGACGTCGAGGACGGCGAGCATGAACAGGAGGACGCGCGAGAGGAAGCGGGAGGCCATCTGGAGCGGCGGGTAGCGTTTGAGCTGGTCCGGATTGCGCCGGGCCCACCGGAGGAACATGACGCAGACTGCGAGGACAACAAAGTCCTGGAAAATGCGCCGGATGAGGCGCCACCACAACGGGGCGGGGGGCCCGCGCGGGGGAGGCCGGTCGGGCGAACGATCACGCTTGATGATTACAGGAGGCTGCTGGGGCACGGCCGCCGGGGGAGGGGCAACGGGGGCCGCCATGTACCGCTGACGGATGGCCTGGATCTCCTCGTTGATGGTCTCGAGCGCCCATGTGACGTCGCGCTTCCAATTGCGCATTTCGGAGCGGTCTGGGCTTGCGTCGCGGTCGTCGTCCGGAGCACGCTGGCTGCCGAGGCCAAACTCGGACATGGTGCTTCGAAGGTGGGGATTGACACCGCGGCGCGCAGAGGCGCCAGCGTACGACGGTGCCGACGGCGGGGGCGGGAGGTCCTTGATAGCCTGCCACGACTTGTCCAGGTCGGCCAGCATGGTCTGTGCCTCTGCCGTAACGTTGGACTCTGTCGATTTCATCGTCTGTTGTTAGATCAAGACAAAAACCCGAGCTCGCAGTCTCAACCATACGTTTATTAGCAATTCGACGTATCTTCGTTTCGCCTCGCCCTTGGAGATCCCTTCCTGCTCTTTCCACGCGTCCCTGCTGTTAGTTTGCATGTTCATATATCTCGGTTGTCTTTTGTTTTCCTGGGGGCGCTGCCCCCAGACCCCCGTAGCAACCGCTTCGCGGTTGAAGGGAGGCTTTTTTGGGGCCAGACAAAGAATCAATGCACATACCACTTGCGTCGGTTGGCGTCTCCTTCGGGCGTGCCGCCAGCCGGTCGCGGCATTAGCCCGCGAACGTCTCCTTCTGTTGTTAGCTCTGTGTGTCAATAGATATTTGGCCACAATCTCACCTGTTGCCTGCTTGTATAAACCATAGAGCCTTGCTCGCGCCTCGGCTGTCGGTCGGGCAAGGCCGGCGGAGCCCGGCCGCGACGACAGCGTCCGAATTGTCGAGATGGCCTTGACAAACACTTCATCTGCACGTTAGCTTGCGTCTCCGCGTCCGCCCACAACCTCTCGTACCTATTGTCTCCGTCATTGTTGTCTCCCGCATGCCAGAAACAGACCCCACAATACAATATCAAGTTCCGAGGTCGTGGAGTCTGTTGCCATGCCAGCCGTCGATAGTTGCCCCAGCGACGCTATCGCCTATACCGTCACGATTCCGCACTACAAGTGCGTTCATATCGTCATTCTGGTAGAATTTGCCGTCGCTTTTCCTCTTTTTACCTGGGGGCGCTGCCCCCAGACCCCCGTAGCAACTGCTTCGCAGTTGGAGCGTCGCTAGGCCGGGCAGTGGGTCTTTTGCTGGTAGTATCTCAGCCCTGGCCCGTCGAATCCTATCCGGACTTGTTGACTGGCCATTTAAGAACGACTAACAAAGTGTGTGATCCAACTGCGAAGCAGTTGCTACGGGGGTCTGGGGGCAGCGCCCCCAGGAAAAAAAAAAGGACACGAGTTATATACGCGTCGGATAGGGAACACATAGTCATTACTGGCGTGATATCATTACATGCCGATGCTAGCGACGGCCGCGCTTGCCGCCTTTGCGACCCGAGCTGGCGCCAGACGTGTATTTTGCAATCTCGGCTTTGGAGACAATGAGACCGTGGCGAGTATTGCGGCCAACGGCGTTGATTTTCAGGCCCCGGTCGCGCTTGACAACCTTGGACGGGCCGCTGCTCTTGGCAGGCCGTGCCAGCACAATACCGGCCTCCTTGGCATACTCCTCGTGCTTTTGCTGCTTTTCGCGGCGGTGCTGCTCGATACCGCGGCGCATCGCCATGGGCATTTTCTGTTCGGCGCGCTTTTTGCCGGTCGCCTGCTGCAGACGCGCGTCCAACGCTTTCAGTCGGGACTTGCCAATCGGATCCAGATCCACATCTGTCGAAATATCGGCGCCAAACATATGGCCCTTGTTGGCCTCGGCCAGAATGTGCGATTCGCTAATCAGCCGCTGCAACGCAACATCGTTCTGCAGGTTCTCGTCGTCCTCCTTCTTCCCGGCTTTAGTCGTAGGCTCTACTGCCGGCGCTTTTCTTGGCGCGCTAGCGCTCTGTCGTTAGTCTTAGTCCTTTTTTTTTTTTTTTTTCCTGGGGGCGCTGCCCCCAGACCCCCCGTAGCAACTGCTTCGCAGTTGGAGTAAGGAGCCGTGGAGTTCAACCGCGAAGCGGTTGCTACGGGGGTCTGGGGGCAGCGCCCCCAGGAATAACAAAGCAGCGACGTACCATGAAACGCTTCTTTTCGCGCTTGGTCATCGTGTCGAGACCATTTGACCGACTGTCGACAAACTTGACTACCTGGGGAGCCTCGTCTTCGGAGCTCGCATTGTCCAGAGGAGAATTGTCGTCGAAGCCGGTAAACTCTTCAGAGCCAAAAGGATCGTCGCTGTCGCTGTTTTCGCTGTACTGGCTGCTGCCGTCGTCTTCACTGTCCAAAGTGTCGTTGCTTTGACTTTGGTCTTGGGACCGGCTCACGACGGGCGTGCTGTCGATAGCACCAAACTGCTGCTCAAAGCTGCGGCGAAACACGTCGAGGACGGCATGATCATCCTCTCCAGATGCTTCACTTGCGCTCTCGCGCCTCGAGCGCACTTTTTTGCCCTTCATGCCGGTGCTGGTTCACGAACACTGGCGGCCGCCAGAAATATATTTCAGATTACTGACCGTTACTGACATGTCCAAATCCAACCAAGAGCCTCGTGCCAACTGCGAAGCAGTTGCCACGCGGGTCTTCGACCAGAGCTCCCCAGGCAAAAGAAAAAAAGAGCACCTCAATTCACCCAAAACCAGAACCACCAAACACCTCAAGCGACTGATTCACCGCGAGACGAGATTTTTCAGTTCGCCGCATGCCAGCCGCACAGTGACCAGTTTCGGTCCCAGATCATCAGATAAGTCTGCGAGTCTCGATCTGACACTTTGAAAATATACTGGTTGTACAACACACAATGACGCTGTTCAAAGGCTGCATCGATATACACTCGGGACAGGTCAAGCAGATCGTCGGCGGGACGCTGGGACAGGACGAGGACGCCCTCAAGACCAACTACGTCGCATCACAGCCGGCCGGCTACTTTGCCAAGCTGTACCGGGACAATAATGTCGTGGGCACGCACGTTATTAAGCTGGGACCCAACTGCGACAGTGCCGCCAAGGAGGCACTCGCTGCGTGGCCGCAGGGCCTGCAAGTCGGTGGCGGGATCAACGGCGACAACGCCGAGGAGTGGATCGCCGCCGGCGCCGCCAAAGTCATTGTGACGTCGTGGCTGTTCCCCGATGGCAAGCTGAGTCTCGAGCGTCTCAAGGAGCTGTCGACCAAGGTCGGCAAGGACAAGCTTGTTGTCGATCTAAGCTGCCGCCGCCGCGGCGACGAGTGGATTGTCGCCATGAACAAATGGCAGACCCTCACCGACACCGCCGTCAACAAGGAGACGCTTGATCTGTTATCGCAGTACTGCAGCGAGTTCCTCATCCACGCGGCCGATGTCGAGGGTCTGTGCCGCGGCATCGACGAAGATCTCGTGCGCAAGCTCGGCGACTGGACAACCATCCCTACCGTCTACGCCGGCGGTGCCAAGAGCGCCTCGGATCTGGCGCTCGTCGACAAGCTCAGCAACGGCAAAGTCGATCTCACCTTTGGCAGCGCACTCGACATCTTCGGCGGAGACAAAGTCAAGTTTGCCGAGGTTGTCAGCTGGAATCGGTGCCACCATACTGGCTGCTAGACTGCCTGACCCCCGTTTGTTGTACTTCGGGCTGTAACGATCATGAAATCTGATGTTATTATGTCTCTATTTCCTGGGGGGATCTGCTTAGCTTCTTTTTATTATATTTCCTGGGGGCGCTGCCCCCAGACCCCCGTAGCAACTGCTTCGCAGTTGAATTTGGGGCTCTGTGGGGTTTCCGGAGGTTCTGGTTCCACACCCACCAGCAAACAGTTGACTCCAGACGGTTCCCCAACTGCTCAGCATCCCTTTTATTGTATTTCCTGGGGGCGCTGCCCCCAGACCCCCGTAGCAACTGCTTCGCAGTTGAATTCGAGGCTCTGTGGGTTTTCCGGAGGTTCTGGTTCCACACCAACTAACAACAGTTGAGTCCAGACGGTTCCCCAACTGCGAAGCAGTTTGCTACGGGGGTCTCCGGGGGCGATGTCCCCACGTAAAATAGAAGCCCGAGTGAGCCTAGACGATCTTCAACTGCGAAGCAGTTGCTACGGGGGTCTGGGGGCAGCGCCCCCAGGAAAAAAAAAGGCCCGGCAAAAGATAGATAGAAGCGCAGATGCGATGCATTGGACATGACAGAACGTAAAGGGGAGGGTAATGATACAGATGGGTTTTAGTAGTCGCGGAAGATGCGAACGAGAGAGTCGATGCGGAAGATCTGGACGAGAATCATGTGCTGGCGGCGGCGGAGACGCTGGAGGTCGCGGAGCTCGCTGTCGGCGAGCAGCTCGGACTCGTGGCCCTTGACGTCCTCGCGCTCGCACTTTGCGAGCAGGATCGAGTGGTGCTTGCGTTCGGCCAGCAGCCGCTGGTACAAGCGCGCAATGGACTTGTACATGTCGAGGAGCAGGAGCGAGTGGGCGCGGGACGCGTTGTGGAACCAGAAAAAGAACGATCGCGACGCGGCGCGGTCGTTTCCGCGCGGGACCTCTTGGAGGTCGACCGCACCCATGGCCTGGAGCTCGCCAAGGACCTTGCGCATCGCGGCCGTCGGGAGGAGCGCCATTTCCCACAGCATTTTCTCGTCGACCTTGCCCTTTTCGCGGATGATGCGGAGGGCGCGGGCGGCGGCGGGTCCGCACCGGCGGGCCACAATGTCGTCGTAGACGGCGCGCTGGAGGTCGCCGACGAGCTCGCGGTACGGAACAAACCACTCGCCGCCGCCCTTGTTGCCGGCCTTTCGGGCAAAGCGGGCAAACGGGCAGTCGGCCAGGAGTTCCAAGTGCCGGTTGACGTCGTCGGGGTCGTATGCTGCTGCGCTGGTACCGTTTGCGCCGTTGCTGTACGAGCTGTGGTCGCTCGCGTAGCCGTTGTACTCGTTGTGCTCGTCATCTTGGTCGACGACGTACGAGCCGTTGGCGTCGAGGCGCAGACGCTTGCGCCCGCCGTCCTCGCCGAGGGATGGAGCAGGGCCCCGCTTGGGCCGCGGGCCAAGACCGGCAATCGCCGTCCGCAGATCGAGCCCTCGCGGCAGCAGGCGCGCCACCTCGATGGTCGTGACGTTGAACTCAGCGCCCGGCTCGACGTACTGCTTGCACTCGCGGACTTTGGCGGCGCTCGCTTCGAGTAGAGCGCGGTACACGGCAGCCGTGACGGGCCCGATGCGACGACGAGCCAGGGTCGCCAGCTCCTCGGCGCGCGCCAAAACCAGAAACCGCGCGTGGTTGACCCGGAGCACGGCTTCTGGGTCGACTGTCCATTTCGTTGCTTCGGCGAGACCGCCGCGGGCCATAACGCCGCCTCGTCGCTTCGCCGCAGCAGCGGCAGCGGCCGCGCCGTCGGCAGCCGGCTTGAGCCCGGCCCTTAGCTGCGAGCCCTTTTGCACTAGCGCTTCGTACTCCTCGTCGGCCCGCTTGTGTGCCAACGCCGTCCGCGCGCTTATAGACGTTGGGGCCGACGCGTCGGCAGCCAAAGCCTCGACGTGCTTTTTGCGCAACCGCTGCAGCACGTCCTCTGGAGAATTAAAGTCATAGTCGTACAGAGGCGCCAGCAGTCGTTGTTCCAGCAGCGCCGTCAGCGCCCGGGCCACTTCGTGACGCGCCCCAGCGTCGCCCTCGACCGCCTCGTGGGCCTCCAAATAGCTCGAGGCCTTCATATGCCCGTATACATGCATGTTTTTCACAATCTCGGCCGCCACGTTGCCGCCGGTCTCCTCGCGGTCCTGTCCAGGTCCGGCACGGCCAACGTCCTGGCCAAGACGCTCGTGGACCATACTCAATATGGGTCCTGTCCACAAAACTGCATATGCCTCACGCCAATTGGCAGTATAATAGGCGCGCTGGCCGGGCTCGCCCCAGTACAGCACAAACCGGTTCTGAATCAAGGCAACGAGCGTTCGCTGGACTGCCGGCGCCGGCAGACCGCCTCGCTTGCAAATATCCTGCGCCGTAAGCCGGCCATGGTCAAACAGCACTCTCAGCACCGTTCCGGCTAGCTCGCCATAAACGTCGCTCACCACGACCCGGCACAGCTCTGCCAGTTCCTTTGATGCCATCTGTCGTGTTTTTCCGGATCCTATTACAGGCCTGATATTGCGGCCTACTGTCACAACACTCAGACGTCAGTCGAAAACGCCACTAGGCACCCGTAGTCACCTACCGCACATACACGGTCTGTACTACTCTACCCGTGCTTTTTGTGGCTCTGTTCTCGCCTGCACCAACTCTCGATGAAAATATCCTCGTTCGTTTTAGGTCTCCTACCGCACGGCTAACAATATTTTACAACCACCACCCGCACCCACGCCCATGCATCAGAACTGCACTTTATGTCGTGACTATCTGTATTTATAGACCCGTCAAGCCTGCGCCATGCTCACAAGAAAAGAAGCCGAATCTCTTCACTATTATTAAGGATTCCGCCTAAACAGTGCTTCTATTTTTCTCCTGGGGGTTCCACCCCCAGACCCCCGTAGCAACTGCTTCGCAGTTGAGCTCATGGTGTGACCTGGCGTCAAAGTTTGAAACAGCTAATCTCAATCTCAACTGCGAAGCAGTTGCTACGGGGGTCTGGGGGTGGAACCCCCAGGAAAAAGAAGGATATGTCATGGTCGGTTCCTCACTGTTTGCTATGCAGTGCACCTATTTTTCTCCTGGGGGTTCCACCCCCAGACCCCCGTAGCAACTGCTTCGCAGTTGAAGATTTGATGAGCGGTCAACGTTTCCTTTGACGCCAGGTCACACCACGAGCTCAACTGCGAAGCAGTTGCTACGGGGGTCTGGGGGTGGAACCCCCAGGAAAAATAAAAAAAAAGGATATCTTCAAGGTTGGTCTGCTATAAGTCCTGAGCGTCGCATATAGGCGGCTATATTCTCGCGATCGGCCGGTCTAGCAATATCCCCATTTTAATTCGCTCAAGATTGTTCAGCTCGCCATTTTTTGCTTGATCATTCAAGTGCGTTTCCGCAACAACCGCGTGAAATGCAATTAAAACTAGGTATTCGGCTCGTGGCTCAATGTGGTAATTTGAGGCGGGTCAGCTATGGCAGATGCGCATTGACCACATTAAGTAGTGAATGTCTGCGCTTCCACCCTCCACGTGGCGCCATCGACACGAGCAAGAACGGGACCATGAGTAACAAGCCGGATGAGCTGAATGGGACCATGAGTGGCAAGCCGGATGAGTTGCATGGTGCCATGGCTGACAATGTGGATAAGTTGAATGGCGCCATGATGGACAATGTGGCCAAGCTGATTGGCGACATAACTGACAAGGTCGATGAATTGGAAGGCGGCATAATTAACAAGGTCGATGAGTTGGAAGGCGGCATCATTGACAAGGTCGATGAGTTGGAAGGCGGCATCATTGACAAGGTCGATGAGTTGGAGGGAGGCATCATTGACAAGGTCGATGAGTTGAACGGCGGCATGATTGACACGGTCGATGAGTTGAATGGCGGAATGGCAGACAGGGTCGATGAGTTGAATGACAGCATGGCAGACAGGGTCAATGAGTTGATTCGCGCCATGGCTGACAATGTGGATGTGTTGAAGAGACGGCTCGAGGCGCCCGACATGACTGACAATGTGGATACGTTAAAGAGACGGCTCCAAAAGGCAGTCAATGAGGCTGAGCGATTAAAAGAACAGGCTGAACTCGAGAAAAAACGGGCTGATCGAGCAGAGGCCCAACAAAAAGTGGGGATACGCGCATCTATACGAAAGCGCTCGCATCACATCGAACTTCTGAGAATGTCGACCAATGCTTGTCTCACGCCACAGGACACCGTTGTCGCGGCACTGCAAGGACTGCCGTGTGTGCGTATTGACAGATGGACGGATGGTGTCAGCACGCTCAGGGATGTACAGGACACCATGTATGGCGCTGTCCCGGAGTCGCTGAGGTGTGACACTTTGAGCGACATTGCGGCGTCGGAGGCGAGGATCACAGACCGCATGATAACCTCTGAGGATGACCTAGCAAAAGTGCTGGTTGAGCTAATGGAATGGCCAGTGGCAAGAATAATGAACACGCTTAAGGACGTGGATGCTTTCAAGCAACGCTATGACATTGGGTCTGGAATATCGTTTGCAACGCAGACTAACGTTCTTGAAACCGAAAGTGTTGACAAGAAATCAAGATTTGAGCCACACTGCATCTGCGCCTGCAAAGCGCACTCTGAATCGGCGAAATCCGCGCCCTCCATAGCCTATGTGGCGGGGTTGGAACCCTGCCATGAGCTCACACTCAAACATTTACGTGACGGGCTTCGTCCCATGGACATATTCGCTGACGTTGCCAATCGGACCAGGCCCCACAGTGAGAGCCCGGAGTATGACCAGTACGACGCAGAGCTGCGGGTGGCAAGCACAATTACGCAGACGTTTAACCACATGCTGAAAAGTGGATTGGCATATGGCTGCATCATAACTGGCGAGGCATTTGTCCTTCTCAAATTCGACAGGTCTTCAAAGAAACTGCTGTACCATTTGGTTGACCAAGAAACCGATGTTGGGAAAGATGGACATGGTCGACTGTTTTATAGCGCCCTTAGCCAGGTTATAGCCTTTACTGTTTTGGCGCTTCACGAACAGTCAAAGGCACATGTCCAGTTACCGCAACAGTGGAAGCTGAATGACGAGTTTCCCCGATGGAACAATGCGCTACCGAGCTCGAGGACTGCAACCCATTGTGGCACGAGCAATGGACTGGGCAAAGAGTATACGTCGCGGAAGCGAGACAAGAATGCCAAGTTTCAGAAACTGGCTTTGTCGTCTTCTGCAGAGAGCCAATATGAGATGAGCGAATCGTTTGAGACAGCAATCATACGGATGGTCAAGACTTTTAAGCTGCCGCGTGATTTGAGTTGCAGGGCATCCGAGCTCAAGGTTTGGGCGCCGAAATCTCTGGTTCTCGCAAGCGAAGGCGACGAAAGCAATGCGAAGGACAGCAGCGCCGAATATGACGGAAGCCGTAGTCAACTGAGCATGTTGACGCTTTGGAAAACTCTGCTTCGACTATCCTTGGATCCACACCGAAGCAAGTCCATCAAGAACGTGCGTTGGAATGAATCGTCAACGCGCCAATATTGCACGCACAAGTGCCTGCTTGGTTTGATATCTGGGGACGTTTTAGACGACGAGTGTCCCAATGTCAGCCTTCATCGAAATACGGACGGCGATAATCATCATCGCATCGACCATGGTACTTGGCTACGAATGCTTCATTATCAGATGCTCTTTACATACGCCGGGATTGTTCCTCTTGGAATCCAGGGCACAAGAGGCGCAGCATTGCAGGTCACGCTGCTTGGCCTGGGCTACACTGTGATTGCCAAAGCCACGACTGCCCAGCTTATTCCTCACTTGGAACATGAAGCCAAGGTCTATGAGCGGCTGCGGCATCTCCAGGGGCATCGCATACCGGTGTTTCTGGGGGCCTGTGACCTCCGAGAGTTCAACAAAAAGTACATGTATGACGTTGGCGCGCGCCTTGTCCACTTTATGTTGCTTTCGTGGGCCGGACATTGTTTGGAAAAAGTGGAGATGCCAGATAAACACGTGGCTCAACACTTTATGCGAGAGACGGAGGAAATACTCGGCGAACTCGGGGTTACGCACAAGGATATGCGACCTGCCAATGTAATGTGGGATGCAACGACTGAGCGCATGATGCTGATTGACTTTGAGCGGGCCAAACTTGGGCGTCTACGCCGTCGACGGTCATCCAGCAACGGTACTGATGACTCAATGCCCAGAAGCACACGAAGGCGTGTGGATTGACGACAAAGTGCGGACAATTAGCTTTTGTCGCAACGGAGCGAAAGTTGCGACATCCGCCCTGATGCGGTAAAGCATCAACAACCGAGTAGAAAGCTCATGGTATTGCAAAGGTTATGAGACAGAGAAGATAGGACAGGTCATGAGACGGTGAAGATAGGTTAGAAAGTAGTTTAAGTTTGATATGAGGTTTTAATTTGGTGCATAAATGCACACATTATATGTTGCAGTTCTCGGATGTGAACATTTACTACACGTACGTCGAAAGCATGGTGTTTTTCGTAGAATTGCATTATTTCAGGCCTGTAACTCAACTGCGAAGCAGTTGCTACGGGGGTCTGGGGGCAGCGCCCCCAGGAACAAAAAAAAGACATGTCTTTTATCATGTGTCTCGACGATGCAGCTGCATGACTGATGACGAAACGGCACTGGAAGATACGGCTGAAACGACGACGGGGGAACGACGAAATCGATGCATCCAATGCACAACCAGTTACCGAGGCAACCAGCGACCCAGCCAATAACCGTTGAGCATTTTACAAAGACATGGGGCCCGGAAAAGGGCCATGAATTTTGCCAGGCCCAGGACCTAAAGACAATCAAATCACCACACACAACCAGGACAAAAAACAATGTTCGCTGCTAGGGCTCAGCGAAGCGCTCTGCGGGCGTCCCGACGCCTGTTTTCGACCGCCGAGGCCGCCGGCGTCAAGGTTGCGTCGGTTGACGATTTGCGCCCGGTGTCGCAGCTGTCGCTCGTCGTCAAGGCCGGTTCGCGGTTCGAGACTGCTCCGGGCGTCGCTCACTACCTCGAGAAGTTTGCGTTCCGCGATACCGCTGCGCGCTCGGCTCTGCGTCTGACGCGCGAGTCGGAGCTGCTGGGTGGCCGGTTCTTCACCAAGCTCGGCCGCGAGGAGCTGGTGCTCACGACCCAGTTTCTGCGCGAGGACCTGCCGTACTTTGTCAACGCGCTCGCCGACGTCGTCGAGGGCACTCAGTTCAAGCAGTGGGAGCTCGATGAGGTTGTGCGTCCGGCTGCCTCGCTCGAGGCCCGTCTTGCCCGCGCCGACGCTGCCTACGAGGCGGTCGAGGCCGCTTACATGGCTGCCTTCCACACTGGCCTCGCCAACTCGGTCGTTGCCGGCCCCGAGGCCGCCGCTCTGACCCTCCAGGACGTCAAGAACTACGCGACCCAGGTCCTGTCCAAGGCCAACATTCGTCTTGTCGCCCGCGGCGTCGACCAGGCCGATCTCGTCGACATGGCCGCCTCGCGCTTTGACTCGATCGCGGCCGGCGCCCCCGCGCAGGCCCCCAAGACGGCCTTTTTCGGCGGCAACGCCCGTGTCCGCCGCGCCGGCGCCTCGGCTCTCACCATTGCGTTCCCGGCCGCCCCCTCTGCAGAGCTCGAGGTCCTGCGTCACGCCCTCGACGCCTCGGCCGTCAAGTGGTCGGTCGGCTCGTCGCTGCTCGGCCGCGTCGCCGAGCAGACCGGCGCTGACGTCAAGGTCGCCGCCGACTCGTACTCGGACGCTGGTCTCCTCCACATCACTGTCTCGGCCCCGTCGGCCAAGACGGTCCGTGCCGCTGCCACCGAGGCCGTCAAGGCCGTCCAGGCCATTGCTGCCGGCGCCGACGCCGACGCCGCCAAGCGTGCCGTCTCGCGCGCCCGCTTTGCCCAGGCGTTTGCCCGCGAGGCCGACCCCGTCCTTGCCGCCTCGCCGGCCGCCGATGTCGCCGCCGTCTCTGAGTCGGCCCTCAAGGACGCCGCTGCCTCGCTCCTCAAGGGCAAGGTGGCCGTTGCCGCCGTCGGTGACGTTGCCAACCTCCCCTACGCCGAGGACCTCTTCTAAGAAGTCCCCCACCTAGATATTTGCGCCCCCCCCACAGGTAAAATGCATGACGCGAACAACCCCGCGCCAATATAATACGTCAACGCTCTGCTTTCTTCGTATCTTTTTTTTATTTTTTCCTGGGGGTTCCACCCCCAGACCCCCCGTAGCAACTGCTTCGCAGTTGAATTGAGTTTTGGTTAGCCAGTGCTATTTTGCCTTGTGACGATTGTGTACTAGGTAAAATAGCGGAATATTTGCCAGAATCGTTGGGGCGTGTGCTTAGATACAGACCAAAAGCGAAAGGATCCTTTACAGATGCTTCTTCGTATATTATCTGATTTCTTGGTTCCACACCCATGCCCCGAAGCAACCGCTTCGCGGTTCGGTTAGCTGCTTTATCGATTTGCCCATGAAATCATAAGACCCAGTTCAACTGGTCGTGCAAATGACTACATTACTACGGATGCCTCGAAGAAAAATTCATGGCAAACACTCTTTGGAAGCTCTCATAGTGCTAGGCCAAGTCCAACTGCGAAGCAGTTGCCACGGGGGTCTGGGGGTGGAACCCCCAGGAAAAAAAAAAAGAACCAGATCAAGTGCTATCACGAAACTAGACATCAGAGAATGCATTTTGTAGTGCCTGGACACAATTCAACTGCGAAGCAGTTGCCACGGGGGTCTGGGGGCAGCGCCCCCAGAAAAAATAATAAAAAAAAAAAGATCAAATGCTACCACGAAACTCGACATCAGAGAATGCATTTTGTAGTGCCTGGACCCGATTCAACTGCGAAGCAGTTGCCACGGGGGTCTGGGGGCAGCGCCCCCAGGGAAAAAAGGACTAAGACGCGGAACGCGCGAGCGAGACGACCGGGAAGTACCAGTGGACATTGTCGGTCTGGAGGACGGTGCCGCGGCGTTTGGCATCGTCTGGAGAGACGCGAGCAAGGTCGGCGGCGGCAACGGAGGTGGCGACGGCACTGCGCTTGAGAAGCGAGAGCTCGCGGTTGTCTTTGTTTGCGCGGAGGCCTGCGTCTGCGAGGGTGGACGCTTCCGAGGCCAGCTTGCGGGCGCGGGAGGCGGCGTCGGCGGCCGAGGAGAAGGAGTCGACGTATGCGCGAAACTGCGCGTAGGTCGGAAGCTCGGGCACGCCGACAGACGAGAATGGCTTGACGCGAAGCGCGTAGAGGAGCTCCGGAGACGTGGCCGGGGCTGAGGGCCTGCGGGTGGCATTGAGGCGGTCGAGAGCGACGCCAACCAGGGCGCCGGCGCCGCAGAGGGCCCGCAGCATGTACGTCTCGTGGCGGAGAGAGAGGACGTAGGCGTAGCTGCGGGAGCGCTGGAGACGCTCGGCCTCGAGGTGCGCGCCGACCGCGTAGAGCCGCTGCTCGACGGTCTCGAGCAGGCCCTCTGCCGCCCGCAGCATCGGCGCGTGCTCCCAGTCCTTGTACAGCTCGAGCTCGAACCCCATGAGCACGACCCACACCATAATGAACACCTTGCGGATAAACACCCACATGGACAGCGGGTCGACGTGGACGTCGCCGCCGGGGGTGCGGTAGGGCGGCAGGTCGACGCCGGCGTCGGCGAGGGCGCGGGCGGCGTCGTCGGCCGCTACCTGCAGCGAGTCCCACGCGACGACGGCGTGCGCGAGGTTCTGGCGCTGGCGGGGCCGGTTCTGGCACATGATCACATACAAATCGGCGTAGCACTGGGCGGCCTGCTGCAGAAACGGCTCGAGGATCGCCTTGGCGCGCGGTTTCGGGGCGTCTAGCAGTTTGGACATGGCGCCGGCGCCGGCGGCAAGATCCTTAATGTCCTTTGCGACCCACGACTTGAACGTCTGGCCCAGCAGCTGCGTCGGCGCCACCGTAGACTTGAGAAACGCCCGGATCACCGGAATCGGGCGCCGCGGCTCTCGCCGGGCGGCAAACATGACAAAGAACCCCAGCAGGTCTGTCGAGGTGTCGAGCTCGTACACCTTGCTGAGCTCGCCGACGCTCTGCACGATCCACTTGAACTGCTCGTACGCGTCGGCGACCGGCTGGGTCTGGAGGCTGCGCATCGGGCTCACGTAGTTGGCGCGCGTCTGGATGCCGTTGGAAAACGCCGCCGCCAGCTCGAGGTCGTCGCCAGTAAACGGGTCGGTGCCAACCAGCAACGCGAGCGCCTTGTCGATGTGCGCCAGCTTGCGCGGAACTCGCTGCTTGAGTATGTACAGCCACTCTGCCCTGAACTCGAGTCGCGACACCACGTCGGGCCGCTTTTGCTGCCTCGCCCACTTGGCGGCCGTCTCGAGACATTTTGTCACGCTCTCAATCGACGCCTCCTCGAGCAGAGACAGCGACGACGCAGGCACAATGTCCTCCTCCGGATAGATAGCAGCGACTCCCGGCTCCATGAGCGCGATGCTAAGACTAATGCTCTTGGCGAGACCCAGCACGTACGCCCGCAGCACGCCGGCCCACGAGTTCACCTGGCCCGCGTGCTTGACGTGCTCGTCAAAATACGCCTTTGCATCGCCCGGTGGGCTTGCATTTGCCAGCTCCGTAAACGCGCCCAAAATATCCTCGACGTACACGCAGCTCAAAACCGTCTGGATCAGCATTGGTCCAGTGTGCCACGACATCTCGCGCGCGATCAGCATGTCCACCAACCGTACGACCTTATCGGCGCTGTCAATCACCGGCAGGCTGTCGAGCTCGCTCTCGAGCGACCGGTGCTGCATGCCGGTGTCCATTCTGGGGTTCCCGATCTCGAGGGCGTGCACGCCCTCCAGCAGCGTAAAGTGTTCATCCAGTGCCGTCTCCTCCCTTGCCAGGGCTGTTGTTAGCTTTTTGGTCTTTGCCCGGAGTCCCACTAAACCGGTCTCATGTTACATTTTCCCATACCTTTTGCAGATTCTCTAAACTCTGCCGTCACGTCTTCGTACCGTTCATGGCCAAACAATTTCAGCTCGCCGTCTATCGTTAGTCGTTTTCTTCTCTCCATTGATGCGCTCAGTCATACACTCTGACCCTGCCATGGCGGCTTTTTCACGTCTGAACCACGCTCCGCTCTCGCCGTGATCCGCTCACTTATCGACTGCGACGCATACTGTGCATATATGTTTCATTCGCGATCTGTACCGACATTTTCCTAGCATTTCCTTTTCCTGGGGGCGCTGCCCCCAGACCCCCGTGGCAACTGCTTCGCAGTTGGATTTACATGTTTATGGTCTATTTCTTTCCTGGGGGCGCTCCCCCAGACCCCCGTCGCAACTGCTTCGCAGTTGAAAGGAGTCATTTTGGTTAAGTTCTGATTAAAGTATCCCACCCTCGCTCAACTGCGAAGCAGTTGCTACGGGGGTCTGGGGGCAGCGCCCCCAGAATAAAAGAAAAGCACAGTGTAAAGTATCCAGCCCTCGCTCAACTGCGAAGCAGTTGCTACGGGGGTCTGGGGGCAGCGCCCCCAGGATAAAAAAAGCACAGTATAAAGTATCCAGCCCTCGCTCAACTGCGAAGCAGTTGCTACGGGGGTCTGGGGGCAGCGCCCCCAGGATAAAAAAAGCACAGTGTAAAGTATCCAGCCCTCGCTCAACTGCGAAGCAGTTGCTACGGGGGTCTGGGGGCAGCGCCCCCAGGAAAAACAAAAACAAAAAAAACAGGTCGTATAGATACATGCAGTAAATCACAGCTTGGCGTTGGAGGACGAGGTGAGAGGACCCTCCTTATACATGCGTTCGATGTCTGCCTGGTAGAGCTTGACGGCGTCGGGCCGCTTGACCTTGAACGTCGGGGTGAGGCCGCCGTTCTCGGGAGTGAGGGGGTCGATGTCGAGATAGGCGTTCTTGACCTTTTCGAATCCCTGGAGCTGGTTGGGCTCGAGCGACGCATGGAGGGCGTCAAGGAACGCCTTGATGACCTTGGGGTCGCGCATGGTGGCGCGGAGGGCGGCGTGGTCTGTCGGAGAGAACTTTTTGCGGAAAAGGCGCGATACAAACGGCGCATAGGCGTCTGGGTTGACGCCAGCAATGGCAACGAGGAATGTCTCGTGCGAGTTGCCGTGGACAAAGATCTGGTTGATGAGAGCCGACTTGGACAGGTAGATGTTTTCGATCTTCTCTGCGGCCACGTACTCGCCCTGGGCGAGCTTGAAGAAGTTCTTGACGCGGTCGATGATGTAGATGCGGCCGGTGTCGTCGATGGAACCGACGTCGCCCGTGTGGAACCAGCCCTCGGGGTCAATGGCCTCGAGGGTCTTTTCGTTGTTCTTGTAGTAGCCCACAAACATCTGGGGCCCGCGGAGCATGATCTCGCCGCGCGGAAACGGCTTGTCGTGGGCCGAGTAGCCGAGCTCGGGCACGTCTCGGAGGCGGACCTCGCACGAGAGACCAATGGCGCCGCAGGCGCCCGACTCGGTGTCGCCGGGCTGGGTGATGCAGATGCCCGAGAGCGACTCGGTGAGGCCGTAGCCCTGGCACAGCTCGACGGCGAGGGCGCACTTGAGGAACTCGATAGTGTCGCGGGCGAGCGGGGCCGAGCCGGTGTTGATGCCGCGAATGTTGGCAAACCCGATCTTGTTGCGGATCTTGCGCGACCACAGCCGGTCCCACACGGCGTGGTTGACGGAACCCGTCTTGCGATAGTGGTCGAGCTTGGCGGCAAACGCGCGGCGCGACAGGGCGCCGGCGACGCCGGGGGCCTCGATCGTGGCCGAGCGCAGCATCGCGGCAATGCGGTTCAGAACGCGCGGCACCATGTTGACGTTTGTGGGCTTGAGAACGGCAATATCGTCCATGATTTCGGTCACGGGGCCGTGCGGGTACGCCTGGCGGACGCCGGCGGCGAGGCACGAGCACATGGACATGCGCTCGTAGATGTGGGCGAGCGGCAGAAACGAGTACACGGTCGAGCCGGTGTCGGGGCCAATGTTGACGGCGGTGCGCGTAAACACCGTGTTGGCGATGACGGCCTCGTGCGTGATGATGGCGCCCTTGGGGTTGCCGGTGGTGCCGGACGTAAAGTTGATGGCGTAGATGTCCTTGGGCGTCGGCGGGGCGTCGGCAACGGGGTTTGCGGCGCCGAGCGCGTAGATCTGGTCGTAGTCGTAGAGGGCAATGCCGGCCTCGGCGGCCCATGCGCCCAGCAGCTCCTCCTTGGAGTTGCCGGCGGGCTCAAACCGGTCCTTCTCGCGCAGCGGCTCGGTCGAGATGATCACCTTGAGGTTCGGGAGCTTGGGCGCCAGTCGCAGCAGCTTGGGCACGTTGGCGAGCGACGACACCACGACCGGCACCTCGCAGAAGTTGAGAATGTACTCAGACGTGCCGGGCCCCAGCGTGTCGTACAGGCACACCGACGGGAGCGCCTGGGTCTGGCACGCGAGGTCGGCAATGATCCAGTTGACGCTGTTGGGGGCGTACACGCCGGCAATGTACTTGTTGCCGCGGACGGGCGAGATGCCGGCCGCCTTGTCAACGGCGGCGACCATGCCGGCGGCAAAGTCGCGACGCTTGTGGGCGACCTCGCTGTACGACAGCCAAAAGTACTTATCGGACCACTTTTTGGCGGCGTGGTCGTAGCGGCGCTCGCCAATGCAGTCTGCGTCGGGCTTTTTGGTCGCAACGGTTCTGAACGCATCGTAAAAAGTGCGCACGCTCGGGTGGATGCCTGACCGCAGCTTGCCGCCACCGGCCGCGTTGCGGTAGACGGCAGAGTACCCCTCGACCTGCGAACCGGGCACCGGCACCGCCTGGGGCTTTCCCAGTGGCTGGTGGGTCTTTGGCACCTCTGCGAGCGGATCCGAGTCGTCGGTCATGCCGTGGACAGTGACAAAGTCAAACTGCTTGATGCGTTGTCGCACCTCGTCATTAAAGAACTCCATTTTTTTTTGTTGCTATCGAGTCCTTTTTGTGTGGGGTTCTAAGTTTTTGTTGTAGTGGTGGTGATGGAGTTTGACAAACGACAACTAAAACCAGAGAACTAGAAAAGTCGGAAGGGGCCTGTCCGCCTATTTAAGAACGAACCAACCCTATGAGAGGCTTTACCCCGCTAACAAAACCCTCCGGTGGGGCTAGCCCCGCTTATGCCCCGCGGCCCGGAGAAACAGCACTACGTGCGGCTGGACCAGTTGGTAGAGCCTCGGCCCAAACCAAGCACCTCCGGATTTGCCGAGACGTTGACGGTGCTGTCAGATCTGGGCTTGCAGTCGACTCAATAAACCCCGCGCATTTTTTGTTGTTGCAAGTCGGTCACGTAAACCACCGTTTGAATACAAATTACAAAAAAAAAAGAAGAAAAGAACATCATCCCAGCCAAACGGTCGGTCGATCCCGCAGATCCGCCGGACCTCGGTCATGCCGTGACCTGCCGGCAGTGCCGGATCCCTGACAACTATTGCGTCTTTCTTGCAGCTCGTATGTCTGTGTCAGACGCGCTTTTTTGTCCGAAACGTTGTACCTCCACCAGTAACACAATTGCATCCCCACATAAGAAAACCGCCTCTCTCCCTCCACATACAGGGTCCCTACATTTCTGTGGTTCTAGGCTCGGCACTAAAATGCCAGGGCAGGGGACCGCACGACTGGCAAACTTGCCCCACTAGGCGTGTCCCCAGCCCGAGTCCCTTTTTCTCCACTCCATAAGAAAGACCGCTCGCTGTCTTACTTATCCCACCGTCGCTTCACCGTACGCCTGCCCGCCTACGTCCGTCCCGCCTTCCTGTCACCAAACCAACCTGCAAGCTGACGTTGGCGGCCATAGCGTGAGGCTCGGCGTCGACCCGTAATACGCAAATCATGTAATGCGCCCAGGGTCTGCCCACCATCCTCCCTATCCACTGTTCCCTCGCAAACACGCCCAGTCTGGGCGTCCCAAAACCCCGCTGTGTCGCGTCTTTGCCATTACGGTTCCGTATGCACGCATGTTTTCCGGGCATGCTCTCTTTTTTTTTTCCTGGGGGCGCTGCCCCCAGACCCCCGTAGCAACTGCTTCGCAGTTGGAATCGCCACACAAATGTAGTCAACCGCTAAGCGATTAATATATAGGGGCCATAAGCAGTGCCTCACGATGTGCTCGCGTTATGCATGCATATGCGCCGCGCATATACTCTTGCTTATTTTTTTCCCTGGGGGCGCTGCCCCCAGACCCCCGTAGCAACTGCTTCGCAGTTGATTCCATGCACTGGTCGAGCCCAACCGCGAAGCGGTTGGGCTCGACCGTCTGGGGGCAGCGCCCCCAGGAAAATAATAAAGACCGAACCGGTGCACGGAGCCAAGTATCATGCATGCATATTTGCTGAGCGCATGCGCTCACTGTCTTTCCCGGAGGGCGCTGCTCCCAGACGCAACGTAGGAACTGCTTCGCAGCTGATTCCAGCCACTGGTCGAGTCCAACCGCGAAGCGGTTGCTACGGGGGTCTGGGGGCAGCGCCCCCAGGAAAAAAAAAAGCGCCGAAACCGCAGCTGAGTCGGTTGGCGATGCATGCATACTCGCGCGCAAGAACTCGTGGGAAAGGGTGGGGCGCGAAAATTTGTTGTGACTGCTGTTTCCCAAAACGGAAAAGGACGTCGCAGTGCCCGACTCAGAGTGGCCCAAGGTTAACACCAACCGGCCGTCTCATCTCAGCTTCCACCGAACAACACAAGCAACATGGGCAAAGGCAAGCCGAGAGGACTGAACTCCGCGCGCAAGCTGCGCACTAACCGTCGTGAGAAGTATGTCTAGCCATTTATTATAATTGTGAAAAACAAAAGAGACGTGGCGTGCGAGTGCGAGCCTAGTGGTTTGCAGCTTGGCGCCATTTTTCAATTTACCCACCGTGGTGGACCACCACCACTACCAAACAAAAAAGAATACAAAACTAACATCCAGCCGATGGGCCGACCTGTCGTACAAGAAGCGCCTGCTCGGAACCGCCTTCAAGTCGTCGCCGTTCGGTGGCTCGTCGCACGCCAAGGGAATCGTCCTTGAGAAGATTGGTGTCGAGGCCAAGCAGCCCAACTCGGCTATCCGCAAGTGTGTGCGTGTCCAGCTCATCAAGAACGGCAAGAAGGTCACTGCTTTCGTCCCCAACGACGGTTGCCTGAACTTTGTCGACGAGAACGACGAGGTCCTGCTCGCCGGTTTCGGTCGCAAGGGCAAGGCCAAGGGTGATATCCCCGGTGTCCGTTTCAAGGTCGTCAAGGTCTCGGGTGTCTCGCTCCTTGCTCTCTGGAAGGAGAAGAAGGAGAAGCCCCGCTCGTAAATGTACAAAAAGCTGCACTATATATCATGTAATGAAAACTGCTTTGGCTGTCACTTTGCGCGCTCTGTCTTGTACAGCAGTGCTTTGCAGGTTGTTCGAGTTTCGCTTTTTTCCCCTGGGGGGCGCTGCCCCCCAGACCCCCCGTAGCAACTGCTTCGCAGTTGACAACAGGCCTCCAAAAGCATCCAGGCACCCCCAGGAAACAAACCCAGAGTTCAGCTGGTGATTGATTGCGACTTTTTAAGGCCCGCTATCAACTGCGAAGCAGTTGCTACGGGGGGTCTGGGGGCAGCGCCCCCCAGGAAACAAAAAGAACAGGAAACAATGCCAGAGGTCTGCTGGCGGCTGATGGCTTTTGAGCCTGATATCAACTGCGAAGCAGTTGCTACGGGGGTCTGCGGGGCAGCGCCCCCCAGGAAACAAAAAGAACAGGAAACAATGCCAGAGGTCAGCTGGCGGTTGATGGTTTTTGAGCCTGATATCAACTGCGAAGCAGTTGCTACGGGGGGTCTGGGGGCAGGGCCCCCCAGGATATATAGAAGAGTCCCCGATTGTTAGTGACGCGTAGTGAGACGTAGTAACGGGCACACGAGCGGAACGACCGACCGAGCCACGACATAGTATGCAGGGTTCTGCAGATCCAATCTTTAAGGACTCGATCCGGAACCACGCGGTTTGGCCAAGCCGCCTGTTTGACTGCGCTTTTACGGGGATACATATATTGAGGGGCGTTGCGTCTGTCGCTAGCAGAAAATAGCTTGTATAGTAGTGCTGGCTCCGCACACCATGAGCGCCCTCAACACAAAACTCAACCCGAAAACAGCCCACAAGGAGTTTGGCGGCGTGCCGGGGACCATGGCCATCACATTTGGTCTCACGGCCCTGTGCAACGTCGCCTTCTTTGTGTGCAACGAGCGCGGGTGTCCCGCGTCGTGGACGAGCCTCGAGCCGTACCGCGAGCTGTGGGCCGAGTCCAAGCTCGTGTCCATGAGCGCCTTCAAGGTGTACATGGCGTGGATGGCGACGCTCATCACGCTCGACCGCGTGCTGCCGGGCAAGCTCGTATTTGGGACCGAGCTGCGGTCCAAGAACCGCCTCCAGTACAAGTTCAACGGCACCGCCGTCGTGTGCCTGCTGCTGGCGGTCGTGGCCGCCCGCGCGTGGGCAACGCGCCTCGCGCTCCCGGAGCTCGTCTACGTCTACGAGCACATGCTCGAGCTCACCAACGTTGCGATCCTCACGGCGGCGCTGCTCGCCACCTACGTCTACGTCGCGTCGTTCTGCCACACCACCGAGCCGCTGCTGGCGCTCGGCGGCAACACCGGCGCCCCGTTCTACGACTGGTTCATTGGCCGCGAGCTCAACCCGCGCATCGGCGACTTTGACATCAAGGTGTTTATGGAGATGCGGCCCGGCCTGCTGCTGTGGCTCGTCATCAACATGTCCATGGCGCACCACCAGTGGCTCAAGTACGGCCGCGTCACCGACTCGATGGTCCTGGTGTGCGCGTTCCAGGGCTTTTACGTCATCGAGGGCACCTTTTACGAGCAGGGCCTCATCACCATGATCGACGTCGTCATGGACGGCTTTGGCTTTATGCTCTCGTTTGGCGATCTCGCCCTCGTCCCCTTTACCTACACGCTGCAGTCGCGGTACCTGGCGGACCACCCGCTGGACCTTGGCTTTGCCAAGTGCGCCGCCATCGTCGCGGTTTTCGTCGCAGGCCTCCTCGTGTTCCGCCTCTCCAACAACCAGAAGAACGCGTTCCGCACCGGCGACGCCCGCACCGCCCACATGGAGTACATCGACACCCCCACCGGGTCCAAGCTGCTCGTGTCCGGCTGGTGGGCGCTGTCCCGCCACCCCAACTACCTCGGCGACTGGGTCGTGTCGCTCGCGTACTCGCTGCCCACCGGCTTCACCACCCCCATTCCCTACTACTTTGCCGTCTTCTTTGCCGTTCTGCTCGTCCACCGCGCATTCCGCGACGAGGCAAAATGCTCGGCAAAGTACGGCGACTCTTGGGTCCTCTACAAGCAGCGCGTCCCCTACGCCATCATCCCCTACGTTTTCTAGACTTTGCATCCCATAGAAGTGCATCTTATCCCCGTCTCCCCGGGCGCTTTTTTTTCCCTGGGGGTTCCACCCCCAGACCCCCGTAGCAACTGCTTCGCAGTTGGGCTCGGGACCTTTCTTCTTTTTTTCCTGGGGGTTCCACCCCCAGACCCCCGTAGCAACTGCTTCGCAGTTGGGATCGTGGCCTCGCTCGTTTTCTTCCTGGGGGCTCCACCCCCAGACCCCCGTAGCAACTGCTTCGCACTTGGGATCGTGGCCTCTCTCTTTTTCTTCCTGGGGGTTCCACCCCCAGACCCCCGTAGCAACTGCTTCGCAGTTGGTTTGGGGCTTAGATCAGGATGCAAAAAGCAGTTGACAAATGCTCACGTAGTGGCACTGGTGGAGTTCAACTGCGAAGCAGTTGCCAGGGGGTCTGGGGGCAGCGCCCCCAGGAAAACAACCCCGAGCGAAGAGGGTGCGAAGCAGTTGGTTTGGGGCTTAGATCAGGACGCGAGCAGTTGACAAATGCTCACAGATAGCGACACTGGTGGAGTTCAACTGCGAAGCAGTTGCCACGGGGGTCTGGGGGCAGCGCCCCCAGGAAAAAAATCCCTAGTGAAGAGGCTGCGAAGTAATTGGTTTGGGGCTTAGATCAGGATACAAGCAGTTGACAAAAGCTCACAGATAGTGACACTGGTGGAGTTCAACTGCGAAGCAGTTGCCAGGGGGGTCTGGGGGCAGCGCCCCCAGGAAAAGAACCCTAGTGAAGAGGTCACAGAAACTGGGCATTATGTACATAACTGCAGCGCTGAATCGACGGTCAGCGGTCGTGAGCCGGACGGGACGGCCCGGGACTTGAGAGTAGACATTGGCAAGGGATTAATCGTTCTTCTTGTCCTTGGACACATTGTCAGAGAGATCCTCTGTGAAGGCGACAATGATGTAGCCGACAAGGACAACGTTAGCCACGAGGGCTGCGATGCCGCCAGACAGAATCGAGTTAACGTTGAGGGCCTTTTGCGCAATAAAGAACGTCGCGACCGGCGCGATGACCATAGCGGCAGTGAAGATAATGAGTTTGTTGATGACGGTCCTGGTGTCAGTACTGGCCAGAGCGGTACCCGGACTATTGTGTTCCTGGGTTCCTGGGGGCGCTGCTCCCAGACCCCCGTAGCAACTGCTTCGCAGTTGGAATGAGCACACAATTGAAGTCAACTGCGAAGCGGTTGCTACGGGAGTCTGGGGGCAGCGCCCCCAGTAAAAGTAGAGAAACGAGCAGCTGTCGCATGCAGACCTGGAGGCCTTGGTCCCACGATGCAGAGACTGCGCGATTTGCTGGTGGTATAGCAACAATTGCAAAAGCAGTACTTACCGAGGGATCTCGGGCCGTTTTTCCACGGCCGAGACTGCTGCCTTGTTCATTGTTGGCGGAGTTTTTTGACGTCGGCAGTGATGTTGACAGCGATGGATCCGTGGCACCCTTGATGTGTATTAGTTATATTTTGTTATCGTTTGTACACATTAGTAATTTAGACCTTGAATGGACATGCGGGGGCAGGTAGACGTTTGAGATAATGACAACAGAGATCCGGAAATGGAGACTGATCCCCGAGCAGGCGCAGCAGCAAGTGCGCATTGAGGTCGCGGCAAAGGCGGCCGCCGTAGCGAGCCGGATCGCGGACGAGAACGCGCGGGCGGCGTTTGGCGCTTTTGCAGGAGCCGTGGACGCGTCCCTGGCGGCCCGTCTGGCCAGGACTCTTGTGCCTCCGCGGGCTACGGGATCCGACTACACGCTTAGAGCCATCGAGGCGGCCATTAACGAGCGCACATCTCTGCTTGTCCCGGAACTGCAGCGCATCCGCCATCTCGAGACGCAAATCCAGGAGCGACAACGGTAGGTCTGGTCTGTCATTCTTTTTTTCTTCCTCGGGGCGCTGCCCCCAGGAAATAGAGAGCTGGAGCCGGCAGCTAACAGCAGGATACTGGACGCATTAAAAGCGCAGCATGGGGCCATAATCAAAAAGAAAAAGGGCCGGGGCAAGAAAAAGACGGCTGGAGCTGTCCCCGGAAGAATTGAGCTGGTACGTATGGGTCTCTGGTTTTCCGGATTGCAGCTGAGACTGACAGCAGGTATCGCGCATTGCATCACGGTACGAAAACGAGCCTACGTCAGATGGAATCGACGCAATTGGGCTCGTCGACGACCCGGTGGCCGGCCGGGCGCACGAGTTCGAGGACGAGCCTCTCCGAGCCGTTCGCGAGACGTTTCGTCGCAATCTGCATCGCGTTCGCCAAGACGCGCGGCCTCTGCTCGAAGTCCTCGAAAGATGCGAGGAGCTCGAGCTCCGCATGGGCGGTCCGTCGTCTACTGATCTGGTGTAGGCGTTTTGTTTTGTTTCCTGGGGGCGCTGCCCCCAGACCCCCGTAGCAACTGCTTCGCAGTTGGGATCGCGGCCGGTCCTCGATGCTGCTACGCCAGACTATGATGAAGCATTGGCGACGTTCCAACTGCGAAGCAGTTGCTACAGGTGTCTGGGGTCAGCGCCCCCAGGAAACACAACCCCCACGGTAGCAGAGCGGGATCGCGCCAGACTCTGATGAAGCATTGGCGACGTTCCAACTGCGAAGCAGTTGCTACGGGGGTCTGGGGGCAGCGCCCCCAGGAAAAATAAACCCCCTCGTAGCAACTCGGGCTAAGGCCAGGCTCTGGAACAAACCGGTTGATGGCGACGTTCCAACTGCGAAGCAGTTGCTACGGGGGTCTGGGGGCAGCGCCCCCAGGAAAAACAAACCCCCTCGTAGCAACTCGGGCTAAGGCCAGGCTCTGGAACAAACCGGTTGATGGCGACGTTCCAACTGCGAAGCAGTTGCTACGGGGGTCTGGGGGCAGCGCCTCCAGGAAAAACAAACCCCTCGTAGCAACTCGGGCTACGGCCAGGCTCTGGAACAAACCGGTTGATGGCGACGTTCCAACTGCGAAGCAGTTGCTACGGGGGTCTGGGGGCAGCGCCCCCAGGAACGTAGCAGAGGAGTCCCGACGCCGAAATGACAAAAGGACGCAATTCTGTATAATACTAAGAACACATTGGACGGAGGTGATGGCCCCGCCATATGGTTTGGCGGTGGGGCGTGGCGTATATTGGGGCACTGCGTAGATGTGAGAACGAAATTTCATGGGGGGACCCTTTGGTTACGGTAAACTGGCCGTGGCAGGCCGGCGGGAAACGCGAGAGACACGACAGCGCAAGTGCACGCACTCTCTCTCTCTCTCTCACAGTCTCACTCTCTCACGCAAACACAGCAACCGGTGCCAGGCCGTTTGTGGAACTGGCTCAGTGGGCGAGGAGCGAGCTAGCGGACGCAGCCGAGTGTGTGCGTTGTTGTGTGTGTGTGTGTGTTTGCAGCCGGGCGTCGTGGCAGGGGCGTTTGGCGACACACGCTTTTTGGGTGCGATCCGCAGGTTTTCTAGCGGACGCACGTTGTTTGGTGCTCAATCGAGACCAAGGTGAGTAGTGCTGTAACTGTTTTCTTGTGTGGATTGTGACCCAAGCCGCCTGTCGTCAATTGTCTTGCAATGCGTGTCAGCCGCAACCAATCGGTTTCGGGGCACGCGCAGGCGCGACGGGCGCTCTTCTTCAGTGTTTTGTCTCTTTTTTATTCTGTGGAACGCTCCTCCCACCGTGCTGTGGCAGCCTATTCCTGGAACGGCTATGATCAAGCGTGCACCGGGGTCTGTGTGGCTTTTTTTCCTCTTTCCTGGGGTCGCTGCCCCCAGACCCCCGTAGCAACCGCTTCGCGGTTGAGAACGGCCAATGCGTTGTTTCTGGGGGCTTGTTGTGACGAGACGAGTCCCATTTTAATCGATCCGAGGGAGTCAGCGGCTGGTTACCGAACATCGCGGTAGTCCGAACTGCTGTAGCTGCTGATGACGGAACTACCAGGGTCAGTACGGCTTTTTTTTCCTGGGGGCGCTGCCCCCAGACCCCCGTAGCAACCGCTTCGCGGTTGAGAACGGCCAATGCGGTTGTTTTGGGGGGCTTGTTGTGACGTGACAAGGCGAGTCTTGTCTGAATCAATCCGAGGTACATCCCAGTAGTCCGAATTGAGGAAGCTGCGGATGAGACGAACCGCTTTTTTACTTCAACTGCAAGGCACTTGCCACGGCGGTTTGGGAAACAAGAACCACCAGTTCACGCGAGCACTCGTTCAACTGCGAAGCATTTGCTACGGGGGTCTGGGGGCAGCGCCCCCAGGAAAAGAAAGCACCAGTTCATGCCAGCACTCGTTCAACTGCGAAGCAGTTGCTACGGGGGTCTGGGGGCAGCGCCCCCAGGAAAAGAAAGCACCAGTTCATGCCAGCACTCGTTCAACTGCGAAGCAGTTGCTACGGGGGTCTGGGGGCAGCGCCCCCAGGAAAAGAAAGCACCAGTTTACGCGAGCACTCGTTCAACTGCGAAGCAGTTGCTACGGGGGGTCTGCGGGCAGCGCCCCGCAGCAAAGGCGAGCAAAGAGCAGCGGACTAACGACAGATGAGCTACACTAGGGGGCACCACAAGCAGGGGTCGTCGTCGCGCGGCGGAGGCCGACGGCCGGACGGCGAGCGGGGCGGCCGTGGAGGAAGATATGGAGGCCGTGGTGGCGGCGGCGGCGGCTCTGCAAGTACTGGTGGAGGAGGGTCTGGGGGCCAGGGCCGCCAGGGCCAGCACAGCCCGTCGGCCGTGGATGTCGAGCACATGCACGATCGGCTGACGTTTCTGCTCGCCAAGTCGGTTGGAGCGTCGGCGATTGTGACGGTTGCATCTGGTGACCGGTACAAGGGCCTGTTTAGTGCTGCGGCGACCGAGGGCGACTTGGGCGTTGTGCTGCGCCAGGCGGAGCTGCTGCCGGCGGTTGGCGCGAACCAAGTCGGCAACGGAACCGCGGGCGCTGCTGGCACTGCTGGGCCCGAGGCCAATGGCCACGCGGCGGCCCGTGAAGTTATCGACAAGCTGGTGGTGCAGCCGCGCGACGTTGTCGAGGTGTCGATTTTGAACCCGGACCTGGCGCCAGACACAAAGCACGAGTTCCGCACCGACGCCGATATCGGCGGCCGTGGACCGCGCGCGTCGATCCAGGAGCGCGAGCGCGAGCTGCAGCGGTGGGCGCCCGAGGGCGACGACCCGCTGCTGGCCCAGAGCCTCGAGGAGTCGTCTGGCAGCGTCGGCCAATGGGACCAGTTTGCCGCCAACAAGGAGAAGTTTGGAGTCGAGTCGACGTACGACGAGCACTTTTACACGACGGCCATTGACCGCAGCCACCCGCGGTTCCGGGAGCGCGAGCGCATGGCCGAGCGGCTGGCGGCCGAGATTGAGCGGTCCAATACATTTGAGGGCAACGCGCACGTTGCCGAGGAGCGCGGGCAGATCGATACGAGCGAGGGGCTCGACGAGGAGGACAAGTATTCCGGTGTCGACCGGCGGGGTGTCGTGCCGCCCGCCGGGCCCCGTGCCGGCGTTGGCGGCGGCGGCAGTGCTGCTACCGGCAAGTACACGCCGCCGCAGCTGCGTGCCGGTCAGGCTGGCGGTCGTAATGCGTCGCCTGGTGGCCAAGCTGGTGGCCGCAATGCGTCGCCTGCCGGTCGAGTCGGCGGCCGCAACGCGTCGCCGGCTGCGGCACCACCAGTTCAGGGCCAGCCCCAGCACATAACTACTGGGCCGCCCAACGACCCGGCAATCATTTCGGCGTCGCTGGCTACGCCAGCTAGTAGCCGTGGCGGCGCGCCGCCGCCGCCGCCCGGTCCCGCTGGCCAAAACGGCAAGGCCGGCGGCGATATTGAAAACGAACTCATTGGCAACTTCCGCCAGTTTGTGTCTGGCGAGGTCGAGCGGCTGCAGCAAAAGAAGCTGTCCCTACAGAAGAAGGAAATGTCAGACCGGCTCAACGACTTTAAAAAGTTTTCAGACAGCTACAAGATCAATGCACCGGTGCCGCCGGATCTGGTTCCGTTGCTCGGCAAGAACAAGGAAAAGGGCCACTCGCAGCAGAGCTCCCCGGCCAAGTCGGGCGGTGAGCAGCTGGCGGCCGCATCCGCGGGGTCCCCGGCTCCCACGACCGCTTCAGAGCCGCCGCGGGCCCCGTCTGGAACCCCGGTCGCAAAGCCAGCCACGTCGGAAACAGATCTTCCAAAGGCAGCCGGTGCCACTGGATCTAGCACTGGCACCGGCACTGGCACCGGCGCCGGCACCGGCACCGGCACAACTCCCGCCAAGCCCAAGTTTAACTTCAATGCCCACGCGTTCAAGCCCAAGGTCGGCGCTCCTGCGTTTGTGCCTGGTGCTGCTCCAACAGGGCCGACCATGACGCCGTCGCCGGCCGCTCCGGCGGCCATGCCCGCCATGGGCCCGGCGCCTGTAGCGCCTGTTGCCGTGCCGGGAGTGCCGGTTCCGGCGCCAATGGCGGGACCGCCGGCAGCAGCAGGACCTGGTGCTGGCCCAGCAGGCCCTTCACCGGGCCCTGGAGGACCTCATCCTCCTCATCCTCCTCCTCCTCATCCGGCGCCTTTGGCCGCCGAGGCGTCGCCCTCGCCGGCGGCCCAGCCGCCCTCGGACGTCTCATCGTCTGGACGTGCCCAGGGCAGCGGCTCGAGCCGGTCGTCGACGCCCGCGGCAGCACCAGCCACGACCCTCTTCACCGGCACCGAGCCTCAAGCCAAGCCGCGTACTGGTCTCTTCAACCCGCTGCTGGCGGCCAAGAGAGCCCACGAAAACGACTCAAACTCTACGGCGCCAGTTATCGTCAAGGCTTGGGCCACCGCCCCGACGTGGCTGCCGGCCTCGGACGACCAGTCCAACTCGTCGTACACAGACCGGTTCCGCGCCGGTCCTGACCTCCTGTCGCCGCAGCCAGACTTCTACCCGGGCATGGCCGGCTTCCCCGGCTCGCCCATGGGCGCCGGCCATGATCCCGGTGATGCCGGCAGCCAGCGGGCCCGGCGGCTTTGGCGACCGCGGCAGCCCCGTCATGGCGTCTCCGCCGCCGGTCCCGGGCCAGATGATGCCCCACGCCGGCATGGTCCCTGGCATGGCCGGCTATCCGCCCCAGTTTGTCATGCCCGCCTACAACATGCAACAGTTTTACTCGCGCATGCCCCAGTACCCGCAAATGGGCATGCAGATGGCAAACGCCGGCGGCTACGGGCCCCAGCAGGGCTACGGGTCGCCTCGTCATGGCGGCCAGGCTGCCATGTCGCCAGCCGGCCAGTACTATCCCTACAACGCCCAACCGCCCCACCACCGGGGCTCCAAGAGTCAGCACGCTGGCCACTCTTCGGGCCA
Source organism: Tardiomyces blankii (assembly GCA_024734315.1). NCBI lineage: Eukaryota > Fungi > Ascomycota > Dipodascomycetes > Dipodascales > Trichomonascaceae > Tardiomyces > Tardiomyces blankii. The sequence goes on from JANSJT010000035.1 coordinate 1,362,602, forward strand.
GAGCTCCACTCCCCGCGACAAATGAACCCCCTCTCCCCGTAAAACAGCAAAAAAAATACAGCACATCTCTGCATCACTTCCTTTTCTAGGCACTTGTCGTTTTCCTGGGGGTTCCACCCCCAGACCCCAGTAGCAACTGCTTCGCAGTTGATTTACGAATTCTAGGCACTTCTCTTTTTCTGGGGGGTTCCACCCCCAGACCCCCGTAGCAACTGCTTCGCAGTTGATTTACGAATTCTAGGCACTTCTCTTTTTCCTGGGGGTTCCACCCCCAGACCCCCGTAGCAACTGCTTCGCAGTTGGTTTACTAGTTCCAGACTTGGGGACACAATCGAAACCAATGGTTCCCGAAGAGCCACATAGCGTCTTCTGCGGGACTCTCCGGCACAGCAAGCCCACAACGCAAAAGGCTCGTATGTTCATCCTACCAGGCCCGTTTTTCAACCGCGAAGCGGTTGCTACGGGGGTCTGGGGGCAGCGCCCCCAGGAAAAAAATAAATAGTGACACGCTACTAGGAAAAGACTGCGTTACGCGATTGTGTAGAGTTTGCGATCAGCCCGTTCCCGATTAGTTTTGGGTCCGCTGGCTCGCTTATCGATAAACAGGACAACGTAGGCAGATTCAAAATGACGCACGGGATATGGAGATCACGGTATCAAGTCGTGAGAGCTGCGGCCGTTGTTGCCAGCTGGAAAGAAGAAAAGAGTGAAAGCGTGTAGACAGACGTGACGGGCGACGCTGGCCTTGGCATTGACGGCCTCGAAATGTACCTGCCTATGCTGGAACTCGCGTGGGCGTCGGCTGGGCATGCTGGGCCTGTAATTGACAAATCGAGCAGACGGACGGGGCGACCACTGAGACGTGCCCACGTAAAAACGCCCGCGAGTCCCTGCGATTCTGGCACAGGTGGTACCGGCCGGCTTGCTCGCAAATGGGAATCCAGGACTACATTGCCTTCTACGACAACAGGACAGACGCGTGGCCGACGGTGCAGGCGCCGCTGTTTGACGACCCCCGCCGGATCCGCGCCATAGGCAAGAAGCCCGCGCAGGGCACTGGCTCTGACAGCCTGCAGCTCGTGCTCGACCGCAAAAGACGCCAGCTGCCAGCGTCTCCGCGGGCGCCTGTCACACGCGACGAGCCATCGTGGCAGTCAATTTCCGGAGACTCGACCGCCGGCAGCGGCTCCGACTGCGGCATTGCCAAGTGCGGTTCGCACGTTACGGTGGACTCATCGGCGCGTCCTGCCAGCGACGTCTGGCTCCACGACCCGCCGTATGGCGAGTTTGCCCACGACAATCTATACAGCGAGTCAACAGACATCATTGACGAGTATCGTACGTTGGGCCCCGTTCTTTTTTTTCCTGGGGGTTCCACCCCCAGACCTCCGTAGCAACCGCTTCGCGGTTGGGCTCCATTGCAAAAAGAACCTTTTTATCAACCGCGAAGCGGTTGCTACGGGGGTCTGGGGGTGGAACCCCCAGGAAAAAAAAAATTACAAGATTGTCTACTAACGACAGAAACCGACAAGCCGAGTAAAGAGACATCGCGCAAGAAACGGACTCTCAGGTCCCTCCGGGCACTGTGCAAACGCAAAGACAAGAAATGAAGGTATACACTTGCCAATCAGCTGTTTTAGGCTGGCACCAATCTCGCAACCATTATTGCGCTTCGCTCGCCACGGATTCTATCATTATAACGAGTAATATATTTGCTAGGCATTTGACCGCTATGGCGCGACCGCAGTCATTGAAAGCGATTCTAATTTCCTGGGGGGGGGGGGGGGCTGACCCCAGACCCCCGTGACAACTGCTTCGCAGCTAAGAATAGTCAACAGACGTATCAGCTACTTTGCGACTCGACCCCATTCCACCTCAAATCCAACTGCGAAGCAGTTGCTACGGGGGTCTGGGGGGCGGAGCCCCCAGGAAAAAAGAGATCCGAGGATCCGCGAAGTTTGCAACATTTAACTGTATTACACTCAACTGATGCTGTTCCGAAACGATGCATTGGCCCACACCGGGTAAGCTCGGGACCTGAAAAACCATCATTGTGCTCCACACTCTAGACACACATACACAGCAAACATGTTTGGTGGTCCGCCTCCTCCTCCGTCGAAGAAAGAGCTCGAAGAGTACACTGCCCAGTCGAATGGCGTTATCCGCCAGGCGTGCTACATTGCCGCTGCTCTGTGGGCCGGTATGTGTCAAAACTAGCAGCATGCATTGCCATTTTGAACTCGCACTAATACCAGCTCCCTTTGCTATCGAGCTCGTCAAGGGCCGTTTCTAAGCCCCGGATTATTGTACATAGGTTATTGATTACGTGATTCGACAACGCGCGACGTGGTTATCATGGTGTCGGGAGCAGCTTGGGAACGTGGATGATCGAAGACAACTGGCTAGTGCCAGTGAGACTCGTGCCGGTGAGACACGCGGTTACAGCAGCTGCCCCGCTGATCTGGGAGATCTTGCGAGGGAGATGCTGGCATTCTTTTCCTGGGGGCGCTGCCCCAGACCCCCGTAGCAACTGCTTCGCAGTTGGGATTGACACTAAGAAGCCTTTTTTCAACCGCGAAGCGGTTGCTACGGGGGTCTGGGGGTGGAACCCCAGAAAAAACGGAATAGGGCCCTGTTGGCATCCGACGCAGAGATACAGGTGGGTATGTGACCCGATGTAGAGGTGTCGAACGAAGGGTGGCGTAGTACGAACAAACCAGGCCAATGTTTTACATCATCGAATAGTAGTCACGTAGTAGGCTGTAAAGAGGGTTATTAACGGCCACAAAATAGGCCACAACGAACGAGACAGCGGTTGGCACTTTTTATGCACGTCAATGCGCATATGCACACACATCGTCAGAAAACGACGAGAAATATCGAGCCTCACCGCATCACCAAGATACGAACAAACACAGCCCACGAACCGGCAGACCGGAGGCAGAAAATGAGAAAGCCGCTTCCGTCAATGGCACGCCTGCTCAATAGGTGCACACTAGCACACTTTATTGTTGACCCGGTGCCGCCGACACTAGCACAGAGTCTGTCACTGTACATGAACATGAGCAGCCTTGGAGGAGACATTATCGAGTACAAGCATGACATGTGCCCTGTGACACGGCAACGACTGCCAAAGTTGCGGGTGCTACTACACGACCATACGCGTGAGGAGCTGCCGCAGGAGAAGCTGCGCGACCTCTACACGGGCGGCAAGCTGGCCGTCGACTACGAGAGCCTGTCGGACCTGGAAAAGGCGCTCGTCAACACGGAGAAGATCTCGCTCGATGGTGAGGTGTCCTACGACTTCAAGATGGTATTTATGACGCGCAAGCTGGCCTCCATGACAGCAGCCAAAAGCCGGACACAGATGGCACAGGCAGACAATATTGGCGACGACAAGACCAAGCGTCTCGAGGCATTCATGGACGTATTCCGACAGCTCGAGCAGAAGCACGTCTAGGCGTCTCATCCAGCATCTTCGGCCGGTCAACGGGACGGCGTGTACATACCCGTTGTTTTGCATCTAACGAATCGTAATATGGCATTCTTTCCTTTTCCTGGGGGCGCTGCCCCCAGACCCCCGTAGCAACCGCTTCGCGGTTGAACTCCACACCTGTCCAATCCCAACTGCGAAGCAGTTGCTGCGGGGGTCTGGGGGCAGCGCCCCCAGGAAAAAAAAAACAACAAGCAACAAGATCGCGCTTGAGCTATTTGACGTCACCTTTATCGAGGCATTCTTTCGTTTTCCTGGGGGCAGAGACCCCAGGAAAAAAGAGCAGAGCACTTGAGAATCGTAGCTTGGCATTAATACAGATGATCTAGTTTCTTGTGAGCACTCAGAGACACAGCCACTGCGTCGCAGAGGGATGAGGCAGATGTGGGATTCGAGCGCGAGACGAGCGCTCCCAGGATTAGAGGCACTTTATCGCTTTCGCAGCTTCTGCTCGAGCCCGTCAATAGTCTCGACGTCTGACCGGAGAGTGTCAGCCAGGTACTTGATGCCTGTTTGCTGGCCCTTGAGCACGCGCACGAGCTTGTCGAGCTGCTCCTCGTCACGGGCCCAGTCGAGGGAGACGGATCCCTCGGCGGCGCGGGCGGCGTCGGCCCGCGACCGCAGCACGCGCAGGCGCGCCCACACTTCGTTGATGCGTCCAAACACGGCCGGGTCGTCGATCTCGCGGTTGAGGCGCTCCAGCTGCTGCTTGAGGTCCTCCTCATCGGGCCGCAGCACGTAGCCGCGGTTGCGCAGGACCTGAAGCTTGACGGCAAGGCTCAGCGTGCGGTGCACGATCTTGGCGTGCCGCGTCTTCATCTCGCTGATCTTGACGGTTGTGTGAAGGTCGTGCCGCGACGACAGCTCCCGCAGCTTCTCGCTGATCTCGTGCATCCGGGCTCTGTACGCGTTGACCTGCGCCTGCTGGAGAGCGACGCGCTTTTGGAGGTCTCCAAACCCGACGGCCAGCGCGGGAACGCTCGAGGCGTCGGGCCGCGCCGCCACAGCCCGGTCCCACTTGTCTGGGTCCTGACCTGGTGGTCGTGTATACAGCATTGCCTGGTCCTGCGGGACCTTATTGTAAAAGTAGTATTGGAACGCGCAGTTGGGGCTCGACGGGTCCCATGCCTCTTTGATTTTGATGAGCTGGTCTGTGACTGACGGCGATAGGTTGTTTGTAGTCATCTGCTGCTGCTGCTGCTGCTGCTGCTGTTGTTGTTGCTGCTGCTGCGACTGATTCAAGACAGACTGCTGCGCGGTCGACTGGTTTATGCTCTGACCAAATGTCGACTGGCCCAGGCCCGTACCGTCCCGCGGCTTGGACCACGTGAACGACGGCTGTGCCATTTTCAATGGTTGTGTTCACTTTTCTTTCTTTTGTCGCCCTGTTCTCTACGAAAAACAACCTCCACTACCAAAACAGTGTAGGACTTATTTGGTCACATAGATTGTATGCACAACATGCATATGTATATCGCTTTCTGTTCGCCGCCACTAGCTTATTCCTTGTGGGAAACTAACATTGGTTTTGCTTTCTTTTCCTGGGGGCGCTGCCCCCAGACCCCCGTAGCAACCGCTTCGCGGTTGAGAATGGGTTCTTCGATGGTGGACAAGCCACAAACCTCGAACTGCAATTGTGGCCCCAGAATCTGTAACAATCATTTAGCGGTTGCAAAAACAAAATGGGGCTAGCTAACCGCATTCAACAGCGAAGCAGTTGCTACGGGGGTCTGGGGGCAGAGCCCCCAGGAACAAAACCCCCATCCCCCAAACACCCCATCCAATACAGTAGCGAAACAGTCATGCAGCGTATTATTCGTATGGAACGTATAGTCTAGAGGCCGGCTGCTTTGAGAGCCTTGACCGAGGATCCGTCCTCGTCGTTGGGTCGCAGCAGCGGTTTCTCCTTGAGATGTATTTGGTCCTCCTTGGGCACACCCGGGATGCGCTTCTCCAGGTTAAGCTTGTCAAACACGCACTTGTTGAGCAGCTTCTCGGCCGGGCGGCAGCCCCACAGCTGGTGGTTCTGCTGCTCCAGGCACTGCCAATGCAGGCGGAACTCCTCGAGGCAGTGTCTGTTGTTAGATGTGAACCATTACATGATGAAGACGCGGTAACTGGAGAATAACGAAGAACAACGACAAGCGTCACAAAACAACAACAAACAACACGAGCAACACAAACAGCTCAAACGATGCAAAAAAAAAAAAAACACAACCTCCAACTGAATTACATCACAATTCTGACCCACACAAACCCGAAAAACCCTGATCAGACCCAATCACATACTTGTTGAGATCCTCCAGAACCGAAATGGCGCAACGAGTGACACGGCGACCCTCCTTCAGACAGTCGAGCTCAGGCTTGTCGGCCTCCTTCTTGCACAGCATAAAGTCGTCGTTGTAAGGCAGGCATCGGGCACCAATAAAGTAAGCGGCCGACTTGAGCGGCGCCGACGTCGCGCCGACCTCCGGCACGTCGGGGATGTCCGACGGCATCGGAGTCGGGTCGAAGAGCGCCGCTCGGTCCCCCACAGGCTCCCGGGTCGTCGACATGGCGAGATTTTGTGTGCGCTGCTGCTACGGTGCCTCTGCTCTAGGCCCGAGTGCTATGATGAAATTGTCGGCCCTTGGTTGGTGCCTAATATTACGCTGGGACACTTTACAGACCGAATGCAGCATCATGCCGTGGTTGTGCATACCATCACGGTGTGGTGGTCTCGCTTATTTTTCCTGGGGGCGCTGCCCCCAGACCCCGGTAGGAACTGCTTCGCAGTTGGAATGTGGCTTTCGAAGTAGTGCGCGCTTCTTGGATGCTGTGTGGTTCAGCGGGCGTGTTTGAAATCGACTATTGTAAAGATTCGTTGTCTGAAGAACGACCGCTCTGTCGAGCCCAACTGCGGAGCAGTTGCTACGGGGGTCTGGGGGCAGAGCCCCCAGGAAAAAAGAAATCCTTTCGGAGTAGTTCGCACTTCGCGGATGCCGTGCGGTTCAGCGGGCGTGTTTGAAATCGACTGACGTGATGATTCGTTGTCTAGAAGAACGACCACCCTGTCGAGCCCAACTGCGAAGCAGTTGTTACGGGGGTCTGGGGCAGCGCCCCCAGGAAAAAAGTAAGAAAAGCAACAAGAAAAATTAGCTGTGAACATTAGGTCGTGGAAATATACAGGGGGGTCATAACGAGCGTTAGATGCGGACGCGGCATCAGAGGGATGGCGTCCGCTCGTAGTCAATGCGGGTGGGGTTGCTCTCGGGGCGACCAAAGTAGCGGGCCTGGTGTTTTTCGCGGTTGGCATCGTCCGAGCCGTCGGGAAGCGGCGGAAGCGGCGCCATCAGGTCAATGGGAGAGCGCGGGGCGCGCTCGGGGGACTCATTGCGGAGGAAATCAAACACTTCGTCGTTGACGGTCGCAGACCCGACGCGTCGGATCATGAAGCTGTTGCGGTTGTCGTTGGCCTGCTGTTGGGTCTGGCCGACGGCTAGCGGCTGCTGCTGCTGCTGCTGCTGCTGCTCGTGGTCGTTGACGGCCGGGGGAAGCGGCGGAGAGACAACATCGCGCGTCGTATGGTACGACTTGATTGATTCGCCTTGGGTGGATGTCGATGCCGAGGCGGCGTGTGAGCCAGTGTGGGAGCCGGCGGTGTTGTGAGGCGACTCGACACTGGCAGACGCCACGTGGTACGCCTCCTTTTCGTTGAGACGGTCCGAGTCCGGCGACATGGTTGAAGAGCCCTGGTTGCCGTCAATGCTGTCGCGGTACTGGGCGTAGTCGGACGTCAGGCTGCCGAGGCTGCTCTCTGCGTCGGCATTGTCGCCTCGGCCGCGGACTTCGGCCTCCTTGCTCATCGAGTTGCGGATGGCCCGCATGAGACCGAGCGACGCGCCGGCGGCAATGAGCAGAATGAGCGCAATCGCAAGCACAGACTGCAGCACCAGCAGCACATAGCCGACAGCGGTCGACGCAATGGAACCTAGGCCGACCTGCTTAGTGAACATGAGCAGCAGCACCAGGGCGGCAACACGCACAACCTGGACGGCGATGTTGATGCCGTTGCCCATGCGCGTGTTGAACGAGCGCGTGTAGATCATAGCAGCCGCCAGCACAAAGTCGACGCACAGCTGGCCGACAATCTGGAGCAGACCGTTGCCGTAGCCGAGTCCCAGAAACGCGTTGCGCGCAAACGTCACCACCAGGACCGGGATGAAAAACCACCAGTACTTGACCTGGTACTCGTCGTAAAATACGCCGTACTTGCGGATCCACGGCTTGTGCCGGAACAGGCGCTCGAGACCGTGCTCGTGCTTGCGGGCGCGCAGCGACAGCGCAATAATGCGCAGCGAAAACAGTAGCAGCACCAGCGAGAAAATGCCGAGCGTTAGGCCTGCAAGCAGCTTACCGCCCCAGCCGTCACCCTCTTTAAACTCAAACAGCGAGTACTGCACCCACAGCCCGTAAAACAGCGTCACCATGCGGACCATCATCGTCATGAGGTAGTAGTGGTAGCTCTGACGGAAGTCGTTGAGGACGTTTTTAGACTTGCCGCGCCGCCGCAGAATCTCGAGCGTGATCTTGAGCAGGAAAATGGATCCCAGCACCACCGCTACGACGATGCACCACCAGATAAGCAGCGTCATGAACGTGTTGGTGCCGGGAATGTCGAGCTTTTCCGTAAACGCAGGCAGACCGCCCACGACACTGACGACCGACTCGGACGCGCTGTTGGCCGCCGTCGTCGAGGACGAAGAAGTGGCGTTGGTCGTCGTGACGGAAATGCCGTTCGTGCTGTTGTCCCGTCGCACTAGCCAATCAATAACCTCGACAAACCGCTTTTCGCTCACCATTAAGTCTGTATCTGCCGTCGCCAGCGCCGACTCTGCAGCGCTCGTCGCACTGCTGGCCGCGCTCGCCACCGTCGCCGTTGCATTCGTCGCCGGGATCAGAGCAGACGGGTCCTGTGCCTCTAGCGGCTCCGAGTAGTTTTGGTAAATGAGTCGGGTGTTCTGCAACAGAGTGTAATTCGAGGCAGTTACGTTGCCGCCCGTGCTGGCTCGAAAGCTGTCGATGCTCTTTTGCAGCCCTGCCCATGTAATCATGCCGGCACTCCAGCCCATGTTGGATGCGTACGACCGGTAGACCGACGGATACGACACCGAATACATGCCCGAGACGGCAATGCCCTGCAGGGCCGTGAAAAACGTCGCAAAGCCGGGAGGATGGAAGCCGCCCGCTGGCGATGCACCCATAACAGCAGTGCCTCCGCCACCACTAGCACCGCCAGCGCCACCGCCGGCACCAGCGCCAGCACCACCGCCAGCACCGCCGCCAGAACTGCCGCTGGCTGCACTTGTTGCGCTAATCACCAACGCAATCGCCGCCAGAGCGATTGTCAGGTACTTGACCGACTCGACTTCGGTCGACTTGCCGTTTGAAATGTCAGACATAAAGCATCCCAAATTCTGGTCCGGGTTCGACGCATTGTATAGCTCAATCTGCACCTGGCCCTCGAGATCGGGAATGTTATAAGCGGCAGTCGAAATCGCCTCGGTGTACTCGTCCGGGACAACATGCGTGCCTGTGACCTGAACGTACCCAGACGGCACCGGGCACAGCTCAGTGATGTTGTCTCCGCACAAGTCAACGTAGTTGTCGACGACTGTCTGCCCGTACGCCTTGACAATAATATGGGCCAGCACCTCGACGTTGTACAGCGATGTGCCGCTTACATTGTATGTGACCTCGTTTGTGCCTTGAGTGTATCGTACCGCAAAACTGTCGACAGTAATAACCGGGTCTTCATTTGTACCACACGATATAGCTCCGTTTGTCGCCAAGTAGCCGGTACCGGCACTAGCAGTGGCTACCAGTCCAGAGAGCACCAATGCCGATACTCGGTGTATTGTACTCCACCTCATGTTGTATAAAACCCGATACCTTGAATATCAAGATCGTACAGTCGTTCCTTCCCTCCAAGACACTATCCTTGACGTCGACCCTTTTTTTTTTACTGTCCTTCCGACGTTTTTTCACCGTTTAACTTTCGTTTTTTTTTGCACTTTTGGTCGCACCCCAAGGCCAAAAGCGGCACTTTACTCCTCCAGTGTCAAACCGCCCGCCTAGCTTTGCGCGGATGCTCGTCCACTTGTACCTCTGGGCTACCGTTAAAGAAAGCTGCTTCAAATCTGGCCAAACGGCGGCCCCAGCTGCTATTATTTTGGTTCTGCCGGGTTGAGCCGCACAAGCCTTTGCGTCCTCCAAAACGGTTCCGTCACCCAGGAACAGGGTCGGGCACACATGTTCTATCAGGAAGGGATCTACAGACGATCGGCGCGCTTTGATGCAGGGAACTGCACTCGATACGTGCGGCGTCATTGCCTTCGAGATCGTCGCCTGCAATACATGTGACGAGAGCGAAAGATATACCAATGAGCGCGCTTGTGGGAACTGGGGTATATCAAAAAGACGATATGGTCAAATAAGTTTAACACAGAAAATAATGATTTGCAACTGCCAGCCGTCTGCCAAGCATAATCGCTAAGGACATCCACATGCACAAGCCCAGAAATTGATCAGAGACATTTTTGCTCGCCAGACCGGGTAGCCAGCCCACTCGGCCGCGAGGCAAATGGCTCTCGCCAGCATCTGCCGTGCTTTAAATTCCTTCCATTTTAGAGTTTATACCTGCACGTCATGCTGAAACGAGGCGTAAGTACCGGGTCCACAAAGTTCCGACCCGAGTGTTGGGACTGTAAGTTAGCACCATACTAAAAGACACCGGCAAACCACCAAGCTCATCACTCCTTCATCCACCCACACCACCATCGACCCACCACCACGGCAACTGACCAAGCCCCTGCATCGTAAGTGTCCGTCAGCTCGATCTGCCGCAGCTGGGTGCGCTGTAGCGCCCGCTACCGCTCTCCGATCGGCCCCTCCCCCCTGATGGCCCCTGAAGCATAGGCTATAAAACCTGAGTGGACCGGGCTTGTATGTTGTGTGACAAGAAAACAGGTGGGTCCCCAGCGCTAAGACGCACTGCACGGCTGTCGTAAAATGAATGAAAAAACTTCGTCGGCAGCACAGGTGCATCCCTAATTAAAGGTTGCCATTGTTTGCGCCCCCTGACAACGGGCCCTTATGTTTGCGTGTTGCTTATCCTGGCCAACCTCTTGATGCGAGCGGTGCAGACCTTGCGCGGGACCCTACTGACAACTAAGGCTGCTATGAGACACAAAAGCGCACATTGAGCTATAGCTATGTGGCGCAGTACCGGCGTTCGTTTCCCGCCTGATTTGGCCGACCGGGGCGTTTTGTTTTTACCTGGGGGCGCTGTCCCTAGACCCCCGTGGTAACCGCTTCGCGGTTGAGAATTGTCTTTCCCGGGATGATTGATCGATTGAACATGGGTTTTTTTTCCTGGGGGCGCTGCCCCCAGACCCCCGTAGCAATCGCTTCGCGGTTGAAAAAAGGTCTTGGCTGATACGGCCGTAGCCGTATACTATTCCTCCTCCAGCAGCAGTCGTCAGGGTGCATGCGAGCTCAACAGCGAAGCAGTTTCTACGGGGGTCTGGAGGCAGCGACCCCAGGTAAAAACGAAAACAAGTCAATACCAATAAAAAAAGTCTTAATAGTCGCCCGAATGCTGCGAGGCTTCTGCCGATTGGCGCTTGCAAATAGCTCAAGCTGCAGATACAGTCGGCCCAAGCCTGTGCGGCGACCAACGGGGTTTGCGTACGCCTTGTGCGTTCGGTTTCCAGAACACCTGTACTCAACGTAGCTGAGTGCATTAGCTGCGACAATACGCCAAGCGTCTAATAAGGTGAAGTGACGTTGAAACTACTTTAGTGGTGAATGTCGATCTGATTATTCGCGGTCCTGACTAGCCCACCCTCCCAACAACCAACCACCAAAGTTAGGCGCCTTGGCGGCACTAGACAACACGCACAGATCACCGGCCGGTAGGAACCCGCGCGACGTCAGATTGCGCAGTAGCGCTGGCGCCGATGCGGGGTGGTCCACGCATCGTCTCCTGGCAACTCGAGGTTAAGCAAGCTTTAGCGTTGGCGTGGAGACGAAGCGTTCCACGCTAGTGGCCATTCCACGGACATGTGGAACCTAAACTTAATCGCGTCGCGTCAGCGGGCGTGCTGGCGTGTTTTTTTTTTTCCTGGGGGCGCTGCCCCCAGACCCCCGTAGCAACCGCTTCGCGGTTGAATTAGCGGTTCTTGGGGATGTCTGTCGAATAAAAAGTTCATGGGGGTGTGAGCTCAACTGCGAAGCAGTTGCTACGGGGGTCTGGGGGCAGCACCCCCAGGAGAAAAAAGTCGAAAACTATTATTACAGTGGGCTTTAACAAGGACCGATAATTTCTGTAAGATTATAGGATACGAGAATCCTGCAGGCAGACTCGGGGATGGTCAAATCGGGAAAGGCGAGATTTGGACTGTGGTCTTGGTTAGGTAATCTGCATTGATAGAATATATGCACGGATACGGGCAGGACGGGCAAATTAATACAGAAAGGGGGTCGTCGACAGCCGAGCGCGTCGTTCTCAACGTCTTTGCACGGGAGAGCGTCTTCCATACTGACATAGCAGTTGATTTGCTGCCGAAAATGAGTCAGTTCCCTGTTATCAAGACGAAGAGGTCGCTACAGCTCGGATCAGAACACAACCGCAATAACATGCAAACGCATGCATAACCTGCGGCTCGAGAATTTCAAGATCTTGACTCTTTCGAGCCTCGGACTAAAACGCAAAAGCTTCACCACTCGCTTCAGTAAGCAATGGCGTCATCCGTTCCTGGCGCGCGGCCACTACCGGACTCGCGGTTCGACCTTAGCACCTATTGGGGCCGTGTCCGACACAGCGCAGATGTCTCGGACCCTCGGTAAGTCAGTCATTCAGTCACAGGGTACCAGACCGCACTCACCACGCATCCCACTCTCAACTGCGAAGCAGTTTTTATGGGCGTCTGGGGTCAGCGCCCCCAGGAAAAACACGACCAATAAATACAACCAATTCTAACACGCAGGACGCTTCTAAATTCTAGCAAGGATATCGAAAATGCAAAGCACCTTATCTCGCAGTACAGAAACGGCGAAATCCAGCATATGACTCCCGAGCTGTGGCGGGCAAAGAAGGCGCTCGACTCGACGCTCCACCCAGACACAGGCGAGGCGGTGATGCTGCCGTTCCGCATGTCGTCGTACGTGTTGTCGAACCTCGTCGTCACCGTCGGCATGCTGACGCCCGGCCTGGGGACTGTCGGCACGCTGTTTTGGCAGATTGCGAACCAGTCGCTCAACGTCGCCGTCAACACCGCCAACGCCAACAAGTCGCACCCACTGAGCACGCGGCAGCTGCTCACCAACTACGCGCTCGCCGTCACCGGCTCATGCTCGGTCGCTCTCGGCCTCAACGCCATTGTGCCGCGCCTCAAGTCGGTTACCCCCACCACCAAGGCGCTGCTGGGCCGCCTCGTGCCGTTCGCAGCCGTCGTTTCGGCCGGCATGGTCAACGTCGGCCTCATGCGCAGCGAGGAGATCCGCAAGGGCATCTCGGTGTTTGAGATAGGCACAACGAAGCCGCTCGGCAACTCCAAGACCGCCGCCAAGTACGCCGTCGGCGAGACAGCTGCGTCGCGTGTCATCACCGCCGCCCCTATCATGGTTGTTCCGCCCCTCATTTTGTACAAGCTGCAGCAGACAGTCCTGCGCGGCAAGGGCAACCTGGCTGTCACGGCCGCCAACCTCGGCCTCATTACCGTCACGTCGTTTGCGGTGCTGCCGTTTGCGCTCGCCATCTTCCCCCAGAAGCAGGAGATCTCCGTCTCCAAGCTGGAGCCCCATCTCCAGAGTCTGACAGACGAAAAGGGCCGCCCCGTAGACAAGGTCTGGTTCAACCGCGGCATCTAGACCATCCGACCAGCCTATAGACATAGACACGCATGCATTGACTGTACAAGCTGTCTCCCCAGACACACGTAGTCTGTTGTGACTGACCCCAGCTTTTTTTTTCCTGGGGGTTCCACCCCCAGACCCCCGTAGCAACTGCTTCGCAGTTGGAGCGGTGGTAGGGTACAGCATTGCAGCCCTGTGACGGTGAACATACTTGAGCCCAATGAACCCGCGCTTTCATTTTCTCCTGAAAGACCACCTGATGCACCGACTCCAACTGCGAAGCAGTTGCTACGGGGGTCTGGGGGTGGAACCCCCAGAAAGAAAAATAACCAGATGGATGGTAGTGAAGCGTGTTACAATTACTGGGCTGCGGGTCATAAACTCTTCGGGACTATATTTGACAGCAGCGGTCATATGAGAGCGAGAACACGACTTCCCGTCCGATCAGTCCTAGTTAAGCGTTCTACAGCTACACCAAGTAATGCAGTGGGTGACCATGCGTGAACAGGTAGTACTGCTGTTTCTTTTTTTTGCTGTTCCCAACCGTCGTATCCTTGCGTCTGTTGGTGGCCCATCACGAAGTATATCACATTAAATGTATAAATTTGGCGAATTAATCTTGAATTCAGATGAAATGAGTTGAATCAAGCATACTTAAAGTCTTACCCCCTCGATGCTAGCATTTCTCTTGACGAATCATCACTTGTAGGGTTCTACCCCACACTCACGAACCAACCTGCAGTTGAAATCTCTCCACGCAGTCAATCCCAACTGCGAAGCAGTTGCTACGGGGGTCTGGGGGTGGAACCCCCAGGAAAAAAAAATAAAAAACACAGCCAGATGGATCGTCGTGAAGCGTGTTACAAGTACTGGGCTGCGGGTCATAAACTCATCTGGACTGTATTTGACAGCAGCGGTCATTTGAGAGCGAAAACACGACTTCCCGTCCGATCAGTCCTAGTTAAGCGTTCTACAGCTACACCAAGTAATGCAGTGGGTGACCATGCGTGAACAGGTAGTACTGCTGTTCTTTTTTTTTGTTCTGCCGTGTCTCCGACCATATTTTTTGAATGTTGGTGGCCCATCACGAATTAGCACTTTAGGTGTATAAATTCGGCATATTGGTTACAGGAATCGATCAAAACCATTGTGCAGTTGAATTATCTCTACCCGAGTCAATCCCAGATGCGAAGCAGTTTGCTACCGGGGTCTGAGGCGAGCACATCAAAAAAAAAGCAAAAAAAAAAAAAACAAAACACTCCGTGGCACGGTGGTCTTAGTCTATAGTCATTGCCAAACATTATGTAGTCATTAGGATGGTCAGGCGAGCGGCACGCGGATGAGGACCCACGAGTGCTTCTTGACCTTGAAGCCGTCAATGAGCTCCTTGACCGACACGGTGGACTCGACCGGCTTGACGGGGGCCGACTCAAAGGTGTTGCGGGCGTTGATATCGTCGTGGTACAGGGTGTAGACGGTGGCGGTGTCCTTGTAGGAGCCCTCCAGAGCGATGGCGGTCTCGATGTCGTTGTCCTTGTCGCGGTTGACGATGGAGATAGACACGAACTTGCCGTCGCACACGGCGGACGAGTCGAGCATCGCCAGCTTGTTGATGCGGCCGATCCACTTGTAGTCCATGTCGGGCCAGTTACCGGTCTCGCCAGTGAAGGCGGGCGACTTGACGTGGAGGTTGAGAGCGTCGCCGCGCATGTACTTGGAGAAGAGCTGGAGCGGGTAGTAGGTTGTCTGAAGGCAGATGCCGGTCTTGGAGGTGAGAATGGGCGAGATGACGTTGACGGCCTGGGCGATGTTGGCCATGCCGACGACGCGGGCCTGGCGGATAAACACATTGAGCCATGTGGCGACGGCCAGAGCGTCCTGCAGCGTGTACTTCTCCTCTGCGCCCTCGGAGCCGACGGCGCGCTCGGCATCCCACACGTTCCATTCGTCAAAGCAGATAGTGACGTCGCGGTGCGAGGCGTTCTTCTCGATCTTGGCGAGGTCAATGAGCTGCGAGCAGATCTGGATGGCGTTCTCGGCACCGTTGGGCGCCGTCACGTTCTTGTAGTATTCATCATTGGCGGTGTAGAGGTGGATAGAGTACAGGTCGACCTGGGTGATGAGGCCCTGGGTGACGGTGTAGTCCCACGAGTCAAAGCCGGTGCAGCCACAGGCGATGAGCTTGATGGACGGGTCAAGCAGCTTGAGCGCCTTGGCCCACTGGAACGCCTTCTTGGCGTAGTCCTCGGCGGTCATCTGGCCGACCTGCCACGGGCCCCACACCTCGTTGCCCAGCGACCAGTACTTGACATTGTAGGGCTTTTCGCGGCCGTTTTGGCGGCGCAGGTTCGCGTAGTAGGTGTTGCGGTCCGAGTTGCAGTACTCGACCCACGCGAGCGCCTCGTCCAGAGTGCCGGTGCCCATGTTGAGACACAGGTACGGCTCGCAGCCCATGGCCTCGCACCATTCCATGAACTCGTCGGTGCCAAACTGGTTGCTCTCCTCGCCGAGCCACGCGAGCTCGGGGCGGCGGGGTCGCTTGTCCTTGGGTCCGACGGCGTCGAGCCAATGGTAGGTCGACACAAAGTTACCGCCCGGGTACCGGACGACGGGGATGTCGAGGTCCTTGAGGGCCTCAAACACGTCGGTACGCCAGCCCTTTTCGTTGGTGAGGCCCGGGGTCTTGTTGTCGTAATCAACAATTCCCTCGTAGATACACCGGCCCATGTGCTCGGTGAATCCCGAGTAGACCTCCTTGGCCACGGGCGCGAGCACGCGCTCAGGGTCGACCTTGATCTTGCCCTTGTTGTCGTTGGACGTAGCGATTGTCTGTTGACTTTGGGACATGTTGTGTGAGTTTTTCTAGAACGGAAACACGACTTGAGGGATGGGATAAACTTGGCTTTAATAGTGTGGTGGGAGAAAAAAAGAAAACAGTAGCCAATTTCTCCTATATGGATCGTGCCCAAACGAGGGGCTGGCTACGTTTTAGTTGTGGGGAGTGCCTTGTGCGTGGACCCCACGGCGGGGGGAAAAATGTCAGCCGTACGCCGAGCCGGAAGGTGATCCTGTTTCGGACATATCGGATATATGGGGTTGTGTGAGTGTGGGGTGAGGCTGGTATCAGTATGAAGGAGCGGTATTTTGAAGGAATCAACAATTTCAAAGGCTATATCAGGCCATTTTCCATCTGCTTTTTGCAGATGGTTTGGAAGGTGGAGCAAGCACCGCAGGTGCAGAAAATCACCGCGACTTTCCCGGCACAGTGGAGTTTGTGCTCTAGTGTAGTTGCGGCGCGTGCATAGACCATGCGCCCAACGGTCCATCGGCCGGTCGTCCAAGCGTCACCCAGCGGTTCCGATGCCTGTTTGAACGGCCCTCTGTCGAACTCCCGGGCGTCCGACGGAGTCACGGCCGGCCCGTGAGCAGCCGGGATGCAGTTCCCGGATAAACGCACAGACTGGCGCATGAGCCGCGCATATTCGCCCGTTTTGATTTGGCCGAGGTATTTGTCCAGAAACCACGGCGCGGCACCAACAGTCGCCCTTTGTA
This sequence comes from Tardiomyces blankii, assembly GCA_024734315.1. Lineage (NCBI taxonomy): Eukaryota > Fungi > Ascomycota > Dipodascomycetes > Dipodascales > Trichomonascaceae > Tardiomyces > Tardiomyces blankii. The sequence continues at coordinate 1,379,544 of JANSJT010000035.1, forward strand.
TCTGTGTCTATTGATTTTTTATTTGCTCCTATAGCTCGCTCCCGGGACTCTCAGGGCTCTGTTTTCCGCATACCATCTTCTCTGCAGTAGAGATCGGCACTGCCTAACTCTAACGCTGGGCGAGGGCTCTAATAGACTCGAGATTTGACTATCACCACCTCCCTTGTTTTTCATGGGGGCGCAGCCCCCAGACCCCCGTAGCAGCCGCTTCGCGGCTGGAATCCAGACCAGATCCGAATCCAGACCAGACACGGCCCAACTGCGAAGCAGTTGCTACGGGGGTCTGGGGGCAACGCCCCCAGGACGCACAAATGACACACATAGAAGAACAATACCTAAACAAATACATTGAACACTAGGTAGACAACAGTTAAACGACCTCCTCCTGGTGGCCAGTGACGGCGGCAGCCGACTTCTCGTCGACGTGGGCGACCTTCTCCTCGAGCTCGTGGAGGTAGTCGGGGCGCTTCCAGGACGGAACGAACACCGGGCAGTCGTGCCACAGCTGGTCCATGTACTCGAGAGGGGTACGGCCGGTCTCCGGGAGGAACGCCCAGAAGAACAGGGCGTTTGTGAAGTTGCAGATAATGAAGACGAGGTAGAACTTCCACTTGATGTCCTCCATGGCGATGGGGGTGACCTGGCCGATCATGGTGTTGAAGGCAAACGAGATAAAGCACGCAATAGCCACACCCTTGGAGCGGGTCGCGAGGTTGAACACCTCAGCCGGGATGATCCACGACAGCGGGCCGCACGCCCACGAGAAGATGAAGTTGTAGATCCAGGTGGTGGCGATGAAGCCAATCTGGGCGGAACGCGGGTTGTTGGCGCGCTCGGCCGGGTACACGGCAAGGAGGATGGCACCGACAATGAAGGTAAGGCAGTTGCCAAGGTTGCCCGTAATGAGGGTCCAACGACGACCGGTGTAGTCGATGGTGACGATGCAGCATGCCTGGGCCACAAGCGCGATGATGGAGTTGATGGCCTGGTACAGCAGAGTGCGCACGGTGGAGATACCCATGTTGGCGAAGATGGTAGGCGAGTAGTACTGGATAGCCGAGACACCGGTCATCTGGATCGAGGCCTGAATGGCGCAGGTCATGACGATACGACGGAGGTTGTTGCGGACAGTGAAGATCTGAGTCCACGACGCGGCGGCCTGGCGCTCTGCCTCGATGTCCTCGACGATGGTATCGAACTCAGCGCGCACAAAGTTGTCGGTCACGTCGCCGTGGGCGTGGAGGTTGGCAATGGTCTTGAGACCCTTGTCCATCTTGTTCTTGGCCAGCAGCCAGCGGGGCGACTCGGGGAAGAAGAAAATGAGGATACCGAGGATGGCGGCTGGAACGATCTGGAGGCCGAGGGGCACGCGCCACTGGTTGTCGTTGGAGAAACCGACGTAGCAGCCGTAGCCGATCCACGACGCGCAGAGAGCACCAATACCGAGGAAGAACTGCTGAAGGGCGGTGACGCGGCCACGGATCGTCGGGTGGGCGAGCTCGGCCTGGTAGAGCGGGATGATCATGCACAGTTGGCCAACACCCATGCCGCCGATCCAGCGACCAGCCATGATGGTCTCGATATTGGGACCGGCACACTGCATGGCGGAACCGACACAGAAAACGATTGTTGCGATGGCGATAGTGCCACGGCGGCCGACGGCATCCGAAGCGTAACCGGCGATCAGAGCACCGATGGCAGCACCGCCGGTGAAGAAGGAGACAATCATTCCACTGTTTTGTTAGTTGGCTATGTTCAGGTCAGGTACTGTGGTAAAGGAGCAAGCACACATACGATTCCTTGGAAGTGGGGCTGAATTTCGCAATAAAGCTATCACTGGCAACGACCTGGGCAATGATACCCAGATCATAACCATAGGTGAAAGAGCCGATGGCTGCGAAGCAGCACACCAGGAACTGGTACCACTTGGGTGTTAAGAACGCCATGCTTTTTTCTCAGTAAGAGTCGGTGTCGATGAGAGGCGATCTGCTTGAGACAAAGACTTGAAGTCGAGGCGGGACGAATGTGTGTTTTTATGTACGCCCCACGTTAATGTAGGGCTGGCTCGAGACTGCACGATTTCCCCAGACTCAGGGTCTGCGGCTGATATATCCGGGGGGGGGTAGGGCGTTTGTCTTTGTATATTTCCGGTACGGGATCGTGGATGAGTGTGCGTTTTGGTTTTCTTTTCCCCATGGGTTTCCCCACGTTTATGGAAAATGCGGGGAAGGTGCGGTGTCAAGTCGGGTGCAACAGACAGTCGGCTATTGAGTAGCATACCATCAAAAAAGTCACGGCCATGGCTTCGTTGCTAAGCGCTGGTTTTTCTTTTGGTGGGGATTTAGGGTGCCCGTTTCGGAAGATTTTTTGGCAGTTGCCCCCCGCGGTTTGCCGCACGGCCGCGGGGCTGGGCGGAACGCCGCCTTTGCTGCGGCGCTACGAATCGCCGAGGCAGGACTTGGCACCGACCGCCTAAGTCTAGAACAACCGGCGTTGCTAGAAGAACGCAAGGATAATCAAGCCCGCAAAAAGTATATTTGGGTTTACTTCAATATAGTGTTCCCTTTTAAGCGACTTGCTAAATGGTTTGGTGCTCCTAGACGGAGCACATACGGGCCACAGTCAATCTCCGCTCCACACGATCCCTTGGCCCTGTCACAAACGGCTGACCATCGGCAGCGGAGATATTGAAGACACGTCCCTTTTGCACAAAACAAATCCATGGAACCCGACCGGTGGTCCCCGTTGTGCATCGTTCCGACTCTGACTCCCTCAGGAAATAAGCAGAGGTGCGTCAGCACAAGCGGAGGTCTGCACACGCTACATATCCGGCATTTTAGTGTAAGTTTCCGGTGAAACTGCAAACGCACTGCGGGCAAAGTTAATCTGGTCAGCTTCCCGCACGATCTCAGATGCCGTTTCAACGGTCACACTTACGCATGTCCATCCAGAACTACACCAGAAAATATCACAAGCCTTTCCCTCGCCCCACGTAAGCACAGCACGGGGACATTTTCGCAGCGCAGGGCCCTGCGATCTCGCGGCCAAATTGGGACCGTCGGCCCCGCTCCTCGCAGCTGTCACCGGCAAACCTGTCTTCCGAGCATCCTATATCGCCGGTCGCATGGAACGGTCGACCGACGCACGCTTCGTCGGGCTCGATCCGGGCGCCTACAGTGCCCCGCATTTCTTTTCCTGGGGGTTCCACCCCCAGACCCCCGTAGCAACTGCTTCGCAGTTGAAGTGGTTGCAAAGTAAACAGTATCCACTGCTTGAAGTAAACTGTTCTGAGCATAGAGCCCCGCATTTTTTCCCTGGGGTTCCACCCCCAGACCCCCGTAGCAACTGCTTCGCAGTTGAAGTGGTTGCAAAGTAAACAGTGTCCCACTACTGCTTGAAATGAACTGTTCTGGAATAGAGCCCCGCTTTTTTTTTCTTTTTTTTTTTTTCGCTCGGGCTCCACCCCCAGACCACCCGTAGAAACTACGCAGTTGAAGTGATCGGTCGCAACGTGGAAGTCGTCCATTACTGGTTGAGGTCCATCGTGCTCCACATGGTCTGCTGGGAGACCCGCAGACGGGCTTGCGTAACAACTGCCTCGCAGTCGACGCCAAACTAAATGCACAACGACACCATCAAAACCCAACATTTCGGCTGGAATCACTCAGACTCCTGTAGTAACTGTCGCTGTCGAGTTGTGACGCAAAACATACAAGCAGCTTTGAGACAGAGTGTGTCCAGCACTGTTTCTTATGGAATATCGTTACTAAAACGTCCGCAACAACTGCTGTGCAAGTCAGTGCATGTGCGAAATAGTCGGAACAACTAACAAGCACTCAAATCAACTGCGAAGCAGTTGCTACGGGGGTCTGGGGGCAGAGCCCCCAGGAAAAGAAAAGCGGCGACCCACGAAACCGACGGAAGCAATAGTCATTAACGAAAGGGTACATGGCATGATTTTGGGTCTAGTGACGGAGCTCCTTGCCTTCGATGGAGACGCCGGACTTGCGGGACGCGGTGCCAGCGCGGGCCTGCATGGTGAGGCGCTGCTTCATGCGACGGACAGTAGTGGACGAGTCGGCGAGTGGCCTGCCGGAGCCAGCGATCTGGGACACGGGTGCCACGTCGAACGTGACGGGCCGCGATGTGGGGATGGCGGCGCGGTTCTTGCGGCGGATGGCGGTCGCGTCAGCGTCACCAGACTGTGCGAGTGCGTTGGGCGCTGATGCCAGCACCTCATCGGCATTGTAGGCGCGTGTGATGACGCGCTTGTCACGGTAGTCATCGGAGCGGCCCATGATGGGCCGTGTCCAGTTGCCAATGAGCTTATCCGCGATGCGCTTGATGCGCGTCTGCGGCCGCTTGCTCTTGGCATAGAACAGCACCACCTTGCCGAGTCCGCTCTCACGGAGGTGGATCGTCTTGATAGGCAGCCACTCGAGGGCCGCAAACAGCTCCTTTTGCACCTCGTACGCAGGCAAAGACGCGTCCGGCAGCGGCTCGAGCCATAGGCGGACAACTTCCAGCAGGTTGTTGTCGAGAATCGAGTCTGCCAGGTTGCGCTTGCCGAGAACGCCGGCCACCTCGGGCAGCAGCTGAAGTTTGCGGGTCGCCGGCTCGCCGTTTTTGATCGAGTCGCAGTCGGCGTAAAACGCGTTGCGCATCTCCTCACGCAGCGCCGCCAGTCGCTCGTCCTGCATCTGCTCAATGTCGTCGCCATCCAGCCGCCGCCGTTTCTTGGTGGGCTTCATTGCCTCGTCCAGTTTGCGCTCCCACTCTCTTCGCTCGCGGGTCTCGGGATCGAGATTTGCATCGTCTTCTTCGTTGTCATCGTCATCATCGTGATCACGCACCGGCTGGTCCTCGCCATCACTCTCAGGTCCCTGGCTACCCTTACGGGCTGCCCGTGCTGGTTTTCTTGGCTTGCGCGCCGGCGTCGCCTTTTTTCCTTTAGCTGTCGAGTCGCCTCGCTTCTTGTGAGATGTCAGCTTGTAAACCTCCTCGTCGATGGGGATGATGTCCTCTTTGAACTGTTCCTCATCAACATCCGACAGTTCGGATTCGTCATCGTCCGCCGGCGGATCGGTCGGCTTGGCCACCGTAGGTTCTTGGTCGGACATGTTGGTTGTATGGATAGTTTCTTTGAGACTGGACGGAGTTTGTGATGAACAGAAACGAGGTCCCATTATTGTACATCAGGAACTAACACTAAGGGTTTGTAAATAAATACACAGCCGCGCGGCTGGAACTTGGTGATCTGAAAGTTTCAACCTCGACGTCTCGGAGTCGAGAAGAGGAAAAAAAAAAAAATTATCCAGCGATGACGGAAAAACCAAAATCAGCGCCGAGGCAAAGACCGAGAAAAGAGCTGGTGGACGAGTCTATCCAGGGAACTAACAGCTCGTCCATCGTCTCAAAACGCTCGGTTGAGCGGCTGTACTGGGCTCGACGCGCAGGCCACGACCATGTCGAGTTCTTTCGGCATTTTGTGGCCAAGCCGATCCGCCGCTCGCCTGTTATTAACAGAGGATACTGGACACGCATGGAGGCCATGAAGTATGTTATTGAAAAAGTCGTGTCCGCAAAGAACCCCGGGAAAAAAGTCGTCGTCAACCTGGGATGCGGCTTTGACCCCTATGCTTTCCAGTACCTGAGTGCCCATGGCGAGCGTGACGACGTCTTCTTTTTGGACGTCGACTACCCGGATCTGATGCGGAAAAAGGCAGATGTTGTCCGCAAGACGCCGTCACTGCTCTCCATTGTCGGCGACGAGCTGCCGGACAGCGGGAAGGGCCCCATTCTAATGCATACACAAACATACGCGGCCGTAGCGTGCGACCTGCGCGAGCTCGATCGGTTCCAAGCGCTTCTGGCGAGCCTGTTTGATCTGGAAACTGCCACAATTTTGTTCACGGCCGAAGTGTCCATCACATATATGACCAAGGAGAGCGCCGACGCCCTGATCAGGTGGGCGGCGACGCTGCCCCGGGCCGAGTTTGCGCTGCTGGAGCAGCTCATGCCGGCTGGACCTGACCACCCGTTTTCGCGAACCATGATGGCTCACTTTAACAACCTGCGCACGCCTCTCCACAGTGTGTCTACGTATCCAACCACTGCGCATCAGCGGGAGCGGTTTGCTTCGCGAGGGTGGAAGTCGGTGGGTACTAACCTCTATGAGTTCTGGAAGACGTGCGTGAGTCACGAGGACAAAAAGTTCGTCGAGTCGGTCGAGGACTTTGACGAGTGGGAGGAGTTTATTCTGTTTTGCCAGCACTATTTCATCCTGCACGCCTCCAACTGGGAAGAGGTCGACGGAAAAGCGCCCCCGAGCCCACAGGCAAACGGATATCTGCGGAGCCAGTCACCAGAGATTCTGCCTGCTGATATCCGTGGCAAGACGACACGGCGCAAGTACGGTGCCGGCGCAGCGTTTGGTGAGCACTCGGTGGTACTGCACGGCGGAGCAGACACGACACGGCATGCCGAAGCGGTTGCGATCAGCACTGAACCAAACAAACTAGAGACGTTTGAAGCGGACCGTGATGTTCCGACGCCTCGCGTGTGCCACGAACTGGTGAAGCTGACTGACGGCAGCGCCATGTTGTTGGTGGGCGGCCGCACAAGTCCGTCCAAGGCTTTGGCCGATTGCTGGCTGTACGAAAACAAAAAATGGCATCGCGTCCAGGATCTTCCAAGTCCGCGCACTCGACACTGCATGTTTGCAGTGGGCAAAGCTGTGTACGTCTTTGGCGGGTGCGTCGAGCAGGAACGCAGCCCATGGCTCAAGTGGGACCGCGAGGCCGGCTGGACCTATGTGAATCCGCGTGGAACGGCAGTCGACAACCTAATGTCGGCGTGCGTTGCGTGGAATGATACGCTCGGCCACGGTTTCCTTTTAGGTGGCATGCGCGGCGAGGATATCTACCGACAGATATATAAGCTCTCCGTGTCAGATGGAGAGCTTTCTGTTACAGAAGTAGAGCACTGCGATCCGCTGCTGTCAAGATATGGTGCACGCTGCGTGCTTGCCAACAGTGGCGATCTCTACATTGCGGGAGGCGTGGGCCCTGATCGCGTCTTTGCCAACGACGAGACAGTCGTCAAGCTGGACACGTTGACTGGCCGCGTTACGACCGGTATCCTTGGTGGTCAAGTCGAACAGCTACCTCTGTTGTGCGGATTCAACATGGACACTACTGCCGACGGTAAAGTCATCATTTACGGCGGTGGTGCTGTCTGTTTCTCGTTTGGCTCATACTGGAACGGTGTGTACGTGTCTGGCGGGGGCTTTGCAGAAGTCACTGCGACAAAGCGACCGGAAAAGCCTGTCCCCACTCTTCCGACGCAATCGGCGCCCCGAAGTCCCGCCGAGATTCAGCGGGTTGCCGACTGCACACGCACCGACTTTGAGAAAATCTGCCGCAATGGCGTCCCTGTGCTGTTCACTAAAACAAATCTCGGCCCGTGTACCACCAAATGGACGGTCGACTACCTGAAAAACCAAGTCGGCGCTACGACCAACGTCGTAGTGCACGACTCCCAGGAGAGCGCCCTCAGCTTTGCCAACAAAAACTTCAAGTACAGCACTATGCCGTTTGGAGAGTTTGTGGAGCGGGTCTTTGGCAAGCAGGACCACCTCTACTTCCGAGCACTGTCGGCGACCAAGCCTAAAGATGCGCCGGCACGCTTTGCCGACGACTTTCCCACTCTAGCAAACGATTTTCACCTTCCGGCGTTTGCCCAGCATCTAGAGGGGTCGCATTTCTCGTCGCCGCTTCGCATCTCTTCACCCGACACGTCCATGTGGCTCCACTACGACGTGACGGCCAATGTGCTGTGCCAAATCGTCGGCACCAAGCGGGTTCGGATGTATCCGCCGCAAGACGTTGTGCACCTATCGTTTGCACCCGGCAGCTCGTCGTCGAGCGTACCCAACGTCTTTGAGTCAAACCCGGGAGCCGGTTCTGTCCATCCGATAGAGTTTACTATGGAGCCCGGCGACGTTGTATTTATTCCCCCGCTGTGGCTACACGCGACCAACCCGCTCACGCCGTCGGTGTCGCTCAACTTTTTCTGGAAAGACCTCGGGGACAGCGCCTATGCCCACGGAAAAGACGTGTACGGCAACCGGGATCTCGGGGCTTACGAAAACGGACGCAAGCTCGTCGACCGCATCACCAGCGGGTTCACCGACCTCCCCACTGACGTCCGTCAGTTCTACATGCTACGACTCGCCGAAGAGCTGCGTCAAGCTGCATTGTAATGTAATGTATCCCAAATAGTGTACATATTAACCTAATTTTTAGACATGTTGGACAACAGAGCCGCCACGGCTGGGTCGAGACCCTCGAGGCCCTTGTCAGCGGGGCCTCCGGAATTATCAGTCTTTGTCTTTTTCGGCTGGGGCTCGTACTCATCCACGTCCTCGTCGTCACTCAGTGGACTGTAGGCAGGAGCAGCATCCAGATCGAGGCCTTCGGGGACATGTGGTTGAGAAGCAGGAGCAGCAGGAGCACGAGCAGGAGCAGGAGTGGGAGTGGGCTTCGGCTTTGGCTCTGGCTCTGGCTGAGCTGCCGGCTCTACGCCCTCGTTAATCATTTCAAGAACCTCAGCCTTGGTTTCCTCAGTTGTTTGAATTTTGGCCGAGACGTCGTCCAGAAGCACCCTGTCCTTTTCCTGGTCGGCTGTAACCCTGCTTGTCAAGAACTCGAGCTCGGCAAGGATCTTTTCGCGAATAGCAACACGGTCGGAGATCATCTGCTTAGCAGACGCCAGCTTGAGACCCACGTCCTTAAGCTGGTCGGCGTACAGCGGTGGCTCCGGCAGCATGTCACTCTCAAATAAAGACTTGTGCGATCCAAGGGCCTCGTCAATGATCTTGGACCCGCTCTTGGGCACCAAATCTTGGTACAATCCGTCCAGCTTCTTGACCTGCGGGGCCGGCTCCTTGACTGGGGCGGCTGCTCCAAGGCCCAGGATTCCTCCACCTCCCAGTAGGTCTGCAGCACCACCTCGTGCGACGCCCTTGGCCTCAAACGCCGCCCGTATATCGTCTAGCACTTTATCTTCAAAAACATTGCGCTGTGCCCATACGTCCACGACTCGCTTGATCTTTTGCTTTACTTCCGACGATACTGCCCTGTAGGCCGATCCCAAGGCGCCCGGCAGGACTTTTGCGAATTCGCGCACAAACTCGTCTTTCCTCTTGGCCCTAGACTGCTGTACCACCTCGTTTGCTAGGTATATCAGACCCAGTTTACGGTTTACGGGAACTGTCGTTAGCATGATTTGTCGCTTGTGTCATGGGGTATCGCCCCGGACCTCGTAGCAGCCACTGCGGGGATTGGTTAGACAAAATGAGCTACTATTCGACATACCACTCTGCAAATATTTGGCCCATGCCTCGGCAGTTTGACGGGCATGCCGTCTATGGAACATAACCTGCAGTTAGACTTCGAATCGGATATAGCTTCTAGGGGGGCTTGGAGAGGTACGAACCCATTGCGAAATGCCCACAATCGAATCCTGAGTTTCTGCTAGAGTACTCAGCTTCGCGACGAGCGCGTCCTCTGAGTAGGACATGTCGTCTGCTCTGTTTCAGGAGCTTGTTCGTGCCTGTTTTGTGGTTTGTCGTTGTGTGGACATGGTCGAGGCTGATGTGCGGCTGATACCATAATGACCCATACACAAAATTAATAATTACAACAAACCTCCCATTCGGCCATGTGGAGAGGCCACAGAGCACACACACTTGGCAAAACACCTTCAACCATAGAACAAAACACAATGAGCAAGTTCCCATCGCTGGAGGAGCTGGACAACGATCTCGTCGGAGTTGAGGCGGATGCCTCGACGGGACTGGCCGACGACCTGCTGGAGGATGACGCGCCCGTCGCCGCCGACAACAACAACGAGGACACCAACGAGGCCGACAACGACGAGCCCCGCGAGTTCCCGTCGGTCGAGGAGGTCAATGCGTCTGTGTCGCGCGGCGACTCAGCTGCGGGCACGCCCGGTCCGGAGTCGCGCACCTTGAACCTCGACGAGAGCGAGCCCATCCAGGAGTGGAAGGCGCGGCAGGAGCTGGAGATCAAGCGGCGTGATGAGCTGTCCGAGACCAAGCGCAACGAGATCCGCGACAAGGCCAAGAAGGCCATTGACGATTTTTACGAGAACTACAACAACAAGAAGGACTCGTCTATCGAGGAGGTGCGCGGGGCGGCCAAGGAGTTTGTCGAGGAGTTTAACAACGCCGTCTCTGGCGGTACTACCTGGGATCGCGTGCTCAAGCTCATTGATACGTCGGACAAGAGCGTGCGCGCCGGCGGCCGCGACAAGACACGTTTCAAGGAGATCCTGCTGTCGCTCAAGGGCGACCCCGACGCCCCCGGCGCCGCCGGCTACTAGCGCCGTCGCTTGAGCCATTGGCTACGTCTGTATGCACAATTACGAATTGTTTGTAGAGCTGTTCTTTCGGTTTTCTTTTTCTTTTTCCCTGGGGGCGCTGCCCCCAGACCCCCGTAGCAACCGCTTCGCGGTTGATCACGTTGACGGTCCCCATCCCAACTGCGAAGCAGTTGCTACGGGGGTCTGGGGGCAGCGCCCCCAGGAAAAAAAAAAACAAAAGGACCCAATTACTATGTAAAACTGGAGGCCTGTGTAGGAATGGTGTCTAGAGACCTGGAGGTCGGGCGAGGCGGAGTCGTGCATATGCAGGATGCCCAATAGGGCCAAATGTACAAAAGTGCCCACCTCTGAGCGTTTGACTGCGCACGGGCTCCTACGAAGCGCAATGAGCACGGCGTTGGTTACTACGGGCGCTACGGAGCCGTTTCGCGAGCTGCTTGTGAGCTGCGCAAGTAGGGAGGTCCTTGAAGCGTTCCGCGAGCTCGGGTACATCCACGTCACTGTCCAGTGCGGCAAGGGCCTTGATCTGTTTCGCGACGAGCTCGCAAAGACACAAGCGGCCCGGGATAGCACCGGTAGTGGCATCCCTGAAGTGCACGCTATCGCATACACACCGGACCTACCGGCGCTGATGCGCGCTGCTGACCTCGTGGTCTCGCACGCCGGCACGGGGTCCATCCTGGACGCGCTGCGAGCGCACAGGCCTCTCGTCGTCGTGGTCAACAGCACACTCATGGATAACCACCAACAAGACATTGCCGAAAAGCTGTCTTCCGATGGCCACCTCCTCGTCAGTGGGGTAGAGCCCGGGCAACTCGCGTCAGCCATCCGCGACTCTGCCGGCCGCAAGTTCACGCCCCTCCCGCCGGCCAACAGCACGGCCTTTACTGCCATCCTCGACCGTGAGATTATTCGCTCATAGCTGCAAGCGCCTCCTAGCCAATATCATATTTTGCTTTGGGGGGACGCGGCCCTGAGACCCCCTTTGCAACTGTCTGGCAGTTGAGATGGGTCCCCGCCGGTCGCTGACGACTGACAGGCTCTGTCTCTAGCTTCTGATGTACATTAGCCCGGGCATCACTCAAAACCTTTTGTGTTTGATCGCGACGTGTAGCACTACGAGCTGTCTTTCGTTTGTTTTCCTGGGGGCGCCGCCCCCAGACCCCCGTAGCAACCGCTTCGCGGTTGATCTCAGGTCTTTATGTGTGGTGTCAACTGCGAAGCAGTTGCTACGGGCCTCTGGGGGCAGCGCCCCCAGGGGAAAGCAGTCGCCAGCGTGACATGCGTGGTATATAACTGGAGCGTTTTTCTTTCCTGGCCGTCGCTAGGAGCGGCCCTTCTGTACGCAGTACGTACAGTTTGGTGCAGGGAGAGCTGCTGCAAGAATGGCACCGCTTCAATGGGCAACAAGTACAGGTTTCTGCCCGGTGATTTGCTGTGTAGCATAGATTTGATCTACGGTAGATCATCTACCACGAATCTCTATCAATGTCGGAGAGTACCGGACATCAAACTCATCGCATGTGAGTACAAATGCGTGCTGCGAAGCGGCCGATAGGGGGGGGAGCGCTGGAAGCAGCATCTCCAGCCAAAAAAAAGGGGAGTATCATGCACTGCGGAACTCTACGAGGTATACACCCCCCCATCATCACATCCTTTATTGTCCGGAGGTATACAAGGAATTGTTTTAGCACATAAGCCAGAGAGTATGTCACGCTCCCGCCAGAAACTATAAGGTCAGGGGCTAAAGTGACAACGGCCCACCAGGTGAAGCACCGAACCATATCGGACAACTGCCGCAACGGCCGCAACGGCCGCCCGAGGCACGTCATTAGCCATGCCACGACTCGGTGGCAGCCGTATTTTTCGCGGTGCGGCTGTGGTCGCCCTAGCAACGCCACTTACCCACCGGGCGTGGCTCGTCTCGCGCTTGTCTCACAACTGACAACGGCTGTGGCTCGCCCCGTAAACTGACACAACACAACACCATCCCCCACCACTACCACTCTACCACCACCACCGCACACAAGGACTCGGGTGCCCCATCTTTAAACTGTGGGCAACTGCTGTGGGACATATTGCGGCCCACCTCTGTTTGCTTTCTGCTACAGCTTCCGGGCTATTTGTTTACGGGCGTGTGTGTGTGCGTGACGTCTGAGGTGCGTTGACAGCTCGACATCGCGTCGAGAGATTTCAGGAGCTATTGTATCGTGCATTCTTGTTTTCTCTCTCTCATTCTCACTTGATTTTGGACAACATCAAGACATTTGCAAGGACGTGAGGCAGTAGCCCACTGTAGTTTATTTTCACCAAGGACAATACCGAACTCGTTTAATACACAATGCCTCTTTGTGGTGGCTCGCCAAAGCTAAGTATGTGCGGTCCTACTACCTATGACACACGACAAACTTTGTCATAAACCGAGAAAAAAAAAAAAAAAGCACCGGGCGCCGATCTAACACCAGTTTCTCGCAAAATCGTCATTCTCGGCGACGGAGCATGCGGTAAAACATCGCTGCTCAATATGTTCACCCGCGGGTACTTCCCGCAGGTGTACGAGCCGACAGTGTTTGAGAACTACGTCCACGACATTTTTGTCGATGGCAAGGGCATGCGTCTGTCGCTATGGGATACTGCCGGCCAGGAGGAGTTTGACCGGCTTCGGTCCCTGTCGTACTCGGATACCCACTGCATCATGCTGTGTTTCTCGATTGATTCGCGGGACTCGCTTGAAAATGCCCAGAGCAAGTGGGTCGGGGAGATTGTCGACCACTGCGAGGGCGTAAAGCTGGTGCTTGTGGCTCTCAAGTGCGATCTCCGCAATGCAGACGACAGCAACGGCGACGATGGCGAGGGCGTTGCCGCGCGCAAGCGGCTCATCACCTACGACGAGGGTCTTGCCGTTGCCAAGAAAATCGGTGCTCTGCGCTATCTGGAATGCTCGGCCAAGAACAACCGGGGCGTCAACGAGGCCTTCACCGAGGCGGCCCGGTGTGCCCTCACCGCCAAGGCCAAGGGCTCGCAGCACGAGGAGGAGGCCTCCAAGGGGTGCACCATTGCCTAGGTGTCTAGCTTTTTGTTTTGTGTTTGTACTCTATAAACTTAATCTCGTCTGTCATATTCCGTCATGCCGACTTGCGGTTTTTTTTTTCCTGGGGGCGCTGCCCCCAGACCCCCGTAGCAACTGCTTCGCAGTTGAACTAGGGTGTGATGATATGAGGACGAGAGACGAGGGCCTCATTTCGTTGATACTCGGCCGAGTGCCGATTCCAACTGCGAAGCAGTTGCTACGGGGGTCTAGGGGCAGCGCCCCCAGGATAAAAAGACTAGAAGATGGCAAGGTCCATGGCGATAGAGCGGGCCGGTTCAACTGCGAAGCAGTTGCTACGGGGGTCTGGGGGCAGCGCCCCCAGGATAAAAAGACTAGAAGATGGCAAGGTCCATGGCGATAGAGCGGGCCGGTTCAACTGCGAAGCAGTTGCTACGGGGGTCTGGGGGCAGCGCCCGCAGGAAAAACAAACAAACGAGAAGAGCATGGTTCATGGCTCAATTAATGCAGATCTATATACACGGAAAATGGCTTAACAGCGAAGATGGGACCTCGGCTTAGTACGAGCCGGCGGCCTGCTGGCACGCCTTGAGCTGCTGGAGGTACCAGTCGCAGATCTGCATGTTGCCGTTGTTCTCGTCGAGGCAGCGGGTGAAGTTGCGGGCATCAACCTCACAGGGGCCAGCCTGCGACTGCGACTGGGCCTGGGCGACCTGCTGCTGCGGGGCGGCCTCAACGGGAGCCGAGCTGCCGCCAAAGACGGAGCTCACGCCGTTGGCAATGGTATGGCCGACGGCCGAGCCGACAGCGACACCGGCGGCGGTCGAGGCCATCTGGGAAAAGAGACCGGGCTGGCGCTGCTGGGCCGGAGCGTGGGTGGCAGCGGCCGGCGGAGGCGGCGGAGCGGTGCGAGCCGGAGCCGGCGCCGACATGGTGTGAGCCGAGCGGGTCTGCTGGCGAGGAGCAGCCGGGGCGCTTCTTCCACGGGATCGAGGCATAGTTTGTGACTGTGTGTGTGTGTGTGGGCTGTAAAGGTTGGTTTTTGGGGTTGTGAGAGGTGGCGGTTGTTTTTTGGCGTTTGGCACGGTTCATATGTGTGAAGTCTGATTCGCCCGTGCCCAGGGTTGTCGGGGCAACGGGAATGGGGATGGTGAAACCGGCTCTATGGCCGAGTGTGGGGTTCGATGGCGGTTAGCAATGGCGTGGGCGCGTAGTAGTGGGTATCACATTTCGTGCTAATCGGGAGAAATAGCTAAACGACGCAGACAATGCGGTTTCGGCTGCAAAACGATACGTATCCCCAGTTGCCACCGCCACTGCAGCGGCGGCGGCCGTCGGCATTTGTCGGTGCGGCTGGATCACTGGTACCTTCTTTTGGATCGCCGCCCGTCAGCCGCATGTCCCCCGAGTCGTGATACCGGCGATGAAACGACTGATGTCACGACTGGGGTAAACAACTGCCAATTGTATGGGTCGGGACCTAGAACCGGTAGCCCAAAATGCATCTCACTGATGACGAGACCAGACAAAAACTCAAGCGGACACTGTTGGACAAATATGCCGGAAAGCGGCTCAAAGACCTGCCGACGCCGGCACTCGTCATCGACCGGAGGCGATTTGCCGAAAATAGCGAGCGCGTGCTGGCCGCCACAAAGGAGCTGGGCATCGGGCTCCGCACACATATCAAAACGCACAAAACAACCGAGGGCGTGGCGCTCCAGATCGGCGTCACGCCCGACAGCGCCGCCAGCGCCACGTCGCGGGTTATCGTGTCGACGACGGCCGAGTTCCAGGTGCTACGACCGCTCGCCGAGCGCGGGCTCGTCACAGATGTGCTCTATGGACTGCCAGTAGTGAGGTCGCGCGTGCCCGAACTCATTGACGCCATGCAACACTTTGAGACCGTTCGCATCATGGTCGACCACGAGGACCAGCTGGCATTTCTCGACCCCAAAGTGCAGTGGTCGGCATTTATCAAAGTCGACGACGGCTACCACCGCGCGGGCAAAGAGGCCGGGTCTGCTGCGCTCCAAAACTTGATCAGGGCAGTCATCCAGGCGCCCCACGTCTCGCTTCACGGGTTCTACTGCCACGCAGGCGACTCGTACGGCGCCCACTCGGTTTCGGACGCCGAATCGTACCTGTTGCGCGAGCTCAGTACCGGCGAGCAGGCGGCCGCGTTTGCCCAGAGCATCGCGCCAAGCACGTACACGGTGTCTGTGGGTGCGACGCCGACGGCCCACGCCGCTGTCGCCGTCCCGTCTACCATCTCGAGCCGTGCCCAGACCATGGCAAAGGCAAACTGTCCGCTCGAGCTCCACGCAGGGAATTTCCCGCTGTGCGACCTCCAGCAGGTCGCAACCGGCTGCACGACGCCCGACCGTGTCGGTATCTCGGTGCTCTGTGAGGTCGCCTCTCTCTACCCGGGCCGACGGGGCATCCAGCCCGGCGAGATCCTCGTCAACGCCGGCTGCATTGCCCTCGGTCGCGAAACAGGCCAGTTCCCAGGCTATGGAGACGTCGCGACGCCGGGATTCACAGACTGGTACGCCTGGCGAATCTCTCAAGAGCACGGCATTCTCATGCCCAAAGAGGGCTCTCAGACCCCGGAATTCCCCGCCGTAGGCTCCGTCCTCCGTCTCTTGCCCCAGCACGCCTGCATAGCCGCCAACGCCTATCCCTACTTTTACGTCGTCGACGGTTCCGATTCCGTCGGCTCCGTCGACGATACCGTCGTGGACATCTGGATTCCAGTTCACGGCTGGTAACGTGGCCCAATCTGTCTTTCCTGGGGGCGCTACCCCCAGACCCCCGTAGCAACCGCTTCGCGGTTGATTTAAGAACAATGTTCTACTCCTTCAACTGCGAAGCAGTTGCTGCGGGGGCCTGGGGATGGAACCCCAGGAAAAATAGAACCAAGCGATTGATAGCTGCCAAGCCATAGCTCAACTACGCAACAAGCACTCGATTCCATCAATCGCAATATGTTTTGATGTTCTCCGTCTCTGCAGATGCACGTAAGTGACAACTCAAGATGTCGTTCAGATACAAAATCCCATCAATCTTGTTAAACTCTCGGCAGTCATGTCGATCTCCAGAAACATACGACAGGCATTTTCGAGCACGGGACTGTTACCAAGTATACATGTCCCGGCAGGAGGATCTAAGACCAAAGCCGCCACACGTTCGCCGAGTGGTTTAAATCAGGGAAACATGAATGCGACTTTCAAGCTGTATCGATATTGTGTGATAGAGAGTACAATGGCATTCACATTGGTTATGAACTAAACTAGTTGTAGCATCGATGAAGGTTTAAGACGGTCGAGGGGGAAGGGCGCCTACCTGATAATGTTAAACATCAAATGTTTACATAGTAATCTCTATGCATCACGTCACCTTATTAGAACTTTAAGCAAGATGAATGCCAGCTTATAAGGGAAAATAAAGGAGGTTACCGTGCGTTTGATTCAAGGTGTTGCATAATATGCAGAATCGCTATAATGCTAACATTAGTAACCATCAGTCGTACACGACAAAAGACGCGTCTGGAGGCTGGTGTTTCTTAGACAAACACCTGCAAATACCACACCGTACGATGGATAACCCTCAGGAACAACAGCAGACGGCGCTTCTTGCACGAATTATCAAGAATGCAGAGAAGCTGAGCGATGGAATCGCCGAAGTCAGCGTTCAGCTCGAGCAGATAAACCGCGACAATGTCGACATGGAACTGCTTGCGCAAATGTGGGAAAACTACCAACGCAACACTCGCATGTATCTCAAAGCCTCTGACAAACTTCGGCCGCCGATTCCGCCATCAGAAGGCGAGTAGTTTGTGGCAATACGTGTTCTGTTGATCGGGACTTGCGAGGTCACCCAAACAAGCAGACTGCGCCAAATATGCCCAAACGCCGCCATTTTAACTACAACATCGTCGCACCAAGTGTCAACTGCCAAAATGTTAGTACGAAAGCCAGGAGGCGCCCGCAAAAATACAACACACCAAGACAGGGCCAAAGCATACGCATATGCAATGCACGCTACAACTTGTATTTGCGATGAGTCGTTTCAAATACACACCCACTTTCACCCACACGCAGCACATGTCCAGAAAACGAGAGCCCCTGCCACGTACTGTACAGGTGTCGAAGGCGCTTTCAAGCACACTGCGGCACAATGCTGCCAAGCAGGGCATTGCAATGCGCCCAGACGGCTACGTGCTGGTGAGTGATATCCTTGCCAACCCGCGGTACAAGTCGTTGAAAGTGACACAAGAGGAGATCGAGGAAATAGTACGGACCAACGACAAGCAGCGGTTTGCGCTCATGCGCGAGACTACGGCCGACGGGCGCGAGGTGCTGCTGGTGCGTGCCAACCAGGGCCACACAGTGTCTGTCGAGGTGGAGCTGACGCCGCTCGAGACAGTCGATCAGTTTCCACCGGTGGCCATACACGGCACCACGCGCCAGGCATGGGAGACTATCCGGACCGATGGCCTGTCGCGCATGAAGCGGCGACACATCCACATGGCTCCTGGCAAACCCAAGGATGATGGCGTGGTTAGCGGGCTGCGGGCTAACTCCAAGGTGCTCATCTACATTGACTTTGCCAAGGCTCTTGCCGCGGGCATTCCGTTTTTCAAGTCTGCCAATGGAGTTGTTCTATCGCCAGGCAACGACAAGGGTGTTATTCCGCCAGAGTTTTTCCTCCGCGTTGAAGACATCGACGGCAACCTCATCCAATAGATCTGTACATGATAGCATTACTTATTTTGTTCGTCTAGCATTCGGTCCAAGACCCGGAGCAACTACGTCAGTGCTGGAATACGTGGTTGATAATGTATTCAGTGAGATTGCACAAGTACAGAAAGATAACGCTGACGAGAAAAAAAAATTTTCCTTTAAAGAAAAAACACCACACAGCAACTTTACAGACGGGGTCAGCAAACTTTCACAGCAAACCAACAAAGTACGAGACCCCCGGATCGTCCATACAACAGAACAAGAAACGGCACGGCTATAGACATAAACAGCCGTGCCTCTGCTCAGCCGCAGCATATTGTCAAGCGCTTGGAGGCGTTGCCAAACATGTTGACCACTTTGCCCCTGACACAATGAGCGGAGATAGAGCCGATACCGCGGGTCCAATCGCGCCAAATAAGGAGCAACATCCTGCAGAGTTCCTGCTGTCTGCCGTTGAGGAGCAGTACCTGAAACGCGAGCTGCTAAGGCTCGAGCTCGACTACGAGGTCGAGCAGCTCGCAGACTGGAAGAACATCGGCATATTCGGGTATCCGTTTGCTCAAAAGAGCGCTGGTGGACAGGCAGTCTATGCCGACGGTCCCAGTGCGTTTCCGTTATTGTACCATGTGTTTATCCGGTACGTCAAGACATTTCCGTTTCTTGCCGACGCGGCGGACGTACACTTTTGGCAGCAGCGCGTGCAGCCGTTTATTGAGTCCTTTGCAAGCAAGGACATCTCTTCGACGGCCGACCGTGTCGAGGCGACCAAGCGACGGCGTTTGGCGCTTAAATTGAAGAAGCTCGTGCTCATGTACGCGGCGGCGGGTGCCCGCACCGCCCGCAACGATGACGGGCCCGGCGTGCGCATTGAACGCGACCGCGCTGAAACAAGCACTGTCAAACACGTCGACCTCCGCAGCGCGTTCCGGCACACCGTAGACGACGCGCATTTTGTCAATGGCTACGCCGTCAGCGTCGTCGGCGTCCGCTCTCGCACCGTTCGTCGCGGCTTTCTCAGCGACACTAAGTGGGTACGTCTTGTCTCTTCTTTTTTTTTTGTTCCTGGGGGCGCTGCCCCCAGACCCCCGTAGCAACTGCTTCGCAGTTGATGTCGACTCATGGCCTGTGCTCCCACAAGCTCTGGGGCCTCAATGATAGGGGCCCGAAATTCAACTGCGAATCAGTTGCTACGGGGTTCTGGGGGCAGCGAACGGGCTCCCATTGCCTCTGCCATCGTGCCTCCGTGGTTCAAGTGCGTGTGGGAATGCCAGTGGAGCCCGTTTTTTGCTCTGGGATCTCAACGGGCCCGAAATTCAACTGCGAAGCAGTTGCTACGGGGGTCTGGGGGCAGCGCCCCCAGGAAAATAGACAGGAACTAACAGTAGGAGTACTTGGTGAAGTCGCAGATCGAAGGGGCGCCGCCTGTGTACGTGGCGAGAACATACGACGAGTTTGTGACGCTGGATAAAAAGCTGAGGAAGGAGTTCCCCGGAAAGATCATACCGCGACTGCCGGCAAGACATAAAAAGTCGTCGGTTGTGGCAGAGGGAGATGATGATGACGACGATGACGACGAGACAGACGCTAATTCGGCAACGAGCGAGACTGGGAGGAGGTTCCGGTTGGGAGGCATTGGCAAGAGGCCCGTGGCAGACGGGACTAGAGTGCCACGGGAACGGCAGCGCATAACGCTGAGGGCGTATTTGCACAGCTTGGTCAAATCGCCAATGGTTGTCAAGTCGTCGGCGCTGCTAGAGTTTTTATTCAAGGACCGCATCAAGGAGCTCAGCAAGCGCGAGCAGGCGGACGTGGCTTTGCGCAAGCGACTAGACCTCATGCGGCTCGAGGACCAGGTGAGGTTTTTCGAGATTGCAACGGAGCGCGCACATATGCTCGAAGGATACATGGCCGAGTTCAAGGCGGAGATCGTCAAAAAGGACGGGTTGCGCAATATGTTCATCCAGATGAAGAAACACGATCGCGTCGAGGCGTTCACGCCGGTGGTGCAAAAGTTTGTCGAGTGGTGTACGATCGAATTCGCAGCGACGCTGTATAGCATGTTTGTCGGCAGCGATTCGTCGCCCGAGACGTTTTCCCAAGTCAAGAAAATCCATGCCATGATGCCGTATGCGATGATCCGCGGCATTCTCAAGCTCACGAATCCCATGGCGATCATGAAAGGTTTGATGGATTTGTTTCTGGCCCAGCCGTTTGGGCGGCGGTCGCTGCTGCAAAACATGTTTTGGGTCATGCTGGCCGACGAGATCAAGGCACAGGAGAAAGTCGTACAGGAGCTGGTCGACAAGATCGGGTCCGACGATCTGGTCCGGCCCGTGATGGCCTATGTCAATGCGCGCGCAGAGGTACACACCCAGATGCACGGTTTGGCCGAGAAAGCCAACGTCGACATTGTCGTTGCTATCTTTCGATGGTCTAGTACGGTTCTGGGGGTACCGACTGCTCCAGGTCTTGCGGCCGAAGTCGAGGCGTGGTATCGCGACTGGAACCGGGTCGTAGAGGCCGACATGGACGTACAGGGTACTCTGGTTCCCGGAGTGGCCAAGTTCTCGCAGCTCAAGGATCTGCTGGCGCTCAGCATCCGCAAGCGTGACAAGGATATGATGCAGCAGTTTTGGGCAGACAAGGTGACCATCGATCTCATCAAGGAGGTGCTAACGGTTTTTTATGGTCCCCTCATGAAGCTGTTCAAGGCGGCCAATCTACAGGAGAGTGTTGCAGACTTCCAGGCGTTTGTGGACGACCTCATCAAGACGGTCGATGCTGTTGGCATGGACGGCAAGGTCGATGCGAACCGGACTGTACAGTCGTTTATCGATCTGACGCGCATGCACCGTAACAGCCTTTTCCGATTCTTCCACCGTGTGTACGCAAAGGACGATGGGCTCATGGAGGCGATTATGCTGTGGATCGGCAGCATCATGGATTTTCTGCGCGAGGGCCATGGGTCCAAGCGGCTCGACGTCGAAGGGCTGCTGCGGGATGCTGCCAATGCCGGCGAGGTCGACGCCTCGCGCGTCGTTGGCGAGATGCAAGCACTCCACCAGTGGATCGCCGCCCGCAAAGCCCTGCGTGAAAAGGCAGCAGCTGCGGCCGCCGCCGAACGGCGTCGCGCTCAAAGCAACGAGGCAGAGCCCGACTGGCTCGAGGCGATGCCGTCCATGTCGCTCGACACCAACGATTTTGGCTTCTCGCAGGCCAATATAGACTTTGACGCCGCCGACGACGACGACGCAGACGCAGATGCCAGCGACGACGATGACACAGAAGCACTCACGCTCGACCCCATCGAGGCCGAGCGACGCAGCCGCGCGCGTCTCCAGCGCGCCATGGACCGTGCCGCGGCCCTTCCTCCCCGTCCGCCACTGACTGAGACCCTCAAACTCCTCCCGTGGTTCCAGCGCGAGGCCGTCCGCTACTTTGCATGATCCCTGTAGCTAAATTGCATCTTGCTCTCTTTTTGTTTTTCTCCTGGGGGCGCTGCCCCCAGACCCCCGTAGCAACTGCTTCGCAGTTGATGTTGAGGATTTGCTGAGGTTCAACGCGACGGACGGTTATTTCTAATCTGGACGAAGCATTCCAGTGTATTGTTCTTTTTTAACGAGTCGCTCTCGGATTTGTTTCAACCGCGAAGCGGTTGCTACGGAGGTCTGGGGGCAGCGTCCCCCAGTGCAAAAAAAAAAAGACAACCGGGAACCCAATTGGATCGCTTGCCGTTCTATGGGGCCTGGCAGAGGGGCCTTGGCCAACGGCCGGGGCGGCGGCCGGAAAAACATCGGAGCGATCATCCCGAAATTACTCCGGGGATAACGGTTCTGTGCAGGCGCCGCACCGTCGACGGCGGACTTGTGCCGAGGTTGATCTGTGTGAGTTTGGGCCCTCGGCTAGCAGCACAAGGCACAACGACCAAGACCCGGCAGCGACGGGTTTATAGGTCGTCCTTTGGGCTCAATACGGGATTGAGTACCCGCTCAGGTGGTTGGAAGCGGACACCAACGGGCTTGGCTCGCGTGATCACGAGTTCAGCCGCGGTTGAACATGCGACTGTTGTTGCTCAGCAACTAGCCACGGGTCTCAACTCTGGGGTAAACCCAGTGCTCCCTGACATTGGGGTAAACCACCTGGGGCCAACGGTGGGGAACAAGGGTCTGGGGTCCCGGCTTCGGACCCGGCTCAGATTCGTGCATGTGAATTGGTCACATCTCTAGTGCCTCTTAGAGGCGGTTTGCGCTCGAAGCCCGAGTGTCCGATTTGGCAGACAAAACAAAATTCCACTGTATTTTTGCCGACCATTTCGGCGGGCCAGCAGGGAACTCAAACGTCGACCAAATCCATGCTGTCGGCGGCTCGGAACCGGCCGGACTGGGCGCCATGCAGGCTCTATGCAGCGGCGCCCCCAAATTGGGATAAAAAAGCGCAGCCGAGCGCCGCTGAGGCTCGTTTTTTTGTTGAGGCCAAAAACCGCAAGGCTGCACCCGCCCAGTTGTAATGGCAACGACACTTTCGCGCCTAGCTCTAGTGAGATCACACCTGTCCACGACTGCACGTTCACACCTGCTCAAACCCGCAGCAACTGCCGCCATGAGTTCGTACGCCAAGCAGTTCAAGGTTTCGATTATCGGTTCTGGAAATTGGTGAGTAGCTATCTTCGTGAAGTTCATGCTCTGGAAACATCTCTCCCGGCGTACTTTAGTTTTCAGGGGTCGATTTCTTAGTCTGCATCGATTGTTGAGCCGGGATCACCCCTCTAGCTTTGGGGATTGCTGGATCGGTGATCCGCACTATTGTGTCTCGCTCTTTCCTGGGGTTTCCACCCAAGCTCAGGACCACTCAGGACCAACAAACAACTTGACCACAAGCGCAATCGTCGCACGGTCTGCCGTTTGCCCGCGTTTAACCGCGAAGCATTTGTTTATGCCTTTTTTTCCCTGGGGGTTCCACCCCCAGACCCCCGTAGCAACTGCTTCGCAGTTGATCTCAGGCAGCTCTGCTACAATCCCGACTGTCACCCCGTCTGCATGGCCCGAGTTCAGCTGCGAAGCAGTTGTTTTTGCCTTTTTATCCCTGGGTGTTCCACCCCCAGACCCCCGTAGCAACTGCTTCGCAGTTGATCTGAGACAGCTTTGCTACAATTCCGGTTGTCACGCTGTCTCAGATCAACTGCGAAGCAGTTGCTACGGGGGTCTGGGGGCAGCGCCCCCAGGAAAACAAGAATTGACAGCCGCTAACAACAGGGGCACAACGATCGCCAAGATCGTGGCTGAGAATGCCAGCACCCACAAGGACCTTTTCCAGAGCGAAGTCCGCATGTGGGTTTTCGAGGAGACAGTCGAGGGCCGCAAGCTGACGGATATTATCAACACCGACCATGAAAACGTGCGCTACCTCCCTGGAATCAAGCTGCCGAAGAACCTCGTCGCCGACCCGGATATCAAGCACACGGTCGAGGGCGCCGACATTGTGGTGTTCAACGTGCCGCACCAGTTCCTCAAGTCCATCTGCAAGCAGCTCAAGGGAGTCGACTTTGGCAAGACCCGCGCCGTGTCGTGTCTCAAGGGTCTCACCGTCGACGAGAGCGGCGTGTACCTGCTGTCAGACTACATTCAGGAGCAGCTTGGTCTGCACTGCGGCGTGTTGAGTGGCGCCAACCTCGCGCCCGAGGTCGCCCAGGAGAAGTTCTCGGAGACGACTGTCGCGTATCCATTGCCCAAGGACTACTACGAGGGCGACGTCGACGCGCATCTCGTCAAGACGCTGTTCCAGCGACCCTACTTCCACGTGTCGGTGTCGGACGACACCGTGGGCGTGTCCATTGGCGGTGCCCTCAAGAACGTGGTCGCCATTGGTGCTGGCCTCGTCTACGGCGCCGGCTGGGGCGACAACGCCAAGGCAGCTATTATGCGCCGTGGCCTTCTCGAGATGATCAAGTTTGGCCAGACGTTCTTCCCGTCCACCAAGGCCGAGACGTTTACGCATGAGTCGGCCGGTGTTGCCGACCTCATCACATCGTGCGCCGGCGGCCGCAACGTGCGCGTCGGTATCGAGACCGCCAAGTCCGGCAAGCCCATTGAGCAGGTCGAGAAGGACCTTTTGAACGGCCAGTCGGCACAGGGCATCACCACCATGAAGGAGGTCAACGCCCTGCTCACCCACAAGAACATGAAGAACGAGTTCCCGCTGCTCATTGCCATTCACGACATTTGCTTCGAGGGCATGCCCATTGATGAGCTTCCAAGCCGCATCATTGAGAACTAGTCCCTTCCTGGGGCGGCCCGATTCCCTAATGACATTTAATTTATTCGCATACTTCGTGCCATTAATAAAATAAAAAAAAAGTATTTAAGTCCAATAGAGGCGCCTTTCTATTTTTTTTTTCCTGGGGGCGCTGCCCCCAGACCCCCGTAGCAACTGCTTCGCAGTTGGGATGCGATTGCGGTGGTTGTTCAGTCGACTTGCATAGTAGTTTTGGCCTTTGCCTTGCGCTCTTTGGCGGCAAATGCTTCGCTCTTCTCCATCGTGTCGGCAATAAACGACCGTAGCGTCTGGAATGGCGACTTTTTGAACGAGTCCTCTACTAAAATCTTGTTGAACCGTGCCGTTTCCTCCCGGACGACCTTTTCGCGCGTCTTGGAGCTCTTCATGGCGTCGAGCGGTTTTCGCTTCACGGCAACATAGCCGTTGTCTGTCTTTGCAGCATCGTCTTGGCCCTCTTCAGCAACAGGCAGCGACGACAACAGGTCACTTAGGTTGCCCTTGAGATTCGAAGCAGTTTTGCGCTTTTGTCGCCGTAGACTCGACTTGGAAACCTTGTTCGCCGACCCGATCCGGTCCAGAAAATCGCTCCGCTTCGTCTCCCGCTTGTCCTTCTTTGTCGCCCGCGCCTGCCGCAGAAAGTCGTTCCTCTCGTGTGTCAGCACCGGCTTGCCGGCGATCGTCGGCACTCCCTCTTTCTCTTCCTTTGGTTCCTGGGCCTTTTTGGCCGCTGTCTTTTTCCGTATCGGCGCCTGCAGTCAGTGTTACTGTTGTATTTTTTTTTCTGGGGGTGCCCTCAGACCCCCGTAGCAACGGCTTCGCAGTTGAGATTGGCGCTATTCACAGCAGATTGTATTACCGCTCTGCAACGGAGCCAGTCTGCAGACACCTGTTTCGCTTGAATCGCGAAGCGAGTGCTACGGGAGTCTGGATCAGCGTTACTGTCGCTTTTCTTTTCCCCTGGGGGCGCTGCCCCCAGACCCCCGTAGCAACTGCTTCGCAGTTGGGATTGGTGCTATCACAGCGGGTTGTTTTTCCACTCTCCTCAAGAGCGAACACCGTGCAAGGTCCCGCTTCAACTGCGAAGCAGTTGCTACGGGGGTCTGGGGGCAGCGCCCCCAGGAAACAAAATACAGACCCAAACGAGCCGGATCACAACAGGAACAGCACATACCATTCGTTTTGGAGGCTCAAAGCCAAGGAAGGCATAGGATCGCGAAATATTTGAGATACGCGCGGCTGATAATGAGGTCCGCACGGCTGAACCGCGTTGGGATGGCAACACGTCCGTGGAATCCCACCTTTCAGATTTACTTGCCCGTTTCTTGCCCACTAGCATTGTCCAGATCCAGACGGCTCTTGACAGACAACCACACATCCTCCCCGCACTGTACACGCAATGTTCCTCCAGATCGGCCGTTCTGCGACCCTGGGGCCCGCTGCGAGTGTTCTGCGCTGCACTGGTCTCCGGGCCGCCACGCGCACGGCCGTGCCTCGCGCCGCCCGTCTCCACACTTCGAGAATCGGTCTCCAGCAGGCCGCTGAAAACGCAGGCCGTGATCTCACCTGGAACGAGTTTCTGGCACTCAGAATCAAGCGCCGCCGCATCAACGTCGCATGCTCGTTTGTCACCGCTGCTGGCGGCGTGCTCCTCGGCTGGGGATACCTTGCCAACGTCGAGATCGACCCGACTGAGCCCATTTTCGGCTTTGACCCCATTATCGTCTACTCGGTCGGCCTCATCATCTGCGGAGGCCTCGGCTACCTTGCGGGTCCGTCACTGGGCGATGTTGTGTTCAAGCAGATGATTCGCAAGCAGGCGGCCGCGTTTGGTCGCAAGAACTCGGACTTCCTCAAGCACATCCAGCGCAACCGGCCCGACCCGCGCTCCCAGTCGTACACCAACCCGGTTACCGACTACTACGGCGAGAAGATCGGCTCGCTCCACGACTACCGCCGCTGGCTCCGCGACGGCCGCGTCTACCGCAAGAAGACCGAGCGATTCCTGTAAATCTCCACCCGTACATACACCTCATCACAAAACAATAATGACGCATGCTTCTTTTTTTTTTTTTTCTTTCCTGGGGGCGTTGCCCCCAGACCCCCGAAGCAACTGCTTCGCAGTTGGATGTCGCCTGATTCGGTCGGGGCCCAGGAGGTTTATGAAGACTCGTATGCTTCTCTTTTCCTGGGGGCGCTGCCCCCAGACCCCCCGTGGCAACTGCTTCGCAGTTGGATGTGGTCTGATTTGTTCGAGGGCCTGTTCCTCAACTTTTTCGGGTGGTGAAGAACCCCAAGCTGGCCGGAGTTCAACTGCGAAGCAGTTGCTACGGGGGTCTGGGGGCAGCGCCCCCAGGAAAGAAAAACAGAGGACACCCGAAGATCATAAGTCGTTAGATTCGTAAAAGGTCATGAGGCGCGATGCTCGGCGAACTCGGAGTCCATATGGTGGAGGGCCGCGAGGAGTTCGCCGGTAGAGGACTGGATGCGCCGGTGCTGTTCGGCAACGGCGGCTTCGATGTTGCGGAACGCCTGGCGGAGGTCGGCGGTGGAGGAAACGAGATGGCCGCGGACGTAGGAGCGGGCGTTCTCGACGGCAGAGGCAGATATGGAGGCGGCCTGGGCGTAGGGGCCGAGGTAGGCGGTGGCGAAAAGCTCCTTGAGGGACAGCCATTGACTGGCTACGTGCGTTAGAGCAGCGATCCCAGCGGCGTCGACTGAGTAGTCGCGCTGCATCGTGTCCCACAGGCTGGAGAAGTCTCGGGGCGTGGGCGAGTGGACGAGAGAAATAAAGTCGCGCATAAACCGCCGGAACCGCGCCGGGTCGTCGAGGGCCTGGCGCGCGACGGCGCGCACATCGCTAGTGACAAACCACGGACAGACGATGCGCGGCCAGTTGGGCAGGACATCCCTGCACGCGTCTGCCAGAGGCTGGCTGCGGTCGGTTGCCAGCACTGGCAGCGAACGTGACGGCGCGAGCGCGACGTGCGTCTTGAACGCGTCTAGAGCCCATGCCAGGGCGCCAGCGTCATCGGCAGCCCGCACGAAGCAAAACGCAGCACTAAAGACGGTGCCGGCAGACGTCGCGCCCACAAAGTGCACCATTGGCATGTCCTGCCGGTTCGTCTTGGACACCACGTCAACAAGATACACGAGGCAGTGGCGCCTGGCGAGGTCGAGCGACCGTTGGTGCGCAAAAAATAGACCCTGGATGTGGCCCGCGCCGTCGTGCAGCACGTCGTGCCGCCAGCCGTTGGTCTCCATGTACTCGCTGCCGAGGTACTCTGGCGAGCCGGCGGCGCCGTCTTGGCGCAGCTGGGCCTCAATGTGCGCTTTGGCGTTGTAGATATCGCGGCTCGTGACCTGGATGTCTGCAAACTGCTCGCGCAGATCAGCCAGGATAGCGCGCGGGGCCGACCCAAACAGAACGTGCTGCCGGACAATGTCAAACTGGCGGTCCGTGAGCCGCCGCGCCAGCGGGTGTCGCGTCGCCTCCATGTCGGGCGCATGGTTGTGCCGGTCTTCTCGCGCCGTAAACGTCCACTTGCCGCGCTTGGTCCGGCGGGCGTACAGCAAAAACGGGCACCCCTTTTTGCGCGACAGTTTGCGCTGTCGCACTCGCTCGGGTCCCGCAACCCGCTCCCGAGCGCTCCCGCTCCGGTCGCACCCAATGTACATGTTTTTGTCGCGGTTCGACGTCCGGATCGTCGGCACGTACCCCTGTGAGAGCCCAAACTCTCGTACGTATTGTAGCAGCTGCTCGCTCGTGTCAAAATCTTTTGGTGGTGGGACCTTCATTTCAGTCGTGAGGGTCTCGCCGTCGGTTTGATTTTCGCGGTCTTTGTTTTGCTCATTGCTAGCTTCGTTTGTTTTCGCAGGCTCACCTGCCGTTGTTCCCGAGCTTGACGAATTCCTCAACTGACTGCTCGACTGGCTGCTCAGCTGGCTCCTCGACTGGCTTCTTCGGCTCGGCCTGAGCACAGTCATGTATGCTGACATTGGCGGCACACTCTCCGAGTCTAAGCCCGGATCTGTCGCAGACTCGTCTGCCGGTTCATCGTGATTCCCCGGGCCATCCATGGCAGACCCGGTCGCCCGTTGCTCGACGTTTGGCCTCAGCCTTGACCGACGCTGCAATGGTGTGCACCTAGCTTATCAGCGTTGTTTCATTAGCCAGATAGCAACCGGCACAACTATCTTGCATGACAAATCGGGTGTAGTTAGTTCCAGTTGGCATTGAGGCACGGCTGAAATTTACCTCTCCGCGACACCTGACAATATCTATATCCCCATTGGCGCGTCTAATCGATTGCCGTCCAACCTTATTTGTCTTAAAAACAATATAAGACACCACTTATTAGATAGCATAGCTGAAAAAACGGGATACAAGCGTGATCAACCGCGAAGCGGTTGCTACGGGGGTCTGGGGGCAGCGCCCACAGGAAAAAAAAAAAGGAAAATGGAAGACACCACTTAAGATTCATTCCTATTACGTATTTAGGCGTGGACGGGCTTGAACTCGTAGTGCTTGACCTCGCTGTCAAACTTGACACCGAGCTCGAGAAGAGTCGAAAACGCGTCGGCAAAGTCCTTGAAGAACAGGTCCTGGTCCTTGGCATACTTCTCGACCCATTTCTTGAACTCCTTGTCCTGAACAAGCGACATGTCGGCTGGCAGCATCATGAGGCTCTTGGAGCCCTCATCCTGGTACTGCTTGGGGCCGTCCCACTTGCGCCACTGCCATTTCTCGTTGAGGAGCAGCTGGTAGAAGTCGTTGGTAAAGGTCGTAGGCGAGAAGGTCCAGGGGCCGTCAAAGCCCGAGTTGAAGGTGTGGCAGCGGCCCAGAGCGTGCGCGCCCAGGAGGGCGACAATCTGCTCGTCGTTGAAACCCATGCGGTAGAAAATGTCGCGGACGTGACCGGCGCCCTTGGAGCCATCGGGCAGACGTCCGTCCGGCGGAATCTTGCCCTCCTCGCCGTCAATACGGCCAGGGCGCCACTTGATGATGGGACCGCTCATCTCCTGGATGGCGCACACACCGCCAAGGGTGTACAGGTCGCCGTACGAGATCCACGGGAACTTCTCCTTGATAGGAGCAAGGAACTTGACGCCGTTGATAAGACCCTTGTTCGAGTCGGTGTTGTACTCCTTCTCGAAACGCATAGTACCGAGGCTACTGCCACCGTCGTGGGCCTTCTTGTCAAAGGTTCCCGATGCGTGCCAAGCCAGACGAACAAGGACGGGGCCGTACGAGCCGTCATCGTAGTCGTCGTCCTCGACGAGCTTATCGGCAATGGCCTTGTAAACCTTTGCATAGTCGTCGTACGAGTACTTCTTGCCGGCAAGGACAGGCGAGTTCTTGTCGCCGCCGCTGCCAAAGTAGGTGTTGTACCCGTAGTAGGCGACACCACCGAAAATGAGGGCGAGAATGATGGGCACCGTCTTGTCAGAGCCGCCCTGGTCGCCGACATTGGGCGGCGGGTTGGAGCCAGGCGGCGTCGAGGCCTTGTCGGCGGCCGTGGCGCGCGAATTGTTTGCATTTGTTCGTCGGAACACAGGGGCGGCCGTGGCAGCAACCCTGGTGCGGAGCATGCTCTGGCGGGCTAGACGCAACGCCGGCAATGCGTTTGAGCGTAGTCGCATCATCGACATTTTTGCTGTAGAAACTGGAGCAGGATTTCACGCGGTGAAAACGGAGATCGGGGGGTGTCCTAACAGCGGAGGTGGTGTGAGTGGGGTGCCAAGGGCACGGGGGCAGATGCTTGCTTTTATAGTAAGGGCCCTTTTTTTCTATCGGCACGCCATAAAGAGGGGGACAAAGGTGGTGGGTGGGGTTCTGGAACCCTGCGGCTCAGTGCATGACTAAGCCGCGCCATCGCGGGGCTAAGGTTGCCGGGTCGTTGCATTGATGGTGCAATACTGCGGGGGCCAAAGTGGTCAATTCAATTGTCTTGGGGGTTTGCTAGCGTGGGCGCGTGCTTATACATGGGGTAGTATCGGCTCGGAGCCCAAAAACATGCCCCAGCGGGCGTCGCAGCCAGACCTTGTGGCTACAACCCGGGTTGTGTGGCAGGGCAAGGGGCCTAGCCGCGCCATGACGAGAACGCCCGCCCGGCGGTAATTAGCGATCGTTCATTGGTCGGCGTATGGTCGGCCCGCAGTTGAAGCGGGTCGACGGGACCGTGTCCATATCTTGGTAATGGCAATGGGCGGTTAGACGCGACGTCCACCATAATGCCATGGCATTGCAACGCATGAGCCACTTGCAATTGCAGGTTGCTTGTTGCAAAACAGCAATAATCACTCGGCGACGCAATCACTCGATCTGTCGGATCAGTTAACTATTCTATGCGCGTAAACCGATGCCAGTTGCCATGTGTGCGTTTGCACACACTGATCTGGTGCAGCCGAGGCAGGCGGACAACGCCGCAGCACGTGGTGGTACTTGTCCGCCGCGTCGTGATTTAGGTGCAGAATCGTCGCTTGTAGGGCATAAATTCAAGCTATAAGAAATAAAAGGACGCAGCAATTGCTGTGGCTATGGCCAATGGACCACTCTACCCGCTTATCGGTGCGGGGTACGCCAACCGATTAGTGGGCAATTACTACATGTCAACTTAAATTATTAACATTGCATCGTGGGACCTGAGTCCAGACCTTGACGTGCATCTCGCCGACATTTCAAGCTGACATCTGCCAATGCAGTCGGTATTTGAGCAGATCAGCGCCTCAATGGCGGCTGAGTAAGTCTATCTGAGTCATTGGCGGAGTGTGTGGATGCCTCTACGAGTCACATTGCGGCGTTCTTTTTTCCTGGGGGTTCCACCCCCAGACCCCCGTGGCAACTGCTTCGCAGTTGAATTTTGTGCCTTGCCTGGGGGCGCTGGCTCGGATCGTAGCAACCGTGCACTTTGATCCCGGCTTCAAGCATCATCCATGGCCACATACAAGCTAACAACAGTGCCACAACGGTCCAGGTACGCCCATCCCAAATGTATATATGTAAAACCCCCAACTGACAATAGGACCTGCAGGTCCTCGTGGGCTCGGTAGAGGAACAGACGGCACGGGTTCAAAGCGCATTGAGTGCTGCTCATGAGCTCGTTCCGAGCCAGGCAGAATACAATGCGCTGGTAGCCAAAACAACAGCATCAGAGTTCCGCAAGCCGCTGACTGATGCGCTCGACGGTCTCGCTTCCAAGGTCGCGACCCTGCCGTACCACCGATACCAAGGAGTATGGTCCAAGGCTCTACAGGACGCAGTTTTTGTGGTTTTGCTCGAAGGCTTTCTACAAAAAGGTGAGCTCGAGACACCCGAGCGGGCGGCCGAGCTCGTCCATTTCCCTCTGCTCCAGCCGGCCGACTACCTCCACGGGGTTGTGAGTCTCGTCAACGAACTCTCGCGTCTGGCGGTCAATGCTGTTGTCGCTACCGCCAAATCGGGCTCCCGCGACGGCTACTACCTCCCTCTCCAGATCGCCGCCTTTGTCAAGGAGGTCCAGGCCGGCTTCATGCTGCTCAACCTGAAAAATGACTCGCTCCGTCGCCGCTACGACTCCATCAAGTACGACTCCAAAAAGCTCGAGGAAATCGTGTACGACCTCGTTCTTCGCGGTCTCGTTCCCGAAAACCAGAAGCCCAGTGTCTGACTCCTTGATCTGTAATGAGGTAATGTCCCATCTTTTTTTTTCCTGGGGGCGCTGCCCCCAGACCCCCGTAGCAACTGCTTCGCAGTTGAGCTCGGGCCGTGTGTTTATATTTTATGTACCAACTGCTTCAGATACAGCACAACAAGAACCTTGTTCAACCGCGAAGCGGTTGCTACGGGGGTCTGGGGGCAGCGCCCCCAGGAAAAAAAGAAAATGTCGGTTATATTAACCTGCTTCTCGATTGGGCCGTGTCTTTACATTTTATGTACCAACTGCTTCAGATCCACAGCACAACAAGAACCTTGTTCAACCGCGAAGCGGTTGCTACGGGGGTCTGGGGGCAGCGCCCCCAGGAAAAAAAGAAAATGTCGGTTATATTAACCTGCTTCTCGATTGGGCCGTGTCTTTACATTTTATGTACCAACTGCTTCAGATCCACAGCACACCAAGAACCTTGTTCAACCGCGAAGCGGTTGCTACGGGGGTCTGGGGGCAGCGCCCCCAGGAAAAAGAGAAAATGTCGGCTATATTAACGAGCTATGGGGGAAAATCGTGAGTCATGATGAGGCGTAAAAGTGCTGCTCGAGGGGCGAGCGTGTGGAGAGGGAGAACTGGGAGCGGAGGATGCCGACGGTCTGGATGACGTAGCTACGGACGTCCGAGTCGAAGGCAGCTGGTTGCAGGACCTTGGCGGCGACGGCAGCGAGATCCGAGTCTAGGACGTCGAGGGTGCGTTGGACGTCGGCAAAGAGCTGTGTGGACCGGTCGGCGGCGGCCGCCTCGAGGGTTCCGCGAAGAAACGGACGGACTTCGGCGAGTGTCTGTTGGGCCTGCTGGCGGCGTCCACACGCTGTTTGGTGGAGAACGAGCTCGAGGGCCTCAACGGCGACGAGCTGGAGCTTGCGGCGAACGACAGCCAAGTTGTGTCGCTCGGTGGCCAGAAACAGGGGGAACTCCTCGTTGGCAAGAAGCATGTCCGAAAAGAGCGGTGACGGGGCCGTCGGAGTCGATGGAGCTGGCGTTGGCGGTGGGTAGTAGTATGACGGGGACTGGAGAGAGCCGGCCGGGGATGAAAGCGACGGGTAGTAGCTGGAACTGAGGCTCAGGGCACTAAGGCGAAGGCCTGTGGGAGTCGGAGGCAGTGATGGGGCCAAGTTGTGTGGTGTTTGTAGTTGTTGTTGTTGTTGTTGTTGTGGTGGTGGTGGTAGTGTCTCGATGGGGATAAAGCAGCGTGCCGGCGAGGATGCTAGCTGGTCTGGACGGGCAAACGTCCGATAAGATGTGGAAGTCGAAAAGAGTGCGACGCTGTTGGTAGTGGCGGTGGCGGCGGCGGTCTTGGCCTTATTGGACACGGCTACCTGGACGAGAAACGATACAGTTTGGCCAGATGCAAGTCCGCCTAGACTGACGACGGGCGAGGTCGCACTGGAGGGAAACTGGCGGCCTGACATGAGCAGAGGAGAGGCAACCGCAGAGGGCGGACGGCCGTCAAACTCTGCAAACGAGTCTGGACTGGGAGATCCACTTGTTCCGGTGACGCTTGCGACGCGCGTGCCATCTGCGGCGTGGAGTGAAACAAAGACGTCGCGAAACGCGCGGGCGTGGTCGTGGGCAGCGCAGGATCCAATGCAGCCAGGCAGCTCGCCCCACTCGCGAACGTAGCAGTAAGATCCAGACGTCATAGAGGCGGTTCGCGCTGTAACGTCTGCGCTGTGGTTAATGCCGACGCCAAACGCGTGGACTGTGGCGCCCTCTGCTATGAGTGTTTCGAGTACGCCAGTATAGTTTGCGACGTCTAGCGGCGAAGGTGCCGAATCACTCACTAGATAGACGGTGGAAACGCTGTTGCACACGGTTCGGGCGTCAAGAATATCCCTAGCATTGGCAAGCGCCTCCGCGAGGTCGTTGCGGGCCGCTCCGCATCCGAGCGGTTTGATCTTGGCAATAGCCTCGGGCCAGCCTGTCCAGCCGTTGGTGCGGAACAGCGACGCCGGCCTTGTGGTTCCGGCCATGTCGCCGTAGAGCAGCACGGCCAGACGACTGAGCGGGCCCATCTGGCTCAGAATGCGTTTTGTAGTTGCGACAAACGAGTCGTATTTGGCCGACGCACCTGCGTAGCCTCCGGCCGGGAGTAGCAGGACTGTGTCAACCACGGGCCGTGCCAGAGCCGGCGGTACTACCGGCGCAGTTAATGTGAGATCACCGTTGTACGGCACCGGGAACCGGAGCTTTGGATCTGCGAGCGCGCAGTGCCATGCCCTTAATGCCTCAGCGTCATTGGACGCTATAAGCAGCTTGTCCAAGTTCGGGGCCGATAGGGTGAGTCGCAGGCATGCCGATTCGGAGATGGCTCGTGTGGGCTGGCGCTCCCAGCCGGTTCTGACCGTCTCGGCAGCTGCCAAATGGCGCGCCAGGTCGACGGAGCCCTTGATGCGGAGTCTGTGAGGGCTGTCGGCGTTGCGGCACAAAATGAGCATGCGCTCAAACAAAAAGCACGTCACGCACTGCCATGTCGCGTCGTCTCTCGACACCTGGAACGTGCCGTAGAGCCTCAAAGCGCCAAGCCGGCCCACGTCTAGCTTGAGCTGTTCTTTGAGCGGGCGCGCCAGGCGCATGCGCAGCTGCTGCGTGTTGTCCTCGTCTACAACTGTTGGACTGTAGCAAGCATCCAGCGCCGTCTTGTCGGCACTGACCGTCACCATGCAATTGAGGTACTGTTCTCCGGGTCGTTGGGCCAGTGTTTCGAGCTCAGTAGCTACCTGAACCGTGGGTCCTGCGTGGACTGGCTGCGGGACCGCTGACTCAATGGCGGGTCGAATAACTGGTGGCTGAGGGGCAGGCCCAGGCCCGGACCCACAGGTCTCGGTCTCCTCCTCCGGCACACCCTCGAGCTGGGAACGAGATCGAACCGAAAACCTAAGAGGCGCAATTGGCTTCAGAGGCAGAGTCACTCTTGCCTTTGGTCGATCTTCGTCGTGCCTCGACGGGGGCGTCTGCAGAGCGGCGCGATCACCGGCCTGTGTCGACGGCGTGTCTGTCACTGTCGAAGTCAAGCTGTGGCGCCTTTGTTCGGGTGTCCGCGGTGGTGTGGTAACTGCCTCTGGGGGTGTCACCGGCCGCCTGGGCGGAATGGCGGGGTCTTCAAATGATCCAGTGCTTGGAGCTGTCGCTGGCATCATTGGCAGCGATGGCGGCGCTGGCACTGATCGCGGAGCACGCGTACGCTCGGTGCTGCTAAGCATCACGCTGTCGGACACGAGGTCACACATGACAGCGGCGTCAACAGGCCGTGCCGTGGCATCACACGTTGGACAACGTGGCAAGCCCGCCTCTGGCTCGCCCGGCCGGACAGCTCTCACGTCAATCATCTGGGCGAGGCATTCGTAGTGCGCGACGCACTCGCACTCGACCTTGACGAGTCGTTCCCCTAGCAGCCCGTACTCGAGCGGCTCCTCGCAGAAGCAGCACCGCCTTCCCACCAGACTCTGACCAGCCTTGGGCGTCGTTTTGAGGGTACTCAAAAAGTACGGTGTGACGGGCGGCGCTTTGGTGGTGGTGGTGGTGGTGGTGATGGTACTATCAGCAGCAGACTTGTTGCCGGTTGATTGGCCAGGTCGGTCTCTAAACCTGAACGGGCGAGAAGCAGCTTCGTTGTTGGTAGTGTCTTTATAGTTGTAGTTCCTAGTGGACGCCAGACTCTGGCTCAAGGTTTGTCGTCTGGCACTCCGGGTCTCGGCGTCGGAGAAACTCTGCACTGTTGGACTCGGTGACAAAATGTCAGACAAGCTGTTGTTAGCTTGGCTTTTTGATGAAACCCGGCCTCCTGGAATTTGAGGTTTAATTTTGAGGCATCCGTTTGAGCCCATGCTTGACCACACGTCTTGCCCCAGTTTGAGATTGTCACTCACCTAAAGAACAATACGCTCTTCTGGCTCGCACCTGTCGAGATCATCGAAGGCCGCGGGCGCGCAATTGGGTCCACAGTGCTGACTTTGGCACACATGGCGACTTGAGTCCAGTACAGGTCGGCATGGCGGCAACGGGCCATAAAAGTAGCCTCATTCGACAAGTCCAGTCGGGCTGGCTGACGCAGAGCCCGTCTGCACGCTGCGCAGGGCCTTGCAGATCTGCACGGTCTATATTCCGGTGGGGATTCACCCAGAGCCGAGGTAGGTGGGGTATCATTCAACGCAATTGTTAATACCTGCTAGTTTCCAAACTGCATGCCGTTCACTATGAATAAGCAACTCCAAAATCAAACATCACCAACCACCCACAAGCAATGCCATGCCAAGCCACTTGCGGATCTGTGCACAACCGTGCGTCACAGCTTACATGGCGTGCCAACCCACACAGGGTTCGTCTCAATTTGAGGCACAAATCAGCTTCAGGGCCCTGGAAGCCGTGAGGTCACGCGTCCAACCTTGGTGCTTATTGTTCGGGTCGCTATATTTCAGTCCCAACGAAAAGCCAAATACATGTCATTGACATGCTAGCTTTCTTACAGTAGGCCGTGGACTCACCGGCAGTGGGCTCGCTAGCAATGTCCACAATACCGAGCAATAACACGGGCGCCCAGTAAACCCTGTTCCGGTACTCAGTACCCTGGCATAACGTCCTGCTGTTAAAAGCGTGAGCGTTTCACCTTGACACTGTGGGCCGGTGGACATTTAACCATGTCTTTTGAATCTTGTGTATCCACAACTCAAATCCAACCACCAGTTTCAACACAACTACTCAAGCGACGTTGTGAAGCTGCACCACACGCCTCAAACGCCGTCTGCACAGTTTGCCAAACAAGGAGAGTCTGCAGGGACCGCCCACTCTAGCGGGATACGGCATCAGTCTACGCCAGCGTTATTTGAGGCGTAATTAAAACTCAGGGGAGCCCTTTTTGAAATCCTTCGAGCACACTCAACATATGCCTCACCAATCAATTGGATCCTTGATATCGTCCCTAGCTCTCACGTTTCCTTTCACCTGCACTCATCTCGCCTCGTCCCCATGACTATGCACTCATCACACGCCTCAGCCATGCCCCATATATGTCGCTTTTCTTCAAACTGTGGCCTTTGTACTTTGTGGAGTGCTTTTTTTTTTTTCGTGGGGGCGCTGCCCCCACACCCCCGTAGCAACCGCTTCGCGGTTGAGCTTTGGCTGTTCGGTTTTTTTCATGTTGTAAGCCGTCGTAGGGTACCGAACTATGGATCCAGCCTCTGGCCTTCCGTGGGGGTCTAGTGCTATCTCTCCGCGGAAATCATGCCCCCCCTGCGCACCAACACTGGAAGCTATAACAAGCAATGCATCTGGCACTATTTTGCAGCGAATTGTTGGCCATTCATCATCTTGTAGACAGAGGAATCAGACCGCATAAGCACAGCAGCATCCGCCATGGGGCTGTGATTCCAAGGGCAATGGGGTCCTGTAAAGTCCACACACAGCTCATTCTCAACTGCGAAGCAGTTGCCTTGGGGGTCTGGGGGCACTGCCCCCAGGAAAAGTAAAAGCACCAGTGGACATGCAAGATCCACTACCTAAGTCACTTTGTAACAATTGCTGGCTATTTCTAGTCTGGTAGACAGCTGAAACGCACTTCACAAGCACAGGATCCTCCATGGACTGCAATTCCAAGGGCAATGAGGTCCCGTAAAGTCCACACACATCCCAATCTCAACTGCGAAGCAGTTGCCACGGGGGTCTGGGGCAGCGCCCCCAGAAAAAAAAAAGCGTCAGTGGTATTGCAAAAGTCCGCTGCCGGCTCGGGGCAGCATCCTGCCGAAGCCTAGAACCCCTAGTGCAACAAAAACATCCGTGCCACAAACTACGAAGAGGGGAAATGCACGACGGGTGAAGCCGGCTGTGAGACGCACCGGCGACGGCCGAGCACGGATTAATTCGCTAGCGGTGGGATGCGGCTGACGCCGCGAGTGTCCCAACAGCCCCTGGCGATTTTGCGGTTTTTTGCTTATTTTTCCACTTTTTTGCAGTTCTTTGCGCATTTCCCACCTCCCAACCCCCACGTCTGCTGTTGGGCGAGGTCAGTGGTTTTTTTTCCTGAGATCCCGCTCAACGCCGAAGCTCTTCTTCTCTGTGCTCAACGGCTCGCCGCTTTTTTTTCCAACAAGTCGTCGCCCGTTACGAGGCCTGCTCGCACACAGCCTCCGTTTCCAAAAAAAAAAGATGCTTAGATCGCATGTTGCGCGAGCGGCCCCGGCCGCCGCCCCGGCCGTCCGTGTTGCTGCCCGCACCATGGCCACCGGTGGTGATGTAAGTTTGCTGACATTTTGTGTTTGGGGCGGTCCTGTCGCGATTTCTGTGCGCAATTGCGTCTGTGCTCGATCTCCGTGCATTTTCCAGCGCGATTGATTGCTTTCCTGGTCGCGCTGGCCTCACAGTCCCCGAGCAACCACCTTGCGGCCAAACGCGACCTCTCTCTGATTTCAACTGCGAAACTGTTTGGAAGGCATGCAGGCCGCCTTTGGAATGATCTATTTTCCTGGGGGCGCTGCCCCCAGACCCCCCGTAGCAACCGGTTCGCGGTTGATCTCGCTGTCTTCACCCCTCTAACAACCCCTTCTCAACTGCGAAGCAGTTGCTACGGGGGTCTGGGGGGCAGAGCCCCCAGGAAAACATAAAAAACAAGCCAGCAACGCAAACACTAACAACAGACGGTCAAGTTCACGCTCGACGAGAACGCGTTTGCTACGTACAACCTCGAGGGCCCACAGCTCGAGGTCGAGCTGCCCAAGCAGGAGCTCCTCGACATGTACAAGGAGATGACGGTCATCCGCCGTATGGAGATGGCCGCCGATGCCCTGTACAAGGCCAAGAAGATCCGCGGTTTCTGCCATCTGTCGACCGGCCAGGAGGCCGTCGCCGTCGGTATCGAGCACGCCATCACCAAGGTCGACAGTGTCATCACGTCGTACCGCTGCCACGGCTTTGCTTACATGCGTGGCGCCTCGGTCAAGGGCGTCATTGCCGAGCTGCTCGGCCGCCGCGACGGTGTCTCGTACGGCAAGGGCGGTTCCATGCATATGTTCGCCAAGAACTTCTACGGTGGTAACGGTATCGTCGGTGCCCAGGTGCCCGTCGGTCTCGGTCTCGCCTTTAACCACAAGTACCGCAACGAGCCGGGCGCTACCTTCACCCTCTACGGTGACGGTGCCTCGAACCAGGGCCAGATCTTTGAGTCGTACAACATGGCCAAGCTCTGGAACATCCCCATCATCTTTGCCTGCGAGAACAACAAGTACGGTATGGGTACCTCTGCGTCGCGCTCGTCCGCCCTCACCGACTACTACACCCGTGGTCAGTACATTCCCGGTCTCAAGATCAACGGTATGGACGTGATTGCCTCGTACGTCGGCTCCAAGTTCGCCAAGGACTGGACCGCCGCCGGCAAGGGCCCCATTGTCCTCGAGTACGAGACCTACCGTTACGGTGGCCACTCCATGTCCGACCCGGGTACCACCTACCGTACCCGTGAGGAGATCCAACAGATGCGCTCGAGCCGTGACCCTATTACTGGTCTCAAGGCCCGCCTCATCGAGGCCGGTATCGCCGATGAGAAGGAGCTCAAGGAGGTCGACAAGGCCGCCCGCAAGTACGTCGACGAGCAGGTCGCCGAGGCCGAGGCTTCGCTTCCGCCCAACGCCGAGCCCAAGATCCTCTTTGAGGACGTCTATGTCCGCGGCACCGAGATTCCTGTTCTCCGTGGCCGTATCCCCGAGGAGAACTACTCGTTTGCTACTCAGTAAGCGGTTCCTCTTTTTCATGTAACCTAATACAACGCTGCAAAATGTCTTGTGTGTGTTTTTTTTTTCTGGGGGGGGGTCGAAACTAAATGTTCTTACAACAACGCTTTGATATAAAGTTGCATTACTAGTTCTAGTATGAGACCTAATGTGACCAACATCGGTCCAACATCGTGATATTTCCAAAAGATTGAAATAATATCAGACCGAAACCACCGACGGTAGTGCTGTTGCTGTGCGTTCTGACGATTAGGCGAGCGAATTCGCAGTTGCTCAGAAACAGCTTTGTGGACACCTCGAGCAACGGGGTTTGCAAAAGCACAGAGCGCCGGCTGATCCACCATGTCGGACAGAGGACAGCCTTCGGGCTACAGATAGTAAGTGTGGCGATGATTTGTAGCTTTGCCGGGTGGATTGACGTGACCACGGCATTTTTTGGTCTTGTTCTGGTATAGTGCCTAAAGATAAGATTTGTGTCGGATGTTAACAACAGTGAGGACATATCAAACAAAGTGCTGTCGGCCGACAGACGGTTTGTCGACAGAGCAGACGACAGCGTGAGCGCCGAGCCAACGTCACTCAAGGGCAAAATCAATGTGCGAGACTTGGGTACACGTGTCGCAAAGGGTGAGGTGCCCAAGAGTGCCCCTGGAATGCAAGCGACCGTCAACGATAGGACCATTAGCCAAAAGCCCAAGCGGGCCAACCGGGGACTGCTGCAGGGCAGCGAGGATTTGGAAACGCTGCGGTACTTCCCGTCTACGGCAGAGGCACGCGAGGCGTTTGAGCTGCTCATGACTTGGGTCCAGGAGTCGCTGGACGACATGCCTCATGACGCAGTGGTGTCTGCGACCGACGCGATTATTGGCGTTGTCAAGGATGACAACATGAAGGAAGCGGACAAGAAGAAAGAGGTCGAGTCACTGGTGGGTCCTGTATCGAGCGAGCGGTTCAATCAGCTGCTGAACATCAGCAAGCGCATTCTGTCCATTGACGACGACATCAAAAAATCGGAGGATGCCGGCAAGATCGACGACGAGCTCGGCGTGGCGGTGACGTTTGACGACGAGGACGACGGCGGGATGGATGTGAGCGACGATGACGACGAAGACGAGGGAAGTGACATTGGTGACGCCGAGGTGCAAAATGAAGTTGTCGAGTCCGACGTGAGCGACAACGAAGAGGTCATTGAGTCTGGCGACGCCAAGGCCGCCGACAGCGACGAGGTTCCAGCCCGCGACATTGATGCGTTTTGGCTCCAGCGTCAGTTACACTCAGTCTTTCCGGATCCGCATACGCTCCAGGAGAAGACTCGCGACGTGTATGAGCTGTTATCGTCGCCCAAGTCGCTGCAAATGGTCCAGAACGAGCTGCTCGAGATTTTCGACTTCGAGCACTACGAGCTGGTACAAAAACTGTCACGCAGTCGCACAAAGATTGTGTGGCTAACGCGACTAGGCCGGGCCGAGACGGGTCCCGAGCGCGACCGCATCGAAACCGAAATGCGCGACGCTGGTCTCGAGTTCGTTCTTCGCGAGCTGCGCGGCGAGACCGAGAAACCAGCCAAGGACGCCGGCATGGAGGTCGACGAAAAGGAGATCAAGGTAAGCGCCCTTGTTGACGTTTAATTTTTTTCCTGGGGGCGCTGCCCCCAGACCCCGAAGCAACTGCTTCGCAGTTGAAAAAAGGTCGAGGATGGTGATCAACCGCGAAGCGGTTGCTACGGGGGTCTGGGGGCAGCGCCCCCAGGAATAAAAAAAAAAGAAAAAGTTTGAAAAGGTTCAGGACTAACATCAGGAGGAGACGGCGCAGGGACTCGTGCCAAATATCGTGGATTTGGATGCGCTGGTGTTTGAGGAGGGAAGCAGACTGTTTACGGCCGACAAGTTTAGCTTGCCAAAGGGAACAACGCGGTCGGTGACAAAGTCGTACGAACAGTTTGACGTGCCGGCTCCCGAAAAGCACAGGGACACGCAGGACAAGCTGATTTATATTTCGCAGCTGCCCGAGTGGGCACAGCAAGCGTTTCCGGCAGACTACAAGACACTTAACACGATCCAGAGCAAGGTGTTTCCGACGGCATTTGAGTCGGATAATAACATGCTCATGTGCGCGCCAACAGGTGCCGGAAAGACCAATGTGGCTCTGCTGGCGATGTTGCGGACTATTGCGCAACACCGTGACGCTGGTCGTGTGGATCTTGATGGTTTCAAGATCGTGTATATCGCACCGCTCAAGGCACTTGTGCAAGAACAGGTGGCACAGTTTTCCAAGCGACTGGAGCCGTTTGGCATCAAGGTTGCCGAACTGACTGGCGACCGTAACCTCACGAAGCAGCAGATATCCGAGACGCAGGTCATTGTGACGACGCCGGAAAAGTGGGATGTTATCACCCGCAAGTCGTCGGATACAAGCTACACCAACCTGGTGCGGCTCATGGTTATTGACGAGATTCATTTGCTGCACGACGAGCGTGGACCCGTTCTCGAGAGCATTGTGGCGAGAACAGTGCGCCGCACTGAGACGAGCGACCTGCCGGTGCGCATTGTAGGTCTGTCGGCGACGCTGCCAAACTACAAGGACGTTGCGCGGTTCATTCGAGCCGAGAACGGCGTCCACTTTTTTGACAGCACGTTCCGGCCGGTGCCGTTGTCACAAAAGTTCATTGGTATTACTGAGCGCAAGGCCATTAAGCGGTACCAGGCCATGAACGACGCATGCTACGACAAGGTGCTTGAGTACGCCGGCAAGCATCAGATGCTTATTTTTGTGCACTCGCGCAAAGAGACCGCCAAGACGGCGCGGTTTTTGCGCGACCGCGCCCAGGAGGAGGGCACGCTCGCCAAGTTTCTGGCCAACGATAACTACTCCAAGGAACTGCTGCGGTCAGAGAGCGAGGAGGCCAACAGCCCCGACCTCAAGGACTTACTGCCAACGGGCTTTGCTATCCACCACGCCGGCCTCAACCGCGCCGACCGTACGTCTGTCGAGGACCTGTTTAGGGAGAGGCGTATTCAAGTGCTCGTGTGTACGGCCACGCTCGCGTGGGGTGTCAATCTGCCGGCGCATACCGTCATTATCAAGGGCACCCAGGTGTACAATCCGGCAAAGGGTCGGTGGTCCGAGCTGTCGGCGCAGGACGTGCTTCAGATGTTGGGCCGAGCCGGCCGTCCTGGCTACGACAGGACAGGCGAGGGCATTATCATTACAGCCCACTCTGAGCTCAACTACTACATGTCGCTGATCAACGCCAAACTGCCGATCGAGAGTCAGTTTATGGCCAAGCTCGCCGACTCGCTCAATGCCGAGGTCTCGCTCGGCACCATCCAGACCCGCGAGCAGGCGGTCGAGTGGCTCGGGTACACGTACCTGTTTGTGCGGATGCTGCGGTCGCCGGCAATCTATCGCGTGGGGCAGAACTACGAGGGCGACCGGACACTTGTGCGCAGACGCAACGACTTGGCGCACTCAGCATTTACGCTGCTTGCGCAAAACAAGCTGATTCTCTACAACGAGGCGTCTGGCCAGGTGCGCCCCACCGAACTCGGCCGCATCGCCTCGCACTTTTACATCTCGCACAGCTCCATGGGCACCTACAACCAGCAGCTCAAGCCGTATCTGACGCCCATCGAGGTGCTGCGGGTGTTTTCGCAGTCGGAGGAGTTCAAGTACATTCCCGTGCGACAGGAGGAGAAGATTGAGATCTCCAAGCTGCTCGACATGGCACCTATCCCCATCAAGGAGTCGGTCGACGAGCCAGCTGCCAAGATCAACGTCCTGTTGCAGGCGTACATCTGCAAGCTCAAGCTCGACGGGTTCGCGCTCGCGGCAGATATGGTGTATGTGACGCAGTCGGCGGGCCGCCTGCTGCGGGCCATGTACGAGATTTGTTTGGTGAAGCGGTGGGCAGCCTTGACACGTCTGTCTCTCGACTTGTGCAAGATGGTCGAGCGGCGCATGTGGCTGTCCAACTCACCACTGCGGCAGTTTCCGCGCGTCTCGGCCGAGGTCATCCGCAAGACCGAGGCGTCGCAGATGCCGTGGTCGCGGTACTTTGACCTGGCAGACCCGGCCGAGGTCGGACAGGCCATCCGCATGGAGTCCAAGGGCCGCGAGGTGTACCGCATGATCCAGCAGTTTCCGCGCTTTGACACGTCGGCGCACTTCCAGCCGATTTCGCGGACTCTGCTGCGGGTCGAGCTGGTGATCCAGCCGCGGTTCGAGTGGAACGCCGAGGTGCACGGCGCTTCCGAGACGTTTTTGTTGGTGGTCGAGGATGGCGACGGCGAGCGCATTCTGTATAATGATACGTTTGTGCTGCGGCAGAAATACGCCGACAGCGAGCACATTGTTGACTTTGCCGTTCCTCTCAGCGACCCACTGC
Organism: Tardiomyces blankii; assembly: GCA_024734315.1. NCBI lineage: Eukaryota > Fungi > Ascomycota > Dipodascomycetes > Dipodascales > Trichomonascaceae > Tardiomyces > Tardiomyces blankii. Next base: position 1,423,802 of record JANSJT010000035.1, read on the forward strand.
CGCCCAACTACTTTGTGTCGCTCGTGTCGGAGAAGTGGCTTCACTGCGAAACCAAAATTCCGCTCACGTTCAACAAGCTCCACCTGCCGGCCAAGTTCCCGGCCCACACGCCTCTGCTGGACATTGAGCCGGTGCCGGTGTCGGATCTTAAGAACCCCGGTTACGAGGCAGCGTTCCCGTTCTCCAAGTTCAACGCTATCCAGAGCCAGGCGTTCCATGCGCTGTACCGCACCGAGGACAATGTGTTTATTGGTGCTGCGACGGGCAATGGCAAGACGGTGTGCGCTGAACTGGCGTTCCTCAAGTATTGGGACGCCGGTGGCCAAGGCAAGGTCATTTATCTGAACCCGTTCCAGCAGCAGATTGATGCGCTTGTCACAGATTGGACCAAGCGGTTTGCTGAAGTCAATGGCGGAGTGTCGTTTGGCAAGGCGAGTGGAGATCTGCAGGCTGATTTGGTGGTCCTTGCCGAGAACGACGTGCTGCTGGCGACGCCCGAGCAGTGGGATGTTGTGAGTCGCAAGTGGCGCAAGAAGAAGCAGGGCAAGTTTGTGCAGCGAGTGGAGCTCGTGATTGCCGACGAGCTGCAGATGATTGGCGGCTTCAACGGTGCCGTGTACGAGCTGTTGCTAGCACGCCAGCGGCTCATGGCCGCCCAGCTCGAGGCCACAGTCCGCACTGTCGGCCTCAGCGTGCCGCTCGCTAACGGCCGCGACATTGCCGAGTGGCTTGGTGCCAAGGGCCAGGCGGTGTTCAACTTTGCGCCGAGCGAGCGCGTCAACTTCCCGCTCAAGGTCCGGCTGTCGTCGTTTACGATCCCGCATCACCCGTCGCTCATGATCGCCATGGCCCGTCCGACGTACGCGGCTGTTAGCCAGTCGGACGAGCAAAAGAGCGTTGTGTTTGTCAACGACCGTCGCCAGTGCATCGAGACGAGCATTGACATTGCCCGCCTCGCCACGACAGACGATAAGACCTTTTTGGCGATCGAGCAGGACCGCCTCCAAAAGTACCTGCCGCGCGTCCAGGACCCGAACCTTGGCGAGTGTCTGCCACTTGGTATTGGCCTCTACTACCCGTCGATGGCTCCCGGCGACAAGAAGCTCGTCGAGACTCTGTACGAGGCTGGCGCGATCCGTGTGCTCATCGCCTCGATCGAGACATGCTGGTACTGCCCTGCCGGCGACCTGGTGGTGATCATGGGCACGCAGTTCTACGAAGGCCGTGAGCACCGCTACCTCGACTACCCGATCAGCGACATCCTGCAGGCGACCGGCAAGTCGCGTGCCAATGTGCTTGTGCTCACCAACGCCACCAAGCGTGACTACTACCATAAGTTCCTCAGCGAGGCCCTCCCAATCCAGAGCCACCTCCACGAGTACCTGGCCGACACGCTCGTGGCGGAGATCACCGAAAAGACGATCCAGTCGCCCGAGGACAGCATGGACTGGCTCACGTACACGCTGTTCTACCGGCTTCTGAACCTGAACCCGAGCTTCTATGGCCTCGAGGATGTCTCGCCCGACGGTCTCAGCGAGTATCTGTCGGACCTCATCGACTCGACGCTTAAGGAACTGGCGGACGCCAAGGTCATTGACCGCGACGACGAAGACGACTCGATCGAGCCGCTCAACAACGCGTTCATTGCGACGCACTACGCTGTCTCGTTCATCACAATGCAGATCTTTGTGGCCAGTCTGAGTGCCAAGACCCGGTCACGCGGTATTCTGGATGTCGTCTCGTCGGCCGCAGAGTACGAGACGCTGCCCGTCCGCACGCACGAAGACAAGGAGCTGGCATCGATCTACCGCCGCCAAAAGTACACTGTTGCGGAACCCAACTATGAGAGTCCTGCGTTCAAGGCGTTTACGCTACTCCAGGCCCACATGAGTCGCACGCCGCTGTCGCCCGACCTCGTCGCAGACCGGGAACTCGTCCTCAAGCCAGTCGTCCGCCTTCTATCGGCGGCCGTCGACGTGCTCTCCAGCGAGGGATATCTCAACGCCCTCAACGCCATCGATCTCTGCCAGCGCATCGTCCAGGGCATCCAGGACAAGGACTCGCCTCTGCTCCAGATCCCGTACTTCTCGGCCGACATCGTTGCCCGCTGCAACGCCAGCAACATCTCCACCGTCTACGACTTTATGGAGATTGTCGAGGATGACGACCTGCGTAACCGGCTCCTGGGCTTTGACGACGAGGACCCCCGCATGGCGGCCGTAGCAGACTTTGTCAACAAGTACCCGAACATCGACATCACCGCCGATGTCGCCACTGACGAGGTCCGTGCCTCGGAGCCGGCCCGTCTGCGTGTCCATCTGACTCGCCACGACCTCGAGGACGACGAGGAGGCCGATGTCGCCGTGTCGGCCCACCGGTTCCCGTTCCCGAAACGCGAGAACTGGTGGATCGTCGTTGGCAACGACGACAAGCGCCAGCTCTACGGCATCAAGAGCGTCTCGATCCTCCGCGCGTCCCAGGACGTCAACGTCGACTTCATCGCGCCCGTCTCTGGTCCGCTCGATCTCAAGGTCTGGTGTCTCTGCGACTCGTACGTCGGCGTCGACAAAGAAATCCCAGATCCCATCCGTGTCGATGTCCTTCCCGGCGACGACGACAATGCCGACGTCGAAATGAACGACTAATCTGTATATTAATTTTATGTCATGTCCTTCTGACGTTCTTTTCCTGGGGGGCTCTGCCCCCTAGACCCCCCCGTAGAAACCGCTTCGCAGTTGATAGAAGGTCTCGTCGAGATGAACGACTACTCTGTATATTAATTTTGTGTCATGTCCTTCTGACGTTCTTTTCCTGGGGGGCTCTGCCCCCCAGACCCCCCGTAGCAACTGCTTCGCAGTTGAAAAGGAGGCCTTCTATCAACTGCGAAGCAGTTGCTACGGGGGTCTGGGGGCAGAGCCCCCAGGAAATCAAAAAAAAAAAAAAAAGCGCTCTAGCCGATGGTGAACCTATGCATGATATGCGCATTGTTACAGCCGTGCGTCCCTGTTGCTCTTCAACCTCTCACGGACTGTGTATTTCAGTTGTCAGCCCTGGAGGCGAGACTGCTGCTTGCGGACGTTTCACAATGAAGTGAGTGCTCGTGTGTGATGAGAAAACAGAGATGGATTGCTGACTACAGGTTCTTCATTGACGACCTCCCGGTGCTCTTCCCGTACGACAAAATATACCCAGAGCAATATGAGTATATGAGCGACATTAAAAAGTCGCTCGACGTGGGCGGTAACTGTATTCTGGAAATGCCGTCCGGGACTGGCAAGACAGTATCGCTGCTGAGTCTGACGGTCGCGTACCAGATGCACTATCCCGAGCACAGAAAGATTGTTTACTGCTCGCGAACGATGTCAGAGATCGAAAAGGCACTTCATGAGCTCAAGAACTTGATGAAGTACCGTGCCAAGGAGCTGGGTTATGTAGAGGATTTTCGTGGATTGGGTCTGTCGAGTCGAAAGAACTTGTGTCTGCACCCCAGAGTCCGGCGAGAGCGCAACGGTGCTGTAGTCGATGACAAGTGCCGCAGTATGACGAATGGCGTCGCGCGGTCGCGCAAAGAGGCCGGAGACGACAGCGTTGAGCTGTGCGACTATCACGACAACCTGGACAACCTCGAGCCTCACAACCTGATTCCGCCTGGCGTGTTTACGTTTGACGACCTGCTCAAGTACGGCGAGCGCATGAAGACGTGCCCATACTTTACGGTGCGACGCATGATGTCGTTTTGCAACATTATCATCTACTCATACCACTACTTGCTGGACCCCAAGATCGCCGAGCGTGTCTCCAAGGAGCTGTCGAAGGACTCGATCATCATCTTTGACGAGGCGCACAATATCGATAACGTTTGCATCGAGTCGTTGTCGATCGACATCACCGAGGACTCGCTGCGGAGAGCGGCGCGTGGTGCGGCGTCGCTGGGCCGTGCTGTCGACGACGTCAAGCGCACCGACGCCAAAAAGCTGCAAGACGAGTACAGCAAGCTGGTCGAGGGCCTGCGGGAGGCCGAGGTGGCGCGGGGCGAGGACCTGTTTATGGCGAACCCAGTGCTGCCGGACGACCTGCTCACCGAGGCGGTGCCTGGCAACATTCGCCGGGCCGAGCATTTTGTGGCGTTTCTCAAGCGGCTTATTGAGTACCTCAAGACGCGTATGAAGGTGCTGCACGTTATTTCCGAGACGCCCAACTCGTTTCTCAAGCACCTCAAGGAGATCACATTTATTGAGCGCAAGCCGCTGCGGTTTTGTTCTGAGCGGCTCAACTCGCTGGTGCGGACGCTCGAGCTCACGGAGATCGAAGACTTTATCGCGCTCAAGGAGATTGTCACGTTTGCGACGCTCGTGTCGACGTACGAAAAGGGGTTCCTTCTCATTCTCGAGCCGTTTGAGTCCGACCAGGCGACGGTGCCGAACCCGATTCTCCATTTTACGTGTCTCGACGCGTCTATTGCCATGAAGCCCGTGTTTGACAGGTTCAGTTCCGTCATCATCACGTCCGGAACCATCTCGCCGCTCGACATGTACCCCAAGATGCTCAACTTCGACACCGTCATCCAGCAGTCGTACTCCATGTCGCTGGCGCGCCGGTCGTTCCTGCCCATGATTGTCACCAAAGGCTCGGACCAGGTGGCGATCTCGTCGCGGTTTGAGATCCGCAACGACCCGTCGGTTGTCCGCAACTACGGCAACCTGCTCATCGAGTTCGCCAAGCTGACGCCCGACGGCCTCGTGGTGTTCTTCCCATCGTACCTGTACATGGAGAGCATCATCAGCATGTGGCAGACCATGGGCGTGCTGGATAACGTGTGGAAGTACAAGCTGATTTTGGTGGAGACTCCAGACAGCCAGGAGACGTCGCTGGCGCTCGAGACGTACCGCACAGCGTGCTCCAACGGACGCGGCGCCGTCATGTTTTGTGTCGCGCGAGGCAAGGTGTCCGAGGGCATCGATTTCGACCATCAGTACGGCCGGACCGTGCTTATGATCGGCGTGCCGTTCCAGTACACAGAGTCGCGTATTCTCAAGGCGCGCCTCGAGTTCCTGCGCGACACGTACCATATCCGGGAGAACGATTTCCTGTCTTTCGACGCAATGCGACACGCCGCCCAGTGTCTGGGGCGCGTACTCCGCGGCAAGGAGGACTACGGAATCATGGTTCTCGCGGACCGCCGCTTTGCTAAGAAGCGCAACCAGCTGCCCAAGTGGATCAACCAGGCGATTCTCGACGCGGACGTCAACCTGTCGACCGACATGGCCGTCGCGACCGCCAAGAAGTTCCTCCGGACCATGGCCCAGCCGCTCAATGCCGCCGACCAGCAGGGCGTCTCGGTCTGGGATCTCACCGATCTCGAGCGGTACCAGCTCGAAAAGCGACAGGAGACCACCATGGGCACTGCCTCTGCCAAGGAGGCTGACGGCGCGCAGCTCATGGAAATCGACGAAAACGACTCGGACAACGAGGAAATGATGAATCTCTAAGTGTACACTAATGCATCTTTTGTCTTACGAATTTTTTTCCTGGGGGCGCTGCCCCCAGACCCCCGTAGCAACTGCTTCGCAGTTGAACTCCTCCGAGCCCAGATCAACTGCGAAGCAGTTGCTACGCGGGTCTGGGGGTGGAACCCCCAGGAAAAAAAGTATGGCCAGGACATGACCAATAGTGTGGAGTTCCAACCGCACTGAGCCCAAATCAACTGCGAAGCAGTTGCTACGGGGGTCTGGGGGTGGAACCCCCAGGAAAAAAAAAAAAGGAACAGCATGGCCAGGACATGACCAATAGTGTGGAGTTTCAACTGCACCGAGCCCAGTTCAACTGCGAAGCAGTCGCTACGGGGGTCTGGGGGTGGAACCCCCAGGGAAAAAAGAACAGCATGGCCAGAACATGAGCAATCTATTATTACTATGTGAGTCGTAACGTCGTGACGGTGTGTGACGGTCAGGCGGCGACCTCGGTAAACTCCTGCTGCGAGGGCGAGCCAAACTCGGCTAGCAGGAACTCCTTGATTTGAGGATAGATGATGTCAGAGGTCTCGCCGGAGAACTTGTGGAGAATGCCCCGTTGCCGGTAGTACTCGACCAGCGGGTACGTCATCTCGTGGTACTTGTCGAGACGCTCCTTAAACGTCTGCGGGTTGTCGTCGGGCCGCTTGGTCAGTGGCTCGCCCGTGACGTCGTCGAGGCCCGGGACCTTGGGCGGGTTGAACGTCAGGTTGTAGACGCGGCCGCTGGCGGCGTGGACCCATCGGTTCTCGATGCGGTCGAGAATGACGCTCTCCGGGACATCGAGCTCGACGACGAGGTTGAGCTCGGCGTCATTGTCGCGCAGAACAGCGTCGAGCGGCGGGGCCTGCGACTGAGTGCGTGGGAAGCCGTCTAAGATCCAGCTGGCCCGGTTGTTAAGCCACCCTCTCTGGCTGAGCTCGCCCGTCAGCAGGCTCACCATGACGCTGTCGGGTACGAGACCGCCGCTTTTCATGATCTCAGCTGCTTGTAGACCCACTTCGGTCCCGTTTCGAATGTTCTCGCGGAGAAGATCGCCCGACGAGATGGTCTGGATGGCCGCAAAGTCTCGCATGACCCGCAAAGTCTGGGTGCCTTTGCCGGCGCCCGGGGCGCCCAAAAAAAGTGCTCTCACTGGCCTCAGCGCTCGAGACATTTTGACGGAAAGGCACGCCAGTGCGTATGAATAGGTTGACTGCTTGGTATGACGCGGCCACGACGCGTGACTGCTGGCGGCCCTTTAATACTTTTTTGCCTGCTCGAGCGGGGTACGTTGAGTTTGAGCCCGGCTGTGTGACAGCCGCACCGACGTTGATAGTGGTGGTAGTTACCAGTGTTTGGTGTTTGACCGGGCGTGAGGCCTTAGTACTAAAAAGGCAAACAGCTTGACTATGAAAGAGCTGATTGGATGCTAGATACGAATAAATATAGTCTTTGGGCGAACAACGACACCCGCACGCCACCGCGATAGCGACCGATGAGGCCCCGGTGCGGCTGTGCCGAAACCGGTACAGTATCGGCGCGGACCGGCCAGGTTCCGAGGCGGCCGGCTACAACGGAGACCGACGTGGATTTTCACGTGAGTCGTATGGTGCGACTACCAGTAGGACATGGAGTGGATCCTGCCGATGCAGTCGACGAGCCCATGCTCGATGTGGTGGAAGCGTCCGTCTCGGCTAAACTCCGATACTGTTCTTTGCCGACGTGCATGCATGTCTGCATTATGCTCAGAACGATGCTCAGAACTATGCTCAGAACCAGGCTTAGAACCATATGCTTAGAACATGCTCAGTACCATGTTCAGAACCCGAAAATGTCGTCAATGGCGTTTTTCTTTTTCTTTTTCTTTTCCTTGGTTTTGTCTCTATGTTTTTCCTTGGATTGATCCTTTGGCTTGTCTTTGGGCTTGTCCTTTGACTTGTCCTTCGGTTTGTCCTTTGACTTGTCCTTGGGTTTATCTTGTTGGTCCTGGGCTGGTGTCGCCTGCACTGGCCGGTAGCCGGGTCCGAGGCTATCTGTTCTATCAGCAATCGCTGGAAAGCCACCATCTTCTGTTTCCCTTTTTGCCCTCTTTACTTTGGCTCCCACCAGATCAACGTCCGGGCTGCTCCGCTTCCTAATGACTTCACGCGAGACAGACTGGCCCAGATCCAGGTCCAGATCCAGCCCTGGACCACCTGCCGGTCCCTTGGAGACCGACTCCACCTCGGCAACCGGAACCACAGGCGCCCTTTTAGGAGTAGCGAATGGCAAAAGAACGGAATATATGCGAGCAAGTGCCGCCGTCAATGCAAATCCCAGTGCGACAAACTGGCCCTGCGCAAGCACGCTCTGAAACGCCCTATAAGCCGAAGGCGCAAGCTTCCACACAATAAAGTCAACCTGTTTTGTGCACTTGTGCAGTGGGCGCCCATTCTCGATCAACTGGGCGCACTTGCGATGCAGCATCGAAAATTGTCCCCACCATCGTGCAACTCGGTGCTGGTTCTTGTTGCGAAAGTACAGCAGGTGGATCAGCTCTGTCTCGCTACGGAGTTTTTGTAGAGCATTGGTATCATCCTGTGCCATGATACATGTGCCAGGTTTTTTATCTCCGTTGTAGTGGCACTGAGTGAATGCTGAATCTTGGAAGTCGGGATGTCGAAAACCACAGGTTCTATGCACACAAGTATTTTGCATCGCACGGCTGGACCCCAATTTATTTCATCATCGCCCCACCGGCTGATTCCGTCAACGAACTTGCTTTGCCACTACAGCCAGAGTGGTCCTATCATTTAAAACACTACTTTATAAACATTTGGATTATCATGATTCGAAGACTATCGACTGTCAGCCCGCTTCTGCGACGTGCTATGGCGCCGCGGCCCCGCATGGGCATTTCACTCGCAACCCGATCTTTCCAGACTACACCTCGCCGTTTGAACGAGCCTGTTACCACCCCGCCATCAAACGATGCGTCTGGAAAGTACCGCGTTGTGATGGCTGTGCGCGACCCAACCGACGAGACTGGCGAGATCAAGGAGTTTGTGACTGAGTCTGATCAGCTGCTTGAACCAGAGCTCAACGAGCGCCAGCGCGAGCGTCTCAAGGATGCGTACCAGCTTATGTTCAAGTGCAAAGTGTGCAACACTTCCAACAGCCATACCGTGTCCAAGCAGGCCTACAACCATGGCACGGTTCTAGTCGAGTGTCCTGGCTGCAAGAACCGGCATCTGATTGCCGATCATCTCAAGATTTTTGGCCAGGACCAAAAAACGCTAGAGGAGATTCTTGCTTCAAAGGGCCAAAAAGTTACCTATGTGAACCTCAATGATCTGGCCGAAGCCGAGCCTTCCAATGGCACCGGTTCCAACGGCCCCAGTGGCTCTCAGTAAAGGGCCCAAAGTACATCCAGGACAGTCGGCAGTTAACCCGGCCTTGTATATAGTATTTATTGCGTTAATGCCATTAATTAAATGATGCAGTCTAGTCATGGGTATCGTGTAGAGTCCGGTAGCGCACTTCTTCAAAATCCGCCAGCGTCCCAACCGCGAAGCGGTTGGGTCAGGGGGCAGCGCCCCCCAAGAACAGAAACAAATCATCGACCCGTGGGTATCGTAGGCCTGTCTGGGATACTATCTCCCGTATTCGGCTGAGCCGGTTGAGGAGCCGGCGCCGGCTCGGTGTACGAGTGGTGCCGTTTTGGCTTGAGAATCAGAATAATGATGAGGCCCACAATAATGAGGACCAGCAGCAAGATGATCTTGCACTTTTGCGTCCGCTTCTGGTAGTGCGTGGCCTGGACGAGCTCCTTATCGGCGCCCTTGACGTTGGTGTACATTGTCTCGATATTGTAGTCGATGCGGTCGAGGAGCGTGCCCTGGTCAATGACCATTGTTTGCATATCGCGAAAGATCTCGGCGACTTCCAAAATGCCCTGAGCGATCTTACTAATCTCCTGCTCGCGTTGGCGCAGGTTCACGTCCTCGACGACGGCGAGGCGCGATGATTCCTGCAGCGCACTCTGCGACATGGCCACGTCGGCCGCGTCCTCGGCGACCGGGTCATAGCCTCCTCCTCCTCCTCCTCCTCCAGAGCTGCTGCCGCCTCCCAGTCCCGGCGACGGCCCGCGCTCTGTCGGATACGAGTCGTTACGCAGGGCCTTGAGGTAGTTTGACTGCATTTTGCGAAAGGTCGTGCTCATTTCCTGGACACGTGTTGCGAGCGAGATCTTCATGTTGGCGCTCATTTTCTGCTCAGCCGGCGTCGACGCACCGGCCGTCATCTGTTCAAACCGCTTAATGAGACCCTGGCACTGGTGTAGCGTGCTCGTGATGTCGTATGTGAGCTCTTCAATCTGGCGTTCGTCGTGTGTGCGGTCGTCGAACCCGGGCAAAATATTGCGCTTGTGAAGAACCTGTAGCCTCGTAATCTTGCCCTTGACCTCGGCCAGCAGCTCGTCTACCTCCTCGGACACGTCTACCCAGCTTGGCGGCAGCACGTCCATTTCAATTGCGATTTCGTCGGGCCTCGCCTCCCCCGTCAGGAGTCCTCTCTCGTCGTCCGGGGTCTCACCACTCAGCCGCGAGAGCATGCCCGTGCCGCCGGTCGACAGCTGCGGATGATGCGCATAGCTCTGACGGTACGATATGTATAAATTCGTGCGGTCGCGGAACATTGTCAATTCCGCAAATGGACGCCAGTTTGCCTTGTGATGACTGGCGGTGGTGGCATCTGAGGCGGGGCGGGGTAGGAATGGTTTTGTTACAGTTATTAATGATCAGTACTGATTATTCATTGGTAATACTCCTAAAGGTTTTGCCCGCCCGCTATTTGGCATGATCCCCATCTTTATTCTTTTTCCTGGGGGCGCTGCCCCCAGACCCCCGTAGCAACTGCTTCGCAGTTGGGATCGAGCTTTAGCCGGGGTCCAAGGATGTTGTTGCGTATCTGGACAAAAGGCTCCAGAGTAAGATGGTAGTCGATCACAGCTTGTTAGGAGGCTTTTTTGAACTAGTCCACACACACGGCTTTGTTTCAACCGCGAAGCGGCTATTACGGGGCTCTGGTGGCAACGCCATCAGACCCGGGAAAAAGACAACCGAAACCCAGTTGGATCGTCTGCGGTTCTTAGCGGCCTGACAGAGGCGCCCCGAAATGGCCGGTCGATCCGGCTCAACTGCGAAGCAGTTGCTACGGGGGTCTGGGGGCAGAGCCCCCAGGAAAAAAGACCACCGCTTTTCGCAGAGGCACGAGTCGTTCTAATACACTTAGTGTCGGTGGAATTAATACAGGTAGTGCCGACCGAGAAGCGCCGGTTTTGGCCATTGCAACGATGAACTACAGCGACAATTGAAATATAATGCCTCCCCGTGTATATGTCCGCGTGCTCTTGAGCGCGAGTGATGCATGTCCTTTTGCGGACGCAGCTAAGAGGATATCGCCCAATTTACATGTATCCTGTCCTGTTTACGCGCCTACGTTCGTTGAAAATGTCGTTACTTTGACTGGCAGTCTCCCTGTGGTAGTTAGTGCAAGTAGTAACCAGTAGTTCTACCTCGGGGCCTGTCCACTAACAGCAGACTGTTCCTAGAGCGGCTCCTGCGAAAGCATTGACCTTTCTGGCGACTCGCGAGCAGCTCCGTGCGTGGAATACCACTAGAAGAACTGCACAGACAACTGGGCCAGTCCGCCAGCTGCCGCTGTCATGCGAATTTTCAGTGGTAGTCCCGCCTGAAGACTTGGCGCTTGCAGTAACATACTTTATGACCTCGCTGGAGCAGCCCAGTGTGCAGCCCGGACCTCTTTATGATCCCGCAAGGCCATGCTGTCCCAGGTACGTCTACCTTCGAGAGTCCAATGGCCCATCCACCTGCACCCCATCTGCGATAGGAAGGTCGAGCCGGGCTCGCCGCCAACGCCGGCAGGACGCCGGCAGATTGAGACGTACAACGCGCGCCTGCCACAGCAGAGATGCGCTTGTCCCAGCTGACACGGCCGCGCTCAACATCCAGTGCGAACCGCAAATCATCGCGCAACGAGCGTACACAGTGCCCTGCTCACGTCGACGTCTCCAACGCAAGTGGAGGGACCTCGTCAACGTACAGAGGCGCACAGGCGCGTGCATCGAACTCGACAGGGCGCAACGCAAAGACCGCGGCGGCGCTCCTATCACGGTTTTGCGTCTTTCTGGACCGGAATACGCAGTGTCTGCTGCGGGCCAATCCCTCGTCGTTTTGTTCTCCGAGGATCGGTCGCGGTCAACCGCTATCTGCAGGGACTCTGTAGTCTCGGGCCCCATGTGCCCGGGTCAAGGTCCTTCTGACGGTCACCCCAGCAGCAAGCGCGCTTAAACCAGATATATCAGAGTTTTTTTGCTCTTGCTCTTTTTACTATCTGCAATGATTAGATTACCGGCTACGTTCGCCATTTCTGTCGCTTCACAATGCACCATTGACGCAGTCTATCTGCACTTGCACTTCGCCCCATTGACATGACCCCAAGGGCCCTAGTCCCTGTCCTCTGTGTACCTTGGGGATCACGAGACAACGGCAGTCACAGGCCGGCACTCAGAGCCAGCTAGGTTAAGTCTAGGTCCTGGTTGCGCATGTACCACCATCAGCTACAAAACGTAACGTCTGCGCCAAAATACGTTCGCCAGCCGTGCCAAATGCAATGCCGACGATGGCCCAAACATCCCTCGACCAATGGCTGGCGCGCGATTCTATATTTGTCTTCTCCAGGGTGGTACTACTATAGCCGTCCTATTACCAGCTGTATTGCCGTCTTCATCCTAGAGTGCGCGACTTGGGAACTACCCACAGCTATCATTAGCCTATGCGACTTGCTCACATTCGACGCACGTTGCCGCACAATGCCCAACGGGCGGCGTGGTAGGCGCATGGGATTTTTTTACCCTGCTATGAAAAATTCCCCCGCCGATCTCACACAGACCCTTCATAAAAAAGCAGCAACACCACTGGGTCCACGCCTTGCACGACGCAGTCTTTGCACACCAGCACCACCTTGTCCAAGAAAAATGTCGCAGGAACTCTCGCACCCGCTTATCAAGGACGGATGGTTCATGGAGATCTCCGACACCATGTGGCCCGGTGAGGCCATGTCGCTCCGTGTCAAGGAGATCCTCTACGCCAAGAAGTCCAAGTACCAGGATGTATGTTGAAGTCGAAATTCTTGATCAGCCATTGACATCTACCTTGGTTTTATTTTTTTTTTCTTGCCAATGGCCCCCGGGATCCAATGCTAACAGCAGGTCCTTGTATTTGAGTCGACTGACTTTGGCAACGTCCTTGTCCTCGACGGTGCTATCCAGGTCACCGAGCGCGACGAGTTTGCCTACCAGGAGATGATTGCCCACCTTGCGCTCAACTCGCACCCGAACCCCAAGAAGGTTCTTGTCATTGGCGGCGGCGACGGCGGTGTCCTCCGTGAGATCGTCAAGCACTCTTGCGTCGAGGAGGCGGTTCTGTGCGACATTGACGGCGACGTCATTGAGGTGTCGAAGAAGTACCTGCCGTCGCTGTCGGTCGGCTTCAAGCACCCCAAGGTCAAGACCCACGTTGGCGACGGCTTCAAGTTCCTCCAGGAGAACAAGGACTCGTTTGACGTCATTATCACCGACTCGTCCGACCCCGAGGGCCCCGCCGAGACTCTGTTCCAGCAGCCGTACTTTGAGCTCCTGAGCGGTGCTCTCACCGAAAAGGGTGTCATCACCACCCAGGCCGAGTCCATCTGGCTCCACCTCAACATCATCAAGGACCTCAAGAAGGCCTGCGGCAAGGTGTTCCCGGTCGCCGAGTACGCCTACTGCACGATCCCCACTTACCCGTCGGGTCAGATCGGCTTTATGGTCTGCTCCAAGGACGCCAGTGCCAACGTCAAGAAGCCGCTCCGCGAGTGGTCCGACGACGAGGAGGCCACCCTCAACCGCTACTACAACAAGCGCATCCACGAGGCCTCGTTTGTCCTTCCCAACTGGGCCCACAAGGCCCTCAACGTCGACAACTAAGCGTCGGCCCGTTGTCGCAGGCCAGCCCTAGTGCTGCCGTGTTTCTATTATCTATTCCGGTCCCGCGCACGAGCGCTGCGGCCTTGTGCCGTGTTTCATGTAGCAATCTAGCTCTGTGTTGCTTCTTTTTTTTTTTTTTCCTGGGGGCGCTGCCCCCAGACCCCCGCAGCAACTGCTTCGCAGTTGATCTCGACGTTCTTTGCCTTGTGTCCTTTTTTTTCCTGGGGGCGCTGCCCCCAGACCCCCCGTAGCAACTGCTTCGCAGTTGATCTCAACGTTCTTTGCCTTTCGTCAAACAGAGACCCCAATTCAACAGCCCGAAGCAGTTGCTTTGGGGCTCTGGGACATCGGTCACAGGACAAAAAAAGTTCTGTTAGGACTGGTTGTCAAGTTCGTCAAACAGAGACCCCAATTCAACGGCGAAGCAGTTGCTTCGGGGCTCTGGGACATCGGCTACAGGACAAAAACAAGTTCTATTTGGACTGGTTGTCAAGTTCGTCAAACAGAGACCCCAATTCAACTGCGAAGCAGTTGCTACGGGGGTCTGGGGGCAGCGCTCCCAGGACAAAAAAAGGTCCATTAGGACTGGTCGTCAAGTTCGTCAAACAGAACCCCCAGTTTAACTGCGAAGCAGTTGCTACGGGGGCCTGGGGGCAGCGCCCCCAGGAAATAAACAAGGAGCCAAAGTAATGCGTCTATTAGGACTGGTCGTCAGGTTCGTAATCTATGCAGGGTTTCTAAACTGGGCCTGGAGCCAGATGCGGTACATCTTGAGCTTGCGCTGGCGGTTGACAATGAGCCGGCGGTCGGTGGCGATCTTGATCTCTTCGAGCTCCTTGCAGAAGATGTCGCGCAGCTCTTCCTCGGTGAAGAAGTAGACGCGCGTGCCGTCACCGCGGATGTAGAAGTTCTCGTCGAGGAGACGCCCGCCCTTGAACCGCAGCTGCGCCAAGTCGTAGCGGCCGTAGTCGCGGAACAGCACCTCACCGCCGGGCTTGAGGAGGCGCCGAATGTTGCGCATCGCCTGGGGCCACTGCTCGGGCGCCAGGGCCGAGAAGACGAAAATGAGCACCACAATGTCCATCGAATGTGGCTCGACTCCCTCGGGCAGCTTGCCCTCCGGGTCCGCCAGGTCCCACACGGCGGCGTGTGCGTGCTTGAGATCAAACTGCTCGGACGTGCGCACCAGCTCGACGGCGCGCGGTGAGAAATCCACGCCCGTGATGTGCAGCCCCGGGTTCTCGTTGGCAGACAGAACCGGGAACATCGTGTTGCCGGCACCGCATCCGACCTCGATGATGTTGGTCGGCGGCGCGTCGGCCTGCGTGGCGGCATATAGCTGCGGAAACTCGACTCGCAGCCACTTGCGGTCCTTGAAAAACTTCTCCTTGTTGTTGCGGTAGAAAATATCCCAGTACTTGGCCGGCTGCGACATGTACAGCTTCTTGTCAAAGTCCTTGACGGGCGTCTGCTTTTGCTGCGCGAGCTTCTCTTCTGCCTCGATCCGTTGCTCCTCTCCCCACTCTACGTGATCCCTGTTGTCAGTATGTTGTTCTGGTGGTACGTTCATCGGACAACTTGCCATGCGTTATGGTTCCATACTTCCTCCTCGTTGGTCAGGTACCGCTGTCCAAACTGGAATGGCCGGTCGCCCCGCTCGGCGCGCGAGAGTTCCTTGGCCGTCTCTGCGGGGGTCTCGGTCTGAAATTCCGCAGGAACAGCGGGCTCTGGAGATTCGCTCTGTGTCATTTGTTTTTTGTGCTACAGGCGCGCGTCTATGGTACGCGGTGTCGTACTTTCTGTCTTTTTACTGATAACCGAAATTTTTCGGGGCTTATCGTGCATTTCCTAACCCGGGTTCTGGCTTACGGCCTTGGTGCGCTTCTATTTCCTGAGTGTGCTGGCCCCAGACCCCATGGCAGCTGCTTCGCAGTTGGATAGAGGCTTAGAATACTGAAGACAAAAAAAAATGTTGGTTAGATCAAACGACAACAAAGCAAAAAGAAATTGACACGGACAGGAATTGAACCTGCAACCCTTCGATTTCAACGAAAACGCTGGAGTCGAAAGCTCTACCATTGAGCCACCGCATCACTTTCTGCAATTTTTAAATTCGTGTTTATTACGTAGACTTGTAGAATAAAGTGAAAAATACTGAAAAATACAGTAAAAACCGATAAAAACTGCAAAATGAAGCGGCGCAGCTACTATACAGTAATTGATTTCCTACTGCATACCGAGTCTACCTTACCAACTGGCGAGACCGCGAGATGGCGCGGGCCTTTTTTTTTTTTTCCTGGGGGCGCTGCCCCCAGACCCCCGTAGCAACTGCTTCGCAGTTGAAATGCGGGAGTCGTCAACCGCGAAGCGGTTGCTACGGGGGTCTGGGGGTGGAACCCCCCAGGAAAGAAAGTGGTCTCGCCGCGACACCGTGGACAACGGCAAAGTCGTACAGCACCTACCCCACAAGGGACCACATAACCGCAGAAACCAGGAACAAGGAACCATTTGTACTTAATGTAGATCCCATGCACGCCAGCACAACGCGAGCAAAGATTGCAAGAAACCATAGAGGGTACATTTAGCGTTTCAGAAATAAGCCGCAGGGTGCAATCCAACGAGGTTCATTCGTCCCGGATGGAACCGACCGAGAAAAGACTAGCGACCAAGCCAAGCAACCGACAATGCCACAGCCTAGAGGAACAGGAGTAAGGCTGGATCGGCTGCCAGGCACGACGATGTCCGTTGTGAGACGAGCTTGCAGACACGCAGGAACGAGCCGCCAATGCAACTCTTTCACGTGAAGCGCGGCCGAAAAAGTCAAACAGTGAATAATTATTCCCTGGCGACATCGCACAAGGACATCATGCAGTTCAGCGGAGAGAGGCATAACACTTATCCTTCCCTGGGGGCGCTGCCCCCAGACCCCCGGGTAGCAACCGCTTCGCGGTTGGTCTTTCAATACCGTCATTAGTTCAACTGCGAAGCAGTTGCTACGGGGGTCTGGGGGCAGAGCCCCCAGGAAAAAAAAAAAAGAGGGCATCAGGGATCTATACATGAACCCACGGGATCAACAGGGCCAACAGGGCAAAAATGCCCGCACCATGCGCCCGGACATCGCTGCACGAATCCAAGTGCGGTCGCCACCAAGGAGCAAAGATTGCGTGAATCGGGGCGGTAAGAGTCTGCAATAGTACTCACGGATCGAATATGGACAGGAGCAGCTGGGTGGGCCGAAAGCCGGACCACGTGTCACTCGGGGGCCCTGCATCTAGCATCTAGGTATTTGAGTGGATGGACACGAGTCTAGACAAGGCTTCAGATATGGGTTCTGTCAAGGCGTGGCGATCCGACGGCTATTGGTGGAATAAGCCTTTTAGCCTAAGCCGATCGCCACACGGCGAACTATGGACAATGGCTGAGCGAAAGACTAATACCGAATATTATTGACAGGGATACACGCCGAAAGACCACGAAATCGCAAAATCGCACAAGTTAGACAAAACCCCCCGATGACGCGGCCTGGCTAGCCTCGATATGCCAGATCTAGTAGATAGAAGAGATGGCTGGGCAAACCCTGCGTCAGATAATGCAGGATACTGCATAGACACAATTAGATGCTGCAGCTAAATGAGACGCTGTTTTACAATTTTTGACCAAAGCACGGACACAAGCGGGGTGTAGAATGAGACAACAAAGCGCAACGTAGAATGGCAGAAATATATTGATGGTTCTTTGGCATGTAGCAGCCAGTTAGGGCCGGCTGGCACCATCTCGCCGTATCTGGGAGGCTGCCGATCGCTCGAGTGGCTGGCTGGTTGCTAGTGCAGCCTCCTCTTGCACGCGGACAAAAACCCGTAGAAATTCCCAAGAGCACTTGTCACACCATCCACAGCGACTGACTTGATTTTCGTTTGAAAAAAAGCTTGCAACAGGCGCCGAAACACTGTAAGCAAGCAAACCGGATGGCAAACCTTGTTGCAGCCAGACCGCCGGTCGGAGGCGGCTTCGCCGAGCCGCGTGGAAGGGGCCGTCAATATATTAACGATGATGGCCGGCAAAACGCTGGCAACTACGACGAGCGTCGAAGGACCGTGGATCCAGCAACACTCGCTAGATACACAGAGCGACGACAGCGCTCGCCAGAGTACCACCTCCAGGATCAGCACCAGCAGCGCTCGCCTAAACGGTACCACGTACGACAGGATTCGCCAGTGAGACAAGCCGTGGTGGACCCTCGAACGAACCGAGACAAGCAACACAGGCACTCGACGGGTCATCCCTTGCCACAACTGGACCTGAGTCGGAGACCTAATTTTGGATTCACTCCAGGACCCGGCTCGGACACCACCACCACCGCCACCTCCACCACCAGCGCCAACTCGAGCCAGGTGACGGTCAATAGTCTTGGCAGTACCGGCAGTGCTGGGAGCGCTGGCAGTGCTGGAAGTGCCGGTAGCGGCGTGAATAGGGACGTTCGCAAGTGGATTCACAGGGAGATTTTCACGGCGATCGAGAGCAAGAACCGTCTGTCGCTAGACCAGGAGGACCTGATTGGGGCGTTGGCATTTAAGGAGTCGTATCTTGTTCGCAGGGATTTTGCAATGGGCGCAAGTCACAAGCCGAGGTACGCCAACAACGATTCCGGGGTCACGCTCGTGCCGGGTCCAGGAACTGTCGGTGGACACGGTGCTAGTCCGCCAACCGGGACCAAATTGTATGACAACTACCACTACCACTACAGCACGAGTTGCAACGCGCCGTCGTCGCCTGACGCGCCATCAGTTTCGAGTGGCGACGGCACAAACGGGCCCGACATGTTCTTTTCGCCGCCGTCTTCAGAGTCGTCGTGGTCGCCGCAGACCGTGTCTGAGGAGAGCGACTTCGAGACGCTGACGGTCCAGCGCGTGGCGGTGCGTCCGCACGTTGTCGACGCGAGTCTCAGTATCCCCAAGCACCGGCAGCAGAGGTCGATTGACGTGACTATTGCCCACAGCGCGAGCGCGTCTCCCGGTGAAGAGCCTAGAGAGTTTGGTTCCTCCCCTGCTGCGGCTGGCGAGTTCGACTTTAATAGTGACGGCAGCCGCCAGCCTGCTGTTGTCGAGGTTCTTCACAGCAAAACTAGACCTACACAGCCGACAGAGAGGCCTCCAGTTGCGCCGCCTCATCGCAGCCGCAATTCCTCGGTCTCTCATCAGTACAAGGGCCGGTTTGGCCGCGCCACTGTCTACCAACAGCCGTCCAAGGCGGCGGCAGACAACGACGATGACCGTGAGCCAGCTGGCAGCGAGTCCCCGACATTTGTCAACGCCGGCATTCCGCCAAAGGTGCCGCAGCACCAGCTGCCGATCTCGCCCGACACAGTCCAGCCGCGAGATGCGGTGCTCGACAGCAGCAAGGCGACGCGCGAGGCGTGGCAGAGACACATTTTGTCGCGGTCCGAGTCGTCTGTGTCGACGCACAAGGCCGACGCGTCGCTGTACATTCGCAAGTGCTCATTTACGCGGCGCCGGTCGTCCAAGTCTGTCTCAGCCGACGCGGCGTCTGACGAGCGACCGACCCGTCAGCGCTCGACTTCGGAGCATGCACGCGCCCCCAAGCCAGACGTTGTTGACAACAACGACGACGACAACGACGAGGACGAGGCTGCCAAGCGCGCCTTTGTCCTCCCTGGCTACGGCGGCGGGCCCCTCAAGGTTGTCAACCCAGACAGCCGCCAGAGCAGTGCCGATAGCACCAAGGACTTTCTACAGCAGCGCGCCCGCAAGGCTAGCAGTCGCCGCTGCGTGTCCATGATGCCGCTCTCTAGTGGCACGGAACTCGTCTTTGGCGACAGTGTATCGCCTGACGATATCTGGGAGCAGCGCGGCCAGGCGTTTCTCGCCAAGGCGCAGCGATCCCATGCGCATTGATTACTTTCTTTCACGAGCATCATGTCCTTCGTTTCGTTTGCATCTTAATAGACTTTTTCTAGGGTTCTTTTCTACGGCCGTTTCGTCTTTTTTTTTTTTTTTTCTGGGGGTTCCACCCCCAGACCCCCGTAGCAACTGCTTCGCAGTTGGATCCTGTCGTGGTGTACCACCCCGACTTCTCAACCCAGGACCGAGATCACCCAGCTCAACTGCGAAGCAGTTGCTACGGGGGTCTGGGGGTCGAAGCCCCAGGAAACTAAAAGGCACGCAGACCGGCCACCTGCGCGATTTCGTCACATGGTCCGGCATATACCCACTGAGATTGAGTACGGAATCCATGCAATGATCTGCATGCTAAAAATCCGCCACAAACGTCGTAAATAGCTAAAGATGGCGCATGGCCGGCAAGTGTCGTGTGAAGATCGTGAGATCTCAGGTGTTTCGCGCGTCGAGTCAAAAAGAAGGGAGGATACTTTCAAATAGGCTATTTTCTTTTAAATAATTACAGGACAGGCCTCTTTTGAGTCCTTTTTCTGGACACGAACAATGCTGCGGTCGACTGCCATATTGGATCCTGCAGGCCCCGATGCAGGCTGTGAGCGAAGCAAATAACGCCAAGGCTCGACGTACAGCCGGGCGATAAACCGCAAGCGGGACTTTGCCATTCCGGGAGACATAACGCTTCTGGAACACGGATATCAAGATAAACAGTTTATAAAAAAGTTTTTACGAATGGAACAACGCCGAAGGCGGTAGAACCCACCGACAAAGCAGGCAGCATGCAGGTCGGACGGCCGCGGGCGATCGGCCAGGAGGTGACTGATTTTCCACTGATACCTTGAGACGAGCCTGTCAAGACCAATCCTTCGTAATCGGGTTTCAATATTTGCATATTTTTGCTCGGCAAAACAACCCAACCGACAGCCACACCGCAGGAGTTGGCCCGCTACCGGTACGGCACCCGCCTAAATTTAGCGGTGTTTGTGTATTTCCTATTTAGGCAATGCGATGAGGCTGACAGGGACATGGGCGGGTTCCGAGAACACACATATAAAATCGGGCAAACGCCCGTGATCCCGCGATCCCACTCATTACCTCTTTGTTCTACATTTGATTCGTGTCAGACAGTCTTTGTGACTTCTTTGGCCAACTTTGCACCGTTTGGTACGTATATTTGCCACCCTGTTGGGCGGTTTTCCACCGTCTGTTATCTTGATTTTTTCCGGAATCTGGGCCCGCAACATTTGCGTGGCCACGACTCGGGCAACCGCCACAATACCATGGTTGCTGAGTCGCCGGTAGTCAAGCTGTGAGTCAATTGACTCTTTTAGCAACGGGCACTGCGGAGTAGCATGCAAAACAGGGTCAGTTTTTTTTTTTCTGTTGCGAGACGAGAATTCGTCCCTCGACAACAAGTAGAAAACGTGTCGAAACTCGATTGCATTGCAGATACGCACGATTCTTTTTTTTCGTTGGTTCGCAGCTTGGGTGCCCCTTTCCCCTGTCGGAACTGCGCGCCTGCACGTGTCTGCAGCCAGGTACCAGTTTCAGGCCGCGTGTTGGTTAAGGATGCATTGAATGGTTTCGGTTTTACTCCCCTGAAACTACAAGCAAATTGTGGCGTGGTTAGTTTTTCATTTCTGCATTGTGCAAACAAGGGATAAACCTGAGTTTTGGTTTTCTTGGTTTCGGGGCGATCTGGCACGCGGCTGGATTTTGGCAGTGCACTTTCCATCTACGTTTAAACCAGCATTTCCTTAGTTTGCTGCACTAGTTTTTAAACCAGTTTGCTGCTAGCACCAAATTCCTCGGAATGCCGAATCCAGGGACGCCACTAGGCGCGTTTTTTCTTGCCGTTAAGTGTGCAAACAACTGACACCAGGACCCACCTTACCCGGTCGCGACCTGCATATAAGCCTAGACCAGGTTCCAGCTCCAACAAGCTAGTTTGCCAGCTTTACCTATTTGCAGCCGACGTCCTTTGTATTTTCCACGTCGAAATTCGCAAATAGCACTCTCTTTGCATCATGTGGTATGTTTGGTTTGGTTTTGGGCCCTTTTGGTGGCAAAAAAGAAAACGCACCCGCTTGCAGACGCTAACAGCACAGTGGAATTTTCGGATACATCAACTACCTCACCCCAAAGACACGGGGCGAGATCCTTGACACGCTCCTCGAGGGTCTCCAGCGCCAGGAGTACCGCGGATATGACTCTGCTGGTCTCGCTGTCGAGGGCGACACCGAGGGCGTCGCCGACGTGTACCGTCAGGTCGGCAAGGTTGCCAACCTTCGCGAGCTGATCGAGAAGTCGAGCCCCAACAAGGACGCCGAGCTCGACTGCCACGCCGGTATTGCTCACACCCGTTGGTCGACCCACGGTGCCCCTGGCCCCCGCAATGCCCACCCGCAGAGCTCGGACGACAAGAACGAGTTCCTCGTTGTCCACAATGGTATCATCACCAACTTTGCGGCTTTGCGCGAGCTCCTCAGCAACAAGGGCTTCAAGTTCTCGTCGGAGACCGATACTGAGGTCATTGCCAAGCTCGCCAAGTACATCTATGACAGCAACCCGGGCTTCAAGTCGGGCCAGCTCGACTTTGGCCAGCTGGCCCGCCTCGTGATCCGCGAGCTCGAGGGCGCCTATGGCCTGCTGCTGCGATCCAGCCACTTCCCCGGTGAGCTCGTGGCCACCCGCAAGGGCTCGCCGCTGCTCATTGGTGTCAAGACCAACCAGAAGCTCAAGGTCGACTTTGTCGATGTTGAGTTTTCCGAGGACTCGGCACCCATTGAAATGAACGGCAACTCGCACCTGTCGATCCCCCAGGAGAACGGCATCCGCCACTCGCAGTCGCGCGCTTTCTTCCACGACGAGGGCCCGCAGCCGGCCGAGTTCTTTATTGCCTCGGACGCCTCGGCCGTCATTGGCCACACCAAAAAGGTGCTGTTCCTCGAGGACGACGATATCGCCCACCTGTACGACGGCCAGCTGCACATTCACCGCGCCAAGCGCGAGGTCGGCGCCTCGACGACCCGTGAGATCCAGACCCTCGAGATGGAGCTCGCCGAGATCATGAAGGGCAAGTTCAACCACTTTATGCAGAAGGAGATCTTTGAGCAGCCCGAGTCGGTCGTCAACACCATGCGTGGCCGCGTCGACTTTGACAAGAAGCAGATCCAGCTCGGCGGTCTGCGCCAGTACATTACTTCGATCCGCCGCTGCCGTCGCCTGATTATGATTGCGTGCGGTACGTCGTACCACTCGTGCATGGCCACGCGCTCCATTTTCGAGGAGCTCACCGAGATCCCCGTGAGCGTCGAGCTCGCGTCCGACTTTCTGGATCGCCGCTCGCCCGTGTTCCGTGACGATGTCTGCGTCTTTGTGTCGCAGTCTGGTGAGACCGCCGACTCCATCATGGCTCTCCAGTACTGTCTGGACCGTGGCGCCCTGACCGTCGGTGTCGTCAACGTTGTCGGCTCGTCCATCTCGCGCATGACCCACTGCGGTGTGCACATCAACGCGGGTCCGGAGATTGGTGTCGCCTCAACCAAGGCCTACACTTCTCAGTTCATTGCCCTCGTCATGATGGCGCTGTCACTGTCTGACGACTCGATCGCCAAGACCAAGCGTCGCGAGGAGATCATTGACGGCCTCAAGAACATCTCGACCCAGATCACCGAGGTCCTCAAGCTCGACTCCAAGATCCGCGCCTTCTGCGAGGAGTCGCTCGCCGACCAAAAGTCGCTGCTGCTGCTCGGCCGCGGCTACCAGCACGCCACCGCCCTCGAGGGCGCCCTCAAGATCAAGGAGATCTCGTACATGCACTCTGAGGGCGTCCTCGCCGGCGAGCTCAAGCACGGTGTACTCGCCCTTGTCGACGAGAGCCTGCCCATGATTGTGCTTGCCACGCGCGACTCGCTGTTCCCCAAGGTCATGAACGCCGTCCAGCAGGTTCTCGCCCGCTCCGGAAACCCCATCATCATCTGCAACCCGGATGACCGCAACAAGTTCGACGAGAAGTACAAGATCATCGAGGTGCCGGCCACCGTCGACTGTCTCCAGGGTCTGCTTAACGTCATTCCTCTGCAGCTCATTTCGTACTGGCTGGCTGCCAACAAGGGAATTGATGTCGACTTCCCCCGCAACCTCGCCAAGTCCGTCACCGTCGAGTAACGGGTGTTTTATGTATGACTGTTTTTCTTTTGAGTATGATAATGTATGCTATTGGATGTGCCAACCGATTATCGCAGATGTTTTTTTTTTTTTTTCTTTTTTCCTGGGGGCTCTGCCCCCAGACCCCCCGTAGCAACTGCTTCGCAGTTGATTCAGGTCTCTGGTGAGATTAACCTTACCGCATAGCGGCTGCTCAAGAAGATAAGTAAAACAGTCCGAAATTGCAATCTATACTATAGACTTAGTAGTTGAAAACAACTGCGAGGCGGGTGGTAAGTCAGCAGACTGCGCCAGCAAAACAAAAAAGCAGATGCATCAATGATCTATTCGTCTGTACATACAATAGTCTGTGCCGAGATTCTCCCAGTAATGCTTTTTCTCTTTTTTTCGTTAAATGACCTTGTAAATGCGCTTGGTCGCGTAGTAGCAGATGACGCCAAAAATAAACAGAGTCACGCAGATGCTCAAGAACCACGCAAGACCCGCAGTCTCCTGGCCAGGAACGGGAACGTTCATGCCCCACAGACCCGTGACGATGTTCATGGGCAGCACAATGGTACCCAGGACGGTGATGCGCGAGAGCACGTCGTTCATATCGTTGTTGGTCTTTGTCATGTCGATGTTGATCTGCGCAAGATAGTTGGAGTGCGATCGTGCCAGCAGCTTCTCATAGTGGTTGAGTGACTGCACCATGGTGACGATATGGTCCTGGATGTCGCCCAGGTATAGACCGATCTCGTTGCGGGGAGCAACCGCCCACTGCTCGTTGCACCGCTTTGCAAAACCGCGGATCACATCGGCCTTGTTACCAAGCAAGCTGAGAACGCTCATGACGCGGCGACGGCACTCGCCAATTCTCCGGAGCATATCACCTTTCTCGCGCCATTCCTGTTGGTTTGACGACACGACCGTCGACGACGAGGACGACTCATCATCGTCGGAATCGTCCGAGTCGGAAGCGTCACCCGAGTGCATACGAAGAATGGCGTCCTCAATGGCGTTGACGTCCTCCTCTATAGACTCGATTATCGGAGCGAAACCGTCTGTAATATCGTCAATGAGCGCGTACGAGATCCAGTCGGACGAAACGTTAAGATAGTCGCGCAAAAGACGGGCACGCCGGCGCACATTAATGGTATGGGGCGTTGGCGCAAAGTGGAATGACAAAACGCCCTCGTGAAACACAATAATGTACATGCGGAGGGGTCTGAGCTCCTTGCGGCGAGCGTTGCGGTGACGCGACGAGCGGGATACCACCTCTGAACCCCGGCGCCGGCGAATGTCTGTCGTCGGCAGCTCCTGGTAGACGTTTCCGTTTGCTGTCTTGGACCGCTTGCTGCCGTGATCCCGTGCGTCTTTGTCCAGGCCGGCGGCGCCGCCGGCGACACCGCCTCGCTCCTTGTCGCGCTCCCGCTCGCGGCGTTCGCGTTTCTCAAAGTTTGAGTCAAACGACGAAAAGCATACTAGGTAATAGTGCCGGAACAGCTCGACCTTCTCGCGCGTCTCACCAAGGAAAATGTCCTCAGTCGTGAGCGGATGGATGCCAAATGTCTTGGAGAGAACCTTCATTTCTTCCTCGGTCGGGTTGAGCACGTCGAGCCAGAACGGAACGATGCCGTCGCCACGCGTGCTGGCGTCGTCGGGAATGGGGCCCGCGGGCGCGCCGCCGGCAGACGTCGCCGAGATCGTCTTGCGGAGCGGGTGCATCTGCTGGTTGCCGTTTTTGTTGACTGTAGTGGCGGTAGTCGTGCTGGTTGTGCTGGCGGTAGGACCAGCAGCTGCTGTTGCTCCTCCTCCACCACCGCCATGCCCGGCTATGACCGAGTCCGGGGTCGTTTCGCGACCTGTGGTACTCGGAGGCGACGGCGTGCCCCGGTCGCGGTCGCTCCGCGGCGGAAACAGGTCCGCAAACGACTGATTCGCAGGAAGAAGGCCTGAGATCGTCGGCGAGTGGATCGTCGCCTCCATGTCTTCGCGGAAATACGTGAACCGGTACTGCGCTGCCGACCGGTCGTCCATAAGCGGCGCGGTGCCGTCGCCGAGCGTGCCGTCGGCCCTCAGTACCGGCGGGCGACCACCGTGGTGGCTTCGCTTGGCCGTGGTGCTGCCCCATGGCATAGGCCGGTGCGGGCGCAAGCGGCCGCCGCTTGTCTCGTTGACCGAGTACCGCGGCTGCTCGCCCTGGCCAACGAGCGAAAACGGCGACCCATAGTCGTCGTCGTCGTCGCGGTCGCGGCCAGACGCTGCCAGCTCGCGTGCCTCCTCGGCCGCAAACTCCTGCAGCACCTCGAGGTCGGGCCACATCTTGTGGGGACCCAGCGAGTCCTCGCGCTCGTGCGGTGAATCCACAGGGAAGCAAACGTCGTCGAGCGACAGGTTCGAGGACCGTCGTGACGACGGCTTGGAGTTGAGCTCATCATCGTCTGTCATACCCACGTCTGTCTCGAGGATTCCGCCCAGGTCGTTGCCGTGACCGTCGGCGCCATCGCTCTGCTCGTCGATGGCAATCGCAAACGAATCTCGCGGCTCGATCGAGCCATATGAATATCCTCGACCGTGGCCACCAGCACCACTATTACCAGTTCCGCCACTTCCGCTTCCACTACCACCATGGCCCATCGATGTCCCTGGCGAATTGGTGGCTCGCGACAATGAGTTGCGTCGTCGGAGCCACGGCTCCACAATCGCCGCGCTGCCTCGGTGGCCCCCACGATAGTCCATTACACCGTCATCACCCATACCCGTGGTCCCCGGGCTGGTGCTAACGATTCCGGGCGCCATTCCAGCGGCCACGCTGGTCCTGCTTCGGCCCACCGGGCGTCGTCTGTCCATTACTGGGCCCCGAGGGTCCTCGGTGTCGCTCGCCAGCAAATCGCTCATGTCGCCCGTGATCCGCTCGTATACGCGCGATCCGTCTGCGACTCCGTTACCAGCGGCTGCTCGCTGCTCGGCAAGACTCCCTCTTCGCGCCTCGAGCACCGATACATTCGTAAACGTGAATCTCCGTCGTCGCTGCTGGCCGGAAACCTGTGGCGACTCGGGCATGACGTCGTCAATTTGTTAAACCCGCTTCTTGCTAGTGCTTTCCAACAACACTCCAAAAAAAACAAAAGCTAGTATCTGCCAAAAAAAAAAGAAAATCGCCGTCTGTGTGCTGTTGTTGGCCCGCAGCAACTGTAGATGCGTCGAGACGGTTCGTTCAGTCTGTCACCAGCGGCTTAAACACGCCTCAGCCGCACATGTCCCCCCGAAGCGCCGCCCCTACCCCCATATGGCTATTGCTGGTGCAGATAACAAAGTTGGGTGGGAAATAAAGGCCAGGGTTTGCTGCTCTGCAAGGCGGATATGACAGCGCGCGGCTGTTAATTTGGTCCCGAGTCTCGGGCGGCTCATTTTTGTCACATCCACAACGCATACAATGTCACACACTGAGTGTAATGTAGTGCCTTTGTGAGTGCCACCGTGGCGACGCACCACGAGCTGCTTCCACAGCTACATTACAGCCCGCACACGGGCCACGCCTATTGCACGGCATGCGTCCCCGGCCGTGATCCTGAGACCTCGTAGCACATTTGCGGTTGATCTGCTATTAGGCGCGAAGATGCTAATAGAGAGTGTTAGCAAAATAGCGGAAAGCACATATACCGTCCATGAAAGCGGATTATGCTTACTAGCCTGTTATCACAGGTCGCGTGCACTTAATAACTCGTTTCCATGAATGAATCCCTGAGGGTCCCTCAGCACCTTTTTATTACCTGGGGGTTCCACCCCCAGACCCCCGTAGCAACTGCTTCGCAGTTGATTTAAGATTGGTGTTGTGTTCAACTCACCCCCAGTTGATTCCTGGGGATCTCTTCTTTTTATTTCCTGGGGGTTCCACCCCCAGACCCCCGTAGCAACTGCTTCGCAGTTGATTTAAGATTGGTGTTGTGTTCAACTCACCCCCAGTTGATTCCTGGGGATCTCTTCTTTTTATTTCCTGGGGGTTCCACCCCCAGACCCCCGTAGCAACTGCTTCGCAGTTGATTTAAGATTGGTGTTGTGTTCAACTCACCCCCAGTTGATTCCTGGGGATCTCTTCTTTTTATTTCCTGGGGGTTCCACCCCCAGACCCCCGTAGCAACTGCTTCGCAGTTGATTCATGATTGGTGTCGTGTTCAACCGCGAAGCGGTTGCTACGGGGGTCTGGGGGCAGCGCCCCCAGGAAATAACAAGAAAAAAGAGAAAAAAAAGAGCTAGGGTCATGCATCGTCGCTATTATCATACAAGTACTGGTACTAAAGAAAAATTTAGTAGCCCCACTGGTCGCCGCCGCCGGCAGCCTGGTGGGCAGAGCGGGCGCCCCAGTCCTCGCGGGGCGTGTAGGGCATGGCACCAGGCCCGCCCATGGAGTCGTCGATGGCGGGCCGGTCGGTCTTCTCGAGAGCCAGGACGATCTCAGCCAGCTTCTTCTGGAGCACGTCGATGCCGCGCTCCACCACCTGGTTGGGCTTGAGCGAGCCAGTGGTTTCGACGTTGATGTAGAACTTGTCGGCCTTGGCGTTGTAGTCAAACGGCTCGTTGTCCTTGGGAGGCTCTTCCCAGTCAGCGTTTTTGCTTCGCGGCCACTCGCGCTCAATGTCCTCCTCAAACCAGTAGTCGGTGTGCTTGAGCTTGTTCCACGGGTCGTACTCGAACCCAATGGCAGCGACTGGCGACCACTTTGCGTGCTCCTTTGCGATGCCCTTTTTGGCGATGCACTTAACCCGCAGCTCCTGGTGCTTGCGCAGCTTGCAGATGAGCACACCCTTCTTTTTGGGATCGCTGAACACAGGCCGCCCAATGCTGTCATCACGGCGGCCGCCGGGCGCTGCGTGCACCTGGAGGTCGCGCGTGTAGATCTCCATTGTCGCGTCCGATGTGCACCGAGCGTCGAGCGACAGCTCCACCGAGCATTTTTCGCAGTACTGCTCGCACGTGCAGTCGCGTGTATACTCGAGGTCGTCGACCGCCGTCGCGTCCAGCGGTATCAGGCCAAGACGGTGTGCTATGAACTCGTCAGCCAAGACTGATGTGTTGCATTCGATTTCGACAAGGTCGATAGCTGTTGTTAGTGTCTGTTGCTTGGGGTGGGGGGCTCGGAATCCGCATCTCCAACGGCGAAACAGCAGCTACAGGGATCTCAGACGCAACCGTCGTGGGCCAGGTAAACAAGAATACATACCAATAGTGGGGATTTCCGCCAGGATCACGCGTCTGAGCGAGTTAGCCAGCCTGGTGTTAGTAAAAATGACCGATTTGAAATGTCGATGGTGGTGCATTCGCGCGCACACGGCACTTACGCAAGGTCCACGTCCGACACAACAAAGTCTATCTCCTCTTTGGCGACATTTCGCACTGTGACCTTGGGGCCGCTGCCTTGATCCATGGCTGCGATTCTTAAGGCTGTTGCGTGGGCCCTTGAAGTGGTTTGTGTTTCCGGCTTGTGGAGATGGTCGACTGAAGTTCCACCAGAGCACATGTTTTTGTTGTCACGACAACAACGCCACTCCTAGTGCTTTGGAATTTATGCATGCATATAAACATGATATCCATCCATATGATAATGGCCGACAAGCACTCGGCTCAAGAACGACCAAACTCAACTACCACCTTACCAGTCACAATGCCACCCAAACGCGTGCCAAAGCCCAAAGCCAAACCAAAGAACAAACACAACAAGAGGCAACAACCGACTCGTTCACAGGTCGTGCGTCCGCCAATCCCAGATCTTCGCTTTGAACAGTCGTACCTAAGGTCGATTGCTCCCGCAAACGGCAACTGGCTCTGGGTCGCTATCCTCTCGCTTCGCGACCAGCTCGTCATGCCTCTCACGCAGGGGTTCCTGTGGGCGTTGGCAGTCACTGGGTACCGCGCCTGGGCGCAGTACGCGG
The DNA here is from genome assembly GCA_024734315.1 of Tardiomyces blankii. Lineage (NCBI taxonomy): Eukaryota > Fungi > Ascomycota > Dipodascomycetes > Dipodascales > Trichomonascaceae > Tardiomyces > Tardiomyces blankii. The sequence continues at coordinate 1,453,314 of JANSJT010000035.1, forward strand.
CCGCCAATGGCCAGGCTTGGGGCCGTACGTATTCACCTTTTTTAGTTCTCAGACGTTGCATACTAACTCCAGACAATCTTCAGCTATGGTGGATGCGCATCAACCGCCGTGGTTCCTACGCAGGCCGCTACTAATCATCTCTGTATTTATCCCGCATTGTAATGACTGCATGTTTTGTTTCGTTCGCTGCAGGTGGCCTTTCTTTATTTTCCTGGGGGCACTGCCCCCAGGCCCCCCGTAGCAGTCGCTTCGCGACTGGGATTTGGCCACTAATTGTTCTGTGCTTTGTAGAAATGGCAAACAGCGTTTTATTCTGGGTGTCATTTCCCCGGATCGTCATAGTGGCCGCCTCACATCTGCGAATACCATTACCCAATGCAAAAACCCCTACAGTCACCAAATACAAAAGGCCAGGCCTCGAATCAACTGCGAAGCAGTTGCTACGGGGGTCTGGGGGCAGCGCCCCCAGAAAAAGAAGAAAGGTAAAAGGTCATGGCAGACATCAGTTCAGTATAAATACAATAGCTTAGGAGGCAAAGGCATCGGAACGATTGTCGTAGCCACCGCGGCCGCCACGGTTGTTGCCGCGTCCGCGACCACCGCCACGACCACCCCGGCCACGGCCCCGGCCGCGTCCACGGCCTTGGTAGGCAGAGGCCTGACCGAAAGTCTCGAGGTTGAGCTTGCGCTCCTCGCCGCGACGCTCATACGGCGTCTGGGTGTCAGCGCCCTCTGCCTTCTCCTTGGCGGTCGACGAGATGTTGTCAAAGAACGACGTCTTTTTGTTGTAAAACTCGCTGCTGGTCTCGGACGACGCGGCCGGGATGATCGACTCCTTGGCCTGCGATGCAAACTGCTCGTTGCTCTTGGCAAAGTCAAAGTCGTCGCCGACCTTGGCCGGCGGGCCGCGAGAGTGCACCTGGCGGCCCTCATACTCACCAGCCGCTTGCTGCTGATGGTGCTGGTGGTGCGGTTGGTGGTGGTGGTGGTGGTGCTGCTGCTGTTGTTGCTGGTTGTGACGACCCGGCTCCGGCACATGGCCAGCCGAAACGGGCTGCTGAAGAGTGGTCGATGCGTCCGGAACCGGAGGAGCAGTCGGCTTGGACTGCTGCTGCTGGCGCGCATTGGGAGGAACCGGCATCGACGGGACAGCCGGCGGCGGAGGTTGACGGTTGGTCTGGTTAGCAGCCTGACCAGGAGCCTGACCGGGAGCCTGACCGGGAGCCTGACCGGGACTTTGACCAGGAGCCTGGCCCGGAGCTTGACCAGGAGCCTGACCGGCCTGGCCCATAGGCCGCTGTCCCATGTAGCCATTGTATCCCATGTAGGCGGGCTGCTGGTAGCCATAAGCAGGGGCAGCACCGGCACCGCCCTGTGCCTGTATTATGGCGGGGTCCGAGAACTGCGGGGCCGGCGGCTGAGGGGCAGCCGGGGTCTCGGCGATCTTGAGGTCCTTGACATCGGAGCCGCGGAAAACAATGTACTCGTACACGGCGTCCGACGGCGGGATCTCGTTCACGCCGTGCAGACGGCCCTCGGTACCAAATGACCGGACATTTCGCAGCGACAGAGTCGACTGCTCGCTGCTGATCTCATGAAGAGTTCCGACGTAGCTGTGTGTTAGTCTTCTTGATTCAGATCGCTCTTGAACCGTCGGTCCGGTTGCTTCCTGGGGGCGCTGCCCCCGGACCCCCGTAGCAACTGCTTCGCAGTTGGATTATGGTCAGCGGGCGTTCAATCGCGAAGCGATTGCTACGGGGGTCTGGGGGGCAGCGCCCCCAGGAAATCAGATCCAACCCGCAAAAGAGCCACTAGCACCAAGTCCCAGGTACATAGCTGTGTCGACGGAACCATCTGGACAAAACATACCGAATCTCGCTGTTGGAGATGAGCGATATAGACTTTCCAATAAACTGCGACATCTATTTTTGTTTTTTTGTCGGCAGCGGACGAATTCGTGCCTGGTGCTATCGATAGTAGCAGTCAGCCACGTTGAAAAGTCGAGGGTGGGTGCGTTTGTCGCGTGTGTGGTGATCGGACGTGTTGCCATGGTAACTAATATATTTGTTGACTCGGCCCCTCCCCTCCCCCCCACAAAAACGAGATATGCAACCACCACCGTCACCACCAAAGCTCCTTGACCATCATCATCTCCACATACCTTGCCTGCTAATAGCACCGTCCTGGCTCAATGCGAGTACGAGTCCTGCAATGAAACCAAATACGCCTCCAGAGGCGGCACAGGTGCCCAATGGACTCGATAGTGGCCAGCTCAAACGGCCAAAGTTCATTCTGTCCAAGTTCACGCTGTACGAAACAAAATCAAAGATATACATTGTGGGCTCGACAAACCGAGAGACACGGTTCCGCATACTGGAAATCGAAGTTACATGGCCGGCAGACCGGCTAGTGGTGCGCGAAACGCGCCCGCCGCTATCGCGTGCAGAGGTGATGCAGGAGCTGGCTCGCGTCGAGGAAGCAGCAAAGAACGAGGGCGGCCTCGCCAAACGACTTACTGGATGGGGCATTCTTGGGTTAATTCGGTTCACAGCCGGCTACTACATCAGCATTATTACAAAGCGTTCTGTGGTGGCTCTCATTGGCGGTCACTATGTGTACCACATTGACAAGACAGAGCTCGTGCCCCTATGCCACCGGTCGGTGTACAAGAAGCCTGACCGGCGGTCGCTCGAGGCGCGATTTCTGTCAACATTTTTGAGCTTGGACCTCGGGCGCACGTTTTACTACAGCAATTCGTACGACGTGACCCACAGCTTGCAAATGAACCTGATCCGCGAGAAGTGCAAGGCGCTGGCGGCGCAGCTGGACGGCATCGATGACGACGAGGATGGCGACGGCAAGCAGTTTGTGGACGGTATAAACACTCTGTTTGACGGGTCGCTCCGTGACGGCAGCCTTGCGGACCAGCATGTAGGTGCGGATGCAGCCGCCTACGACACAGGCAGCATAGACGGACGACATCCTATGCCCGGCAGCGAGTCAGCCACAGCCACAGACACAGATACGCGCACGATTGGTCCCGATCGCTCGCGGGACCGCACAGCTCCGGAAACTCCGGCCACGGAAACGCCGCTTGAAGACTCGGCCCACTCTGAGTTTCCACTGCTGTCCCACGCGGCGCTTCTATCTCAGCGCGCACTCCCGCACCCGCTTCCTCAGCAGCAGCAGCAGCCGCAGAAGCAGCAGTCGTGGCCGCATTCGCACCTCGCCGACGACGAAAATGAGTACTTTAGGCGGCAGGCATACGAGGATTACAACGAGCGGTTTGTGTGGAACACACACCTTCTCGAGCCGATCCGCGCCGTGTTCCCAGGCGCCATGGACTGGTGCGTCGCCATGATCCATGGCTTTATGGACCAGGCCAAGATTGTCGTATGCGGCCGCAGCATTTTTGTCACTATCATTGCCCGCCGCTCGCACTACTTTGCCGGCGCGCGTTTCCTCAAGCGCGGCATCAACGTCCAAGGCAATGTCGCCAACGAGGTTGAGACCGAGCAGATCGTTTCGGACCACCTGACGACGTCGCTGCACGACAACCGCAACGGCATTTTCAATAGCCCCCGCTACACCAGCTATGTGCAGCACCGCGGCAGCATCCCGCTATACTGGTCGCAGGATATCAGCAACATCTCGCCCAAGCCGCCAATTGAGCTCAATGCCGTCGACCCATACTACTCTGCAGCAGCCCTGCACTTTGACGACATGTTTGAGCGGTATGGCGGGCCGATTCTGGTGCTGAACCTCGTCAAGCAGCGCGAGCGCTTGCCCCGAGAGTCGATTCTGGGCCACGAGTTTGCATCGTGCGTCGGCTACCTCAACAAGTTTTTGCCTGAAGAAAAGCGCCTGCGTTATACGGCGTGGGATATGAGCCGGGCGTCCAAGAGCCGCGGCCTTGAGGTCATAGAGTTTCTTGAGGCGTTTGCCGAGGACACCATCGAGCGGACGGGCTTTTTTCACAACGGCAAGAATCTCGCGGGCATGCGTCTCCAGGACGGTGTCTGCCGCACAAACTGCATCGACTGCCTCGATCGCACAAATGCCGCTCAGTTTGTTATTGGCAAGAAAGTGCTCGGCTACCAGCTGCACGCCCTCGGGGTGCTCGACTCGCCCACGACGCTCGAGTACGACTCGGACGCCGTCAACCTGCTCACCGAGATGTTTCATGACCACGGCGACACCATTGCGCTCCAGTACGGCGGCTCGCACCTCGTCAACACCATGGAGACGTACCGCAAGATCAACCAGTGGACGTCTCACTCGCGCGACATGATCGAAAGCATCCGCCGGTTCTACTCAAACTCTTTTATCGACGCGCAGCGCCAGGATGCCATCAACCTGTTTTTGGGCAACTACGTGTGGCGCGAGGGCCAGCCGATGCTGTGGGACCTGTCCACCGACTTTTACCTCCACAACGACCTCGGCATGCTCGAGGGCGTCCGCAGATCCTACACCAGATGGTGGACGCCAGCAAATCTGTACGGTGTGCGGGACCGCGTTGAGGACGCAATTGAGCGTCTCGGCGACGGCTACGAGACGTTTGAGCCGCTGTTGCCGTATCCAAGCTTTTACGACAACTACTGGAACGAGTACTACCGGCCGCGGATGCTGACGTCGCTCAAGAGCACTTTTACGTTCAACATGAACTCGACAACGCGGTACCTCCCGTCGTCGTCCCAGTCGTCGGGCTCCGCGCACTCGTCTCGGGCACTCGATGCAGAGAGCCCATTTGTTCCCCGCAGGCACCATCACCATCACCATCAGCAGCAGAACCAGCACCAACACCAACAGCAGCACCAGCAACAGCAACAGAACGGCGGGCGCGTCGGCAGCCGTCGCGCCCGTCGCGATAGCGTCAGCAGTACCGTATCGACACTGCCGGCTGGTTCGTCGCCCACCTCAATGTCGTGGCTCGGCGCCGAAGCAGCCACGGGCGGGATCCGCCGCCAGGCAATGAAGCGGGCCTCGCTGATCTACCAATCTCGAGCAAGCACGCCAGACGGTACCGGTGGTGATGATGCAGCGACGACGGTCACCGCGAGCTCTGCGCTCATGCCTATTCCCGCGCTTCCTTCGAACCCATCGATTCCGTCTTCCGCCGACACGTCACCCGACCTCAGTTCCGGGACGGCTCTCGACCAGTCTCTCCCGCAACTGCACGTCACCCCGGCCGTCCACGGCGCCTCGACGATGCACGAGCTTCTCACAGAGCCCCGCGGGGCGTGGTCCATCCTGCCTGTCGACGCCGGCGACACTGCCACCAAAGTAGAGCAGGTCCTCGATCCGCACGTGCCCCTCGACGATGCGGACCTTTACGAGAGCCAGGTCCAGTGTCGTCTCCGCGATCCGCTCGCCTCTGAATACGCCGTCTACGCCCGCAGCCTCGACGAGGTCATTGACGACATCGCCGTCTCCGACGAAGACCGCCGCCTCTACAGGGACGCCTACTCTGCCTCCCACCTGCCTATCGAACAGAAAACGTTTGATCTCGATCCCCAAGCTGGTCCTCTTGCCGCGTGGTACAACGACTGGCTCTACTCCGAGGCTTGATCGGTGTTTGTTATGTTTTTTTTTCCTGGGGGCGCTGCCCCCAGACCCCCGTAGCAACTGCTTCGCAGTTGATTGATCGCTCAAAAACGGGGACTTTTGTTTCTAGGAGCACGATTATGACGATACGATATTGATGAATAATAGACTTTTGATGAACTCGTTTCTAATCAACTGCGAAGCAGTTGCCACGGGGGTCTGGGGGCAGAGCCCCCAGGGAAAAAAAGCAATCAAAAGAATAATGACATTAAAATACATGACTCAAATGCAATATATATATACAGCCGGCAGATTACTGCTTGCCGAGGATCTTGGTAATGACAGCTTTGGCTTCGCTTGGAGGGACAGTCTCGCACGCCTGGATGCACTGCGCAACTTTCCAGGTGGTCTGGAGGTCGGGCCCGTCAACCCAGACTTTGCCATTGAGACCGACGGCGACTTCGAATGCCACAAGTTTGCCGATTTCGCCGAGGAGACGGTCACCGCTAAACAGCAGCTCCCGCGCATACGCTAGCGAAACTGGAAACACATAACCACCCTTGAGCTCACCAAACCCGCTGGCCCGGCCAGTGGTCGAGTCCACGGCCTCCATTTCGGCCTCGATATCCTTGTCGGCCATGACGATGCGGCCGTAGACGAGGGCGCCGTTGGGCAGGTTGGGTCTGTTCTTTTTTGATGCGTTCTCAAAGGCGTACTGGCTGAGACTGACGGGCGGTACGTGGTCCTGCAAAAGCACACGAAACGACTCGCCGGCTTTGCCAACAACGACGCCGAGGACCTGGTCCCGCGCCTCGGGCACGTAACGTTTTGCGTTGACATCGACATATTGGACAGTGTTGCCGCGCTTGTGCGACTCCCTCAGAATGCCGCACTTGGTGACCAGTGGCTCGCTTGTTAGCGGATTCACATATATTCCGGGACCATAAGCACTAGCTTCGCCACCAGGGGCGTCTCCTGGCACTACAGTTGTCATTGTGCCTGCGGTTCCCTGGACACACTTTGTGACACTCTTGAAGGTTGATGGGGATATTTGACGAGTATGTGACCGTGATTTATCCAAAACTGAGCATAAAGGAATAGTATGCAACACATACGGAACCAACATAGATCCAAACTAAATGGTCGTTAACCTTAAACTCGTATCAGATCCGAAACTGCGATAGATAGCCCTGCATCCGATGACATGGAGTTCGGGCTACAACCCGAGCGGTACCAACCGCGCAGGAGGCATTACGGAGCCCTGAAGGAGACCACGAGCTGACAAGTCAAACTAGCAATTGTTATTCGCCTGTCGGGTCATGTATCCTGATTAGATACTATGCCCAATGCCAGCCTCAAAAGCGCGCGGTTATGTTGTTTCCACGCAAAAACATTTCTGGACCCTTGTCGTCTAATATTTCCAAGTTATAACAAGGCTGCCACAACAATTGATGATCAGTTTTGATCATGTGTCAGAAAGATCATCGCCGCCGGTATGTACATGAATCCAACTATGGGCTTGACATGACCAACCCAGAGTCGCCGTCCGGCGCCAAAAGAGCACAGGATGCCCCAGCTGCCTTGAAAAAAAAGCTTCGGCTACTGATTTAACCGCCACCAAGGTACATTTCCAACTCGGGTTCAGGTTCACGAGCATGCACGGCACTGCCAAGACGTGGGCTGAACGTCGACACCGTAGGCGGTCATACCGTTGTAACAATATATGGCGTCATGACAGCCAGTGCTCGAGGCACGCGCCTCAGATCATCTTCGGCAACTGGCGGATGCTCGGCTGGCACCGGCTGGCACCGGCGTGCGTGGCTCCATTGCGGCACGGCTGCCAAGGATGCACGGCACGATGTGGTTCAACATTGGCTGTCCAAACGGCAGGACTTGGCTGTCCAAACGGCAGGACTAGCCGTGGTAGCAATGGTGCGTGTGTGTGTGTTGGAGCCGCTGAGCGGATCTAACAAGAAGCGATTGGATTTGTGTCTGTGTCCCGTCCGACACATGCCTTTAGGTTGCAGTCCGTCACCAGCCACAATGGCATCAACAAGGTGTCTGAGTGCAACGGCGGTCCCTGCAGCCACACCAAGCACTCCAGCAATACTACGCTCCAAACGGCAACTTATGCCATTTCGTACCACTGGCATTACTGGAACGGCTGGTACACGGCAAAACACATTAGACAGCGGCGCGGGATGTACGGCGTGGCACTGAGCCACAGTTACACCTGGTGGTTCCAAGTTGTACAAACAGACATGAGTGCCGTGTGTGAACTAATATGTATGTCCACCTTGGCGGAAGTGCCAATCAACCGCGAAGCGGTTGCTACGGGGGTCTGGGGGTGGAACCCCAGGAAGGAAAAAAAAAATAGACGGCAGCAGGACTGACGGATACGGCAGTGCCGATCGGGGAACTCAAACGACGATGCCTTGTCTCACACGGATTCGGGGACCCAGCCAAACGGTTTGTGCGTACGCAAGCAACACAAGCAGGGCAAGCAGATGCTGGGCAAAGCGTGCTAAGCTCAGGATCGGGGCAAGAGTCCACGTCCGGCGATGCGAGTCTGCAGGAATACGAGGCGTCTGTTACACATGCAGTTTGCGTTGATTGATCTAGTATGCCGGCATATTTTTATGTTGTTGTTTTCGTGAGACCCAAGAGACCATATATCATTTACCGGCAATATTGGGCACTACGCCAAATATCGGCATCTCTGTTGGCTTTTCCAACGTCGGACCAGCGAGTATGGGATGCTCACGATGCAAGGGGCTGCAATAAGTACGTGGAAGCCTGCTGTCGAGGCAAAATTTTAGCAGTGTCTTGGGCGTATATGGCTCCTGGTTTCTGGTTCCCGGTTCGTCGTTTGGTGGTTCGGTGAGCGATGTTTAGTTTTTGTGACGCGCGCCATAGGTTCGAGACCACGGTTTATTCCCAAACACTTTGAGATATGCCTTCAGACGCCTACATAAACGTCGCGATGCCCTTTGTCCGTTAGACCCGCACGGCACTAAAGGCGAGGTCGGGGCCTGCAAAAACGCATCTCCAAATGCATCCGCCGCACAGAGCTATGCAGCCCTGTGCAGGTGCCGTGTCGCCGCGCGAGGCACCGAGCAGAGGGCGGGGGCAAGGCCGCGGTTTTTAGTTATATACGACGAGCGTCTGGCATGCGGAGAACGACTGAGCTGTCACAAACGGCCCTGACACAAAGCGTGGGCTGTTGCAAAAGCTAGACCTTCCGACTGCCCGCCTGCCGACTTACTGGATAAGCAACGTCGACAGTTTTTTCGCACATATCCCTTTTGGACCTTGGGCTTTCACATCACGAAGATCAGGGAAGGTAACGGTTGTGAGTCAGCATTGCTTCTGAACAGCGTATTGCTCAAGTGGCCAACCGTTTCAATACGTCTCAGAATCGCCCCAGAAAACCGAAAAAGAAGGGAAAATCGGCTGTGTTGGCACCCCTCGCGCCCCGGCCTGTAACACTGGACAATGGCCAATCGCGTCGGCCCGGCTGCTGCCGTGGACCGCAGACACAAACCCGCCGGCTCCCGACTGCAGTCGCCAACCGAGTCACTACTACCAAAGACACACGCCGTGCTTGAGTCACAGCAGGGTCTGTTGCCACCGCACTGTGTTGAAAACGACGACGAATGGCGCTTTGTCCTCGACGACTCGGACGATTGCACGAGCGCGAGTGCCAGCGAGTCAGAAGAGCTCGACCGGCAGCCGGACTGCTGTGCCCTTCGCCATAAGACAGCGCGGAAGCCACAATCGTCGCGAGCCCACAACCGCAGCAGGCGTTTGTCTACTTGCGACGGTACCAGGACCACCACCGCCTCTGGCGACAGCTCGACCATCAGCAGCACCTGTACTACCACAGCAACTACGCCTCTTGAGTTCCTTGTACCGCCGCCGAGCCCGCCTCCTGTGTACCCGTACGCTTGCGCGTGCGCCTCAATACGCCTCGACACTACTGGCGGGTTTGCCGGCGACGTGAGTCTGTTCCAGCGCCGCCGGCGCGACTTTGAACTCGACCAACTCCAGGCAATGCAGCAGGAGCAGACCCAACAACAACAGCATCTGTGCACCGGTAAGACAAAGAGCCCGCCGCCGGCGCCAGCACCGCCTGCTAAAAGGCCATCGCCAAAGCAGAGTACCCCGCGCTCGCTATTTCCGCCAATTGACACTCAACAGTTCTTTGGTGACGACGCGCTTCCGCTCGTCCCGGACTTCTCAATCGAGGACCCCAACGCTGCCGACGCCTCTGGCCAACCCCGGCGCGGACCAACTGACCACTAATGACCGCTACGACCTAGACTAATGTGTAATGACCGCTATGAATCTATTTTCACGATCTTTTCCTGGTTTTTGCCTCTGGATTTTTTACACCGCTCAAACGTTCGCATTCGGGCTCCGAACTCGCAGACCCACATGCCGATCTCGGCGCTGCATCGATCGGATCCACTATCCCGTTGGGGTTCGTTCCTGCATCGGCAAATGATTCGCGTTGTGGCGGATCTCGGGCCTCAAGAGAACCCTGACTTATGACGGCTTTGTTTTACCTGGAGGTGCGGAGTCTCCAGACCGCCGTAGCAACTGCTTCGCAGTTGGTCTCTACGATTCAGAGTTTAAATCACCTGCGCTGGGTAATGGGGCGGTCAGAGGGGGGGGGGCGGGGGTTGTTCAAAGAGCAAAGTCAACAAATCAAAACAAGAAACACCGCGACTGAGACAGCAACAGTAAACTGCCGCTAGTGTTTTATGTGCAAAATTGCTCTGTGCGTCCTGAGGACTTTATGACTCCTCCGATAGACGTGCCAATAAGTTTGGCAAATGCAGGTCGCGTGAAGCCTGCAGATTGGCTCGAGATAGCTGCCGCGTCCAGGCCACCGCTTGCAGCCAGCAAAGCACTGCACCACGACGCTACGACTTTGGTTTGTCAGGCTTAGACACACCGTCGCGCAGTTGCCGTTCGGCATGAACAAACTGCTCGCCGATCGCCAGCGGCACGTGCATACCAGGTCCAGGGCCCATTTCTGGCCGCTATTCAACTGCGAAGCAGTTGCTACGGAGGTCTGGGGGTAGAACCCCCAGAATAAGTTGCAGGGAATCGGCAGTCCGCCTTCTTTTTAATCTCTGGGGGTTCCACCCCCAGATCCCCGTAGCAACTGCTTCGCAGTTGAGAATCGTCCAGGAAGTGAACTAGAACGCGGCTTTCAGGTCCAAGAGCCAACTGGATTCGACAAAAACCACAGTTCAACTGCGAAGCAGTTGCTACGGGGGTCTGCGGTTGGAACCCCCAGGAAAGAAAGACTGCGGTGGGTGATGCATCGAATGCGCGACACAATGATACACATAGATCAGACGTTGCATATCACGATTGTCTATCGCGAGATTTATCGAGACGGCTCGGATTAGTGAGCATGTTGACCCGCACCTCTACAGACCACTATTGCTCGAAATGTCGCTGTCGAGGCCGCTGTTTAGAACTATTACGCCTCTAAGAAACCTTTGTGGCGTCTCGCCACTCGGCTACACAGCGCGCCGCTGGTACTCGGCCGAGCCGCCGGCCGATCTCGACGACTACGAAAAGATGATCTTTACCAAGCTGCAAAACGCATTCGAGCCTTCGGCGCTGCAGGTGCGCGACGTTAGCGGTGGATGTGGGTCCATGTTTGCTATCAGCGTCGTCTCTGACAAGTTTAGTGGCGTCCCCATGATCAAGCAGCACCGCATGGTCAACGAGGCGCTTGCTGACGAGATCAAGAAGTGGCACGGTCTCCAACTACGCACAAAGGCCAAATAGACGATTCCGTGACCGTTGTCATTTTTGTACATATATCACGGCTTGCCGTGCAGTGAGCTGATGCATGAACTTTAATAGCATTGTACTTTGTTATCAGCTGCTTTGTTATGTTCGTTCCCAGGCGCTCTCTACCAGCCGCTCGCTCTAGTACTCTTCAGCAGCTGCTTCGCGGCTGACCTGTAATGGTTATAACAGCATATCAAAACTACTGGCTCATCTACATGTCTGTTTTTTATTCCATGATACCAAAGGCTGTATTACGACATAGAACATACAAGACCATTTTTCTGCGTGAAGATATAAACATAAGACGTTATGATGTCTGTGTCGTCTAGTCGTCTCGGAGGAGGGCCTCACGCTTCTCCAGGACGCGCTGCTGCCGTCTCTCACGGGCAGCACGGTTGCGGATACGGCGGGCCTCAGCCTCGTCCTTGAGAGCCTTCTCACGGGCGGCCTGGGCCTTGGCCTTGATGACGTGCTCAATCACCTGACGCTTGTGCTTGAAAGTGTTACCCTTGGCAAGCTTGTACAGCTCGTGGTACAGGTGCTTGTCGATCTTGCCAGCGTCGCGGTAGCGGGAGAGCAGGCGACGGAGGACACGGAGACGGCGCATCCAGGTGACCTGCTGAGGCATACGGGCATCAGCAGTACCCTTTCGCTTACCGTAACCGGTGTGACGGCCGGCACGCTTGGCCTCGTGGAGGGCACGAGTGCGCGAGCGCGAGTGGCCAGTAGCGGGCTTCACAATAATAAGACCATTGGAAACGAGCTTGCGGACGGCCTGACGCGAGTTGGCGTTGGCAATCTCAGTGTTCTCGTTAGGGTCGAGCCAGATCTTGCGCTCACCGACGCGCAGGACGCTGGCAGCCAGACGCTTCTGAAGTCTAAGGTTGGGCCTGTTGTTAGTGTTTTGACTTTTTGGGCGTGTGCGGGGATCCATTTTTTTATTTGTGACAATTTTGAATGCCGAAAATGAAATTTTTGGCTCAGCATGGCTGTTCCCATTCGTCCGCAATACAACACCCATGTTACATTCATTCATGGGCTCATTTGCTTCACACAGCCAGCTTCAAAATCTCCTCACATGGTGCCATTGTTGCCGCCTTGTTATCGCAACTTTGGCGGCACCTTTGGCCACCAGACGACGCCGACAAGAACGATGCAAACAAGTCCTGTCGCTTGTCTCTCGCAAACAACACCACCTCCAACCACACAGCTGCCTCCAGACACTTACATTTCGGTGCAGAATTAGTGTCGAACGTCGGTGGACCAGATAGATTCCTAAGCCCTTGAGAGTCGTTGGGCAATCGGGCGCGTTCTGATATGTACCCGCTCCAGGGTCCCGCCTACGCGCTGTTACTCACAGTGACCACCCAGTTGCGTGACTGCGATTGCCTAATAGGGTATGTATCGCGACGACGACCCTATGCCTGAATGAATTCTGTATTATGCGTCACTATGAGTTTGCATGCGTCATGAAGATTCATTATCTCAGCCGCGCGGACGTTTATCGCCATTTTTTTTTCCCCTTCCTAGTGGTGACCAGTCCTTGTCACTGATTAGCCACATTTCCTATTTTCGTCTGTGATACAATGGCTAAATCGCTCAGATCAAAGGTCAAGGTCCGCTACAGAGCGCTCAAGCGCGATACTGTGTTTGCCGAGCCGGAGAAGAAGCGCGCCGAGCGCATTGCTGAGCGGGCCCGCCAGAACCTTGAGAAGCAGAAGCTCAAGGAGGCCGAGGAGGCCGAGAAGAACGCCGAGGGGACCGAGGCTGCTCCTGCTCCGGCATCCGAGGCCGACGAGACCATGGAGGTTGACGACAAGAAGATCTCCACCAGCGGTTGGAAGGGCTCGCGCAACGACGGCTACAAGAAGAAGCAGGCCAAGAAGCGACGGGCCAACCTTGTATTCCGGACTGGTAAGAACAAGTCCAAGAAATAAGCTGGCCGTCGTCCGTTCCGTTGGCCGCTGCTATCGCGCACTGCATTTGCATATTTATTCTGCTTCCCGCCGACGGGGTCCATCCATAGATAATGAGTTACGATTTGTTGTTTGTCTTTTTTTTTTTTTCCTGGGGGTTCCACCCCCAGACCCCCGTAGCAACTGCTTCCCAGTTGAGATTGAGGTCCATGCTGGTTAGACTCTGTCATTGTCCTAGGGGCGCTGTCGTAGCAACTACCCAGATCAATTGCGAAGCAGTTGATTTGCTTTTTTTTATTATTTTTTTCCTGGGGGTTCCACCCCCACGCATCCCGTAGCAACTGCTTCGCAGCTGAGATTGAGGTACATGCTGATGAGACCGGTTCTGTCATTGTCCTAGGGGCGCTGACCCCTAGACTCCCGTAGCAAGTGCCCAGATCAACTGCGAAGCAGTTGCTACGGGGGTCTGGGGGCAGCGCCCCCAGGGAAACACAAAAGACGCAGCGACGAAACGATAAATAATCTAAGAGGGTGCTAAACGGTACATACAAACAGGGTCATGAGGAGGATCGGGGCGACAATGAGGGCGGGCGAGGTGGCGGGTGCGCCCGCGTACATCTGGCCCGAGGAGTCGTCTGAAGAGGTGGTTGTGGCGCTGGCAGTGCGAGAGGCAGTAGCGGCGGCGGTGCCAGTCTGGCCGATGAGTGTGTTGGCAAAGGCCGGCGAAGAAATGTGCTCTGCCTCGAGCTTGCTGATGACCTCGGGGGAGAGCGACACCATTGGGAACAGGCTGCGGAGTTCCTGGATCTGGGTCGAGAATGCAGCAATGGTTGCGGTGGGCGTGGACGTCAGCTCAATCGTTGTGGCAAACGTCTCATTGCCGAGCGCAGACGTGATGTTGTGGTAGTCGTGCTCGATAGTGGTGTTCTGATTGCCCAGGGCGATGCCGACCTGGCGGGCATCGAGGTCCATGACCAGGTACGCCGAAGACAGAATGTTGCTGCCGAGGGCCGAGTAGCCCGCGAGGTCTGACGACACAAACGAGAGGGCGCAGACCTGCATGCCGTTGACAAAGTAGTGGGGCTCACCCGAGTTGGAATCGACGAGCGGGATCAGCAGCTGCGAGATGGGCACCTCAATGAGCGCGTCCCCAAAGTAGAAGTTGAGCTGGCCCGTGACATTTTTGAACTGACACCCCTGCACCCACAGGTTGAGGTCCTTGGTGTACAGAGCATTGAGCTGAGCGGCAATGTTGACAACCACGTCGTAGGGCAGGTACGACAGCGTGTTTGCCATGTCGAGCATCACCGGGACCGTCGAGTTGGCCATGATGTCAACCTGCTGGTGCTCGTTGGCAACGCAGACCTGTGTCAGCGGCACAAACGCGTAGTTCTCGGGCCTTTCGCTCACCGTATCGACGACCGGCAGCATCGACATGGCGTAGAGCGGGCCGGCGGCCATGCCCATGTCGACGCCGCCCAGCAGCAGCTCGCCCTCAGTGTAGTTATTGTAAATGCCGACCGAGTACGCGAGTTTGTTGATCTGATTGTCCTGGAGCAGACTCTGCATAAACGATGTGTAGCCGTCTGGGCCAGTATCCTCAATGCGGTTGTAGCCGAGCCCAAGTACGCCGTGGCCGCGCGTCGACTCGTCGGCAACGGCAATGACTGTGTTGTTGAGCACCACGTCGTCCCACACTACACGGTCCTTGTAGTAGCTTCCGACGACCCCGAGGCCGCCCGGCAGCGTGCGGTTGAACGGCTCGCTGCTATCTGGCAGCGACTCGAGCGACGACGAGTTGGACGCGTCAAACGCGCCGTTCTCGACGCAGTGAGCCGTCAGATTGTTATGGCAGTTGTCGGCCGTCGTCGCATTGACAACCAGCAGGTCCGAGTACATCGTGTCAATGCTGAGTAGCACCTGCTGGGGCGGCGTGCCAATCGTGATGTTGGCCATGGGACGTGTGTCGATCGACAGCATTTCCAGGTCGTGCTCCGTCGACTTTTGGCTGCGCTTTTGGTTACGATGGCTGGATCGGCGCGCTAGCCGGCCGATACCGCCCAGCATGTGGTGTCGACGCTCATCTTCTTGTGTTGGAGGGAGAGTGTCCTCTGTATCAATAAGAAAACCCTCGTATGGGGCGGGCACGTATAGTGCCGGCTCCTGAGCGTATATTCCGACGTGAACGGCGGCGTGGGCGATCGAGGCCGTCAGAACGCAGGCTATCAAGGCCAGCATCCGCCGGTGGTCCATAGTGAATGAACCACACGGGCTGGTCAGACGGCTAACGAGACCCCCTGCTGATCGGTTTCCAAGATTTTGAGTTTAGAGAATGAATCCCAACCTCGAGATGTGCACAGTTGTTTCCTGTTTTAGATGATTGACCCAAACAGTTTTGTGTATTGGATAACTGGCGAACAACAAAAAACCGACTAGTAGAGACTCTGATTATTGATGAAGAGTAGATATCTGGCCAGCAACCAAGAGTGAACGCGTGTCCAGTGGCGTTAAGGTATGTCGTTCCTTTTTTTTTTTTGTATTTTTAATCCGGTCCCCGCCTGAGCGAGGAAAGTCGGGAAATCCACAGGGCGGACGCCGACCGGCGACCCTTGTGGGTTAGGGCCAGTACCGGTTTCCATCCACAGAAACCAGTGGGAGGAAAAATGCAACGGCGCCGGTTCCAACGCCGTTTTTTTGTTATTTTTTTTATTTTTTCGCGCACAGAGCCGCGCACTGCATTCCAAGACAGGCCGTTGACAATCGGCATGACGTCATGAAGTGGGGCTCCGAACAAGTGGGGCAAAACGCTTTTACAAAGGTGTCAAAACATTTTATGGATCTCTAATCCAAAATTAGACATCTAGTGGAGTGGTACGTAACTGGCCAAGCCAGACAGTATAATGTCGCAGAGCCAAGACGTGACCTATAAGCAAAGCCATGCCATGCCGCCCATGCCCATTACGCACGTCAGATCTCATGAGCGTCTTATTTTATTAAAAGATTTATGGGGTATCGGCAGGATGTCATACTGTTTCCAGGAATAAACGTCATTACTGGCATTACTCGTAAAATAATTACAGAAAAACAGAAAACAGCTCTCGTAACGATGTGTATCCAGTGACCACGGGGGAAAACCCCTCCTGCAGTTATGCCTTTCTGGACTCAGATTTGCGCTTGAGAGTAACTGAAAGCTTCTTGGAGGCTGTTGCAAGAGTGCGGCGGAAGCTGCCTGACCGTTTTTTGGGTGTAGTGGTTGTTTCGTCCTTGGGCGGCTCGTCCGCCTCAGCCGGCTCTGGTTCGGAATCGGGCCCGATTTCGTGTGTCTTGGCAGAACCGGCTTCGGAAACCTGTTCTGGCACTGTTGACGAGTCTGGGTCGCTGCTGACACGGCGTTTGCGCGGCTGGCTTTGGCCGTTGTCTGCGTCGACACTTGCAGCAGGACGCTTGACGGGCGTCGATAAGCGGCGACCGGCCCTTTGCTGCTGGGATTGAGATGCTGTCCCGGTAGCACCTGCACTCGGGCCCGACACAGCACTAACACGGGTCTCAATGTCGTCCTCGCTGGTGAACTCGTCCTCGTCGTCAAGCGGGTTGCTGCTGGCTGACATTGCGCCGTCGCCGTCGCCATCGCCGTCGCCGTCGGGTGCGCCGGGGCCATTGGTGCCGGCACCGCTGACGTCGGCCTCGGTTTGGCCGGAGCTGGTGCGGGCGGCGGCCTTAGCGGCGCGCTGCTCGGCATACTGCGTGAGAATCGACCGCACGACCGGCAAGTACGTGAGCTGTGCCATCTCGTCAGCGTGCTTCTCGCACAAATGCTTAATCACGGCGCGGCTCGTGAGCGGGTTCATGTTGCTGGATCCGCGCTCAATGAGATGGACGAGCTCGAGGCACGACGAGTGCACGAGGTTGTTGGAGTTGCCGAGGTCGATGAGCACTTGCAGCACAGGTCGCAGGCCGTCGGTGCGCACAATGCGCTTGATATAGGCGTCCGACGAGACCATGGCCGCCTTGAGACACCGAACAGCTGCGAGGCGCACCAGTTTGGGCGGCGCCAGCACCAGCCGGCTCATGGCCGTGAGCACATTTGTGCGCGCCAGAAACACGCGGCACGACGTGCTGTGCTGACGGATACAGAATGACACGAGGTCGCTCAGCAGCTCGTAATATGCCTGCTGCTCAAACGTGGCCATTGGCGGCAGCGCTTCCTCCGCCGGCGCTGCTGCGATCTCGATGAGCGGCGCAAACAGCAGCGCCGCCGTGTGGGAGTAGAAGTCGCGCTCAAACTTTTCACGTCGCCGCGTCTGCTCAAACTGCCGGCTCATTATGGCGTCCATCTCGGGCTCCATGTCAATAAAGTCGCTACCGCCGGCACCGCCACTGCCGCCGGCAAACTGCGTCAGCAGGTCGTTGCGCCCCAGCAGCACCTTGAGAGCGTCTGCCGCCTGCGACTTGAGCCCGGCATCGCCTGCGTTCTCGAGCAGGTTGATAAGCACCCGAAACACTGTGTCGTTGTACGTCTCGTTGTCCGTGTACCGGATCACGTTTGCGTCGTGCTCCACAATCGTCACCAGCAACTCTGTACCCATCATGCGGACGCCCAGATCGTCGTCATTAAGCGCGTAGTCGATCATGTCAAACAGGCCGTGCGCCACAATGTTGCCATATAGCGTCGAGCGCTGGTGTGCCTGGAACCCTTTTGCGATGACGGTCATCTGGTGCATAAACTTAACGCCGTCGCGCCGTCTGTCTGTCAGACTTTTGCTATCCCGCTTACGAGTAGTTCCGTTTGCACTGGAATTTGAGCTCGTAACTTCGACTGCCACGTCCTCAATGTGCTCAGCTGTAGTTTCGTCAATTTGCGTCTGATCGGGATCCCCTCCTTTGCTGGGTATTTGCGTCGTCGCTTTTTCCCTCCTCTCGCCATTACCATCTCCCACCTCCTCATCCTGCTCCTCCCGTGTTTCCTCCTGCTCCTCCACTGCCATATCATCGTACAGCTTAAACAGCTGCGTAACAAATCCCTCGTCCGACTGTAGCTCCACAACAATCTCGATCTGGTTGAAATAAATGGTAGACGACAGCATCGAAAACGTCGCATCGTCCAATAACCGCGCCAGCGCCACGTCCTTCAAGTACTGCAGCAGAAACGTCTGCCTGATGCGATTCCGCAGCACCCGGTTCCCAATCGGGATCACTTCGTTAAACCGCCGCTCGTCGCCAATGTACTCGCGGTGGTTTGCCTTGAGATCCGGAAAGCTCGGGTCGTACTCGAGCATCCCAAGCGTTCCCATGACAAGGTCATCCCGCAAAAGTGTCTCGAGCACGCTGTTGTCGTTGAGCATAAACATCATCTTGACGGTCCGACACAGATTATGCAGATCGTCGAGGCTGCGGGTCTCCTCGGCTGTCCCAAACACGCGTACTAGCTCGGGTATGAAGTCTGTGTCCAGCACATGCTTCACGAGCATGTCGCGGCCAAACTGCGAAGTCGTCGTCGAGCTAATGGCGTTAACCACTTCTTCGAGGTTTCCTGCTGTTAGTTGTCATATTGTTGTTTTTTCTCCTGGGGGCGCTGCCCCCAGACCCCCGTAGCAACTGCTTCGCAGTTGATTTCGACCAGGATGAAGTTCACTCGTGAAGCGGGTGCTACGGGGGTCTGGGAGCAGCACCCCCAGGATAAAAGAACACGAAAAGCACGTACCTAATGCTGGCTTCGGCGGATATGTGACGGGACCCGCTATTAGTTCAGTGACATCGCCCTGACCGTCGTTGGTGACGGCCAGAATGGCAATGTTGTGCTCGAGCTCGGTGTGGACATACACCAAGAACTCGCACAACACAGCACACCCTTTTGAGTCCTGAAATGACAGAGCCAGATCGTTGCGATTCGGCTCGCTCCACACAATGAGCGTCTCTTGCTGTTTCTGGTACTGCGTGTCGCCATGGACACGCGAATTGAGCAGCACGTCGTCGGCATCATACTCGTTGCGCACGTTGATGTACGCGCCGTCCTTGTGTATGTCGCCGTTGCAATAGCCGGTCCCGCGGTCTACCCAGTCGGTGCCCTCGAGCTCATAGACCTTGACGCGCCATCGCGACGTGGGGATCTCCATTGCCGAGTCACCCGGGTACGGGGCACTACTGTACGGTTATCGGCGTTTTTGTTGCGAGTCCTTATATTTTCGTGAATGTTTATCCGTCCAGTACTCGCCGCACGCCGTTGACTTTTTTTTGTTGGTTGCCAGTACACGATGGGAGGTCGCGTGCGGCCGAGATACGGCGTTGTGGGCTGTTTTGAGGCGTGTCGCTCCAGCCCGATGTTGCGATGGATCCACTGTTCGGTATGAATACAAGCAGCGACGACGCACTTGGTGTCGGTTCTTGTGCTAAGCCGGTTGTTGTTGCGAAGCGAGCTCGCACGGCAGTTGCTCGCGTTGCCGGATGCACGTATACCCTACGGTTACGTAGACCGGGGCAGTCTGGAAGTTGGCGATTTGGTCGCACGTTGGTTACAGAGAATGTGCATACTATGCATTGACTCATCATGTCGTTCGAGGTCGGGTGTCGCTGTTTTTTATTTTTCCTGGGGGCGCTGCCCCCAGACCCCCGTAGCAACTGCTTCGCAGTTGGGAAGAGGTTTCTTGTTGTTGGTTTACTGTAAATGACTATGAGGCGGTCGCTATTGCGCTTTATCGTCAAACGAGGCACCAGTACCAATTGCGAAGCAGTCGTTAGTTCCGGTTGCGAGATGTCTTTAGGACAAAGACATTAACTACACGGACACTAGAACAAAATGCGAAGCAGTTGCTACAGGGATCTGCGAAGCAGTCGCTAGTTCCGTTTGGGATTTTTAGGCAAAGACATTAACTACACGGACACTAGAATCAACTGCGAAGCAGTTGCTACGGGGGTCTGGGGGCAGCGCCCCCAGGAAAAAGAAAAGGCCATTCAACCCTCTCTTGCAAGATCCTATACGGGCAGTGGGGTAAACAGCGTATCTATTGAGCGTTGGGCATACTCTTTGTACTGTCGGCGGATGCATACGATAGGCAACGTATAGACGCAAAACGCAATGCACCCCTGACACCCTGAAGATCCTGCTGTAATTGGAAGCAGGAGCCCCATGAAAAGTGTCGAGGCTATTTGGGAGGTTGACTGGTTGTGGTTTCGTTGGTGAGCGGGACGTGTTGGCGGCCGATTTTGTACCAGGGAGCGGCGAATACGCGCTGCATTTCCTCTAGCTTGCAGCCGGCGGGCTCGGGCACAAAGAACCATACAAACAGCAGCCCCACAAGGATGATAACGGCACAGAAAAGCATGGCACCCCACTGGTGCATGGCCACGAGCATTATGGGGATTGCTTTTGAGTTGCCAAACTGGTTGACATAGTGTGCAAACATAATGACGCCGGTGGCGGCTCCCCGCAGGTGCAGGGGAAACAGCTCGGCGCCTACCAAATACTGGATCGAGTTCCAGCCGACGGCCCAGCCGGCACCATTGAGGTGGATCATAATGATTGCGGCGACGCCGAGACGGTGCTGGAGGGCAAGCGAGAGGGCGTGGTCGCGCTGGAGCTTGAGGAAGACGGTGATGTAGACCATGGCGACAAACTGCATCGAGATGCCAGCGTAGAGGGCCGCTTTGCGGCCGAGGCGGTCAATTACAAACAAGGCGCATGCAAGCGCAAACACGAGCTTGCTGACGCCAAACATGAGCGTCATGAACAGCTGCTGGTTGTGGGTGAGGATGCCGAGGATGAGGAAAAACTCGGGGGCGTACATTGTCACTGCGTTGGCGCCCGTCCACTGGCCGAGCAGCTGGACGGCGATGCCGAGGGCGATCTGGTACGGTGTTTCTGTAAAGAGGCACTTGACACGGAGCGCAAGGGCGAGGACGCGGGACCGTTTGGAGGGCGCCTTTGACGACGCGAGCGAGCCGACGAGCGAGTCCTCCTTGGCGAGGGCGCGTTGCGACTCGTCGAGCGACGCCGCGATCATGTCAAACTCGTGGAGGACGGCTGCCGAGTCCTCGCCAAGGTTACGGAGCCGCGCCAGCGCCATGAGCGCCTTTTCGTACTGGTGGTCCTCGCAGTACCAGCGGGGCGACTCAACGACGCCGGCAGACGCCACGAGGGCGGCACCGGCAACGGCGATCTGGAGCGCCGTCGGCACGACCCACTGGTTGCGGTTTGTCGGCGACAGGTATAGCTGCGTGAGCCAGTTGGACAGGTACCCAATGAGGATCCCAAAGTAGACGCTCGCCGAGAAGATGCACGTACACAGGCCGCGGACGCGAGGCGGGGCGACCTCGACGAGGTACATTGGGCAGACGACAGTCGTCATGCCGATTCCGAAACCCGCCACGAGCCGGCCCATGAGCAGCTGGATGTACGAGTGCGAAAACGTTGTGATCTGGATTACCACGCCGATAATCCACAGTGCCAGCAGCACACGGAGGGCGCCGACGCGTCCGACGCGGTCGACAATCCCCATAGCCAGCAGACTGCCACCAATGGACCCCAGCAGGACCATCGACACCACGTTTGACTTTCGGTCCGCGAGCTGCGCCGGCGACAGGCCCGACTGTGCGTCGAGCCCAAACTGCCGTCTAAAGCTGTCCTGCGTCACCATCACCGCCACGCTGCCTTCGTCCATTCCCCGTGCCGAGCCGAGCACGCCAAACACCACGATCCCCAACACCAGCCGGCGCAGTTCCGCCGCCCTCCGCAGCCACCTCGGGCATCGCAGCTGCCACATTTTTGTGCTTGTCAAACCTCACAGTGCCATGGCCACTTCCTCGTGACAGAACCACAATCTTATTACATAGCGTTTTCCGAGCACACCCGATCAGGCAATCGCAGCTCCGGTTCTCTTTTTTTTCTTGGAGCGCTGCCCCGAATGGCGCAGCAATTGCAAAGTTGATGTTTTTTTTTTCCTGGGGGCGCTGCCCCCAGACCCCCGTAGCAACTGCTTCGCAGTTGATTTCAGTGCTGAATTGCGCAGCAATTGCGAAGTTGGTGGTTTTCTTGTTCCTGGGGGCGCTGCCCCCGGACCCCCCGTAGCAACTGCTTCGCAGTTGATTTAGTGCTGATTCATTTTTTTCCGAGGTCCGATGCCTCTAAACTTGGTAGTAATTGCCGTGGAATTTGAACTCGTAATTCCGCTTGGGTAGCAGGCCACACGCTCAACTGCGAAGCAGTTGCCACGGGGGTCTGGGGGTGGAACCCCCAGAAAAAAAAAAAAAAAAAGACATACTCCGGTAGGACCAAAATTAAGAGGCGAGCGATGGGCGGTGGCTTGGCTTCTTCGCGATTTGACGGTCCGACGCTCGGCATGCTTCGCGAAAGGCATGAAGGCGGCCGCCCGAAGCGAAAAAGGTTGTTGACCCGAAGTGAGGTTATGCGAATTGTCAACAGACTTTCGTGAAGAAACACTCTACAGATTATCCCGCCAATTGCTTTTACATCGGCATTCGGAACCGTTGCCGTTCGCAGATACATAACCACAAGGCAATTGAGTAGCTATAATACCAGTTCCCACAGAAACTACATTCCTGGTTCCTGTTGTACCTGCTATCGCAACCGCTCTTTGGATAATTCTGGTCCCTCTTCAACTGCGAAGCAGTTGCTACGGGGGTCTGGGGGCAGCGCCCCCAGAAAAAAAAAAGCACCATAAAAGAACCTGCAAAGGTATAGATGAGCGATCAAAGGCGCAGGGGGGGGATGGCAGGGTCCCGCCGAGGTGGTGATCTTGGCGGGGGGTTTCAGTGCATGTCTTGGTCACAGTTTGGCGCGGCAGTAGTATACTTGGCGCATTTTGGATGTCGCCTATATTCTGTGTACTCGCGTTGTGTTTGTGCCAAGGAGAATGCGGTCTCGATGGGTCGAAATTGGCTCGTGGTGCTATGTGGAGGGTTTGTTTGACAGTAATAATAGTAGCTCACAAGAGACAATTGTACCTGCAGCAATCTGCTCGTTTCAGGAGTGCCTAAGATGGTGGTGGGTGCAGATAGTGGTGCTAAAACGGAAATAGATTGCCGTCTCCAACCGCCAGTCACAGCCACGGCCACGGCCCGACGCATGCAGGCTGTGCATGGGGACAATATGCGGCTGCAGAACGCTCCAGAAATATCCCACAGTAGGGGCGATGCGTGCATTGGATTGGACCGGGGTAAAGGTAATGTGTCTTGAGGGTGTTTTTTTGTTTGTAGTGTGTGGTTGCGGTCGACTGACAGAGATCCAAATTGCCTACTTGTCATCGCGACCGCGTGACCCTCGGGAAACGCGCGCTCTAAATCAGGTAAATTGTCATGTTTGCGACTTGCCCGATTGGGCCGGGTCACGTCACATCTAGCGTTGTGTGCAGATCACTCGGTACTAGGGCGCTTTTGAGGGAAAGTAGCACTGCACTGTGCCTGGGAGGGACCGTTTTTTTATTTTTCTTTGGAAAACCTGGCATTGTGACGGAGAAAAAGATATTTGTCGCAAGTTTACTCGCCACATTTTATACCGGCTCGCAAAATTCTTACCCCGGCAGCAAACGCACCCAGACCCGCTGTCAGACACGCGGTAGTCATCTGAGTGTCGCGTTCACTTTCGCAACAGCCCGAGCCCATCACCTGCCCACCCCCTGTAACAAGAATACACAAAATACTGGAGCCTGCTGTGGCTCTTGGACTCCGTATTTGGGCCGTATTATTGCTCCCTTGCCCTTTTTTCTCTTGTCGCGATTTTTTTTCATTTACTCAGGTCCACATTCGGCAGGGACGGATCCCGGATTTACAGATGCTATCCAGACCCACGATGTATAACCATAATCACCACCACCACCACCACCACCACCACCACCACCACCACCACCACCACCACCAAAAAATAGACGTCTCGCCTCTGTATGGTTTGTGCCGGTGGCCATGTCGGCATGCCAGGTTCCGTCGGTCCAGAGGGCCGTGCGCGGGGACGACTGCATATTGAAGTGCAGCAAAACATGCACCATCCAAGCTTTAAACAGGTGGTTATTAGCCACTTTGAGTGATTTGACAGTTGTTTAGATCTTTTCGACGGCACGACTGCCCACACAATCGGCTGAGAACAACTATCAAGACCATCACTACCACCACCATCGCCACTCCCCCACCACCGCCGCGCAGTTTTCAGGTCAAGGGCTCAACATCCTCCCTGAAGAGGGGCCGCTTACCTCCTAATTTAGAACTAGGGGGTGTACATTTTGTCATGGTAATCACCATCGCGACGTAAACACGCCCTAGAAAAACCCCCCTCTCACCGCGACCGTCTGGGACCTGGGTGTTGTTACCTGCACTGTTATCTGACTTGTTTATCCCCGTTGCTGCGTACGCTAGAAAAACAACACGCCAGCAGCTGCTTCTTTTTTTCTAGCACAAACAGCTTCTGCCACTCGTTGTCGTCTGTTGTGTTGGTTTTTTTTCCCTTCTAGCCAGGAGGCATTTTCGGTTTTTTCGTTCTGTGGTCGGAAAGGAAAAACAGTAGGAACGCAAGAAAATCCCGAAAAGAAGGTTCTTTTTTCCTGTTTCCTTTCAATCTCTCGCTTGCAAAGCTTGTTGTAACAAGAACACACACCAGAAAAATGCGCTACGCTACACTCGCTCTTGTCGCGTCGCTCGCTTCGTTTGTCGTCGCAGACGATGCTGTCACCTGCGGCAATGGCCAAAAGTGCCCTGAAGACAAACCATGCTGCTCTCAGTGGGGCGAGTGCGGAACTGGCGTCTACTGTCTCGGCGCCTGTGACGTCCGCAACTCGTTCAACCTCAGCTCGTGCATGCCCCTCCCCGTTTGTGAGGACAAGGAGCTCACGTTTGGCGACACCTCGAACTTTGGCGAGCAGTCAAAGTGGCTCGGTGACCCCTCCCAGTACGACTTCATCACCAACAACCAGGTTCTCGAGTATGACGGCAATCTCCTGCTGCCCATGCAGAACGGCTCGTATGGTACAGTCATCACCTCGACCCGTGCCATGTGGTACGGTACTCTGAGTGCCACCCTCAAGACGTCGCACGGCGCCGGTGTCGTCAGCGCCATGATTCTCATGTCCGGTTCCAAAGACGAGATCGACTATGAGTTTATCGGCTCCAAGGTCGGAGAGGCCCAGACAAACTACTACTACCAGGGTGTTCTCAACTACACGAACCAGCGGGCCGTATCGCTCTCAAGCACCAATGAGTCGTTCCACACGTACGAGTTTGACTGGACCCCCGACAAGATCACTTGGAAGGTTGACGGCCAAACCGCCCGCGAGCTCAACCGCGAGGACACCAAGAACGAGACCACCGGCGAGTACATGTTCCCGCAGACCCCGTCGGTGATCCAGCTCTCTCTGTGGCCTGGTGGCTCTGATGTCAACCCCGAGGGTACTGTCGAGTGGGCTGGCGGTCCTATTGACTGGAACATGCCCGAGTTCTCGGACCCCGGCTACCTGTACGTGACCGTCAAGGACATGACCATCAAGTGCGGCGACGTCCCTGACGGCACCTCGACCTCGGGCTCCAAGGCGTACAAGTTCAAGGGCGACGGCCTTACCGCGGCCGATGTTGAGATCACCGATGACAACACGACGCTCGCGTCGTATGAGGGTGTCGGCTTTGACCCGTCCAAGGGTGAGGCCATCAACGTCTCTGGCCAGGCGCTGCCGTCCAACATTGCTGGTGGCGGCAACGGTGCTGGCGGCGGTAACCTTTCGGGCTCTAACGCAACCGTCCAGGTCATTAGCGGCGGCGGCTCGGCTGCCACCGTCACTGGCGGCGGCAAGGGCTCCAAGTCGGTCCAGGAGCTCAACGGCTTCGCCACGACTTCGACTAAGGACATGCCCAAGGCCACTGGCGATGCTGAGGAGACTGCCGATTCCACTGGCTTTGCTCAGGGCTCGACTGACGATTCTTCGTCGTCTGACTCGAGCGACGACGCTTCTGGTTCGTCTTCGTCGGCCAAGGGCGCTGGTGCCGTTGTTTTCCCGGCTGTTGCTCCTGTCCTTGCCGGCTTTGTTGCTGTCCTCGCCTACCTTTCGCTGTAAGCTGCTGCATATGCTTGTAGGCTTTCGTCTTTTTTTTTTGTTTTGCATGCTGTTTCCTCCCTCAGCACTGCCATATCATCATCGCCCGTCGTCTAGAGGCGCGTATAGTCACTTAATCGCCGAGTACATAACCGTTTTGAATAAAGGTTGGATTAGACAGATTGTGTCGTTTTGTAGTGGTTGTCAAGTGTCGGTCGTAGTGGTATTCATGGTGCATGTCTTCAAGGCGTCGGCCATGTTTTTCCGCCAGGCGTCGGCCATAGTGGTGTGTCTGCGCCAACGCGCGGTGCCGGTCCGCTGTGTACTTATACTATTGTCACCACCTACAGGACGCGTACGCAAACAGACCCCCCTAGTTGAGCCAGTGGCTGCGTGCGTACGTAAAATGAATGCATCTTATCATCGGTCAGTTAATAATGGCTATTGGCAGAAATCGTCGTCACGGTCAGGAAAATTCGCTTGATAATGGTCTTCTACATGGTTTTTCATTAACATGAAACAGATCAATTCACTCACTACACGCTGCCTACCATAGATTTGTTGATGTTGTGGCTCGCGCGTGCACCACTTTGCATCACCTCGCATGTACAGCGCTGCCGCAGCATCCCCCTGCCTGGCCACCAACTACTTGGCCAACAAAGTTTGCAAAATCCAAACACAAACTAGCCTGGCAGAACGTTGATCAATATCCGTGTGTTGCACGCGCTAAAAATGATCAACGCTCGGATCGAGCTTGGCAACGTCTATCGCCATCGCTCATGCAGGGTGCCGCGCCAAAATCTGCACGCCCTTTTGCCGTGTTTGCGCAACACCCGATCCTGCCCCCCAATCGCCGACTATCGCCGCTCGGCCCTCTGTCTACCACGTGCCTCTTTGTTTCCTGGCGGCTCTGCCCCCAGACCCCCGTAGCAACTGCTTCGCAGTTGAGCTGGGTGTTGTAGAGGTTATTCTGCGGTTCCATGTTGCGGGAACAGTAACAAATGCTTCGAAGTACGTGTCCGTGCTTGTCTTAATCTATCCTATCCCCGTTACAAAGCCTTGTAGCAGCTGCTCGGCCGTTTCTCAAGTCCCAGAGCATAGTACTCCCTAAAGTCATGTGATGGCCCAGTAGCAACAATCTTGACCCGGACTCGCCGTCGATCAGTTACGAAGCGTATCGTGTTGTATCCAGCATCTTTCTGTTTCCCCGCCCTTGAACAAACTTTCCTGGAACCAGATTCGCAGTTGTCGCTTTTTTTTTTTTTTCCTGGGGGCTCTGCCCCCAGACCCCCGTAGCAACTGCGAAGCAGTTGACATTTGGGTTCATAATTGATTGTTATAACGCTCGGGGCAAGACACGAGTTCAACCGCGAAGCGGTTGCTACGGGGTCTGGGGGGGCACACCCCCCCCCCCCCAAAGGAAAGCAAAAGCCGGACTAACAGCAGGCGTTTCCGGCCGGGTTCGTGCCGCTGTTTTTCAACATCTCGCGGGGAGGTCTCCACATGGTGTCTACGGTCGGAAGCGGGATTCTTGTCGGCACCGTGCTGGGGGCCGATTCCCGTAGAGTCCACCCGGGAAACAACCGTTCACGACACGAAGCCTGTAATCAATTGCAAAGCAGTTGAATTTTGAGTTAAAAGTGACCGAAATAATGATGAGTCCATTGCAGCTTAAATTAACTAGGAATAACAGTCCACGACACGGAACCTGGAATCAACTGCGAAACAGTTGCTACGGGGTCTGGGGGCAGAGCCCCCAGGACAAAAATCCATCAGCCTTCAGAGAATGTTAGATTGAGATATTGATTACACACCACAGAGATCCACAATAAATATTAGACTAGAGAGGCATGGGCTCGGAGAGAGAGCAAATTATAGACAGCCGGACGCCCGCGTGGGAGATGCTAGGTCCAGAGGAGCGTAGAAACAAAAGGAGTGACAAATCACTCCTGGGGAATGACACCGCGGCGCTTCATGGCGGCCATGCGCATCGCCGGGCCGTGCTTCTTGAACAGAATCGGAATGGCGATCATGGCAGTGGCAGCAAAGCCGATGATCGAGACACCCCAGCCGACCGGGAACCGCGGGGTCGCAGTGTTGTCGTAAAGGGCGTGGGCAAACAGCGGGAACGCGGCGGCAAAGCAGGAACGGAAAAGCGTGTTTCCGGCAAACGCCGACGCCATGTTGAGGGGGAACGTGAAGCCAAGGTAGTTGAGGTACGCCTGGAACAGCAGGAAGGTGCCAACGGCAAAAATGGCGGTGCCGATGATGGGCACGATCCAGTGGACTGAGGCGGTACTGGTCCACGCGAAGATGAAGAGACCAATGGGCAGAAGGATGGACCCCACGATGGCGGGCTGCACAAACACCTCTGCCTCGACCGGCTCACCGTTGAGCATCTTCTTGGTGAAGTTCTTGTAGATGTACGGCAGGTAGTAGACAAAGAGCGCCAGGAAGCAGCCGACCATGAGGCCAAAGTACGACACACCGAGCTCAATGAGGTTGAAGTGGTGGATGTTGACAAACACAATGGGGAAACTCTCAAACCACAGGTACACCATGGCGTAGATGAGGGCGATGTGGACGTTGATGAGCAGCGCAACCGGCTCGCGAACCGAGATCTCAATGGGGCGCCACAGCGTGTTAACCATGACCTCGTGGCTGCTCTTGCCGTGCTGGTCAACCTCGCCCTGCGACATGATACGCGGGTTGCCGGTGAGGCGGCGAAGGCGCTGGGCCTTGTGGTACAGCAGGGTGTTGGCCGACGTCTCCGGGAAGAAGAAGATGAGGACCGCGACGGTAGAGCCACCGAGGATCATTAGGAACCAGAAAGTCCACCGCCAGGAGTGGGCGAGTTGCGCAAACAAGGCACCAAACAGCGGACCCAGCATGGGGCCCTGGATGGCGGCGACCGCCCACGAAGCA
This sequence comes from Tardiomyces blankii, assembly GCA_024734315.1. NCBI lineage: Eukaryota > Fungi > Ascomycota > Dipodascomycetes > Dipodascales > Trichomonascaceae > Tardiomyces > Tardiomyces blankii. Next base: position 1,482,538 of record JANSJT010000035.1, read on the forward strand.
ATGCCCATGGGCATGTACGGGAAAGAGATGACGTCGGTGATAGTGGCGCCACCGGTCGAGACAGCAGGGCTGGCGAGGATACCGGCGATGAGGCGCGACACCAGGAAACCGCCGAGGCTGGGCGACAGCGCGCACGGAATCTGCATAATCACAAACAGCGAGAGGGTGATGATGTAGATCCACATGCGACCGATCTTGGGGTGCTCGGTGATGGGAGACAAAAACATGGGCGAGATACCGTAGCCAAACACAAACAAACTGAGACCCAGCATGGCCGGCGTGGTGCCAACACCAAAGTCCTCCTTGACCATCTCGATACCGGGAGTGAAAATGGCACTGGCCATGTACATGGACACGGTCAGGAAACCGATCTCGATAATGACAAACAGCTTCTTCCAGAACGGCCAGTTGTGCGGGTTGTCCATGTCATCCGGGCCATCAAAGTCGACAATGATAAACTCCTGGACCGACGTGCCGTCCTCCTCGTCCTTTGTGTCGGCGACGGTGGCGTTGGACGAAGCCGGCTCGCTGGGCGGACCGGTCGGCGTAGTCGAGGGCTCGCTCGATGGCTCGCTCGGGACCACGGGCGGAACCTCGAGCGGCGTCGCCTTCTCGCTCGGCGTCAGGTACTTGTCGGGAATTTCATATCCGGGCATTTCCTCCTTGTACCGCATGTACTTGTGGCCAGACAGAATATATACTATCTGGCCAAAGAAGGCGTCTCTAATCAGTGGGTCGACGGCCATTGTTGTGTGTGTATGTCGGAAGATGTTGCGATGGAACAATCAATGTCGATACTTTGGAAGTACTTGAATATTAAATGCAACAATTGTTGTGCTCACACAGACGCTCTAGGAAGGTTGCTATGAAGAGGCCTAGTTCCTAACCAAAGCCGTGCAAGATGCAAAAGACGGTCAACACCTTTTGTGTTTTGATGGATCGCTAAACAGATACCAACGCGTCCTTATATACTTGCAGGGGTGTTACCTCTGGGGTTATGCGGAACGAAATTGGTCCGCCGCCTATTGCTCACAAAGCATCCATGTTTGATTTATCAGCGCTGCAGCCCGAAGATCAATCGCCGCGGCTTAAGCTTGGTCGGGCCCTGTCGCGCATGGGGGTGAGATACTGTGGGTCATCGCGCCGCTCGAGGTGTGCGATACGGTCAAAACGCGTGAAATGGCTCAATGAAACCAAAATATTCGGCAATTATGTCCGATTATAACCATAAAATGTACCAATTGATTGTGGTTTGACCGCAACTAAACTGCCCTTGATGACAAGGGCGAGGGCCACTTTGCCCACGAAAAAAAAAAAGGTAAGAGCAGCTGCATGCTGCAGGGAGTCAACGTCCCAGGCTCGCGTAGGGCGTCCACCATCTCGAGAGCCGTGCGCGGCGCTAGCACTACGATCGCAGAGAACTTTCGTCCGTGTCGGTGCCGGTGTCGGATTTAAAGTGGCCGATATGCGCCGGCCTTTGATTTTGTAGAAAATGAGCTAGATTTGGGAATAGATGGTGTCTACGCACCCTAATACAGGACGGAATTGCGTGCTCGCTGACGTGGTTTCTATCTGCGGTCGCCACTTGTTAACACCGCGGGCCTATTTTTTGGGTGACAAGGGGCTAGGGCGGCCCATCGTTTTGGGGCGTAAATCCGATTCCGCCAGCTGCGGCGTATGTCCGCGGCCGCGGACTGCGAGCTATGCCTTTGCTGCATTGCAACCCTCGCGTACAGTATACATCCCGCAGGCGGTTTTCCAGGTCTTTCGACGAAGCGTACGGCGGATTTACCGTCGATTTTGCCCGCCATCACATGTAGATATTCGTCATCAACTCTGCCCTTTTCTTGGTAGTTGTCATCCACATTCGGACAGACATCTGTCCGAACCTGTCATCACCGCAAGGTACCGTCGGCTTTAATCCCGAGTACTTCCGACAAACTAGCGGTGTGCTTATAGTTTGTCTGTCGCATGAACGGCATTCGGAGCAATAGCGTCGGCGTGTGAGCGGGCCCGCCACCACCACCACCACCACTACCACCACCCTTGACGACTACCTAGGCACGTGGGGTGTATACTGGAGGTAAAAACAACTTAACCCCGAATCTAGGGCAAAATTGCAGTAGTTGGGTGTATTTGTCCTGTACAATAACTACATAGAGGGCAAGTGGTCAGGTTTCTTGTTGTGGTTATTGTTATTAGATTTGGAAGTGGGTCCCCCCCTAGACCCCCAGAGCAACTAACTGTGCAGTTGGGCTGGCTATTCCAAAGTTTGTCTAAAAAATCTAGTTGTAGAACCGTAGCAACAGGCTCTGCAGTTCTTTTTTTTTTTTGCGTTGACGTGGTCGGTCAATTGAGGCGGCTCTTTATCTTCTCCCTCTGGGCTCTGGGGGACCGGTTCGTGCCCGTATTGCGTACTATCTGTTAAGTCCGGGGCCATTATGAGTTGGTCGGCGCTATCAAGTAAGCGCATCCTCCAAGTTCGCATCAGCCTCGAGACAGCTGTTATCTCCGCGGGCATAGTCGCCAACATTGAAAGCCATGGGGTTAGGATGGCCCACGGCCTCGACCCCTTGTAGCTGCAACGGGACACCACATGTATGGTACCTGACTCACCATGCGTTACGGTGTGAAGCGAGACTCAGAACTCAATTGGTCGAGGAAAACCGTAGTGGTGTACATAATACTTTTATTACATTCCGTGGGATGGAGGAGAGTGCTTGGAGGATGCTGGTGCTGTAGGATGCGGATGCGGCGACGCGGACAATATCCGTTCCATTGGGCTTCACATTTCCCCACAATGGGGATAATGATCCCAAAATGGGGGAGTTACGTATAGTACTGTATATGTCGAGGTGTCTTTTTGGGGTCTGAAATCCAGTTTGGCCGTTCGTAGACGTCTTGGATATCTGCACTCCTGGCCTAGGCTCGATATAGTGTCGCGCATCGACCAAAATAAAGAACTAGCCCAATCCTAGTGGCCCCTGCGCAGTGCCGTGCTGTCTTCTGTGTCATAGCGTTGGTATCTGGGCCGGGGTAACTTGACAAGGGCAGTGTGAAGTGTTTTTTTTTTTTTTTTGGCTACCACAATGGTGCCTGGTACCTTGCGGCGACATGGGCCATTTGAAATTTGCCGCTGTACCGTCCCAATTTTAGCTACCGAACGGCTCGTCCCGCTTGTTTCCATCTGCGTTGTCAACGGGATCTAGTATGCTGCTGAATTCTACTAGATGTCATAGTCCCCGTTCGGAGAACAATCATGTCTCAGGGTGCAAAAAGGCCGCCCGGTTTTCCCAGGTTATTTCTACGGAACAATATTCACGGATAACGTCAGTCATCGTTTCCTGGTCCCTGATCGCGCAGTACCAGTGGCTAACAAGGAGAAAGGAGACACTGGGAGGCCCGTAGCACCTGCCTCGATGTGTGCCCGAAAGTCGTCTTCATTCTTTTTCCCTGGGGGTTCCACCCTAGGTCTAAAGCAACAACGTCTTAAGGCTGTGTCGCGTCCAACTGCGAAGCAGTTGCTACGGGGGTCTGGAGGTGGAACACCCAGGTCTAAAGCAACAACGTTTTAGGTGGTCCTTTTCTTTCTCTGTGGGGACCCAGGTCTCAAGACAAAACCGGTATTAATTAATATCATTGGTTTTGGACAAGGATGTATGCATTGAATGCATTCGCCCTGTTGCGGCATTTTGGTAGGGGCAAGGGCGCGACGCCAACTAGTCGCGACGCGCCGCCTTTTAATTGAAACTAGCAGTTGCATCAAACTGGCGGACACGACTCTATCCTGGCTGCGTTGAGAGCTTGCAACCGCCATGGGAGCAGACGGGGAGAAACCAGCTGCGAAGCTGTTTGACCAGGAGGAGTTTGCCATTGCGCCTGGCGACGGGCTCAGTGACGACCAAGTCGTTCGTGTACGTGTTGCTGTCAAAGTTGGTGTCGCCGAGGTGGCTGGTTGTGGCGGTAGTTGATTGATGAATCTTGTGCCTGGAGGCGTTTCTATGTTGCTAGCATGTTTTGGTTATTAGAAAGAAAGAACTCGAGTGTCAAACGGATTTCGGTCTCGGTTGGAATCGACTTTTCTGGACCGTCGTTCCGCGGCACTCGACACTCCACGTTGCGTCGGTTCCGATTGAGAGCTCGTGGAGTTTATCTATGGCTTTTCAACGGAATATCGCCGCATATTTTTTCACTTCATCTCAAAAGATGATTAGTTGAAGTTGTTGCAAAAACTCAAAGCAGTGCACCAAGAAAATGGAATCGTGCCCCGGAACCCTTGGCTTCTTCTCAACCGCGAAGCGGTTGCTACGGGGGTCTGGGGGCAGCGCCCCCAGGCAAAAAAGAAAGGCCACCGCCGCAAATGCCCAACTAACACCAGCTACGAAATGTACTCGTCGAGAATGGGGCGGTCGAGAAGAGCATGGATGAGATCCAGAACGGCCACTATGTATTTGCAACGGGCGTCGAGTTCCCCGAGTACGAGGCTCTGGTGGACAGAATGGTGACGGTAGTCAAGCCAGAGTACGCTTATGCGTCGCTGGAGGAGGGACGCAAGCAGCCGTTCAACCGGTACTCGCCGGACCCCAAGTACTTTTTCTCGGACGTGCATGTGTGCGCGACGGGTCTCCAGCAGCGCGATCGCGAGGTTTTGTACGCAGGCGTGCGGTCGCGCGGCGGGCAGGCGGGCGACAGCCTGACGAAGCTGGTGACGCACGTCGTTGCTGAGAGTACCGAGTCCGAGAAATGCCGTGTCGCCGAACAGCACGGGATCAAAATCGTGCTCCCGCACTGGATCGACGACTGCATGAAGCTGGGCCGCCGTCTCGACGATGCGCCGTACCTGTTTCCGGACCCGGAGATCCTGCGGCCCGACTACGTGCAAAACGGCCGCGCCGAGGGGTTTCTGAGCCGCAACACGCTCCAGCAGGTCGACCTCACGGCGGCAGCGCAGCCGACGCTGTTCAAAGGCAAGGTCTTCTACCTGGCGTCGGACCTCGACCTGTCTGAGCGATCGCGCGAGGCTATGGTGCAGCTCATCGCCAACGCCGGTGGCGAGTGCACCGACGACCTCGCCAAGGCAAACGCGTACATTGGTCAGTGGCGCGAGGGCGACGAATACGTGACTGCGTCGCGGCGCGGACGGTGCATGGTCGGCACCGTTACTTGGCTGTACTGGATGGCCGCTAACAACAAATGGGCGCGGTCGACAAAGCGTCTGCTGCACTACCCGCTAGTGCGGGGCGGCATTCCGGAGATGCGCAACTATGTGATCTCCATCACAAAGTACACCGGCACCGCGCGCCTGTATCTCCAGGAGCTGATCGAGGCCATGGGCGGCACGTTTACGCGCAACCTGACCCAGCGCAATACGCATCTCATCTCCGCCGATGCGTTTGGCGCCAAGTGGGACGCCGCCGTTGTGTGGAACATCCACCGCGTCAACCACCTGTGGCTCGAGGAGTCGTACGCCGCCTGGAAAGTCAACACCGTGTCGTGCCCTCGCTACTCGTACATTCTGTCGCACCTGCCGCTGCGGGGCGCCCTCATTGGCAGCACGCAGCTGCCGTATAAGGTGCTCAAGCAGTTTTACGCGGAGCCCGAGTCGGCGCACGTGTCGCCTCTGCCGCCGCGGCGCGCTCGTGAGATCGCGTCGTCGGCCCTTCACGAGTCCATGGTCGTCGAGACCGAGTTCCAGGCCAAGCTGCGGTCCCGCAAGAGCCACCACGACCTGCCGCCGTTGCCGGAGGAGCAGCTTGCGGTGGCGAACCGTCGCCGCAAGGCGGCCGGCGAGCTCGCGCCCGGGTCTGCTAAGAAGCAGGCACGCTACTCATCGCCTGCAGACACTGTGGCAAGACTGTCGTCGCCGATGACGCGGTCGTCGCCCTCGCGATCGGTCGAAGACATGGTAGTTCCGCTGTCTACTCCTCCGACGGATCTGTCGGCGCCCGAGGACAATGCCAAGACGCACGACGACTCGGGCTACGCAGACGACAGTACGGTGTCCAATGCCCCAAGCGAGCTGCTCGTCATCGGTACCGGCCTGCCCGACAAACTGCGCATCACGGCCGCCGCCCTTGAGGGCGCCGGCGTCGTCCTCACTGACGACCCCTCGGCAGCCACGTATCTCTGTGCTGAAAAGCCTCTCCGCACGGAAAAGTTTATGCGCGCCCTCGCGCACGTGCAGGGAGTTCTGACACCGGCGTATCTCGTCGACTGCCAGGCCCACGGTGCCCTTATCTGGCCGATTCCGCTAAAGTATATGCTCTCTTCGCCCGAGTTGGACGCGGCTCTCCAGAACGCCGCGCGTCTCCGCGAGAACCACGTTCAGCTATTCTCTGGCTACTCGTTTAACGTGACCCCGGACGTCAAGGGCGGTTTTGACGTGTTCGACCGCATTGTGCGTGCCCACGGCGCCGGGCCGTCGCAGCTGGTTGCCAATGCGCGTGCTGCCCGCTTTGTCCCGTCCAAGGACAACCGCGTTGTGCTCATCTCGTCGCCTGGCGGTAAGAATGCGTCCATCATCAAGGCGTTCAACAGCCACGACCACGGCGATCGTCGGCCGGTTGTCCTTTCAGCCGAGTGGGTGCTCAGCTCAGTCATGAATATGTCTCTTGACATGACCGATGTGTCTGGCGTTTTGTAGTCCACCGGCGTGTGCTATGCTTTTTGTTTTGCTCTTACGGCTTTTACGACTTATGACTTTGGCCTCACCCGGCGTTCCGGTTTAATGAAGCATGGGGGTGGGCCACTATTTCTATAGCATGTTGCATTCTAATAAGATCTTTTGGTTTTCTTTCTGGGGCGTTGTCCCTGTCCCTGTACCTTTTAGTAATTGCTTTGTAGTTGGCTTAAGTAGGGGCTAATTGGCCACTAGGACTACTGGGCCACCAGGGGCTCATGCGTCACTAGTACCGACCTTGTACGCTCTGCTCGTACTGGTGTTTAGAACGTACTTGGTCGAGTATTTGGCTACAGGTGTGGGAGTATTTCGGTCTCGTCACACAGCGTATCCCTAGCACCAATCCGCCTCACGAGTACCTTGGCTGCTCGGAGCTACGACCCAATGCCGCTCAGGGGCGGAAATAGCAAAGTTATAGGTGGCCTGTTGCCCCGAGTGGTCCACTAGCCTCTTTCTACCGCTACTCGTTGCGTTTCTCGAGATTGTTTCTTTTCACAGAGGGTCACCAGTGTCGTACTCCAGGTCCCAACGTATACACAATATATGGCCACCACTTACCGACCATACAAAGACCTTCACCAAACGTCACCAATTCGTAACACACAAACCAACACACCTATGGCCTTATCTGGAATAAAACCATAAAGTCCACAATCTCAACCGCGAAGCGGTTGCTACGGGGGTCTGGGGGCGGGCCCCCAGGAAAACAAAACAACAAACACCAATAGACAGACGCAAATGACTACAACGATAAACCGCTACACAACGAGATGGATTTAATCAGCCTACGGGACGAAAACACACTTAGGCGTTGTACGACGACGAAGCGACCGAGCCACCGTGGCCAGTCCAGTTGGCGTGGATGTACTCACCCTTCTTGTAGTCAGCGTTGACGTACTCGTCAAGGACCTGGAAGGTGTGGGCACCGAAGTAGTCACGCTGGGCCTGGAGGAGGTTGGCCGGGAGGCGGGCCGAGCGGAAACCGTCGTAGAAGGCAAGGGCGGTCGACATGGTCGGGGTGGGGATACCAAGATCAATGGCGATCTTGATAACGTCACGCCAGCTGTCCTGGGCCTTGTGGACGGCGTCGCGGAAGAAGGGGTAGTAGAGGAGGTTCTCAAGACCCTTGTCGGCACGGAAGGCCTTGGTGATCTCGCCGAGGAAGCGCGAGCGGATGATGCAGCCACCGCGCCACATGAGGGCGATGCCGGCGTTGTTGAACTCCCAGCCGTACTCCTTGCCGGCCTCGCGGATGAGCATAAAGCCCTGGACGTACGAGATGATCTTCGAGGCGTAGAGGGCCTGCTCGAGCTTGTCGACGAGCTCCTTCTTGTCGCCAGTGTACTTGGCAGAGGGGCCCTCGAGGACCTTGGAGGCGCGGACACGGGTCTCCTTGAGCGACGACAGGAAGCGGGCAAGCACGGCCTCGGTGACGAGGGTGACGGGCATGCCGAGGTCGAGCGCGTTGGCGGCGGTCCACTTACCGGTACCCTTCTGGCCGGCCACGTCGAGGATCTTCTCAACGAGCGGGACACCGTCCTTGTCGTTGAACTTCATGACGTCACGGGTGATCTCAATCAGGTACGAATCGAGGACGCCCTCGTTCCACTTGGTGAAGACGTCGCCAATCTCCTGGTCGGTGAAGCCAGCACCGCGCTTGAGGATGTCGTAGACCTCAGAGATGAGCTGCATATCACCGTACTCGATACCGTTGTGGACCATCTTGACGTAGTGGCCAGCGCCCGAGGGGCCGACCCAGTCGCAGCACGGCTCGCCGTCCGACTTGGCAGAAATGTTCTGGAAGATATCCTTGATGTGGGGCCAGGCGTCGGGGTGTCCACCGGGCATGAGCGACGGGCCGTTACGGGCACCGTCCTCACCGCCAGAGACACCAGAGCCGACAAAGAGAATGCCCTTCTCCTTGAGCTCCTCGTAGCGGCGGTTCGAGTCGGGGAAGTACGAGTTACCACCATCGATGATGATGTCACCCTCCTCGAAGTGCTCGAGCAGCTGGGCAATGAAGTCGTCAACGGCCGAGCCGGCCTTGACGAGCAGCACAACACGGCGCGGCTTCTTGAGCTTGTCGGCGAGCTCCTTGATGGAGTGGGCACCGAGAATGCTCTTGCCCTTGGCCTCGTTCTCGAGGAAGCGGTCGACCTTCGAGGTGGTACGGTTGTACGCAACGACCGTGTAGCCGTTGTCGGCCATGTTAAGGATCAGGTTCTGGGGTTAATGTCTGACGTCATGTGAATTTTCCTGGGGGGGGGGCTGCCCCCAGACCCCGGTAGCAACCGCTTCGCGGTTGATCCCCCTACTAGCCGTTTTCAACTGCGAAGCAGTTGCTACGGGGGTCTGGGGGCAGCGCCCCCAGGAAAAAAAAAAAGGACCAAGCAACGCCGTCGGGCGGCGTTTGCCGGCATTGGAAGGATGTCGGCCGACGACGCGGCTGACATCACCTCGGATTAGCACGGCTCACCACCACAAATCAGTAACAGCTTGTACAGCCAATGGGCTGCCAGGACGGCACCGCGAGGTGAACGAATGTCGACGAGGTACTTACCTGACCCATAACGGCCAGACCGATCAGACCAATATCTGCTGTTAGCGATTGCGTCTTTTTTGCAGTAGGATTTTGTTTGGGTGATCTGTGCTCGCCGCGGGTTGAGGGCGCACGAGCCGTCGGTGTGGGATCTGCCCGGGCATGTGCGAGTCTGAGATACCGACAGCCGGCCAATTGGCAGTATGACCGCCATTGGCCGTGGTGGAGGTCAAGCGACGACCATAAATACCTCTGAGAGACAATAACCACACAAGCGACGAGTCCAGCCAAATTGCAAGATCGCCGACGCCGGCGACACTATCATCGCAAATCAAGCAGGCCACTGAGAAATCGCCCGAAACAAAGCTGTAGCACTGTTTAGACGACTCGATCCCGGGCACAGAGCCTGGGATCTCGAGTACTGGCCTTTGGCAATCGAGGCAATTTGCTTAGGCCGACACCGGCAAGACGCATCCAGCGTCCAACAGATGCCAAGGCCAAAAGCAATCGCAATCACTGTCCAGTATAGGAACAACAAAAGGCACGCTACTACTTACCACCCTGCTGACTAGCCATGTTAGTGCTGATTTTTTTTTTGTTCAATTCCAAGGGTCCAGGAATGTGTGTGATCCAGGAAGCAACGTGGGAGGTAATTGCCAGACTATATATCCGACGGGCCGCCCGGTTGGGAGACCGGCTGCCTCCCAGGCCCAACCCTGTTCCCAACATGATCGCCCGGGCGGGGCTGACTAAGTGGGCAGTTCCCCCGCGGGCTAACAGGTTTTTCGGTGGGTCTGAGGAGGAGGCAGGTGAGTCAAAAGGGGAATTGGAAACACTGGGAAGGGTACGACAGCCAAAGGCCCAGATGGCGCCCAGTATAGGGGCTATTGTTCCTAGCACAACTGTCATGCATGTGCTATGACTGCAACAAGTCGAACCGCCGAGAGAGCTAGACCGCGCGGCTGACCGCTTAGTAACTGCTGACAAACCACACACCCTGCCCCCCTCCGGTGCCCCCGCCCAGACCAGTTGTCGGGGCCCCGGCCGACGCTTTTGCTTTTTCAATGGGTGCTCTGAGGGGCCATTGCGGGCTGTAGATGTCACGTAGACCTTTAACAGTGTCAAGTGTGCGGCCGGGGTGGCCAATTCACCCGGGCACGCCGGTTCTCGGAAAAATTGTCAGGGCCGGTTTTTCCGACCGGCCTAGACGACTTGAGCCGAAAAACGTTCGACGCGACAAGGGGCCGGTCCCGGCTACAGTAGGCATTCCACAGTAGTACCAGTATGCACAAAATTGAAAGGTGCAACACCAGCACAACTGTTCGTGCGCGCCTCATGCCCACTGTCGCTCACCGGATCACACCGCTGGTATAAACACGACCACCCACGTAAAAGGTGGGGGTACTATGCATGCCGCCAAAGTGCCACTGCCAGCAGCCACGTAGTGATCAATTGCACACCGGCAGACTAGCAGTTGACAAGAGTTCACTTGACTACAGTGGAACAATGGGTATCGCGACGAATATGCCCGGCAAAGTGATGTAGCCATATACCGGCAGCCCGTAGCCGCAGCCACGAACCGACGCATGCACCACCGGCTTGAAATTTCACCCTTGACATTGACCTGCATCTGCCCATGCTGCCAGATCAGGGTGGGCCAAACGCATTCCTGTTGCCAATACACCGTGCACTGGCCCACCCATCAAAAGAGATGTGCTATATTCCAAAAGTCCATAGTTACCGCCATCCACCGCCAATCTTCAAAATGCAACGACTGCCACCACCAAACTTACCTAGCGGACATTTTGCAATGAATTCAAAATAAGTTCAACTACGGCTAAACGAAATATAGTCCCCAACACGCCTTTAATAGGGAGAGCAACTGTTCAATGCGTTGCCATGGGGTCTTGCCGATCGGCATGCACTGCACCTGTTCGGTTATGACCACCGGCAACCCCTCTTAGACCCTCGGCTATGTCGGCTGTCATCCAGCCTGTCCCTAGCTGCCGATACTAACTTTTGTTAAAGGCCTGCTTCTTCTTTTTTCTTTCCCTGGGGGCGCTGCCCCCAGACCCCCGTAGCAACTGCTTCGCAGTTGAGCCGCGGTGATCAACAATGGACGTCGGCAGCTGTGGACGTGTAGTGTGATTACCGTGTAATCTGACAACAGATTTCCGTAGGAGTTGGATGCTGATCTATGAAATCTGGGAGCACTGGCCCCAGACGCCGCAGCTAGTGCCATAGGTCGTTAGCAGCATCTTCACTTACTAGGCTTTCATCATATCCACGTTTCAACTGCGAAGCAGTTTTGCCACAGGGGTCTGGGGGCATCGCCGCTCAGGAAAGAAAAGTATTCGGCAAAATCCACATTTCAACTGCGAAGCAGTTGCTACGGGGGTCTGGGGGCAGCGCCCCCAGGGAAAAAAAAAGGCGGAACATTACATGTCATTAAGTCTAAAAACGCAAACACAGGAGCTATTTCTTGCTCTTCTTCTTGGAAGCGCGGTCGTACTTGGCCTTTGCCTGCTCGAGGCCCATGCGGACGTCGACGGAGCCCTTGGCGAAGGACGCGAGGTCGTAGTAGGCAGGCGCGAGCTCGAGGAGCCACTCGGGCTTGATGGTGGTGACGGTGCGGATGTAGTTCTTGGTAGTGAGGACAAACTCGTGGTAGATGACCCAGTCCGAGTCCTGGGCCAAAACCGTGCTGGGGTGAATGAGCACTTCTTGGTTGTCCTTGACGGTGGTGTAGCCCTTCTTGCCGGACATGCGCTTGGCAACCTGCATGAAGTAGCCGGCGCACAGGGCCTTTGCGATGTTGTCGTAGTAGTTTTTATCGTCGTGGGGGGTCGACACCAGGTCGATGTCGTTGCGCTCCATGATGCGCTTGAGCTGCGCGCGCACGCTGTCGGCCGACGACAGCGACCGCAGCGACAGGAAATGGTCGTAGGTCCAGCGGGCCGGGTCGGCGCGCGCCTCGTCGCTCTTGAACGCGTGGTAAACGTTGAGCAGCGTGAGGTGGTCGCCGTCCGGGTGCGCAAACATCGCCTTGGCCTCGTCGGCCGCCTTGCGCGCGTTGTTGGGCCGCACAAAGACCTGCGGAACAGACAGCAGCGCTGTGATGCTGAGGATCTCGTTGGAGCAGTAGAACTTGGGCGACTCGATGAGCATGACTGCCAGCATCGGGTCGAGCGGGAACTCAGACGCGAGGCGGCCGAGAGGCGTCAGCTCGCCGTCATCGTCGATGCACTTGAGGAAGTTGAGCTCCTCGAGCGCGCGCATCATCGTCTCCGGGGCCGGCGGATCCATGTAGTCAAAGTGGACGAGATCGTCGATGCCGAGCTTCTTAAGCTCGAGCACAGTGTTGGCGAGGTTGCTGCGCAGAATCTCCGGGTACGACTGGTCGTTGAGCTCCTTGTTGAACGCGTCCTCCGTGTAGAGCCGGAAGCACTTGCCTGGGCGCGTACGACCGGCACGACCGGCACGCTGCTGCGCAGCGGCCTTGGAGATGGGAGACACCAGCAGCGACTCGACGCGGATCCGCGGGTTGTACACCTTCTGCTTGGCAAAGCCCGGGTCCACCACGTAGACAATACCGTCGATGGTCAGCGACGTCTCGGCGATGTTGGTGCTGACAACGACCTTGCGGCCGGCTGGCCCACCGGGCCGCAGCGGCGCCGGAGCCGGCTCGAAGATGCGCTGCTGCTGGTTCGGCGGCAGCGAGCCGTACAGCGGGTATACGCTCAGAGGCCCGCAGTTCTGGTCGCGGATCAGCTCGTCGCCCTCTAGGCGGATCTTGCGGCACGCGTCCTCGATCTCTTCTTCTCCTGTCAGGAACAGCAGAATGTCGCCCTCGGCCTCGGTGGCGTGGATCTGCAGCACGGTCCGGATCGCGCTGTCGAGGTAGTCCCGCTGGTACTCGGGCGTGTAGTAGATCTCGACCGGGTGAGTGCGGCCAGGCACCGCCAGCAGCGGCGCGTCGTTGAAGTACTTTTGGAACTTCTCGGCGTCGAGCGTCGCAGACATGACAATGACCTTGAGATCCGGCCGCCGGGCCGCAACCTGCTTGATGAGACCCATAAGGATATCGGTCGCGAGCGTGCGCTCGTGCGCCTCATCGAGGATGATGCACGAGTACCGCGACAGCTCCGGGTCGTTCATAGCTTCGCGGAGCAGCATACCGTCGGTCATGTACTTGAGGAACGTCTTGTCGGACGTCTTGTCCTCAAAACGAATGCTGTAACCCACCTCGTCGCCAAGGCGCACGTCCATCTCGTCGGCTACACGCTGCGCCACAGACATAGCGGCCACACGTCGCGGCTGAGTACACGCGATCTGCTTGCCGTGGAGATGTGGCAGGTCGTCGTAGGCGACAAACTGCGGGATCTGCGTCGTCTTACCGGAACCTGTTTCTCCAACAAACACGAGGATCTGGGCCGAGTGGAACAGCTTGAGGAACTCTTCGCGCTGCGCATGCACTGGCAGGTTTCTACGGACCTCGAGGATCTTGAAATAATTTTGGCTGAGGTCCTTGCCATTGAATGGATTTGCCGGCCCGTCTTCGAGTTTGGCAGCCTGCTCGGCTGTCGACTTGTGGCGCTCGACACCGGCCACTAGTTGTTCAAGGTGCGACGGGGCTCCATTTTTTTGGGACTCGTCGCCCGAGTCGTCTGTCTTGAGACGCTTGGCTGGGCTCTCGCCATCGGCCATTTTGGTCTATTTTGTGGTGAAGTGTTTCGGTCTAGTCGATTATTTTTTTTATGGCTTATCAGTTTATCGATGGGATCCTGAAAAAGTCCCAGTATCCATGGTTACAGGCATGTGCGCTATATGCGACCACCATCGGTCCAGAGTCTACCGTCGGTACCGTTCGGTTGTGGTTATTCCTCTTTTTCCTGGGGGCTCTGCCCCCAGACCCCGTAGCAACTGCTTCGCAGTTGAGATCTGAGGCCAATCACAGTGGTGCTACCGATGCAGACTGTCCAATGGTAGCGAAATGCTCAGATCACTGATGAAACGGTTCTATTACTTTTTCAGGGAAACCTGCCGCCAGACCCCCGTAACAACCGCTTGGCAGTTGGACTCCAGGAGACACTAAACCTAGATCAACTGCGAAGCAGTTGCTACGGGGGTCTGGGGGCAGAGCCCCCAGGAAAGGAAAAGGAACAGCCAGCCGACACTCGTTGGATCGATATTGGACACCTAGCTAGTACGTTATATATGTGACCATTGTGGGTAGATCTATCAACCAAAACCCGAGAACGCTGGATACTGCTGCAATAACGGCCATAGCATGGCTCGGCAGTTGATATACGACGCATTCTGCGTCCTGCACTCGGGGTCTAATGTGCTCGGCAAGAGCCTGGCCCTTGAGAAGGAAAAATGGGCGCGCATCATTGCGACGTCGTCACTCTTAAAGGGATGTCGACAGGAGCCCCGGCACCGTCCAGGTCACGCGGCTCCAAAGGCGCCTACTCCCCCGCCTGCCGCTGGCCAGACTGCTCGCACATACTCGACACTTTGCCGCAGTCCGCGTCTTGGCTCGCACCTCGGTTCGCCCCGGTTTTACTCGACTGACCGTGACCGAGCGCCCCGCAAGACCGTGGGCGAGAAGGAAAAGCCGGAATATGTCATGGAGAGCTCTCCTGTTCCCTCGAACCGGTTCGAGCGCCTGCTGCACTACGGCTCGCTGGCGACCGGAATGGGCATTGGCGCCATTAGCGAGACGATCCGTCGCAGGCTTGGCGACGAAAACGCCGGAGGATCCGTCCTGCTCAACCCGGCCAACCTCGAGCGTCTTGTCAAGAAACTTTCGCAGATGCGCGGCGCCGCTCTCAAGGTGGGCCAGCTGCTGTCGTTCCAGGACGAAAAAGTGTTGCCGCCCGAGATCCAAAGGATCATGACGCGCGTGCAAAACACCGCAAACTATATGCCGCGCGGGCAGCTCGAGCGCGTCATGTCGCGCGAGCTCGGCAAGAACTGGCGGTCCGAGCACTTTTCGTCGTTTGAGGACTACCCGGTGGCTGCCGCGTCCATCGGCCAGGTCCACAAGGCCGTCACTCTCAAGGACTACGAGATGGTCGCCGTCAAGGTCCAGTACCCGGGCGTCGCCAACAGCATCGACTCGGACCTCAACAACCTGCTTCTGCTGCTGACGGCGTCGCGGTTCCTGCCCGAGGGCCTCTTCCTCGACAAGACCATTGCCAACGCGCGCACCGAGCTCAAATGGGAGACCGACTACCTGCGCGAGGCCCAAAACATGGAGACGTTTCGCGAGTTCTTCAAGGACGACGATGTGTTTGCCGTACCTCGCGTCTACCACGACGCGTCCACCGAGCACGTCCTCACCATGGAGTTTATGCGCGGCACCGAGATCACAAAGGGCAACTGGGACCAGGACACCAAGAACCACATTGCGACGCAGATCATGCGCCTGTGCCTGCTCGAGATTGCAAAGTTCCGGTTCATGCAGACCGATCCCAACTGGGCCAACTTTTTGTACAACGACAAGACCGGCAAGATCGAGCTCCTCGACTTTGGCGCCGCTCGCGGCTACAGCGACACGTTTATCGAGAACTATCTGGGCGTGCTGCGTGCCGCAGTCCGCAAGGACCGCCAGGCGTGCGAGGAGTACTCGCTCAAGCTCGGCTACCTGACGGGCCTCGAGTCGCAGGCGATGCTCGACGCGCACATTGACTCGATCCTCGTTCTCGGCGAGCCCTTCTCGCCGGCCGACAACAGTGGCAAGCCATTTAGCTTTGTCAACCAGACCATCACCGACCGCGTCCGCACCAACATCGGCCTTATGCTCCGCGAGCGTCTCACCCCGCCCCCGGAGGAGACCTACGGTCTCCACCGCAAGCTCAGCGGTGCCTTTCTCCTCTGTGCCAAGCTCAACGCCACCGTCCCCTGCCAGCAACTCTTCGAGGACATTGTTGGCGTCTAGTTCCTTGTAAATAGTTTCCAACGCATTTTGTTTTCGATCTTTTTTTTTTCCTGGGGGCGCTGCCCCCAGACCCCCGTAGCAACTGCTTCGCAGTTGAATTATGGGCAAACTCGAGATTTTTTTCAGTTAAACGTCACACTGCAACTGAACCAGCCAAAATGCAACTGCGAAGCAGTTGCTACGGGGGTCTGGGGGCAGGGCCCCTGGGAAATATGTCTCAAACAAGGAAACGTAATAATGCTACAGGGGCTCCTCTGGATTCTTCAAAAAATAAACGTCACTTTGCAACCGAACCAGCTAAAAAATCCAACTGCGAAGCAGTTGCTATGGGGGTCTGGGCGGGCAGAGCCCCCAGGAAATAAATCTCCAACACGGAAACGTAATACTGCTACACTTTGGCTCCTCTGGACTCTTCAAAAAATAAACGTCACTTTGCAACTGAACCAGCCAAAATCCAACTGCGAAGCAGTTGCTACGGGGGTCTGGGGGCAGAGCCCCCAGGAAATAAATCTCCAACAAGGAAACGTAATAATGCTACACGGGCTCCTCTGGATTCTTCAAAAAATAAACGTCACTTTGCAACCGAACCAGCTAAAAAATCCAACTGCGAAGCAGTTGCTATGGGGGTCTGGGCGGGCAGAGCCCCCAGGAAATAAATCTCCAACAGGGAAACGTAATACTGCTACACTTTGGCTCCTCTGGACTCTTCAAAAAATAAACGTCACTTTGCAACTGAACCAGCCAAAATCCAACTGCGAAGCAGTTGCTACGGGGGTCTGGGGGCAGAGCCCCCAGGAAATAAATCTCCAACAAGGAAACGTAATAATGCTACACGGGCTCCTCTGGATTCTTCAAAAAATAAACGTCACTTTGCACCCGGACCAGCTAAAAAATCCAACTGCGAAGCAGTTGCTACGGGGGTCTGGGGGCAGCGCCCCCAGGATATAAATCTCCAGGGAAACGTAATAGTGCTACACGGGCTAGTTGTTCGCGACGGACGTCTCGGACTCGTAGGCGTCGAGGAACGAGTGGGTGATGCCATCTGCGGCCTCTGTGGGAGGTTCGACGGCCAGGGCCGGTTTCTCGGCGGGGGTGTCGAGGGAAGCCGGGTGTTGAGAAATCTCAGCTGGAGCAGTGAGAGCTGGCTCATCGGCAGGCGTATTCTCGTCGCGTTTGGCAGGATCGTCGGACGACACGATTTGCGGAGGCGGCGGCGGCGGCGGCGGCGGTAGTATTTTGTCTTTGGCGGAGCTGGGAAGGCCATCGCCAAAAGCCGTCTTAGCAGACGACTCGGAGTGCTCGGACGACGGGGATCGTGGGGTCTCAAAGTTGATGGAGATGCCACTAGCTCGCTTTGGCATTGTGTGGTGTAGAGCGATCGGCAGAGCGCCGTTGCTGCCGGTCGACAGGTTCGAGTTTGAGCGGTCGCGAGAGGCGGTCAGCTGCGGCGACGCCGGACGGCGATCGCCACCGACGGGCGGCTGGCGCGGTGACAGCGCCAAGGGCCTCAGCTCGCGGCTGCGAAGGTACGGCGAGCCGTTGGGGGAACCGGTCTCTGCGCGGTGAGGCGGCTCGGCCGAGGGACGAAGTGCGGCCTCGAGCTCGCTGCGCTTCGCCGCCAGCAGAGCCCGCCGGTCGGCAGAAGACGTCACTGGCGATTTGATGCCTGAAGGTCCCTGGGACTGGGCGCTCGTTTTGCGTGCCTGGACGGCCGCATGGATCGCTGGCCACTGCGAGATCAGATCCGCCACAAATCGCGACGGAAACGCCTCTGCGGCCGTCTGTGCCGTCACCGTCCGGGGACGGAAGAGATACATGGCTGTCGCCCGCGACAGCTTGTCAATCTTTTCTGGCCCGTCGGCGTCGCTGCCGCACAAGTCGCTGAAGAACTCCACTGTCTGCTGAAGGGCGTCGTACGACGGCCTCGATAACTGCGACAGCGCGGACGCAAGGGCCGCGATGTGATCGGTGTTTTTGGCTTCGACGACCTCGCCGGTGTGATCCTTGTCCTGATTTGCGGCGCCGTCTTCCGGGTCGACTCGTCCTTTTTGCTTAGTGCCGGACTCCTTTTCATACACCGCACGAACAATGTCGTATACGGTAAACGACACCAACGCGTCCGGCAGCTCGAGCAGCCACTCCTTGAACGTCGACGCCACGACCTCGACCTTGAAGAAGGAAAACACCGCTGTGGCGTCAAACGACGCGCCAGTGTTTATCTGGGCCCGCAGCTGGTGGACGTGGGGCAGACGGACCTGGCTGTAAAACACCGCCGGGTCGAGCCCTTCAACACCTCTAAAGTACTCGACAAACAGCGGCACCACAAACGGGACCTGCTCGACATCGACGCCGAAGCTTTGCAGTGGCGGGCCCGACGCCTTGAAACTCTGATATGTCACGACCTTGGGTGCAAACGGGCCTGTTCGGTACTGCTCGACCATGTATCTCAGGTCGCTTTCAGGAGCAATCGACGCCTGGTACGCGTCCTGGCGCTCAAGCGACGCCGCCGTGGCAGACGGGCGTGCGACGCGCTTGTTGAAGTCCGACAGAGCTGTCTTGATTGCTCTCAGCCGGTCGAGCTCGCATTTCTCCATAAACGTCAATGTCGCCTCTATGCTGCGCTCGACGTCGGCGCGCGCGTAGTCAAGCTCGGCCACTTGGGCGCGGTAGCGCTCGTCAGCCTCGTCGATCTCGGCCCGTAGCTTGGACGCCATGTCAGTGGGAGCGGGGGCAGATGGAACCGACTGAGTCTTGGCATGAGTTCGTTTTGTAGGAGATAGAGGGGCGGCGGCCGCCTCCTGAGACTTGTCGTGAGGCCTCTGCTGCTCGGCCTCGTCTTGCCCTTCTCCTTTATCGTCTTGGGCCTCCGTCTCATCCTCTCCGCGCGCCTTGGGCTGCCACTGATAGTGCGAGCTAATGGAATTGACAAACCGCGACGTCACCTGGCCAACCGCCTTGAGATAGCCGGCATCGACAAGGCCCTGGCCGAACCGCTCGGCGGACGCAACGCTCTTGAGGCTCAGGTTCGTGCGAATGTACAGCACAATCTCTTCGCCATTGGACACGCCGGGATATGTACCGATAATAGGGATCTTGTAGTCGGAGATGGTGACCTGCTCCAGCATGTCCGTGACAATCTGTTTGACCTGCTCTTCCGAGAACACGACGTTGCCGACGACAATACGGCCCTGCCGTATCTTTTCCGGCGTAGACGCTGTATCTGACGGCGTACTGGCACCACCGCGCACTGGCGACGACCCGGGCGTTGTGGGGGCGCGCTTGGGCTTTTGCATCGGGGCCGACGGAACCCGCTGGCGGAACATAGTGAGTCCACGCGCCAGAGCCGCCGAGGCAGCCGCCGCGGGAGCCGGCGCCTTGGCAGGCACCGACACACTGCCCTCGAGGTCGTCGAGTTGCCGGCACTTGGCATAGTACGCCTGCTGCAGCTTGTGAGTGTGGGCGGCGACCTTTTCGTATGCCTTGATCTTGGCAAGCAGCGTCGCCTCGGCGTCGAGCACACGCGATTTGTGTCCCTCGCACCACGCCTGCAGACGCGACCGCACGTTTCTATCCAGGTCCACCGCAATAGCGGCATGGATGCGGCCCTGATTCGCCAGCTCGTCCAGATACGACGTATAAGCGTGTCTGAGCGAGGCGCCCTCGTCGCGGTCAAACCCGCTGCTCGTCGGCGCAAGCTTCACCGGGAACGCTTCGAGCCCGCCCGCGTACGTCGTCTCTAGCGACACCCGCGTCGCAATCATATTGAGCACCTCATTGTTCTCGGCAATACCCTGTCGCAGCTTGCCAAAGATCGCCTTGACTCCTGTTTGGTAGTCTGGCGACCAAAAAGAGTCGCTGAACCGCGCCATCTGCCGTTAGTCTTCATTTGTCCGGGCATGTGCATGTTGCTTTATTTTCCTGGGGGCGCTGCCCCCAGACCCCCGTAGCAACTGCTTCGCAGTTGATCTCAGGAGTATGATGTTTGTATTGGACAAATCTGGACTTGGAATTCAGTAGCAGCAGCTGTGGGATCAGTCAGCTACGAAAGCATTGACATGTAGTGGAAGGGCGTTCCTGGAGATAGGACCCTCTCCTTTAAGTGGAAAAGAAAGTCAGTAGCATGACATAGCTTCCGTTGCAGGGGTGACAGGGCATTCTCGAGATCAACTGATCAACTGCTTTGGGGATATGGGCCTTGTAAAGAACGTGGAATGCTCAGACTGTGCTGGTGCTCAGCCCGCGAGCTGCCCAATATAGCGAAAAGAGACCGAACGAAAGAGAAACAGCTCCGGCAATAGCCAATACGCCGAATGAATCAATTAAAGCCTTGTGAGCAATTTCCCACGCATTAGCCCATAAAGTCGCCATGAAACGCGTCTTCACAAAAATACGACGCGGTTCGCCAAGATCCAGATCTACTTACCAAGACGTCTTTGGGCGGCACAGCCGCTAGTACTGCAAACTGGCGAGACCTGTACAAGGGTGTATACCACACTGGCTAGAGCCTATCAGAGCCAGCAGTATCCGCAAGGGTCCGTTTCAACAGTTTGCACGGGGTTTCGGGGGGTGCTGGTGCATATCAGAGAGTTACGTATTGACGGTTACTAATGATAACCGATATTTTCACATACAGCCGTTCCGGTTTCGGCGACTATTTGAGCGCGTGTTTTGCTCGAGAGGTATATCTATGTGACCCCTGCCTAGCATCTGGCTTGTAGATGAAGCACAAACACTCTTGGGATCAGCGGCGAAGCAGTTGCAAAAGCGGCCTGCGGAAGAAAGACAATTGCATAAATGCAATTAAATCGCATAATTATACGGAGGTGCACGCCGATCTCCACATTGGGTCCCAGTCCCAGCACGTCATGGTGACCCACACACCTTGGTAGCGTTGCTCCCTGCTATCCTATCCTGAATTTGAAAAAGCCGAACTCGGTGGCAATTTGTCTGCAAAACACTCTGCAAAACACTCTGCAAAACACAAAATGCAGGCCGTGCGCGTTCACCCTGCTCCGCCAAACTCAACCCCCTATTCGCCGTCTAATCCAGCCCCGTCCACGGCGCTGGTTCTGGACAGTGGGGTGCCCATGCCTGTTCTGTCCAAGCCCGGAGAAATCCTCATCCGGGTCAAGGCCTCAACTGTCATTCGCGACATGCTGACCTGGCCCGAGACCTATCCGCACGAGTACGCTATTCTTGGAAATGACTTTGCCGGTATTGTGACCGAGGTGTTTTCGCCAGACAGCAAGTTCAAGCCGGGCGACGAGGTGTTTGGCATGGCCGACGCTGACCGCGCCGGCATGTGGGCCGAGTACGCAATTGTCATGGAAGACGAGGTGGCTCGCAAGCCGGCCAAGTTTACGTTTGAGGAGGCGGCTGCCGTGCCTCTGAGCGCGCAGACTGCCTACGAGGCGCTGTTTGAACACGCCCAGATTCCGTGCCCCACAGTCAAGGAGTTTGTGTCGCGTAGCGCGTCACACAAAGACCGCCGCGTCCTCATTACCGGCGCTGCAGGCGCCGTCGGCATGTACCTGGTGCAGCTTGCAGCGGCGGCAGGCGTCTGGGTAGTCGCCGCCAGCAGCTCGAATGCCAGAAACGAAGACTTTCTGCGGCGCCTGGGCGCCGACGAGGTGGTGGAGTACAGCGCACTGGGCTCACTGCAATACAGATTTGACGACATTATCGACGCTGTTGGCGGCGAGGTGCTCGCCAAGCTCTGGAACTACGTTGCAGACAATGGCACGCTGATTTCCATTGACTCGGCGAGCTTTAACTTTGTCGAGGAGCACGAAAAGCGCGGGCTGCGTAAGCCCGGCGTGCGGGCCCTCTTCTTCGTTATCAAGGGCAGCAAGCAGGCCCTCGGCTACCTCGCCGACCTCGCCGACGCCGGGGCCATCACGTCTGCCGTTGCGCGCACATTCCCCCTGTCGCAGGCACGCGAGGCGTACGACCTTGCCAACGGGCGCTCCTTTGGGCACGGCAAAGTCGTACTTGCCGTCTGACTTTATGTTGGTCATTTTTTTTTTTCCTGGGGGCTCTGCCCCCAGACCCCCGTGGCAACTGCTTCGCAGTTGGGATTGGCTGTGGTTGGTTGCCAATGGTCTAGTGACATAATTGTGGTGGGACTGGGGTTTAACGATCCGAACTAGTTGTTGTTACTCATAGCAGTAGAATTGGTTTCGGAACTCGGATCTTGCCTCGGAATCCAGGGCACAGATCAACCCCAAGATGCCCATCCCAACTGCGAATTAATTGTCGTTACTCATAGCAGTAGAATTGGTTTCGGAACTCGGATCTTGCCTCGGAATCCAGGGCACAGATCAACCCCAAGATGCCCATCCCAACTGCGAATTAATTGTCGTTACTCATAGCAGCGGAATTGGTTTCGGAACTCGGATCTTGCCTCGGGATCCACGGCACAGAGCCCAAGCCCCCAGACGCCCATCCCAATTGTTGCTTTTTGGACTGGCCCGCACCACGCTAGCCAATCCCAACTGCGAAGCAGTTGCTACGGGGGTCTGGGGGCAGAGCCCCCAGGAAAAAAACCACTGCTGCCGAGGTCACCAAGGGCACCGTTGTCGGAGCTACGCAGGCCAGCCTCGGACCGGCACTCCCGCGACAACGAGAGCGCAGAGTGTCACGCGCCACCTTATCGGTCGCACGGCACCAGCAAGAAAGAAAGCCATGGGTGGTCTGCACCAACAGAAGACGTTTGTGGGCAGCTCGGATCCAGCAGATGCCGTCATGTGCGGCTGTGTGCGGCTGGCATTTGCTCTTGCGATTTCGTCATCAGCCAAAAAGCCCAACGTCGGGCCACTGTATCATTGAGTTGTCATCGGCCTCGAAACTGTTTACTGCCAAATATCCAGCTACAGACGACTAGATAGCGCTTTGTTAACCAGCCCCACAAACAACTGGAGCCCGCCGAGAAACAAGGAACTAGGCCCCGACCCCCCGGCGACTGGGTGCGGGGAAAATTAGGCAGCCACACGGCTGAACTCTATGACTACAAAAATCCACCCACCTACCACCCAAATGCGTCTCTGTCTCCACTTCGCAACGTCTCGGGGTCCGATCGGGGTGCTACATATATAGTCACACCAAAGCCGGAGACGCCCGCAATCGCTTGGACTGAAAAAAAAATCACAGACTAGACGAAAAAAAAAAAATGTCAGCGACTACGTTCCACCAGCAGCTGCTCGCGGCCAAGCGACGCTCGAGCGCGTCGGCCGTCATTGACACAAACCACGGATGCGAGTTTTCGTACGGCGACTTTGTGTCGGTTGTGCAAAAGTTCCAGCGCGCAATTGCGCGCCTCGGCATCAAGCGCCAGCGTCCCGTCTGCATTGCGCTCCCCAACGGCGTCGAGTTTGCCGTTGCGTTCCTTGCCGTCACTAGCAGCGGCCTGATCGCCGCCCCGCTCAACCCAAACTACAAGGAGTCTGAGTTCTCGTTCTACATCAACGACGTTCAGGCGCCCCTTATCCTCGTGCCCAAGGGCTCGGTCCGCACCTTCTACCCGGGCGTGTCGGCGGCGTTCAAGGCCGGAGCCGCCGTGGCCGAAGTCGAGTGGGTCGGCGACCACCTCCGGCTCGACCTCAAGGAGCAGGGCGCCCTCGAGCCCACCAAGACGTGGCGGTTCCCCAAGCCGCCAAAGCCCGACGAGGTCGCGTTTGTCCTGCACACGTCGGGCACCACGGGCCGCCCCAAGGCCGTCCCGCTGCTCCACCGCAACATGGCCCAGTCGGTCCGCAACATCAGAAAGACGTACAAGCTGGGCCGCCGCGACTCGGGCTACCTCGTGATGCCGCTGTTCCACGTGCACGGCCTGCTGGCGGGCTTTCTTGCGCCGCTCGGCGCCGGCGGCACCGTCGTGATCCCGCCCAAGTTCAGCGCCACCACCTTTTGGCAGCACTTTACAAACTACCGCTGCAACTGGTACACGGCGGTGCCGACGATCCACCAGATTTTGCTCAAGTCGCCGCTGCCGCGGCCCGTGCCCAAGATCCGCTTTATCCGTTCGTGCTCGTCGTCGCTCGCGCCCTCGACCTTCCACGCCCTCGAGGCGACGTTCAACGCGCCCGTCCTCGAGGCCTACGCCATGACCGAGGCGTGCCACCAGATGACGTCCAACGACCTGCCGCCCGGAAAGCGCAAGCCCGGCACGGTCGGCGTCGGCCAGGGCGTCGAGGTCGCCATCCTCGACGACCAGGCCCGCCGCGTGCCCCAAGGGTCCGAGGGCGAGATCTGCATCAAGGGCCTCAACGTCACGCCCGGCTACATCAACAACCCCAAGGCAAACCAGGAGTCGTTTACGCACAATGGCTTCTTCCGCACCGGCGACCAGGGCAAGTTTGACGAGGACGGCTTCCTCGTCATCACTGGCCGCATCAAGGAGCTCATCAACCGCGGCGGCGAGAAGATCTCGCCCATTGAGCTCGACGGCGCCATGCTGGCGCACCCAGCCGTTGCAGAGGCCGTGGCGTTTGCCGCCCCCGACGAGATGTACGGTCAGGTCGTCAACGCCGCCATTGTTCTCAAGCCCGATGCCCAGGCCACGGAGAAGGACATCCAGGACTTTTTGGCCCAGAAGCTCGCAAAGTTCAAGATCCCCCAAAAGATCTTCTTCACAAAGGTCATGCCCAAGACCGCCACCGGCAAGATCCAGCGCCGTGTCATTGCCGACACTTTCCTCAACGCCAAGCCCAAGGCCAAGTTGTAGCCTGTGCCTTGTATATATTTTTTTTAAAATGGAGTCTGTTTTTGCGTCGCGTCTGTTCCTGGGGGCGCTGCCCCCAGACCCCCGTAGCAACTGCTTCGCAGTTGGAATGGCCCAATTTTTGGTATTCAGCGGAGCCTTTGCATTGCTGAAGGCGACGGACCAATTTTCGGATCAAAGCCAGGACTTTGTCAACTTTTTCCTGGGGGCGCTGCCCCCAGACCCCCGTAGCAACTGCTTCGCAGTTGGGATGGACCAATTTGTGGCATTTAGCAGAGGCTTTTGCTTTGCCGAAGGCGACTGACCAGTCTTTGGATCAAAGTCAGGAAGTCTCAACTTTTTTCCTGGGGGCGCTGCCCCCAGACCCCCGTAGCAACTGCTTCGCAGTTGAAATAGCCCCTAATCCTTGGTATTAACAGAATATTTTCATTGCTGATGGGTGATTACATACCAGTTCCTGATACAATACCAACTACCAGAGCCCTGTAGCAACTGCTTCGCAACTTGAAATGGCACAATTTTTGATATCAACAGAGCATTTTCATTGCTGACGGGCGATTACCAGTTCCTGGTACAATGCTAACTGCCCTCAGATCCCGGTAGCGACTGCTACGCAGTTGAAATTGCACAATTTTTGATATTAAAAGACCATTTTCATTGCAGACGGGCAATCGACCCGTTTCTGGCACAATCCCAACTGCGAAGCAGTTGCTACGGGGGTCTGGGGGCAGCGCCCCCAGGAAAAAAAAAGAAAGCTCCGGAGGACAGTACATAAACAGATGCTATAGATGCAGGTCGTAACTTCGTGAGGGGTCGAGGGAGTAGCGCGCGACGACGTCCGCGACGACGTGGTCGTCAGGGTGGAGATCGTGGAGGAGACGCGCGAGAGCGGCGGTGTGGAACGCGCGAACGGCAGAACGCAGGGGCACGCGGGCCCGGTCTGTTTTGGAGAGGTAGAGGAGGGCGAGACGGGAACAGGGCTCGGGGACCGTCTGGAGAGCCTCGCGGACGTTGTTGACAGGGGAACCTTCAGAGTGGTAGTACAGCTGGTAGTAGAGCCACGACAGGTAGCTGTTGAGAGTGTTTTGGCGGGGCAGCTGGAGACGCGAGGCGAGTGAGGGGCCAAACCGGTGCTCAAACTGAGCGAGCCGAGCGAGAATGCCTGGATGAGCGGTGCCGTGGGCGTCGACGGCACGGACAGCTGTCGCCAGGTGCTCCCTGAGGAGACGGGGCTGACAGAGAGGGGAGCGGGAAGAGATGAGGCCTGCGAGGACATCGCAGATAAGAATGAGGCCACTCCAATACGCCGAGCTGTGTGCGGTTGCCCAGTACGACTTGAGTGCGGCGTACATGTGTTCGAGAGTCGGAGGCCAGGGCGTGTGGACGGCGACGAAGAAGCGGGCGAGGGCTGCTTCGGCAGTAGCGACTGTTTCTGATAGTTCGAGGGCGTCGAGGGAAGCTGCAAAATCACCAGGACCGAGCAGCTGGCGCAGAAAAGACACTAGTTTGGCGTCCTGATAGTCTCGCTGCGCGCAAAACGCGGCCCAGCCGACCCACAGTGCAAGGCTTGCGGCGATGCCAGCGCTCGGGATCATGGAAAAGGCGGACTGAAACACCGCCGGTGCTGACTTTGGGTCTAGCCGCGCATAGGCGCCCCACAGACGGGGGCTGTTGCGGTGATGCTCTTCTTTGAGGAGGCCCTTGGCGAACTTTGTGAACTGTTTGTCGGGCTCTGCTGGCTGTGGAAAGAGGGCCCCAGTAGGACCCGAAACTTCTGACATGCCGTGAATGTGCTCTAAAGCCCACACCCAAAACGCGTCGTCGATACCGGCGGCGGACCGGCACTGGGCCAGCACTCGGCGGCGAAATTCGGCCAGCGGCGCATCGTCCCTGATGAACGGTAGCAGCAGCACAGATGTGTCGTGAATGACCCAGTGCGGTGTAGATGCGCCGATACAGTTCATAAACGCCCATAATAGCTGCGCACGCCCCGAGCTGGTGCGCACTGGCGCAAGCCACTCGGCCACGTCGTCGTAGAGCACAACGCGGCCCGGCTCCGCGATGGCGGCCCTGTCAACCGACCGGATTGCAAAAAGCGTGTCGCTGCCAGTGCTGGCCACCGGATCGCTCGGGTGCCACCGTTTCCGCCCTTTGGCGCCCGGCTCTCCGACGCGAGCCGCTTCTGACGACCAAAACTGAGCAAACCCGTTATTATCGTCGGGTTCGCCCAGCACAGTGTACTCGATGCTCGCCTGAAATAGACCGACCGCCTGAGCGGGGTATCCGGCGTCCCAGTACAGTCTTGCCACATACGCAAGCACCGCGACGTAGACAGCGTCCATGGCCGAGCGCCCAGCTGCCGTGCCGACACGGCGGGCCGTCTGAGCCCGAAACAGGTCCATGACAGCGTGCTCACGGATTAGCGACTCGACAACCTCAAACACGTCGCTGTCTTTGGTTTCGGAGACGCACGCACCAAGATACTTGACCCACAGCTCGGGCTTTTCGGCGTGGTCCCTGACTATCTTGCGCAGCGCAACCGATCGCCCGCTGCCAACGTACCTAGTATAGCAGTCGAGTAGGCGTCCATCTCCCGGAACGCATTCCAGGGCTTTGGCGTAGAAATCGCGCAGTACAGCGTCTCCATTGCTTCCGGCCCCGGATCGCTCCTGGATCTGTGCTTCGATGCGCCCCGCCTCAAGCCACAGCCCGCCATTGCCCGAATCCTCAGCCAGCCGCTGGCTCAGCACTCCGCGGGCCTGCAACAATGGTGCCAGTCCATCCACTGTGGACTCATTCTCCAGTACAGACGCTAGTTCCACATCCACGGGAGCATCCTCGACGCGAAGCCACCGATCGTATGCGCTCCGCGGTCGGCTGCCAATTGGCACGAGCGTTACTTCTCTCTCCCTAAACTCGTGACGCGACTCGCGAATCCGCCAGCCCGGCAGTCCCAGGACTCCATTCGTCCATCTTTCGTACTTGACCGTCGCGTACTTGTCTGGCTTTCCATACCTGGCATTCTGCGGATCCCCCTTCACATCCACAAAGAACAAGCCCTCCACGCCTTCCTTATCTCCATTATAGCTCTTCCACAGCTCATTTAAAAGCCTAGACGGATCAATTGGTCCATCTTTTGCAGCTCTTGTCATTACATGCTCTGTTATGGCTGCCCGCTGCAGTCCAAGTAAGTTACGACGGAGAGTATCAGTAACAGTCATTTGGATTCGTTGTGTGATTTTTCCTGGGGGCCCTGCCCCCCAGACCTCCGTAGCAACCGCTTCGCGGTTGGAAGCAGCACTGGGATGGATTAGTAGCGATGAATTATGCGCTTGAATGTTTTTGAGCAGAGTCTGCGTACAGATGCTTGGGCAGACCGCGTCGGGGGGTGACGATGACGTGCATAGAACCTAGTTATGCAGGGTTCATTCAGTATCAGTCAATTGCCGGATCACATTCGCAGACCACAGATGGTGTCCTCTTGATACGCCATCTCTCTCGCGTAACGATTTGGCTGCTATACCATCGCTTTTGTCTACTAGTGAAATAGGTATCAAGTTACCCACGACACGGAACAAAGCGTACACACAGGGTGCTAAGATCCTGGGGGTTCCATCCCCAGACCCCCATAGCAACCGCTTCGCGGTTGATTTCACCTTGGAGCCCTTTTTCAACTGCGAAGCAGTTGCTACGGGGGTCTGGGGGCAGCGCCCCCAGGAAAAAAAAAGGAGAAATCGTGAAGCAAGCGTACACAGGATGTTAACATCCTGGGGGTTCCACCCCCAGACCCCCGTAGCAACCGCTTCGCGGTTGATTTCAACTTGAAGCCCTTTTTCAACTGCGAAGCAGTTGCTACGGGGGTCTGGGGGCGGCGCCCCCAGAAAAAAAAAGGAAATGTGTTCACCCAGACCCCCCCCATAGCGACCGCGATCTAGCTTCGGCATAGGGCAGGATCACCTGCGAAGCGGATGTTCACCGGATCTGGGGAGAGCTTCCCCAGAAAATAAACGACGCCACGATGCACTGCAAGCCCCAATAGCATCTAACACAATAAAAATGCGGGGGACAGCTGTCGCGGGGCGGGGTGTGGGGACGCCATCGGCACCGGTCTAGCTGAGCACGTGGACATGATCCAGTGACACTCTGCGAAGGAAATTGGCGAAAATAATCACCATTCGGCAGTCACAGCGGCTAAGCCGACCACACTACGCTATCAGCGAGGGCCCATGGCCCGCCGGACATCCGGACGACGGTTGGCCGTTACTACTATGGGGGCAGGTTCAGCCG
The DNA here is from genome assembly GCA_024734315.1 of Tardiomyces blankii. Lineage (NCBI taxonomy): Eukaryota > Fungi > Ascomycota > Dipodascomycetes > Dipodascales > Trichomonascaceae > Tardiomyces > Tardiomyces blankii. The sequence continues at coordinate 1,511,705 of JANSJT010000035.1, forward strand.
TACATCACCATGGCAACGGCCCCCAACGAGCACAAATCTCAACAACGGCTATCGGCATTTTAATAGACCAGCGGCTGTCAGGGCGCATCTTGGCTGTAGACCAGGCCAGAGGCACCAGCACACACATTGTTTGAAAGATGGAATAGAACACCGCGATAAAGGCATTTTGCCTCAAATCGAGCCGGGATTTTCACTGCCAGACACGACGAAAAGCCTCTTATAGGCTAGGCCGGCACTATGGGTTGACACCAGCCGTGTCCCGTGGGGTTCTTCCGGGCCATGTCTTTTTGGTTTCTCTGCTTGCCACGCACATCAAGGTCCACAGGCAAAAAATCAGCCCAACAGCAACTGTGCGATGAACGCACACGGACAAGGCGTGCGATACGTGCCAGCCGGAGCAGTCCTCGGGCTCGCTGAGCGCGCCCGTACTCAGGGCGTGTCGGTGCACGTTATCGACTGCTTTGCGCGACCTGACATCTCCGACCGCAACACGCTGTACCTGGCGCTCGCCGAGTCGTTTGCGTTTCCCGAATACTTTGGGTATAACCTCGACGCTCTCTGGGATATGCTGACGGAGCAGTCGTGGTGGAACGGCGGGCACGACCTGTTTCTGGCGGTTCGTCGCGGATCTGCTCTTGTGGCGGAGCTCGAGCGTCTTGTCCCGCTCTTTGACGAGGTGTGCCGGTTTTACGCTCATCGCGGTCTTCGTTTTAATGTCTACATTGTTGACGGGCCGATTGCACTGTCGAGGCCAGCCTTGTGACTTCGCCTTGCTTTGCGTCGCTGGTGGTTGGTCGGGGTTGTTTCATTGTTTTTACACTGAAAGTACGACAGTGATGCATACCTGATTCACCGCAGCTAGACTTACTGATGCTGATTATTCGGCAAAGATCACGCGATTTTTTTTGGAACCGCCAAAAGAGGGGAAGAACGGCACCGCCGCGAAAAAGCCCGAAACGCTGCCAGAACCGCACGCTGGCCGCTACACCGACGAACCGCCGATTGCTTACTCCGATGCGTTTGCGCACGGGCCCGGCAGTGTCGCAGGCGGGCTCTGGCCTCGGCATTGGCCGCTAAGCTCGCTCTAGCCGCCGTCGTCGCCAGGGAAACCGGGTCTAGGGTTTTATCGATCAGCATGGGAAACAAGACTTAGTCAAAGGCCGGCAGGTCGAGACAGGGAGTGAAAAAACGAAGGCGGTCTCCCCACAGTTTCGCAGCTGTTTGCTGACAGGTTACTCCTGTTGTTTTTATTTGCATAGAGGGACACCCGACACATTAGCATAGGTCGTACACAGACAGATACACGCCACATGGGACTCGATCGCATCGTCCTGGTCCGGCACGCCCAGCGACAGGACACGGCCGACGACACGTGGGCCTTGACGGCAGCCGAGCCTTACAACCCGCCCATCGCGGGCGCGAGCGCCAGGGCGCAGGCTCTGCGATGCGGGCGTGACTTACGGGACCACATACGGACTGCAGGCGTTACCGACGTGATGATACACAGCTCGCCGTACCTTCGGTGTGTGGAGACAGCTGCCTGTATCGCGGCCGCCGTAACTGAAAAGGAAGTTTCCGATGGCCAGACGATGGCACCCACCACTTCGCTTTCCGTCCGCTTGGATGCCGTGTTTGGCGAGTGGATGACTTCGGACTACTTTTCCGACATCACCCCGCCGCCAGAGGACGACTCGCGTTCTTTGTACGAGCGTTCTCTGAGATGGCTGCTAGCAGAACAGCGGGCCGCCGTTGGGTCTACGGCGCTGCGTCCCGATCTCGCGTGGGACCTGCACCGGCTTGGCCACGCCGGCGCGTACGGTGAGCAGTGGCCGGCGATGCACTCACGGTTCCGCGCGGGGTTGCGGGCCCTGATTTCGCACTATGATGCTTCAGACAAGCCCACAACGGCGGTCATTGTAACGCACGGCGCCGGTTGCAACTCGCTGCTCGGCTTGCTCACAAACCAGCCGCTGCTTTCCAAGGTTGGCCTCGCGAGCTGCGTCGTGCTTGAGCGACGCAACCCGACAACCAACACCGCCTGGGACGTTGTGTACAACTCCAACGATGACCGTCTTTCGGTCCCGGTCCTGTCGAACTCGAACTCGACATCGAGCAGCACCGTCTCTGACCACTTTTCCGGCAGTCCAGACGCGTCCGAGAGCACCCCTGAGCAGTTTTACTTTGCGACGGCGCCAGTGGCAGTCCACGACTCGACTTTGCACGCGGACGATCCGCCCCTCACGCTCTCATTTGGCGGGCCCGCCGCCGTCTCCAATGCGGCCTCGGCCGCCTCGTCAAAAGTCCCGTCGCGCGTCCCGTCCCGCGTCGGCACCCCGCACGCCTTCTAGGGCCACTGCCACCTTGCATTTTTTATTGCTACTGCGCTCTCGCAGTCTTTACGAGTTACGACCTCTTTTCTTTGTTTGGGTTCAATGGGATGCTTTTGTGATTCTTTTCCACCGCCTGGAGCCTCTCTTTTTTCCTGGGGGCGCTGCCCCCAGACCCCCGTAGCAACTGCTTCGCAGTTGAAATCCGGCCTGGTGCTCCTGTGACAACTACTACGAGTTTTTTTTTTCCTGGGGGCGCTGCCCCCAGACCCCCGTAGCAACTGCTTCGCAGTTGAACTCCGGCCTGGCGCTCCTGTGACAACTAGCACCAGACCCCCGTAGCAACTGCTTCGCAGTTAAATTCGGTCTGGCGCTCCTGTGACAACTAGTGTGATGTTGGAATCCGTTCAGATCGCCTCCATACCAGTGTTTCTGACCGAAGGACCGTTTCAACCTGACTAGGCTCTTTTCTGGGGATACTCATGGTCTTACAGCGGAGAGCTATCTACGTGAATGAGCTCTATACTCTCTTCACCTACCCATCCATCCTCCCTAATCGATAGCGGCCGTGAAAAATCGCCCACAAGCTCAACTGCGAAGCAGTTGCTACGGGGGTCTGGGGGCAGCGCCCCCAGGAAAACAAAATAGACACCGAACACCAGCAAATAAGCCCGCCACAGTGGCGATACTCCATTCATCCTCCCTAATCTATAGCGGCAGTGAAAAACGGCCATAAGCTCAACTGCGAAGCAGTTGCTACGGGGGTCTGGGGGCAGCGCCCCCAGGAAAACAAAATAGACACCGAACATCAGCAAATAAGCCCGCCACAGTGGCGATACTCCATTCATCCTCCCTAATCTATAGCGGCAGTGAAAAACGGCCATAAGCTCAACTGCGAAGCAGTTGCTACGGGGGTCTGGGGGCAGTGCCCCCAGGAAAATAAAATAGACACCAAACGCCAGAAAATAAGCTTGTCACAGTGGCGACGGATGAAATACGCGAAACGCAGGGTGGATGGATGACGTGTATAATGGTAGTGCCGTGGCTCGCAGGGAGACAGTTCCTAGGAATGTGGGCACCGTCCCAATCTGATATGCCGATTTCGGACATGGCTATAGCTGTGTGGCAGGGTTAACGCTACGGGGTAATTGGAGTTGTAGTATGGGACCGGGGCCCAGAGGTGCGAGTCATGTGGCCTAACCCTTGGTCCACGCAACGGCTAAGTGACGTGCTGACACAAGACGGCAAAGCTTATTGGCGGAGCGGTGAAAACACGGCTGTGTAGCGCGGTGGCAACGCGATGAGGGGTAGATTATATCTGCATGGGTGTATAGTGCCTTGGGAACCCGGAAGTATATGTATATATATGTGACCAGATAACAAACCGCAGGCCCGTTGTCACCAGACCTCGCGGCAAGCTGCCCCGGCCCTGTTGCGGATTGTGGCTTTGCGTAGACTATGTGGTCTAGAACTGGAAAGTCGGGGCAAGGGAGATAACGGCGGATGCGGCATTAGGAGATTGCCATGACGACAGGCGTGCGCCAATCAGACGCGGACAGCTCTGCAACAGGCTCATAGTTTGACTAGTGCAAGCGAAATGTTGGCGAGCCCGCATTGTAGAGCTGTAGGAGCGACTGCGGTGGGCAGACGGACGCACAATCGGGGATCGGACAACTTTGCCCAGCTGTGGTGGTGGCGCTTGGTCACGATCAGATAGCGCCGCGGCTCGGATCGCAGCCGCACTCGGTCCGGAGCGGAGCAGCAGTGCGCCCGCAGTGTGGGGGGGGGGGTTAGATATTTGACGAGTCGGTTTTGCGAAGCGGTAATTGGCGGCGACTTCACATTGTTAGTCGCTACTGTGCCGGCCGGCTATCCGTCTGACTCCGCCGAACCACCGTCACGGCCGCTACCATCACAAAAAAAAAAAAAAAACCAGGGTACGGGTCAATGACCAGCCGCGTAATACCTGACTAAGCGGAGGTTGCGGGTGGGAAATACCTATTTAACAAACCTGGGACGGGATTGAGAAAACGAGTTTGTTCCGCCACAGAGCAAAACAGCAAAAAACAACCTCAACACAACACCCACAAAAAAAGAGATGTTGTCCAGAACTCTGCCGCGAGCCTCGATGCTCCTGCGTCGCCAGGCGATTGCTACTGTCGCCCCCACTGCGCTCCGCGCCAGCCGCCTGCCGCTCGTCCAGGTCCAGCAGCAGCAGAAGGCCGCTTACCACGCCAAGGTGCTCGACCACTACAACAACCCGCGCAATGTCGGCTCCCTTGACAAGAACGACGCCACTGTCGGCACCGGTCTCGTGGGCGCCCCTGCCTGCGGCGATGTCATGAAGCTCCAGATTAAGGTCGACGACAACGGAGTCATCCAGGACGTCAAGTTCAAGACGTTTGGCTGTGGCTCGGCCATTGCGTCGTCGTCGTATGTGACCGAGATGGTCCGCGGCATGTCGCTTGAGGAGGCCGGCAAGATCAAGAACACGACTATTGCCAAGGAGCTGTCGCTGCCGCCGGTCAAGCTGCACTGCTCGATGCTTGCCGAGGACGCCATCAAGTCGGCCATCAAGGACTACCAGGCCAAGTCGTCGAAGCGCACCAAGCCGACTCTTGGTCCGGACGCGGCCGCCGCTGCCGGCTCTCCCGCGATGGCCTAAACGGCGTCGCAGTGCATTCTGTCTTGTCTAGCGTTTTTTCGGCTATCCCCGCGTGCGCTGACCACTGAGAAAAGAAAATCATAATGAGGAACGGGGTGATGCTTTGCGAGCTGGCCCGCATGCCAGTCTGGCGGAGCAGTTTTATATTTATTGCCGCCTGTTCGCTTTGTTTTGGCGTTTCATGTAACGATGTATTGCAGAAGAAAATTGGCGTTGCCTGCCTGTTAGTCTGTTGTGCTTTTATCTTCCTGGGGGCGCTGCCCCCAGACCCCCGTTGCAACCGCTTCGCGGTTGAGAATGTCATGGAACGGCGAAAATTTCGCTCGTATGGCAGCAGAACTCACCACCAATTGCCGCATTCCAACTGCGAAGCAGTTGCTACGGGGGTCTGGGGGTGGAACCCCCAGGAAGTAGAGACAACAGCACACGAAAAGAACAAAGCATAGCCCGGTTGAGAATGTCTTGGAACGGCAAAAATTTCACTCGTATGGCAGCAGAACTCACCACCAATTGCCGCATTCCAACTGCGAAGCAGTTGCTACGGGGGTCTGGGGGTGGAACCCCCAGGAAGTAGAGACAACAGCGCACGAAAAGAACAAAACATTGCGCGATACTTACAGACACGGAGGTCCAAGAATCAAAAGGCGGCCAAATGCAATAACAGGACGCGCGCCCTTTTATGTATACGCGGTAAGAATGATCTGATTTATAGCCATGCGGCTTGCATAGTGCAGCGACTACCACCGCGGTTATCAAAGCATACATTTCGTAAACAAGAGCATCACTAATTTACAATTTTCGTCAACTGGCTAGACCATTATCGTATCGGTCGCGTCCGTTCACCAGAGATGTCGTAGGGTCTTTCTTTTCTGGGGACGCTGTCCCTAGACCCCCGTAGCAACTGCCGTGCAGTTGCAACGCGTCCCGACGGTACAGTGCTTAGAAGATCAACTGCGAAGCAGTTGCTACGGGGGTCTGGGGGCAGCGCCCCCAGGAGGAGAAAACAAACAAGACTAGTCGTCGTCGTCCGACAAAGGCGCGTCCGTGTTGAGCTCCAGATCGAGGGGAATGACAAACGAGTCGTCCAGCTCGCCGCGGCCGCGCTCTACCGTGACAACGTCGACGTCGCCGTCTTCTTCGTCCTGCTCGCGCTTGAGCTGCTCGTCGCCGTCAACAAGGTCGAACTCGTCCTCGCGCTCAATGTAGTCGATGTTCTCCTCGAGCTCATCGAAATCGGGCGCCAGCGCGCTCCACTTTTGCGGAATGGTCGTCATCCACAGGTACACGGCGCCCGTATCGAGGCCGGTAGCGGCAATGGCAGGCTTAGACGGATGGAATTCGATATCAAACAGCTCTTCCTTGGGCCCTTCGTAGATCTTGACAAGCGAACCCATCGACGTCTCCCACATGTATATATCGTGCGAGGACTCGTATGTCGTGGCCAGAACGTACTCGCCGCTCGTGCTGGTGGCGATAGCGTTCCACTGCAGCCTGTTGACAACGTCCTGGAACTTGTGCTCGACCTCAAAGTCCGGGTCCCACTCTGCGGCCGGCGTGCGGTCGAGGTCCGGCAGGCGCACGACGCGCACGACGCGGTCCGACGAGTTGAGAACGAGGCTGCGGCCCGACGCGCTCAGTACAAGGTGCTTAATGTTACCGTGGGCGATTTTCGACGACATCACCACCTCAAGGGTGTGTGCGTCGATCACGTTCAGGACTCCCCGGCTCGTCCCAGACAATATGTACTTGCCGCGGCGCGAAAACACCGTCACGAGCGTCAGGTGCTTGCCGGTGCCCGCGCCGGTCGCCCCTCCGCTGCCATCTTCGCTCTCTTTGACGGTAGGCACGACCTTGATGGCCGGCTTGCCGCTCGACAGATCAACGTGCTTCGGGTCGGCCTCATACAGAGACGCCACAAAGACAAGGTGGTTCTCCGGGTGCAGCGACGCGCCCCATACGGGCGCGCCCATTTGCACCGTGTGCAGTGGGTTGCCGGTCGCCAGGTCCCACAGAATACACTTCCAGTCACGCGACGCCGACAGCAGATACCGCGAGTCACGCGACCAGCTCAGCGACTGCACCGGCCGCGAGTGGCCCCGCAGTATCATAATTGGGCCGTACGTATCAAAGTCAAACACCACAACTGTCCCGTCGAGAAGGCCCGACGCGAGGTAATCGCCATTGCGGTTGAACTTGATGCAGCACGATCTCCCCCATGCTGTTGTTAGTTCTCTGTTGCTGTTATTTCCTGCGGGTTCTACCCCCAGGAGAGAAAACGAGCACAGCCTCTTGTTTTTTTTTTCCTGGGGGTTCCACCCCCAGACCCCCGTAGCAACCGCTTCGCGGTTGAACTCGACGGGTTGTTCGTTCGGATCCGATCCCAACTGCGAAGCAGTTGCTACGGGGGTCTGGGGGTGGAACCCCCAGGAAAAGGAAGCGAGCAGTGTTTCTTTTGGTTTCCCTGGGGGTTCCACCCCCAGACCCCCGTAGCAACCGCTTCGCGGTTGAATTGGCCGGGTTGTTCGTTCGGATCCGATCCCAACTGCGAAGCAGTTGCTACGGGGCTCTGAGGGTGGAACCCCCAGAAACAGAGTAACGCAGCGTCACCACATACTTATCGATCTGTAGAGGGCCTCTGGGTACTCTTGCGCGAGCGCAAACGGGTCCAGAAGCGAGAGATTCATGGCATTGTCACAAAACAACAGTAGATTCGGAGCGTCGTGGTCGCGACTTTTTTAATCTATACTGACTGTAACATATATGCCATCATAACTCGAACAAATTACCCTCCCCAATTACCAATGGCGAGTGCCGATGCCGATCCCGAATAATCGTGAACCATCGCGGACTGGAAGGGCCTCCCCACAATTTCACAAATTGGACGACAAGACGACGCGGGCACGTGCAGGAGGCGGCCGCACAACTAGCCCAGAATACCCCCAAGCCGTTGTCTCGGCCGCGATGGAGCCCAACGCGGCGTTGCCGCCGGCCGGCGACGCCAAAGACGAAGCCCCACCACCACCACCACCACCACCACCACCACCACCACCACCACCACCACCACGACACCAGTCTAGTAACCCAGACCGCGAGCGACAGACGTCACCGCGGCGACCAGCAACGCCCAGTCGGAGTGATAGCAGCACACAGGCTGCGCAGTCAGGATCTCCGCAGCGCAAACGTGGTCGCGCCTACGCAGACCGGTACATTCCGTCTCGAAGTGGCATAAACCTTCAGGCAGCCTATTCGCTTGTAAAGGACGACACGGGCAATATCAAAGCGCCCCGGGCAGCCAATTCTAATGAACTAGAGTACCAGCAGAGTGAGTATTCTTGCATTTTTGCTTTGTTCTTTACGGCGTCACTCTCTGGCGCCCAGACCCTCGTGGCAATGCTTTTGCATTCGAGACCGGGCTAACAAACTGCCAATTTCAACCGCGAAGCGGTTGCTACGGGGGTCTGGGGGCAGCGCCCCCAGGAAAAGAGAAAAGAAACACAACTCTAATACCAGTCGACGAAGCGAATCGAACTTTTTCGACCTTACTAAAAGCCGAGCTCTTTGCTGGCGACGTGCCGTCGGCGGTGCCGGACGGCGGGTCCGGGAGCAGCCGGTCGGGCAGCTCGCAGGCAAATTCGCCGCAAAGGAGAGCCGGCGGAAGCGGGACCGGAGGGGGACAGAGGACGCCGCCACGAGGAGTGCCGCGGACGGGGACTGTCTCGGCGCCCGTTACGCCGAGCCGCAAAAACAATATATTTCACTACGGCTCGCCGAGCCAGGCGGGCGGAAGTGGGTCGTCGACTGGAGGAGGAGGTGGTGGTGGCGCCGGAGCCGCCCGAAGTCTGATGGGAGGCGGTCTGCACACGACGGGCCGGCTGCGGGACGCCACGACGGACGCCAACAACGAGCTGTACTCGACGTCGCCCGTGCGCATGGACTCGCAGCGGCTGCTGCTGTCGCCGCGCAAGCAGGTGCGCGCCGTGTCCAAAGTGCCGTACAAGGTGCTGGACGCGCCCGAGCTCGCCGACGACTTCTACCTCAACCTCGTCGACTGGGGGTCCAAAAACGTGCTGGGCGTCGGGCTCGGCAGCTGCGTGTACCTATGGCACGCGGCGACCGGCTCGGTCAACAAGCTGCTGGACCTGGGTCCCGACCGCGTCACGTCGCTGTCGTGGATCAACACGGGCGGCCACGTTGCCGTCGGCACCGACAAGGGCCTCGTGCAGATCTGGGACGCCGAAAAGTGCAAGCGCGTGCGGTCCATGACGGGCCACGACTCGCGCGCCGGTGCGCTTGCGTGGAACGAGCACATTTTGACATCGGGGTCGCGCGACAAGACGATCCTGCACCGCGACGTGCGCATCGCCGACCACTACATCGAGCGCCTCACCGGCCACAAGCAGGAAGTGTGCGGCCTGCGTTGGAGCCCCGACGACAACCAGCTGGCGTCCGGAAGCAACGATAACAAGCTCATGGTATGGCCCGGGCTGGGCACCGAGCCGCTGTACAAGTTCCACGAGCACGAGGCGGCCGTCAAGGCGATTGCGTGGAGCCCGCACCAGCGGGGCCTGCTCGCGAGCGGCGGCGGCACTGCCGACCGGCGCATTCGGTTTTGGAACACCCTCACCGGCGCCGCTGTCGGCGAAGTCGACACCGGCTCGCAGGTGTGCAACCTCGTGTGGAGCAAGAGCTCGCGCGAGCTCGTGTCGACCCACGGCTATTCGCAGAACCAGATCGTTCTATGGAAGTACCCGTCTATGCGGCAGGTCGCCGTTCTCACTGGCCACACATACCGCGTGCTGTACCTCGCCATGAGCCCCGACGGCCGCACCATCGTCACCGGTGCTGGCGACGAGACCCTCCGGTTCTGGAACGTCTTTGACGAATCCAAGCACGCCGCCGCCCGCGCGGGCTCCAGCCTGCTGGACGTGTTCCAGCAGCTACGATGACACGACAGAAACGAACCCACATGTATCTAACGACTAATCGGAAACATCTTAGACCGTGCATTTTTTTTTTCCCTGGGGGTTCCACCCCCAGACCCCCGTAGCAACTGCTTCGCAGTTGATTTAGTGTCTTGACTTGACGCTTTTTTTATTTCCTGGGGGTTCCACCCCCAGACCCCCGTAGCAACTGCTTCGCAGTTGATTAGTGTCTTGACGCCTTTTTATTTCCTGGGGGTTCCACCCGCAGACCGCCGTAGCAACTGCTTCGCAGTTGATTTAGTGTCTGGACTTGACGCTTTTCTTATTTCCTGGGGGTTCCACCCCCAGACCCCCGTAGCAACTGCTTCGCAGTTGATTAGTGTCTTGACGCCTTTTTATTTCCTGGGGGTTCCACCCCCAGACCGCCGTAGCAACTGCTTCGAAGCTGAATAAAAGGTTCTTGTACAGTGGTGATTCTCAGACGAACTAACCGTTCAATCAACTGCGAAGCAGTTGCTACGGGGGTCTGGGGGTGGAACCCCCAGGAAATAGAGAAAAGCGTCAAGAGACTACGGGGGTGGAATCCCCAGGAAAAAGGAAGAGTCGGTACGCGCACGGCGGCGGAAGCGGCTTGGCACGGCATGGAAGCGGGGAGATGTGCCCTGGCGTGGCTTGCGTGCAGTGTGGCTGTATCCAAACTGGGTAAAGCTAGGTGCACTGATAGTCGTCGGCATCTCGAGGGAGACCGCCATGGGTTACTGGCCTGCAAACGGACATTGGATGCCCAGTATATTAGCGAAATATCAAAATCCGGGCCACATGACCCCACCCTCGCGGTCAGACCAGGTGCCGATCTCGACAACTCCTGTCGTTAGCTGATAGCGGCTAACTGGCACCGGCCTGAGTTGCCGATAGTGGCACGGGTGTCGACGGGGTCGGGCACGGCTGAAGCCGATAGGGACCCCGATAGCGGCCAGATGGCGCCCGTTTTCTCCACCTGAGGCACCAGACGGGTGACAAATACCTGGCCCTAGCCCTGGAGAGCGCCGCGAGCCGGTACAGTCTTAAAATGTGCGAGTCGCCCGCCTTCGGGTCCAGTTCTCCACAAGTGCTTCACTCGAGTGACAAAAACGTCGTACAGATACCGCTGTGTGATAGAGAATAGGTGAGTGTGGCTATGCATGCTTGTGGTGTTTGTTGTATGAGGAGGACGCTTGATGGCTTGGCGACGAAAAGCTTGGAAAAAGACCCGTCGGATCTGTCTCGGTGACGTCTAGCGATTCCGTTAAGCTTTGCTCATATTTTGCGGTTGATCATTTGATCGGTTCTCTTGTTTTCCGAGTCTTTGTATGAAAGGCTTGTGTTTGACGAACTTTTCGCCTCTACTTTTGTCAATTTTTTTTTCTCTTGTCGCTTTCCCGGTATACCATGGATGTACGTCGGAACCAACGACGAAGACTCACAGGGCTACCAAAACAGTTCCAACTGCGAAGCAGTTGCTACGGGGATCTGGGGGATAGCCCCCACCAGGAAAATAACCCATGAACACAAACACTAATCACCAGAACAAATGGCCCCCGGAGCTGAGAACGCCGCCAACATGGACAAGCCGCTGGCCAAGGACCTGCGGCACCTGTTTTCGGAGGAGGCCAAGAGCCGCAACCCGTCGAACCTCAAGGAGGCGTTTAAGCACTTCCACGACCCCAAGATCATCTCGCTGGGCGGCGGTCTGCCGCTGCCGTCGCTGTTCCCGTTTGACAAGCTTGCGGTCGAGACGCTGGCGCCTCCGTTTGCCGACGGCATCGACGCCGCTCCCACCGGCGCCCACGACAGCGTGCACGTCGAGGTCGGCAAGCACACCGAGTCGGACGACATCCCGCTCGCCACGTCGCTGCAGTATGGTCACTCCAACGGCGCCGTCCCGCTGCTCGACTACCTGCGCAAGCACACGAACATCGTGCACGACGTTGCGTACCGTGACTGGAACGTGATCCTGTCGTGCGGCAACACCGAGAGCTGGGACGCCACGCTGCGCACCTTCACCAACCGCGGCGACGCCATCCTCGCCGAGGAGTTCACGTTTTCGTCGGCGACCGAGTGCGCCCACGGCCTCGGCCTCAAGGTCGTGCCGGCCAAGGTCGACCTCGAGGGTATCATCCCCGAGGCACTCGACGAGCAGCTCGACAACTGGGTCGGCCCCAAGCCAAAGCTGCTGTACACCATCCCCACCGGCCAGAACCCCACCGGCGGCACCGTGTCGATCGAGCGCCGCAAGGCCATCTACAAGATCGCCCAGAAGCACGACTTCCTTATTGTCGAAGACGAGCCGTACTACTTCCTGCAGTGCCCGCCCTACACGACCGACGCCGAGCAGCGCGCCAAGGACCTCGAGAACCCGTCGCACGACGACTTCCTCAAGTCGCTCGTCCCGTCGTACCTGTCGGTCGACACTGACGGCCGCGTCATCCGCCTTGACTCGCTCTCCAAGATCCTCGCCCCCGGCACCCGCGTCGGCTGGATCATCGCCCAGGAGACGTTCCTGGAGCGCTACCTGCGCCTGCACGAGGTCACGATCCAGAGCGCCTCCGGCTTTGCCCAGTCGCTCGTGTACGGCCTGCTGCGCCGCTGGGGCCAGGAAGGCTACCTTGACTGGCTCATTGGCCTCCGCAAGGCCTACACCTCAAAGCGTAACGTGGCGCTGGACGCCATTGAAAAGTACCTGCCCAAAGAGTTTGTCGACTTCAAGCCTCCCACCGCCGGCATGTTCTTCTGGCTCAAGCTCGACGCCCGCCAGCACCCCAAGTACGAGGAGCTGGGCCGCGACGCCCGTAAGGTCGAGGAGCACATCTACGAGGAGGGTATTGCCAACGGCGGTGTGCAGCTGATCCCGGGCCACTGGTTCATGGTCAACGACGAGACCAAGCCGCCCCAGAAGAAGCTGCCCCGCACTCCCGAGCAGGAGAACGCCATCTACTTCCGCGGCACCTTTGCCAGTGCCACCCCGGACCGCATCGAGGAGGCCATGAAGCGCTTTGGCAAGCTCATCGAGAAGGAGTTCCGTCCTTCTAACTAACGGTCTAGTCATGTCTGCACAAGTCTTTCCGAAGTAATTAATGTACATTGCACGTCTCATCGGGGGTTCTCTTGTATTTTTTTTCCTGGGGGCGCTGCCCCCAGACCCCCGTAGCAACTGCTTCGCAGTTGGAATCGGCATCTTTTGTTGGTTCTGTTGCGTCCATGGGTTTGTGGAACCAATGTTATCACTCCCTGAACTTCAAACACTGCCAGGGGCGGTCCTGACTATGCTGGACCTTCCAACCTCCACTTTACTGCTCCCCGGACCCCCGTAGCACCTGCTGCGCAGTTGGTGTATGGCCCGGTGCGTGTTTTCAACCGCGAAGCGGTTGCTACGGGGGTCTGGGGGCAGCGCCCCCAGGAAAAAGAAAGGAAGATGGAATGCAATTGTAAAATGCGCTCGCTCACTCCGCCAACTACGGGGGTCTGGGGGCGGCCCCGGGAAAGAAAATATGGAGCTTATCAATAATCAGAGATATTAATGTACATTGCGCGTGAAAATAGTTGTATGGTGGCATGGCCGGCAGGGCCGACCGAGGTTTTAGAGCCAAAACCATGGCGTGACGCATGCTGGTGTAGGGGCACGATTGACTGGCTTATTTTTCAAGAGGATGGGATGCCGTCAGTGACAGGGAGACGTGAGACGGGCAGCGGCCATGAGATTTGGCGGGCGTCCCACTAACGCACCGGCCGCGCTCGATCCAAGTAGTCGCCTCTTCGACTATTTGTTGTTTGTCGTTGTGTTGCCGGTAACATCGGCGGTGTTGCCTGCCTGGGTCGCAGTAGCAGCGCTGGACGGCCCACTAGCGGCGCCGTTGGCGCCTGCTTCTTGCAACCGCTTCTCCATTTCGAGTCGCTTGCGGTCCTGCCAGCGCGCCAGCTTGGCGTGCTCGTGCACCTGGAACCCAAAAATCTTGGTCACGTAGCGCTCATTGCTGCGGTTCGGCAGCACCTGCGGGAACATCTGGAACAGCATGCCCGGAAAAGTAGTACCAAAGTACGCACTGTCGATCGAGGCGTGGCGAGACGACTTGGGCGTGTAAATGTCCTCGCACTTGGCACAGTACAGCTTCACGGTGCTCATGCGGGCCGTGTCGTGCAGGCCAATGGGCAGCAACGGGTGCAGGTGGCACAGAACGCGCGGGCAGCGGCCAAAGTCGCAGTTCTTGTACTTCTCGAGCATCTTTTGCAGACCGCGGGTCGTCAGAATGTACCGCGCGTGGATAAGCCCGTACAGGTGCTCCGACATACGCTCGAGGGCACTCCCGTTATCACGCTCTGGGTCATCGTAGGCATCCGTTATGATGTTAATGCATTCCTGCATCTCGCTGACCTCGGCGTTGAGCCCTGTCAGGTTGAACCGGTCGGTGATGAACTCGGTGTCGACATCGCAGAAGTACTCGTTGCCTTTTGTGCCCAGAAACCAGTCGATCCAGAGATCTTCTGCCGTTAGTTATGTTGCATGTAGGCAGACAAACAATAAGATCAAAGGGCGTGATATCTGTCTTGATCCATGGCCAAAACCCAAGTCTCCTAGGTACGGCAAACCATCATCGCTCGTGGTGATAACAACGGCCACAATACATACCGGAGTACTCAGAGTAATCTGAAATCGACATCTCGTCCATGATATGCTACAGAAGTCAAGTCCTCTAAGACAGCACTTTCTGTGCTTTTTTTTGCTGGCGGATCGCGCTCCCACGTCTGCAGCACCGGCAGTGTATGTGCTCTAGTCTATGTGAAATCTGACCCGTCTCTGGCTCGGGTGAGTGTGAGCGGGACTGGCGCAGGTTTGTGCCCATGGCAACGGCAAAAGTGGCCACCACCCACACCGTCACATGTCAGTAGCTGTCAGTAAAATGGGTTAGCCGGGGCGATAGCGCCGTACTACAGTGGTACTGAGTGTACTGAGTGGAGACAAGTCGACAAGTTTGTGTCTAGCGAGCTAAATCGCGAAACGCGTTGGAGGAGGGCTACGGTGCGCAGCAGCATCATAATTTGAGAATTGGACGTGGAGATCGTCGGTTCGTTTCTGTTACCACGATCGCTGGCCCGAGGTGACTTGTGGATCTCTCTGTCTCGGGCTCGAGTACAAAAAAACCTAAAATGTACTTTCTCAAGCCGTCGTGGCTGGCACATAAAGGTATGCAATTGTACATTGGTTGTTTTTTTTTTTTCCTTTCTTTCTTTCATGTTGATACGACAATATTAACACACACAGATGAAAATCGCAAGTTCGAGGTGTACTCGCTGAGCGTCGCTCACGATGGTAAGCGACTGGCGTCGGGTGGTCTCGATGGCAAAGTCCGGATATGGTCGACTGACACGGTGTACAAGCTGCTGGGCGGCGGCGACGAGTCGAGCGTGGCAGGTATGCCGCGGCAACTGTGTTCCATGTCCACGCACACGGGCGCTGTCACAACTGTGCGGTTCTCGCCGAGCGGCAAGTACCTCGCGTCCGGCAGCGATGACCGGGTTGTGTTGATCTGGGAGCGTGATGAGACACGAGCGCCCCGGCAAGAGTTTGGATCGCAGGCAGAATCAGACTCGGAGGTGTGGGTCGCGCGCAAGCGACTCGTGGGCCACGACAACGACGTGCAGGACCTGGCGTGGTCGCCTGACGGGGCTCTGCTGGTGACAGTCGGCCTCGACAGTAGCATTATTGTATGGAGCGGCACGACGTTTGAAAAGCTCAAGCGACTCGACGCGCATCAGTCTCATGTCAAAGGCGTTGTATTCGACCCGGCAAACAAGTACTTCGCGACGGCGTCAGATGACCGCACCGTGCGCATTGTGCGGTACCACCGGTCGTCGCCAACCGAGATTACGTTTTCGACCGAGACGACAATCTCGGCGCCGTTTGACGGTTCCCCGCTGTCGACGTACTACCGGCGGCTATCGTGGTCGCCGGACGGGAACCATATTGCTGCCGCGAACGCCGTCAATGGCCCTGTGACGACTGTCGCGATTATCAATCGTGGCGTGTGGGACAGCGACATTAGCCTGATTGGACACGAGGCACCGTGCGAGGTGGCTGCATTTTGCCCGCAGGTGTTGTCGCGCGTCCCGCTGGCGGAGCGGGCAAAACTGCCTGATCCTAGCCGGGCGCTCATGACGGTCGTAGCGAGCGCCGGCCAGGATAAGACCCTGGCTATTTGGAACACGTCAAGCCCGCGACCGCTGTTAGTGGCGCGCAATGTCGCGACGAAAGCCATCACAGACCTGGCGTGGTCGCCCGACGGCCGCAAGCTGTTTGCCTCGTCGCTCGATGGCACGATTCTCATGGCATCATTTGATGAGGGCGAGCTCGGATACGCCATCCCGCAGGAGGAGGCCGAAACGCAGCTGCTCAAGTACGGAGGGCGGCGTGACGAGATGCAGATTCCGGAATCTGTCGACCAGCTGCTCCTAGAGGAGAAGGTAGCGGAGCTGACGCAAGATCAGAAAGAGAAGCGGATGGACGAAATAATGGGAGCTGGTGGTGGCGCCGACGTCGAAATGAAAGACACATTTGACAAACCGTCTGAGAATGCCGGGACGCCAAATGTACTGGAGACGAGGGCAGTCGACAAGCCAGCGGCCAGTAGTGCAACCGCCAGTGGTGGCCCGACGGCTGGTTCAGCTAATGGTACGAGTGCCGCGGTGACTACTGGAACCACTGGAGCTGGAACCGCCAACACAACCACAAACAACGGCGTCGCACCAAAGGTCAACATTCTCAGCACGCAAAAAGTTACAATAACCAAAGACGGCAAGAAGCGCGTCGCACCGCAGCTTGTTACTACGGCTGCTCCACAGGGACAGCAAGTGGCCCCAAAACTACAAGGATCGGTTGTTGCGAGTGCTACGCGCTCGTCCGTCGACGGCGAGAGCGTCTTACAGGCCGTTGACATGTCCAAACCGTCGCATGCTCTGCCCAAGGGCGGAGTATCTGCGCTCGTCATTGGCAACAAGCAAAAAGCTGTCGAGGAGGGAGATGAGGGTACGGCCGATGGGCACGCCGCCAAAAAGCACAAAGGAGCCGCCAAGAAGGATGAAAACGTGCCTGAGTACATCCGCCCGGCCGTTGTGTCGCCAGCAACAACCGTCGCACAGACGCGCCTGGCGGTGCCCAAGGTGCGGTCGACCATTGCGTGCAACGGCGGTGCGGGAGAAGGCGACGGAGACAAGGATCGCGCAGTCCTCGAGATCCGCAATGGTACCGGTAACGAACAGGAGCCGACGCGCGTTATTGTGACCAAGGGCGACGAGGTACTGTTTGTCGACTTTTTGCCGAGGCATGGTCTTCTGGCTACCGGTCAGGAGGGATCGTTCTGGGTGGTGGCTACCGAGGATGGCACGCTGCACTTTTACAGTGCTACAGGCCGGAGGCTCATGCCGCCTACGGTGTTAGGAGCTGCTCCGACTATCCTTGAGAGCCAGGGGCCCTACGTATTGGCTATCACAAGCATCGGTCTTGTCCACGTATGGCATGTCGAGGAGCAGCGAGCGCTTTTCGCGCCTGTCTCTCTCGCGCCCGTACTGGACTCGGCAACTAAAGTGCTCGAGAGCGGTCTCCTGCGCGCCCCAAGCATCACCCAGGCAGCTGTCACCGGCAAGGGCGCCGTCGTTGTGACCCTCAACAACGGATCCGCGTTTACGTACTCGCACCAAATGATGGCGTGGCAGCGCATCAGCGAGCAATGGTGGGCGATCGGCTCACAGTACTGGGACTCGACAGATGCGTCTAGCAGTCTTGCTGGTGGCCTCGGCTCAGCAGCTGGCGGCATCATTGGCCTTGTGGAGCGCCGTACTAACGCCGAGGTCGTGCTCAAGGCTGGCAGCAGGGGCCGCCTCCTGCAGCGCATGGCCAAGAACCGCATGCTGCAGGTTGGATACGAAGCGTTTGAGAGTGTCGTGTCTGTGGCACACCTCGAAAACCGCGTCTGTGCAGCAATCATACTCGACAGTTCGCGCGAGCTGAGCCGGTACCTGCCTATGTATGGCCGCCGACTCGCCGAAGACGGGCTAAAAGAACGACTCAATGAACTATGCAGCAGCCTTCTTGGCCCGACGCTCGTCGACCCCGATAACGACGAGCTCAAGTGGGAAGAGGAGCTTGCAGGCGTCAAGAAGCACGATCTGCTCAAGCAGATCATTCTCGCTGCCGCCAAAATTCGTGACGTGCAGTCAGTGCTGCTTCCATATGCCAATGCCCTCGGAATAGTCGGCCAGCTTGAAACCGCCTAGGCGGCTTGTAATGTGTATTATGTATTATTAGCTTTATGAATGCCCATATTGTTTTAGATTACGCGCAGATGGACAACGGCTGTTCATGGCTCGTACACAGACCCTTTAGCAAGTGCTTTACCACTAAGAGACACAAGTGTTTCTGGACTGAGAGCCGTGATGAATAAACTGGTGGCCCTGTACAGTTAGATTATCCTCTAACTATGCACATATGCCACGCTTAGTCATCAGACGAACGACGTCTAATGGTATCGGTGAAACTGGCCGACGCAGTCCAACAACCACGGAATATGCAGCGTAGCAGGGTCGAGCACACCCCGGTGAACGATTACAATGCAAAGGACGTAACTACGTACTTGTCGCGGGCCTACGATGAGGCTGCATCCGAGGCCCAGCAGACCAAGTCGACAGGTGAGTGAAGGATCTGGTGGTACGGCATCGCTCTGTTTTGGGAGCGTGTATCAGCTTGTTGTATGCTGGGAAAAGGCCGTAGCACGGTGAAAGTACTATATTTTGTCCAGGCAGCCATTCTGAAAGTACTCGTTCTTTATCCGCGAGGTCATTGCTTCCCGGTCTGGGACATACCCCAGGAAAAGACTACTACCTACGTTGGCACATAGCAACAGCGGTTACGAAGCCTGCTACGTTGAACTGCTGCTATAGCTACTTACACTGGATTACATCTGTGACAGCTCTGTGAGACCAAGGGGTGGGGTGCTGAGTATCGCGACTTCAAGTCTAACTCCAGTTGTGTACAAACCGAGTGGCGGAGGATGGACGACATCTTCCCAAAAGTCTGCATCCGGTGGGAACAATAAGACCAACGCTATATTGGGTGAGCTTTCCCGGTCACTACGGCACTTGGATGGTGGAAACAACGGTGGTGGTGGTGGTCGCAGACAGTCGAAACAGCACGACAAGGATAGAAATGACAAGGCACAGGCATAATCCTTTAGAGCCCTTGCACACCATACAAGGGCGGCAACCAAAGGGACAGAAACGTCCTATGCGGAAAAAACGGCGGCCGCACAGACCACTACTCGCGCACAATATACAGCTTATGACATGCTAAAATCCATCATGTTCCATACATATAATAATAAATACGAGTGACGCCGAAACGTCAAGTGAGAATCTGCTCGGGCGACCTATGTGCACGCAGATTGTTAGCGAGAGTGACATTGAGGCCCCTGTTTTTGGCTTTGTGCAGCTTGCGTCTTGCCACCATGACGGGCACACTACTCTTCTCGACGATGTAGTTGGAGAAGGAGCCGAGCAAAATGCCTTTGATGGCAGAGCGGCCGCGCGAGCCGAGAATGACCATCGTCGGGTTGACGTGATCAATGATCTCGGTGAGCACATGACGAGGAATGCGACAATGCAGTACTTCAATGACAACGTGCACCTGCAGGCGTGTTCGCTTGAGGAGCTTGACGACCAACTGCGTGAGGCCGTCCATCGCCATGAGTCGTTCCGATTCCTGCGTGATTTCGCTGGCAGACGGGTCGTCTTCAAACGCGCACACAATCATTAGCAGCTCACCGTCGCGAATGACAGTGCCAATGGTCCACTCGAGTGCGTGCGCGGCCTCGGGCGACAGATCCGAGCCGACAATGTACGTCTTTGGCGGTGGGCCCGTGAGCTCGGCCAGCGACGGTACGTCGCCTCGCTCCATGGTGCGTAGCATGCGCTTCGACGTGTTGTTGGACTGGATAACACTAATCTCGATCTCCAGCTCGGCCGCTTGCTTAGCGTCAGCGGCCTCCTCTGTGTCGGACGTGTACGGCACCTCTTTGTCGTCAAAGGCAGTGGTCGGGTGCACAACGTGCCGCAGATAGTGCGAACGCTTGCTATTTTGTAACGAATCGATGTCCATGTGCCGCTTGACGCGGAACTTGCGGCCGCCCTGGTTCTGGTAGTCGCCCAGAAACGAGCTGTCCATCTTGCCGCTCGTCAGGCCCGCGAGCCACTCTATCTCAGAGCCCTCCTCCGAGTCAGAACTGTCGACCGCAGAGCTGCTCGAGTCATCGTCCGAGTCATCCGAGTCGTCGTACTCCTCATCCTCATCGTCGGCATCTACCGGAAGCCGGCGGGCGTCGTCGTCATCGTCGCGGTCTTTGAACAAGTTGTTTGCCCTGCGTATCTCGTCGTCGCTCAGATGTTTGTACTCGCGCTCGCGGCTGGGGTCACTCGAAACGCTGCTCCGACGTACTCCCTGCGCAAGAGCTTCTATTTGATCCTGAGGCGGGGATGCCCGGTCGCTGTTGGATCTCACGAAACGCGGGCGTCCGACTCGCTCAGAGCCTGTGGTCGGCCGCTCGTCGCTAGGACCAGTTACAGAAAGCTTGGGTACAGCTAGCGGAGACGGTGACCGGTCGTGCTTGCGGTCCTCCACGTTCAGGAAGCCGCTTTTGGGTGTCATCTGTCGCTCATTTTGGCGTGGTTGTGGAGAAGCCATCCCGAGGCTGCAGTGGGCTCACAGGGAACGCGCTGCGAGTCGTCCTACGTCCGCTTTCAGGCGTCTGAGTTGTTCTGCGTGAGATTTCAGGCGTGCAGACTAGTGTCTTGTGGAGAATTGTCGTGTGATGTCGGTGCACCTTAATCTGTTTTCCTGCCCCACACCTGTCTGCTATGTGAAGATCATCAAAAAGGGTGGAGTGGTGCACTTCTCAATGAGTTACCCGCTAGTGGGCGTTCTATGTCTCCTAGTGCTTCTTCCACTGTTCTTCTGGCGCCATGTTCCGTGGGGGGTTACAGCCGTGCTTACCGCTGACCTGCGGTTGGATTGCCGTTTTAGCAGCTCCTAGGCTCAGTCAGCTCGCAGGGCTAAATCACAGCCGGCAATGCAATCATAGAACGTCGCGCAGACATGAACAACCCTCCAACCCAGCGTAAATCATGCGATTCAAATATGGCCCAATTGGTTCTTACGCCCCCCAGTGTTTCACGTGGTGTCTACTCAGTCACGCATCGTTTGTTGTCCGGCTCCTGAAATTCGCGCAAATGTTTAGCCGAGATACATCACAGTACACCCACCTCGGCGGATTGATCTATACCCTTGCCGGCTCTACTGCAGCCAGCGCGCCCCGGTGGAGGTGAGCTTGTGCGTGGCTGGCCTGGCAGCGGCCGGGGCCGGACGTGTCAGACCTAACCCAATTAGCCCTGAGCCGACGGCGATGGGCGTGTCTCGGGGTTGTTCGGTTGAGTGCCGAGTAGCAGGCTCGGCCGGTAATTTGATCAGTGTTAATGCTAAGGGGAAAAATACATCTAACAGCGTGTACATTCGGTGGTCAGATGGCCTCAGTGCATCTGTGACATTATGGTTGCGGCCCTATCCACAACTCTGACGCATTGTACCGCTCGCCCGGGCGGAGCAATCGGGCCAGAATTCGAGTAGCAGAGCAGTGCCGGTTCGTCACTCGACTCTCCCACGTTTTTCCACAAAGAATTCAACGCGTAAGTGTCCTTGTCACCCAGTAAAAGCACCCCACCCCACCAGACCAGGGCCAGCTGCCACGGCGACTGGCGGTTAACGAAAACGCACCGGGCCCGGCGGCGGGAATAACCCGGAACAAACCGCCGCGCCCGATGTGGGGGGAACGCGGGGAACAAGTATATAAAACCCGTAGTACCCAAACTAGACCCGAACACGCGACGATCTCGAGAAAAAATGGCTTCCGCTCACGCTAACGCAGACGTCGAAACCGACATTATCACCCTCACGCGATTTATCCTGCAGGGCCAGACCGAGAAGGCCTCTGGAGACTTTACGCTGCTGCTCAACTCGCTCCAGTTTGCATTCAAGTTCATTGCTCACAACATTCGCCGAGCCACGCTCGTCAACCTCATTGGTCTCTCTGGTACTGCCAATTCGACCGGAGATGACCAGAAGAAGCTCGATGTTATCGGCGACGAGATCTTTATCAACGCCATGAAGGGCTCCGGCAAGGTCAAGGTCATTGTGTCTGAGGAGCAGGAGGATCTCATCATCCTGAGTGGCAACGGCCGCTACGCAGTTGTCTGCGATCCCATTGACGGCTCGTCGAACCTGGACGCCGGTGTCTCGGTCGGCACTATTTTCGGTATTTATCGCCTCCTCGAGGAGTCATCGGGCTCCATCAAGGATGTGCTTCGCCCCGGTAAGGAGCTTGTGGCTGCCGGCTACACTATGTACGGTGCCTCTGCCAACCTCGTCCTGACCACCGGCAACGGCGTCAATGGCTTCACCCTCGACACCAGTCTCGGCGAGTTCATCCTTACTCATCCCAACCTGCAGTTGCCCGAGTTCCGCGCCATTTACTCGGTCAACGAGGGTAACAGCATGTACTGGTACGACGGTGCCAAGGACTACTTTGAGAGTCTCAAAAACCCCAAGGAGGGCAAACCGCACTCGGCTCGCTACATTGGTTCAATGGTGGCGGATGTCCACAGAACCATCCTTTACGGCGGTATCTTTGCCTACCCGGCTGACAAGAAGTCCAAGAAGGGCAAGCTGCGTCTGCTCTACGAGGGTTTCCCGATGGCCATGGTCATCGAGCAGGCCGGCGGTATTGCCATCAACGACGACGGCAAGCGCATCCTGGATCTGGTGCCTACCGAGATTCACGAGCGCTCTGGTATCTGGCTCGGTTCGCGTGGCGAGGTCGAGCGCGCCAAGCAGTACCTTGTCAACGACAAGTCCCGAAAGTAATGTAATGAACGTGACGAGCTTAAATATGATGTTCTTGTTTGATAGGATTTCGACGTCATCCGTCGTAGGGCACGATTGTAGTGGCCAATTCTTGGTCGTGAACCACATTGCCTTGTAAATTTCATACAAGCAGGTGCCGTACCCATTCGCCACGAAAAATCAACAGCGGGAGGCAAGTAATCAAGGTTGAAATGTCCGGCTGTCATTTTGCCGACACGCATATGCGGTGATTAGTCAGGTGCGACTAAGCGATGCTCAAACTGTTATCGCCCACGAGACTCCTCACGGCGCTACTTACGAGCCCCTCACACCTTGCCGATATTCCCGTCATGGCAGGTGGAGGTGGTAGAGAGAGTGAGACGTCTCCTCTCTTGAGAGGTAGCTCTGGCTCGCCCCCCGTTCACGACGAAAACTATGTTCAAAGGCACAAGATCATCGCGTTTGCGATGTGCATAGTCTGCTGGTAAGTGATTCAAAACTTAACTTTCATACTTATTTTCTAAGAAATCGTTTCGGACGAACTCATAAACTCTGCTCTGACCACAGTCTCTGTGCAGCATCGATCACCGTCTTCTCCATCTGGACTCCGGAGTTCCAGAAAAGGCTGGGATACAGCCTCATGGACATCAACACTATATCTATTGCCGCAGAAATAGGCATGTACTTCCCTGTGCCTGTTCTTGGCTATATGGGAGATCGCCACGGCCAGTCTAAGCTGGCGCTTCTTTCAGTGGCTCTCTTCACGCCGTCGTATCTCTATGCGGCGTTTGCCGTCCGCACTGAGCGCTCTCACCGGGAACTGGCCGTGTGTTTCGCGCTTATCGGCTGTGCGACATCGGCGCTGTATGTGTCCACAGTCGTGTCGTGCGCAAAGATGTTCCCTAGGTCGACTGGGTTTGCGCTCTCGGCTCCTATCGCGGCCTACGGTATCTCTTCTCTGTGGGAGGCGCAGGCTATAGCAACTTGGTTTTCTGAAACCACGAGGTCAAGCGAGAGCGCTGAGAAGAGCGTAGATATTGCATCAGCATACATCTTTCTTGCTGCCCTCTTGTGCTTTGCTGGGTTGTTATCGTTTGCAGCTGCCAAGGTTGGCGACGTCGATGGCGTCGCTGGCAACAAGAGTGTGACAAACGAGGACTCTGCTGAAGAAGATGTGCAAACGCAGAAAGATCATCTTCGAACATTCCTTGCAAGCCATGAAATGTGGCTACTTATTGCGGCGTTTGTTTTCACTTCTGGTCCACTTGAAATGTATCTCAACAATATGGGGACACTGGTGCGGACGGTTCCGCACGGACCTGCACCATCTGATCACTTGTCGATATTCAGTGCATTTTCGACTATTGCGCGTCTCACAGTCGGCGTCTTTTCGGACTATGTGCGCCCTAGTATTTCCACGGCAATGATTCTAAGCTCAATCTTGACGATTGCGGGTGTTGTGCACTGCCTTACATCCACAGGAATCTTCATGGCCAACGAAGGGTCTTACTTCTCTGTTTCTTCGGTCGTGAACGGCTTCGCCTACGGTGCGATTTTCACTCTTTTCCCCACTATGGTTGCGCGCGTCTGGGGCGTGACGCACTTCGGTACCAACTGGGGCATTTTCATTCTTGGCCCTGCTGTGGGATCGGTCGTTTATGGACTTATTTTTGCATCCGTCTATGACCATGCCAAATCCGGCAATGCGTGCTTCGGGCGTGCTTGCTATGAAGGGACGTTTATCGTAACGGGCACCTCGCTTGTTATTGCAGCATTTGTAGTGTTTTCTCTCTGGCAGTATTCCTGGAAGAGAAACACTCGCATAGCACTCTAAGAAAGTAACAATACTATACGCATATCATTCGTATTACTGATCGAGTGCATTCAGACAGCGTGACGTTAGTTGTGTGGTAGCTTCATCACGTTTATTGCTCTGACAATGGCCGTAACTCATTAAGTACTGGCTATTTCCCCATTGACAGCTCGCTTGTGGGTGCCCAGTTGGGTCGTCAAACCATTACATTGTGTCAATCAATATGCAAACCGTCCGTCAAACTAATATGGCATGAAAAGACGAAAGCAGGCTTCTCGTTGCCGTTGTTCGCGGCGGGCTCGTACTCAGCCATTTGAGTTTTATCCACTCTTTCAAAGCTCGACTGCGTGACGCTCCATATAGTAGTACGAGTCGTTGCTGCTAGACGCCCGCACTGGGGAATATTTGGCGTTGAAATCGCCGGGATGCGTACATACTCGTACTTTGTTAGGGCAATTGATATCATGCCCAATTGCCGGAAGCTAGGACGTGAACACTGAAGAAAATGCACCTGGCCGCTTCAATCCTTATCAGCCCAAGCTTCTGACAGGCTTCGGCTTCGCCGTTCCCGGACGCACTAATGTTTGCCTGTGAAAGTTGATAAACTCCAAGTTATCCTCATCAACCCGCACTTCAAAATAAACGTGGGCTCGCTCCTGTGACGGCACCCCTTTCGACCTTTGTGCCACAATTGAAACAAACGAGTCACTTCCTTCCACTTCCACACAGTACGTTGGATTGCGCCGGAACTTGTTTGCTGCGATGTAAAGGCCCGGTAAACCTTCCAGGTACCATACTTCTGCAAGAAGCAACAGGCGATCACCGACCATTCCAAGTTTAACCGTGCCTTTGCGTCGCGTAAACTGAAGGCTATCCCCACGAGATATGTAAATACCGGCGGTGTCCTCCTTTGGTGGCTCATACCATATGGAGTTGTCGCCATTGACGTGGTGGCTCACGTCCGAGCTGAAAAAGCACTCGCCTGGATACATGTTTCGCGGTTCCTGAGCGATGATTGCAGTCTGAGAACCTCCATGGCGACGTGCCTTGGATGCAGTCAGTATCCCAGAAAACATCGAGCTACTATCCGTTGCTTTTAATGACTCGATCGGATTACTAAAAAAAGGGTATCTCGCCTTGCCAGGACTTTAAATGCCGATAGGTACGTTCCCCGGGTTGTGGACCCGGTTCGGTTACAGCCGTACGGGTCCTGCATATGCGACTTTGATGGCAAAATCGAAGCCGGAAGCAGCCAACAACGACCCTCTGCATCAACAATTTTGATACAATGGCACCAAAGCTCATCGTCGGCTACGTTCCTGAGCACTTCTCGACGCCTCTGTTCTTCGCAAAGCAGCAGGGCTTGTATGAGAAGGCTGGCCTTGAGGTCGAGTTCGTACCATTTCCGTCAGGAAGCGGCCATCTTATTCAGTCCCTGAAGGACAAAAGCATTAGTAAGTTCGCCTTTGAAGCGCCAAACTTTTATTACTCTGACATCAGATGTAAGCGTCGGTCTTACTGAAGCTTTTGTGGCTGGTATTGGTAAAGGATCCGATTGGTACAAGCTCGTCGGTACCTATGTGCAATCTCCTCTTTGCTGGGCCATTAGCTCCGGCTCGAAGCGAGACGATATCCACTCAGCTGCCGACATCAAAGGCAAAACTATCGGAGTGAGCCGAATTGGAAGGTAATTATGCTGCACCATGTTGCAATTTGTCCTCGCTAACTGAAGCGGATCGTACGTCATGCCGTTTGTGCTCAAGCAACAGGAAGGATGGTCCGAGGATTTCAAGTTTGAGATCCACAACGACTTCAAGAACCTTCGCGACGGTGTCAACCACACTGGCACTGTTACGCCTTCTGACGCATTTATGTGGGAACACTTCACTACGAAGAAATACTACGACAATGGCGAAATCAAGCGGATTGGCGAAATCTATACTCCATGGCCTTCGTGGGTGATCTCTGCTTCTACTGACTTGATCGATAACGAAGATGGTCGCAACGCACTCGCTGCATTCTTTGGCGTCGTTGACTCTGGTATTGCCTACTTCAACGAGCATCAAGATGAAGCTGCCTCTTACATAGCATCAAACCTCGACTACTCCGAGGAAGATGCTCGTGCGTGGATGAAGACTGTACGATTCTCGTCGCACGTGTCCGAAATTGACGAACCGGTCATTGTCAAGAAGACAATCCAGATACTTCAGGCCGCAGGCGTGTTGGAACCCGGCGCCGAGTCGAAAGAGTACCTCGTCTATAAACTAGCGCAGCGCCATCTACACTGCAATAATGATAAAGAACACCTTATGTCCCAGTTCTAGAAGCTGTCCTCGATTTCCTCTTCGGTCGGTTTCAGCGAGACTGGTTTGCCATGCACGACCATAGGTATCTTGTCTCCGTGTAGAGCTGCGACACCTTTAGCTCGGGCTTTTGCCTTCCTCAAAATTTTGTCAAAATCGTCGGCATCTTCGTCTTTGTTTGTCATCGGCGGGTTAGACACTATGCCATCAAGCGTAGCAACAGCCTTGGCAAGCCTGTCAGTCTGCGAAGCATTCCGTTTCCAGACCTCTAAACGCCCTTGAATTGTTCCCAGTTCCATGTACCTCTGAAATCCAGTCTGCAGGCCGAACTGTTTTCCCTCCAGCGTCCCAGCACGCTTCCCGTCAGCGCGGCCATCTGCCAAACCCTCCTCATGGTATCTTTCTGTTAGTTCGTTCACAGGCAAAATCTCTGTCCGAATCAACGTCACCTACTGCTCCTCTAGCCCGAGCAAGTCGTCCAACACCATCCTGATACCACAATAATTCTTCCAAGAGAACCTGACTGGGACCTTGACAGCATATTACAAATGTGTCAGTACGAAACATTCTCGATCTGTCCCGCTCATCGAACTAGGCCATCACAGGGCAAGGACTGACACTCCCTTTACGAACACAAGGCAGGCTATCTATGATCACAGGCGATGATAATCTGTGTCCCTTCCAACCATTGAGCCATACAACTTCCAGTCCCACACAAGCTTGCATACAGCTTCTAAGGCGCGATTTTATCCACAGAAGAACTCTGACGTCACGTGATCATGGATGTCAGTCGTGTTTTTTTCTTCACGTGCTCAATCAGTCAAGCTCATCCCATCGAAGTTTGAAACCACTCGTGAACTCCCGCGATCGCTCTCACGCGGCACAATACCATAATGGCCATTTCCCCCCATTTCGCCGTCCTACTGATGAATTATCAACCTCCTTCGTATTCGCGCGCGACGTACTATGACACCTCATATTTATACAACTTCCCACAGAAATACTTCATTGGTACAATCGCAGCCTCCTTCGCCTCGATTTTCGTCGAATGAGCGCGTTCCTGCTAAAGCTCACGTCGTGGCCATACCTTTACGTACTCAACCTCAAGACCACTAAGGTCCGTCTGGAAGCAGTCTCAGAATCAATAATCACCGCATAAGTTGATTTCAATAAGATACCATAACTTTCCCAAAAAAATTGTACAGTTCTTGCGTCAGCACTATTCTGCGGCATGCTCATTCTTGTAACTTTATCGCCCACCCCTCGAGCTGAACGAGTGTGGATTAGGCCACGCAGTAACAACTAAGGCCCTGTAAACCTTTCCCTGACTTATTTCTCATCTTGACAAGGCCTCGTCCTCAACGAGGCTTTCAGCAGAGCGGCAGTCCATTGGACAACACAGACTCAAGTTTCAAGTGGGGAGACACTTGCTTGCTGAAAAGACACACAGTCAAGTCTCGTAACGTCAAGCAACAAAAAAGTATTTGGCTCCTCAGTGCCCGCTTCTAAGCTTCATTCTTCTGCGCTTTTCGCCGTCTTGGAGAACACATTGAGGGCCTGACACTATTTCGTCCATCGACATGACGTGATACCGCGGTTGCTGTTACTTTTCTTCCCTACAACATACATTAAACGAAAGACTTTTTTTAAGTATATCATATAGTACGAAAGAGCGGGTTCTTCCACAGTCCCCCACTGAAGCGCCGAAGTCAACGATGACCCGCACAACCTTCTATGCTTCCGGATTCACCGTGACATACATAAGCAACTGGCGTGAATACCCATGATGTGGCGTCTGGCTTTGTTTTCAACTAGGTCAACTAGCTACTTGTGCTCTTCTTGTATTAACGGCAATATGCGACATGTACGTCTTCCTACACGTTGGATAGCTCAACGATAGTTAACTGTTCTTCGGACTGGTCCCGCAATAAATGACGTTTGTTCATGAATATGTCCATTTGTGGATGTTTTGCTTTGAAATGTCCCTTTTCCATGAAGCTGGACGGGTTCGGGAGCAGGCTTCCTCCCAGCGCTTAAAACCTAACCGTGGTAACTCTTGGGATCAATCTGCTGGAATTGAAATGCGCCATAACTTATTCATACATACATATACATATACAGCTCAATTTTCACTTGAGAGTACCATGCTATGGATGGATTTGGCGCAACAAGGCTTCCAGACTAAAAATCGCGATCTCCAACTCGCGAGAACGCTTTGTGTCCCAATACATATGAGCAATGTATGACGGCTGGCGGTTGCTTCCGTGGTCAGAAAAGAAAAAAAAGCCTGTGATAACCAAACCTGCCGAGATGTTGCGCTGCTCGAGCATAGTCGAACCAGACATGTCGAGCCGAAATGTGGTCCTAACCCTGGTAAACCCTAGACCTGACTGCGTAATTCAGGCTGTTAAGCGTAGTGTGAACCGGGTCGAGTCGAAATTTTGCCCGAACCCTATAACGCCTTACTGCGTCCGCGTAGTGGACCTCAGGACAACTCTCACCGCCATATGTCGGCAGCAGTGGATGTGCAGCAGCTGAAACGCTTTCACGCTTCTTTTGTCCATAGCTATAGTATCTTTGCCGCGCGTTCCGAGCTTCGCCCACGCGCATGCTTGCCGCCCATCCGGGCGCAAGCATTGCCACTGAGCTCCTGTGCGGCTGGCCGAGATGAGTATGTATGATAACGCGTTGCGACCTTGTGTCACGATTCAACTGCTCTCTCTGCCTGC
Organism: Tardiomyces blankii; assembly: GCA_024734315.1. Lineage (NCBI taxonomy): Eukaryota > Fungi > Ascomycota > Dipodascomycetes > Dipodascales > Trichomonascaceae > Tardiomyces > Tardiomyces blankii. The sequence continues at coordinate 1,541,437 of JANSJT010000035.1, forward strand.
ATCGCCTTTCTAATCTTATGTCGCTGGAAAGATTATGACGGAGACAAACGAAATGCGTAAACGCCGTGTGAATGGCCCAGATGAGCCTGAGGCGCCTGCTGAGCGTTTAAATCACAAGGAAGCAGGGAAAACACATCACCATCCTCACCAGTCGCATCATGCTAAGCATGGTAAGAAGCCTCGGTGGTTCCAGACGAAAAAGGTTGTGTTTCTCTTCGGAGCATTGCTAGGACTTCTGCTTGCTGGATACACGGCCCAGACCAATGACATTGTGTCAATGGACGCGCTCACGGAACTCGGGATGGATCGGTGGATCGAGGAACTCAAAGACTACCTTCCTAACTCAATTGTACGTGAAGCCAAGGACTTCGGAAAAGAGCAGGCAGCACTTTCTGAATCTTTTGCAGTGGGAAAGGCTCTCAGAGAAGAGGGACTTCATGCGAAATATCCTGTCGTCCTGATCCCCGGAGTCATCTCGACCGGATTGGAGTCTTGGAGTCTTGTGGGCGACGAAGAATGTCCCACTCAGCCAAACTTTCGGAAGCGGCTGTGGGGCAGCTGGCACATGCTAAGGTCTATGCTTCTCGATAAGAACTGTTGGCTGAAGCATGTCAAGCTCGATCCGTTGACAGGTCTTGATCCGCCTGGTTTCAAACTTCGAGCAGCCCAGGGAATGGAAGCTGCAGACTTCTTCGTTGCCGGCTACTGGATTTGGAATAAAATTCTAGAGAATCTGTCAGCATTGGGATATGACCCGAACCTGATGAACGTGGCCTCTTACGATTGGCGTCTTGCTTATCCCGACCTTGAGAGGCGCGACGGCTATTTCTCGAAGCTTAAGCGCACCATTGAGCAGAATACCGTACTTACGGGCGAGAAGTCTGTACTTGTGGGCCACTCAATGGGTAGCCAAGTCATATTTTACTTTCTCAAGTGGGTCGAGGCCGAAGGGTACGGCAATGGCGGCAGAAGCTGGGTCAATGACCACGTCAAGGCGTTCGTCGACATTTCGGGTAGCATGCTCGGAACTCCCAAGACACTAGTGGCTCTTCTGAGCGGTGAGATGAAGGACACCGTTCAGCTGAATGCCCTTGCTGTCTACGGCCTTGAAAAGTTCTTCTCGCGCAGGGAGCGCGCTGACATGTTGCGCACTTTTGGTGGTATCACTAGCATTCTCCCCAAGGGAGGTGACGCAATTTGGGGCTCTCTTGACGGTGCTCCGGACGATTTGGATACCAATGACGTGTCCTTCGGCAACTTTATTCGATTTAGGGACTCGAAATCAGAGCTTTCGGGCCGGAACCTCACGGTGGAGGGTGCCCTCGAGTACCTATACTCGCAGACGCCTGAATGGTTCCGCGAGCGGACCGAGATGGCGTACTCTCATGGCCTTGCGAAAACACGGGCCGAGGTCGAAGCCAATGAGCAGGACCCAAGCAAATGGACAAACCCACTTGAGGCCGCCCTGCCAAACGCTCCCGACTTGGAAATCTATTGCTTTTATGGCGTGGGTAACCCCACTGAGCGAAGCTACTACTATCAGGAGGAGGACTTGAAGGATATCACTAATCTGAACGTCACTATATCACAAAACGAGCCAACACCTGTGGTCATGGGTGAAGGTGATGGTACAGTTTCTCTTTTGACCCATACTATGTGTCATCGATGGCAAGATGCAAACTCGAAGTTCAATCCTGGCGGAAGCAAGATCACTGTCGTTGAAATGCTCCACCAGCCGGACAAGTTTGATATTCGCGGTGGAGCCAAGACAGCCGAGCATGTCGATATTCTCGGGCGCACAGAACTCAACGAGCTTGTTCTTCGTGTTGTTGCTGGAAATGGCTCCTCTATCGAAGATCATATTTTCAGCGATCTCAAGGAATATGTACACGACTTAGATTTGGGTACAGACTAGACCTACTTAGTGAATACTGGGCAGCTTATTCGGTCCCCTGGTTGATTTGATCATTCTTCTACTAATAAATCACATATTCTCGACTGGATGTCTTGTATCTAGGCAATAGACCGACCGCCAACAACCTCCTTGCCGGTCTTCTTGATGGTGGCGAGCACAGTGTCGTAGTCTAGGTTGTCACTGGTCCGCACGTTCACCAGCTGCTTGTCCAAGGAGATGTCCACGTTCTTAACGCCGTCGAGCTTCTGAAGGACGCGGTTCACTGCGTTAGAGCAGCCTGTGGTTAGTGAGAGCTCAAAGCGTTGTTTATGCTCAGTGTCAAGATCTGGCAAATATTGGTCCTTTGTTTGGTCCGCAGAGCACGCATATACCGAACCTTAGATCAAATGTCAATCAATGAGCACCTACCGCTGCACGACATCTTAACTTCGTATTCAAATTCGTGTCCAGACATTGTGATTGTCGACAACTAAGTGTTCGGAAGTGTCTAGCTTGCGTAATACCACCGCGCCGAATGGTGAATTACTAACAATGCCGGAACCCGGATTTGTGGGTAAGGTCATTACTATCCGACTAGACTCGCACAAGGAAGCATTGCAAATATCTAGACCGCCAGTAGAGACATAAAAAAGCTCCTAGTTTTCCGCATCACAAATAGCCTTGATATATCTTACACCTTGGCACTGAGTCTATTGTGGTTCAGATTGCACGGACAATGGTCTCAGGCGGCAGGTGCCACGGGACCTTTGCAGAGGGAGAGGGGTCACACACACCATCGAGTGACCTTTGTCAACTGATGCGTCAATACTAACTACCAAATGGTAAACAACGTATACAACGACATCCCATGACGATTCGAATGACCACAACTCAAGGTCAACTGACCTAGTGTGATCTCAGCCAAGAACCTGGTTGCCTGGACGACACTCACGAGGAGTGAGGGGCATGCATTATCGCACTGTGATAAAGTAGGTCGATTTGTACCTAGGAGCAAACAAGGTCCTTCTGTCGAGAAACACGCAATGGGCCACAATCGCATTGAACTCGATAAGATCTTCGAGGACATCGATGAATCCTTCGCCGTTAAGCGAATTGATGACGCAGCGCTTGAGATAACCGCATCTGCCGCCTCGCTAAAGGCGACAGAGTACCAGCTGGGAGCCCCTAAGTCACTTGAGAAGTACCTTGGTCTTGTACGCAAATCGGCGTTCTGGCTGCAACCTCGTTCTGGATCCGGATCTGTAGGACTGGACGAGAGGGCTGTTTTACTGCTTCTTGCGCGTGGTGATGGCACTCATGTAGGAATTCTACCCACATCTGGCACATCTGACAATTGCACCACCTATGTGATCACGTCCGGGGAAGGAAAGATTCGGCTGCGATGCGAGAGTGATTCTGAAAAAGATGTTGATGATGGGCTTCGCGCTGTGATCGCTCAAGGAGATGACCCAAGTTACGTCGTTAAGAGATTGTTTCAAATCGCATTGGGTCATATTCCGGGCTACGAGGGGCCTGCGGGCCTCGACCAGATCGAATTGTCGGATGCCCCAGTACACGCTGCAGCTGGACCCGTTTCTGATTCCTCGCAGCAAAGCCGCTTTCTGGGGTGGGTTACTGGCAGTGACCCGGAACATGGTTTCGACACAGGACTCAAATGGTACGATGGGCTGATCTACTGTACTTGGAATGGTCTTGGATTGGACGTTACAGAAGATTCTTTGCTGAACATGCTCGAGGAATATCACAATGGCGGTGTGCGTCTCAGTGGCCTCATCATTGACGACGGCTGGCAGAACGTTGTGGGTGACCGCACACTTGTGGATTTCGAAGCCGATCGTAAGAAGTTCCCTAATGGTTTGAAGGGCGTTATTTCCAAGATAAAAGAGCGGTTCCCATACATTAGGGATATTGGCGTGTGGTCGACTATAGTCGGATATTGGAATGGCTTTGCAGCCGATTCTCCCTTGTTGGACGTATTCAAGACAGTGACAGTGCGAAGTGGCGGAAAGGACATTATAATTCCCGACGCTTCGGACGCAGCAAAGTTCTACACGAAGTATTTCACATTCTTGTCAGAATGTGGCGTCACTTGTCTGAAGATTGACAACCAGGCCACATTTGACCTGATTGAATCGCCCAAGGATCGTGGAAGGCTTTGGAAGGTGTACCAAGACGAGCTGCGCGCAGCGTCCATCAAGTATTTTGATGGCAAGATCATCTATTGTATGGCAATGGTTCCGAACATCATGTTATACGCTGTGAACACTGGTGGGTCTTCTCGGCCTGTTCCTGTCTTCCGCAATTCTGATGATTTTTTCCCATTTGTTCTTTCAAGCCACTACTGGCACATCTATTGCAACTTCTACAATACTCTTTACACGAGAAACTTGAGAGCCGTTCTTGACTTCGACATGTTTCAGTCGGTGATGAACGGTGATGATCCGCTGCTGAGAAAGTTTCCCGCCCTCCATGCGGCAGCGCGATGCCTTTCTGGTGGACCAGTGTATACGACGGACTTTCCTGGTATGCACGACTTTGCACTCATTAACAAGCTATCGAGCAAGGGACCCGAGGGTACGAATATCATTCTCCGTCCGCTAGAGACATCAATTGTTGTGGATCCGTATCAGGGGTTTGATGACAAGCGGTTGTTGCGCGTCCACAACTTTTGCGGAACCGAAATCTACCAAGGACGCATGCTTGGCGTATTCAACTTATCTGGACAGGTCCAGCAAGAGACGGTGGAGCTGCCAAGTGGTAGCGTTACAAGGTCCTTCGCAACAGGAACTATATTCGCAAAGCCATTGGCGGATATCAAGATAGAGGTGGCAGAGTTTGATGTCTTAACAAGTGTGCCGACAATTTCAACGGCGCGCATGGCTGCCCAGGGAGCAGCTGTTGCTTTCTTTGGTCTTCTCGACAACATCAGCGGAGCTTGTGGTATACTGAACGTCGAGGCCGACATGAATCATCATGGCAATATCGAACTCACGGCAGGGCTCGCTGCATATGGCAAGGTCGGTATCTACACCAACTGCGATGTCGCCAGAGTACAGGCGGTTGTGAATCGCGAACCTGTGGAGTCTGAGAACATAACAGAGAACAAGGGCCTTATCGAAATCACAATACCGGCCAATGACGGAGTGGAACCTACAATGGTCGGCAAGTACTTGGAGCTCAAAGTGCGCATCACCACTGTTCTTTAGCGGTAGTTGCGCACCGTAGGCCTTGACATGAGATTTTTTTTATAGAGTTGACATGAATAAATACTGAAACACTGAGATCTGAGATACGGATTCGTCACAAGCTGAGGAGTACTTCGTTGACAAACTTGTCCTTTTTAAGCTCTGAGTTCTCGTCCACGAGCATTTTGAGCTTGTCAATGCTGGAAGACACATTTGTGCCATCGTCCTGCTTGGCCCACTCCTTGAGTGCGCTGCGGAGAAGATCAGAGCCGTGGCGAACCTCTTCTCTGGACATCTTCTTGCTGATGTTCCGCAGGGCATCATCGTCATCCTCATGTTCATAATCCTCGAGCTCAGCAGCCTTCCTTTTAGCCATCTTCACAACCTTGGCGGGGAATTTCACAGCCTCAGCAACGTGAATACCAAAGGATTGGTCACTCACGCCAGGTTCGACCTTGTAGAGCAGGGTGATGTCACGCTCATTGGCATCAGTCTGGTTCTCTTGAACATGCGCCACAACATGAAGATTGGCGATACCAGGGTGGCTATCAGCTAGAGCCGTGAGTTCGTGGAAATGAGTAGCAAAGAGAGCAAAGCAGCCAATGTTTTTGACAATGTGCTCCGAGATTGCCCAGGCCAGCCCAAACCCGTCATACGTACTGGTGCCACGGCCCAGCTCGTCGATGACAATGAGACTCTCACGCGTTGCACTCTTCAGAATGGTGGCCGTTTCCAGCATTTCAGCCATAAATGTCGAAATACCCTTGAGCTGCGAATCGCCGGCGCCCACGCGGGCCAAGATACTGTCAAAGATAGATAGCTCGGCACTACTGCAAGGAACGAAGCAGCCAATCTGCGCCATCAAAGCGATGACGCCAATCTGTCGGATGTATGTCGACTTACCGCCCATGTTCGGACCCGTTATGATAAGAAACTGCGACTCGCCGCGCTTCAAGACAACGTCGTTGGGAATGAAGTCAACGTCGTCCTGGGCCTCCATACAAGGGTGGCGAGCCTCGCGCAAAACAGTATCTCCTGTGTGCCTGGGATGCATCTTTGGCCTGCAGTACGGCATGGGTGCAATCGTCGAGGCGTACGCGAAACTGGTGATCACGTCCATATGAGCGAGAACGGTGGAAAGTTTCTCCAGCACTGGGGAGAACGTCGCGGCGATGTCAATAACCTCCTTCACGAGCGTCGATTGCGTCTTCACATACTCCTCGTTCGCACTTTGAAACTCCTCAGCAAGTCGCTTCAGCTGCCTAGACAGGAAGTACATGCCGTTCTTCTGAGTCGAAAGTTCGACGTAACCAGACCGACTACGAAGGACCGTGGCATCGGTACGCGTCAGGCGGTAGGACCATCCGTAGACGCGGTGTTGTTCAAGCTTGAGTTTCTTCTCCGGCTCCATACCAAGATCCTCCCCTACAGCGATGAAGTCGTCGTTCATTCCATCTCTCAGAGCGTCGAGTTTCTCCCTAATATCCTTGAGACGGTCGTCAAAGTCCGACTTGATGAGGAACTCATTGCGCGCAAGCGCATCAAGATCAACAGTGGTCTCAACAAGCCCTTGGAACTTTTCCAAAGACGCTGCGAATGCTCTTAGAGGGCCGGTGTAGGCTTCCTCGAAGTGGTTCCTCGCCGTGTCGTCGCTGATGTTCTCGAAAAGGGAGATAAAGTCCGGAAGCTTGATGACCAGCTGGTACAGGCGAATAATATCCTCGAGATGAGCAGTGCCTCGTTGGAACTTACGAAGAATCTTTGAAATGTCGGGCACCACAAGGAAGTGATCATCTCGCAAGGTCTGACTCAGCATTGAATCCTCCATAAAAACCTCCACGAGGTTGTGGCGTTGTTCTATCAGTGCCACGTCCATAAGGGGCTGCTTAAGCCACTGGCTGAGAAGGCGAGAACCCGCTACAGTTTTGCATTTGTTCAGAAGGCCATAAACGCTCATTGACTTCGAACCGTCTTGCGCGCTCGGCATCAGATTGAGAGCGCGCAAAGCGGAGGAATCGAGTCGCATGTACTGAGAAAGGTCATGCTTGATGAGCTTGTACTTGCCATAATCTTTGGTGTTGGACTTCAGGTCGAGGTACTTGAGCAGAGCGGAAGCAGCCGCCATGGCAACCTCTTGGTTGAGCTCGACTTGTGCACTCCACGAGAGTTCACCGTTCTCAGCATCGACGAGACGTCCCATATCCTGTTCAATGTCGCCCTTCTTGAAATCGGAGGGCGATACATTCGACACAAGAATTCCACAACGATCCATGATATCCTGGACCTTGGCCACATCGCCGCCGTCCTTGGACGAATCAGAACGCGCAACAATGCACTCGCGGGCTCCCAGCTGAATTGCAAGCGACTCAAGATTGGAAAGTAGTTCATTGTCTGCGAATTCAGACACTCCAATCTCAAGACTTCCTGTGTCAATGTAAGAGACACCGACCGTGCGCTGGTCAGCCTTTGTCTGAACCTTGACGCTGATAAGAACAGCCTTTTGGCTCGTTTCACCTAGAAGCTCCTCTACCGACTGCGTGTTTCCAGGCGATGCAAATTTGTCAAGCTTCCAGGCATTGCGGCCCGAGCTCGTATAGATCTCGATTTTCATGGCCTTGGTGGACAACGCGTCGCGCAAGAACGCGGAAAACGCGTTGCTGGTCAGAGAAAATGTCTCGAGTCCGTTGTCACCGCCAATTTTCTTCACAGTCGAAGTCGTGCGCAGCATTGTCTGCGCGACGTAGAGCGCGTCTTCCCCATACGCGTGGTATGAGCCGTCTGGCTTCTGAAACAGTCTGAGCGTGCCCGCATCCTTAGACGGCAAGCTCTTGATAGACCGGACAAGAGCCTCGTCTTCCCTATTGTCTTTCACCATCTTCTATGCTATGGCCCAACTTAACAGGGGAATAAGTAGGACACGATTTGAGGGCAACCAACATGGTCTATAGTATAGAGCTTAATGACTTCAGCCGCATCTGTTCCCTAAATGGGTTACGCGTAGACACGCGTACCGAGCGCGTGCTGTGCTCCATTTCGTGGAACGGCTGACAACCGTTGATAAAAGCAGTTGCCAGTAAACACTAGGCATTTGTAGAAATTTCGAAAATAGAGTTTCTTTGTGAGCATAGGAACGACAGTTTTAGTATTTTTGATGCAATGATATGACGGCATGGAGCAGGACTATTTGCAATCACTAAATGCTTCGCAGAAAAAAGCTGTAGCCCAGCCAGTTGAGGGGCAGCTTCAAATACTCGCAGGCCCGGGAACAGGTATGCTAGCTGCAAGCTCCTTTTGTGTCTCAGTGCTGTTCTAACGGCAGGAAAGACGAAAACATTATGTTCGCGAATCGTGTACCTGATACGCCGCTATAATGTCGCACCACGAGACATTGTTGTTGTGACATTCACCAATCTAGCTGCGCAGGAGATGATCGCCCGCGTTGGCAAGATGCTAGGGGAACCGGAGCGCTCAAAGGAACTGGTGATCGGAACCTTTCATTCTGTCTGCTATCGACTGCTGCAGAAGTATGGACAGAGGATTGGGCTGCAAAAGAACTGCTCTATCGCGGACGAGACTGACAAGCTGACAATTATGGAGCAAGTCGTTCGCAGGATCGCTACTGAGTTTCCCCAATACAGCCAGAAACTGCCAAGTAATTCTCGAGAGATGCGCTCCACAATTAACAACATATCCTCCAAGAAGAACTCGGGTGTGTGTTCCAGCGACTCGGTCAAGGATCAACCACTAAAAATCATCTTCCAGATGTACCAGGCGGAGCTGAGAGAGGCAGGAAAGCTCGATTTTGACGACTTGCTGCTGGAGTGCCGTCGCCTCCTACGCCAGGAGCCAGATGTGATGTCCAACGTTCAATCGGTGCTCGTGGATGAGTTTCAGGACAGTAACGAAGTTCAATTGGATCTGATTGAGCTTTTTGCGCACGCGCGGAAGAATATTACAGTTGTTGGCGATCCGGATCAGAGCATCTACGCGTTTAGAAATGCCAGGCCAGAAAACATGAGAATTCTGCTCAAAAGGTACCCTGACACGTCCGTAGTGTACTTGGAGGACAACTATCGCTCCACACAAGCAATTCTCGACAACGCCATGGCACTTATCCGGCAAGACACTGATCGAATTGGCGCAGACAGGCGGCTTATTAGCCAATCCAAGAACTCGGCAGTACTCCCCATTGTCACGAGCTTTGCATCTCCAATAGAGGAGGCGGAGGCTGTAGCCGAGCAGATTGCGCACCTCAAGCGCGACTCTGAATGCATCGACTTCTCTGATATCGCCATCCTTGCACGCACCGGCAACGAATGCAAGAGGATGGAAATTTCTCTAATGGCCCACAAGGTGCCGTACAAGCTCGTAGCCGGGTTCAAGTTCTGGGAGAGGAAGGAAATTCGAGCACTTATCGACTACATTCGTGTTGTGTGTTTTGAGGACGACAGGCACGCCATTTCGCGAACTGTGAACGTGCCAAAGCGCGGTATAGGCGAGAAGTCTGTCCAAAAACTTATGGACGGTATTCCGCGTACCACAGCATTGCTCGCACGGCTCAGAGAGATTGCGGATGATCATTCCTTGCTCCTCCAGTACGAAATCAAGGGGAAGGCAGTAGCTACCAAGCTGAAGTCTTATATCGCATGTATCGACGGAGCACGAGAGACGTTGGCCAAAGAGAACAACACTGAGGGCCTGCTGAATGCAATCAGCTTTATCCTGCAAACGACTCAGCTTCTCAGTTCCTTTGATAAGCAGGACGACGATCGCACTTCGTCGCGTGAAGCTAACATCGAGCTGGTCCGCGAGTATATTCGTTCGATGGCCGCCCCAGAAGATCCTGATATGCCCATTGCCGTCCATTTCCTCAATTCCATTGCGTTGAACCCTGCCGACGATAACTCTGACGAGGACAAAAACAGGGTGATCGTGTCGACCATGCACTCTGCCAAGGGATTGGAGTGGCCTGTTGTGTTTGTGATGAACTGCACTGACGAGTTTGTGTCAAGATTCGAGGGCCAAGACAATGAAGAGCGCCGATTGCTGTTTGTTGCGTCTACTCGAGCAAAGGCGCTTCTTTATTACACCTACTCGCGGGCGAACCTGAATCCACTGCTCGAAAGGTGTTGCCGTCCCCACCTTGTCAAGCGGTGCAAGGCGCAGCTTCCGCGGATAACTGGATCGCAGTTTCATGCAATAGCTGCGTTTCTGGGCCGTCCGCCGCCGACATTCTCTCCTTCTGCTTCATTTGAGCGTGCCAGTCGTGGCTTCTCGTCAGCTAGAGATCTTATCAGGGCCAAGGGCGAGCTTGGCGCTAAGCAGGTGCCAAAACGAGCGCCTTTTGGTCGGGCCCCGCTACCACTGCCGCATTCGAGTCAGTCTAGCGTTAGTAAATCATCGCCGGAAATTACGACAATACGGCAAGTCCAGCAGCGATCGCCATTGCATAGCGCGTCGCTAAACAGATCTTTGCCTAGTACTACTGGCAGAGTACAAAGTGACAAACCTCAGGCCACTAGGCCGAATCAGCAAGAGCCGGCAGCCAATCTCCGATTGCAAAATGCACCTGCATACAGGCCTGCCGTCTCTACAAAGAAACGTCTCGGCATGCGACGCGGACCTGTGACGAACAAACTGCCCTTTACATAGTACTTGACAACGTTTGGCGCATAGATCATAATTTCATGTCAATTTTCTACTATGTACAAGACTGGAGGCTCAGTTAGTTAGACTTGCGTGCCAGGCGTTCCAGCAGCGACTCGGGAACCTCGACGCCAAGAACATTAAGCCTGCGAGCGACTGACAGAATGCGGTTGCCAAACTCGGTGGTCTCGGGCTCTTTGGCCATGTAGTCCACGATCTCGCGAGCAATGTCGGCTCGCTTCTCCTTGAGCGTGCCCGTGAGCATAAAGTGGTACGTGAACTTGTTGGGTCGCGTCCTCTTGTCCTTATAGAGCTTCTTGAATAGCGAGAATGCCTCATCGAGCCTGCCATTGTATGCGGTCCAGTGGATGAGCTGGTTGTAGACGCTCGTCGACTGGAACATGCCGTGGTCCGGCATCATGCCAAAGTATGCCTTGGCGCGCTCATAGTCGCCATACTGTAGTTCGGCGTCCACAAGGGTAGCAATCGTCTGGCGATTGGGGCGGATGCGACGCTTGAGCATGTGCTGGAACAGCTGGCGCGTAACCTCAACACCGCGCTCGGTACGGGCGATGCCATGCATGAGTGCCGTGAACGTCACGGCGTTGAGTTTTACGCCCTGGCGGTCCATGTCCTTGATGAGCTCGTCGACACGCGGCTGCGGGTCAAAGCCGAGCTCCTTGGACAGCTTGAGGATCGTATCGATGACGTTGGTGTAGGTGACAACGTCAGGCTTGACGCCGACCTCGGCCATGCGGTCCAGATACGCAACAGCCTTATCAAACTGCTTACTGCGGATAAAAGAGCGGATGAACGTGTTGAACGTAACGACGTCCGGCTGCAGGCCATCGGCCTTGCCAGCATCGAGCAGCTTCTCGGCGTCATCAAGTTTGCCCGCCCTCAGGAGGGCATTGAGCACAATATTGAACGCCTTGAGGGTGACCGTCAGGCCTGGGGCCGTCTTGAGCTGGTCGTAGACCTCGAGGCCGCGCTCAAACTGACCCGAGCGGAAATAAAAGTCCATGACAATGGCGTAGCTTTCAGAGTTGTGGGTCAAGCCGGCCTCTGCGATGCTGTCCCACACTCCCTGGACGACTTGCTTGACGTCACTGCTGCGCTTGAATGAAGCGGCCTTGAGGAGAGCGTTCCACGAGTCGATGCTAGGTGACACGCCGGCAGCGATCATGTCATTCCAAATCTCAAACGCCGTCTCGACGCGGTTGTTTTCAGCAAAGGAGGAGATGAATCGCGCGTAGAGGGGCTCGCCGATGGAAGCACCGCCGTCGCGGGCTGCAATCTTCTTAGCCTCCTCGTACCGCGTCGTCAGCTCGAGAGGCTGCTCTGTCGGCAGCTCGCGCGCATACTGGACGCTGTTGATGTCTGTGAGCTCCAAACGGATCTTGTCGGCGCCATTGAGGATGGCCTTACGGTCTTCAGCCGAGAACTGGTTGAACCACGGCGCCTTTTTCAGTTCCTCGCTCAGCGGGATCCGCACGTCCGGCAAAAGGTTCTTGGCGACATCGCCCGAGATGTCCTGGCCATGCTTCTTGGCGTTCATGATGTATGCAATGAGAGCGGCCTGGCCGGCCTTTTGGTTTCGGTCGAGGTTCATGTCGCGGACGTCGTTGAGGCGCTCGAGGAAGCGGACCCACGTCTCCATGCCGCCCTCGGGGTTACCAGCGACAACGTCTGCGACGATTGCCTCGGCACACATCCAGCCGACGGCACGGTCAGCCTGGAGGAACTTGTTGAACACGTCCTTGACGGTGACCTTCATGTCGGGCGACTTGGCCTGGCGCAGCACAAAGTCGACGAGGCGTCCGGGGACCTGGGACCGAGCGATCTCAGAGACCCGCTCGGCCGTGAGTTCTCGTTGAAACAGCTGCGACACAAGAGCAGCATCTCGCTTGTCGATTGCAGCTGATAGGTTCTTAGCAAGGGCGCTGTCAGCTGCCTGGGGCCTTGCGCGAGATCCAGCTGCCGCAGAAGCGGTGCTGGCACTGCTGCTGCTGGTGCTAGCCAACCGCACGGCGGTCGCCGACCTAACAACAGCACCTGCTGCTGAGGCTGCCGGTCCGCCAAGCTTGAACCTAAGCATGGCTCCTAGCAGACTTGTGTTCGTGGGGGAAGAGTTTGAGTTGGACGAGGTTCTGTTTCGGGGGTCAGGCGAGTCTCAAAATTTCATGATGCGGCTCGGCGAATCGCAGGTCCATCAGTAATTATCAGTTTTTGTTACGTATAATGGAAAGGCTGCGCTGGGTGAATGCACGGCTGTGCAAAAGTATATATCCAAGGGCCCTACAGTCAAAAAGAAAGGACCTTTTCTCAACTTTGGCCGCGAACTTACAGTCCGAGACCTCTGGGCGTCCAGTTATACAATCATGTCGACGCTAGCGCCGCCAAATGAGACGGAGGACGAAATGTTGGCTCGCCACCGCAAGGAGGTGCGGGATCTGACGGCGACGGTTACAGGACTGAAAAAGTCAGCAACAAAGGGCGAGAAGAAGAAGAAGAAAGAGATCCTGCAGCAGGTCGAGATCATGGAGAGGGACCAGAAAGAGCGCCACAAGCGTGAGCTCGAGTCTCTGGCGATCAGGGGCGCTACAGACTCTGCAGGCGCCAACGGAACTGCCGACGCTGCCAACAATGGCAATGACGACGAAGAAGAAGAGCTCACGCCCGAGATGCTGCTTGCCCAGCTGGCACTAGAAGAAGAAGAGAGAAAGAAGCCCACAGTGCAGAAGGAACAGGCGCAGCCTACTGCCAATGGTGGAGCGGGCAGCGGCGGCGGCGGCAAGAAGCGCAATCGACGCAAGGAGAAACTGGCCCAGCGCGAGGCCGAACGCCAACGGCTCGCCGACGAGGCGGCAGCTGAGGCTTCCAAGCAGCCGGACCTTCGCAAGATCGAGCTCGAAACAATGCAGGAACTGTGCAACCGCCAGAACCTCATCCAGCACGAGATCGCGCCCGACGGTCACTGCTTGTTCGCGTCCATTGCCGACCAGCTTGCGCAGCGCCACGGCAAGACGGTGTCCGTTGCCGAGCTACGCCAGGCGGCCGCATCGCATATCCGCGCCGACCCCGACACGTTTGCGCCATTTTTGTTCGACGAGGCAACCCTCACGATGCGCGAGATCGAGCCCTACTGCGACGAGCTCGAAAACACTGCCGTGTGGGGCGGTGACATGGAGATCCTGGCGCTCGCCAAGGTCTACGACTGTCCCATCTCGGTGCTCTTCAGCGGCCGGTCGTCCCTCAAGGTCAACGAGGACGGTTCGCAGCCGGAGCTTAAACTCGGCTACTACAAGCATAGCTTTGGTCTCGGCGAGCACTACAACTCGCTCCGGGACAAGCCCAACTAAAGTGCATAGATAATGACGATCTAACGAGACGGCTTTTTTTTTTTTTCAACTTCCTGGGGCCGCTTCCTCCCCAGACTCCCGTGGCAACGGCTTCGCGGTTGATCTCTAGGTTTTTTGACATTTTCCTGGGGATTCCACTTCCAGACCCCCGTGGCAACTGCTTGGCAGTTGACCTCTGCGCCCTTGTACTGTTCTTGGGGTTCCAAGCACGGATGGTGACACGAGCGACAGACTCTGAGAAGAAGGACTTGCTAATGAAAAGAGAGCAAAGCTATTAGACAACTGGCCGCTGACAGCGGGGCAACAAAGACAGTTGCATGATCAGTAGTGGGGCCGCTTTTGGTATAGCGATCTATAGACCAAATAGCGGTCGCTACAGGGCCCAAGGAAGCAGCTGTTAGATTGCGTGTCTCAGGACAGATGTCAGAAGACAATTAGCATTGAAAGGGTCCTAATAGTAAAGTTAAAAGTTGAGCTTAACTACCAATCTGGGGCTAAAAGGGTCTACAGACGAACAACGAGGCAATCAGTGGCGTTAAACCGCGAAGCGGTTGCTACGGGGGTCTGGGGGCAGCGCCCCCAGGGAAAAAGTAAAGGAAAGGCAAGCCACTATCTCCGACCCGTGAAGCAGTGCTAATAGAAAGTAGTAGACGGACGAGTCGAGCAATCGCGCGGCTGATGGTCAACGGCCAGGGCAGCAAGTGGCTGTGGTGGGGCCAGGCGCGGGGTGGTCGTTGGCCCGAGATTCGGCCGACGGCGCGCAAAGAGCGGCAATGGCCGGTTTCTGGACGGGCGTCGCCGTGGCAACCGCATATGTCAGCTGGAGCAGTGGCCAATAAGACGGACCCTATTTATGTCATACCCCAACCCTGTCCACTAACATCGCTCCTGTTGTTGGCTGGTCAGTTGGGAGTCGGGAAACGATTATTAAAAAGTCTTGCTCCACACTGTTCCATTTAATACACGACACATCACCACACTCGGCTTATAGACACCAGGGCCACAACAAACACACACACACACACAAACAATGATGCTACGAAGACAGGGAGCTTCTATGCTCTCGCGACCCGGCTGCCGCCTGCTCCAGACAATGCCGCGCACAGTTCAGACTCCGTCGCAAGCCAACTCGGCTGCCGCCTCGGCCAGTTCCGTTCAACCGTCAGCGGCCAAGGAGTGGGCCAGTCACAGTCTGCCTCGCATGCGCGCTCCTCTAAGGACGCCCATGCGTAATGCTCCGGCGAGCGCGCCTCGCACGGCCCCTGCTGCTGAGTCCAAGCCAGCTGCTGCTGCTGCTCAACAGCCGGCCAAGACCGAGGCTGCGAAGCCTGCTGCCAAGCCGCGACGAGTACTGCGACCGCGCAAGGCCGCAATTACACTGACCCCCACCGCTGTCGACCATCTCAAGGCGCTTTTGGACTCGCCGACGCCCAAGCTGATCCGTGTGGGCGTCCGCAACCGCGGGTGCTCGGGCTTGACGTACCATCTCGAATACGTTGACAAGCCTGGCAAGTTCGACGAGGAGGTTGTTCAGGATGGCGTCAAGGTGCTTATAGACTCGAAGGCGCTGTTTTCGATCATTGGGTCGGAGATGGACTGGATCGACGACAAGTTGACGTCGCGGTTTGTCTTTCACAACCCCAACTCCAAGGGCCAGTGCGGTTGCGGCGAGTCCTTTATGGTTTGAAGAGCTCCGCTAGATTCCGCCAGGCTTTTGGAATGACGCATTACCCGAAAAAGAGAAAACAGGACCCACCATTTTCACGACGCATTTATTTTTTTTTTGCATTTAACGGGCCCGGCATCTCGCCGGCCACGGCATGACACAGAGCAGCTATACATTTGCATTTAATGAACAACTGATTCATAGTCTAACGACCTGTACTTTTTTTTTTCCTGGGGGCGCTGCCCCCAGACCCCCGTAGCAACCGCTTCGCGGTTGTAGTTTGACACCTGAGATCAACTGCGAAACAGTTGCTACGGGGGTCTGGGTGCAGCACCCCAAGGAAAAAAAAAAAAGGGACACGACAGAATTCGTTTCAATATCGGTCGAACTTCCAGGGAAGAAAGGCGACTTCAGACGTGCAGATGCCAAGTAAGCAAGTACCGATACATGCGAGACTAGTTCACAAAGGGAAGCGACATGTAGCCTTGAAACTTCGGGAATTGTCGAAAGGGGGGGGTTGAAACGAACCTAAAAAATGAGTGAGAGGTTAAGAGGAACTGTTTTGGCGCGGTTGAAAAGAGCAAGGAAAGCGACCGCACTATGCACCCAAATCTAGCGCTTCTTGTTACTCACGCGGTGTCCGTGTCGGTAATGGCACATGCCGCCCTGCTTTAGGACGGTGATGCCTCCCAGGGGATTGGTGTCTTTGGGGGGAAATAGAGTGTGTGAGCCCAACCAGTCTGACGTTCGTTGAAGACTCGTCGCACGGATCCGTGTTCCGGTACGACAAGACCGCCGGGAGCATCCGATGCGAGAGCCACGGTATGGTCGTGGATAGCGAGGAGTACGCATTCGCACAAGACTCGACCTACCTGGCCTGGCAGAGCGTGCTGAGCACCGTTAGTGGCGATTTTGTCGTCTGACAGTGGAAGTCATGGCCCAACTCGCTCGAGAACTACCCGTTGATCATGACTGTCAAGGGCGGTGGTGCCAGGCTGTGGTACTCGGCTCCTACAGACGGGAGCACGGGATCATGGAGTCGGCTGTGGGAGGGCAGCGTGTCACGCTGGCTCGTGGAACACCTACGTGCTTGGCATCCATACATCTACCTCCTCTGTACGGATGGGCCGAGTTGTGGTTCAACGGCGAGAAGCAGACACTCAACGGGAGCGATCGATTCTATGGTCGAACTTGGGATAGTGCCAACAACCCAAAGTGGGGAGCCTACGACCGCGATGACGGCTCCACGCAGGTCGTCAATTACGTCGACGGATCGAGGGTCGGTACCACTTACACCGACGTTGCGTGACCCTCTGTGCAAGTCGTATTTTCGGGTCGCCAAGTATTCGATATCGCTTCGTTGTTATAGCAAAATCTAGCACCAATTGCCTGTAGACGTTGCCACGTAGGAGACTAAGAATCGTGGGCACACACTATGGAGGAGCTGTTTTGGTACCCCACATGTGCCGACGCAATCGGATCAGCGTCGTTACATCAGTAACTCATGACCCAAGAACGCGCTCGTGTGCACTGCGTCAAAATGTGACATCAACGCCCACCGAATCGGCGTGGAAGACAAGGGCTGGGTCCCACGTATAATGGCACACAAGTGGAATCGGTGGGCAAAAGTAGCATTACCCCACACCGACGAGGACCCTGGCGGACCCGGCGGCGACGGCGGCAGGTAGACGCCCGCATCAAGTGGGTACGTACACTAATCGAATCGGAAAGTATAGCGGCGTTTGTACCCCACATCAGACAGCCGATCATGTTTACGGCGTAGAATGTCACGATGGCATTGTGGGGTCACCACGCGGGCATGCGCGGCGTGGAGGTTCTCGCCCAGGTAGACAGTGATAAACAGCAATCGTAAACTCAGCGAATCTCATCTCAGATAACCTGTAACAAACGCAGTATCAAAGAAGCATTAGCCTATACATGAGACTTGTTCACGCCGAAGCAGATGCAACCGCGCAGTAGATACGAGATCACACGGCAGGGGTGAAACGGCCTAATGCAGGGTGCCGAGAAAAGCAGGTACTCACCCGGTGAGACATTAGTTTAGCGGCAACGAAGGGGGAGAGCAATCATGTCTCCTTGAAACGTGGGGAAAGACCAAAAGAGGATTGTTACCTTGAAAGCCTGTAGGAGTACAGGAGACGATGTAGCTCTAGAAACTGTATAAAAGAAGGCCACCGTGCTCTGCCAAAACCACACAAGCAAACTACATCTACACAATGTACGCAAACATTGCACTTCTTCTGGCTTACGCGGTATCTATTCCGGCAATGGCTCACGCCACACTGATCTGGGATGGTGACGCCTCTCAGGGAACGGACGTCTTCGAGGGAGTCGAGTGTGTAAGCCCGACGAGCCTGACAGTTACTGAAGACTCGTCGCAAGGGTCAATCTTCCAGTACGACAAAGCTGCCGGCTCGATCCGCTGTGAGAGCCGCGGCATCAGTGTGGACGGGGAGACTTACACTTTCACCGAGGATTCGACTTACTACCTGGGCTGGCAGAACAAGCTGAACACCGTCACCGGTGACTTTGTTGTCTGGCAATGGAAATCGTACCCGAACTCGGAGCAGAACTACCCGCTGATCATGACTGTTAAGAATGGCAGCGTCAGACTGTTCTACTCGGCTCCTACCGACGGAGACACCGAGTCTTGGACCCTGCTGTGGTCGGACAGTATCTCTGCCAACTCGTGGAACAGCTTTGCACTTGGCATCCACACGTCTTCCTCAGCCACGGACGGGTGGGTCGAGCTGTGGTTCAACGGCAGCAAGCAGACTCTCGACGGCGCCGACAGATTCTATGGTCGCACTTGGGACACCTTGAACAAGCCAAAGTGGGGAGCCTACGACCGGGACGATGGTTCCGTTGAGTTCATCAACTACGTCGATGCTCAGAAGATTGGTACCACCTATGCCGACATCTCGTAGATTTTCCACCTATTTAGATTGACAATAAGATAACATTTTGCTCTCTTGCTCAACTGTGTCAAAACAGAAACTTTAGGCTCAAGCTGTACCGACACAAGATTGATCTGCGGAGAATACTGAGTTGTAGCAGCCGGAATCCCCGATGAAAGTGATCCATAGACGCCGTGCAACGGCTTTGCAATGCGGGACAACATATTGCAGACATGAAAATAAATATACTTAAAACTAGTACAGAAGCATGTAACGGGGGAGGGACAAGCTAATTAAGATGTATGGGCATCGTCCTCGGGCGTCACGACGCGGATCTCGCGCACCTCATCCTTGGTACTGGGGTCATAGTCAAAGTCCAGAACCTCGAGGTAAGTCTCATCTTTGCGCTTGACGGCGGCGACGCACCGCTGGTGGTCAAAGCGGACCTGCCAGATGCCCGACAGGTCTGTGAGGAGGTCCTTGATGAGTTGGCCCGTCTTTATGTTCCAGAGCTTGAGTGTGCGCTCCGAGCCGGACACGACCTTGTTCTCGTCGTGCTGGAAGCACGTAATGGCGCCTTGGTGGCCCTGGAGCTGGTGCATGCTCTTGCCATTCTCCGGATCCCACACGCGCAGAGTCGAATCGGCAGCAGCCGACACGAGCGTGGACTGCTTGAGATCCAGCAGGCCCACGAGCGAAGTGTGGCCCTCGAGAGTGTAAAGAAGCGAGCCGGTCTTGATGCACCAGACCTTGACTAGCCAGTCCATGCTGCCAGAGACGCAGCGGTCGCGCTTGTGGTCAATGACTGCGCTATAGACACGCTGCTGGTGGCCCGTGAGCTGCCACTTGCACTCGCCCGTCGACACCGTCCAGACGCGGACGGTGGTGTCATACGACCCCGATACGACGGTATCACCATAGCCGGAGATGGCGCGCACGCTGTTTGTGTGGCCGTGCAGGCAGCGGATGAAAAACGGGTCGTTCTTCTGCTCCTCTACGGTCTGTGGCAGGTAGTGCGGGTCGTTGGGGCCCGGAAGGCGCCACATGCGGAGAGTGGCATCGCGCGAGCCAGTCACGATGATGGGAAACTTGGGTGCAACGATCGGTTGGCCTGTCTCGCGGTCGACGGTCTTGACGGGCTCGATCACGTCGAGACACCGCACCGTCGACGTGTGTCCGTAGAAGATGTGCGTGCACTTTTCCTTTTCAATATCCCACACACGCACAGTCTTGTCGGTGGATCCGGAGATGAGGGTGTTCTTGTTGTAGTACTTGAGGGCCCACACGCCGCCCTCGTGGCCGCGGAACCGAGTCCGCAGGCGGCCCGTCTTGGTGTCATAGACCGAGATGGTGTGGTCGTCGGAGCCGGTCACGATGCGATCGTCGTCAAATTGCAGACACGTGACGACGTCCTGGCCGTGGCCGCGGATGCGCAGATGGTGGGGCTTGGACTGCGGGTCCATCCAGTTGCGGGAAATGAGGTGCTTGCGTCGGTAGATGGCCTTGTAGACGTTAATGCGAGAGTCGTCGTCAGGCGTGCCTGGCGACGGCGGGATCGATTCGTCGATCGCCTCGTCGTGGGCACCGTTGTGGTGATGTTGGTGTTGGTGATGATGATGATGGTGGTGGTGGTGATGGAGGTGATGGTGATGATCTAGGTTCGCAGGAATTATAGCATCGCCATCGCCGTCAGTGGCACGACGCGATCGAACAGGCGTGGAAATAGATGCCGTCGGCGCCACGGAGCGGCCCCATGACGTGTAGTCCCAACCTTCGCGCAGGGCGCGCTCGAGCTCGCCAGGCTGCAGCGTGAACTCGTCGCGCAGCAAACGGTGTCGCCACACCCACTCGGACGAGTCGACAATCTGGCGCCATGAGCGCGAGACTTGAGCCGCCATGCACAGTGTCTTGTAGTCAAGAAAGCTCAGAATGTTGTAAGAGAGCTCGACAGGCAGCAGACTGATAAAGTCGGCGCGAAGTGCCGGCACCACGATACCGGCGACAGCCGAAAGCGTCGATCGGTCGCACTGCTGCAGCATGCGGTAAATGGCGTACTTCTTCATGGGCTCCGGCAGGCTGTCAAACGCGCCCACGAGGCCGGGGATCTCCGCAAGCGACGCAGACACATGCCGCGACACTTTATCTTGGAATCCTACGGCCGAATCATCGCCATCGGGGGTAACTGCACCAGTGATTGGCGACGCAGACGGCGACGGCAGCACGACGGCGTCGTCAGTGTTCATCATATCGGCGTCGTCGCTCTCGCTCGGGGTGGAACCCGGGCCCGCGGGACCGCCGCCAGCACCCAGCCCGTTTTCGCCAAACGTGTGGTGCGGTTTCTTTGCTGACGGGACTTTGGCGTCCTCAAGCTGCACCGACGCGCGTTTCAGCGGACTCGTCGGCCGGCCACCGCCCGAAATATCCATCTCGCTATCCGAGCACTCGGGCGACTCTGCTGCCGCAAGCGCGCCGTTTTCCAGCCCAACACTCGCCAGCCCCGCGTGTATTCCTCCTGCTGCTGCTGCTGCTGCTGCTGCTGCTGCTGCTGTTGCTGTTCCTCCCACAGATCCTGCCATAGCTCCTCCTTGCGGCCCCACCGACCCGGGCGACACACCAGACATGTCGGCGACCGGCACGTCGTCTTCGCTGAAATAAACATCGACACCGTTGTGCACAAACTTGAACCGCCTCAGATAATGCGGGGTCTCCTGGCTGCGAAGAGGGTACTCGGGCCGGCCGGCGACATCACCGTCTGCCCTACGGCCTCCTCGGGCGGCACCCCCCATAGCATCGTCAAGCGTCCTGCGCATCATCTGAAGCGTTGTGTGTATGTGAGTCGTTTTCGTGACTGTGTACTCGTGCGCTTGCTATTCGATGCTCGTGGTTTGTTGTCAAAAACTCGTTGTTTGACGTCGCTGTCCAACCTGTCAAAGAAACGGGGTCTTGAGTCGCGAAATCACCAGTCGTCGTGTTTTCTTGACTCTTGGAATGTTTTTTTTTTCCTTTTTTTCCTTTTCACTCACGCCTGATCCCAAATCTACACCGCTGTCGCGCAGCTCCGTCACACTAAAAGGCGGCCCGTTGTTTTGTTCGTGCCTACCCACACACAACACACAAAGCACCCAACTTTCCTCCGTCGCGTGCGTGCGTGCAAAACAGTTTAAAATCGCTGTTCGTAGTGTGGTCCTTGTGTGTGCAGCTTGCGCTCTGTGGATCCTTCGAGCGACTGTTTGTGTGTTTCTGGCACAATAGAGCCACCCCCGTTCTCGCCCTGGTGACGATTTCTTTTCTGGCCTCCACTCCACCGCCAACGCCGGGCTGTTTTAGTTAGCAGCCCAGTTTAGGGCGCGTGCGGCTGAAATCAACCGCCGCCGTCGTCGTCCCAACCCGCCCTGGCTGGCACTCAAGTGTGTGTGTGTGTGACCACTGAAAATCCAGATCGGTATCTGACCCCAAATTCAAAGCCCGTGGGCCCTGGCCGGGTCCCCCGCTCAGCCGCGTGCCAAACAGGCCTCCTAATGACGCACTTTTTTTTCCGGCGGGCGCTAGCCGCGCATATGTCTCTCTCCCCTGAAAAACATATGCTTGCATAAGTTCTCGGCCCAAGCTGCCTGACGATATCTCACGGTACTAGAACAAATACCCGACATACATTGTTTGCTGTCGCGCACTCACATTTCTACGTACTCGCCGAGTCTACAATGATGAGAAATATGTGAGTTTCTACTATATTTCCGCCCGTAATCAAGATCCGACTACCACTTTCAAATACCTTGGTGGTGGCCACGTCCAGATCAAAAGACCCATGTGGTAAGGCCACATGACGGCGTGATTACCGCGAAAGCACCAACCCTACGCGAGCTAACAGCAGTCGTACGCCATCATTTGCTATGAACAGGGCGCATCGGGGCTTCCGCACTCTTCGAAGCGCCTCGTTCCGGCCGGCAGCGCCGTGCCTCCTCCGCGGCGCTCCATTCAAGCCTACCCCGCGGCCGTCCCTAGGTCCAGTCTTTCCTCTTAGCATTTCCGGCGGTCCCGGCGGTCCCGTCCGAGCCTATTCGAGTGACCCGAACCCGCGTCTGTCCATCGACGAGTACCACCGGATTGCCGACCACGCACTCGAGTACCTCGTAGAGTCGTACGAGGAGCTCGCCGAGGACTTTCCCGAAATTGACGTCGACCTCGCCGTATGTGCCGATTCATTCTGTCTGCGTTGAGAGCATACTAACCCCAGCAAGGCGTCATGACTCTGTATCTGCCTCCTCACGGCACTTATGTCATTAACAAGCAGCCGCCGAACAAACAAATATGGCTCTCGAGCCCGCTGTCGGGCCCCAAACGGTATGTATGCTCATTTTTGTTTCCTGGGGGCGTGCTGCTCTCAGGCCCCCGTAACAATTGCTTCTGCTTCGCATTTGGGATCGGGGCTCTATGTTATCTTTCCTGGGGGTTTCACCCCGAGACCCCCGTGGCAACTGCTTCGCAGTTGGGATCGGGACAGTTTATTGTCTTTCCTGGGGGTTCCACCCCCAGACCCCCGTGGCAACTGCTTCGCAGTTGGGATCGGGACTCTTGTTATCTTTCCTGAGGGCGGGAAGCCCACACAAGATCCCCCGTGGCTCCGCAGACGCGTCTGCGAGTTGGAGTGCGCAATTTGAAGCGCTTGCTATGGGCGTGTCTGAGGTCGAGTTCGTTCGACTCGAATCTGTACCATTGAACTAATATCAGATATGATTGGGTCGATGGAAAGTGGGTGTATGCCCGTGATAACTCCACACTGGGCGATTTGATGCGCCAGGAGACCAATCTCATAACTGAGCCTGCTGGACGCGAACCTCTCGAGCTCACTGAGCTCAAATAAGGCCTCCACATTCCCAGCAGAAATTTCGCATACATGTACATAAACTAAGATCTCTGCAACTGAAGTTTGGATAATTTGACAGCTTTTCTACACTGAAATCAACCGCGAAGCGGTTGCTACGGGGGTCTGGGGGCAGCGCCCCCAGGAAAACAAAAAAAAAAAAATGGCTGCCCAGCTCACAGTCACCAGCAAATATAAAGAGTATATCTTATTTCATAGCTTTACAGTGAGACCAGCTGCTCTAGGGTGTCATACAAATGACGACACAATTACAAAGGCTTTGTGTTGCGCTCGAGCCACTCGAGAGCAACGGGGTCCTTTTCGACGTGTGGCCGGAGCGCCTGCGCGACCTGGGCGTGGTATTCGTTGATCCACTTGATCTCGGCGGGCGTGAGAAGGTCGAGGTCCATGAGGGCCGGGCATAGCGGGACCTGGGTGACGGTCTCAAAGCCGAGGTAGCGGACGCCGCCAAACTTGTGGGGCGTCTCGACCTCCTTGACGACGACGAGTGACTCGATGCGGATGCCAAACTTGCCGTCCTCGTAGAAGCCCGGCTCGTTGGAGATGACGTGGCCGACCTTGAGGGGCACGTTGAGGTAGGCCGGGCGGAAACCAATACCTACGGGGCCCTCGTGCACGTTGAGGAAGGCGCCGACGCCGTGGCCGGTGCCATGGCGGTAGTCGAGGCCGTCGCGCCACAGAAACTGGCGCGCGAGCGTGTCGAGCATGTAGCCGTTTGTGCCTTCGGGGAAGACGGCCTGCGCGAGCGCAATGTGGCCCTTGAGCACGAGCGTGTAGGCGCGGATCTCTTCTGGGCGCGGGGTGCCAAAGTGGTGAGTGCGCGTCGTGTCGGTGGTGCCCATGTCGTACTGGCCGCCCGAGTCGAGCAGGTACACCTGGTCCTCGCGGACCATTTCCTTCGAGTCCTTGGCGGGCGCGTAGTGGATGACCGCGGCCATGGGGCCCGAGGACGAGATGGTGTTGAAAGAGAGGCCCTGAAAGTGGGGCATCTGGGCGCGGAACTCTCGCGACTTTTCTGACGCGTCGTAGTCGCTGATCTCGGTGCCAGCCTTGACGGTCTGCTCGAGCCACGCCAGGTAGCGGGTGACGGCGGCTCCGTCGTACACTTGGGCCTGGCGCTGGCCCGCCAGCTCTACAGAGTTCTTGACGGCCTTGAGCGCCTCGACGATCGACGGCACCTGTGTGACGGCGTCAGGCCCGCCGAGCGCCTCGAGCATCGCCCACGATGCCACGTCCGGCACCAGCAGTTTGGCCCGGTCGGCGACCGACTTGGCCTCGTTGGCAGCCCGCACGTCGGCGCCCAGCTTGCGGGCGTCGTCAAACACCGCATCATACGGACGCACGTCGACGAGGCCGTCCAGTTTCTGGGCCACGTCGGCCGGCAGCTTCGCGTCGTCGATGTACAGTGTCGCCTTGTCGAGCGTCACGAGCACGTACGCGAAAAACACCGGGTTGAACGGAATGTCGAACCCGCGCAGATTCAGCAGCCACGCCACGTCGTCCAATGCAGACACCACAAACGCCGTGCCCTTTGCCTTTTTGATCTCGGCCCGCAGCTCGCCCAGCTTGTCGGCGACCGTCTTGCCAGTGTACTTGTCGTCGAGGTGGAAAACAGGGTCGCGCGAGCGCTTGGGCTTGTCGGGGCCCCACACCTCGTCCACCAGGTTCTCGTTGATGGCGACTACGTCGGCGCTGCTGCCCTCGGCCTTGAGCAGCTTGCGGATCCGCTCGACAATGCCGTACGTGATGAACTTGGGGTCGACGCCAATGTTGGCATTGTCCTTAGCGGCCTCCTTGGCAACCCACTCAGTCCACGCCGGCAGGCCCTTTACGCCCTGTTTCAGGAGCTCCCAGTTAGCGTCGAGCTCCTTGCCGGCTTGCAGAAAATAGCGGCCGTCGGTTGCGAGAGCAGCCTGTGTACGTCCAATGATTGCAGTTCCAGCCGAGCCTGTGAAGCCAGAGATAAACTCACGGCGTTGGTCGGCATCGCTGACGTACTCGCTGTGGTGTTCGTCCTGCGTCAGCACCAGGTAGAATCCAATGTTGTGCCTGTCAAACAGGCCCCGCAGGGCCTTGAGCTTATCGGTAGTGGTACTAGCCATTGTCCTCCTCTTCTGGGCCGGCGGAGCTCTTACGACCAGCTGAAGTCTGTCTCTGAGCAGCTGATTCCGGATCCTCAGGTGCATAGACTCCACTTGCCAATGGGGTCTTTAATGGTCGTACCTCCGGTGAAAATACTGGATGTGGTAGTGGTGTGGTGCCGCGTGAGCTACTACTGTGTGGGTGATGCCGTCACAGGTGGGGTAAGGAAATCGGGGGGGTAGCCCTCGCGCCGCACGAGCGCCGTGTCGGCGCTTGCTTGTTGCATTCTGGTCGCCACGACCCGGCTAAGCGCCGGGCTTTTAGACGTCAATTGGTTTTGTTTTCTTTTTTCCTGGGGGCGCTGCCCCCAGACCCCCGTAGCAACTGCTTCGCAGTTGGATGATGGCGAAAGTTGGCAAGCATTAGATCAATGGAAAGTCTTTGCGCCAGGGCCCCTTGGAAACACTGAAATCAACTGCGAAGCAGTTGCTACGGGGTCTGGGGGCAGCGCCCCCAGGAAAAAAAAAAACAACAAAGAACTATTATTTATGCAACCGACTAGTGCAGGCGGTCAGGTCAGACGCTCGACTATGTCGAGATACTCGCGGTAGCGTACGCCAGATTTGAGACCGCGGTAGCGGGTGACAGACACGTCTGAATGGACGGAAACGCCGGCTTTCATGGCGAGATGCCGTAACGTAGTCTTCTGGTCCCATCCTTGTTCGAGGGCGACATCGGGCAAGAACGTGGCAGATGCACGGTGGCCCGACTGCGTATGAAAAACCGCCTTGATCCCGTGCTTGCCGACCTCCCAGTTGAGCGGGTCGTGGATCTTCTCAAACTGGCTGAGGATCGTAACGGCGCACTCGAGGTGCTCAAGCTCGCTGGCGGTGATGGGCGGGAAACGCGGGTCCTGGAGGGCTGCCACCAATGCGTACTGGCGAATGCCCTGGTCGAGGTTCTGGGCTTCGAAAGTGCCGATACAGCCTCTTAGCTGCTCGAGCTCGTCGTCGACAGTGTTCCAGGTCACAAAGAGAGGTGCGTCTTCACTGAGCACTTGTCCAGGAACAGCTGCCTGAAATGCCGATAGGCGGTGGGGCTGGCGGCCACTGAGGCGGGCAACGAGCACGTCAAACGCAAATGCCGCATACGCTTTCAGCTCGCCCGCCGTCATTGTGTGTGGTGTGGTTTTAGTCTTGTTGTTGTGGTTGATGGTGTTGGTGGCACTTAATAAAGTTGCGAGATGAGCGGGAGCGGCGTAAGCAGCCGATAAGGTGGGGGATAGTGGCCTTATCTTTTCTTATGGAGACAAAGTGTTGATTAGTTTCTATAATTTGTTAGTTATGTTTAATGTTGCATTTCTGTTTCATTTGTGTCGGTGTCAATTTGGCATATGTCAAGCTGAAGCCAGTTGTTGGCCATCGCAAACTACTAGACAACCTCGCCATGGACGCAGCAACTCTGGTCAAGCTGCTGCGCGGAGCTGCTAAACGCGCCGAGAATCATGACGGCGAGGTCGTCGAGTTCAGCGACGAGACATGGAGCAAGGTGTTCAGGCCAGACGTTTTAGCGGCCGCCGCCAAGGAACTCGACAGTGACACAACGTCTATGCTTCAAGGGCTCAAGGGCGTGCCGAGGCAGCGTGCAGGCGATGTCCACAATGACAGACACCTGGCAGATGCTCATGGGGCTATGGAGCGCGAAGTGCGTGAGCTCGACGACAAGCGAGGCGCCCTAGACGAGCTGTGGCTGATCCACAATGGATTTGGCGAGGTAACAGCGCTGACAGACCTTGGCGAGTTTTCTACGGCACTCGAGTCGCTCGAGAAAGTAACGCAGAAGCTCAATGCGTTTATGGAGCGCCAGCCGCGGTCGCTCGTGGGTGGTGATATGCTGCTGCGGGCGCAAGAGAGCCGGGACGCCATTCAGTCGAGGGTTTTTGAGCTATGGGAAAAGGCAATTGTGTTTAAGCACGATGAAGCAGGATCTACAACTCTCAGCGTTTATGATCCGCTGGAGGACACGCCGCTCGCCAACTTGGTGCAGGCCCTGGACGAGATTGAGCACGCCAAGGCGACCGGCCGGATTGAACGGCTTCTCGGCGACATTGAGCAGCATGTGTTTGAGCCAGTATTAACTCTTGGCGTACAGCAGGTGGAGCGAGATGGGCGCTCGCTCATTCTGCGCAAGGGCGAGTGCACGAGCGTGTTTGAGGTCGTGGACGCGCTCACGCAGGTCGTCGAGTACCTCAACGACGTATTCAGAGACAGTCTGGTGGACCGCATTGTGCGGCGGTTTGCTACCCGCATCAAGCACCGGCTGCAGCGGTCGACGCTGCCACGTCTGTTTCCGGCGAGTGTTGGCGCTCTCGAGCTCTTTGAGCAGGAGCTCGACTTTGCACTTCAGTTTGAAAAGTTTCTGGCTGACGCGAGCTGGACGGCCGCTTCGCATGAGTTTGCCGACTGGGCGCGCAATTTCACTTCCGAGTGGGTCGACTGGCGCACGTCTTTCTACCTGGAGCGTCTGCGCGTGTCGCTCGAGCGTGTATCCCTCCGAATTGACGACGAGGCCACTGTTGTATCGGAGCCGGCCTCAAGTCAGTACGACACCCCCGTTGAGCCTGAGATGCAGAGCCAAGCTGAAAACGGTGATGACTGGGATTGGAAGGATGATGATGACGAACCTGAACAGGCATCTCTGGAACCGGAACCGGAACCAGCACCGGAACCAATACCGGAACCAGCACCGGAGCCAGCACCGGAGCACAACGACGACTGGGCATGGGACGACGACGATGATGACGACAAACCTGTTATGCAGTCTATGACACAAACCGAACCTGCAAGTAAACCCGCAAGCAAGCCTGCAACGCAGGCCCCGTCACAAAAACCTGGCCTCGAAGCTAAGCCGTCGCCAACTGCCGATCCAATCAAACGCCAACTTGCATACACTACTGCCGTGCCGGCAGTGACAGAGGCCATCAACGACTTTACGGCCGAAATCAATCAGCTTGGCCGGCCATCCGAGTTCCCGGTGGGCCAGCTCGTCACACTGTACCGTGCGCTGTCGCCTCTGGCGTACGAACCACTGCCCAGCGACGTGGTCGTGTACTCGGACTACATGCGAGTGGCCAACTGGCTGCTAGATCATGGCCACCAAGAGCTGAGCGAGAAGCTGCAGATGTCTGCCGAGCGCGCCCTGCGGTCTGTAGTTGCCAAACGCCAGAAGCAAGTGTCGAGCCGCCTGGCCGTCGGCGGCGGCACAATGGGGCCCGTCGCCCGCTTTGACGCGTATCGCACTGCCGTTGGCGCGTCCCTCGAGCTGCTCGATGGCCTCGTGGCCGAGTGCGACGACTATGTGCCGCTCGCTGCCCGCCAACAAGTCGTTGGTGCAGTCGTTGAGACGCTGTGCTCGACGATCCTTCGCCACATTCAGGCGCTCCCTGACATTGCCGAGCGCGACTCGGAACGGCTCGCCTCGCTCATCGAGGACCTCAGCGCTGCCGAAAAGTGGTTCCCGGTCGACCATTCCGAATCCGTGGCCGGCAACGACGCTGTCACTACTGCCATTGCCGCATTTGTCCCCAGTTGGATCAAGCTACAGTACCTGCATGAGATTCTGCAGTCGAACCTCACGGACATACAATTCCTTTTTGACGAGGGCGCTCTCGTCGACTTTACTGCCTCAGAACTCACCAGTCTCATCCAAGCCCTTTTTGCCGACAGCGAGCATTCTCGCAACGCCATTGCACACATCCGCGACTCATCCCCTCACTAGCATCTTTGCATCTTAATGACCCTTGTCTATGTCTTTGTCTACTCCCGGTAGTTGTTTTGGTTTTTTTTTTTTTTTTCTTCCTGGGGGCGCTGCCCCCAGACCCCCCGTAGCAACTGCTTCGCAGTTGAGAAATGGTTCGACTCATCCCCTCACTAGCATTTGCATCTTAATGACCTTTGTCTATGTCTTTGTTTTCTCCCGGTAGTTGCTTTTCGTTCCTGGGGTCGCTGCCCCAGACCCCCGTAGCAACTGCTTCGCTGTTGAGAGATGGTTCCTGTCGAGTCCAGTCGCGAAGCGACTGCTACGGGGGTCTGGGGGCAGCGCCCCCCAGGGGAAAGAGAAGGTCACTAGAACATGCTTTGCAAAAAAAAAAAAAAAAAATTGATAGGGGGGTCTGTCCCCCCCCCAGGAGAAACAAAAGGTCATTAGATTGAATTAGCGGGGATATAATAATACACAATGCAAAAAAAGATACGTGTCAAAATAGTTCGTAAGGCGTGGGAAATTAAAAGCGGGTGAGATGAAGGGATGGGTCACCAAGAACCGAGCTCGAGAAGACTCTTGGCGGCACCCATCGAGGCCGGAGTCCCCTTGACAGCCGAATTGAGGATGGCCGGGTTCTTGAGCGGGCTCGAGCCGGGACCGCTTCCGAGGGAGCCGCTGGTCCTGACGGGTGTCGCGGCTGGAAGAGGCGCGGGCTGGTCGAGTTTCTTGGCAGCAATGTCGCCCTCTGTGTCGCCTCCGTCGTCCTCGTCGTCGTTGTCCGAGTCGTCCGAGCCAGATTCTTCCAGAGCGGCCTCAGAAACGTCCTCTGGACTGCTGTGTTCAGGCTTGATCTCATCTGTCTTGGTCGTCGCCTTGAGAGAGTCGCAGTACCGGCGGATCTCGACCTGGTTGGGTTCGTGCAATCGCGACAATGGCTGTGTCGCTTGGTTCGTTACGACCTTGAAGTATGCGAGTCTTAGACGTGCCCGGATGTTGTCTGCATGCTGGCGTTAGCTGGGGTCTCGGTATCTCGCGTGTTTGCCTTTTCCTGGGGGCGCTGCCCCCAGACCCCCGTAGCAACTGCTTCGCAGTTGGAACGGGACCAGCTATGAGATCAACCGCGAAGCGGTTGCTACGGGGGTCTGGGGGCAGCGCCCCCAGGAAAAGAAAAAATGCAGTATTCTCCAAAAGCATTTTAAAAAAGATTGACTTACCTGGCGCGTCAAATGCGCCTTTGGAGGTGCCGACACCGGAGTGGCGGCCGAAGCAGGCAGCAACGGAACCGGAGACCCGAGACGCGAACTGAGCGGTTCGCGTGACTGTTGTTAGCAAACCTTTTGTGTTTTCCTAGTAAACAGAACGATACACACCCTAGGAGGAGAAGATGGCGGACCTCGGACAGGACTCGCCCATAGAGCTGGCCGCTTGAGTGGTGGCTTGGACACGCCGGCCGACGAAGCCTTTCTGTTTGGACTCAGCTCGCGAAGCGGACCACGGTCGCTAGCACAGAGCATTTTTTTGGCTGTGTAATGGGCTGAAATGGCAGTCGTGTCGGGGTTGTTTCGGCGTGTGATAATGAAGACCCGCGTTGCAGTCAAAATGTCGGGACAAACACCCGTTGTAAACAAACCAGCAAGCGGATGCAGCGGCACGGTGATGCCGAGACGGTGGTGGAGAAAAAAAGGAAAATGCAAGCGCAGACCGAAAAATGGCTCGGCGCGTGTCTAAAGTCGCTAATCAAACACGGACCCCGAGCTAAATGATGTGCACCAGGTCAATGTCGAGCGCACGTCAGTCTTAAAGGCCAGAGCGTCACGTAGCTAAGCGCCGGGCCAGCAGGAATGCATCAGTTAGCTATGCGTTCTCGCATGGCGTCGACGCACCCTGCACGGCACCCTGCATGGAGCAAGAGGATAATGAAGTGGATGGGTGCCTGGTTTTTTTGTTGAATGGCTGAACGCTTGATGGGTTTTTTTATCCTGTCTGAACTAGTAAATATATTTTTTGGGTCGCATTATGTTTGTAGCAGTGATGGAATGGCCTTGAATTGTCCCACGGTCCCGGGTCCCCGCCGCGCCGTTGATGTCTGCATTGCACTCAAACAGGAAACCTGTCGCGGAGATCTTCGAGCGACGTGTGCCGTCGGCCATGCGACACGCGCCGGTGTTGGTGATACCTGCCGGCTGTCTCGGTGAGATTCTCAGATGTACCAACGCGTCGGAGTATTTCGAACCCGTGTAAAGCAAAGAGTCGAGTAAATTAGACGGTTGTTTTGATCGCCGCACTTTGAACCCCTGACGCACGACGCATGGCTAGGCGACTTTTTGGCGTCGCACGCCTAAAAACGCGCAAGCCCGGGGGGGCCACCCAGCCGGTGCCTGTTCCACGCACAGCCGGCCGTAAATGCCTCGCTTGCCAGGTATAATTGGTCCCGACACCTGTCTGCCCTTGATATTATATTTGCTACCGAGACGTTTATGGGTCCGTGCCCACCCTGGCGAAAATAATCAGGTGCGAGAGATCGAATATCATCACATAGAAAATAACGACGTAAAACATAGTCTCTCGACTACCGTACATAATCTACAACATACAGCCTCGCTGGAGTGCGTGCGTGCGTGCGTCGCCCGCATCCTCGTCGTCGCTACGCCTCCCCGCCAGGCGAGGCGCGCTGAAACGCGACACTAACGCCAGAGCGCGTTTTACGCGTTGGTCGTTTTGATGGTTAGGGCTGCGCCCGCCGCGCAGTGCCGCGGCGTGGATCTCAGATGGGCGACGCGACCTTCTGGCAGTTAACGTCGAAAGTGGGGCAGTTGCTGTGTACTTGGGTATTTGGTCAATTGGTGTCGATGCTAGTTTACTGGATTTTGCATTTGTTTATTGGTTGTTATCGTCCCAACACCAGATATGAAACACATCACCTGCGCGCCTCGGGCCCTGCGCAAAAACACCCCCCGCGAGAGTGCATGGCATTTCCCCATAGCTGGCCTAGCATCTGCACAATACCGTAATTAAAAAAAAAAAAAATGTCGGCCAGCAGCTTCGGCAGCAATGGTGCCTGCAGAACCGTGTCGCGTCCGGGATCCCCGTGATAGCTTGGAAGCCGGCTACTACTTAGTAGAACTTTTCTGGGTCCCAATTGGAACAAAAACTGGATCTCCATTGGATCCAGCCTCGGCTTCACCGCGACCCCAAACTCACCTTCCAAACAAAGTTAAACTTAAACGCCAGCTCCCCCTGTCCCCTGTCATTTAGTTGGTTTTGATGCAGCCGTGTGCTGTTGTCATACATTCCTCATCAATGGGCTAGCTAAAGTAAGTACAATGCCAAAGTTTTTGGTCTGCGGCCCGAGCCCTGCGTGTTGGGAATGTGGGTCGAGATTCGATATCTGATGGCGAGGCTAGAAAATGCTGCCCGCACCGTCCACTGGCATATACCAATGCACATTCCGTGCCTAATCTGCCAGGCCCGCTGCACTTGCTGAGGGCATGCACGCTGAAACATTCTTGTGATGTTTAATGCCGGCCGTCGCGTTGTCTATTGTCGCGTCTGTTTCTGTTGCTTATGTCGCCTCCTTCGCGGAACGTCATGTACCCGCGCCCCTTTAGGATGACTGCCGGTCCGTCGGTTCGCGGAGGGCCCAGCCGGTCTCTGTCCCAGTCTCTGTCGCGCGATTGGTGGCGATACTCTCGACTACGGTTCCACTCGTGGTCTCGTCTGTCCCGTTGCCGGTCCCGGTCGCGTTTGTCTCGATCCCTCTCTCGTTCCCTCGCTCGCTCCTTGTGCCTGTCGCGCTCGTCACTGTGGTGGTATCTGTCCCGATACCGGTCGTCCTTGGCGTCACGGTCCTCGCGATCATCGCGTCGACTCTCGTGCTTGTCGCTCCGTCTGTAGTCACCGCGACGACCGCTGTCGCGATCTCTGTCTTTACGATCGTTTGAGGTCTCGCGGTCAGGATCTCGCTTGCCGGCTTCGTCCCGATCTCGTTCTCCGTGTCTGTCCTGATGACGATCTCGATCGCGTGCCCTATCTGGGACTTTTTCGCCTGCCATTGTTGATTTGGCCGCGTTTTGTTCGCTTTTGGGCCGGAATTTCAGCTCTCCGCACCGCGTAATTAGTACTTCCTCCCCTTCCACTGGCCGATCGTCGTCGTCAACCACCACTTCGCCCAGTCCCGGCAGCCATTGCATTCCATCCAGTACTTTCCCCACCGCGGTCTGCTCATTCCGTAGCCACGGTGTGGGGCATAACTGCTGTTAGCACCGTGTATTTGATCCCTCCAGCTGCTGTTCATACCGTTATGAAAAACTGGCTGCTGTTTGTGTTCGGCCCATGGTTGGCCATGCACACGTAGCCCGCTTCGTTCAAATCGCACCATCCCAGATTCTCGTCTTCGAACTCTTTTTCTTCGTATATCGAGCATCCATCTATCGTTAGCAGTCAGCCCATTGCCCGTTTTGATCTGCGTCCATACGCACCATTGCCAGTCCCTGTCACGACGTCACCACCCTGGATCAAGAACTCGGGCGCCACTACGCGGTGAATTGGAACGCCGCGGTAAGACAGCTCGACACTATCATCGCGTCTACTGCGACCTTTTTCGCCTGTACACAGTGCCCTAAAACTGTTATTAGTGGTCCTAGCTATATCTAGCTGCAAATTAACCCGCACATACTTCTCGGCAGCCCTTGGCACCTTGTCGGCGAACAGCTCTATAATAAGTCGCCCCGACGCCGCCCTCGAATCGAGCTCCATAAAAACTCGAGGATTCGGCATCTCCGACAGACAACAATCACGACCGAACCATCCACGAAATCTGGAGCCTCGCTTCAGATGATCACCACCACCGGGATCAGAAATGCAACACGATTAATATTTAAAACATTTTTCCTGGGGGCTCTGCCCCAGACCCCCGTAGCAACTGCTTCGCAGTTGAAATGCCGTTATTTCAAGTCCACCCGGTAAACGATCTCTACAAGAACTGACGACCCAGCAAAAAGAACCTATTAGCAACCGCGAAGCGGTTGCCAAGGGGGTCTGGACACGCGCAGTGGAATCAAAAAAGAATGCAATTAATAAAATACAAAACATCAAGCCTTTTCCTCGTAGTCGCACTTGCCCACAATGCGAAGAAAGACCTCCTCGAGACTGGTGGGACTGACGGAGTAGTACTGAATGCCAAGGGCGGCCTTGCGGGCCTCAAAGTACTTGTACAGAGACGACATGGTGAGCCCGCCGGCGATGGGGATCGAGAGGCGGATTTGGCCGCGACAGACGCGGTCGTCGAGCTTGGTGCCAGGGTACTGGTGGCGAATCATGGCGAGAACGCCCTTGACTTCGGCGTCCGTCGTAGCTGGGGCCGACGTGCAAATGGCATGGACGTGGAACACATGACCGTACGAGTCACGAAGAGCATCCGTGTCGCCAACAGCAAGCATCTTGCGGGCCAGGAAACCAGCCTTGTTGGCGAGAGCGTCGGCCTCTTCCATGGAGTGCGTTGTGATAACAATGGATCGGCCGTGCGACACCGTCATGAGAGTCTGCCACATAATGCGCTTAGCAAACGCGTCCATGCCGCTCGAAGGCTCGTCAAGCAGGAGAACCGATGGGTTGCCAATAAGTGCAATGGCGAGGGACAGCTTACGCTTGTTGCCGCCACTGAGCTTCCAGGCCATCCTGTCTCTGAACTTGGAGAGACCCACAGCCTCGATGACCTTTTCAACGTGCTCGTCCACGTCCAACAGACCACGCAGACGGCCATAGAACCGCAGAATCTCATACACCGCCATCTTGTCCATGGCGTCAAACTGTGGACACACGCCGAGACGCGCCCGCGCCCGGCCTCTATGTTCGGTAACCGAGATGCCGTTGACGAGGATCTTGCCAGAGTCGGGGATTACTTCACCGCGGATCATGTTGAATGTTGTCGTTTTGCCGGCTCCATTAGGACCCAGCAGCGCAAACGTGTCATTCTCCTGAACACCAAACGATACGTTATCGACGACGCGGTTGCGGCCGTAGGACTTGGACAGGTGCGAGATCTTGAGGCCCGCGTCGTAAATGCTGGTAGTATCGACTTTAGTAGTTTCTTCTTCGAGTCCCATGCCGTTTGACTCCGCACTGTCATCAAATGGATCGAGGCTATCGGAAGACGATTCCGGATCTGGCGACTTTCGCTTGGTCCGCCAATGCCTGAAACGCGCCCACCACTCGTCAAATATACCGAGGTCGTATAGAAGCAGGACTGCAAACAAAACGGCAATTTGGATGCACAGGTACAGAATAGGCCCTCCGTACGCAAGAATATCGCCATTGTACGATATCTTACCGGGCCCGTCGGTGTGGCACACGACACCAAACAGGTTGAGCGCCACGAATAAGGCCCGGATGAAGTTGGCCATGGGCCCAAAAAAGCCCATGAAGAAAAATACCAGCAGCAGGTTTGTGGGGATGTTCTCAGCGGAGCTGTATGCCAGAATCGACATGTACGCAATGAGGTAGACCAAAAAATAGATGGCGTGGACGGCAGCGGTGATGGCAAACGCCGCCAGCTGCGACTTGACGAAAAACGAAATGACAAAGTTCTGGAGGGTCGCCGCCAGGCCGTACAGGATCATGCATAGGAACAAATAACCCATGCCAATGAGGTCCGAGTTTGCCGAGCTTATGATGCCAATGCACACGGCAGACGCAAGAACCCACGGAATGAAGCTGTACAGGATGTACGCGAACCACAACGGAAAGACGCGCAGGCCGTTGGAGTACTGCATGGCACGGACCTTACTGAGGCGCTCGTATGTCGGGTAGAGGGCAAAGAACGAGGGGGCGACGGCGACGGACAGGCCCCAGTAACACACAAACTGGAGCGAATCGCCCGAGTCGCTGCGCCACGACGTCTGGAACGGCGAGTAGCTGGCGGCGATATTGGTGGTGCCATTCAGTCGCAGGTTGTTGAGGAGGTTGAACATGATGGGACCCGCGTACGTGCCATAGTCGTCCTCGTCGAGACGGTACGCCAGCATGCTTGCGTTGCCATTAACGTAGATGCCGCCAGGCATGACGGATGTGTGGTTTGCAACGATGTAGTCCTGGAATGCCTGGATGTTGTCGACAAATGACATATTGCTGGCGACGTACGAGGCGACCTGCGACACGTTAGCGCCAATCTGGGCCGCCATGTTGTTGGCAAACGTCCGGAATCCGTTTGCAGACTCGTCAAACACCGCCTCGGGCCCGACCAGCGGGTTCAGGTAGTCGAACCAGAACACGCTGCTGTATATGCGGTTCGAGTACCGGCTGGCATTGCCGCAGTCAGTGACATTGTAGTTCTTCACAAAGGTGCGGGCAGCAATGGCGACGATGATTGGCAAAATGAACGCCACGAGCTCGGCGTACGGCGTCCGGCGAAAGATGATGAAGCGTTTGCGGAGCATGGCGGCAATCTGCTTGCCGGTACCGACGGTGCCACGGCTCTCGACGCGGAGCTCTTCGGCGATGCGTTCTGCATCCTCGTCGGCCGAGAACTTGCCGTCGGTGCGGTAGCCGAGGTGGTCGTCGCGGGCGACGTTGAGAAACACGTCTTCGAGGTCTGGGCACATGATACGGAACGGTGTCCCAGTCTGCTCAAAATGCTCGACCGACTCGACGACTTCCTTGGCGGAGCTCAGCACCAAAGCCCCGGCACTATCGTCGCCCTGCTTGCCATGGAACACACGATAGCCAGAGCCCATCTCTGCCTTGAGCTGCACCGACGGCCCGTCGGCTTTGACGTGGCCCTTGGACATGATGACAATACGGTCGCCCAGAATATCTGCCTCGTCGAGAAAATGCGTCGTCAGAATGATAGTAACGCGGCCGCGGTTCGCCATGAGGATGTCCCAGATCTTGCGGCGGCTGACGGGGTCGAGGCCCGACGACGCCTCGTCGATGCAGCACAGGTTGCTGCCGCCCACAAACATGATGGCGAGCTGCAGCTTGCGCCGCTGGCCGCCCGACAAGTTGACAGCGAGGGTGTTGGCCTTGAGAGTGAGGTCGCAGCTATCTGCGAGTTCGATGGCGGTGTGGACTGCGTCGGCGGGTGGGACGCCCTTGAGGCCTGCCCAGATCTCAATGTGCTCCTCGACGGTCAGCTTGTCCCAAAGCACGTTTTTCTGGGGGCACAGGCCGAGCTTAGATCCGGCGCGCACTGCAATGGTGCCACTCGTCTTGCGCTGGACGCCCGTGACCATTTCCAAAGTGGTTGTCTTGCCGGAACCGTTGGCGCCCAGCAAGCATACAATCTCGCCGTGCGCAACGTCGAGCGAGATACCATTGACAGCCGTGAACGTGGGCTGCTTTTTCGCCGGCAAGAAAAGCTTCTGGTACCACCGGCCGATCTTGTACACCTTTGTAAGGGCGCCAATGTGCAGCGAGGTGTCGTCACCAGCACCGCCCCCACCCGTAGGGGTGGCGTCCGGCGGCGCGATGCCGTACAGGTACAGGTCGACGGCGATTGCGAGGCTAAAGAACAGGAATATCTGCACAATGGCTGCCACAAAAATGCCAATAGTCTTGATGCTCGAGCCCGGCGCGTCCTCCACCATGTTCATGGCGTACGAGTACCACTGCCAGCGCGACATGGTAGCGATGAAATACGTGTAGTTGCACGGAGGGAACAGCACCGACAGCACGTATACGGCGGCCGCCTTGTAGGGCCCAGTGTCGGGCAGGCGCGTCTGCAGCGTCACGCAGATAGCCAAAAACACCGACACGCCCGACGCGATGATGCCCGCCAGCACGGCCCGCCGGAACAGGCACCCGACGAAAATCGAAAATGACACCTGGGCGAGGCCGCTAAAGATGTGGAAAAAGATAATGGCGGCGGCGTTGGTGTCGGTGTACAGAATCAGCGACAGAGACAGCGCGATGATGATCCAGCCCAACAAGTAAACGGCCGAAAACGACAGATGGTACGCGAGCATGCGCGAGAACCGCGAAACGCCCATGCTGGCCATGAGCGCCGACAGGCCCAGCTCGCGCTCCTGTGCCACGACGCCCGTAAGGTGGTACACGACGCCGATCATCGTCAGGTACAGTGCAGGGGCGATCCAGTTGTAGATGGCCTTCATGTACGTGCGGTTTGCCTTGGCCTCAAAGTCGTCCTCGGTCTGTGCCGTGTACGGCATGGACTCGGGAGTCCCTGTCAAGTTGGCAATGGCACGGTCCATGGCCCATTGGAGAGGCAATATGTACACGTCCGCATCGGACTCGCCCGTATCGACGCGGATGTGCTGCATACCAGCGTTTCCTCTCAGCGTGTAATTATAAAGCCCGGCCTCGGTGTCGACGTCCTGCCACTCGATGGCGCCGTAGCACGTACTGACGCCCTGCAAGTTCTGGCTGCACAGCGTCAGCACGTCGTCCGGATCACTCAGCACGTGCACCTGTTCCGTCGGAATGCCCTCCAGCGCGACTCCCATGACCCGGTGCATCTCGTCGCTCAGCTGCCGTCCGCTTGCAGCAAAGTACGCAATCGGCTTCGACCCGGCCGCCTCCACTAGACTGCGCACCGGTCTCGGCTCAGACACGCCGTAAACCGCATACGGCACAAAAAAATGCTTCGCCTCGCCCTGCCGTTAGTTCTGCCTTTTTTTTTTTTTTTTCCCTGGGGGTTCCACCCCCAGACCCCCGTTGCAACTGCTTCGCAGTTGGATTGCGGTCAGGAGGTCCTTGGATGTATTGCCTCTTTTTCCTGGGGGTTCCGCCCCCAGACCCCGGCAGCAACTGCTTCACAGTTGGGGCCAGAGAGATGTTCAACCGCGAAGCGGTTGCTACGGGGGTCTGGGGGTGGAACCCCCAGGAAAAAAAAAAAGAGAGCTTCGCAGTTGAGTTGCGTCCTCGACCGCAG
This sequence comes from Tardiomyces blankii, assembly GCA_024734315.1. NCBI lineage: Eukaryota > Fungi > Ascomycota > Dipodascomycetes > Dipodascales > Trichomonascaceae > Tardiomyces > Tardiomyces blankii. The sequence continues at coordinate 1,580,741 of JANSJT010000035.1, forward strand.
TGGGATGTATCTCCTTTTCTTTCCTGGGGGTTCCACCCCCAGACCCCCGCAGCAACTGCTTCGCAGTTGGAGTGGGGCCAGAGAGATTTTCAATCCTGTAGTGGAGCATATTGCGTCCTGAACGAGGAGTCCAGACATATATAGCAACTGATTCGCAGGATGGACTGGGGCTAGAGAGGCGCTCAACCGCGAAGCGGTTGCTACGGGGGTCTGGGGGTGGAACCCCCAGGAACAAAAACAAGAGAGCACGCACCATAAAAACAATGTATGCTACCGGCAGCAAGAGTGACCGGAAAAGCACCCAAAACCAGGACCGTTTGAATAGTAGCCATTGCTTGCGACAGAGACACCACACCTGCGTGCGCGCAAGGGCCGCTCGTGATGGCGTGTGGCCGGTATGGGCGCTCAGCGCGTCGTCGCGAGGCACGTCAGCTTCGTCTTTCATCAGCCGCCGTTTTGCATGTACTCGGCTCGGTGACGGAGACAAGGGACTTGGCCCGTTACGAGAATCGGTGCTTTTCTAGTGTCCTTGCAGGCTGTACCGCAAAATTTGCCGTAGATACCTTCTTTGTGTCTGGCGCCTGTTTCACGACGAACTAGTGTTTGGACGCACGACAACCCACAAATTCAAACTGTTGAGATTTAAAAGTCTGGGGGTGTGTGCTTCAGCCGTGCACTTGTATCTTAGATTCTTGGCAGCCGCTACCGGTGCGGCGCAACGCCTCTAGTAGGGACCAACACGGCTCATTGATAGACCATTTGCTAGGAGGAATGCAGTCTGATAAACGCCGCCCCACGCCTTAAGACTTGACTATTGAACCTTTGGGTAGTCGAGCAGCCTGCGCCTCGACGCCAAGACTTCCCGCGTCACAGTCCCCCCACTTTGAGAACGTGGGGTCGAGATCGATGCTTCTAAGTGCTCTCGTCATCCGCCATCGTGCAGTCGTCCGTCCAGACGCCGATAGAACTAGATCTAGATATTGCTATCGCCCCTCGACGATCCCCGCCTAATAGCCATAATTTCTGTACTATTAGAGGCATACTGATGCGGATTGCCATGGCAAAGCTTGGCACGCCAAGCACGTGAGAATGCTTTGGTGTACTTGGTTCGCTGGTGGCGGTTTGTTTGACTTGTTTTTTTTCTTCCTGGGGGCGCTGCCCCCAGACCCCCGTAGCAACTGCTTCGCAGTTGGATTATGGCTGGCGCGGCCGCGAAGCGGTTGCTTCGGCGGTCTGGGGTGGAACTCCCTCATGAAAGAAAGAAAGTAGACAAGAAAAGGATTACAGGTAGTCCCTGTTATGACTGGAATAGTAGTATTTGTTATAATTGGCTGTTCTTGGACGGCCCATGTGTGCATAGTATTAACGCAGGGAAAGATTCAGGCACGGATCCTCCATTTTTTAGCGTGTGCCTGGGCAGATGGGCGCTGTTCTGTCGAGCCCAACTGCGAAGCAGTTGCTACGGGGATCTGGGGGCAGCGCCCCCAGGAAAATATAACGATCTATGTCGTCACGATCAAGAGCAAAGTGTCATAGCGCGTCATACGTCATAATATACATATTAATCGAAAACGTTGCATAAGAGGTACTATGACGTCTGGAAATATCACGATGACAGACTCGAGATATGGCTGACAAAAACCGCAAACTGAGCGAAAAAAGGATATCGGAGGGATAATGGCGGGATTTCCGTAAGTAAAAAGATCCAGCATAGTTTAATGCATAGTTGGAACCGACATTTCGGCCCACAAAATATGCATTCTTGCCTTGTGCCACAGCTCAACTGCGAAGCAGTTGCTACGGGGGTCTGGGGGCAGAGCCCCCAGGAAAAAAAAATAAAGTGCGACAACTCAAAACACATAAACTAATCCTAGGAGTTCATTTGGAGACTATAGAAAGGGCTCGCCGGCGCTGGGCGGCGGCGTGAGCCTGTCGTACTTGTCGGGCCTGCCTGATCCGGGGACGTTGGCGGATCCGCGGCTGGCAGTTGTTTTCAAGGGCCTGTTGAAGCGGGATTCCAAGACGCGGGAGCGGGCGCTCGCAGATATGGAGGCGATTGTCGGAGAGGTGTATGTCGACGAGGCATTGCACTGGGCGTGGGTGCTGGCATACCCAAAATTGAGCATTGATCTGTCGGCCGAGGTGCGAACGCTGGCGCACCGGATCCAGGGCACTCTGGCGTCGCGGTTGGGCAAGCAGACGGCAAAGCACCTGAAGGAGCAGGTAGGTCCGTGGCTGGCAGGTCAGCACGACGTCGACCGGACCGTGGCGGTGGCCGCCAGGCAGTCGCTCGAGTCGGTGTTTAACTCCGAGGGCAAGCGGAAAACGCTGCTATCGTCGTTTGCCGCGAGTATCGCCGAGTTTGCTTATACGGCTATTGCCGTCGAGACGCCCGACACGCTGAGTGACCGCAACGTCTCCATGTCCGAGTCTGAGCAAAAGTACAATCGCGTGGCGCGGGCCGCCGTCGAGCTGCTGGCGCAGCTGGTGGACGAGCGTGCCGCCGAGTGGGATACGCTGGAACAGAGCCTGACGAGCAAAAAGCTGTGGAAGCTCGTGGCGTCCGAGGACGGCCCGCTGGTGCGGTCGATTCTGGGCCTTGCGGGAGCTGTCGCCGCAAAGCGGCCCGACTGGCTCCCGAGTATTCTGCCAGACGCCGCCAAGAACATTGTCTACCGCGGTCTACGGCACGCGCCACCAAGCCTGCGCGTCGAGGTCGTCAAGACACTGATAACGCTGACGCAGAGCGCGCCTGACGCGTGGGACATTGCTGCGGCCGAGTCGAAAAAGAAGCCGATATGGCAGGTGCTGGCCGACTTTGTCGCCAAGGGCAGCGCCCGCGCAGACACATTTTGGGTGCTGGTGCTGGGCTTGCTGTCCAAGCTGCCGGACACGGTGTCGCCGTACCACGACCAGCAGCGGTACGAGGCGTTTGCGGCAGCAGTGCAGACGGGCATTGACGTGGAGCAGGCCAAGTCGTCCAAGGAGGCGGGATGGGGCATGTTTATGGCCATGGCAGCCGGCACAAAGGACGCCCAGAACCACGTTGGTGCGCTGAGAACGTTTGCACACAGTTACTTTGTTCAGGACTCCTCGTCAAGCGGGCGGGCCGTGAGAGGGTACGGACAGCGTGATAAGTGGAACCAGGAGATGGTTTTGGGCTGGCGACGATTGTGGCAGACTGGCAATATTGCCAGTGCGATGGTGGACGCGTTTGACGCCATGGCTGGGGACGAGGCCAAATATGACGTGCTCAAGTATGCCGAAGCCATTGTCAGCCTGGCTGAGCTCGCACAAAGCCGAGACAAGGACTCAAGCGTCACCACCAAAGTCCTCAAGCCTGTCGTTGAACACATTACTGCCCGCGACGGCTTTAGCAGTGTGGCTCTGAGCGTTCTGGGTGTTGCATTCAAGCACGCCGGCAAGGACCTGGTGGCTAGTCTGGACATTCGCGGCTTTTCTGGCCAGTTGGCAGGCGCTCTGACGCAGGATTCTGCAGCTGGCGTTTTTGCGCTGGCCAGCAGCCTGCTGTCAGACGACAGCGAGCTGCAAGAGTTTTACAACCATGCCGCCAAGACAGCCGTTGACGACGAGGGCATTTTGGCTGCACTTTTGCAGAGCGCAGATGACGTTCGCGGCCGAGTCAGTCCTCTTGCGGCACTTGATGGGTGCTCGTTGCCAAAGGATCTGGTAGTGCCGGCCATCCTGTCGCGAGGCGTGTTTATTTCCGACGACAAGGCTAAAGCGCTTGCAGCACGGTTGTCAGAGACAGGCGACCACCTCTCAGTACTGGAAAGCCTGCTGGCGATCGCCGCCAAAGACGCAGCATTTGTGCGTGAGTTTGCCTACGCGACGGGCGACGGCCGACAGCTTGTATCTGAACTCTGGTCTAGTGCAGTGACTGAGGATAGCGATGTGCCGAGCGAGCTCTTGAGCCGCCTCCAAGTCCAGTTCCAGGATGCTGAAATTGATGCCATCCGCAGCCAGCTGGGCGACAATGACGACATCGACCAGGTACCGGCGTTGGTGCATAGGACAGAGTCGCTGATAAGCGTGGGCGGCGACAGGGCCAAGGTCGTCAGCAGTATTCTACTCGGGATTGACTGGGCCAGTGTTGTGTCGTCGGCTCTGGATGTTAGGATCTCACAAAAGGCAATAGTCTCCAACCCGCTGGGCGGTGCTGTTTTGCTGCTCGGCGACGACGGAAGCAGAACGAGCCTGCCGCTCAACGCGCTGGCTACTGCAACGTACGCGGCATCGCTGCTGACCCAGCTCGAAGCGGTGTCGCTGCTGGGTGGTGAGGTCTTTTCGCTGCTGTCGTTTCTGGTGCTCATTTCCGAGTCGGCTAACGTCTACGCGCAGTTTGCCGAGGACGACGTCGAGCTGCCGTACCTGCGAGACACTGCCGCAGCGTTGTCAACCGATGTGGCATCGCTTGTCAAGGCGGCTGCGGCGTCTTCCAGCGTTGAATTGACGCTGGACAGCGTCACCAGTGGCCAAGGCAGCGCCCTGGCGGAGGCCCTCGGTTCGCTGTGGACCAAAGCGTCGTCCCTGAATACGTCTGGGTACTACCATGGCGCCGCTCTCGCCAAGGTTTTGGACTGCGCTTTTGGTAGCTTTGCCAAGTCGCTCGCCAGCGACGCCGCTGCCCAGCTCCGAAAGCTGTATCAGCAGAACCTGTTTGGCTCGCTGGCTCTGATCAGTTCTCTTCAGCACAATGACCGGTGGAACCTGGACCAGACGTCGCAGTTTCGTAACCACGTGGCAGCCGAGCTCATTGGCGTCAAGTCGTCTGCACTTGTCGAGAAAACCAACTCGCGCGCGCTCCAAAACCTTGTGGCCCTCAACATCTGCATAGACTCGGACACCGCAACCGAGAGCCTGTTTCCCCCGGCACGTCTGTCAATGCTCCTACGGTCGCTCAGTGACGTTGTGACTTCTGACACCGCCGCTTCGCAAGAGTTTGCCGGCGCCAGAATCGAGATCCTCAAGTTTATCGAGGCTCTTGTCAGAATGGCACCCGGCGCCGCCCAAGATTCCGCCGACACGTTTGTCGCTCTCGTGGCCGAAAGCATCGTGCACGATGACCCTGGCGTCCGTTACTTTAGCCTAGCACTATTTGAGACACTCCAGACAGCCGCCAGCGAGGCAGTGACAAGCCAAGAAGCCGACATCTGGCCCGAAGTTTTCGAAGCTCTACGCGATGGCGGCAGCTCGCCGACAGACGACACGTTTGACACGGCGTTCAGCGCCAAGCTCGGCAAAGTGCTTGCCCGCGCACCCATTAAATACGTCGGCGAAGAAGAGCGCCAAATCCTGTTTGGCGTGCTCGGCTCCGCTCGCCCCGCGTGGCAGCTCGTGGCTTTCCGCGTGCTCCACAACGTCGTGCCGGCCCTCCAGGAAGAAAACTCGATCGAGCTCGAGCTCCGTGCCACCAAGCTCGACCAAGACGAGGCCGAGCCCTCGTTGAGCGTGCTGGATCCAGCCCTGGTTCAAACCCTGGACTCGGACGACGCCACGTCACTCGGCTACTTTCTGTCATGGGCCATAGCCTACGACTACTTTCCGCAGGCGTCGTTCAACCTTCGCACGCATATTGTTGGCCAGTTGCGCGAGTCTAGCCGGCTGGACCGCCTGCTCGACCAGATCGCTACCGTCATTGTCGCCACTCCTGCCGCTAGTCTGCCCACATTCGAAAGCCTCAACGCCGTCGAAGGCATTCTCTACGATGACAACCGCAAGCATCTACTGCAGTTCCACCTTCTGTACCTGGCGCTTCTCTACACTGGTTCGCAAGCCAAGTCGTGGTTCCTGGGCCTGAAAAAGCGCAATGTCAGCATAGCGGTCGAGAACTACGTGCGCACCGTCATATCGCCGCACATTGTCGACGCCGAACTCGACCGCATCCAGACGTCGCTGGCGTCCGCTGACGACCCGGAGAACGCGCTCAAAGTACGGTTCTCGCGGTCCAACCGCGAGGTCCGCGCATCGTACCTCGTCGACCAGCAGTCGCTCGACATCGTCGTCAAGGTCCCCGAGGCGTACCCGCTGCGCGACACGCTCGTCGAGGGCGCCCAGCGCGTCGGCGTCAAGGAAAAGCAGTGGCGCGCCTGGCTCCTGGCTTCACAAGCGGTCGCCACGTCCCAGAACGGCACCATTCGCGACGCGCTCGACCTGTTCAAGCGCAACGCGTCCCTCCATTTCAGCGGCGTCGAGGAATGCGCCATCTGCTACTCGATTCTCCACGAGGACCGCTCGCTGCCCACAAAGGTCTGCGGTACCTGCAAAAACAAGTTCCACGCAGACTGTCTCTACAAGTGGTTCAAGTCCGCCGGCAACTCTACCTGTCCCCTCTGCCGCTCCACGTTCACCTTTCGTCGCGGCTTCACCTAGTCTGTACATAGCATATTCGATTCATTTGGTGCTTTCTTTTTTCTTTTTCCTGGGGCCTCAGCCCCCAGACCCCCCGTAGCAACTGCTTCGCAGTTGAGCTGGGGAGGCGTCGGACTGTTTTCTTTTTTCCTTTTTCCTGGGGGCTCTGCCCCCAGACCCCCGTAGCAACTGCTTCGCAGTTGAGCTGGGCGGCGTCGGACTGTTTTTCCTGGAGGCTCTGCCCCAGACCCCCGCAGCAACTGCTTCGCCGTTGGGCTAGCTTACTTCTGAAATGTTGAGTCGTCCCTTTCTCAACTGCGAAGCAGTTGCTACGGGGGTCTGGGGGCAGAGCCCCCAGGAAAAACAGTCCGACGCCGCCCAGCTCAACTGCGAAGCAGTTGCTACGGGGGTCTGGGGGCAGAGCCCCCAGGAAAATGGAAAAAAGGAGGCCAGAAATGCATAAAATAGCCATTAAGCGTCGCGGAGATCAAGCAAACAGGCTAAAGTCCGAGGCGGTGACCGAGTGGTCCCATTCGAGCATGCAGTCGTTGCAGTAGTCGGCGAGGGAGCGGTGGCGAAGGGTGGAGTTGTCGCCGACGAGCGGGAGCGACCGCGAGCACATTGCGATCTCGCGGACGAGAAAGTTGCGCCACTCGGCAAGGAGCGACTCCTGCTCCATGCGGTTGAGCACGCGGAGACTGACAACGAGCTCGTTGCGGCGAAACGCAATCTCGTTGCGCGTGCGGTGGACGCGCGCCGCCATGTCGAGGCTGTCTTCGTCGAGATGCTCGACGAGGGTGGACGCGAGCTCGAAGTCGGCCATGTCGAGGTCGGGGTCGTCAAAGGGCGCGTAGTGCACCAGGCTCTTGAACCGCGAGTAGCACTGGTCGGGAGACGCGCTGAAGGGGCTGCCGGCGGCCACAAGGTCATCGATCTCAGACGCGTACAGCGAGCGGCGCATGACGGTGTGGTGGTCGGGGATGAGGCGCAGCTTGTGGACGATGCTCATGGCGTTGCGCTCGGTCCAGTACGCGATCGTGACACGGGCACTGAGGAAAGCGTTGAACGCGAGCGACACCAGCAGGCCCAGCAGCAGCAGCTTGTGCAGCGTCAGGTTCCGCCACACGTAGCGGCCGACAAGAATGAAAACGCCTATAAAGTTTTGCACAATGCTGAGGACCCACGACCACACGTACAGCACCGTATTTAGAGTCAGCATTCTCCAAAACAGACGCGCCGGGACCATGACAGCGCCGCCCACGCCGGTGCTAGCGCCCGCCTGCTCGGCGTCGGACGAGTCTGGCGAGTCCTTGGAACTGCTGCCTCTCTGCGGGGGCGCGCCAAACTTGGTGCCCAGCTTGCCAAACGTGCGGATGGCGGCCGCGGGCGTCGGGTGGCGGCCGAGCTGCTTGACGCTGTCGGCTGTGCGGTTGCCTACCGCGACGGCCTCGCCGACGGCGTGCCTCATAATCGCCGGTTCCACAACGTTTTTGCCAATGCCAGCCTCCTTGATCCACTCAATGTTCATCCAGATGGCGAGGCGCGACCGCCGCCGGGTCACTTCGCTGATCACGTACCGGAACATAAGGTAAAACGTGGCGCCGTATGGCAACTCCCACGGGGAGCGGCGTTCAGACACAATGTACAGCGTGTTGTCGTCGCGGCGCTCGATGCGCTGGATCGTCGACACTATAGCGTCCTTTTTGCCAGAAGCCTCGCCGCCCCGCAGCACCCCGAGCGAGTCAAACTTGTACCGCACTTCGCGCTGCAGGCCGCCGTGGCCCGACACCTGCCACGGCTGCACGTCCACCGAACGCCGGTTGTACAGGAGGCCGCCCCCGTGCGCAAACACCGACGACGACTCGCCAAACAGCACGTGGAACAGGCCCTTTGGCTGGATGGCAAAATCGCGCTCCAGCAGTTTGTGGTCCATGGCGAGCGACAGGTCCGACACGTTGGACTTGGCGATTGGCTCGGCTTTGGTGCCAATGGCCTTTGCCGTCCCTGCCGACTGCTTTTTCTCGCGCCCGGAATGCAAATACTTTTGGAGGATTTTCTTTATAGGCGAGCCGAGTTTATCGTCGTAGAAATCGGCCTTGTCATCGTCTTCGGCCTCGGCCTCGGCGTCGTCGCTGTCTTCGCCGTCGGGTCCGTCGGGCGGCCGGATCTGGATCGCCCGCAGATTGTCAAGCACCTCGGCGAGCGACGCCGGCCTGTCGGACGTGACATTGTTGATGAGGTACTGGAGGCGGCGCTGGACGAGGCGGCCATTGTCCAAAAACAACCGAAGCGAGCCCACGTCGCCGTCGGCCGACACAACGCGCAGCGTGTCAAACGCGGTGTTGCTCTTGCCCTCGACGCTGACAAACGACCGCAGTGACCGCCTGAACAGAATAGTAAACCCGAGACTGCTCGAGTACATGTACAGGTGCTTCATGGTCACAAACGCACGGCCCGACAGCTCCTGCTTGGGGTTTGGCCAAAACAGGCACCGGAACACCATGACCACGCGGTCGTCCGGGTCGTAAGGGTACGCCATCACCTGGAACATGGCGCGCATCTGGAGGTCCTGCGACTTGAGTTCCAACGGGTAGTATGATGGGTAAATGTCGTTGTACAGTGGCTGGCGTTTTATGGCCTGTGTGGCAGCCTGCGGCGTGCCCTCGGCCTCGAGCCGCTGGTAGGCGGACCAGTTCACTGAGCCCCAGTAGTTGGCGGTGACGGCCGACGGCACGAGCGACGGTTTTAGGAGCAAATTGACAACGATGGCCTCGCGTGTCATAGCTGTCGGCATCGGCGTGTTGATCATGGGCGACGGCGCCAGTGCCGGAGCGCCGCGGCTACCTAGTGAGCTAAACTGGCCATTGCAGCTGTCTGCGAGCGACTGAAGCGTCAGCGTCTTGGCTGCCGACATGACCGTCTGGATGGTGTTCATTTCGCGTCGCGTAGGCGCACCAGTTGCGTCCTGGGTGGCGGCCGAGTCCCCCCCCGGCCTGGTGGTGACTGCCGCTGCCGCTGCTGCTGCCATCGGGGGGCCCTGTGCCCACTCCACTACCGCCAACACCAACACTAGCAAGAACCGATCCGGGGGCTGCTGCCGCCACTGCCTCCCCCTCTGCTGCCGCCGCGAGCTCGTGCATGACAGGAGGCGTGCGCTCAAACGCCGCCGAGTTGCCATCGTCGCCATTACGGAGCGCGTCCTGCTTGGCGACCTCAAACACCACGAGCCATGCCCGCAGCTCCCCAAGGCTGTCGGCCTGGAACACCATGGTTGATTCGTTCGTCGTCACCTGGAAGCAGAACCGGCGGTCCTCGCCGACGTCTGGCGACGCCTTGCACAGCAGCACGCCAATCTTCTCGCTCTCCTGGACATAAGTGCGGGCGGGCGCCACCGCCAGCCACCCAAACATGCCATTGCGCACAAACGCCCACCGGCGAGCCCACGATGCGGCCCGGCTGGCGCCCCGCGGCGGCATCTTCATCCACAGCCAACCGTACTTCTCCGGGCGGGCGCCTCGCACGGCAGCGGCCGCCTGCACCTCGCCGGGTGCTACCGTCGCCTTGGTGGGCAGGTAGTCCTCGAGGTCGCGCGACGGTAGGCCCCGCTTGATGGTCGCGTCCTCGAGCTCCTTGCGCAGACGCCACATATCCTTTTCGATCGGGTCGAGCGACGACCGCAGCGCCCGCACAAAAGACCGCAGCCGGTACATTTCGGCGCCGATCTGGTGGTACACGGGGTCGGCGGCGTTGAGGCTTTTTGAGCGCACGAGCCACGGGTCCGCCAGCGCCGCTATCAGCGCGCTGTTGATTTCCTTTTTCACAGTCACAATCACACAGCACAGGTCAAACGACGCGCGAATATACGCCGTCCGCTCTTCGGACATCTGGAACGCATCCTCACGCAGGCCCGACGGATCCCTGGTCTTGGACGCCGCCGCGTACTTGTACAGTAGCCCGTCGTACGCCGCCTGCGTCCGCTCGTACCGTTTGCGCGTCTCCCGGTACGTCTGCAGCTGCGTCTTGTCCAAGTTCTCGAGCGTCCTCACTGTGTGCGCATTCGCGTTCTTGATCTGCGAAATCACCTTGGCCCAAAAGTGCCGCGTCGCCTCAGCGTACCGCCTCAACGCCAGCATCGTATAATCGTGGTCCACAATCCCCTGTGTCACAAAGTCCGGCACAAACTTGGCTATCACTGCGTTTGCCAGGTCCTGGATCACTGTTTGTTAGTGGCTGTCTTTTTTTTCCTGGGGGCTCTGCCCCCAGACCCCCGTAGCAACTGCTTCGCAGTTGAAGCTGACGGCTACGTCGATCGCAGTCAAACAGATAAAGACCAACTGCGAAGCAGTTGCTACGGGGGTCTGGGGGCAGAGCCCCCAGGAAAAAAAGTCTCGACACAACAAAGCAACACCTACCGTCCATCTCGGAGGAGAGCTTGACGAGAGTTTTGTTGAACCCGCGGAGCCAGGTGAAAAAGTACTCGAGCTGCTCGTCGGTGTGGTTCATTGATGCTCGGAACGTAGGGCTGTCGAGGGCCGCCTCCTTGAACGATACGGCAATTAAGAGAACCTGTGTGTTCTGACCGTCGTCCTGCGGAGTGTCGACAGACCGCAACTCTCGGTCGGCTTTTGCATTCGGCTTGTCGGCTTTGTCGGTTGTTTTTGGCGACTGGGGCTCGCTATTAGTAGCAGTGGCGTCTGCAGCGCCGGCCGGCTCATCTGCAGGAGGCCGGGCATCCGCGCTGCCAGGTGCCTCCCCGCTTTCCGACATATCCTCTTGCCGTTTCCCGCTGATCCACTCGTCAATGGGTCGCCGGCAATCACGAGTGCGCAATCCAAACGAATCCCCCGGGGTGGGACCCACCACCACGATGAGATACTTGTCATGCGGCTGACATCCCATCTGGGGAGAAGCATGTGGGTCCAGTGCTAATTAGTATATATCACCAACTCGCACGATAATCGGTGCCTGACAGTGTAAAAAAGACCTTATTTTTTCTCCTGGGGGTTCCACCCCCAGACCCCCGCAGCAACTGCTTCGCAGTTGAAAGGGGCCAGCAGACAATCCAACCGCGAAGCGGTTGCTACGGGGGTCTGGGGGCAGCGGTGCCTGACACTGTAATAACGACCTTGTTGAAGGCCATTCTTTTTTTTTTTCTCCTGGGGGTTCCACCCCCAGACCCCCGTAGCAACTGCTTCGCAGTTGAAAGGGGCCAGCAGACAATCCAACCGCGAAGCGGTTGCTAGGGGGGTCTGGGGGCAGCGCCCCCAGGAAAAAAAAAAGAGCCAGTCCCTACTGTCGCTTCAATGATAGACGGGAAGATATCAGCTCTCAGAACCATTAGTCACTGCTCATATACCTAGAAGTCGTAATTCGTGCCAATCGCATAATGGGCCGCAGATACTCCCAAACTCCTGTCGCACTGTGCGAAGGACCACCCTGATGAGATATCTGCTTCGCAAGTACGATAGAACCGGAACTAAACCAACTGCGAAGCAGTTGCTACGGGGGTCTGGGGGTGGAACCGCCAGGAAAAAAAAAGACAGTCGACACTGTAAGGCCATTTCCTGTTGTGCTCAGAAAACAATCGTCATAAAAGCCAAGGACGCAGTCGCTACGACTTGAACGGTAAAGATGCCCAGCAAAGAAAAGTTCATAACAGTTTGATAAATACAGTCGTAGAGTAAGTGGATGCAAACGGGACGGGTTAGAGTTCGATGAGGACCGCCTCTTCCTTGGGTTTCGAGGGAGCAGGTGCCGGCGCCGATGCTGGAGCCGGTGCCTGGGACGGGACGGTATCGGCGTGATAGAGGCTGCTGCCGCCCGTGTATTCCTGGCGGACGGGCGGCGCGCTGGGCGGAGCACTGGGGGCGCTCGGGGCATCTGGTGCCGAACCGTAACCCTGCGGGGGTCGATAAGCCGCCTGCTGTGGGATTTGATGCGTCGCGTAGCCGTTGCCATAGCCAGAATACTGTGGGGCCATGGGTTCGTAAGCGGGATAGCCACCGGGGCCGGTCGGCTGCTGCTGCTGCTGCTGGTACTCATCGTATCCGCCTGGGCCGCCGTAGCCACGGTAGTGCGAGGCGCTCGCAAGGTTGTCCTCGAGCAGCTTGTCGTAATAGCGGACGACGGCCGCCAGCTTGCCGTGTAGACTCTCGAGACGGTCACTCTTATCGATGGTGTATGTGAGGGTTCGCACGAGCTTTGGCCGCAGTGACATGACGTTTTCGTTCAGGGCCTGGATCTTGGAGTCGCGCAGGAGCGTACCGGGCGGGCTGTTTTGCAGGTTGTCGACCATCATGACGTAGCGGTTGACGAGCTCGGCCTCGAGAGGGCTGAGTTCTTCTGCGGACTCAGAGGCCGCAGACGCACCAGTAGCGCTGGGCGACAGAGCAGGCACGTCTTCGTAGCGAGCGTTTGCGGGCGGCCCGCTAGAGGCCGGAGTCCGGGTCGAGTCGAAATCGTACAAACCGGCGGTAGCAGACGGGGGCGCCCGCTGCTGCTGGCCACCGGCCATTTCGAAATCGCGCAGCGACGCTGCAATCGCCGCTTTCATTTCTTCGTCGTCGTCATCGTCGCCGCCGGCCGGCGCGTCGCTGCCGCCGTACGCGCCACCGCCCGCCGGTTTCGGCTGCTGGTTATCTGCCAGCGACAGCTCTAGGGCCCTCTTGAGGTCGGCGTCAAAGCTGGCGTCGCCGCCGGGACCCCGGTCTAGATCCTGGTTGTTGCTCGTGTACCGGTGCACAGCCGCCGGCTTATCGACTTTGACGGGGCCACCCTTGGCCTGCAGCTTGTCGTAGCAGTCGACGCACACACGCACCGCCGTGTTGATGCCATAGTGCGGCAGCTTGGTGTACTTGTCGCAAAACTCCTGCAGAAACACCCCTCCGCAGTTGCGGCAGTGGTGCTTGCGGTTGTAAAACGTAAACGGCCGCCCGCTCTTCATGCACGTATCGCTGTCGACCCACTCGGGCGGCGCAGACGAGTCGATAAACGACTTGGTCAGACGCGCCGCCGACGGGAACTCAAACCCTTCGTCCTTGAGTTGCCGGTACACCTTGTCGACGTAGCCGAGCTGCATCTGGCCCTCAAATGCGTGAGCCCAGTTCTGCAGGTACTCGAGCATGAGCTGCTTGACGTCCGGGTTGACACCGCCGCTCAGAGGCTTGAGCACGAGCACGCACGAGTCCATAAACTCGCGAGACGCAACCTCGACCAGAAAATGGGCTCCACCGTTCTTAATGCACAAATCCGTCAGGTGAAGCGTCAGAATCTGGACATTGGGGTTTGCGTGCAGCAGGCGTCGCTTGAGAGCCCGCATTGCGTCCTTTGCCGGCACTGTCTTTGACCGAATGAGATCACATATCTCCAGGTTGAGGGCCAAATCCTGCTCGCCGCTTGGCAGCGACTCTGATGTCGCCTTCTCGACCCTCTCCTCAATCGAGACGCCTCCTCCTCCAAACCAGGACATGTTTATTTTTGACGTCTATGATGCCCAGTGGGGGGCCGTCGTATCACCAAAAAAGGTTTGTGGTATATGTAATGGACAAGCTTACCTCCTCCTCCTCCACAGCCTTTGGAAGCTACAGCCACACGGCTTTTGCCACTGCCGCCCTAGCCCTGTCACAATGCTTCTTTTTTGCTTTTTTGTGGTTTTGTGTTTTTTTTTCTGGGGGCGCTGCCCCCAGACCCCCGTAGCAACTGCTTCGCAGTTGGATAACGGCATTTGTTGGCTTTGGTTTCCTTTTTTTTTTTTTTCTTTTTTCCTGGGGGCGCTGCCCCCAGACCCCCGTAGCAACCGCTTCGCGGTTGATCAGCTGGTGCTTTCATGGCCCAATCCCAACTGCGAAGCAGTTGCTACGGGGGTCTGGGGGCAGCGCCCCCAGGAAAAAAAACAAAGCCCACAAACGCCCCTAAAGGCTGCGAAGCAGCTGTGCCGAGTGCAGCGGAGCATACTAACGTTAACTGAAATGACACCCACCATCACTAAGGATCACGAAGCTGCTATGCAGGGTTAGGCCCCAGCAGTCCATGCACTGGCGGGCGACTCTGAAAAAAAGAATTCGCAGCTAACTGCAAAAAAGCACACAACGCAACACACAAACACACATACATAAATCACAATGGCTGAAAAGACTGAGACCGGCGCGGAGCAGCAGTTCGACTCCGAAAAGGCCCTGCGCCAGGTCGAGTTCTACTTCTCGGATGAAAACCTGCCGACCGACAAGTTTCTGTGGAGCCAGACCCAGAAGAACGACGGATGGGTGCCGCTGTCTGTGATCTGCGCGTTCAAGCGCATGCAGCGATTCCGTCCTGTCGAGAAGGTCGCCGAGGCGCTCAAGGGCTCCAAGGAGCTGCTCGAGGTGTCTGAAGACGGCGAGAGCGTGCGCCGCCGCAAGCCGCTGGTGGAGCCCAAGCCCGAGCAGAAGGCCAACCAGTTCCAGCGGTCCGTGTACGCCAAGGGCTTTGGCGACGAGACCGACGGCACGCAGGAGGAGCTCGAGAAGTTTTTTGAGCAGTTTGGCCCCGTCAAGCAGGTGCGTCTGCGCCGCACCGACGACAAGAAGTTCAAGGGCTCGGTGTTTGTCGAGTTTGCCGAGCTCGCCGACGCCGAGAAGTTTGTGGCGCTCGATCCCAAGCCTAAGTACAAGGACACGGAGCTGCTGACCATGTCGAAGCAGGCGTACGTTGAGATGAAGGCCGCCGAGCACGGGTTCACCCAGAACGCCAACGGCAAGAAGCGGGGTCGCCGCTTCAATGCGTTTGAGCAGCTCCGCAAGGGCGACCAGAACAAGCGCCAGAAGCGCAACCACCACGGCCGTCGCGACCAGGACAAGACCGAGTCCAAGCCGGAGCCCGAGACCAAGCCCGAGGAGGCTGCTGCTGCTCCGGCCGAGACCGAGACCGAGACCAAGGCCGAGGCTGCTGCGCCTGCCGAGACCGAGACCAAGGCCGACGACGCTACGACCGACAAAACCACCGAGGCTGCTGCCGAGAACTAAGCGCGCGGGACCACCGCCAATGTACCATACTAATGAACCCATCGATTATGAGTGTAATAATTTGATTCCAGGACATGTTGCATTGCTGTCACACTACCTTTGTCTTTGTCCTGGGGGCGCTGCCCCCAGACCCCCGTAGCAACCGCTTCGCGGTTGGAAAAAAGGTGACCAAAGACGAAAATCAGCTGCGAAGCAGTTGCTACGCGGGTCTGGGGGCAGCGCCCCCAGGAAAAAAGACAGTAGTCAAAGCCCAGCAAACAGCCGTGCGATGCACGACCATTGACTATGAGTGTAACAATCGAGGACATGTTGCATTGCTGCCACACTACCTTTATTTCCCTGGGGGCGCTGCCCCCAGACCCCCGTAGCAACCGCTTCGCGGTTGGAAAAGGTGGCTAAAGACGAAAATCAACTGCGAAGCAGTTGCTACGGGGGTCTGGGGGCAGCGCCCCCAGGAACAAAAGAGAAAACACCGAAAGCCCGCACAGCCGCGCGATGCTGTCATGCACGGAGATGCATGTTGCATTGCGCGATCCCCCAAACGCGACAGTAATTAGCGACGCGACGTGGATCGCGTCCGGCGTAAAGACACACACCGCACGTTTGTGACCGCAATGACAACAGACCTAGACGTGCTGGTGCGCAAATTCACAGACGGCAAGCCTCTAGCTGAGGATGTCGCGTCTGAAGTGACGTCAATAATGAACGCGTTTGCCCTGTCGGCGGAGGACCTCGCGTACAAGTGGGAATCGCATGTCATGAATCTCGGCCGTGACGACCTCGTGTTTTCAGCAGAAAACCTCCGCCAGCTCTCACGCGACCTACAGGCCGACCTCGAGTCGGCACACAGAGCGTATGTGTTTTGGTCTGCTTGTTTTCCTGGGGCTCCACCCCAGACCCCCCGCAGTTGAGCTCGGGCTCTTTCCATTTCCTGGGGGTTCCACCCCCAGACCCCCGTAGCAACTGCTTCGCAGTTGAGCTCGGAGTCTTTCTTTTTCCTGGGGGTTCCACCCCCAGACCCCCGTAGCAACTGCTTCGCAGTTGAGCTCGGAGTCTTTCTTTTTCCTGGGGGTTCCACCCCCAGACCCCCGTAGCAACTGCTTCGCAGTTGAGCTCGGAGTCTTTCTGTTTCCTGGGGGTTCCACCCCCAGACCCCCGTAGCAACTGCTGCGCAGTTGAGCTCAGAGTCTTGGTGAGGGACCTGCGAGCTGATGCAACCGTTGACAGTTTGGTTCGCAGTGAGAACAAGACGCGATTCCTTGAACTCAACTGCGAAGCAGTTGCCACGGGGGTCTGGGAGTGGAACCGCCAGGGAAAAAAAGAGCCGATATGAAAGGCATTTGCTACGTTCTATGCCGTAATCGGGCCATAAATCAACTGCGAAGCAGTTGCTACGGGGGTCTGGGGGTGGAACCCCCAGGAAAAAAAAGAAAGAACCCGAGTTCAACTGCGAAGCAGTTGCTGCGGGGGTCTGGGGGTGGAACCTCCAGGAAAAAAAAAGAAAGAATCCGAGCTCAACTGCGAAGCAGTTGCTACGGGGGTTCTGGGGGTGGAACCCCCAGGAAAAAAAAAGAACCGACGCAAAGTACAGGGCTAACGGCAGGAAAAAGGCCAAGACGGCGCACGGGACGCCGCAGCAGCCGGGGTCGGCGAGACGGGGGTTTCCGGGGAGCGGGGGCTCGCCGGCGAGCTTTATTGATCAGATGCTGACGCCTGCGCCGACGAATAGGAGGAGGAATGCCAGCCAGACGCCCATGTCGCAGACGCCGAGCCGGCCCGCGAGTGGGGTGCTGGGGACGGGCGGACAGGGGAGCTCGCCTCCGCCGTCGAGCCCGGGCATGAGAATTGCAAACTCTGCAGACGCGGGGACGGTGCTCGAGACGCTGAACCCGCACATCGCGGCGGAGCAGCGGGCAGCCGAGCGGGGAGCTCCGGCGCGATTCGAGTCTAATATCAATGTGAAGCGGTTTGGGTACAGGACAATGTACCAGAAGCTGAGCGAGGCGTCCGAGGTGCTGGACCAGCAGATCGAAGACATGGCGGCGGCGCTGGTGGCGGCCCGGCCCGAGCTCGAGGCCGACATGGGCAACCCCGCAGTGGCGTCTCAGGAGCCGGTTGTGGCGGTGGGCCGCATTGCGCCCGAGTCGCTCGCCGAAAAGGCCGGGGGACACGGCAACAAGCTGAGCGCGCAGTCGCTGATGCTGCAGACGAGCCGGCGGGCCGGCGCCGGCGAGCGCGTGCGGTTGAACCTGGACGCGGTGGCGAGCTACTCGCTGTTTGCGGGCCAGATTGTGGCGCTGCGGGGCGTCAACGCCAGTGGCGACTACTTTGCGGTGCAGGAGGTGCTGGAGCTGCCGCTGCTGCCGCCGGCGGCGACGCCGGCGTCTGAGCTGCGAGCCACCGACGGCCAGCTGCAGGTCGTTGCAGCCGCCGGCCCGTTTACGACGGGCGAGAGCCTCGACTTTGCGCCGCTGGACGCGCTCGTGGCGAGGATCAACGCCACCAAGCCCGACGCCGCCGTGCTCGTCGGCCCGTTTCTCGACTTTACGCACGCGGCCATCCGCAGCGGCGCGCTCGACGACAACACCGGCGACGCCGCGACGCTCGACGACTTTTTCCGCGCGCGCGTCGTTCCCAAGCTCGCGGCGATCTCCCCAGACACGACCGTCGTGCTCATCCCGCACGTCCGCGACGTCGCGTCCAAGCACGCGGCGTACCCGCAAAAGGGCCTCGACCGCAAGGCTCTGGGCCTCCCCAAACACTTCAAGTGCGTGCCGAACCCGGCCACGTTCACGCTCAACGGCGTCGTGTTCTGCGCCACGTCCGCCGAGGCGATCCAGGACCTGTCGCGCGCCAGCGTCACCAAGAAGGACCCAACCGCGCACGCGCAGTCATCAGCGTTCACGCTCGCGTTCCAGCACGTCATTGCCCAGCGGCGCGTCTACCCCGTCTTCCCTGTGCCGCTCCCGGCGTCTGCAGACCCCAACGCAGACCCCAACGCCGAGCCAGACGCCGCCACTGACGCGTTCAACCCGGCCCGCGTCGCCCTCGACGTGCCGTACCTGCCGCTCGGCAACATCAACCACGCCGTCCCAGACGTGCTCATCATCCCGTCGGTCATGAAACAGCAAGCACAGGTCATCCACAACGTCGTGGCCGTCAACCCGGGCCAGGTCGCCAAGCAGTCCACCACAGGCGCCTACGCCTCCATCTCCGTCAACCCGCTCCCGCCCTCCTCCACCACCACCACCACCACCACCACCACCACCGCCGCCGACGGCCTCGTGCCCCACCGCGCATGGGACCGCACCCGTGTTGACATCATCAAGCTCTGATCTATTGATCTATAGCTCGCCCCTCATCTGCACGGATCGTCGCCGCCTCGACTCTCTTGTTTTTCCTGGGGGCCCTGCCCCCAGACCCCCGTAGCAACCGCTTCGCGGTTGAATTATAGGTTTTGTCAATGTCGAGTCAACTGCGAAGCAGTTGCTACGAGCGTCTTAACCCCAGCAATGCATCATACCCTGCTTAATGACCATGGTCTGTCCTTTTTTTTTCCTGGGGGCGCTGCCCCCAGACCCCCGTAGCAACCGCTTCGCGGTTGAATTATAGGAGTTTTGTTAATGTCGAGCTCAACTGCGAAGCAGTTGCTACGGGGGTCTGGGGGCAGCGCCCCCAGGAAAAAAAAAAAAGACAGCGCAGTTACAAGCTGTTTTCTTCGGGAAAGCTGTAACCAGCGTCGCAGCGGGAATCACCGCCAGCGAAATCCACTGCGAAGCAGTTGCTACGGGGGTCTTGTGGCAGCATCGCGGCCATTCACACGCACGGTAACAGGACCAATAAATATATTCCAGGACTTAATAATGCTATCATAAACAAATCGTGACGTTGCGGCGGTTCATATCTCGTGAGGGGTGAATGCATGACCACGCGGGTTTATGCAAGCCATTGGTGTGGGGGCCTAATGCTGACCGTCGCGGAGCGCCTCTAGAGGTTAGCCATACTGCAACAACTAATGTCTATTTTGCAAGTTCCGGGGGGAGGGAGGGGGGGGTTCCGCCCCCAGACCCCCGTAGCAGTCGCTTCGCGACTGGAATCGACACCATCTCGGAATCAACTGCGAAGCAGTTGCTACGGGGGTCTGGGGGGTGGAACCCCCAGGAACAGAAAAAACGGCTCCTAAACCAACTGCGAAACAGTTGCTACGGGGTCTGGGGTGGAACCCAGGAAACCCGGAAAAACAAGCAGGGTCCTTGCTGAAATTTCAAAAGGCGCCCAACTTACTGTGCTGCTCGATAGAGGACTTGGCCGGCATGATGAACGGAGCCGTTAGGCCCAGGGCGACGTACGCGAGCATGAGCGTGCTCGACTTGGATGGCCGGGCGGCGCGAAGTGCGGTGCTGTAGAGACGAACAGAGACGGCGTGCATTGCGAGTGTAGTGGAGACAAGACAGAGAACGAACAGGAACTGTGAGCCGGATCCTCGAGGTCCTTGGATATTAAATATATATATACATGTGCTGGCTGACCCTGCGTGTGCACGGCTGCAAATAACAGTAGCACCACGCAGGTATTGCGGCTCATCAGTCGACCATCACACCATATCATGTACGGTGTGCGTGTGTTTTCTGTGTGCCAACACACGCCGGGCAGATCCCCCGCGCGGCTCGCGCAAGCTACAATTGCGGCCCGGACGTCGTGAAGCTCGTATGCCTAGCCGTTGCTCTGAGTGTTGTGGAATGCTGCCGTCCCACTCCTAAACTTCTGGCTGCAATCGGCTACATGGACGTCAATTGACCCCTCCTCGGTCCCGTCTGGCTACAAGGGCCCTGACAGACCACTTTGGTCTCCCCCTCCTTCTCTGCCGATCATTACTACTACGCCTTTGCCCTCGCGGAAAATACAGCCACCACCGCCAACGTATTACCGGGGACCACAGCTTATTTGGATCTGCGGGTATTACCAGGTCATGCGCGCCTCGAGTGCGGAAATACAACAATAGCAAGGCCGGCCGCCCGATCTCAGCGACCCTGTGATCATGTCCCGTCAGATCGTTCCGCTTTCCTTTCTCCTGGGGGTTCCACCCCCAGACCCCCGTAGCAACTGCTTCGCAGTTGAATCAGAGGTTCTTTTGGAATAGTATGAATTGAGCCCAACTGCGAAGCACTTGCTACGGGGGTCTGGGGGTGGAACCCCCAGGAGAAACAAAACGCCGATGCGACCGCCCCAACCCGCGTGCGCACGATGCTTGCGTGCTAACCGAGCCAAATTATGTAGTTGGGGGGCCACCCATCGGGTCGCGTGCAGCGGAAGTACAAAATACCGCCAACTGGGCACGCCCAACTATAGAGTTTAGCCCGTGCGTCAGCTGAGGGGCGTATACACTAGCGTACGGTGTTGGGTCCGTGGGCGGTCAGCTGTCTGACTACTACAGGTATGCTATTACGGGCAACTGGGCGCGCCAAGGCGTGGTGGGCAGTTTATGCGCGCTGTGTTCAAGTTGGAAACTATAACAAGCATGACATACCAAAACACGTTTCAAACACGCTTTTCTTTTCTCTATATGGTTGCTGGCTATTGCCGTGTGTGTGGCCCTGGTCTCTACTGCGCTCGCGTCTGCAGTCGTGGCTGGGTCGGGTCCCTAGTCCACGAGTCTGGACAATGGGCCCCATTGTGCCTGGCTGCAACCATGGCAACGGACACCACCACACCCCCAATCAGCCGCGCCGTCGCGTCCGTCGTACGGAGTGCCAGCACCAGCAAAACGGTGCAAGGTACGAGACCAGCCTTGTCTCGGTCTGCCGGTCCCTAGCATTAGATCCGGCGCGCGATAATCAGTAGATCTGTGCATGCCGAGCCGTTCTCGTCTGCCAGTTTCTCTTTGAGAGCAATGCTTGCATTCCGAGTGACGAGCGTTGGCAAGCACGCTAAACGGGTGCCTGCGTGTCCATCGGGGGCTTCCATTGCCCATTATTGCGTAGTGCTTGCGTCTGTCAGCCCACACAGCCCGCAGGGGCGTTTGACAGCAATGCGTAGGCACGCATTCTGTTTTGTGAGGAACGACGCAAACAACCTGTCTCGCGGCGTTTTCTTTTCCTGGGGGCGCTGCCCCCAGACCCCCGTAGCAACTGCTTCGCAGTTGAGAGCAGGCCGAGTGGGTGGAGTGTCGTGACGAATGCTAGGAGCACCTGCAGAAATGAAGTGTGGGACGAATTGTTGTTTTTTCTTTCCTGGGGGCGCTGCCCCCAGACCCCCGTAGCAACTGCTTCGCAGTTGAGAGCAGGCCGAGTGGGCGGAGTGTCGTGACGAGTTCCAGGAGCACCGTGGAACGAATTGAACGTTCTGTGCATAGCCAGCCCGATTTCAACTGCGAAGCAGTTGCTACGGGGGTCTGGGGGCAGCGCCCCCAGGGAAAAACAAAAAGACAACGGAAGAACAACGTCGGCTAGACACCGCGCCTGACAGCGGCCTGGAGGACATAGTCGCCGCTGGCAATGAGGAAGGTTTCTTCGTCGTCGCGCGTGCGGACGCGCACGAGGCGGTATGGGCTGTCGGGGCCTGCCGAGGGCCCGCCGTGGGACGCCGAAGTTGCGAGTTGGAGTAGGTCTAGTGCTGTCTGCGCCTGCGACGCGGGGTCTTTGTAGCCATTGACCGCGACTACCTGGCTGTCCTTTGCGGCTACGACCATGTACGCGCGAACATTTTCCTTGGTGACGCCGTAAGGGCCGAGGGCCTGTTCAATTTGGTCGAGGGACATGCTGGTTATTTGCTAGTTCCGTGGTGGAGGGGTATGTCATGTTTTGTGTGGTGTTTTGGATCTGGTCTGAAATGTGACGATGCGCCAGCCGTGCCATACTGCTACCTGCCTATAATAATACACATAAACCCACTTTGCACCATCGGGTCAACCGTCTCCGGCTCCACCAGCCATTTTTGCAGGCCAAAAAGTTCTTTCCAAAATCAAATACCACCATCCCAACTGCGGAGCAGTTGCAACACGGGGCTGGGGACAGCGTCCCCAGGAAAAAGAAAAATAACCGCACGCCGACGAAACCAGGGCAAGGTCGTAACTAGCAGTAATAATACGATGCGGAAACGTCTGTTTAGGACACTGCTGCAGCCAGCAGGACAACCAATGTGGAAGAGCAGCCAGCCGGCCCAGGGGTCGCGGCCACAGAGGACCGCTGGACGGGCGGACGGGCGCGAGACGCGCCTGAAAATGCGGAGGACGGCCGCCGGAGGAACGGCAACGGCGTCGTCGGACGAAATGCGCGAGGTCCTGAGTAGCGGGGACATATTGCCGCCGCTGGA
The DNA here is from genome assembly GCA_024734315.1 of Tardiomyces blankii. Classification (NCBI taxonomy): domain Eukaryota; kingdom Fungi; phylum Ascomycota; class Dipodascomycetes; order Dipodascales; family Trichomonascaceae; genus Tardiomyces; species Tardiomyces blankii. The sequence continues at coordinate 1,603,423 of JANSJT010000035.1, forward strand.
TCCGCGCGACTTTGAAGAGCTGACGACGCCAGTCGAGATCAGCGAGGAGGTCAGACACAGAGAGGAGGGCGAGCACGCCGTCCGCGAGCGTCTCGCGGCCGCCTACCGCGACCTGGCTCTCCAAGCCGATCCGGGCATGCAGGCACTCGTTCGCGATGCAAACCTCGATCTCGCGTGGAGTCTGTCCCAGGACAGCTGGCAGTTTGCTTCCAAGTAGTGCTCTCCGTGAGGGCCGCCTTGTGGGGCTTCGTTGTCCTGGGGGTTCCACCCCCAGATCCCCGAAGCAACTGCTTCGCAGTTGGATTCTAGGTATGCCGGTTGTTTTCACTACGAGCCAAGCTGTCAATGGTCGGATCAGCTGTCGGGTCCCTCACCAAGAAGCCGCCCGAGTGAGTGCCGCCTTGTGGGGCTTCTTTTTCCTGGGGGTTCCACCCCCAGACCCCCGAATCAACTGCTTCGCAGTTGAATTCTAGGTATGCCGGCTTGTTATCACTGCGAGCCAAGTCAGTTGTCGGATCAGCTGGCATGTCCGTTATCAAAACGCCCGAGCTCAACTGCGAAGCAGTTGCTACGGGGGTCTGGGGTGGAACCCCCAGGAAAACGCCATCACGGCCTGTTACAGAACTGGCATCTGCACGACGCTGCTACGAACGAGACCGAACCAGGAACCAGCTACGGGCACATGCATCATTAACTAGCATTTCATTAGCAAATAAGCGGGTATCATGCAAAAGGAACCAAATCTCCACCTCCAAGCGGTTGCCCCAGAGGTTTGGAGACAACCCGCCAGGAGTAAAAACAAACAAAAAATGCAAGACCTCAACCGCGAAGCGGTTGCTACGGGGGTCTGGGGGCAGAGCCCCCAGGAAAAAAAAGGAAAAATGCAAACAGCTACCGCCGTCGCACAATGACAGACGAGTTGCTGGGAATCGAGGTGCTAGATGCGGCGTCGGTGAGGACCTCTTCGGGGACCGAGCCAGTCGTCTGTTGCGTCTGCTGGGGCGAAAGCGTCGAGATGGGAACGAGAATGGACGACGTGTAGCGCGAGACGGGCGGCCGAGAACTCGAGGCATGGGCAAGCGCGAGGTACGGCGACTGGGCGCCACCCATGGCCCACGAGCTGTCGCGCGAATGCGTCCGCGAAAACGAGTACGCCGAGTCGAGCGCCATCAGGCCCGGCGACGTCTCGCCGCCAGTAGACGCCTTGCGCGACGCCGGGCCCGTCGGCGGGCTCGTCGGCGGGCCGCCAGTCATAAGCGGCGAGAGCCCTCCGCCGACAACAGACCCCTCGGGCCCACGCATCATGTATAGGAGCTGCGACGCCGCGGCCGCAAAGTTGTTAAAGTCTGCTTCGCCAATGGCACAGCCCCGGAACCGAAGCCGCTCGTAGTATGTCACAAACGCATTTGCGTTGTCTTCGTTCTCTACAAGTCGCGCCTCCAACAGCAGACCAATATACTCGCGCATCGGCATGCCCGGAGGCCGCACAAGCGACGGCCTTAGGCCACGCGCCTTGGCCTCGACGAGCGAGCTCGCCGTCACAACCACTTCCTCGTAAGGCGCGTTGAAGTCGGTGTCGGCAATGTACCGCGGGTTCGGCAGGCCTGTGTGGCTAATGCGCTCCTTGGGCGCCGTGTCGCGCACAATCTGCGCGCACCGCTCCTTCTCCGACTTTATAAGACGCGCCATCTCTCGCGGCACGTCGGAGGGGCGCACAGTGTACTGCCGCGGGATATCAAGCAACCAGCGGCGCACCTTCCAGATACGCACAAGATACATGACAGCAGCAACGGCGCCAGCAAACGCATACGCACACAGAATAATGATCACGTCCCAAAACTGACCTGTCGACTGCGATTGCTGGATCGTGTCAATGGGCGTCACCGCCAGCAGCGCCAGAAAGCAGCTCACCAGCACCACTAGCGACGCATTGTACAGGTACCACTGCCACGGGTGTTTCTGCCGCGGTTTCAGCTTTAGTTTCAGACGCATTGCTATCGGTTTGGCCCTGTCATTTGCGGTTGTGTGCTATGATGGTACTGGTGGTGGCCAAACACTGGCCATATTTGACAGTGTGTTTATGTATCGTCAGTAACAGACATTATCATATAGAGGTTCGACACTGGGGCGTTGTCTTCCTTTTCCTGGGGGCGCTGCCCCCAGACCCCCGTAGCAACTGCTTCGCAGTTGAATAATGGCCAAAAAAAAAACGCGATCAACCGCGAAGCGGTTGCTACGGCGATCTGGGGGCAGCGCCCCCAGGAAAAACAAAAAAAAAAAAAACCAGAGAACCAAACAATATAAGGTGGTAATGCAACAATATGGAAAAACTAAATGTATGACCCGTATCTGTCCTCCCGCGAGTGGTCCATAGTGCGGGAAGTCTTCATAGGCCAGCTTGCTCTTGGCCGCAACTGATCCAAAAAAGACGTGGAAATGGGTCCTGTCTGGATTGAAGAACGGCCGCGAGCAACCGGGCGACATGCGCCAGTGCTCGCTTTTTGCAGCGGGCAGCTGGCCACACAACCTCATTATATGTTTGTGCAGTGGTGGGGCCCTTGCCCTGACACCAAGGCTCGAGAAAATCACCACTGCCAAACAGGCAGACAAGACACCGCTACAGAGACCTGAAGCCAGTATCTCTTGGAGAAATAACGAGAAAAAAAAAAAACCAAAACCAAACTACAAACTACAAACAGATCATCAGCGATTAACGTAATTCTTTTTTTCGTGTCACCTCATCCTAATATATAACAAATACAGCGCACGCTCCACAACAAAGCATGCCAAGGATGCGAGCGAGGCGATCAGAGACGACGACCTCTGCGACCACCCTTTCGTCGGGTCGAGTCGGACGGGACCGGGGTGACGTCCTCAATGCGGCCAATCTTGATACCCGAGCGGGCGAGGGCGCGGAGAGCGGCCTGGGCACCAGGGCCGGGGGTCTTGGTGCCGGTACCACCAGTGGCACGGATCTTGAAGTGGAGGGCGTTGATGCCAACCTCCTTGCAGCGGGCAGCAACGTCCTGGGCGGCAAGCATGGCGGCGTAGGGCGACGACTCGTCGTGGTCGGCCTTGACCTTCATACCACCAGTGACACGCGAGATGGTCTCACGGCCCGAGAGATCGGTGACGTGGACGAAAGTATCGTTGAACGAGGCGAAGATGCGGGCAACGCCAAAGACAAGCTCGCCCTCGCGGGTCTGCAGGCCAAGGGTAACGTTCTCTGAATGTTAGTTTCGGGGTGTTTGTGTAGGTGGTTTTGTTTAAATAGTGCATTTTGCACATGGCGGTGACGACATGCCATCCAACACAGTTCCAAACAAAGTAATCCAATCGTCATGTTCACGCGTGCCGTTGCGTACTTTGCAGTGGCGAGACAAGTTCAACAACGTCTCCTTCAGCACTCCGCTAGCGACCGTGGCCACACAACATTGACTGCTGGCGGCGAAATTCAGCAGTATTATCGCAATTCAAAACAAAAATCCAATCCTCTTGTCTTCCTAGACGCTCTCTCGCAGCAAAAACATACCAGTCTTGGGGGCCATGATGCGATGTGTTGACGGTGTCAGAGCGGTGAGCCGACAAGTCGAAAGAAATCTTGAGTGGGGACGATTCGGGCTACTAGGGTTGTGCCCTATATTACTTCCCAAAGAGGCAATAGGTTCGGACTGACGTACGACGGCCAGCACTGTAGTTTGTAGAAAGTCGGCCATAATTTGGCCCCAATTAGACGTTTTCCTGTGTTTTGACCAGTTTACTCCTTGTACTCGGTCTAAAACGGCTCAGTCCTGCTTCAACGGCCCCTAGTCGCGCCGCTGACGCCCGTCGCGAGAGCAGTCACACCACCACCAGCAATACCATTTACAGTAATAAGTGGGCAAGGGTCCTTTGTCCCGACACTCTTGAATTTTAGTGTATAGACTCGGCGAACACTTGGAACCGTTTCCAGACACCAACAATGCCGGTAAGTTTGGCAAAACATGGTATTTCAGCCGCCAGCTGTGTTGTGTGCGAATATTTTGCGTCGGTTGTGAAGTCATCGTCTTGCTTTGGAGCATGTGGACTCGGTATTTGGCACGGAAAAGGCGGGTTCGCCGTAATGTGATGAGATTGTCTATGGAAATGTCTTTGTCGGTTCCAGCACATATCGGCCGTCGTTCTATGCCGTTCCATGCCTTTCCTAGTTGTTCCTTGTCGAGCGTCTGATCGCATAAACTTGTGCACCAGCTTTGGCACCGTGCCTCAAACAAGCACTAACTCCAGTCCCACAAGTCTTTCCGGACTAAGGTCAAGCTCGCCAAGGCCCAGAAGCAGAACCGTTCGCTTCCCCAGTGGTTCCGTTTCAAGACCAACAACACCATCCGGTATGTTATAACCGATTTTTATCGCTGTCTTTTCTGAACACTCGCTAACTCCAGATACAACATGAAGCGACGGCACTGGAAGCGCACCAAGCTTAACATCTAATTGACTTGCAACGTTGTTGGGTGTAGCTCGCGCATAATAATGTACATGCTGATGTAAAAATGTAGTCTTTTGGCACATGCTTTATGCCTTCTTTTTTTTGCGTAGTTGATTTTGTCGGCCTGTGTATGTGATTTTTGGGTAGTAACTTACTGGGTTTGCGGGTTTGCTAGGTAATGGTGCCAGGCCGCGTGTCAAAGCATGTTTGCCCAGAAATATGCATGACGAAACATGTTTAATACAAGCGCAACGTCGTAGTACTTTTGCCAACAATGCCGTACGGTGCCGGCTCTGAAGAGGCTCTGGGTTTCATTATCAGTGCGTACGAAGCTATAAAGCAGATCCCGTATGGCAAAGTAACGACATACGGTACGTTGACCTCGTAGGTAAAGAAGTTCCAAAAGGGTCCCTTTCTCTCAACTGCGAAGCAGTTGCTTTGGGGATCTTGGAGCGGAACCCCCAGGGAAAGAAAATCAGACTCCGGAGCCCGTCTGGGACGCAATTGGAAGTCAAGAACTAACAAAAGGACACATTGCATACCTAATTGGAGCGCCAGCAAACTCACGCCAAGTAGGGAACGCCCTCAAGCACCTGCCGCGCCCACCAGAGGATGAGGAGGACGAGACCCTTCGCGATTACGACTACAACGCCAATACTGTGCCGTGGTGGCGCGTCATCAATGCTTCTGGGCGCATTTCGAACGTGAATATCCGTCGCGGACATGTCACAAAGCTACGCGAGGAGATCCCAGACACCACCGACGACGGCAAGGTCGACCTCCGCCAGCACGGGTGGTTTCCCGAAGAGATTGACCTGTGACGACAGGCTTTCTGTGCCGTCGGGAGGACATGGCGTGTTGACTTGGTTCCCTGGGGGTGCTGACCCCAGACCCCCGTAGCAACTGCTTCGCAGTTGAATTTCGGGCTCGTATCATTGAGACCCCAGGTTGTAGGAGCACAGGCCATGAGTCGAGATCAACTGCGAAGCAGTTGCTACGGGGGTCTGGGGGCAGCGCCCCCAGGAAAACAAACAACGCCACGAATGACATCAACTGCCAGGCAGAACGTGACGGAACGGCCAGATCGAGCCAGCGGCACGCAGAAATGCCATCATTAGGTGCTGTCAACATGAGACGCGTCGCACCCCGCACACGTGGTGAGAGACAGTATGTATATTAATATGAGCACATGTCATTGGGTGCATTTGGGTGCGGCGTTGCCCATCATCGCGGGGACTCAATAATTAAGTCCACGGTGAGAGGCGAGCCAATTTAGTAGATATACACCACGCACACGCGCTTTTTTCTTTTTTTTCGCACGCTTGCACACAGGACTAGTGCAAAAAGACGTGTAATTTGCTTTCGCCATTTATTTCTTACAAGCTCGCTACATTGCTCAACTTACAAACACACATTGCCAACACGAGATCAGACCCAAATCGCAACACCAACATTCAAGTGCCGGAAATCTAAACCAATATGTCTCTCGTTTAACTGCGCGCTGTAGGAACGGCCTGGGACGCAAAGAGACTGAACAGAGAATACCTGCAGCGTAAGCAGTATCAAACAGCCAACAAACAACAACGATACAATGAGTCTGGGAACCTCGGTGGAGAGCCGATCTGGTGACTTTGGTGGCGGTGTCGCCAGGACGCCCGACAGGACGGCTGGCAGCGTTCCGCGCCATGGTAGCAGCAGCGGCCGCGGAGGCGGTCGCGGGAGCGTGAGCGGACTCAAATCAACCTTGTCGGTATCGTCGAGCCGCGCCCAGATCGAGGATTATGTTCGCGGCCTGTCCAAGCAGGAGGTGAACCGGCGAGACATTTTTGGGCGCACGCTGCTTCATCTGGCGGCGACAAGCGGCCGGGCCGATGTTGTGGCGGCTCTGCTCGAGCACCACCACGTCGACTTGGTGGCTGGCGACTACGAGAGCGGATGGTCAGCGCTCCACCGCGCACTGGCGGCTGGCAGTCTGTCAGCCGGCATGCTGTTACTGGCCAAGGGTGGCGCCGGCGCGATCCGCACCAAGGACCGCGCGCGCGAGACGCCGTTTGAGGTCATGTCGGCGATGTTGGCGACGCAGCCGACCCCGTGGCAGCGTCGCGGCACCGAGCTGTTTATGTTTGGATCTAATGCCAACCACAACCTGGGTTTTGCTGACCACGACGACCGCGCGCACCCCGAGATTGCGCGCCTCGAGCCGCGCCCGGGCGCCACCGTGTTTGAGCGCCATCGCATTGCCGACGTCCGCATTTCCAAGCTGCACACAGCCGTCATCACCGCCGGCGGTCGCGGGAACTTGTACGTGTGCGGGTTTGCGCGCGGCGGGCGACTCGGGCTCGGCAAGGTGCAGGAGCGGCCCGCCCAGTTCACATTTGCCCGTGTCGGGGGTGCCCTCGACCGGGAGCGCGTCATTGATGTGGCCGTCGGCGTCGACCACACGATCGCCATCACCGACGACGGCGAGTGCTTTACGTGGGGCGCCAACGCGGCCGGTCAGCTGGGCCTGCCCGGGTCCGCCAACGTGTACGAACCGCGCAAAGTGCTCGGCGAGCTCCGGCGCAAGCCGCTTATTGGCTGCGCCGCGTCCAACGTCCACTCGGTCGCATTCACGGCCGACGAGCTCTATACGTGGGGCAAGAACGCTGGCCAGCTTGGGTATCTGTCGGACTATGCAACCGGCAGCTCGGGGTTTGGCGAGCAGGACGACGGCAAGGCCATTTACGAGACGGCGCCCCGCAAAGTCCTGTACGCATTTCCCGACCATATCGAGATGGTGCGGGCCACTGATATCGCGACAATTGTGCTGTTTGCAAACCACGAGGTCTGGGTGCTCATGAATGGCGGCTACTTTCGTGTGTCATTCCCGCTCGAAGCACGCCGCTCCGATAACTTTGACGCGTACCAGTTCCACAAGCAGCCTGCATACGTGACAAAGATCGCCGCGACAGCATCGGGCGCCGTCTGTGCGCTCATGAGCGACGGAACAGTGTTTGGGTTCACGTTGGCTCCGCTCGCGCGCGCGTCGCTCCGCCCCAGCCAGCTCGCAAAGCAGCTACAGGTCTCTACAGTGTGGGTCGGCCGCAACAAGCACCTCCGTGCCGTGGATGTCGACGTCGGTGACGACGGAGCGTTTATCCTGTGTACAGAGTCTGGCGGCGTGTGGAGGCGTGTTGCCCGCGGCAAGAACAAGAGCTCTAAGAGCAACAAGGAGTTCAAGTTTGAACGCGTCCCGCTCATCAACCGTGTGCATCAGGTGCGGTGCGACTCGCAATTCCAGGCGTTTGCGGCAATCCGCACCGACATTGAGCTCCAGCCCATTGCCGTCACGACAGCGTCCGTTGCCGACGACCTCCACTACCTTGCGCCATTTGTGGCCGGCGAGCACAGCCACCCCATGTTCCGCTGGGACGAAACGACGCCCCGCGAGCCTCTAGTTTTTTCGCGGCCGGGCACTCTGCACTCTGGCGCTGTCGTCAAAGGTCTCGGCATCGACGAGGACGTGCCGCAGCCTTCGGGAGTGCCGGAATACGACGGCATCAACGCGTGGCTTGCCAGCGCGACCGAGGAGGCACTGGCAGAGGACCTGCGCGCGCGTCCCCCATCGTCTCCTGACCACGATCTCGCCATCGTCGCCGAGACCGTCCGCATGTGTGTTCACTCGTGCGTCTTACGGGCCAGAGTGCCGAACCTTGTGCCGCTCATTGACGGCGCGGTTCCAGACATTACGACCCGCAGTGGCGCCCGCATCACAGCGGACACTACAGGGCTGCACTTTTTTGGATTTCGCCTCACTACCGTTATTGCGTTCATCTATTACGTCTACACGGACTTTTCGCTCAAACCGTGGGGCACGTTCGCTAGAAACGTACCCAAGCACCTACTCGAGGCTAAAAAAGAGCTCGAAGATCTCAAATCGACTCTCGGCCTCGACAACCTGTGGACAGAGGTCTACCGCGACGCGTCGGCGCGCCGAGACCTCAACGGCGATCTTGTTGCACTAATAGACGACGAGACAACGGCCGACGCAATCATCCATCTCGCTGACGACAAGGTCGCGTATGCACACACCTTCATTCTCAAAGCACGATCCGACTTTTTCGAGACTCTGCTCAAAGAAGACTGGTCCCGTGACCGCTACCACGACGGCAAAGTCCACATCTACCTGTCAGAGATTGAGTCGTCTCACTTCAGAGTTGTGCTTCGTCATCTCTACGGCGACAGTATAACCGACCCTTTTGGCAGGACGTTTGAGACGCCCAAGGCTGCTATTCGGTTTATCCTCGATGTGCTAGCGGCCGCAGACTATTTGCTCCTTTACAAGCTAGAGGAAATCTGTCAAAGCGCTCTGCTCGAGTTTGGTATGTTTCTCTTGTGTCAACTGTGAAGCAGCTACCACAGGTCCCCAGACTAACTCCAGTTAATGTCAAGAACGCCGGATGGCTGTTGAATGAAATCTCAAACTACTCGCAATTGCAGCTACGATCACGATTATTGTTTTACCTGTGCCAGAACATGGAATGCATTCTGGAAAACGGGTTCCTCTACAATCTGGATGACTGCGTCATTGCAGACATTGAAGAGGCAATGAAGGCCGCGTCCGGGAGCATCGTGCCACCAGAATCGCGGTGGAACAAGGGACAGGTGCTGTTTGACTTTATCAATGACAGCCAGGAGCACGACGAGGCGGTCACCGCGCGAGTCCCGATCCTCGGAATCAAGGCCGACAGGGGCGGATTCAGCATGATGAACACAAAGCTCGTTTCCACTACAACACCAGACAAAACGGACAAGGGCGACGACGACGGCGTGTTTGTGCTAGATATGGATGATTCTGGACCGGCTAAGCCTCTGCCCAAGAAGGACACCCCTCAGTCTAAAGAGCGGACGGCGTCTGTTTCTGCCTCGAGCCCGTGGGTGACAAGCTCGCAGCCGAAAATGTCGACGTCGCCGACTGTGAGCCCGTGGACAGTCGTCAAGTCAAAGAACTCGCCATCAACATCGCGCGTCGGATCCTTTACAGACAGCCCGTTGTCGTCGACGCCGTCCAAAGACAGTCCCTGGACATCTTCAAACCCGTCACCGAAGCTCGGCGCTGGCCCGTTCCAAGTCGAGGGCAAGCGTCGGCTGTCGTCGCACTCCGGGTCGCGAAGTGAAGCATCCAAATTGAGCTCGATGCTGGCAGCAGGTAAGCCGCCTGTGTCAACTCCAACCCGGCAATCGGCTGCAACTGCGGGCGCTTCGACTGCTAGCCAGTTGTCATCACCTACTCCTTCGGCTAACATGTCGTTTATAGCTCCTGTCGTCAAGGAAGTCCAGCCCAAGCTTTCACAGAAGGAGCGTCGGCGTCTCCAACGTGCTGGCAAGCAGCCAGAGCAACAGCCTGGTCAGCCAACAGGTGGACTCGCGGGTTCAAGTGTCTCGGGCCCTTGGAAAATTAGTAGCCCGACAACCGCAGCAGCCGAGTCGCCCTTTGCTGCCTACAAGAACGGCTCACAGAAGACCAAGGCTCAGGCCAAACGTCCAGAAGTTTACCAGCCAACAATGGCAGACATTATCCGCCAGGAGCAGCGCGATCTCCAGGAGCAGCAACGGCACGCTAACAAGACGCTAAAGGAGATCCAGCAGGAGGAAGAGTTCAACAAATGGTGGGCTGCCGAGGCGAAGCGCGAGGCCGAGCGTCAGAAGGCGGCTGAAGCAGCCGCCAATGCACCGCGGGCCAACCCGAGCAAGCCAAAGCGCTCCAGACATCCCCGCCGGGGCCATGATAAGCCCGGCCCATCCAAACCGCGCGACAAGGTCGCGGTCGACATTGGCTAACACGTTTATGTAAATAGATAATATGATAGCATCATCTTGAGGCCTACGCTAGTGACAAAACTCAGGGTCTAGCCTCTGTTATGGAGAGCTTGTTTAGTCTGTTATGTAATGCTACGAAACAATCTGACTGAACCTTGTCAATAGAGCATCAAAAAATTATATGTACCCTCTCGATTTCGTTGCAGTTTCCATTACAACTTCATTCATTCAAACCCCACTGGCATTGTGCCGATAGGTTCGGCACAAATTTCAAGTGTGAGATGCGAAAAAACGCTTCGCCAGGTTGAAGAAATGGGCCACACATAGTGGTACTATTAGGAAGAGCGACTCAATTTTGTGGATGAACGGCCTGCATTCCGGTTTTGAAGCGTCGTCTTCAGTCTCAGCCTCGATAACGTGATATGAACAGGTCAATTCAACACCCCTATAATTTCCACTACAGGGCTTTCAAAGGTTTATTCGGCCTCGAGGCAATGATCCTCTGCGTAGTGGGTCAGGAGCCTGCGACCCGAGAGTCGAGAGAATGTTTCCCCAAGTTCGAGAAACGTACCATAGGCTGTCAGATATTCGCCAGGGCGTAGTTCCCATCGACATTCGAATCGTCCATCCAGCACAGATCGTGGCATGTACCCCACCTCGCCGTCCATGGTTCTAAAGTAATATGCTTGTTCAGGTTTATCGGCGCCTGTAAACAGGTGGTATCCGGATTCGACCGCAAGGACAGAACTACCACTTCGAAACCAATACGACATTCCCCCCAGATAGTCCAATGCATTCGTTGAGCCATCATCGTGTGGTTCTTTCAGTTGCATGATAAATCCGACACGTGAACCGAAATGTGCATCTCTTGCGGGCCGCAACCCGCTGACTGGCAAGTTGTTGCCCAAAATATGCCCTGCCAAGGGAGTTTTACAGAGTTTGTTGATAGCCTCGCGCAATTCGACCGCATTGGTTACATTTGCCATACTCTCGCCAAACGAGACGCGGTTCATAAAGACTTCTGAGATTCCAGGTGTATCGTTTGGGGCTCGTGACTCGCTTGTACCGGGGCTCGCAATTGGTGTCTCGAAATGGCCGTAATCCTGCTCTACTTGGTTGTCGCTGGCGTAACGGCGGGGTGGCTCCAGCTCGTCACCTAGCCGCCAAGATCGGGATGATTCGTCATCGCTACGTACCTGCTGGAGCACAAATCGAATTAATGCATCGCTCCCGTAGTTCGCTGGCAGGACGTTGTAAAACTGTTCTGATATTGCAGTAATATCGGGTGTCAGACTAGGGCACTCGCTGGTGTCAATAACGGCCTTTTGTCGGAAATCAATCACAACTTGGCGCCCGTCGTTGGTGGTAACACGAATAACACCATGTGGGGCGGCGCAAGGCTCAATTTTGATCGAAGTGTATGTTGCAATGTCGCGAAGAACGTGCAGTGATGCGCTAGCTTCACGTCTACGCATGTCGGTCCAACCGTGTGTCTTTATATAGTGCTGAAAAAGTTGGTTGACAGCTTTGCTTAGTTCTTTACTTGTTCCTTCGGACAATATCGTGCGCTCCACAGCAGCAGCAGCTGGTATTCTGAGATGGTAGTTTAGCCTCTCCGGATTTGATTTGACATCGTCGGCAGCCTCCAAGTAGGCCTCCTTGGCATCCCACATGTCCAGGGCGTCCCATTTGTGGCTCCCCGCAACAGTGGCACCATCCCAGACGTCACACAACAAGTCTATAGCAAGAACATGTCGGCATAAGACAAATAATTCTGCAGCGTCGGATCCATCCCGCCACGAAAAGCCTCGGAATGCACAAGCGTCGCCGTCCCATGTCAGAGCACGCAGTCTGTACCTGTTCTGCAAGTATTGCCAGCTTCCACCCGAGGTAACCTCTCCAGTGTACAAGTGGTACCTCTCCGGGCCACTGTCCGACCATTTTCGAGCAATATCAGAGAAAGTTCGCGAGTACCACACGTCTGCAGGGGGGCTGACACGTCCCCACCAGAACAGGGCTCCCTGAGGAGTGTAGCACAAAGCCAAGCGATTCAATGTCCCAGCGGCATACTTGTTACAGACTGTGGCCACACTGTGCTTGGCCCACGATGCCAGGCGATGGCGTTTGTTGCCAACCACTTCCTTCCAGTACCAGTCTTCAAATGCTAGACACTTGAGAACAAAGTCCCGGCAGGTTTCGCAGTGCTGACTCAAGGCGCCAGTTCGACCAAGATAGCAGCTCCAGCACTGCCCATCGTCGCCACAAGTTTTCTTGCTGCGTAGCAGACCGCAGCTTTCGGCATGTGCTGCCAATGGCTCTGATGTCATGCGGCCCTGTATACGAAAAGATCAGAATCAGTACGTCATAAGGGCAGTCGCACATTGTACGCCCTCGCGGTCGTTTTCCATTCGCATTCGAATACGCAGATGGCTCCATTTCGTCCATGGCTTTGTGCAGGCCACATCGCAGTAAGGAGACGTTTGTCAGGAGCGTTCCTTTAGTCCAGAAATGGAAACTCGTGCGGCGGGGTAGATAAGCTTAACTATCAGCCGTGCGCGTTTGCGGTGTGTCCATGGTGCGACAATACCCAGTGTCGATGTAAATTTAGCGCTCATAAACGAGTCAGAGAATTTTTCGTGTTCTCGCCTCGTAGAATGTATCGTCTCGGTAGGTCTCCTTTCTTGTTTCCGACGGTTCGTTTATATGGTAAGAATTCTTCGCCCGTATAGTCTTATGGAGATAGCTGTCGAATCATTACTGCGTCCCAGGCGTGTTTCCATCAAAAGGACGAAACACATTCATCCTGCGATCAGCGCTACTAATCAACGCGACCCCATTTTCTACTCTCTGTGCAAGTACATAGGAAATATCCGCTATGCTCGTCCCGCGATGTTTGTCCTCCTCGTAATGCGCCACAAACCCCGGCCCGAGAGGTGTGAAAACGTGTAGTCGAGTTCAACAAAAACCGCAAAAGTGGTGGATATATCCCCACGACGCAGTTACCATTGAATATCGAACTGGTCGTTGACCTTAGACAACGGCACATACCCGCCGCAGTTCGGTTCAACTTTGAACTAACAGGCATGCTCTGGCTTGCGGGCTTGCCTCAACCAGTGTCTTGCCCACACCACTGCCAGAGCAGGTTCACACTCAGCACGCGGGGGCACGAACGGCTCCCATTGTTCAGAAATGAAAGCCGGCTTTTTCCTGGGCCGCACACTAAACCCCACGTGCGGCCCGAACTGTGCTTCTCTCGGGCCGAAGAGTACTGGCTGATCTGACAGGGCCGCGTTCAATCGACGATTAAATTATGATCACTAGCTAAGGACAACCCATATTGTGAGCTGATGTGGTCCTTGCCGTTCGCATTCGTTCCCTAGTTGTATATGCCTCTTATCAACCGTCTATTCGAACGAGGCATAAATGTGTATCTCCCGGTATCAACCGCTTCGCGGTCGCAACGGGGTCTGGGGATGACCAGGAAAAAAAAAAAAGGCTCCTATTGTCAGAGACCAGCCAAATCTCGCATGGGGATGGCGTACCCGGCGGCATGGGCCACACCTCCTTCACAGTTGTTAACCACAACTACCAAATCGAGGGAATACTTCTGGAACTACGTGCTGACGGCGTTGCGGGTCGCGGATCTCGAATGTTGACGTCGGCCCACGATTTCTAAGTCTTATGTCCGGTGTCCGCCATTTTCATGCATGTTGCCGATCCCCGATTTCTAATGCTTATCTCCGATGTCCTCGCAGGTTGAGGCTGATTTCATATCCCGCTTGATATTCGATCAATACCACTGGAAATGACATAAAGTAGAACTGAAGGCCAGCAATAGTGCAAAACAGCAACTTTTCCGCTCTTTCGCGACACCTGGAACCTGTAGACCGTTTTGCCGTGTAACCTGCAGACATGCAGGACGACGATCCCTGCGTTAGGTCCGGCAATGTAATGAGATGGTGTCGTTGACAAGCAATTTAAACATCGCGGTTCCGCAAACAATTGCAAGTACCGCAAGGATCAAAAAATGCCGTCGCAACCTACTCAGCAGAGTGCTATCGTCTGGCCCGAGGGCTATCTCCCCGGCACGGCCGACAACTTCGTGTCCAACGAGATCATTGTCGCCGGTCTTACCGCTAAACAGATCTGGGACCAGCTCGTCGACACTCGTCTGTGGCCGACCTACTACAGCAATGCCAAGGACATTGTATTCAACGACGGAACTGGCCCTGTCCTGACCGACAAGGCGCGCTTTCGCTTCACCACCTTTGGATTCCCGGTCGAGTCCGAGGTGACTGAGTACGTCCCGCCGGCCGACGGTAAGGCGGCCCGCATTGCTTGGCACGGATGGGTCGACGGCGACGAGAAGTCGCGGCTTGACGTTATCCATGCCTGGCTCTTTGAGGATCTGCCGGGCAACCGCGTGCGCATTCTCACTCAGGAGACGCAGAACGGCGGCCCGGCCAAGGAACTTGCCGAGACCGTGCCGAATCCGATGATCAACGGCCACCAGGAGTGGATCACTGGTCTCGCCAAGTCGGCCCGCAACGCCCAGAAGGCCTAAACACGGCACAGATCTCGGAATGGGACGGTACATAATGCATAGACGACCGGAAAGTGAACTTAGAGATACCTAACTTTCCTTTTCCTGGGGGCGCTGCCCCCAGGCCCCCGTAGCAACTGCCTCGCAGTTGGGATGGGGCCAATGTGGAGATCAACCGCGAAGCGGTTGCTACGGGGGTCTGGGGGTGGAACCCCCAGGAAAAAAACAACGCGACGACTGCGACTTTAACCATATTAATATACCAGTACGGTATGCGCACAAAGTGTAAACCTCAGAACAACGCCTCTACAAAAGCTGGTGAAATTTCTTTTCTCTTGTCGTTCACTACACGACATAACTAGCAAGGGCCGTTGTACGTTGACCGTGTTTGGCGCCTGTCAAATTCAGTCGACATACAATGGCGCTCGCATGGGTAAGTGTCAATTGCAATAGCAGTGCTTGTTTTGATGATCCAACCATAAAAATCAAACTAGAGTTTGTGAAGCAATTTATGATCAGAAAATTAATCTGAACCATTTGCAACATGATTGGATGGTCGCCTCTAATAGTGGCAACCACTAACGTTAGATTTGAGCTCAATGTATCGAGGAACATTTTTGCTGGTGTGAAAATTCTCTCTACAAGGTATGTTACTTTGTGGTGATGCAAAGAATATAGTGATGACTACAAAACTAAAGCTGGAATTACTGGCAGACCCTACTGTGGTGAAAATAGTTTTGCTGCAACGGCTGAATATTCGCATTTCTACTTTGAGTTTTTTTTTTTTCTCTCGGGGAGTCACAACTAACAAAAGGTACTTACACACCCAAGTCTTTGCTTTGAAATGACGAACCATAGCACTGGGCACCGATATAGAATGAGTGACAGGCTTTAAGTGGGCCTAGAAAACCCACGCTACCGATCTCACATTTATTCCGCAACAGTGTTTGACCCCAAGTGGACAGCTGTTAACGCCAGAAAACTTGTAGTGGGAAGTTGTTCCTTCAACTTTTTTGTCCTAATACTCTACAGGTATGTCACTCCATAGTGGTTCTATGTTTTTTTACATGATGAGCCCTAGATGACGAGTCGTATTTCAGGATTCCTGATGCCGACAAACTTTTTTTTTTACCATTCATGCAACCTCTGAATGCTATTTTTATTGGTGCCTCTTGCAGTTGGAACTCATTGCTAACAAAAGATTGGCATGATAAACGTCTACATGCGCGACAATCTGCGTCGACTGCATCGGAGTCAGATGTAATGTCGACTGCGAAGCAGTTGGTGCAGATTGTACCAGAAGGTGGATGATGAATCACGAAAACAAAAGACAAGCATATGTCTGATTCTAGATGAAAAACTTCGTGTCTGACCCTTCTATCTGCAAGATGATATTGTAAGTTTGTTGCTTTTTTTCTTGTTCTTGTTTAACATGATGAATTTCCACTTCTCACGACGGTCGACATAGCCCGCTATACGTGGCATTGATGAGAATCGCCTGTGACTAGGCGTGGACCTGATATAACCTCTAAACAAGGTTCTGCGAGTATTTCTAAAGTCGACCGCTCTAACCGCAGGATAACATGACATTAGTTATCGCAAAGTACAATAGTCAGATAATATAGTATCGCATTAAAGCTTCATGGTCGTAGACTAGAACCAGAACAAGGCCAGCTCCAGGTTATACGTTTATCTATCAGAAAACGGGTATATTACATCCGTTGGTCATTTCATTAAGGGCTTGTGGGTGTGGTTGTGGCTGTGGCTGCGATTGTGTCGATGTCAAGCGTCATCCATTAGTGGCAGAATTGGAGGTGCCAGTTTAAACCTGCTCCTCGGCAAAGGCACTCTCAATCGGTTTCTCCATGAGAGCGGCGTGGCCAAGAATAGTAACACCAGACGCGCCAATAAGCCACAGGATCGTGCCGAGGGGCGACGCAAAGATACCAAGGGGCACGGCAACAATGAAAAGACCGGTGTACAGCGAAGAGGTGGGAATAGTCGAGCCCCACGGAAGCTGGAGGTCCTGGCCCTGAAGCGAGCCAATGGCGAACATGCCAACGACAACCAGCACAATGACAAACAAGAGGAGCAGGTTCGTCAACAGGCTGTAGATGGACAGGCACGCGAGGACGACGGCGTAGTTGGACGAAAAGTAGCCGAGGTTGAAGTTGATCCGCGACTGGGCCTCTCCCCAGCCGTTGGGGCGCGACATGCGCTTGAAGTCAAAGAAGTCGCGGACCGACTTGAGGTTGGCAAAACGCGACTGGAGAGCATTTCCCTCGCTCTGTGGTTAGAGGACTGTAGAGGCTATAAAGGCTGTAATAGGCAACTAGGCAGACAGAGTTCAATATTACACTGCACCAGAACCTGTAAGCGGTGTAAAAGGACATGTCATAGCGTCGTTATCGACCAAAAACGTATATCACACATACACTCAGGCGCTGATACGAAAAACGCTCAGCAATGGAGCCAAGCTGCGGTTAGTATCCAGACCACGCGAAAAAAAAAAAGCGTACCAAAACATACCTGAATCTGGCCAAGACGGGCACCGATACTGTTCATTTTTTTTTAGACCTTTGAACTTCGCCAAACTGTCGCGTCGAGATATCTGGGGACGAGGCGCTGTTGGTATCGTGGTTTTTTTATTACGTGGCCGTGGCACGCGGCTGAAGCGTGCAATTTCGCCAGGGCAAGGTCGCAGCCCCTGGCGTTTTGTTACGGGAATTGCACCAAACCTGGCATTGTCAACGGGGCATTGTCTTTTTTTTTTTTTTCCTGGGGGCGCTGCCCCCAGACCCCCCGTAGCAACTGCTTCGCAGTTGGAATGAGGTCAATGTGGAGTTCAACCGCAAAGCGGTTGCTACGGGGGTCTGGGGGTGGAACCCCCAGGAAAGACAAGCACCCACTGAGTCACCGACAATGCATTCGCTATAAACCATACGTCACACACAGGAATATAATACGCAGGCGGCAGCGCCAGGCCGCTGCCTATAAATATGTTTGTTTATAATGCAGGCATCAGAGTGAGACCGGCTTGTAGCTTGCCCTAGCAAGACACAGGACGTTCCCATAGACAGACCACTGTCTACAATAGCAAAACACAAAATGCCAATTACTCGCCGGTCCGCCGCGAGTTGCACGCCACGATCTTGACCTTGTCCGCGTTGATGATCTCACCCGAGTCCATCTTGAACTGAATGTCCTTGACCACAAGCGTCCACACGTCGTCACAGCAGCGGTACGTATCGAGGTGGCCCTTGAGGGTCATGCGACTCTTGATGTTATCGCGGAGCTGTTCTGCCATAACGCGGTCAAACTGGATGTCAGCGGTGCGTCTATCAAATGATGTAGGCGCTCTGGCGCTCTGGCGCTCTGGCTAGAGCACAACCGCGAAGCGGTTGCTACGGGAATCTCCAAAAGGCTAAGTGCCCAGGAAAATTCAACAAACAAGTGACTTACGTGAACGAGAACTTTCATCGCCAGTTGGGGCTGAATGCGTTCATCTCTGGCGTTAGATAACCACAAAAATACAAAGTGTCACAACGCCCAACTCGCGCCGGCAAATGATCACATTGCTCAAACACAGCATGGCTGCTGCGACACAGCCGTCCTAACGGCACCTGCGAGTTATATGGATCACAATCACCACATGCGACGATCGCCAACTTACCTAATAAAACTGTCGAGGGCATCGAGGAGCGTGACGCCAATGCTGGGGGTTAGCAGAGCCGAAAAATAGCACAAACCAATGCGGGAACATCAACGCACCTGCTCTGGCGGTACAGCTGGTAGTATGGGACAGCGGCACTCATGATGGTGGTGGGGGCCTCGAGCCTTATATAGTGTCAAAGTGCGAACCATTGCCATTTCCCCTCACCGCTGACAAACTAAATACTTTGGACGTGGATGGTCACAAATCATACGCATGTATGCATTACAGTGCCGATCTTTCTTTTTCTCCTGGGGGTTCCACCCCCCCGACCCCCGTAGCAACCGCTTCGCGGTTGAAATCCACACTCGCCTCATTCCAACTGCGAAGCAGTTGCTACGGGGGTCTGGGGGCAGCGCCCCCAGGAAAAAAAAAGAGCAGGCCCCGCGCTGGGGTTGCGATAGATATACCGTAAACGGCCACATGCATATCGGACATACAGAGTGCGCCCAAAGTGGCGTCGCTGGAATGGCTTTTTCAATGTCACCCCAAAAAGCCAGCAGCCTAGCCACAAAACTAGCGACGCCAATTCCTTGCACCAAAAGGGATCATCCAGGGAATCGTTCCTTGAGCCCAAAATCGCAAGGCACGGTGCTGCATCTAGCCTTTGCGCTACGAGCCCGGGGGCGACGCGCGTCCACCACGCTTTGACTCAGTTATACTGCAGTACTGAATAACACACACACACACGTTGCGGACATGACATCTGTAGTCTACTACAAGTTCAAGTCACAAAAGGAACCTTCGCGGGTTACCTTTGATGGCACGGGAATCTCTGTGTTTGATCTTAAGCGCGAGATCCTGGTGGCCAACAAGCTGGAGGACACGGCCGATTCGTTCGACTTGATTCTGACAAACCCGGATACGAGAGAACGTGAGTATATGTCACACATCTGTTTGGTGCAGGAGGCTTTTATTTTCCTGGGGGCAGGTACAGGGGGGCTTTTTACTTTCCTGGGGGCGCTGCCCCCAGACCCCCGTAGCAACCGCTTCGCGGTTGAACTCCACACTGGCCCCATTCCAACTGCGAAGCAGTTGCTACGGGGGTCTGGGGGCAGAGCCCCCAGGAAAAAAAAAAAAGAAAAATACAGTACTAACCGCAGAATATGCAGACGACACAGAGATTATACCGCGATCCATGTCGGTGATTGTAAGCCGAGTGCCGACGATGCGGGGTGCAAAAGATAGCGCCGCCCGGTACGTGACGGGCTCGATGCCGACAAACTCAAAGAATCTGGCGCGCCGCGAAGAAATGTCGCGGCGGCCAGGAACTGCCGCGTCTGGGCCCGGAGGCATGCCGGTCGGAGGGACGATGCCGTCTGCCGGAGCGGCGTCGACGGGCGCCGGCACCGAGGACGACATGATTTCTGCCATGTTCCAGGCCCAGGGCGAGCAGTGGAACCAAACGCAGGAGGCGATGGCCAAGGCCGCGCCTGTGTACTACAATAGAAGTGGGTTTCAGACCTCTGTACCAGACCACCCGCCGCCGCCCGGGTACATGTGCTACCGGTGCGGGCAAAAGGGCCACTGGATTCAGGCGTGTCCGACTAACAACGATCCCAACTGGGAGAATAAGCGGGTCCGGCGCACTACGGGAATTCCCCGCAGCATGCTCAAGACTGTGGCCAAGCCGCAGGATGAGGACTCGGGTACGTACATGATCAACGACGACGGCGAGTACGTGGTTGCCGTGGCCGACAGCGCTGCGTGGAACCGGATCCAGGAGCGCCGCAAGGCGGGAGATAAGGGAGGCGACGAGCGTCCGTCGGACCCGGAGCTCGAGGACCCTATTACTCACCGGCTGTTTGTCAAGCCCGTCAAGACGCCGTGCTGCAAAAAGACGTACTCGGAGGCGTCGATCCAGCAGGCGCTGCTGGACTCGGACTTTGTGTGCCCCAACTGCAAGACCGAGGACGTGCTGCTGGACATGCTGGTTCCGGACGAGGAGATGGAGAAGCGGGTCGAGGAGTATATGAAGGGAGATGACGAAAAAAACGGTGACGCCAAGGACGAGGGTGCTGTCAAAAAGGAGGACGACGGCGGCGGCGATGTCAAGATGGAGGACGAAAACGGCGACGACAAAAAGGAAAACGGCGACGCAGTGGCCGATGGAGAAAACACTGGCGACGCAGCACAGCAGGCGGCAGCGGCACCGCTACCAATGCCACAGATGCCGCTGCCGATTCCGCCGCCGTTTTTGATGCCGTTTGCGCCGGCGCTGATGCAGCAGATGCAGCAGCAGATGAGCCAGGGCGCGGCAGGCGGAGCAGCTCGAGCGTCGCCGGGACTCAGGGGCGAAAACGAGCGCGGCCGCAGCGCATCTCGCGAGCCAAGAGATGGCCCCGACGGCGACAAACCGTACAGTCGCACCCCGTCGCCTGACCGGTATAGCCGGAGCCCGTCGCCGCGGCCGAGGCGGTACAGCCGGAGCCCTTCGCCGCGGCCGAGGCGATACAGCCGAAGCCCGTCGCCGCGGCCCAGACGGAGCTCGTCGCCGCGACCCCCCAGACGCTACAGCCGGAGCCCGTCGCCGCGACCTCGTCGGTACAGTCGCAGTCCGTCTCCTCCGCCGCCCAGACGCTACACTCGCAGCCCGTCTCCGCGGCCACGAGACTCTGCCCGCAACCGGACGCGCAGCCCTCCAAGACAGGCTCGCAAGCCTACCCGCAGCAGAAGCCCGCCCCGAAAGCGGTACGCTGAAAGCGATGTCGAAGACGACGAGGATCTCATTCGCCGCGACAGCCCTGCCGACCGCCAGCGTGACGGCCAGCGCGACGGCCAGCGCGACGGCGGCCGTGATGGCGGCAGCGACCGGTCTCGCCGGCGCCGGGGCGGCAGACGACGCGGAGGCCGGGGGGCCCGCGGCCGCAACGCCAGCGGCGAAAACGACTCTTTGCGCAAAAACGACAAACCCAACAACATCAGCAACGACCGCCCCCGCGGTCCGGCCAAAGACGCCCCCGACCGCCGTCCGCCCGTCTCCGAGGGCGCGCTATCCCTCCAACAGCGGCTCGACATGCCGTTGTCCTCCTCCTCTTCCAGAGGCGGCGGCGGTTCCTCGGGCGGTGGCCGACGTCGCCGCCGCCGTTAGCACCTTATGTACATAGAGCGTTTTACCTTGAATGCTACGACTGACGACCGCTCCGGTAACTCTATCGTACTCGTCCCACACATAAAACCAATGCTACTAAGTGTTTTTTCTTTTTTTTTTTTCCTGGGGGCGCTGCCCCCAGACCCCCGTAGCAACTGCTTCGCAGTTGGATTCTAGGCCGTGGGTTTTTTACTCAAGGGGTACGTAGTTTTGATAAATAGTCAGTGGAGTGCTTTCTTCTTTTTCCTGGGGGCGCTGCCCCCAGACCCCCGTAGCAACTGCTTCGCAGTTGGATTCTAGTTGGCACGTTGATACCAAAAAAAAAAAACAAACTCTACGATATGTTCAATTCGAGATCAACTGCGACACAATTGCTCACGGGGCTGGTGCCTTCAGTCCCAGTACGACAAACTCAACTGCGAAGCAGTTGCTACGGGGGTCTGGGGGCAGCGCCCCCAGGTAAACAAAAAGCCCAAAGACCAGCGCCCCAGGCCCCTGTAGCTACTGCTTCGCAGTTAGACTATAGTTGGCGTACTGATACCAAATAAATATCTACGATATGTCCAACTGCGACACAACTGCTACTGGGGCCGGGAAGTGTACGGTGAATTCAGTTCCAGTACGACAATCTCAACTGCGAAGCAGTTGCTACGGGGGTCTGGGGGCAGCGCCCCCAGGAACAAAAAAAGCACCAGGCCAGCTGCGAAGCAGTTACGAGATAACGCGCTCGGGAAAGACGATTCATAGAGTCGTGGGCGTTTACGTCGAATGACGTCACCATGCTGGGGAACGTTGATGACGAGAGTCGACTGTTGTGGCTGTGGTTTAGACTAGGGGTAGCCAATGAATCTAAAACGCAGATACGGTATTGTGGCTATGGCGTTTGAGGGATAGACAGTCACCGTCTCGGAACGACGATCCGATACTGGGTCTAAGACTCTCCGCAAAAAGCGGCGTGTGGGGTCTTGGCAACGCCGCACAGGTTTGCCTCTTTATCTGAATGTCAAAACAGGTGACAGTGCGCGTCGTACAAATCGAGGTGGAATGTTGCAAGAGTGCACAAAGTAATTGAATACCGCACTAGTCGCAAATCTACACCGTCGTAACCCATTACAATCTTGTACAGTTTTAAGTTGAATTCCAGGGCACGGTGAAATACGTGGCTGTGCGTCGACTCAGCCCTGCCGTGCCGGCATTTCCATATGTACAACCAGCACACTAATAGTGCAGGGTCTATGCAGTTTATAAGCTATAAGACTAGCCGTTTGCCTCCGTCGCCTGGTAACCCAATCGCCCCGCAATTGTTCACCCCACCCTACGTCTGGGACCGTCTCCTGCGATTGACCACCAACACATTCTAGTACAACCACGACTACTCAGCAAAGGATTCACATGAAACCAAGAATGCCGCAATACGGAAAATACAACCTGACCGACGAACAAATCGCGTTTGTACGCGAAGAGCGCGACAATGCGTGCAAGGGAATCGACATTGAGTTTGCCGTTGACTGCTCGGGCTCTATGAGCATCCGCGACGTCAACCAGCCGGCCCCGCGGTTCGAGATCGCCAAGCAGCTGGTCAAGGCGCTCGCGGCCGCCGTCCTCCACTACGACGACGAGATTTCTATCTGGAAGATCAAGGACCAGTCGTTTTCGGCGTTTCGCAAAAACAGCCGCGTCCAGGACGGCCTGAAATCCCCCGAGGCGGTTATCCAGTTCATCGACAAGCTGGGATGGGGAGGCGGCACGCCATTCCGCACCGTCCTCCAGGCCGCCCTTGACCGCTACCTCGCGCGTGTGCGCAAGAACCCAAAGGCCACCAAGCCGTTTAATCTCATTATCGTTGGCGATGGCCACGACGGCCAGATCACCGATATCGTGCAAAAAGCGGCCGTCGAGATCTTTGACCTCACCGGCGAGGACCCCCGCAAGCGCCTCGGCATCCAGTTCCTTCTGGTGACCAACGCGCCCGACGTGGTCGAGGCATTTTCGAGCTTCGACGACATCCCCGCCTACGAGCACAAGGGCCGCATGGTCGAGGCCGACGTCGTCGACGTCACGACCATCGACGAGATCGTCGCCATGGGCGGCATCCAGTCCGAGTTCTGCCAGGCCAAGATCCTCGCCGGCGCCCTCAGCGAACCCCTCGACAACATGCTCCGCGATCTCGACGAAATGATGGCCGACCACCCTCCGGCATACCACTAACGTGACAACGACCTCTTAATGCACTGCTAATAAATCTTTTACTGTCTGCTTTTATTTCCTGGGGGCGCTGCCCCCAGACCCCCGTAGCAACTGCTTCGCAGTTGAGCTCCACAAGAAATAAAGTCATCGTCCTTGATGATGCGATTAATGGCCCCTTTCAACTGCGAAGCAGTTGCTACGGGGGTCTGGGGGCAGCGCCCCCAGGAAAAAAAAAAGCATCCTTTTGCTGTCTCTGCTTTTTTCTTTCCTGGGGGCAGCCCCCCCAGGAAAACGATGCATCCTTTTACTGTTTCTGCTTTCTTGTCCTGGGGGCGCTGCCCCCAAACCCCCGTAGCAACTGCTTCGCAGTTGGGCTCCACAAAAATAAAGCCATCGTCCTTGATGATGCGACTTATGGCCCCTCTCAACTGCGAAGCAGTTGCTACGGGGGTCTGGGGGCAGCGCCCCCAGGAAAAAAAGGCATACTCTATTAAAGACGGGGTCTAGGCGGAGGGGTCGGCGTCGCCCTCGGAGAAAAGGACGGCGGCGTACTTGCCGTTCCAGGCCCAGGCGCCGGCGATGCCGTAGCCGACAGAGCCCTCCTGGGCCGAGGCGAGCTGCTCCTGGTTGAGCTCGTCCTCGCGGCCGTCGGGAAGGCCGACGACGACGTCGGCCTTGATGGTGCGGAGCGAAAGGATGCGGACGCCCGCCGACGCAAGACCGCCAATGGCGTCGGTGAACTTGGTGGTCCGCGGCCACCGCAGGTCGCCCAGAAGCTTGCGGCCGTTGAGATCGCCCTTGAGGATCACAAGCTTGGACTCCTGCAGGTCCTCGCACACGTCGGCGCCGCCATAGTGGCCGGCCGGGTTGATCTCCCAGAAGAACGCCGGCGTCGTCCAGAACGGCGACGTGCGCACAATCAGCTTGCCGTCGCCATGGTTCTCAATGAGGCGCTCCACCATGTAGTCGAGGTGCTCGCGCTTGTCGGCGAGATCCGGAAAGTACTCCGGGTCCGCCAGGCTCTGGAACAGCGCCAGGATGTCGTGGGGGAGCACGTCCGACACAAACCACGGCAGCGACTTGGGGTGCAGCACCACGTGGTCCGCGAGACCCGCGTCCAGCAGAAACAGCGAAAACACAAGATCCGTGTACAGCTCGAACCCGGCGTTGTCGAGAACAATGTCCATGCGGCCGCCCTCCTCGGACGACACCGCGTCCCACGCCTTGTCGACGTCGTTGACGAGAATGTTCTTCTCGTTGTTCTTGCGCGCCTCGGAGCCCTGCAGGCCTTGTAGCTGCTCGAGCGACACAGACACCAGCAGCGACAGGTCGGTCGCGTTGCCCCACAGCGAAATGTCGACAAACTCGCGGAACAACAGCCTGAGCGTCTCAGCGCTGGCCCCATCCTTGAGCTGGTCCGCCAGGTCGTGGTACCGCGCAGCAAGCTCGCCCACAGCCATAGACGACTTGCGGAACGAGTCGTCCTTTTGCTTGCGGAACGGATCGTGCTCCGTCCAGTGCTTGCTCCTCTCGTACAAAGTCCGCAGATACCGGTATAGGTAGCACTCGCTAAACAGCCATGGGGCGCTGTGCCATGTGGTCTTTCCAAGGGCGGCCAGATCCTGGTTGTACAGCTTCACGTCGGCACCCGTGCCATCCTCGGGCAGAGGTCTGCGGTTAGTGGTGGGCGTATTTTTTTTTTATTTTTTTACTGGGGGCGCTGCCCCCAGACCCCCGTGGCAACTGCTTCGCAGTTGAAGCAAGGCACTGTCGGAGTTGGTCGGTGCTTGGAAGCTGGTACATACGTAAGCTCGCGATCATGGGCCATGTCGTACTTGAACGCAACGAGCGCCTTGATGATCTCCTTGCCTTCTTCGATCTTTGCCTTGTCGTCGTCGTCGGTGCCGGTGATCTCGGCCACGCTCTTGTGAGCATCGTCGATAGTGCCGGCCAGAATAGCCTGCCATCGGCGCATCACACTGTCGTGCGCCAAACTATCCTTGTCGCTGTTTTTGTACGGCGGAGGAAGTGTAGCTGTTATTAGTTGATGCTGTTTTAATTCCTTGTCCCCAGACATTTCCAGATCGGTCAGACGTATTGGGGGCTGATTTGCTATCTAAAAAGTACGGTTTCTTGCCAGTATCCAGGCGACATATCGCAGGATCGGGCCATTCGGCAATTCGTTAGAGTGGCATCCATGCAGTTCACGCTCGACCAATGCTCGTACACAGGTAGCCGCATACCAGCCGAAAACGCCCACACCAAAACATCTTATCCAACATACCTGCAGTCATTTTGTTGAGAAGCCTGCTTTTCAACTTTGTTGGTTGTGTTTAGCCACTGGTCACGATTTGTATCTCGGCCCTCGATGCGAGAGCGCGGCTGAATTAATAATTACTAATTTCCCCTGAAATTTGTCGCTGCCCATATCCTAACCGGCAGCCCTTTTGGTTCCCCCGCCACAAATCGCTCCACTTTCCGCTCACTTTCCCTATTTCAAGCTACACCGTTCACTCATTCCAACCGCGAAGCGGTTGCTACGGGGGTCTGGGGGCAGCGCCCCCAGGAAAAAAACAAAGCACGGCAACTGACTCACACGGCTGACGCACGGCTGTATCAGTAGAAATTACTAAAACGGCCGGTCGAAACCGCCCTCGGCTAAAGCAACCTCGAGACAATAAGCTGCCAATGGAGAATACGAGGTCGCTCAAGGAGGAGTTTGAGCACGCCAATGGCATCAGGAGGTCGCTCGAGTCACTGACGGCCCGCAGGGACTCGGCAGAATATCAGGAAAAGGTGCGGGAGGCGGTCCAGAGTTATCAGCGGTGCCGAGATCTTATAAACCGGTTGTCGCTCTTCAGCACAAACGAGACGCTAGAAGATGTCAGCACTGGAGACATACAGTACATGTCTGTAGAGTACTATGCGGGCTCAATGACGGAGAAAATCCACCGTGGGATGGAGGGCCGTCTCGACGTGCTGCGGGCGGCCGCGAGCCACTACATGGGGTTTCTGCGTCTTATAGACAACTACGGGCTCCTTAACAAGGACATGGCCAAGCGACTGGGCACTATAACCACTCTAAAGGATCTGGCAAAGCTGACACCTACCGACGGCGTCAAGAAGCGGGCCGAAAAAGTCGAGCAGTTCAAGAAAGAAAAGGAGCTACAGGCGCAGATCGAGGCCCTCAAGGACGAGACCGACGAGGAGATCCAGCGCAAGCTGTACGGTCTGCAAGTCGAGTTCAATGCGGTCCAAGCCGTAAAAGCGCTACAGACAATGGCGAGCGAGGCCGAGCTGCTCGAGTCCATGCCGGCCGCCCCCGCCCGCCGGGACGACTCAGAGCCCGAGCGCACGCGCGAGAGCAGCACCGGCTACACCACCCGCATCGAGGAGCCGGCACTCGGCCCGGGAAACAAGGGCCCGCTCCTCAACAAGCAAGGCAAGGTCATGCGCCCGTTCACCATTGTGCCATCACGCGATAAGATCGCCCAAAACATTTTTGGCACCGGCCAGGTGCTGCCCACCATGACGGTCGAAGAGTACCTCGACGAAGAAATGAAGCGCGGCAATGTCATCACCGGCGGCGGCGAGGCCTCGGCCAAACAGGAAGATGACTCGGACGAGGACAACGAGGCCAAGGCTGACGCCGAAACTTATCGTCTCCGCAAATGGGACGAGTTCACCGACTCGGTCGCCAAGGGATCCGGCAACACCTACAACCGCGGCTGATCTATTTTTTGCATTTCGCACTGAGTGTGCTCAAGAATGACTCTTCTTTTTCCTGGGGGCGCTGCCCCCAGACCCCCGTAGCAACTGCTTCGCAGTTGGGATTGGCGGAATGTTTGAGCGGCGTCCACAAGAACCCATTTTCAACTGCGAAGCAGTTGCTACGGGGGTCTGGGGGCAGCGCCCCCAGGAAAAAATAAAGCATCGCGAAAATTACAACATAATAATACAATTACGGAAATGTTGCATATGGAGTACCAGAGACAAAGTTCACGAAACATTCACGAAGGAGATGCAACGAAATTATTAAACGACAACACACAATGGCATTGGTGTCTCTGGCGCGAGAGACGACCGTCTGCCGGTGGGCAGACGACCTTGGGGTCGAGACGCTCAACCTGTCGGTGCCATTGCCAGAGGCGGACGCGAATAATCCGCGGATCCCTCGCGCGAGCACGAGGAGAGCGAGAGTCCCAGAAGACGCCGAGGACCGGTACTACTACGAGAACGTGGCGTCCGAGGGCGGTATTTTCGCGCGCAAGGGCGGTAGTCTGAGTGGTGGTGCTGGCGGACCACGCACGATCGGATGGCGGTTGCTGGAGGACCGGCACGTTGTGGAGCTGCGGGTACTAGACGTGACAACGACAAGCGATGCCAATGTGTACAGACGCGTGCGGATTGCGTCGCCGATTCCAATCTACGTCAACTGTCTGGCAGTCTCGGAAAGCGGTGACAAGCTGGTCCTTGACTTTATTGTCGAGTGTGGTTTGCTGTACACGCAGGCGTTTGATTTTAGTGTTTTCGTTGCCGGCTCGGGCATTCGGCTCGTCGACGCTAATGCGCGGACATGGCGCAGCATCAAGTACCCAGTGAACTTTGACGCGCGGCGGCCGCACCTGATGCGGGCTATCAGCGCCGGTTTGCTGGTGGTGGGACTTGCAGACGGAGATTTCATGTCGCTGTCGCGGGCAGAACCGCTGGGCGATATCGAGAGCGGCAAGTTTCACGACTCGTCGGCGGGCCTGTCGATTGGCCGGCTGCTCCCGTGGGGCGGCGGGCACGAGCGGGTACCGGGCCACCCTGATCTGTCTGTGCGGGCGATTGTGGATGTGGCTGCTATTGACGGACACCTGCTGACGGTGAGCGTGAACCGCGAGCTGCGGGTGTGGTCGCTCGAGACACAGGCCTTGGTATCGAGCCAGCAGCTCGCAAGCGGGCTGCTGCCGGACCCGGCGCCAGGTCGGTACATTTCGGTTGTCGAGGGCGAGCCAAACGGTTCTGGGCCCAAGTACGTGGCGGTGTTTGTGCCGTGCGGCGAAGAGGCGCGCATTGACCTGTGGCAGACGGCAGGCGGCATTATCGAGCGCACAGACTGCTCGCTGACGGTGCCGCTGCCGAGCTCAGACGGAACAGCGTGGTTTCTGTGCGACATGAGCGCCGTGTCGCGGAGCAACGGCCAGCAGATCGAGCTGACGGCCGTCTGGAAGAGTGGCCTCAGCTCGGAGATCCGGCAGGCGGTGCTCGACGTGCCGCGGCAGGGCGCCGGCTGGACGTGGCCGCAGTGGACGGCCGTGACGGCGGCGGGCCAGGCCGCCGGCGCCGTGGCCAGCCTTGGAAGTTTGTTCCAGCGCGACGAGAGCAAGCACCGGCTCGCCAAGCTGTTTGGGCCCGCTGGATACAGCCTGCGCACGATCGAGACGGCGCTCGCCATCTACTACAAAAAGTGCGGCGTGCTCACGCCCTGGGACGACGCCGAGGACGCAGACCTGTCGCTCAAGGAGAAGGTGTGCCGCGTTGTCGGGTCTGGTGTCTCGCTTGTCGGCGACGATATGATAGTAGGCTTGTCCGGGAAGCCCGACTTTGACGGGTACGAGCGCGAGCTTACGAACCAGTGGGACCGGTTCGACCGGCTGTGTGCCGAGCTCGAGAAGCAGGGCCGCGAGCTGCTGCGGCTGGCGTACGACCCGCACACCGACACGTACGTGGCGCTCAAGGCGGCGTTTGTGTCGGTTGTGCGGCCCGCGACTCTCGCCGAGGCGCTGTACAGCAACCGCAGCGTAGCGCCGGCGCGCGACACCGTGGACCGCATCACCGACGCGTACGCCGAGGTCCCCGACGCCAATATCTGCGGTGATTTGCTGCGGCTGGCACAGCTCGCGGTGTCGCTCGGCAGCGACCTGGAGGAGCAGTTTCGGTCCGAGCTGGCCCTGTCCATCGAGGAGGACTCGCTCGCGGAGCTGTACGTGTCGCCCGAGGAGCGGCTGCTCGAGCAGCACTACCGCGTGGTGAACTCGCGGCTCGTGTCGCAGGAGCGGTTGGGATTTGCCGTGACGGAGCTCGACGGGCTCGACACGGACCGGGCTTTGGACGTGCTCTACCGGTACTTGGTGACGGACGCCCGCGGCGGCGCCGAGGCCGCTGCCGGCTGGACAGGCCGTCTGACGCATTTCGGCGCCCAGGCCGCCAACAAGGTGCTGTACGAGTACGCGTCGTGTGCGCGTCTGCTGGTGCTGGACCTCGTGCTGGTGGTGCTGGTGTCGGTGCTCGACGACCAGATCCAGGAGCGCAACCTGTACTACGAGCGGCTGTGCCGGTTGTTCCGGTCGTTGTCGGGCTTGGTGGTGCTGCAGTCCGAGTTCAACGGCAGCGACGTGCGCCACGACACGGCAGACCGCGACGACAGCGTCGTGGAGGAGCTGGAAAAGCTCGATCTCGCCGTCGAAAAGACGCCGACCCCGGCCCCGGCCCCGGTCCAGGGCCCCCCGGCCCCGGGCCTGTTTATCGAAACGACACTGCTAGCGTCGCTCGATGCGCCGGCCCGGCTGACGGCCTCGGCGTGGCCGCGTTTCGTTCTCGACATTGCCCGTCGCCTTGACCTCACCGAGCCGGCCGAGGCGTCGTGGGTCGCTTCGGAGCTCTTCTTTGCCGGCTTTGGCAAGTCGCCCGACCTCCGCGAGCTGTTCCAGACCTACGTCCCGGCCGGCTTTTTCCCGGACTTTGTCAAGGGCTGCGTGCTGCTGGCGGCTGGCGAGCACTACAAAGCGCTGGCGCTGCTGCGGGCTGCGTCCGCTGGCCTGTCTTCGCAGACCGCCGACACGCCGATCCGCTGTGTTGATATCGCAAGGCGCATCTCGCCTGCGTTCACAGAGGATGCGTTTGGCAACGGGCCCGGCCCATACTTTGTGGCGTGCGCCCGCTTTGCGGCCGGTCTTAGTTGTTATGCGACAGCGCTAGCTCTCGCCAAGGACGCCGCCATGTTTGTGCGTGCCGGTGACAACGACGCCGCCATTGCCGTCCACACGACACTGGCCGACGCAGCCGTCCGTGCCCGCTCCTTTGACGACGCGTACCAGTCCATAACCGAGCTCGACCTTGCCGGCGCGCCCGACGCCACTTTGGACCGCGCCATCGAGCACCTCATTGTGCGCATGTGCGCCGCCGGCCAGGGCCTGCGGTTCTGCAAGCTGCCGTTCCTCGGTCTCGCCGACCGCGTGGCGCGCATCCTCGACCAAGCTGCCAGCGGAACCACCACCACCACCACCACCCCGACGCCGCCCGTAGACTTCCACCGCATTCTCTACGCATGGCACGTCGAGCGCGGCGACTTCTCGTCGGCATCAGCCGCCCTCTACAACCAGCTTCAGTTCCGCAAGGCCGCCACCTACAAACACCACCAGCACGAGCTGCACCCCGAGTTCATCTCCATCACGCAGCTCTACATGACGGCGCTCAACGCTCTCAAGTGCATCGCCGACGAGCGCGACCGGTGGATCGTCGTCGACAAAATCGACGACCACCGGGCTCCGTCCCCGACGTCGCCCACAGCCGCCGACCCCAAACGCCTCAAGCTCGACGGCGACCTCTTTGGCCACTCGTCCGGCTACCGCGTCAAGCGCACCGCCCTTTCCTACAAGGACGTCCACAACGAGTACAAGGACTTTGTCGCCCAAATGCAGCAGCAGCTCAAGTCCTTGGCCTAGACACGATCATATAACGAATGTATAATATTGCTCTTTGCTCGTTGCTTTGTTCCTGGGGGCGCTGCCCCCAGACCCCCGTAGCAACTGCTTCGCAGTTGAATTCTACAGTGTTGGGTTTTCTTTCCTGGGGGCGCTGCCCCCAGACCCCCGTAGCAACTGCTTCGCAGTTGAATTTTATGGTGTTAGCTTTTCGCTCCTGCGGGCTCTGCCCCCAGGAAAACAAACAGTTTGGGGGATTGTTGTTCGATCCAACTGCAAACGCTGATCCATTAATTTCAACTGCGAAGCAGTTGCTACGGGGGTCTGGGGGCAGCGCCCCCAGGAAAACAAACAGTTTGGGGCGATTGTTGCTCGATCCAACTGCAAACGGTGATCCATTAATTTCAACTGCGAAGCAGTTGCTACGGGGGTCTGGGGGCAGCGCCCCCAGGAAAACAAACAGTTTGGGGGATTGTTGTTCGATCCAACTGCAAACGCTGATCCATTAATTTCAACTGCGAAGCAGTTGCTACGGGGGTCTGGGGGCAGCGCCCCCAGGAAAACAAACAGTTTGCGGGATTGTTGTTCGATCCAACTGCAAACGCTGATCCATTAATTTCAACTGCGAAGCAGTTGCTACGGGGGTCTGGGGGCAGCGCCCCAAGGAAAACAAACGGTTTGGGGCGATTGTTGTTCGATCCGACAGCAAAGCAACTAGAATTTAGATGATGACACGGAGCAGAACAGGAGAGTATTGCTCATATATGTTAAAGTAAAATATACACTAGGACAAAATGCTAATCGGGGCCATATATCTGGCGCCCCGAGGGCTTCTGTACGAGCCGTTCAACGACTATTTTCCCTCTTGCAAGAACAGGAGGTACAAAAAGCGCCCTCGCAGAAATGTCGACGCTTCACAGTTGGGTCCTGACTCGCCCAACACCAACCGCAACCGTCGACTTCCGCAAACAGACTGTCACTGCAGTCGAGCCCAACTGCGAAGCAGTTGCTACGGGGGTCTGGGGGCAGAGCCCCCAGGAAAATCAAAAACCCCCGAAAGTCACCGGCGAGCGTACATCTGGCCAATGGCCCCGCCGGGGTGGAACCGGCCGAAATTAGCGGTGCGCTGCTTGGCGTCGCACTCGAGCATTTCGGCCAGAGTGATGCAAAGGGCGTCTCCAACGGCCAGACAGGCGGTGGTGGAGACGGTGGGGGCCGCGAGGCCGTAGACGGCGACCTCAGAGGCGTCTGGCGGGACAGTGGCGACGAGGACGCCGTGACACATGCGTGCAATCTGGGACTGGGGGCTACCGGTGAGGCACGCGAGACGGATCCCGTCCGGGACGTGCTGGAGGAGTGTCAGCAGCTCCGGGGTAGTGCCGGACGACGTGATGAGAACCAGCACGTCCTGGGCCCGCAGAATGCCGAGATCGCCGTGGAGCGCCTCGGTCGGGTGAAGAGCCACAGCGTGGACGCCGAGCGAGTTGAGGGTCGCGACAATTTTGTCGGCAATCTTGAACGACTTGCCAACACCCGACACGACGGCCTTGCCGCCCGACAGCACTGCGTTGTGGATAGCCTGCGCGACCGCCAGAAACTGACGTTGCGTCTCGGCGTCCTGCTCGTACAGGTCTGCAAGATAGGCGAGGGCGCGCGCCTGCGCGCGCAGCACCGACACGCCGGTCGAGCACACCTCGGTCGACGTTTCGTTTGGAGGCGTCACGGGCCCGTGCATTTTCTGTTGCGCGCGAAAACGCAGACAATAAAAATACACCGAGCAGAAAATAAATAAGTTCGTCTAGCCGACGACTGACAACGACGACCAAAAGCCGGCCTTTTTTTATTCACCGGCACAGACCAGGCCTGGACAATAACACCGTCACGGACAAAACTCGTATGCGGAGGCGTCGAGCATATTATATAAAATTGCGTCCAGCCTCACGATTCCCAGCTCGGGCCCGACTCGATCTGCGGGCCAGATCTACGTGCATGTGGGCATGCGCCGCCCCTGGCTGTGTTGTGTGGCAGCACTGCCATCTCCGTCTGGGTTCCTGCACCGCCATATTCCATTTGTGTTTGGTGTCGCCACAGATCGGCACTACCGGCCGTTTCTAACCGCCACGGTAGTTTCCACGACTCGGCAATCTAGGGGGGCGACTGACGCAACCCCAAACGGCTTCGTGCCTCGCCCTAATCTCGCGGCTTTATGACGTGCTCCACGCAGCACATGGCACTAACTCCGTGCTCTTTTTCTGTGTTTTGCGGGGGTTTGTTTCTGCGGTCTTAATTTTCTTTTCCTGGGGGCGCTGCCCCCAGACCCCCGTAGCAACCGCTTCGCGGTTGGGATTGTGCAAATGGCCACGAAAGTTGAGCGCAATTGCACATGTAGAAAGGGAGAGCTAGTAGCAATAGTGGCGTGCCTTTTATTGAGCGCGCGAAAGCACATATGAGGATCGCAACTGACGGTCGGAGATATCTTATCAGATGCATAAACAGCTACAATTGCGATCAATGTCAACACAAGAGCAATACAGCGACCATTATAAATCAAGCGAGCCAAGACCCCAGGGCTCTGTCAGATCTCGCAATTGGGCACCAGGGTCCAACGGGGTTGTTGCTCTGAACCCGCCATGAAATTTCATTCCATGCAAACAACAAGCAGTATATTAGATGTGAGATGCAAGAACGCGCTTTTCTTTCCTGGGGGCGCTGCCCCCAGACCCCCGTAGCAACTGCTTCGCAGTTGATTTGGTGCCGGGTGGTTTTGAACCCGGCACCATGAAAATTCATTCTATGCAGAACAATACCAGCAACAAGCACCATATTAGATACGAGATGCAAGAACGCGCTTTTCTTTTGCTGGGGGCGCTGCCCCCAGACCCCCGTAGCAACTGCTTCGCAGTTGATTTGCAGCCGGGTGGTTTTGAACCCGGCACCATGAAAATTCATTCCATGCAGAACAATACCAGCAACAAGCACCATATTAGATATGAGATGCAAGAATGCGCTTTTCTTTTCCTGGGGGCGCTGCCCCCAGACCCCCGTAGCAACTGCTTCGCAGTTGATTTGCATCCGGGTGGACTTAAGACACTGTAGTTGATCCAACGGTCTGGTGGGCGCCAGTCGCGAAGCGACTGCTACGGGGGTCTGGGGGCAGCGCCCCCAGGAAAGAAAAGCGCATCAAGCCATATCACAACCGACCGTGCCCTCTAATCAACTGCGAAGCAGTTGCTACGGGGGTCTGGGGGCAGCGCCCCCAGGAAAAAAGAGCGCACTAAGCCATATCACAACCGACCGTGCCCTCTAATCAACTGCGAAGCAGTTGCTACGGGGGTCTGGGGGCAGCGCCCCCAGGAAAAAAGAGCGCACTAAGCCATATCACAACCGACCGTGCCCTCTAATCAACTGCGAAGCAGTTGCTACGGGGGTCTGGGGGCAGCGCCCCCAGGAAACAAAAAAAAAAAAAAATGAAGAGTCCAAACAGCGACAGAAGATGCAGTAAAACATAAAGTCAAAAAAACCACGGGGTGGACAGTGGCCTCTATGTGGCCAAGTACACTGGATCTATAAACCGAGCCCGCACTCAACTGCGAAGCAGTTGCTGCGGGGGATCTGGGGGGCGAGGCCCCCAGGAAAATAAAAAAGCCGACACGATCAGCCGAACATGAGGTCGAGAACAAAACAGCCAAAACCGCCGGTGGTGAGGAGCTCGAGGAACGAGCGCAGAAACAGAGGACGGACGCTGGCAAGAAGGTTGGCGCAGCCGGTGATGCCCTCGGCCCCGGGCCCCTCGCCCATGTTGAGCTGGCGGCGGATGCGGCAGGTGTGGAGGAAGTTCCACCATTTTGAGCGCTGGCAGGGCCGGTCGCGCAGCAGGTTCTTGGCGAGCGGACCGAGCGGGCCGTCGATGTACCGCCACTCAAACGGATGGAACTTCTGGCGCGGGTCTTCGGGCGGCAGCTTGCGGTTGCCCCAGTGGCCGCCAAACAGCAGCCAGGGCCCGTAGGCGTCCTCGCGGCCCGCAACGGTGCCGTTGCCGTACCGCAGCGACTCGCCGTCCCACCAATACGCCAAAAAGTTCTGGGCCGGGTCCCACAGCGGGCCGCGGTCCGTGAAGTCCGACAGCATGTGGTACGGGATGTCGTGAGAGTGCTGGCCAACGGTCGCGTAGTTGGCGTGGGTCCCGCGGCCCGCAAACAAAACGGGCCGCAACGGGTCCGTCTCCAGCTTCTCCATGGCGCTGTACTCGTACGCGGCACCGCCGCCGTGGGCAGACATCCACACCAGCTCCGGAAACCCGTTCTGGAACCGCACGAGCGAGTGCTCCCAGTCGCCCAAGTGGTTCCCGTACGGGCCGCCGCCCATGACATAGGGGCCCTCGTTGTACGAGTAAAAAAAGAACCAAAACGCATCGATCTGGCCGCCGCCCTTGTCAACGCACACCACCACGGCGGGGGCGTCGGCTATACGGCCCGTCTCAATATCTGGGTAGTTGTGGTTGCCGCGGATCCACTCTGGGTCGCCGGCGAACTCGTCGACCGCCTCGAGAAACAGGTTCTCGGGATCGGTGCCCAGCTTGTCGCGGGCATAGTTGCCGAGGTCCTGTATGCTCAGCCGACGCCCGCCCAGCAGGTTGCGCCCGCGCTCGTCCCGCATCGTAAAATGCTCAACGTACCGCTCTATGCTGTACGGCAGATACCGCTCCTCGGACCACAAGTGGACCACGGGGGCAAAATCCGTCACATACTGCGGCACTTCTCTTGGCGGCAGCAGCGTTTCGGTCGCGAGCACGACGCTCGCAAGCACAGCAAGCGCCGCAAATACCCTCAACGAATGTAGCATATCTCCCAGTGCATCTGTCGACTTGTCCAACTGTGGCGATTCTGTTAGCCTCTGTGCAAACAAGCCCCGGAACCTCCGCTTCGTCCCGATAAACCGTTTGGCGTGGGATAAGGGCAAGGGCACGTGATCGCCCCCCATCGCGCTACTGATGCGGGGTAGCTGCTAGTGATTTTTCATGGCGAGTCATTTTTTTTTTACTGGGGGCTCTGCCCCCAGGCCCCCGTAGCAACTGCTTCGCAGTTGAGCTGGGGCGGCGTTAGCCTTTTTTTTCCTGGGGGCGCTGCCCCCAGACCCCCGTAGCAACTGCTTCGCAGTTGGAATGTGGCCCGGTGATGAATTAGGCGTCCAGCGAGTGGTGTAGGGGTGTGGACGACAGTACCATACCGTAAACACCGACGTCTAGTACACAGAAATACAGCACAAAACACCCGAGCTCTCAACTGCGAAGCCGTTGCTACGGGGGTCTGGGGCCAGCGCCCCCCAGGAACAAAAAGCAGTCCAACGCTGTCCCAGCTCAACTGCGAAGCAGTTGCTACGGGGGTCTGGGGGCAGCGCCCCCAGGAAAAAAAAAGTCTAACGCCGCCCCAGCTCAACTGCGAAGCAGTTGCTACGGGGGTCTGGGGGCAACGCCCCCAGGAAAAACAAACAGTCCAACGCTGACCCAGCTCAACTGCGAAGCAGTTGCTACGGGGGTCTGGGGGCAGAGCCCCCAGGAAAAAAAAGAAGAGGAACCAAGAACCGAGGACAGAATGGAAGACGCAGGAGGACAGCTGAGGAGGTGCAGATGGCGGGACGCAGGGGAGAGGGTCTGAGGTGCGGTCTGCCAGAGAATGCGCGCGGTGAGATGGCGGGTGACGGCTTTTGGTTCGTGGCTTGGCTTGTCGGTGTCGGAGATAGTGATGCCCGCTATTTTCAGGGAAACGCAATCTCGCATGACCCTTGCCCCTATCTGATGGTGGGGCCCGGGGACTAGACGGTTGTCGGGGCGGTTGGTGGCCAGTGGTTGTGGAACTGTGGTTTGGAAGCGGGAGCAAAAGACGATCGGGGCGAAAAGTAGCGACAATTCATTATGATGATGATGATGATGAGGGAGACAGGAGGCGAGAGTCGGACGACACCCCTACCCGAAATATCAGGATCGGCATACGCACAGCCCAGTCGGCGGCCCTTGCACGCCGTTGTTCAAGTCATGTGGTGGTGGTGGTGCTTGTCCGGCGGATTGGCGGTCGACAACGAGTCGCACTGGGAAAGCTCAATAGGTGAGAGAGCGGTGTCGACGGCGGTGCTCTGGTGCAATGCAATGCACAGACGCATGCTATATTTGTACTTTACTGCAGCCGCATGGGTGAGTTGGCGAGCTGGCTCGACAGGGGGGAATTGGTGGTAGATGCGGTGGGAAATTGAGTATCGGTGGTCAGGCGGGCGCCGTGTGCGTTTAGGACCGGCGCTGGCAGAGTCCCCAGCCCTCTTGGCCATGCGAAAGACTGCAGATGGGATGGTGATGCAGGCCAGGGTCCCCTGACTAAGTCTGCAACTGTAAACCAGAGGCTATTGTAGTTTGCGTTTGGGGGCCATTGGAATCGAACACAGATTTGGTTTGTGTCGTGGTTTGTGTCGGGGGCCCGCCAGGTTTGGCAGCATTGATACCACCCCGCCTGACCCGAGCGCTGGTGTGCTGGCTCGCAGGCCAGGAACCGAAACCACTTGGGTTGCCACACCAACGCACGCCCTGCAAGCAAAGCCGCATCTCAGGCAAGTCTCTGGTTTGAGTGGTGGCTGATTTACACTGCCTCCAAGCACTGCGACCCAAACGGCCAAAACGTCGCTGCATCACCAGGGCGGGCCCCCGCACGTACACATATATTGGAGAAAGCCAGCAGTGCCAGACGGGTCCAGCAGTTGTTTTTTTTTTTCTTATTTGCAGGCAGGCAGACCATGTGTGCTGCCACGAGGCAACGACGGTGTCTGGCCGGATCTGGATCATCCGGGCCGGTCCTGGCCTCAACAGATTATGATGATGATGATGACAAAAAAAGTTGCATACCGTTTGCTGGCACTACAAAATGGAAAACAAGTTTATCATTTAGCATACCGGTTGCTGCGCGTACGCTGATTTTGTACGTTTTGGCTGCGGTGTGGGCGGTGACGACCGCCGAGGCGTCGAGCGTCGGCCGGAGAGCACCGCTGACAACTGTGTCGGGCGTCGACCGGGTCGGCGCTCTGACGGCAGACGGCCTCGTCGACCTCGCGGCCGACACGACAGTGCTCGAAGTCGAGATCCCCGAGAACCGACACTACTCGAACCTCAAACGACGATGGTGGGCCGTGTCGGACCCCAACAACGCCCATGTGCTGCACCACTACCGGGACGTCGGTGCCGTCCAGGACCAGGCATTTTACGAGTACTTGACGTACAACGGGACCGCGCCCGAGGTGCCACAAGACAGCACTGTGTTTCGGTTCGTGCTGAGCGCCAACCGCGAGCTGTATGGCGAAGGTGGTGTGCGCATCACCACCACCAACGCCGACGGCGAGGTGGTCGAGTACCAGTCTAATGGCGAAGGCCTTGGAGTGCAGGCGTACAAGGGCCGCGCATATCGCCGGACGGCACACTTGTCGCCGACCAGCGGCGAGGTGGTGCACCGGTTCCACCCGGTTGGGTGGGCGCGTCTCACCGTGTCGCAAACGCCCGCCGGTCATCCAGACGGCGGCGGCGGTGGACGGCCCACTACTGCGCAAACCGTCGAGGGAACATGGAAGGTCGACGACGTCGAGGGGCTCGGAGTCCCGCCGAGCGTGTACCATCTGCAAAAACGTTCGACGTGGGCGGCCGACGTGGGCCGCTCGTTTGACGAGGAGCGCGACCTGCTCGACTCGGTCGCCGGCTACGACTCGGTTGTGTGGCGCGATTTTGACATGCGCCTCGGCAGCGGCGCATCGTCGCTCGCAGACTTTGCCGACGACGACTTTTCGTTTCTGAGCAAGCGGTCCGTCGACCTGCCAAAACAGTATCTGACCGATAACCTGTACGACGACGTCATCATCAACAACAACAACAAGAATAAGCGCGACGTCGCGACCGGCAACGACACGTCCGGGTCCGGCTTCTCGTCGGGTGAAAACCTGTACGAGACCATTGGCGACACCAGCGGGTGCCCGTCGCCGCGCCAAGTGGCGCTCGTAGGCATTGCCGCCGACTGCACGTACATCTCGCTGTTTGAAAATGCGAGCGCCGTCAACGCGCACATCATCGACGTTGTCAACTCGGCGTCGCACGTGTTTGAGAGCGGGTTCAACATCTCGCTCGGCCTCAAGGAGATCTTTCTGCCCAACGTCACGTCGTGCACAAACAACACCGGCGAGGCGGACCCGCAGTGGAACCTCGGGTGCGGGTCCGGCGCCAGCATTGGGTCGCGGCTGTCGCTGTTTTCGGCGTGGCGAGGCGCCCGCCGCGGCGACGGCCTCGCAACGTGGTCGCTCTTGACGGCGTGCTCACAGGGGTCCGTGGTGGGGCTGTCGTGGCTCGGCATGGCGTGCAGCCCCGGCGACGGCACCGGCTCGGTGTCGAGCGCCAACGAGTCGGTTGTGGCCGACACAAACGTCGTGTCGCACACGTCGCTCGACTGGCGCGTGCTGGCGCACGAGCTGGGCCACAGTTTTGGCGCCGTCCACGACTGCGACTCGTCGACGTGCGCCGCCGGCGACGACCAGTCGTCGCAGTGCTGCCCGCTCGCCCAGGGCACCTGCAACGCCGACGGCCGCTACATCATGAACCCGGTCTCGAGCGAGTCGCAGGACGAGTTCTCGCCGTGCACCCAGGGAAATGTGTGCAACGCCCTCGGCCGCAACGCCGTCAACGGCACGTGTCTGACCTCGAACCAGAACCTCACGCTCCTCACCGAGAACGAGTGCGGCAACGGCATTGTCGAGGAGGGCGAAGACTGCGACTGCGGCGGCCCCGAGGGCTGCGGCGACAACCCGTGCTGTGACCCCAACACGTGCCGGTTCACCGACGGCTCGCAGTGCGACGACGCCAACGAAGTGTGCTGCCAAAACTGCCGGTTCGCCGCCTCGACCGTCGTGTGCCGCTCGTCCCAGGGCCCCTGCGACCCCGCCGAGTACTGCCCGGGCAACTCGTCGGCGTGCCCGGCCGACGTCAAGGCCGACAACGGCCAAAACTGCACCGATCCGGACCACCCGGACCTCACAAACCTCGAGTGCATGTCGGGCCAGTGCACGTCGCGCGACCTCCAGTGCTTTACGCTCCTCGGCAACAGCTCCCTCACCGCCAACGGCCAGACCCTCAACGTCACGCGCGCCTGCGACGACGACTCGTCGTGCCAGCTGTCGTGCGTCGACCCGCGCTTTGGCAGCACATGCTTCACCACCTCGCAGAACTTCCTCGACGGCACGCCCTGCCGCGATACGGGCACCTGCCGCTCCGGCCGCTGCGTCGGCGGCCGCGACCCCAACGCGCCGTTTGTGCCGTCGGGCCCGCTCTCGTCGTGGTTTGACGACCACCGCACCATCATCATCGCCGTTGTCGCGTCTGTCGGCGGCGTAATCCTGCTGGCGGTCCTGTACATGTGGCTGCGCGGGTTCGTGGCCCAGCGTCGCCTCGTCAACTCGTACGTGGCCCGACGCAACAAGCCGGCCCCTCCTCCACCGCCTCCTCCCATGCGCGCGCCTCCATACAGCCCGCCCCCACCCGCCGGCGGCGCTCCTCCCCCTTACAATGGCGTCCCGCCGTCCTCTTCGCAATCCTGGAACGCCGCCGCCCAGGCCCAGTACCTCCCGCCCTTTACGTCCAACCAGCCCATCTACGCCCCTCCCCCTCCCCCGCCATCCCGCTTCCGCTAGGCCGGTCATCCCCCCCACCACGCATTCGCTATTTATTCATAGACTCATTTCGCCCCTGCCGTCTCCACAGCCTCGCGGTTCAGCTGGGCTTTATTTTTTTTTTTTTGTTTTTCCTGGGGGCGCTGCCCCCAGACCCCCGTAGCAACTGCTTCGCAGTTGGATTGAGACCGGGTTCGTCTGGCTTCTTTTTTTCCCTGGGGGCGCTGCCCCCAGACCCCCGTAGCAACTGCTTCGCAGTTGGATTGAGACCGAGTTTGTCTAGCTTCTTTTTTTGCCGGGGGGCGCTGCCCCCAGACCCCGGTAGCAACTGCTTCGCGGTTGAAAGCGCCTTTCGTGCTCCAGGTCTCTCCTTTCGTGATAGCTGAACCCGTCAGATTTGATGTTGTCGCTAGATCTCAACTGCGAAGCAGTTGCTACGGGGGTCTGGGGGCAGCGCCCCCAGGAAAAAAAGAACAGGACGAAATCGCATGAAACCTCGCCAAACAGCGAAGCCGTTGAAGCTCCAGATTCGTACATTGTAGACCCGTCAGGCTCGAGGCCGCCGCTAGATCTCAACTGCGAAGCAGTTGCTACGGGGGTCTGGGGGCAGCGCCCCCAGAATAAAGAACAGGAGGAAATCACATGGAACCTCGCCAAATAGCGTTTTGAGCTAGTGCATCCCTGCGTTGGCTATTTAATGAAATGAGCATCGCATGGCAACAGGAGGCGGCTTGGGGACACCAAGGGGCATGATAAACAGCGCTGATTGCGACTAACGACACACAGTTTCGGAGGAAAAACGCGACAACAGAAGATTGCTGCCGGAACGAGATCGGTGGTTGGTAATTTGCGTTACGAATTAGGACGAGATGCCGACAAAAACAGGCGATCGCGGTTTACGATCGATTACAAACAAAAAAAAAACGAGTGGCGAGTACCGGCAGTGTGAGTGCAAACGCATGTCGCGATGAAGACCCACCGACGCGTAGAGGCCCCCTGCATTCACACCCGATGTGGGTGTTGACCAAGTGCCAGTTTTGGGGAACCAAATCTCGATAGCGAGCAACAGGGCCTCTCGTATCGAAACCTGGGGTCCTCAGGTGTACAAATACGACGATGCTTTGCTTTGACAAGATCTGGGGATCTCGCATCGCAACCCCGATGCGATGACAGGGACGGCTGAACGTACTGGTCAGAACACGAACGCTCGGTGCTGCTGTGTATACAGCTGCTGCTCATTGCGCTACTGCGCAGAACACTGTGGACGTGGCATGCATTGACTCTTTTTGCGCGCAAAGTCTGAACAAAGTTTAATACGCGAGCGCCCGATTAAGTTTCGCGTGTGTGTACGTGTGTATACGCGGGGTTCGCTTATCGCGTGCAGCAAGACTGCGCCGCAAAGTCGCTCAATGCCTAGCCGGTTCCGGACACGGTGCTAAATGGCCGGATCGGACGATGAGCGATGTAAACAACCAGATCTGAGACCCGTAGTCTCAGTTCACGCGACGCGTCAACGCCACCGTGAGGTCACCGTGGGGCCAGTTCACGTTAAATGGAATATGGTTTCGGGTATAGAGGGGTCGAGCTCAAACTGAATCGAAGGCGATTGGCAGGATCCGCGGCTGCCAAGCGCACCGGTTTATAGCTGTGCACAGCTGTGCGTGAGGATTAGACACGGTACAGCTGTAAGGTCGTATGGGGTAGTGTTTAGAAATGTCCAGGTGTTCAGTGGTGCCCAGCGGTGTCCAGTGGCATAGCTTCATCCGTACGTATCAGCTACACAACTACAAATACATTGATCACCTACCGTAGTCACGCTTGCGTTCACGCTTGCGCATCTCGACATACTACAGACGTGATGGACCCAGCTGACGTGCCTTGTCGTAATCGCCTGTGCCCGGGCGATGCGCGGGGTTTTCGCAAAAAAGGCTTTTGAAACGACTGGCTGCAGTGGCTGCTGATCAGGGCAGAGGCCGCGTGATAACGCCTGCGTGACAATAAACCCCAAAGCTGTCCGTCACGCGGTCCGGTGTATGCTATTTCCCTTGTGTCGCCATAATATTTCCGCCGTAGTTCCTTGTGCGCCTTGTCGCGAGGAATGTACTTGGTAGGGCTCGCAGGCGACTTGTCATATGCAGCAGAAATTTCGACCCCTGCGTTGGACGCGTCGGCCAAACCGTGATACCCGCGCATGGGCGCTATTTCGCGTGCGTAGTGGCGTCAGCTCGCGCGTGCTTCTTGTTCAATGTCTCACGAGGGTCCAAAGGGTAATTATATTTCTTGAATGGATGATTCTGGACAGTGATTTCTATCTGGCGATGATTGAGTCCAATTGGGAGATATGGGTGAGCACTGTTTCTGGTGCGGGGGGGGGGAGGTATCTCCCAGTACATGCGACACACATCCAAACGATATATCAATATGTACTCTACCAGTCGTCATCGTCATACA
Organism: Tardiomyces blankii; assembly: GCA_024734315.1. NCBI lineage: Eukaryota > Fungi > Ascomycota > Dipodascomycetes > Dipodascales > Trichomonascaceae > Tardiomyces > Tardiomyces blankii. The sequence goes on from JANSJT010000035.1 coordinate 1,647,040, forward strand.
AGTCGTCACACGCATTTTGTCAAGAATAGAACAGACGTCTGGCAAATTCGTCAGTTGCGGCAGTTAGGCGATCCCTGCGTCAACGGTCGTGCAGTCTTGTCTCAGCCGGTACCCGAATGCAGTGCCAAGTGTGGACATGTTACTGCTAAATGGGATCAGACACGGCTGCGAACCAGTGACAACACCTGCTTGGGCCGGCTATGCACACAATACTGGTCAAAACTACCAGCATCAAAAAGCATCCTGACACCCTATTCCATTAGCCCTGAAACAGAATGTCGCTGCAAAGTATGGTGGTGCTGATCCAAGCAGGGTCTGGCGCTAGCGCGTTAGCAGCAGGTCCGTCGCATATGCAAATTCTACGCGCAGTTGGCGGCGCAGTTCCTACGGCCGTGTTGCGGAAGCTTGCGCCGCCTGCGGAGCTGTACTGCGTTTGCACGTGGCAAAGGCCGTCGTGATTAATTTCCCGCTGTGGAGTGCAATTTCACAGGGCGTTTCACACTTTTCGGCGATGGTGCCCTGCGGGACTGTCATAGCATGCCCCGGATCGTGCAATGTCGGCAGACGCCGCCCATCACCAATGCGGCCACAAACGGCCTGGGCCACCGGTTTGTTGCTAAGGAGGCCGACGTCTGCGTCTCGTCTCCCTAACGATTATTTGCTGTGCATGCGACAACGACTGCGACCAGTCGCAGGCAGTCCCACAGGTTACCTGCAAGTGAATCCCTAAGTTGTTCAGGTCGACTAGTCGACTGCCAGTCCCGATTTTCTTTTTAGTCGGGCTGTTTTTCTTTCTTTGCTTGGGGTCACCCGTTGCACAACAATAGCCATTGGGCCTTTTACCCATTGCTTAGCGCCTGGCTCCGCAACTAAAACGTTGACCCTAGACCCCCCAAATGTGCGGCCACAAACTAGCATAGCGCCGCATCCTGGCCCCTTTTGGTACTCAAGACCTGGTCTACCTGAACAACCACCTAAAACCTGCCGGCTTTGGCACGACTACGTCCAAACAAACATCCTGGCACATTCCAGGCGATTTTCACAACGCCAATGACCCCATTGCGCCTTATCACTGGCTTACCCCCACTTGTGCGCACGTTCACGCACCGTCTTGCTTTCACAACGGTTTGCTGGTGCGTCGTGCACATCCTACTGCCCTGCTGTGCGAAGCACTGCTTGCATTGCAACCGCCGTGCACCGTCTCACCAGCCTTTTTACTACATTAGGCAGTCCGCCACTGGTCATTTCGACGCGGATCCTTTTTTATCCTGGGGGCTCTGCCCCCCAGACCCCCGTAGCAACTGCTTCGCAGTTGGGATTCGTCACATTGCTACGGGGTCCCCCGCCAGGGCTAAAACCAAAGCCCGAAATCAACTGCGAAGCAGTTGCTACGGGGGTCTGGGGGCAGCGCCCCCAGGAAACAAAAAAAAAAAAGCCATTCCTGGCGAGGGACACTCGGTAGCAACGTGTCCAATCTCAACTGCGAAGCAGTTGCTACGGGGGTCTGGGGGCAGTTCCCCCAGGAATAGTAAAAGTGCAACCCAGGCAGGTCTCAAGCCAGGAACAAAGAAAAAAGTGGAATGCATTGCAGTGTTGACATTCCGGGCAGGACAAGCGACGCGTCGACTGACTGGTAGCAATGTCTGCGACGGTGGGACCCCGCGCCCAGGGGGTGTGTAGAGCCTGAGCCCTAAGCTTAGAGGACGAGGCATCATCGCTGGACCCTCGGGGTGCTATCTCCATGCGCCGAAATGCCACACGCGCTGACGGTCGAGGCGAGGCTAAGCGCGGAGCTTGCAGGGTTTGGCCAGTTGGCTCATGTGCGGCGCAGACCCCCGCCAGTTGCAAGGGTTGGGCGTGGAGGTGTGTTGGAACGATGGTTGAAGTCGGTGCGAGAAAACGACAGAGACAATCGATTGAGGATAGTTCAAAGACAGTCCTGACTACAGTTGGGGCCGCCCATGGGTTTTAGTACCACTACCAACCCACATTACACTCCCCGATTGAGTGCATATAGGGTGCCGCTGCCTGCGTCAGAAACCGCGTTTCGGTGCGGCGCGGCGCGTCCACTTTGGCGAAAAACACTGGCCAAAAGCAAATAAGCTCCAACGCGCGTCGAGAAAAAAAACCACACTCGCAGTGCGGCTCTGAACCCCCCGTTCCCTCTGCCCAAACAACTCGCGTTTTCCTCTGCCCCCAGAGCCTCGCATAAAAAGTGCGTACACACACATGCGTTACATATAAATATACGGTCCTTTGCACTAGTGGGTGGCCTCACCGAAGCGTCTTGTTTTTTTCTGAGCACCCCGGTCCGTTCGCTCGCTCGCTCGCGCAGATTCGCCCCATCCACTGTTTGTTCTGCGCAGGTTCGCAGTACTTTGTCGATTGATTTGTTGATTTAACTGGCGACATCGTCAATACTCCCCCCCCCTCGTCGACTTTTACTCCAAAAAAAGGAAAAAGAAATGAATCTTCTCAGGAGAAGACAGCCGTCTCGCGATGGTATCCGTGCTGGCATTTCGTCGGCTCTGCGTCGCCCATTGTCGTTTGTTTCGACCCTGCCTATGTCGCCGCTGGACGACGGTTTTGACAAGGCTCTCAAGGAGCAGGCTCTGAGAGATGAGCCGGCCTCGCCGTTGTCGCCCTCGGGCACTGGCCCCCAATCCGCTAGCGGAGCGGCTCCGGCAATCCCCAAGCGTTCGAGCTCTCGCAACTACGTTCGCCCCAAGTCGCTCCACTTGCTGTCTCCCTCAGAAATGGAGGAGGAGGACACTTTTACTGTCATTGATGGCATTGATGAGTCTATTGGCGCGTGGGTCACCGTCGGCGCGGGCGCAGGCGCCCTACAGCAGCTGCCGCCGGTCGAACCTATGACGCCCATGACGCCCATTGAGCCCATGACCGTGTCCGTCTCAGACGACGCCATGGCCGACCCGCTGACGCCGGTTGATTCACACTTTCAGGATCTTGTCTCTGACAACGGCCTCAGCCCGTCGCCACCGGCGTCGCCGTACTCGTCCAACTCTGGTTGCGCCACTCTTTCGTCGGTCTCGTCGCACTTTTACCGTCGCGGCGCTGTCCACATTCCGTTTGATGAGGAGACGGAATTCTCGTCGGATCCCCACGCCGATGAGTTTGGAGCAGAGGATTTCGATCCGTTTGTTGAGGAGGACATTGAGATCACCTTTGCCCGTACCTAGGCGCGCAGCTACCTAGCTTAGCCCCCTAGATCGATCCCCCTACAAACCAGTGATAGCCGTATATTACCGGCTGGATTTCACCGATTTCACCGATTTCAACACCACTGCAAAAAACTCCGGGAAAAATACCCGCATGCGGTTTCCTGCCGCCTTTTTTACGACATTTTCATGACTAGCTGCATTCACGAATTGATTATGACTCAACTGCACAGGAACCGTAGAAACCGTAGTCCTTGGTGGAACATCCCTTGGATGTGCACATGTGATCTCTTACGTGACCTGGCGCCAACTGCCAACTTGTGGTCTGCACCACTGCATGTCGGATGCCGGGCTTTGATGATAAAATATCCACGACAACTGCAGGGGGGCTGCTGCACTCTTAAAGCCCGACAGTATTGGGGTCTTGTATGTAGTATTGTCTTAAACAGCAAAACATTTTTGAATGAGAAATTTATCCGGGCCATTGGTTTGTCGGCTTGTTTTGCATCGTAGCGCGGGCATAGTGACCAAATGCGTGGGAATTTATGGGGCCCTGGAAAACTTCTGGTACCTCGCGGACACCCGCAATTAACCCATGGCTACACCATTACTCGCAAATCAATTCATGTAACCTATTTTTTGGTGCAAAACCTCAAACGTCAGTCCCGCCGGGGACTCAAAAATGCAAAAAGGGAGGATCACGCATTCACAGGGGCCCAGGGGGGGGAGATCTCTCCTGGCGACCGCGACCCGTGCCCGTGTGCGCTGAAACGGATCCGTCGCATCGGCTGTCTAAACACGAAATTACCATACCGACAACGGATACACAAACAACGACGATTTTGGCAAATTGGGACCTCAAAACACAAAGACATTGCCCACTACTTGTCTTAGCGGGCGAGATTAAAGTTGGACCTGCATGCGGCGACGCCCCGCTTTTGGAAGTAAAACGGCTATCCCGTAGGACCAGACCTGGATCACCACTCTCACTTAGAGTACCGGACTAGTCTGAGGATCCAAATATATTCAACTAGACCACTAGACCTTCTAAGCAAAAAATTGCCGGGCTGGCTATGGACTTGTGAGAATCTTTGTATTTATGTATGTTTCAGGACACCAAATCGCAAAGCTTTGTGCGAAGATCAGCACACTTAACAGCCGCCCAGAAAACCTCTATAAGATTCCAAACATAACGCTATTGTATCACGCATACTCGCCGCCTCGAATAAATGGTATCAATGTATCGATGACTCTCCTATTCGCCGTCGATCCGTCTATACTGCTCTGATCGTCTATCCGGTATACGGCTGTCACGAGTGAACCACTGTTCCAACAAGCGCCCATATTGCGGCAACATGCCCACTGCCAGCCATTGTGCCGCCACGCTCCGCTCGACACAACGCCCACACTATGCCAGTGCCACCGGGGTACGTCGGCAAGCAACGTTCTGCACGCCAGCACGTGTCCACCAAGGCGTGCGAAGGCGCCCGGCCGTTTCATGTTCATGTTGCTATTAACGTCTTGTTCTAGCGATGATCGCTTTTCCAAGTTTCAGCATGAGCTGTTCTATTTTTTTTTTCCTGGGGGCGCTGCCCCCAGAACCCCCGTAGCAACCGCTTCGCGGTTGAAGCAATATGCTGGATTGGCCACATTGCTCATCCGGTAGATACCTTCAGCCGGCCCACATGGTCTCTTTTTTTCCTGGGGGCGCTGCCCCCAGAGCCCCCCCCGTAGCAACTGCTTCGCAGTTGAGACCGGTGCGATTGCGCATTTCCTGGGTTAAAGGTTGCAGCAAACAGCTTCGTAAGGGCCTTTCTCCGGTGTCATGCTACATTTGAGCCTGGTGACGATCCCATAGACACCCCCCAGCAGGCACTTTCTCAACTGCGAAGCAGTTGCTACGGGGGTCTGGGGGCAGCGCCCCCAGGAAAAAAAAATAGACAAAGCAAAGAATATAAATATAAAGCGTGGATGCATGATATCGATGATGGCAAGAATGCCAACCGCAAAGCGGCGGCTATTGAGCTAGATAAATATGAGACGGCGTAATGCCGGTGATGATGCTGTGTCAACGACAGATGCAAAAACAAAATGAAAAAATGCACGAGGCCGTGGAAACGCCAGAACTAGTCGCCGAGGACCATGGGGGTCATGGGCGGCTCGTCAGAGGCAGAGACGGCAAGAAGGGCCGGGCTTGAGGGCTCGCACGTCGTGTTGATCGGCATCGGGCGGCCAGAGCTGCGACGGCGGCCAGACATGAGCGGGCTGCTGGATAGGGCCATTTTGGATGGCGACGAGCCAAGCGAGACGGGACTCAGCGTCGGCGATGCAGGGACAGCCGAGGCCGACGATGAAGATGATGAAGCGGCGGCAGCAGCAGCGGCGGCCGCGACGGCAGCTGCTGCGGAACCGGGGTCGCCGCCGCTGCCGGCACGGATGTACGGGGACCGCGGTGACGCCATGTAGTGGCCTACGCGGGTCTGGTGCATGGGGTTGAGGGCGCTAGCGCTGCCGAACCGATCGTAGCGGTCTGGCGGCGACGCGAGCGACGCAGAAACGCGCCGACGCGATAGTGGCTGCGCATAGTACTGGTCGAAGCCGGATGCATCGGGCGACGCCCTGCTGGGGCTGGAACTCGGAGGAACTGCACCATCGCCAGAGCCGGCCGTGAGCTCTTCGATGCCGGCGGCCTGCGCGCCCAGAGACAGCGACAGCAAGCTGATAGATGAAGTACTGGGCAGCAGCGGCTGTGAAGAAGCCGGCGGAGCCGCTGGTGCTGCTGCCGCGTACTGCGGGCTCGAGGTCGAAGCATTCTGTGTCTGGTTCCGGGGACTGGCCCCCGGTAGCCTAGGCGAGTGGGGGAGCAGCAGCGGAGACGGCAGACCCGACGGCACAAGGGCCGGCGAGACTAGCGGCGAGGCCATAGCGATCGTCCGCTGCTTGCTTTTTGGTTTGTTTTGCGCCTAGTCTGACGACTATAGTGGTTGGCAATGACGCAACTGTTTGTAAAGGAAGGTCCTAAAGTGGGTATTTTTTTGGAAACATGGATCTGTTGTGGTCACACGACACCCCGATTTGGCATACGGCCCCCGCATCTGGCAACGGGCGCGGCTGGATTTAGTGGACCAAGGCCCTAAAGTTCGAAGCGAGGGCCGTGTAGTTTTTGCCCTTTGGCTGGTGTCATGGTCATGGTGGAGCAGGGGAAGCCCGCGGACCAGGAACACTCGGACACGCTATATGCTTCGCATACGCGAGAAGCGTACTCGCTACACCGCGAGACGCGGAACCAACAGCAGCTGGACAAGCTGGTGATGGATGGCACCTTTCCCGACCCGCGTCTTGTTCCTATTGTCGAGAATGGCGAGCCGGACGAGCGCCATGGTATCGTCACTGTAGCCCGCCCACTGCCCGGGGAACCGCTTACAGCGCTTATTGAGAATATACAGCAACGTATTGCCTCTCTACCGGGCGTAGACGTTTGGCAGGCACCGGTGAACTTTCTCCACATGACCATTGTGGAGCTGGCGCACACGAGCCCGCCTGCGCAAATCGAGGCTATAGCTTCGCGGCTGCGTTGTACAGACGGGCCCCGAAAGCTAGCAAAAATCCCTGGGTTCGACCTTGAGTCGCCCCTAATTACGTTTGACCAGGGCGGCATCGCTATCTCCCTGCTTCCCGTCGACGACGGTGTCATGCGAGCCAAGACGGCCGTCCACAATCTCATTGTATCCCTTGGCGTTCCCATAAAACCCCGCTACCGCGTTCCATCCTGCCACATCACCATTGCGCGCTTCACTACCCCTCTCGACCCCGGCTCCATCGCCGTCCTACTCGAGACCATCACGGCCCTCAACTCTGAGCTCTCGTCCAGTGATCTCACATGGCATGCCTCTGACTTTGAGTTCTCCTACGGCGCCAACTGGTACGGCAATGGCGTCAAACTGGCGTGAGCACGGTTTTGCTTCCTGGGGGCGCTGCCCCCAGACCCCCGTAGCAACTGCTTCGCAGTTGGAATAGGCTCTGATGCACAACGTATACTTCACAGTGGCCCTAAATCAACTGCGAAGCAGGTGCTACTGGGGTCTGGGGGGCAAACGAGCTCTTTTTTTTGTTTGTTTTCTGGGGGCGCTGCCCCCAGACCCCCGTAGCAACTGCTTCGCAGTTGGAATAGGCTCTGATGCACAACTTATACTTCACAATGGCCCTAAAAATCAACTGCGAAGCAGTTGCTACGGGGGTCTGGGGGCAGCGCCCCCAGGGAAAAAAAATGAACGAAAAGACAAATTACAATAAATTAGAGTTTGTAGGGGTAGTTAGAGCTCGATGTAGCGGGAGAGGCGGACGATGCCGCCGGCGGAGGTGACGGTGACCCAGTCTGGCGCGTAGGCGAGGAGTTCGTCGTAGGCCGGGACCATGCGACGGGGCTGGCCGTCGATGACGACTTCGTGGTCGTACTCAAAGTACTCACAGGTGGCAGTGACACCAAGACGGTTGTCGGGCCCGTCGTCAAGCCACTGGGGGATCCACTCGATGGCGACCCGGTAGCCCGGGTCGGCAAAGTCGAGCTTCCATAGCGTGAGGTCTTCGATGCCCGAGGAGTAGCGCAGCGTGTCGTGGTCGTCGGCTGCATCCCAGTGGGGCGGCAGACCGGGTGCTTCGACGACGGTTGTGGGGTTGTGGTCTTCGGTATTGATTTCCCAGTCGGAGGAGTTGCGGTAAACGCTGATCAGACGGACCGGAGACCGCTCGGCGCTGGTGGGGTCGTTGGACCGGAACGCCGTGGTGTTGAACGCAAGGTAGCACTTGCGATTGTTTGCGGCGCCGACAAAGAGACGGGCACGATTGGGCCCATGGGTCGGGGCGCTGTCGTTGACGACGTGGAGAGTCAGGATCTCGCTGAGGTTGGCGGCGACAGACGACGGTGCCAGGTACGGTTCCGCGCCGGCGTACTGGCACGCCTGGAGGCCGTTTGCGCTGGGAGAGCACGTTAGGTTGGCCGACGGGTCCAGCTTTACCGACGGCAGGTCCGCCAGGATACCGCGGGTACGGTTTCCGGCACCGGTGACGCGGACGACCGGAACACCACCGAGACCGTCGTCGAGGTCAATGTACTGGCCGAACCGCAGCTTGTGCGGACTTTCGGACGTGTACGGGAACCGAGTGGCATTGAAGGCGGCGATTCCGCCTGTTGCCGCAAGTATGACGACTGCCAGCAGGTGGAGGCGATGAACAAACGGCATCACCAGGAGGCCCATGTACACTGCAAAAGCGCCTGTGAGCAGGCAAATGGTGACGAGCGAGTTTGTCGAGTCGGTGAGCGTCTGATGCGCGGCGTCCAGCAGCGTCGCGGCCGTGGCGGTTGCAAAGTAGAGACCGACGGGTACCACGATTATAAACTGGAGCAGCCAGTCGTACGAAGGCGCTAGGTGCCACGGCGGGTGTTGGTGGTTGTCATTAGTGCATTCTTCCTGCAGCGACTCAGCGTCGTGGTCATTGTAGGTCTCGGGTTCAGTTTCGGGCGCCGACGCTTCCTGCGGTTCCTGCTGTGCTGACGACTCGGCAGCGACGGGCCTGGTTTCCGCGTCGAGCAGAGGCGTGCGTTCTGTGGGTTCGTCGCCACTGGCGTTGCTAGCTGGTGTGGCATGTGGCGACGACGACCACAATAGCCCCAGCTGTCCGACGAGCACTGCCGCCAAAAACAAATAGTACTGCACCGTGGCAATGTATTGGCCGACGGCGCGGTCGCGCGAGATCTGGACGGTCGCGTAAACCAGGAAGACCCACGAGACCACAAACAGCGACACGAGCACCACCAGTTTCTGGTCGTGCACCGGCTGGAGGTACGACGCCAGGCCGAGCACCACATAGTTGGAAATAGTAAACACGGCAAACGCTGCCAGCAGCGGACCGTAGGGCTGCGACACAAATATAAACGGGTTCATCTGCTGCAGGTACCGGACGGCGCTGGCGGTCAGGAGCACCGACACCGCGAGTGCGAGCACGACCCGCAGCCAGCCGCTGGGGCCGACGTCCCACTTGCGGGCGCGCACAACTGCGCTCCCGAGCAGGGCGACCAGCAGCGGGCCGGCAACGAGACCCACGACGTTGAGGGCAAACTGCGTCTCGAGCTTGAGCACAACAAACCAGCGGCCCAGCACATCGAAAAACACGGCCGGCACCGTCGCATCGCCGTACTCGTCCTCGTTGGCGAGCGCCAGCACGGCGTCCAAACCCGAAGTAAACATGTGGCCGAGCGACTGGCGGCTGGCGCCCTGAATGGAATCGCGCGCCGTATGGTACAGCGATCGGGACCCGTAAAACGCAATATCAAGGCCCCGGAGGCCCTCGCGCTTGTACACATAATAGTCGGTCTCGGACGGTACGACGCGGGCGTCAAACGCCTGCTGTGCGATCGAGCTCGCGTGCGGGCTCCCGCCGCCGCCATATAGCCGGGCGACTCCGTAGTCGGTAGCCCGGAACAGCATGGCACGCCCGCCAGCGCCGGCGCCTTCAAGGTTGACAAACGCCTCGACGTCGGCCGCCCAGTCGTGCCGCATAAACGCCTCGGCGCCTAGCAGCCCGTACTCCTCGTTGTTGTTGAAATTAAACACAATAGTCCGCTTGTGCCCGGCCCCTGTCTCGACAACGTACCTCAGCATCGCTAGCATCGACGCCACGCCCATGCCGTCGTCGGTGGTGCCGTGGCCCGTTGCGACGCTGTCAAAGTGCGAGCTCACCATGACAGCGCCTAGCGACGGATCGGTGCCCTCCAATCGCACCAGCACGTTGTTGGCCTCAAAGAAGGTCGCCTGGGCGTGGTTCGGCGACACGTCAAACACACTTCCGCGCGCCAGAAACAGCCTCTGCGGCCGCGCGTCCACCTGGATCTTGCTGTCCTTCTTACGCCCGGGCCGTTGCAAGTCCCATTCGTCGGCATTGGCGGCGTTTTCAGAGCCGTTGGCGACCGCCTCCCGGACGCGGTCCAAAATATAGTCGTGCACAATGTCATTGTCGTGCGATCCATACGTGGGAAACCCGCGCGATTTCGCCTGCAGGTCCGCCCACGCGCCTTCGACAAACCTGTCGGGATACTTGTGGCCATATCGGGGAGCGTCTCTGTCCTGGATCGCAATCAATCCCGTCAGCCAGACGGCGTACACCACAACAAACACAAGGCTAAACGGGGCACGCTGGAACCCAAACGTGCGCGCAAAGAAACCCGGCCCATTTGGGCGTTTCCCGTCGTCTCGCGGCATTCCTTTACCACGCACGCACGCACGTTTTACTTTGTGTGTTTGTGTTTCTTGGTGCCGCTTTCTTTTGGGTCTCGGCCTTTTTATCTTATCGGGAATCGTCGTCCCCCGTTTCAGCCTCGCCATCCAGCCCCACGCCGGGCCCCACTGAGCGAAACTACAAAAAAAAAATAAAAAATTGGCGATGACCCCGCGGTTGTTCTTTTTTCCTGGGGGCTCTGCCCCCAGACCCCCGTAGCAACTGCTTCGCAGTTGGATTTTGGGGTTATGTAGCGGAAGTAAAGGATGTTAAGTGCTCAGTTCTGGCAGAAGTATAAAGGAAAGGGGAAATGATGTCAGTGGTGGTGTTGATTGTTCGCAAACGCTGCCCGAATGCCCTTCCAACAATTCAGTTGTACCACAACGCCTCTAAATCACCTGCTTCGCATTGAATTTGGGGACAGCTGTGGCGTAAAAACGGATGCGAGATAATATAAAGAAAAGGTGCAAGAATGACGTCAGTATGTGATCTCATCCTTGCGCAAACACTCCCCCTAAATCCCCTCCTACACTTCAATCCCACGACCACGCCTCTAAATCAACTGCGAAGCAGTTGCTACGGGGGTCTGGGGGCAGAGCCCCCAGGAAAAAAAAAACACCACCCAAAAATTCTTTATGCGGCCGAGGCGAGGCGAGGGGTGTGGCCCGAGCGCAGGCTAATGCTAGACGAGCGCAAATAAATAGCCGAGAAGGGCGCTTCTGACACTGGCCGCCTGCTGCAGTCTGCATCTGGCCCCCACACGAGAAAAACAGGAGTGCCTTGTGACCTTGAGAAAAAGATGACCGTGAACCTCGTGCGCGACGTGTGGGCTATCCTGTACAACGGCGTGAACAGGTCGGTTCCGGGAAACAAGGTGCGGGTGTGGCTGATGGAGCAGCTGTTTCCGTCGCGGACGGCGCTTGATCCCGACAAGGATATTGTGGCCGTCCAGGGTGCCGACGCCGGGTTCGGTAGGGAATTGATCGAGGTGTTGGCCGACGCAGGATACGAGACCGTCGCGTTTGTCGAGGTGATGCCCGAAGAGGCTGAAATGGTTCCCGGCGTGACGTACTATGAAGTTGCGCAATGGGACGAGGCCGCAGTCCAGGCGGGCGTTGCGGCCGCTACCGAGGAAATCGGCACCATCACTGCGTTTATCGATGCGACAATACTCGCGTGGTATGCGCGCGCAGTCACGGACCCGGCCACGATAAACGACAACAATGGCCTCCTGTTTTTTTTTGCGTCCCACTGGTTCTTTGCGGGCGCGCTCATGCCCAACATGATCCGGTCTGGCCGCGGGTACTTTGTGAGCGTTGTGTCGACGGCCGCCTGGATGTCGCCCGCGTACCTGGGCGACATTGGCGCCGCCGAGGCCGCCACCGTCAGCTTCCACGAGGCGCTGACGGCCGACCTTGGCGGGTACCTGCGTCCACGGTCCGGCGTGCACACGCTGCTGGTGACGACGCGCGACCGCGACACTTCGGCATGGCAGGACGCCGCCGAGCCGGGGCTCGCGCCCCTCCCGAGTTCAAAGCGGTCGGCCCAGAGTCTGCTCCAGGCACTTGAATGGGGCACGGTTGGCCGCATTGCAACTCCGTTTTATCTCGCGCCGCTCCCCAAGGTGCGCGCCCTCCCGTGGCCCGTCCAGATGCTTGTTCGCAGCCTGCTCAAGGTAGACAACACCGAGTGGGCTGCGCCTGTAGCTACAGGCATTGCCGGCGCCGCCTCGAAAGCTGTCCGCGGCACGCCGCCCCGCACCAAGCCAACCTCCAGTGCTGAGTCCGAGCCGCCAACGCAGTCGCCGTCCCACGGCCAAAGCGAGGCACCGTCGCGCGCTCGCCGTCCGCGTGGCCCCAAACGCCCCGCGGCCCCGGGCGTGCCCCGCAAGGGCAAGCGCATTCCCCGAGGCTCCTCAGCCCGCGCGGCATCGGGCCCTCGCGTCCTCACAGCAGTCCCCGAGGCCCCAGAGCCCATCGACACCGCCCCACCGCCTCAGCCGACCCCCGTCCCCGCCCCGCCTGCCCTCCGCTCCCTCTCCCGCCCGTCGCGTGACGCGATCTCCGTCTAACCGTCGGCCAATACATAGATCAATACATGCTGTCCTAGTGCCACCCCCCCCCTCTCGGATCATCTTATTCTTTTTTCCTGGGGGTTCCACCCCCAGACCCCCGTAGCAACTGCTGCGCAGTTGGTAAAAGGCTGGCGTGAAGTGCAACCGGATCAACTTATTCTTTTTTCCTGGGGGTTCCACCCCCGGACTCCCTAGCAACTGCTGCGCAGTTGGTAAAAGGCTGGCGTGGAGTCCAACTGGATCATTTACTTCTTTTTCCCAAGTCCACCCCCAGACCCCCATAGCAACTGCTTCGCAATTGATAAAAGGCTGGCGTGGAGTCCAACGGATGATCTTGTTCTTTTTTCCTGGGGGTGGAAGCCCCAGAAGAAAAGAAAACCAGAACTCCGTGGCAAGAGTCCAACTGCGAAGCAGTTGCTACGGGGGTCTGGGGGTGGAACCCCCAGGAAGAAAGGAAAAACCAGACCTCCATGGCAAGAGTCCAACTGCGAAGCAGTTGCTACGGGGGTCTGGGGGTGGAACCCCCAGGAAGAAAGGAAAAACCAGAACTCCATGGCAAGAGTCCAACTGCGAAGCAGTTGCTACGGGGGTCTGGGGGTGGAACCCCCAGGAAAAGAGAAACAGCGTGATAATTCAGACAGTTTTGTTTGCACATGGTCGGCGAGGTGACGGTCAACGGGCCAATTACAGATGACAAAAAAAAAACAACTGTGGACCCGGAACGGATCGTTTTTTGTCTGGACCTCGGACTAACAGACGTCTGGGGTGCATGGGCCCTAACATCGGGGCATCGACCCCGCTGTTAGAAGTTGGCATGTGCTTTTGTAGATATATCGCAACACCGCCCGAGTCCCAGAACTAAATTGCTACAGTCGCTGTGTACACTGCACAGTTTAAAGATACAACATTGGGAGCTATGCCGTCAACACTCGCCAAGATAGCCGTCGGGCTCGTGGCGCTCGTTGCGCTGTTGTTTGTCAAGGACATATGGCACGTCCAGGCGTACAAGTACAGATCGCGCAAGCGGGGATATGGCGTGCCCATGATTGTGTCGAACCACCCGTTTGGCATTTTCAAGCTTCTCGAGGCCATCAAGCGCCAAAAGAACCACACCATGCTCGGCATGAACCGCCGGGACATGAAGGAGCGCGGGGTCCGCACCGTGTACGAGCAGCGGCTGTTCAACTACGTGGTCGTCACGGTCGAGCCCGAGAACATCAAGACGGTGCTGGCCACGTCTTTCAAGGACTACTCGCTCGGCATGCGCCGCCCTCAGATTGGGCCCCTCATTGGCGACGGCATCTTTACGCTATCGGGCGAGGGGTGGAAGCACTCGCGGACGATGCTGCGGCCGCAGTTTTCGCGCGAGCAGGTCAGCCAGCTCGACTCATTGCGCGCCCATGTCGACGTGCTGCTATCGCAGTTTAAGACCAACTCGGCGACCGGCTACTTTGACGCCCAGAAGCTGTTTTTCATGCTGACGCTCGACACCGCGTCTGAGTTTTTGTTTGGCGAGAGCACAAACGCGCTGGCGCCGCCGCCCGCCACCACCACCACCGAGAAGCGCGCGTCCGGCAACCCCGTCTCCGGTACGCAGTTTGCCCACGCGTTCCAGGCGGGCCTCGAGACCATCACCATGCGTCTGCTCATGGGCCTCTTCTACTGGACCCAGGACTCGCGCGAGTTCCGCGATGCCGCCAGCGTGTGCAAGCGCTTTATCGACTACTTTGTCCACGAGGCATTGGCGTCGACCGCCGACGGTACCACGACCACCGCCGCCGCCAACGACTCTGAACACGACTATGTGTTTATCCGCGAGCTCGCAAAGGAAACACGCGACCCGGTCGTCATCCGCGACCAGGCGTTCAACATCCTGTTGGCGGGCCGCGATACGACCGCATCGCTGCTGTCGTACACGGTGTGGCACCTGGCCCAGAACCCGCGCGTGCTGCGCAAGCTGCGCCAAGCCGTCCTCGAGACGTTTGGCACCGAGCCCGACACCATCACGTTCGAGTCGCTCAAGCGCTGCGAGTACCTCGGCCACGTCCTCAACGAGGTCCTCCGCGTCAACCCGGTCGTGCCCATCAACTTCCGCACTGCCATCCGCGACACCGTCCTCCCTCGCGGCGGCGGGCCCGACGAGTCGCAGCCCGTCTTTGTGCCCAAGGACACCGTCGTCGTGTACTCGGTCTATACTCTGCACCGCGACGAGGCCTACTGGGGCCCCGACTCCGAGCAGTTCCGCCCCGAGCGCTGGGAAGAACACCGTTCCCGCACCTGGGAGTACCTCCCGTTCAACGGCGGGCCTCGCATCTGTCTCGGCCAGCAATTTGCCCTCACCGAGGCCGGCTTCACCATCGTCCGTCTCATGCAGACGTTCTCCGGCATCGAGCTCGACCCAGCCTACCGCAACACCGAGGTCCGTCACGCCCTCCAGCTCACCTCCAACGTCGCCACCGGCGTCCCCGTCAAGTTCATTGTCTAACGTATTTATCTATTCTGTTCTGCTTGGTACTTTTCTCCTGGGGGTTCCACCCCCAGACCCCCGTAGCAACCGCTTCGCGGTTGAAGTCTTGCCACGGGTTCTGGTCTTGCTTTTCTTCCTGGGGGTTCCACCCCCAGACCCCCGAAGCAACCGCTTCGCGGTTGGGCTCTACGCCGGCCTTCAATCAACTGCGAAGCAGTTGCTACGGGGGTCTGGGGGTGGAACCCCCAGAAGAAAAAAAAATGCAATCCACATTAGCGGCAAATCAACTGCGAAGCAGTTGCTACGGGGGTCTGGGGGTGGAACCCCCAGGAAAAAAAGTGCAGCGCACGCTAGCCGCGAATCAACTGCGAAGCAGTTGCTACGGGGGTCTGGGGGTGGAACCCCCAGGAAAATAAAGTGCAACGCACGCTAGCCGCGAATCAACTGCGAAGCAGTTGCTACGGGGGTCTGGGGGTGGAACCCCCAGGAAGAGAAATGCCACCGACAGCCGGCGCGGGAGGCGATGAGATGGACCCACCGGGCCGGCGATCGCAGGATACAAAGAACCAGATCAGACCATAGTGGATAACGGGACAAACGGATGACGCACGATTGGCGCATTCCGGACGCTAGATGCAACCAGATCTGGGTGGTGGTGTGGCCAAACAATGCACGGGGCGTTTCATTTTTTTCAATTAGAGCCGGCCGATCAGGCAGCTACCCGCTGCGGGTTTCCGCAGGTTGCAGGATACTGTAAACACCGGCTATCATGAACGGGATTCGCGGTATAAGACGGCTAGTGCAATACGGTCATTTTTCTTCACTAATGCACGGCACTTGATTCGCTGCACGGCAAAGCATGCCTGGCCTCGTAATTTTAACGATAACGCCGCACACATTACCGTGCAGGGCCACCAAATCTTAGCATAAAGGGCTTAATATACGGCTGAACTACAAGCTTCCGAGATCCAAACTGGCTGGATTTGCCCCCACCCCGTCCTCACAGATAAAATACTATAATACGCCAGTCCCGAGCCTTTTGGTTTTAGGCTTTGTGTATTCCGGCCCGCTGCCGGTGATCACATTCGGAAAGGTTACCAACTCTATTGTCTAGCAAGGGGAATAGGGCCAGGTAGGACAATTGTGGTGTATCTAGACGGCAGAAGTTTAGACAAGAAGTTTGGGTCCGTTCACACACAGACACACACACACAAGACCATGATATCGTCTCTTGTATTCGCAGGAGTGGCGTTCCTCATCTTTCTGGTAGTGAGGGACGCCCTCGAGGAGTTTGAATACCGCCGCGAGTCTAAACGCCGCGGCTGCGGCCTGCCGCCAATGCTGCTTGACTGGCCGTTTGGCATCGTCAACTTTGTGCGCGTCGCCAAGAAGTTCAATGCGTTCCATCTGTTTGACTACTTTGACGAGCTGTTTGCCCGCGCGCCCGCAAAAAACCCCAAGACCGTTCGCGAGGGCCGTCTGTTCCGCAAGCTCCTCGTCACCATTGAGCCCGAGAACATCAAGGCGGTGTGCGCGACCCAGTTCTCCGAGTTCGACGTCGGCCTCAGGTACTACCAACTGCACCCCATCTTTGGCGACGGCATCTTCACCACATCCGGCGAGCAATGGCGCCACCTGCGGTCGATTCTGCAGCCGCAGTTTGCCCGCGAGCAGGTCGCCAACCTCGACATGCTCGAGGAGCACGTGTCGCAGTTCCTCGCCAAGATGGAGAAGCTGAGCGTCGACGCTCAGAAGGACAGCAGCTACTTCGACGTGCTTCCGGAGTTCCACAACCTCACCATGGACGCCGCCACCGACTTTTTGTACGGCGAGTCCACCAACTCCATCAACGGGCCCCAGTACGAGGTGTCGAACCCGGGCCAGACGGTCTCGCCCGGCCAGTTTGCCGACTCGCTCAAGCAAACGCTCACAACCATCACCGACCGCCTCCAGCTCGGCGGCCTGTACTGGCTCGTCGACAACAAGAAATTCCGCGCCCACGTCAAAAACTGCAAGGACTTCTCCATGTACTTTGTGAAAAAGGTGCTCGACGACCCCCGCACGTTCGACAGCCGCGACTCGCGCTCCATCTTTGTGCGCGAGCTCGCAAAGGAGACCCGCGACCCCGTCGTCATCCGCGACCAGTCCATCAATGTCATGATCGCCGGCATGGACACCACCGCGTCGCTACTCGCCTACATCTGCTACCGGCTGTCGCGCGACCGCCGCGTGTGGCAGCGTCTGCGCACAGAGGTCCTCGACGCCTTTGGCCGCGACCCGGCTGCCGTCTCGTTCGAGGCCCTCAAGCGGTGCCGGTACCCGCACTATGTCGTCAATGAGACCCTCCGGCTCTACCCCATTGTGGCCGCCAACTTCCGCCGCGCCATGCGCGACACCACGCTGCCCCGCGGCGGTGGGCCCGACGGCTCCGAGCCGGTGTTTGTGCCCAAGGGCACCGAGGTTCTGTTCCCCGTCTTCAACATGCAGCGCGACCCAGACCTGTGGGGCTCGGACGCCCGCATGTTCCGCCCCGAGCGCTGGGAGGAGAACCCCATCCACACATGGGACTACCTGCCGTTTGGCGGCGGTCCCCGCATCTGCATTGGCCAGCAGTTTGCCCTTACCGAAACGGCCTTTACCCTCGTGCGTCTCGTCCAGCACTTTGACGACATCCTCCCGTCCCCCGAGCAGCCCGAGTACGAGCCCGCCCACCGCATAATGCTTGCGGCCTCGGCGGCCGACGGCGTCAAGGTCCGCTTTGTTCCGGCCGCGTAATATATAGAATCGTTGTTTTCTTTTTCGGTGTTTTTTTAATTCCTGGGGGCGCTGCCCCCAGACCCCCGTAGCAACTGCTTCGCAGTTGGGATTACTCGCAAGAAGAACCTTTTTTTCAACCGCGAAGCGGTTGCTACGGGGGTCTGGGGGCAGCGCCCCCAGGAAAAAGAAAACGCGTACATAACCGGGCATTAACGGCCCCTATCACGTTCTGCCTTCATAAACCCATAACAACTGCTTCGCAGTTGGAAATACTCGCAAGAAGAACCTTTTTTTCAACCGCGAAGCGGTTGCTACGGGGGTCTGGGGGCAGAGCCCCCAGGAAAAAGAGAACGCGTGCATGACCAGGCATAAACGGCCTATGTCATGTCCTTCCCCTCGAACTCCATAGCAACTGCTTCGCAATTGGTATTTCTCGCAACAAGAACCCTTTTTTCAACCGCGAAGCGGTTGCTACGGGGGTCTGGGGGCAGAGCCCCCAGGAAAAAGAAAACGTGCGCATAACCGGGCATAAACAGCCCATATCACGTCTTTACTGCAAAATAACGTGAAACAAAGCTTGAATATTGTAATAAAACTTGTCTGCGACTGCTTTTCAACTACAAAGCGGTTGCTAGTGAGGCTCTGAGGTAGCGCCGGCGGACCAAATAAAGAATTACATAATCACCAAAAAATCTCAGCCGCGCCCGATATCGAGCTGACAAAAACATATAGAGATTGCCCCGTTTGACAGCGGCCGAAACAAACCACAAATAACAGACACAATGTCGGAGCAAGACGAGCTCAGAAACCACGAGCACGAGGATATCATCCAGCGGGATGAGATCGGCGAGGAGGTCCCCGATGACGCGGGAAATCCAGACCGCATGTCGGAGGACGAACAGGACGACGGACCCGACGAGGATCAGGTGGAGCCTGGCGACCAGGACGACGAGCACCAGGGCCATGGCGACGACAGGGTGGAGATCGACCTGTCAAACAATTCGCAGGCGTATTTCGACACACACACAGACGCCGTGTACCTGATTGCGAGCCACCCCACGCTGCCGTTGGTTGTGACAGGCGGCGGCGATAATGTTGGGTACCTGTGGACGACAAACCGTAACCCGCCGGTGCTTGTGACCAAGCTTTCTGGCCACACTGAGTCAGTTGTAGCTGGCGGGTTTACGTTTGACGGCTCGTTTGTAGTCACGGGCGACATGAACGGCCAGATCCGCGTGTGGAGGGCACTGTCGCGCGGCCAGCGGTGGGACTTTTACGGTAGCGTGCAGGAGCTCAACGAGGTGGTGTGGATCACTTTCCACCCCAAGCAGCAGATCTTTGCCGCCGGCGCACAGGACGGCTCCGTGTGGGTGTACGCGCTTGAGCCCAAGCTCGAGCTGATCTCGGTGCTCAAGTACCACAGCATGACGACCAACGCCGGCGTGTTTGTCAACACAGACGACCTCGACACCCTGACGCTCGTGACGGTGTCGGAGGACACGTCGCTCGTGTGCTGGGACGCGTACCTGTCGACGGCCAAGTACACGCTTGGCACCAAGGAGTTCAAGGGCGAGCACCCGTGGGTGTCGCTGGCGCTGTCGCCGACGGGCCGCACCGTGGCGGTCGGCTCGGCCGACGGCCTTGTGGCGATTGTCGGCATCGAGAACGGCAAGGTTCTCCAAGCTTTCTCGCCGCCCACCGGCGACATCGACTTGCTCGAGAAGAGCATCGAGTCGCTCGTGTGGTCCGACAAGGCCAAGCTGCTGGCGGCCGGCAACGTCGCCGGCAAGGTTTTCCTTTACGACATCACCGTGTGGCAGCTGCGGCGGACGCTCGAGGTCGAGGACGCCGTTACCAAGCTTGTGTTTGTGCCCAACACCGCCAAGCTCTACGTTTCGTCCATGGACGGCCAGATCACGCGCCACGATGCCCTCTCTGGCGCCCTCGAGTGGACCGCTCTCGGCCACGCCGAAGGCGTTCTCGGCTTTGTCGTCCAGAACGACGGCAAGCGCGTTATCTCCGCTGGCGATGACAACGTCTCCCTCGTCTTTGACGTCGAGTAGCCCTCATGTACTGCAACGAATAGAATGTCACGTCCTCTTGTGCTTTATTTTTTTTCCTGGGGGCGCTGCCCCCAGACCCCCGTAGCAACCGCTTCGCGGTTGAATAAAAGTTCTTGGAGTAATCTCAACTGCGAAGCAGTTGCTACGGGGGTCTGGGGGTGGAACCCCCAGGAAAAAAAAAGGAAAGTACAACTGCAATGACAACGTCTCCCTCGCCGAGTAGCCCTCATGTGCTGTCACGTCCTCTTTGTGCTTTACTTTTTTCCTGGGGGCGCTGCCCCCAGACCCCCGTAGCAACCGCTTCGCGGTTGAATAAAGGTTCTTCGAGTAATCTCAACTGCGAAGCAGTTGCTACGGGGGTCTGGGGGCAGCGCCCCCAGGAAAAAAAAATGCTGCTATGGCACTCAGTGCGATCAAATTAAAAGGGATGCAAGGCTAGACGCGGGGGGCGAGTTTCTTTTCGACGATGCGCTCGACGAGCTTTTCGAGGGCGGAATCGGTCTGCTTGGAAATGAGGGACGAGACCTGCTTCTCAATGAGCTTGCCCATGAGATCAACTTCAATGTTGACGTCGTCGCCAATCTCCTTGGCGGCAATAATGACCTTTTCTTGGGTGTGCGCAATCACCATGACGCTGAAGGTGCCGGCGGCGTCATCGACGGCCGTGATGGTCAACGACGTGCCGTCGATGGCAATAAAGCCCTTCTCCACAATGTACGTGAGCATCGACTTGTCGGCGACCTCAAAGGTGAATGCAATCGAGTTGCCGTCCGCGACTTTGCGCACAATCTTGGCAGTCGTGTCGACGTGGCCCTGGACAAAATGGCCGCCGAATCGGACGTGGCCGGCGACCGCACGCTCCAGGTTGACCCGGTCACCGTCCTTGAGCTTGCCGAGGTTGGTCCGTCGCAGGGTCTCGGGCGCAAGCCCGACCTTGAACTCGTCCTTGCCAAACTCGGTCACCGTCAAACACACGCCGTTGACGGCAATACTGTCGCCTTCGTGGCAGTCTCCAAGGATCGAAGCAGCGTTGGAGACAGTGAGAGACACGCCGTTGCCGCCGGTGGCGGATGTGTCGAGCTCTCTGAAGCTCTTGACGTCTGTTGTTAGCGTGAAACCAGGCCGTAAACTGGCCAGACACTTACTTCCAACTGTCTCGACGATTCCCGTAAACATGCTTGTTATTGGTTTAGCGCGTGGGTTTTTTTGGAGATAGGCCGCCTCAAATTATATATCATCATTTGCCGTTGGATTCGGGGCACCCGCGGGCTTAGCGTCAGCCGCACGCATTTCTGCAAAGCCATGCATGCACCGGTCGCGTATGCGGTGTCGGTGCGATATTTATTGCCGGAGTAGAGGAGTTTGCGGTCTGACGGTACAATCCTCTTTTGTAGTTGTTTTAGCTCATGGACCGGTCAATGTCTGGTCTGGATGCCAGCTAGTACGGATCTACAGCGACGCTATAGTCGTCTATCTTTGTAGCCTCTGTACTTCTCTGCGAAATGCCCACGCAAGCCGGAAGATGCGCGGATTGATAAGATCAGACGGGCGTCGATCATAGCGAAGATCGTATCTGTGCAGGCGTGCATTTTTGTCCATTGGCCACGTAGGCTCTCAGCTAGACAGCCATTTGTTGGCGGTAAGTAGCGGACTCCTGATGACTGCCAACGGAGTCTTAGCATGTCAATTTCTGCGAGCATACTGCGAGCATAGACGTTGATCATTGAGAGATGAAGCTTCTATGTTTATTTCTACCATCCAATACAAAATGCATTTCTGGTGCCCTTGTCGCCATCCAAAAAACTAGCGCACCACTTTCCGAAGTTCGGACATCCACAAAAAACTATATTATATTTGCACCATATAAACGTTGCACATCCATGCCCACACACATGTCAGGACATCAGGTCCCTCGGCAGCCGCGCACCTCACGGCGACTTTTTCAGACCTGCGGGGTTGCCCGACAATCTCCATCCGGCACCTGCACACCACGCTCATTGTCCTTTGAGTACAGCAGGCTCGCCTCGTCACACGGCATCTACAACAATGACGGAATTCCCCAAACTCAAGAACGATCTCCTCCTAAGAGCCGCCCGAGGTATGTTGCTGTTCCCTCTCTGTCCTCCTACATGAGCTAACATTTAGGCGAAAAGGTCGAACGTCCGCCCGTCTGGATCATGGTATGTCCTTCATTCTCGTAATGACTGCTTCTCAGCGGCGATTCTCGCCAATTGAGACCCTGCCCCGGGGCTTTTTGTTCCTAGGGGTTCCACCCCCAGACCCCCGTAGCAACCGCTTTGCAGTCAATTTAGGGGCCGTGGAGTTCAATCGCCGATTTCTGTTTCCTGGGGGCGCTGCCCCCAGACCCCCGTAGCAACTGCTTCGCAGTTGATTCCGGGCCATGGTGGAGTTCAACCGCGAAGCGGTTGCTACGGGGGTCTGGGGGTGGAACCCCCAGGAAGAAAACAACCCAAGACCAGAGCAGCGTGAACCCCAGACTAACAGCAGCGACAGGCTGGACGGTACCTTCCCGAGTACAACGAGGTCAAGGGCGGCCGGGACTTTTTCGAGGTGTGCCGGGACCCGGAGCTGGCGTCGACGATCACGATCCAGCCGGTCGAGCACTACGAGGGCCTGTTGGACGCGGCTATTATCTTTTCTGACATTTTGGTAATCCCGCAGGCCATGGGCATGAAGGTCGAGATGATCGAAAAGCAGGGCCCGCACTTTCCGGAGCCGCTACGAAAGCCCGAGGACCTCGAGCGCCTCGCCAAAAACCCGGACGTCAAGAAGGAGCTGCAGTGGGCGCTCAACGCCATCACGCGCACGCGCGTCAAGCTCGACGGCCGCGTGCCGCTGCTGGGCTTCTGCGGCGCCCCCTGGACCCTCATGGTGTACATGATCGAGGGCGGCGGGTCCAAGATGTACCGGTTTGTGCGCGAGTGGATCTACAAGTACGAAGACGCGTCTGCTGAGCTGCTCAGGCGCATCACCGACGTCGCAGTCGAGTTCCTGGCGCTGCAGGTCGCGGCCGGCGCCCAGATGCTGCAGGTGTTTGAGTCGTGGGCCGGCGAGTTGGGACCCACCGAGTTTGCAAAGTACTCGCTGCCGTACCTGCGCGACATCTCCAAGCGCGTGCCGCTGCGCCTAAAGGAAATGGGCCTCGAGCCGGTGCCCATGACGGTGTTTGCCAAGGGTGCCTGGTACGCGCTCGACGACCTGTGCGAGTCCGGTTACAACTGCGTGTCGCTCGACTGGCTGTACCCGCCGGCAGACGCTGTCAAGGTCGCCGCCGGCCGCGTTACGCTCCAGGGCAACCTCGACCCGGGCGTCATCTACGGCTCGCGCGAGGCCATCACCCGCAAGACCGAGGAGATGGTCAAGGGCTTTGGCGGCGGCAAGCAGCACTACATTGTCAACTTTGGCCACGGCACGCAGCCGTTCATGGACCCCGACAGCATCGGCTGGTTCCTTAAGGAGCTGCGTCGCATCACCACCGAGTAAGGTTTGTAAATAAGCATTGTTGTTATTGGCTGTTATTTTCTTGGATTTCCTGGGGGCGCTGCCCCCAGACCCCCGTAGCAACCGCTTCGCGGTTGAGGTGGTGGTGTGAGCGGAGTGCGGCAGGTTTATGCTGGATGTTGCGGTCTGTGCTCGGGTCTTGATTGTGGTGATGGTTGTTCGACATAGTATGGACATGCGATATGACGTCTCTATAGTCTCTATGTTGATGCAAAAAATTACTGTGCCACTACGAGTTTACGTAGCTGTATGCAAAAAAAAGGTATGCCACAACTGGTACGTCTATCGCAAACGACGTTTCACAAACGCCACTGTCTCGTCAACTCAAGTGCTGACGCACTTCCGAGGCTGAGATTGATGGTGCATGTGTCGATAATGCACGATAACGCAGGTATCCGTGCGGCGAGGCTAAACATGCAAATCGAACTTTTTTTCCCGGGGGACTGGTGGTGGTGGGTGGCAAAACTGCTGTTGATAGTAGCTTTTCGGAGGCCATATTAAGGCATTTTATGCCGATGACCAGTGTAGATTGCATGGATTCTGCCTGATGTTGTTGCTTGGCTGTTTAAGAATCTGAACCGGTTTCTGCGCTAGATCTAGTTGCTAAGGGGGATCCCACGAACAATAAAAAGCCCCGAAATCAACTGCGAAGCAGTTGCTACGGGGGTCTGGGGGTGGAACCCCCAGGACAAAGAAAAAGAGCTCCGAAACACCGTTTCAAAGCTATTGTGGCTTCCTGCCAGTTGCTTCGGCGTACTATTAGACGGCAACACACGCCGCATACTTGGCCCTGTAAGTTCTGATAGCGTTTACGCCATCAAGAAAAGGGGCTATCTGATTCGGGTAATCTCGCGGAGTCCGTGTGGCGCATAATCAGGAACCTTGCAGGTGTGCATGTGTCGAAATCTTTCAGTGGCAAAATGTGTGCAAGTGGATCATATAGAGAGATAATGGAGAAAATAGGCATCAACAACACTGAAAAAATATGGTTTCATAGCTATCAAAGTTCAAATAGACATTAAAGAAATACTTCAAAGACATGTCAAATCTGACAATTGTGTTTGCCACCAGACGAGAGACGTACGTCACACAATGTCCTGCAGACGCAGTCCGATGGCGGATCGTGCCGTGTACTCTTAGGCGGTATGGTGGCGTTTGTTATTGCCAGACCACAACTGGAGACTGAAAAAATTACGTAGACAAGTCATGGACCATGTACAACGGCCCACTGAAAGCACAAAACATGCGTACTGGTTCTGCAACTATTACATAAACTATAACCTGGCAGCTATCATCGGGCAAAATGACGCAAGTCATGGGTATAAACAGTGGCGAAACTCGAGTACATTCCATTGTCCTGTCCAAACTTTTAGTGTGGGGCAAACTGTGCGGCTACAATGCAGCGGCACCAGACACAGCCGTTTGCCACCACGAGCCTCTGGGCCCTGAATCCAGAATATTTAAGACGTGCTAGCGCCAGCGGTTTTGGAACTACCAAAAAGGCTCTGAAACTCAGACCAGTTCAATAACATACCAAAAACCAAAACCACAACCACAATCAACAAAAAATGCCGAGAGGAGATCACTTTGGAGGCCGTCACCACCACCATGGCCCTCATCGCCGTCCTGAGGGACCGTTTTTCGACTTTGTGAACCAGCTAGGTGCCGAACTCGACAACTTCGCCCAGTTTGCCCCATTTGCGTTTGACTTTGTCGCTGGCGACGGACCAGGCCGTGGTGGTGGACCGTGCGGTGCAAAGGGCCGTGGCCCGCCTCCGCCTCCACCGCCTGGCGCTCCTGGCGGCCCGCACCGTGGCCCTGGAGGCCGACACGCCCGCCGAGGCGGTCCGTTTGGTCCGTTTGGCGCCCAGCCGGACGCCAACAGCGACGAAGAGGAAATTTTCGTATCGCCACGCAAGTTCCGCGGCGGCGGCAAGTGGGCACGTTTCGGCTGGGGCGGTCCGTCTGCCGACGAGAGCGGCGACGACCAGCCTGCTCCCAAGGTCGCCCCGCCCGTCGACGTTTACTCGCTTGACGACTCATATGTCGTGATTGCGTCGGTTGCCGGCGCCGTCCCGCGCGAGATCACTGTCGATTTCAACTCGCAGACGCACGAGCTCACAATCGGCGGCGTGATCAACTCGGGCATGCAGAATATCACTGAAGAAGACCGCGACAAGCGCCGTCGTGTTGGTGAGCGCAAGGTCGGCGAGTTTGAGCGCGTCATTCGCGTGCCCGCCGAGCCAGCTGTCGACGAGGAGCGCATTCGCGCCAAGTACAACAATGGCCTTCTCAAGGTGACTCTTCCCAAGGTCGAGCCTCCGCAGCCTGCCAAGCGCCAGTACAAGGTTACGATCGACGACGACTCGGACGTCGAGGTCGTTGACGCTCCCGCGTCGTCTGAAAAAGCCCACGACGCCTCGCGCGAGGCCAGCGCCGATCCCGAGGTCTCTGTTCCCGCGGACGACAAGTCCGATGAGGCCACTCTCTCGGATGACGGCGTCGTCATCGAGAAGCCCGAGTAACCGATCCCTTGACTTTCCAAACACATTAAACACAAAAGCTGCATGGAACGACGGAAATGATTGAAAACACCAAACACATTCTATATATTAATGAACGATATTGAAATGGAGCTTCTCACGTAGGCTTTCTTTCCTGGGGGTTCCACCCCCAGACCCCCGTAGCAACTGCTTCGCAGTTGATCTCGGCCTTTACAGTTTGTTTTCCTGGGGCTGAGACCCCAGACCCCCTAGCAACTGCTTTGCAGTTGCACTCGACCTTCTCAGTTTGTTTTCCTGGGGGTTCCACCCCCAGACCCCCAGGAGAAAACGAGCGGCGGAGACCCGTAGCAACTGCTTTGCAGTTGAGATTGGACAACAAAAAGAACCTCTCGTCAACCGCGAAGCGGTTGCTACGGGGGTCTGGGGGTGGAACCCCCAGGAGAAAACGAGCGGCGGAGACCCGTAGCAACTGCTTTGCAGTTGAGATTGGACGACAAAAGGAACCTCTCGTCAACCGCGAAGCGGTTGCTACGGGGGGCTGGGGGTGGAACCCCCAGCAAAAAAACAAAAACGGCGGAGAAAACAAGTGGACAATGTCATTATAGTGTGAGGAAATTAAAAATTAAGAAAAGATGCAGGGTCAGTCGTGTCTGGAGCGGGCAATGAGGATCTCGTGGCGAAACTGGGTCAAGGCGCGGGCCTCGTTGCGGCCAAAGAGGAAGCCAATGAGGCCGTCGACGACACCCGTGACCATGAGGGCGATGGCCGCGAGCATGAAGATAAACGCGACGTAGGCGCGGCCGTCAGCGGCTCCCCAGAAGACGGCGACGAGGAGGGCGATGGTCGCAAGGATGGACACGTAAAAGTGGGCGATCCGTACGAGCTTTTGGAGGCGGGCCGTGGGGGCGTAGTCGTCAACGACGGCGAGAATGTCGTCAAACAGCGCGGTAGAGGCAGCCGAGACGGTCGTGGACGCGTTGGACACGGCGCCGGAGCCGCCGGTGAGGGGCCGTGTGGACATGGGCGTCAGCTCGAGGTCGGCCTCAATGGCAAAGTGGTCCGAAAACGTGCCGACGCCGGCCACCTGTTCGGTGAACGAGACGCGGACTTCGCGTGCAGATGCACGGCCGGCGTCAAAGAAGATGTAGTCGAGACGGACCGCCTCGTCGATGCGCCGGTGGGCGCGCCACGTGTTGAGCTGGGAGTCGCAGGTTGCGCCGGCGAGCGCAATCTGGTCGGCCGGCGACAGCGAGCCAATGGCACCGCGGAACTCGCCGTGGCGCTCGACCCACGCGTCCGACAGACCGCCCACGAGCTGGAACAGGCGGTACGTCAGCGAGCCCGGGCGCGAGTTGAGATCGCCGACGGCCACGACCAAGTGGCCGGCAGCCCGCGACCGCGACAGCAGGCGCGCCATTTCCCACGCCTGGGCGGTCCGGTGACACGTATACGAGGCGTCTCCTGGTCCGTACGGAGCATGGAGGTGCGCGTTGAACACCTCGAGCGCCGACCCGAGCGGGTGTCGCACAACTGCGCTCGCCACGCTCTTGCCCACAAACCAGTCGCCACGGTAAAACGCGCTTGGCCGTCCGTTAAGGCTGAACCGATGCAACGCCACGTCCTCAATAGGCCACCGCGACAGCACCGCCAGTCCCGGCCCGGCCAGCATCCCCGAATAATAGTAGTGCGCGTACGGCAGCTCGCCAGCCACCGCGTCCCGAATCCGCCTGAAATCGGCCTCCACCCACACCTCCTGCAGCGCAATCACATCGTACCGCTCCGCGTCCTTTCCGAGCTTCTCTGCAATCGCACTCAGCCGCTGCTCGCGGTGTTTCGATACGTATTTCAGGCCCCTGTCGTTAGTCTCGTTCCACCCCCAGGACTAATAAAGAGACCCCTCGGCCGCGAATCAAGTCTCGAACGTTTTGCTTGTTATCCTGGGGGTTCCACCCCCAGGCCCCCGTAGCAACCGCTTTCGCGGTTGGACTCCACCAAGGCCTCGAATCAACTGCGAAGCAGTTGCTACGGGGGTCTCGGGGTGGAACCCCCAGGACTAAAGAAAGAGACCCCTCACAGTTGCGAATCAAGTTCAAACGTTTTGCTTGTTTCCTGGGGGTTCCACCCCCAGACCCCCGTAGCAACCGCTTCGCGGTTGGACTCCACCCAGGCCTAAAGAAAGAGACCCCTCGCAGCCGCGAATCAAGTCTCGAACGTTTTGCTTGTTTTTCCTGGGGGTTCCACCCCCAGACCCCCGTAACAACCGCTTCGCGGTTGGACTAAACCAAGGCCTCGAATCAACTGCGAAGCAGTTGCTACGGGGGTCTGGGGGTGGAAACCCAAGGACTAAAGAAAGAGACCCCTCGCAGTTGCGAATCAAGTTCCGAACGTTTTGCTTGTTTTTTCCCGGGGGTTCCAACCCAGACCCCCGTAGCAACGGCTTCGCGGTTGGACTCCACCAAGGCCCCGAATCAACTGCGAAGCAGTTGCTACGGGGGTCTGGGGGTGGAACCCCCAGGAGAATAAAAAGAAAGCAAGACATACCAGCAGTTGAGGGAAACGACGCGCACGAGACGAGACCCGACGTAGTCCACTCCCTTTTCGGGGTCCTTGATGTCGTCCATGTTGTAGGGCCGCGTTTTGTTTTCGGGGGCGCGAAAGTTCCAGCGACAGTGGTGCACGGAGGGCGTCTGAGACGGTCAGACAGACCGCGATAGTGCCTACGTGCCGGGAAGATGCGAAAAGAGAGAGCGAGTTTGTGCGTAGGGGGAAGCGGTATAGAGTGCGTAGTTCGGTGGCACGGGTTGATCGATTTATGCCCTCGGATACTGTCGGAGATCCGTTTCGGCGGTGATCGGGTGCGTGCATATATGCGTGCGCGGCTACGCATGAAGGGCGCGGCTGAAACCGGCGTCCGCATATCAAATGTCGTGGGGAACAAACAGCGCCATCACAAGTCACTGTAAGAACGATTGGACTTTGAGTTGCAGCAGAGGGCGAGGCCAAAGCACATGCAATTACGATAGCGAAAATGATGCAGGACGCGCTGCGGGGCGTTCCGGAACCGCAAGAGCCTGGAGGCGCCCTGTTGTCCGGAGACCAGATGGCCACACCGCAGTCTGAATGGCGAGAAGAGGTGCACAAGGACACGAGACACATAGACGCCAACGGGAAACCGCACCTCGACAGAATACCGCCGGAAACAGTGCTGGAGATTGCGTCGTGGCTGGAAGCCAAGGATTTGGCGCGCCTGGGAGCCGCTTCACGGCGGATGCGAACGCTTTTAGATGGAGCCGATGCGCTGTGGGCGAGCCGGGCCCTGACCGAGCTGGGAATAGAGGCCGACGATATAGACGCATATTCTCAGAGCGGTAGTGGTGGTGACGCGGGCGGGAATTCAACCACTGCAAAATGCCGGACCGCCTTTGCGACTCTTTACAAGCACCGCTGGCTGCGGCCCGGCGTATGGCACGGCGACAAGCCCATGCTCGGCTCGCTGCTGGTGAGCACGCACAATGCTGCCACGCGGTCGTACGAGCTGTACGAGGTGCTGAGCAGACAGGACAGCGGGCTGTCGCGGCAGGCGAGCCCGCCACACGCCAACTATTATGCGCACAGCATCAGCTACGGGGCGCAGCCGCTGGCCCGCGTCGGTGCCCGTACAGACTATGCCGACGCCCGTACGCTCATGGCCATGTGCGAGTACCGGCGCGTGGCGGTGACGCTGATGCGCGTGACGCCGCTACTGCCGGAGCGCGTGCACCCGAGCATGAGCGTGTGGCCGCCGCCGGTGATTCCGGCTGCCGACCGCGCCCGCAACGTGAGCGCCACGGGCTTCCGGGGCCACCATCGGCCTGGCGACCCGGCCAGCGACACGCTGCTGCGCTTGAGCACGGTGTTTTCGCTGCGGACTGTCGGCATCGCCGTCCCCGAGGGCGTCGAGACGGTCGCGCGCGTGGACGACGCGCTGCTGGCGCCCCCCACCGCAGAGTTCCAGTGGCGCGGTCTGTGGGTGACCAACCTCGCCTATGGCGACGAGTTTGCGCTCTTTCTGCAGAACCGCGCGTCGCGCGTCGAGGCCGTAAAGCTCACGGGCAACGCGCGCGTCCCCCGCGGCGAGTACGCGTTCCTCGTCGACGACCTCCACACGCGCCTTCCGCCCGACAATGTCCCCGAGTACGTTGGCCGGCTCGGCCTGCCGGTCGTCGAGGCGCGTTTCCAGACCGCCGACACAAACTTTATAAACCGTCGCTTTGAGCAGGGCCAGCTCGTCCTCTTTTCCCCCAACGTCGTCCTCCTCTTCAGCTCGGCCGGCCTCTTTGTCGCCTCCTTCACCCGCGTCAACCACCGCAGTCTCGTCACCAAATCCTGCGACCTCGTCATCCCCTAACGCTTTTGCATCTGCATCTAATCACTATGATTTTCCTCGCTTTCTTTTTTCCTGGGGGCTCTGCCCCCAGACCCCCGTAGCAACTGCTTCGCAGTTGATTCGCGCCATACAGTTTGTCAGGACATGCCCTTCTTTCCCGAGCTCTCTGGCTCTCCACCAGACCTCTACTTCAACTGTGACCGCCTTTGCATCTGCATCTAATCACTATGGTTTTCCTCGCTTTCTTTTTTCCTGGGGGCTCTGCCCCCAGACCCCCGTAGCAACTGCTTCGCAGTTGATTCGCGCCAGACAGTTTGTCAGGACACGCCGTTCCTTCCCGAGCTCTCTGGCTCTCCAGCAGACCTCTACTTCAACTGTGACCGCTTTTGCATCTGAATCTAATCACACTATGGTCCCGTCGCTCTTTTTTCCTGGGGGCTCTGCCCCCAGACCCCCGTAGCAACTGCTTCGCAGTTGATTCGCGCCAGACAGTTTGTCAGGACACGCCGTTCCTTCCCGAGCTCTCTGCCTCTCCACCAGACCTCTACTTCAATTGCGACCGCTTTTGCATCTGCATCTAAGCACTATGGTTTTCGTCGCTTTCTTTTTCCCTGGGGGCTCTGCCCCCAGAGCCCCGTAGCAACTGCTTCGCAGTTGATTCGCGCCATACATTTTGTCAGGACACGCCGTTCCTCCCGAGCTCTCTGGCTCTCCACCAGACCTCTACTTCAACTGCGAAGCAGTTGCTACGGGGGTCTGGGGGCAGAGCCCCCAGGAAAAAAAAAGGCATCAACAGTCATTAGTCATTACATTGCATCACAGTCTAAACACGGCCAGCTAGACCTGGCCCTTCCACGCCTTTTGGACAAACGAGCAGTCGCGGTCACCTTCAGAGGCAGGCTTGGAAATACAGACGTAGTTTTTCTTGTCGGGCAGCGTGCACTTGAGCTGCGATGTGGGAAACTTGCACGGGCAGTCGACAGGCGACTTGACGCACGCAAGCGTGTCTTCGCACAGGTACTGGTCGCACGAGCTTTTGATGTACTCCTGCTCGAGCCAGTTGGAATTGTCGGGGATCTGGTTCTGGGCGTGCTGTTGGGCGTGCTGTTGGTGTTGCTCGTGCTGCTGCTGGAACATGTGTTCAAAGATGTTGCCAAACTGCGCAGACGCAATACCCGCGCACACTGCCAGCGTCCCGAGCGCACTGACCTTGACCATTGTGAACAGATGTCGACTCTGAATCGTCACTTGTGCCAGCTCATATTGTATGCCAATGCACGGCTGAAATATTCATGCATGGTCTATGCACCTTTCATCTTACGGCCCGGCCGTGGACTTCTTCTTTCCAAAACTGGCTCTGATGGATGTATTAGCATGAGGTCGTAGTGTACATACAGTCGTGCAGAAAAGAAAAAAATGACAATGCAAATAATGGGCAAACGCGGCGGGCTAGGCAACGAGGCCCGAGACTGTGAGGGCCTCGAGGAACCGCGAGAGGTCGTCGCGCGCGACCTGGATGACGGACGACTCAAAGCCGTCCATGCGGACACGCGCGTTGACGCGCTCGGCGGTCCGCTGGAACGCAGTGCCAAACTTGTTGACCTCGGACATGTCGACGGCGGCGGCGCTGGAGTCCCGCGGCTTGCGGGGACCCATGCCGAGCACCAGGTACGCGTTCGCGTCGGGATCAAAGGCAGCGACAACTAGCGGCAGTGGCTGGAGATGTGCCTCGGCACAGCCCTCGGCGATCCACACACCCAGGCGCGTGAGTGCCAGCGGGTTCCGGAACATGTGGAGGTCCGCGCCGTCCTTGACGACCGCGAGGCGGAACAGGCGGAGGTCCTTGATCTGGCGTTTCTCAAACAAAACAGTACCGGCTGCCACGACCGCCTGCTGCAGAGCCTTTGCCCGGCTCACGCCCTCCATGAGCAGCTCAAAGTTGTCGAGCGCGTCCCACCCGTTCCAGAACGACGAAACCCAGAACTTGTCGAGGTTTGCCGCGTCCACAGTGGTGGTAGTGATGGCGGCGCTGCCGGCCTCGCCCGGCGGCGTCGGGTACGCACTGTGGGGGCTGTCGGACGCAAACGTCACAGTAGCTGCCAACAAGGCGGCGACGGCGTCGACGGCGTCGCCGGCCGATACAGATCCTTTAAAGCCGTACCTCCGTACTATGCCGCGCCGAATCACTTCCTCAATGCCATAGGCGCCCGAGACACCCGCCAGCTTGTCCTTGAGCGACCGCTTGAGCGGTATCGCCATGTGCGTCCACTGCTCCTTGGACTCGTGCAGCGCAATGCCCATGCGCGCCAGCATCTTGTGCAGCTTCTTGCGCCCGTCCTCGGTCCACAGCGTCAGCTTGGCAGACAGATATGACGAATGCAGCATGCTCTCGTACAGCGACCAGTGCCGCAGCAGAAACAGGCTGTAGTCGGTCTCAATAAATAGCGACGAGTCGTCTGCCCCGGCGTTGGCGCCGCTCGTCAGACGCTGCACCTCGTCCTTGAGCAGCGGGTACAGCGCCGCGTACACTTGCGGGTACTGCGCGTCGAGCGACGTCACCCCCACGACCGTCAGCCACAGGTTCATGGGCGTCGTCTCGCCAATCACCGACAGCAGCGAGTACACCTGCGTTGTAGACGACGACCGCACAAACGTGCCCTGCGCGTAGTACTCCTCCAGCAGGGCCGTGTGCTTTTCCCGCAGTGCCCGCCGTTCTTGCCGCGCCCGTTTCCGTTCTGCTCGATCCGTGTCCACCGCTCTTTCCCGCTTATTATTATTACTCTGCCCCTCCATCACCACTTTGTCGTCATTGTCGTCGTCCGTGTCGCCGTTGTCGTCCAAGTCCAAGCCGCCGGCCTCGAGCCCATTGTCGTCGTTTTCTTCGTCGTCTTCCTCGCTCTCATCGTCAGACTCGTCGTCGTTGACCAAAAACGCGTATGCCTCTTCGTGCTGGGGCAGATCCTGCGCCGCCGTCCCGTCGTCCCAGCATACCACCGACTGCGAGCCAAACAGGTTATCGAGATTCCACGGCCGGTGGTTGTCTATAACGTGGACCTTGCGCGTCGTAGCTTGCAGACCGGGCTCGTCTTGGTCGTCGTCTTCGCTCGAGTCCAAGTACGCTTCGAGATCGACAGTGGCTCCGCAGCCAATACATATGACATTGGCGACATCGTCGTCCAGCTCCGCGTACATGCTACGCATCTCATCGTACCCGACTACCGGCACCAGCTTGTGGGGAATCAGGTCTGTTTTGAACGTGTTGGCCAGCACTTTTGCCGCGCACAGAGCATCAATATCAAGACACGACACAAAGATCACCACGCGCAGCGTCGAGTGCGTCAGCGAACTCTGCCGTATATCGTCGTACGCCCGGCGGAAGTCTGCCGGGCCGATCAGCATGGCGACGAATACCGAGTTTGAGCCGCCTGTGCCTCCTAGGCTCTCTTGTGACTTTTGTGATCTGGGACCTAGCTTTTTGACTTGCATTAATTAGCCAACGCGTTACGCGTTTCTCCTAGCCCTCAACATCGCATCTATGCTTGCATTGCGCGGGTTAGGCCTTTATCCCTGGGGGTTCTACCCGAGACCCCCGTAGCAACTGCTTCGCAGTTGAGCGCGGCATGTGAAGTATGCGTGCATATGCGTATCAGGGGGCACCGTAGGATCCTTTTCTCAACTGCGAAGCAGTTGCCACGGGGGTCTGGGGTGGAACCCCCAGGAATCAGAGTAGCTCCGTACTTCTGTTTTCCTGGGGGTTCCACCCCCAGACCCCCGTAGCAACTGCTTCGCAGTTGAGCGCGGCATGTCATGTTTGCGGGCATATGCGTATCAGGGCACCGTAGGATCCTTTTCTCAACTGCGAAGCAGTTGCCACGAGGGTCTGGGGTGGAACCCCCAGGAATCAGAGTAGCTCTATACTTTTTTTTTCCTGGGGGTTCCACCCTCAGACCCCCGTAACAACTGCTTCGCAGTTGAGCGCGGCATGTCATGTATGTGTGGTTACGTAGATTAGCAAATGGTTCACTGACTGTCGGGTTTGCCGTTCTCAACTGCGAAGCAGTTGCTACGGGGGTCTGGGGGTGGAACCCCCAGGAATAAATGGCAGACCAGAGGAAGCCGAAAGTCAAATGACGGCGTTGTCCGTCGCCCCCGCAATGTGCGGGATACGTGACCCGCGTGACAATCTCGGTTAGTCGGCATTAGTGGCCTTCCTATCAAGGTTGAGACCCTGAACACACTTTATCTTCGGCTAGAAGTGGCGGCCCTTACGTGGATGCCATCTTAGTACCCGTGGGTAGCAACCTGCATGTGGGGTAAGACCCTGACTGGCTGAGGCGATGAGCAAACAAGGTGGGCGACTTGCACAGAGACGCGGATGGTGGACGACGAGAAGCAGCAGTCTAATTGCGCTGCTTGAATTTTGGGGTTAAATAAAGAGTTAGATGCGGGCCGGCGCTCTTACCCCGCTTCGCAACTGACTACATTTGACACCCTTGCATACCTGACAGAGACCCCGATCACGTATCGATGACGTTCATACCACCGTACTGTATCTCCGACACGAGCTCGTTACCGAGGAAATTGGTTCAAAATTCCCGGATTTTTACTGGAAAGGTCGCCCAACCTGACAATGGGTCCGTCTGGTTTTGCAGACCTGAAGTACCGCCAATTGACGCTACGCGGGACTACTCCGTGACTCCCCGCCCACGGAGCTAGGCGTGGTGGCTTGGCACCCTGATATTTCGCATAATCTACCCCGCACACACGGTGTGATCTACCAGCCCAACATCAATCGTACAAACCGTACACGTAGTGGTATATAAAACGTCGTATGACCCCCGCCAAGATTCGCTCAGCAACACACGCCAAACATGAACGAGAAAGACGAGACAGTGCACGTCGAGCGCACGTCTGTCGACAATGACAATGACAAGCCCGAGTCCACGGTCATGTCGCCCGAGGAAAAGTTCCCAGACATGGATCGCAAAAAGGTGCTGCGCAAGCTTGATCTGTGGATCATCCCCACAGTGACAATGCTGTACCTGCTGGCGTACATTGACCGGGGAAACATCGGCAACGCCAAGATCGAGGGCCTCGATACCGATCTCGGCCTCGTCGGCAACCAGTACAATATCGCCCTCACCGTCTTCTTCCTGCCGTATGCGGCGCTCGAGATCCCGTCAAACATGCTGCTCAAGAAGCTGACGCCCAAGCTGTGGCTGCCGCTCATCATGGTCCTGTGGGGCGGCGTCATGACGTCCATGGGCTTTGTCAAGAACTACGGCCAGCTGGTGGCGACGCGCGCCCTGCTCGGCGTGTTCGAGGCCGGCCTGTACCCGGGCATTGCATTTTACCTCACCACGTTTTACTGCCGCGGCGAGATGCAGTTCCGCCAGGCGATCTTCTGCTCGGCCGCGACCATCGCCGGCGCGTTCTCGGGCCTCCTCGCGTACGCCATCTCCAAGATGGACGGCATCGGCGGCCTCGCGGGCTGGAGCTGGATCTTCATCCTCGAGGGCATCGCGACAGTGCTGTTTGCGTTTGCCGCGTACTTTTTGCTGTCCAACGGACCCGAGTCCGCCCACTTCCTGACGCCCCGCGAGCGCGAGTACGTGTCGTACCGCCTCCAGCACGACAACAACTCTGACTTCCGCCACCAGGCGACCGCCAACCGAGAGGAGTCCAAGGAGATCTCGCTCGAGTACGCCAAGCAGGCGTTCAAGGACCCCCAGGTGTATTTCCACATGATGATGTTCATGACCATCACCACCTGCAGCTACGGCTACGGCCTGTTCCTGCCGACTATCATCAAGAGCATGGGCTACACGTCGCAAAAGGCCCAGCTCATGACGGTGCCCGTGTACGGCTCGGCCGCCATCGTCTCGGTGCTGTTCTCGCTCGTGTCCGACAGGTTCGGGTACCGGTCGCCCATTGTCATTGCAAACTTCTTTGTGACCGTCATTGGGTACATTGTGTCCATGGCGTGCGACGTCCGCACCAACCCGGGCGGCGTCTACGCCGGCATGTTCTTTGTGGTTCTTGGCATCAGCGTCGCGTTCCCGACGCTGCCGACGTGGCACGGCAACAACCTGGCCGGCCACTACAAGCGCGCCGTCGGAATGGCGGCCCAGATCGGCATCGGTAACTTTGGCGGCGCTATGGCGTCCAACTTCTACCGTCCGCAGGACGCGCCCCGCTACCTCGTGGGACACGGTCTCGAGCTCATGTTCCTGGGTCTTGGCATCTCCGCCGCCTTTGGCGCCCTCGTCTACTACTCGCACCAAAACAAAAAGGCAGAGCGCGACCTCCGCTCCGGCAAGTACGATACCTGGACCCCGGGCCAGCTCGATGCACTCGGCGACAAGAGTCCGTATTTCCGCTACCGTCTGTAATCCTGTGGCGGTTCTCATGCATGCGCAAGTTATGAATTCTCATGTCGCAATCCTCGGTCTCGCGGCTTTTTTTTTCTGGGGGCGCTGCCCCCAGACCCCCATAGCAACTGCTTCGCAGTTGGAATCGACATCAACGGCGAATGATGATCTCCGTAACAGTGGCCGCAATTCCAATGCAATGGCTTTTCTTTTCTTTCCTGGGGGCGCTGCCCCCAGACCCCAGTAGCAACTGCTTCGCA
Organism: Tardiomyces blankii; assembly: GCA_024734315.1. Taxonomy (NCBI): domain Eukaryota; kingdom Fungi; phylum Ascomycota; class Dipodascomycetes; order Dipodascales; family Trichomonascaceae; genus Tardiomyces; species Tardiomyces blankii. The sequence continues at coordinate 1,683,875 of JANSJT010000035.1, forward strand.
GTTGATTCTGGGCTATCGCAGAGTTCAAAAAGAGGCTGTTCAATGACGACTCCTGTCGAGTTCAACTGCGAAGCAGTTGCTACGGGGGGTCTGGGGGCAGCGCCCCCAGGGAAAAAAAAAAAAAAAAACAAGCAGCGCGACTTACTTATCCAACCACGTAGGCGCCCAGTACTCGCGCTCGACGCCTTGATCGTCGACCCACAGCAGGCCCTCGGCGATCATTTCGTCGAGGACTTTGCGACTGCGGGCGGGGGCCCACCCCAGGTTGTCCCGAAGAAGAGACAAGGACACGTAGCCGAGGACTTCACAGACGCCGAGAACATCAGAATGATCGGTGGATAGCTCGCGGGGCACACTGCGAATGTAGGCGCGGCCCGTGTCGCCGCCAACCCGCTCGATCTCAAGACCTCGGCCCAGTACACCGAGGGCTTTGACGCTCCGTACAATGTCGTCCTCGCTGACGTCGACGGGCCGAGGCTGCGACGGGTCCGCCAGCCGTTTGCGCACTTCTGCTACCGACACAAGACCTCCGTTGTCGGCCCGCGTGAGCCGGCATATCTCGATTGTCCTGACCGCCAGCTCAAAGTAAAAGTCGCTCATATCGTTTCCCAGCAGCGACGCCCAAAACGACCCCTGCTTGTTGGACGACGAAGAAGCCAATGGGTCGACGCCAATGGCCGTGCACATGCGCGCAAATTCCGTTCTAAACTCGGGGCTGCTTCTAATCTCGGCGGCGTGATCGACGGCGAATCGCGACAGCACCGACTGGAACAGCTCCAGCTGGTTCCGCAGCTGCGCCTCCTCCTGAGCGATCAAGCTCGCGCTCAGCGTACTGTATGCATTTGACTTGTCCTCAAACGCCGCCAGCCCGACTTTTTTCATTCTCGTCTCTTTGCTTCACCACAACTCCAAGAGCTCGGGGCCTCGGGCTATAGACCCCACGACGCACGGCTGTACATGTGCTACCAACATATATCCAACTTTGTTCGTGAGCCTGATTTTTTTCCTGGGGGCGCTGCCCCCAGACCCCCGTAGCAACCGCTTCGCGGTTGGAAAGGGGCTAGTAAGCGAATCAACTGCGAAGCAGTTGCTACGGGGGTCTGGGGGCAGCGCCCCCAGGAAACAAGAACAGGCACGCGATGTTTGTCAGCATGCGGCTGAATGCTTGGACCGAGAATGGTCACATAGATCCAAAAGTTTCTGGCGCCTGGTCATTTAGCGTCACCAGTTGATAAAGCAGACAAAATTACAACGGCGACCGCCACCGGCAGCTAGATCCAAAAGATAACAATGGGAGCCGGCCAGTCGAGAGAGGCTGGAGGGGCCGGCGGGGCCGGAGGAAGCTTTAAGATCGAGACAAAAGAGTCTTTGTACGAGCTGCTAGGTGTCGAGAGAAATGCGACTGATGCCGAACTGAAAAAAGCATACAAAAAGCAGGCACTGCTGTTGCATCCAGACCGGAACTTTGAGAACCCCGAGGAGGCGACGGCCAAATTCGCTAAAGTTCAGGCGGCGTACGACGTGCTGTCTGACCCGCAGGAGCGTGCGTGGTACGACTCGCACGGTGACGAGCAAGGCGCAGATGGGCCTGAATACGGAGGCAATGTGACCACCACTGAAGAGCTCAAGCACTATCTGGATCCGAGCCTGGACATTATCAAGGAGCTCGTTGCGGATCCGGCCAAGTTCTTTGGAACTGTAGGGGCGCTGTTTGCGCAGCTGGCACAGGAGGAGCACGAAGCAGCGCTCGACGAGGGAGCTGAGGAGCCCATGTTGCCGCCGTTTGGCGATGGAAGCTCGGTGTGGACGCGCGACGTCAAGCCATTTTACGACGCATGGGGCTCATTCAACTCTGTCAAGTCGTTTGCATGGGAGGACGTGTACCGGGCGTGGGATGCGCCGGACCGACGCAGCCGCCGTCTTATGGAGAACCGCAACAAAAAGGTGCGCGATGCGGCCCGTCGCGAGTTTAATGCGACGGTGCGGTCGCTCGTGACCATTGTCAAGCAGCGGGACCCGCGCGTGCGCGCCCAGAACAAAAAGGCCAAGGCCACCGACAACCAGTCTGCCAAGGAGCAGGCGGCGCGCGCCCGGCGTGCCAACGCCGAGAAGCGCCAGGCCTATGTCCAGCAGGAGTGGGATTACACTGGCGGCCACGGCGCGAACCAGTTTGCCGGTCTCGAGGACGAGGACGACGACGAGGACGACGAAGACGAGGACGACGTGGTGGAGATTTTTGAGTGCGTTGTTTGCGACAAAGAATTCAAGAACAAGGCGCAGCTCGCGGCCCATGAGGCGAGCAAGAAGCACAAAAAGGCCGTCAAGCAGCTCCGCTACGAGATGCTCAAAGAGGGTATAGAGCTAGGGTTTGACGAGACTCCGGAAACGCCTTTAGATAGTGACGACGACACGACGCCAGAGGCCGACCGACCCGCCGAAGTTGAGCCGGAAACGCAGACTGATGCTGAATCTGATGAGCCCGTGCCACAGCAAGCCGAGCCCGGCACTACCAATGGTGTTTCTGCGCCGTCTGTGCCAAAAGACACATTTTCTGACTCGGACAAGGAGCCGCCTGCCGAGGCCGCCGCCGGCGACTCAGACCGCGAACCTGAACCGCAGCAAAAGGCCCTTCCCAAGGAACCCACGCTCGAAGAGCTGCTCGCAGAGCTCGAGGGAACGCGCATCTCCAGCGCGTCTCCCGAGCTCGCCACCAAAAAGAAGGGCGGCAAGGCCAAGCAGCGACGGCAGAAGCGCCAAGAAGTGGAAAACGAGTTTGCAAACAAGTGCTCTGTCTGCCAGACGGCCTTCTCGAGCCGCAACAAGCTCTTTGACCACATCAAAGCCTCTGGCCACGCCCAGGCGCCTCGTCTTGGCAAGCGGTGACCCCCCTTTATATATAGATTTGCATTCCCGCATTTTGTACTAATATTTATTGCATCGACTCGCTGTTTCTTCTTTTCCTGGGGGCGCTGCCCCCAGACCCCCGTAGCAACTGCTTCGCAGTTGAGCTCAACGCGAGCTGTCATTGCGATAGCCCTCGCTGCCTTTTTTTTTTCCTGGGGGCGCTGCCCCCAGACCCCCTAGCAACTGCTTCGCAGTTGAGCTCAACGCGAGCTGTCAGTGCGATAGCCCTCACTGCTTTTTTCCTGGGGGCGCTGCCCCCAGACCCCCGTAGCAACTGCTTCGCAGTTGAACTCAACCAGACCCACCATTGAACAGCCTTGCTTTTACCTCCACGACAGCCCTGAATCAACTGCGAAGCAGTTGCTACAGGGGTCTGGGGGTATTTTGAACTCCACGATAGCCCCGAATCAACTGCGAAGCAGTTGCTACGGGGGTCTGGGGGCAGAGCCCCCAGGAAAAGGAAAAGAGGACTATGTCACTGCTTCGCAGGCGAACCCGAGCCGTCGTTGAGCAGCCTCGCGCTGAACTCCACGAGCCCTGAATCAACTGCGAAGCAGTTGCTACGGGGGTCTGGGGGCAGAGCCCCCAGGAAAAAAAACGAAAGAGCCGGTCTATGTCATCATCTATTGGTCATAATGTACATTGGTTTGTGCTGGGGTGAGAGGCGGATTAGTAGTCGCCGGAGTTGTGGAGGGAGACGTCCATGTCGGGCTTGACGTCGTTGAGGACACGCTGGACGGCCGAGTCGGCGCGCTCGCCGAGCTCCTTGAGGCGCTGGTTGCGGGCGCGGATGGTCTCGAGGTACTCGAGGTAGCCGTTTTCGACGCCCGTGACGTAGTTGCCGGTGAAGACGCCGACCTCAAAGCCGTCAATGTGGTCGGACTGGCCCGAGGAGCGGACGGCGTCCTCGAGGGCCTCGAGCGGCTCGTAAAAGACGCCGTCGGCGCCAATGTGCTTGGAGATGGAGTCGACGTCGCGGTCATAGGCCACAAGGGCGCGCGTGTCGGCGAGATCGATGCCGTAAATGTGGTTGAACCGGATGGCCGGCGAGCACGACGCAAAGTAGACCTTTTTGGCACCGGCCTCGCGCGCCATCTGCACAATCTCCTTGGAGGTGGTGCCGCGGACGATCGAGTCGTCGACCAGCAGCACCGAGCGGCCCTCAAACTCGAGGGGCATGGCGTTGAGCTTGCGGCGGACGCTGCTGCGGCGCTCCTTCTGGTTCGGCATGATAAAGGTGCGGCCGACGTAGCGGTTCTTGACAAATCCCTCGCGGTACGGGATGTTGAGCTGGACGGCCGTCTCGAGGGCGGCGTTGCGCGCAGTGTCCGGGACCGGGATCACCACGTCGATGTTCTCGACCGCCTTTTCAATGCCGCCAAAGTGCTCGCAGATGGTGTCGGCGAGCTTGCTGCCCATGGCTAGCCGCGACCGGTACACCGAGACGCCGTCCATGACCGAGTCCGGGCGCGCAAAGTACACGTACTCAAAGATGTCGGGCGTGTACGACTCCTGCTTGACGACCTGGCGAATCACGGGCTGCATCGTGCGGCGTGGCACAATGACGGCCTCGCCGGGCTTGATGTCGCGCCACTCGCGAAAGCCCATGGCCTCGAGCGCGATGCTCTCGCTCGCCAGCATGTAGTCCTTGCGGCCGTCGGCGCGGGTGCGCGAGCCAAACACGAGCGGGCGGATGCCGTGGGGGTCGCGGAACCCAATGAGGCCGTAGCCCGCCACGAGACCGGTGCACGCGTACGCGCCGCGGCACTCCTTGTACACGCCCTCGAGCGCCGTGAAAATGTCGTCGTCGTTGATGCGCACCTTGTCGGTCTCCTGCAGCTTGGACGCAAACACGTTGAGCAGCAGCTCCGAGTCCGAGTCGGTGTTGATGTGCCGGTGCACGTCCTCGTCGAGGTACTTGCGCAGGTGCTGCGCGTTGACGAGGTTACCGTTGTGCGACATGACAAGGCCGTACGGGGCGTTGACGTAAAACGGCTGCGCCTCCGAGTTGGCAAACCCGCCCGCCGTCGGGTACCGCAGGTGCGCGACGCCCATGTTGCCGACAAGGCCGTTCATGCGCGTCTGCGTAAACACGTCCCGCGCCATGCCGTTGCCCTTGCACTGGTACAGTCTGCCGCCGGGTCCGCACGTCACAATACCAGCGGCGTCCTGGCCGCGGTGCTGCAAGTAGTGCGTCGCCTCCAGCAGCTCGGCGCTCGCCACCTCCTGGGTGTCGGCAAGCAATAAACCGACGATTCCGCACCTGCCGTTAGTTTTCTGTGTCTCTTGGGTGTTTTTTCCTGGGGGCCCTGCCCCCAGACCCCCGTAGCAACTGCTTCGCAGTTGGGATCGGGCCTGGTCGAGGCTTCGTAGGGTGCCGTGCAAGCCCTGCAACGAGTTACAGAGCCGGAGAACAGCTTTTGCCTTTTGGGTGTTTTCCTGGGGGCCCTGCCCCCAGACCCCCGTAGCAACTGCTTCGCAGTTGGGATCGGGCCTGGTCGAGGCTTCGTAGGGTGCCGTGCAAGCCCTGCAACGAGTTACAGAGCCGGAGAACAGCTTTTGCCTTTTGGGTGTTTTCCTGGGGGCCCTGCCCCCAGACCCCCGTAACAACTGCTTCGCAGTTGGGATCGAGCCTGGTTGAGGCTTCGTAGGATCCCGTGAGAGTCTTGCAATTCGTTCCAACGATGACGGAGCCCCAAGATCAACTGCGAAGCAGTTGCTACGGGGGTCTGGGGGCAGGGCCCCCAGGAAACCAGATGATTCCACCCATGATACCGGCGATCCAGTCGGCGTGCGTCGAAACCCCGGAAAAAAAGCAAAGATCCGGCGAAAGGACGGCTCCCACGACAAAAGCGAGATGAAAAGCTCGACGAGGAAAAATTGACACGGATCACGGGTATGACTAAATAGGGCCATGATGTCGGATTTGGGGCTAAACAACCCGATAGCCGTAAAAAGCGCCTCAGAAAATACCGGAAATCACCCAAATGATGGCAAAATACCCCCCAAAGGGCCCAGAACTCGCCAGGTCAACCGTGGTGGCCACCGCGTCTTCCCCACACGGGCGCGGCGGGATGCCGCCGGTAAGTCAGTTTAATGAGGTTTCGAGGTCAGACTACCACTCAAACCACCATCACCACCGCCAGCACAAACAACAAACCGCCCACACAGCCAAAACTCACATTTTTAGTTGCTGTAAAAGTCTCGGGAAACCCGTTGACGTCCTCGTCTGTCGACAAGGTAGAAAAGAACAAACTCGAACTGGGCATGCACCTAGCTTTTTTTTTTTTTTTTTTTCGCCCCGGGTCCCCGGGGAAGCCGTGCAGTACAGTCAGCGCTGACTAACCACATTCTTTTGGGACGACAGCACGGCTGTCGACACTGTAAAAGTATTAATTTTCGTTTTTTTTTTCCTGGGGGCGCTGCCCCCAAGACCCCCGTAGCAACTGCTTCGCAGTTGAATTAAAGTCCTTTTAGCATCTAGTTGAATGTTGAACCCACAACCGCTCAAGAACGTCCAACTGAACCACGTAGTCCCTCAGAACCCACTAACCAGCTCGTCTGGTCGAGCTTCAACTGCGAAGCAGTTGCTACGGGGGTCCGGGGGCAGCGCCCCCAGGAAAAAAAAAGAGGAAGAAAAAGAACCGAGAACAATCAACGTAGCGAGCAATGTTGGCTGGGACGGTTGATGGGCTGCATGACGATGCATGGACCATGCAAGGTCGAAGTCCCGATAAGGATAACGATAACCTTGAATTTGGCCCACCCGCAGACGAGGAACTGCGACTTGCTGACCGCGAAGAAAGGACACGACAAGCGGCATTGCGGGCACTAGTGCATTGGGAATGAACGCACATAGAACGCTCGTCGCGGAGGACGAGACGCGCAACCGCGTGCTGAGCGCGGCGTTCAACCAAAACGACAGCTGCTTTGCCATCGGGCAGGAAAACGGGTTCCGGGTGTTCAACACTGACCCGTTTGAGCTGCGGGTGAAGCGAGAGTTTGCCGACGGCGGAATTGGGCTCGCGCAGATGCTCAACCGCACAAACTACCTGGCGCTGGTGGGAGGCGGCCGCGAGCCCAAGTTTCCGCAAAACAAGGTGGTCATTTGGGACGACCTCAAGCAAAAGGGCAGTCTGTCCCTTGAGTTCCTGTCCCCGATCCTCAACGTGCTGCTGTCGCGGACGCGCATTGTCGTTGTGCTCAAGAACAAGGTCCACGTGTACGCCTTCTCGTCGCCGCCGCAGCGGCTGGCGGCGTACGACACGGCCGACAACGACCACGGAGTCGCGGCGATGCGGTCCGGGGTCGTGGCGTTCCCGAGCCGGCACGAGGGCCAGATCCAGCTGGTGAATTTGTCGTCCGGTACTGGCTCGGGCTCCGGGACAGGTTCCGCCACAACGGCGCAGCAGCTCGTGTCCATCTCGCGCGCCCACCGCGGCGCGATCCGGTGTCTGTGCCTCAACGACGCCGGAACCATCGTCGCGAGCGCTTCCGAGACCGGCACCATCATCCGGCTGCACTCGACGAGCAACACGTCGCTGCTGCACGAGTTCCGGCGCGGCCTCGACCGCGCTGTCGTCTATTCCATGGCGTTCAGTCCCGGCAGCACGCGCCTCGCAGTCCTGTCGGACAAGGGCACGCTGCACATTTTCGACACGTCGAGCCTCGTGCATGCCGGCGAGTCCTCGAACCGCCGCCACGTTCTAGGCAAGCTGCCGGGAATGCCGCAGTACTTTCGCAGCGAGTGGAGCTTTGTGTCTGCGCGCGTCGCCGGCACCCACGGCGGTGTTCTGGGCTGGAGCGCCGAGGACGCCGTCATTGTCGTATGGGCCGCCGAGCGCAAGTGGGAAAAGTACGTCATTGTCGAGCGCGAACGCGAGCGCGAGCGCTCCGCCTCGGTCGGCAGCACCACAGGCTCCCCCGAGCCGCCCCAATGGGAACTCGTTCGCGAGGCCTGGCGCTCCCTCGACCTCTAACCTCCCCACAAACACTCGTAGCATTGCACACCTCACTAATTGCATCTAATCCCGCCGTCTTTTTGCATTTGTTCCCTGGGGTTCAGACCTCGGCAGTTGTACTTCTTGTTTTTTTCCTGGGGGTTCCACCCCCAGACCCCCGTAGCAACTGCTTCGCAGTTGAGATTACTCCCCAAGAACTTTTATTCCATCGCAAAGCGGTTGCTACGGGGTCTGGGGGTGGAAACCCCAATAAAAGAAAGAAAAGATGAAACCACAGGGCATCTGCTTCGCAGTCGTACTTTTATTCTTCCTGGGGGTTCCACCCCCAGACCCCCGTAGCAACTGCTTCGCAGTTGAGATTACTCCCCAAGAACTTTTGTTCAACCGCGAAGCGGTTGCTACGGGGGTCTGGGGGCAGCGCCCCCAGGATAAAAAAAAAAAGATGAAAACCGTGTGTCGTTATTGAGGGCCGAGGGCCAAAATGCATGCTAATATGTACAGGACAAACGCGGGTCGCTAGTCAACGACCTCGACAAAGACCTTGTGCTTTGTGTAGGGGAAGAACGAGCCGTTGAAGTCGCGGACTATGCGCTCGGCCTCGTCCTGGGTCTGCATCCGCAGCAGGAACGGCGGGCCACCGTAGCGAATGCGGTCTCTGGAGTTAGAGCTGAGAAAAAAAACATTGCAAACAAGCGGGGAGTAAACGTACAATGGCAGACGCTCGACGGCAAGGTCGTCGTTTTCGATGAAGTCATAGTCCCACAAGCTGCGCATGATATTGAGCTGGTCAAAGTCTGGTGGGAGACCCATGAGCAGGACGCATTGGCGACGGTCGACGCCGGGGGCTCGCTCCAATACCTCGCTATAGAGGCCGCGCGACCGCGAGTCGACAAACCGCATCTTGACCTGCATCCCGCACAGCTCGACTCCCATGGTCTCATTGTAGTACATGAGCGCCGCTTCGGGCGACGGGAATTTGAGATAGTATCCGAACCAGCGCGTCAGGTTCACGGGATTCCTACTTCGAAAGACTGATGTTAGCATGGTTTCCTTCTTTTTTTTTTCCTGGGGGCGCTGCCCCCAGACCCCCGTAGCAACTGCTTCGCAGTTGGGAAGGGCCCTCTGTTTTCCTTTTTTTTTTTCCTGGGGGCGCTGCCCCCAGACCCCCGTAGCAACCGCTTCGCGGTTGATTCCAGTTGAGGCCGTGTTCCAACTGCGAAGCAGTTGCTACGGGGGTCTGGGGGCAGCGCCCCCAGGAAAAAAGAAAAATCACGATCCCGCTCCGCGATAGAAACAGAAGTCCTCGGGGCCAATCCCAACTGCGAAGCAGTTGCTACGGGGGTCTGGGGGCAGCGCCCCCAGGAAAAACATGAAACATCAGGATCCCGCTCCGCGATCGAACAAAAGTCCTCGGGGCCAGTCCCAACTGCGAAGCAGTTGCTACGGGAGTCTGGGGGCAGCGCCCCCAGGAAAAAAAGCAAAGACAGGAGACATACACTCAAAGTCGACGGCGTCCAGCTCTGGCGGGTAGGACTGGAGACGGGCTTCTGGCGGCGGGAGGATGCGCACAAAGTCTGATTTTTTGAATGACATGCCGACGGTGTACCAGTAGAGGGTGTCGGTGACGTTTTTGACCTCGCCAAGGGTGCGGATTTGGCGCTGGCGCTGGCGAGCGCGCTCTTCGGCCGCCTCGTCAAGGCCGCCGAGACCGACGGATCGGTGGAGGCGCGAGAGCGTGCTCTTTGCGTCTGGACTCACGCGGAACAGCTTGCCGAGGAGCGAGCGGAACGCGCCCTTTTTGCTGCCGTCGGGAGAGGGCGACGGCGGCACTTTGGTCGGCTGCCGGACGCGCCCGCCTGCGGCCGCGACGTCCTCGTCCAGGGCTTGCAGCACGCGTGGCCGGAGGCCCAGGGCCTTGCGGAGGTTCTTGTGCTGCTGGGTGGTGTCGTCGCGCGCGCCCTGCGACGATTTCTGGCGCACGATCTCAGAGTACCGCGCTGCGTGTATCCGGGTATTGCTGTGGAGAGATGCTAGTTGTGGCGTGACAATGGGTGTTTGGCAGTGTTTGGTGGCCGGCAACTGACGGCCATGTGTCCTGACAAGCGTGCTGGATACGGCGGTGACGGCACCCGCGGGCCGGGCGCGTCGCGCGAGCGCAGCCGGACACCGGGTCATTGTGGGAGGTCTCGCGGCGGAGTCTGCGACCTGCCTTTGAGTGTGCGGGGCCAGACTGCGGACCAAAACGCAATTTTGTCGTGTCGGTGGGAAGCGTGGGGGTGCCCGCGAAAAACGCCCACCGGGTGCTCCTATAGCCGGGAGCGCGGCGGGATTTTCCGCAAAAAAACGATCAAATACGCAAAAAAGCGGCAAAAACTGCAAAATATGCCTCCGCCGGGCCGTGCATTTTTTTCCCCACACCCGTACCCGCCAGCGTCGATCGGCTGTCGTTTTGGCCGGCTATTATTCGTGGACGTCGTGGACAGCCGGGCGCCGCGTGCGCCCGTCGTGCGCCGTTTGAACACGCGGAACATTGTCCGGCCGCCAAGCAAACGCCGCCGTTTTGTTGCCTCAGCCCTCTGTTGTCCGCACCTCTCACCAGTGTAGGCGTCCGGATGGAGCCTGATGGTAGCCAGGAGGTTACCCGGTGCCCTAGCCAGGCTAACTGCAACTGATAACGTACTTATCGACACTAAAAACCCTTGTATTCAGTAAATATGAAACGGTGGATCGTTAGATCCTCAAGAAGAGAAAAAGGAGATCACCTTATATAGGCGAGCTAGAGGCGAGAAGATGGCAAACCATCTGCGAGCCTAAGACGGGTCAAACTTTAACAAGCAGGCGATTGTGTGCGCAGTTCCGGATCGGGACAGTTATGGTCCAGTAAGGTTCACACGGTCGGAAGATCAGGTGAGGTTCCAGTGAAATGGAATGCAGCGGGGAACGACAGGAACGAGCGGGAAGCCGGGACGAGACTGGAGATGCACATGCCAAGTGGTCATGCAGGCAGTGCAATGCATGCAGAGGAGGCAGGCCGGGCAAGGGCCTGGACTGAACTCCTACACACTCCCCCCGTTAGACTTCGCGTCCTCGCGAAGACGATCGAGCATGGCTTCGATGCCAGGTACTGGATCCCTAGCCAGATACCGCTGGAGCCAGGCGTCGGAGACCGTAAAGGAGTGAGCGGGATGGCAGTCTCGCCAGAGTGTATCCCAAGTGTTGCGTTCGGGGTCGTAACCGACAACAGCGATGAGATCGCGCGCACGGAATGTAGCGTCTGCTTCGTTGACAGGTGGCCTCGCAGGATAAGCCAACCGGGACTCACGATAGGGCCGAAGCTTGGAAACGTTGAAGTAACGGGTGTTGGTGGGGTTGCGCGAGCGGTCGTCCCCAATAACAACCTCGTAGGCGTGTGAGTCGTGAAGGCGACGTAGAACGCGGAATGGGCCTTGATAACACTCTCGAGTCTTGACAAACTTGCCAGAGTGCTCTAGAGCGTCGCGACGAACGAGGACCAAACTGCCGCTTTGAAAGGTGAGATCGGGAGTAGACCGCGAAGAAGAGGCGGACTGCTCCTGCTCTCGTTGTGCTTCAAGCATGTGCAAACGAGTGCGCTCGAGAATGGCCTTTAGGCGATCAGTCTCGAGTTCGGCGTCATAAGAGGGGTTTTCGAGGCTCGCCTGGCTAAGAAAAGCAGGGGAACGAGGCTCGTACCCACATTCAGCCATAAAGGGCGAACAGCCGATAGAGCGCTGATGCGTGGAGTTGTAGGCAAACTCGCAAAGAGGTAGCATGTCGTACCAATCCCGAGGGTCGGACTGGCAGTGGGTGCGGATCAAACCATTGAGAATGCGATTGACACGCTCGGTCTGGCCGTCCGTCTGCGGGTGGTCAGCCATAGACATGTGAAGCTTAGAGCCCAGCGAATGCTGAAGACCCTTCCAAAAAGCACCGGTGAAGACACGGTCACGGTCAGAGACAATAGTTGAAGGGACACCATGAAGCGCAATAACGTGGCGATAAAAGAGGCGTGCCGCTTCGGGACCGTTAATAGTCTTCGTAGTGGGAATGAAGTGGGCTCGCTTGGTAAGTCGGTCAACCACAACCAAGATAGAGGTAAAGCCCTTGGAGGGCGGTAAGCCTGTCACGAAGTCCATAGAGATCGAATCCCAACGGTTGCCAGGAATAGGCAGCGGGCGTAACGAGTTCGAGGTCGAGTTGGCGTATGTCTTGTATCGCTGGCAGATATCGCACGACTGGATGTAGCGCTTAATCTGGCGAAACATACGGGGCCAATAATAGTGAGCGGCGACCAAGGAGAACGTCTTGTAGGGACCGAAGTGACCAGAACCGGGAGTGTCATGAAATGCTTTGATCAGTTCGAGTCGAAAGGGGCTGGCCGGCACGACGAGGCGCCAGGAGTCCGAATCGAGCACGGGAAGATCAGTGAAGAAGAGCAAGTTGTCCTTGACAGCAAAGTACCGGGAGTACTGGCGGAGACCACGTGGTAAAAGCTTGTCGCGGGAAGCAGAATCACCTTTCTGAAGAGCCGCAAAGAGCCGTCCAAACTCTGGGTCTTTAGTGAGGTAGGTGCGAATCGCTGCTCTGCGATCACGCAGAGAGACAGTCATCTGAATCGTCGCAATGGTGTAACGACTCAGTGCGTCAGCAACGAAATTGCGTTTCCCGTTGATGTGCTCCACTGTGAAGTCGTAGTCAGCGAGACGGTCCAACCAGCGGGCGATCCGACCCGGAGGAGGATGAGTCTGTGACAACAGGAACAACAGGGAGTAGTGATCAGTGCGAAGAGTGAAATGCCGACCGAGGAGCAGGTGCCGGAAGTTGGCGAGGGCCTCGATAACAGCGAGGAACTCCTTTTCCTGGACGGTGTAGTTGCGTTGAGCCTTCATGAATGAGCGCGAGAAATATGCAACAACGCCGGCGACAGAGCCGTCAGCATTGTGCTGCTCAAGCACTGCACCCATGCAGGTGTCGCTGGCATCGGTGGTCAACACAAACGGTAGAGACCCGTTTGGAAGCATCAGAACCGGAGCCGTAGTGAGCTTGGTCTTAAGAGTGTCAAACGCAACGGTGTGTGCGAGAGACCACGGTTCCTTCTCCGCGACGAATCGGTTGATCGGCGCAGCAATCGCTGAAAACTGCGGGATGAAACGTCGATAGAAGTTCGCGAGACCAAGAAAACTGCGGGCGTCGCGCGTAGATTTTGGAAGCGGAAAAGCCTGTAGCGCAGCGACCTTGTCCTGGTTCGGACGGATGCCTTTTGGGGAAATATCAAACCCAAGGAACGACAGTTTATGGCGGAAAAACTCACACTTCGTCTTCTTCGCAATAAGACGATGGTGGCGTAAGGTGTCCAGGACGAGTCGGACATGTTGCTCATGATCTTCGCGAGTTTTGCTGAAGATCAGGATGTCGTCAAGATAGACAACCACAAACTTCTCGAGGTACTCGCTGAGAACGGAGTTCATAAAGGCCTGAAACGTAGCGGGCGCGTTGGTGAGGCCAAACGGCATGACACGGAACTGGTAATGGCCCCATCGGGTACTGAATGCGGTCTTGTGCTCGTCGCCTTTGGTGATGCGAATCTGATAATATCCGGACATGAGATCGAGCTTCGAGAACCACTTTGCCTGACCGATCATGTCGAGAAGGTCGTCAATAACCGGTAGTGGGAAGCTGTCACGGATCGTCACCTTGTTAAGCAGGCGGTAATCGAGACAAAGACGCAGAGATCCGTCCTTCTTCTTCACAAAAAGAACGGGAGCCGAGAATGGTGACTGAGAAGGCTGAATAAAGCCTTGACGGAGCAACTTGGCAACCTCATCGCGCAAGAGTTGGTTTTCATGCTGCGAGAGACGGTAGGGAGGGCGTTTCGGCGGCGTAGCACCGGGCACTAAATGAATGGAGTGCGTTACGCGGCCCTCAGGAGGCAAAGACGACGGCGACTCATTGGTAATAACGTCGGCGTAGTCAGCGAGGAGTGCTGAGACATGAGAGTCTATGACGGGATCAGTATCCTGGGCTCGCGCCGTGATCGTGAGCATACCGATCTGGTCATACTGGTCAACAGCAGAGGAGGAGAATTCATCCGCAGAAATCAAAGTGACACACGCAGACTCAGGCGTACGTGTCGAGGTGCACGGGGCTGAAGGCGGCGACGCGGGACCCAAGGGTGCCTCGGACGGGCCCGGCGAAGCCAAGATGGACGTAGAATTGAACTCCAGGCGGTTCAAGTCAACCAAACGTGCGTGAGCGGTAATAAACGGAAGTCCAAAGATAATGTCGACGCCAGCAGGGGGCGACGGAACAACGTAGAAAACGGCAGAGCACGCGTAGCCATTAACAGACAGGGCGATCGCGGCTTGGTCCTGAGACTCTTCCGTAGTGGCTCCAAAGAAGCGAACCGGGGTGCAAGTTTGGAGAGTGACGGCCGAGTGGTCACCCAGAGACTCGATACAACGACGCGAAATCAGGTTCGTCGTGGCACCGGTATCCAGAATGCCAGTGAACGTCTTCTCACCAATCACGGTGCGGACCGTGAACAATGGCCAGTTGTTCGCGGCGGTACCCAGCGCACAGACAGCGAGCGGAACGCGACGAGAATGAGACTCGCTGTCCGAAGAAAGTCGTACTGACGGTGATGCATCAGCGTTCCAGGGCGGATCAGGTAAGTTGTTAAAATGGGTGTCAGTGTGAGTGGGCGAGAGCTGCTCCTCATTCAGCTCTCTGGAGGTCTGTGATGGGTCGGGCACGACCTCTAGTGGTCCCGACCCTGCGCTTTTCCCGATTGGGATTTGCGCTTGTAGCAATTGTCGGCGGTATGGCCGGTAAGTTGGCAGAAGGAGCAACGAGGGGGCGACGACGATGATGACGACGATCTATCCTTGTTGCGGCCAAACGCGGGGCGGCCATCGCGGGACTCTTGGGCATAGACAGTAGCCGCATGCATGGCCTTTTCGAGAGACGAGGGCCTGGTCATGAAGACTTGAGCGCGGACATCAGGACGGAGGTTGCTGATGTAGTGCCCGAAGAGTATGGCCTCCATAGGAAAGCCAAAGATAGTGCGGGGCATAACGCTGCGAAGGTGGGTAGTCTTAGCGTTATAAGCTGCGACGGTGCCTGTCTGACGGAAGGAGCCGATCTGTTGGACGATCTCCCAGTCAGTGGACTCAGGCTGGAAGTGCTCGATGAGAGCGGCCTTAAAAGCGTCCCAGGATTCGTGGAGCTCGGGGTGGGAGTCCAACATGTTGTTGACCGCAGTGAGAGCGGGGCCAGAGACATGTGCCAGGGAGCGAAGTACGGCTGTGGACGGGTCCCATCCATCGACAATCTGCGCACGCTCAAGGGTGGTGAGCCAGTCCCTGAGCGGCGTGCCGCGCGAAGTGGCAGTGAACGTACATTTGCGTAGATCGAAGTAAGACGGTCGAGACACGACGCCAGATGTCACCGAGGCCGAATCGGAAGCCGGCGTGGGAAGCGTCATGGGATCGTGGTACTCGGACGTCTCAGCGGTGCTATCGTGGTCATGACCAGCAGCGGCAGCAGCAGAACGCGTAACGCGGGGTTCACGAGTCGGTGGGGAAGGCATAATGCGGGGAGACGGTACTGGCAGTTAGCACGAGCGTGAGGGGAGGTACCATCCTGACGGCGAGTGGGCAAAGCCGTGACCAGGCAACGTCGACGACCTAGCGGAACACTCGACACTCTCCGCTTACCATGTGTAGGCGTCCGGATGGAGCCTGATGGTAGCCAGGAGGTTACCCGGTGCCCTAGCCAGGCTAACTGCAACTGATAACGTACTTATCGACACTAAAAACCCTTGTATTCAGTAAATATGAAACGGTGGATCGTTAGATCCTCAAGAAGAGAAAAAGGAGATCACCTTATATAGGCGAGCTAGAGGCGAGAAGATGGCAAACCATCTGCGAGCCTAAGACGGGTCAAACTTTAACAAGCAGGCGATTGTGTGCGCAGTTCCGGATCGGGACAGTTATGGTCCAGTAAGGTTCACACGGTCGGAAGATCAGGTGAGGTTCCAGTGAAATGGAATGCAGCGGGGAACGACAGGAACGAGCGGGAAGCCGGGACGAGACTGGAGATGCACATGCCAAGTGGTCATGCAGGCAGTGCAATGCATGCAGAGGAGGCAGGCCGGGCAAGGGCCTGGACTGAACTCCTACAACCAGCTGTGTCCACACAACTAACCGTATAAATATCGACGCATCTCGGCAAAACAACAAGCCGACGACTTTTTTTTTCCTGGGGGTTCCACCCCCAGACCCCCGTAGCAACTGCTTCGCAGTTGGAATTGCGCACTGTACTGGAGACTGCTCCAATGAGCATTGTTTTCAACTGCGAAGCAGTTGCTACGCGGGTCTGGGGGCAGCGCCCCCAGGAAACAAGCAACGCCCCGGAACAGACGGAACATATGACATCTCTGTATTGTTTCCTGGGGGTTCCACCCCCAGACCCCCGTAGCAACTGCTTCGCAGTTGAAATTGGGTACTGTACTAGAGAGTTGATTCAATGCGCATTGTTTTCAACTGCGAAGCAGTTTGCTTCGGGGGGTCTGGGGGCAGAGCCCCCAGGAAACAAGCAATGCCCCGGAACAGCCGAAACATAAAACTTTTCTGAACTGTTTCGTGGGGGTTCCACCCCCAGACCCCCGTAGCCACTGCTTCGCAGTTGGAATAGTATCGTGATTGCTCGATTCGTAGGATCGAGACAACCTTGATGAGCTTCTTTAACCTTGTCATGGAAAGTATGAGTTGAAATTTCTTTTTCGAGGTGATATACGTACAAAACTTGTTCACCTGAACAGAGACGAGTTGCCTCGCTCAATGCATTGATGCAGATCTAGTCTTATGGAGGTTGTCGTTCCACCACTAGATGGATCTCTTTCGTCAAATGGTTCCCCGGTCGGCCCCCACTCTCGCGACGGGACCCTTTCTCAACTGCGAAGCAGTTGCTACGGGGGGTCTGGGGGCAGCGCCCCCAGGAGGCAAAAAAAAAAAAAAAAAAAACCATACCGGAGTCAACTTGCCAGCGAGCGCTCGTCGTAGACAAGAACGAATCCGTCGTCGCGAGGACAGAAGCGGAGGGCGACGCGGGACCCGCCGGTCGTGGGCTGTGTCCAGGCGACGCGCGCGGGCGAGACGCGCAGGCCATACACAAAGGAGGTGGCTGCTGCGCGCACGAGCGCGAGGGCGATACCGCGGTGTCGGTGTTGCGGGGCCACGTAGAGCCGGGAGACGCCCATGCTGGCCGGCAACGTGTTTGCGCGCAGCTCCCCAGTGACCGGGTCCGCGAGTGAGGCGCGGGAGACGCGCTCGACAGACACAAACCCCAAGGCTCGGCCGTTGGAAACGCACACAAAGACGGCACCTCGACCCAAGGGGCCGTTCCAGGCGTCATTGCCGCGGGGCGCGCCGAGCTCGCGGTTTGCCATATCTAGCAGCTTGTCGACGGCAGCGCGGTCACCTGGCCGGGACGATACATCAACGCGAATAATGCGACCTGCCGAGATGGTAGCAACAGGTGGGGCACCAGACTGGAAGAGAGGGCCCCGAATATGGTCCTCGTGGTAAGCGCGGTGGAGGGTCGTGTCTTGGACGAGCATTGGCAAGAACTCCATGCCGCAGTCTGGGCATTTTTGTTTTGTCTGTGGCAGGATATCGAGTCGTAGCTGGTTACTCTCGCTAGACTTTTTGGCAGTAGCAGTGGCGGTGGTCCTTGCTTTTTTCCGTATCAGGTTCAGTCTGTTCATTGACGTTGTTACAAGGACGCCCGGTGAGCGCATAAGGCCCGAGCCGGCAGTCCTTTTTTGTGTAGCAGCCCGGGGCATGTAGTTTGGTCAGTTGTGGTGGTGGTGGTGGTGGTGGTTCCGATGACAGTGGTGTTGACGCGCGGCGGTGGTAAAGTTTAATTAGTTTCGCGTCGCGTTGCATATGACAACGTCCTAAATGCACACAGGGAGTCATTTATGCACACATAGAGATGCAAGCATTCACATGCACATGAATGCAACAGACGGCCAATTGCGTCATTTGTCACGTTTGGGCCCCGGGCCCAAAGTCAAAACGGCCCACCGGGCCCGCCACGCAGGATATAGGACATAATTGGTCACAGACCACGGCGTTTGGCCCAGCGTAGCCCCTCCCACCACAAACGGAGTCCCAGGTCCCCAGGATTCAAACTGCAACGCACCCAAACGCCTCAGGCCGCGTTCCAACTGGCTAGAGCTCGCAGTGGCCCGAGACTTGCTCTCAAAAAGACTACTAGCAGCCGAGAAATCGCCTGTTTCTGTGATCAAAGCAACTGCACAACGCATACACGCCCCTCCGCCGGGCCATCCCAAGGTTTTTGCCCTACTGCTGATACCGATCAGAGTAAGCGGTATACGGCACGCCAAGCACAAACCTCGGTCCCTGGACGGATTGACAATTTTCTTGCGCCCGGTGCGTTTTGGCTAGATATCGCGGCAATCGCCCGGGCACGCGTCTGAGCACGCTATCGGGCCCACAAACGCGCGTGCGACTGGCATTGATTCGTCATGTCCTACAGTCCCAACGCCTCGGAGTCTCCGCGGAGTTCACCGACAGTTACGCAGCAGGTGAGTGATTGGTTTTAGTTCTATGGTATTTCTTTTCCTGGGGGCTCTGCCCCCAGACCCCCGTAGCAACTGCTTCGCAGTTGAGATTGTCGACTGCGGAGTAAATGCTACACGAGCCCAGTACTCAGCTCATGGCACTATCTCAAGTGCTGAGTTATTGGTTTTAGCTGTACGGTATTTTTTTTTCCTGGGGGCTCTGCCCCCAGACCCCCGTAGCAACTGCTTCGCAGTTGAGACTCTCGACTGCGGAGTAACTGCTACAAGAGCCCAGTACTCAGCTCATGGCACCCATCTCAACTGCGAAGCAGTTGCTACGGGGGTCTGGGGGCAGAGCCCCCAGGAAAAAAAAAAGAGCGGCACTGACGACAGTTATTAGCCGGAGGATCTAGACGACGGTCGTTTACAGAGGATGGAATAATACCACGAGATCCGCCAAATCAGCAGGCGGCGGCGGCGGCGGCGGCGGCGAGTATTGGGCCAAGAGGTATATGGGGATCGTATGGACAGGGCCCGCTCAAATCGCCGTTTGCGAACGAACCGAGATTGGACTCGGTGATGAGCCCTTCACAGCGGCTGGAAACAAGCCCTGTGTGGCGAAACGGCGTCACGGCAGCGCCTGGTGCCGGGGCCCCTGGCGGTCCTGGCGAGCGACGCGGTAGTAGTAATCTGGCGGAACCAAGTCCTAAACTGTACGGGCTCGGGACAACACGACGGCCGTCTGGCGTGTCGTCGGGACCTGCTGACGCCCATAACATAGAGATGCTGTTTCGCAACAAACAGGGCTCGCCGTGGCAGGGAGGCGCTGGTACGGGACCGAACGTCCAGCAGCCGTCGGCCCAGGGAGCGGCAGTCGGCGGCCCTGGCACCTCGGGGCCCGGCAATATCTTGGAGCGGTTTGCGCAGCTGACGGACGCTACAAAGGAGATTGAGACGCTTGGACGGGTGCGCCAAATGAGTATAAACGATAGCACTGGGGGTACGAGCGGGCTGCCGCCTCCGCCGCCGCCAGGTGCGCCTGGCCAGCGGTCGGCGCGCAATTCGCCGTCGCAAATGAGTACCGGTCTCAGCATTTCAGGCTACTCGTCGACCAAGTTCAGTCCGTTTTCTCCCGCCACGACGCTCGACGGAGGTGCGACGCCCATGGACCCGGTGGGCGGTGCTGCAAAGTCGGCTGGCGGGTCGCGGTCGTCGTCGTTTTCGTCGCTGTGGCAGACGGGAGACGAGCCGTCGACGGTGTTTGACCCTACGTCGTCGCGGCTGCCGGCAGTATTTTCGCCGGTGCACTAGTCGCCGGCGCAGCCGGCGATTGCGCCTGGCCCGTCTGGTGGTCCTCCGCCGGTGTTTGAGCCCACAGCTGTTGAGCGCGACGCGTCGCCGTTTATGCCGGCAGTGTCGCCCGTTCAGCAGGCCGTGCCGTTGGCCGCGCGTGTTCCGACACAGCCAGCCCAGCCGTTGCCTGCCACTGTCCCTTCGCAGCCGTTGTCGTCTGCTACTCCGAAATGGAGTGACATGGCTGCTGGCGCTGCAGGAGCTGCTGGAGCTTCTGCTGGCACCACGCCCGGCCAACGGCCTAATCCGCGCGGTGCGCCTCGCGCTGGAGCACCCAAAAAGAATGGGTACAAGTTCCAGCCGCAATCACACTCTGGCAGCGATCGTTCGGCAAGCAGCTCGGCCAGCACGACGGGCACGACGACGCCGCGAGCCGCCAACGGAAGCAACAGCAACAACAATAACAGCACCAGTAATCCGCGGCGCGGTACCGGCGGCTCGTTTGAAATGCCGAATGTGCGGTCGCCGCTGCTCGAGGAGTTCCGCAATAGCAAGAAGAAGAACTTTGAGCTGCGCGACATCTACGGCCACGTTGTCGAATTCAGCGGCGACCAGCACGGGTCGCGGTTCATCCAGCAGCGGCTCGAGACCGCCACGACCGAGGAAAAGGAGACGGTGTTCAACGAGATTTGCACAAACGCGCTGCAGCTCATGACCGACGTGTTTGGCAACTATGTGATTCAGAAATTCTTTGAGCTGGGATCCCAGGTCCAAAAGACTGTTATCGCCAAGCAGATGGAGACGCACGTACTGTCGCTCTCGCTGCAGATGTACGGCTGCCGCGTCGTGCAAAAGGCCATTGAGCACGTCCTTACGCACCAGCAGGCGGCCCTCGTCAAGGAGCTCGACGGCAACGTGCTGACGTGCATCCGCGATCAAAACGGCAACCACGTTATCCAAAAGGCGATTGCGCGGATCCCGGCCGAACACATTGGCTTTGTCATCGACGCCCTCCAAAGCCAAGTTTACGTGCTGGCGACGCACCCGTATGGCTGCCGTGTGATCCAGCGCATGCTTGAGCACGCCGAGCCCCAGGCCCAGCGCGAGCTGCTCGACGAGCTCCGCGGCCACATCATCTCGCTCGTCGAGGACCAGTACGGCAACTACGTGGTGCAGCACGTTGTCGAAAAGGGACCGGCCCGCGACCGCGACGAGGTCATTGACATTGTGCGCGCGCAGCTCGTGTCCCTCTCGCGCCACAAGTTCGCGTCCAACGTTGTCGAAAAGTGTATATACGCCGGGACACCCGCCCAGCGCTCGTCGTTTGTCGATACCATCCTTGCCGAGGCGCCCGACGGGTCTGTGCCCATCTCGCTCATGATCAAGGACCAATACGCCAACTACGTTGTCCAGAAGCTGCTCGACGCCAGCGACGGGCCCGACTACGACCGCCTCGTCGCCGCCATCAAGCCCCAGCTCCAGGCCCTCAAGAAGTACTCGTACGGCAAGCACCTCGTCTCCATCGAGCGGCTCATGTACCTGTCCGACGAGGGCCACGAGTCCCGTCGCAACGGCCGCCGTCGCGACCACGACCCGGTCCCTCGCCCGTGAGCCTCGCATCTCACGTTCTGTATATAATCAAACTGTGTGTACAAACTGAACGCATTCTAATTCCTGTCGTGCTCGTTGTCCTTTTTTTTTTTTTTTTTCCTGGGGGCGCTGCCCCCAGACCCCCGTAGCAACCGCTTCGCGGTTGATTCAGTTGTGGCCGTGTTTCAACTGCGAAGCAGTTGCTACGGGGGTCTGGGGGCAGCGCCCCCATGAGAAAAGAGAATGCCGGCTGCAAGGTCGGGGCCCACATACACGATTGACGATAATCCCAAATTGGGACGAGACCCCCATAGCAACCGCTTCGCGGTTGATTTCAGTTGTGGCCGTGTTTCAACTGCGAAGCAGTTGCTACGGGGGTCTGGGGGCAGCGCCCCCAGGAAAAAGAGAATGCCGGCTGCAAGGTCGGGGCCCACTTAAACGATTGACGATAATACAAATTGGGACGATAAGGGCAGGGGTGATGAATCACCGACCCCACCTTGAAATTCAGTCACCCGAAAACGCCCGGGAAATTTACACACAACAGAGCACAAAAAATGCCGAGCTTTGCGCACGCGCTGCCTGTGGGCGGCAAATGGAAGCAGAACGTCACAGACTGGCTGACAGAAGACGTGCCGTCGTTTGACATTGGCGGGTTCGTTGTGGGCGACGACGAAAAGACGGCGACGCTCCTGTGCAAGCAGACGGGCGTCCTGGCGGGCGTGCCGTTTGCCGCCGAGGTGTTTAAGCAGTGCGGGCTCGAGGTCGAGTGGCTGATCGAGGAGGGCCAGGAGATCGATGTGTCCAAGACACAGGGCGGCAAGGTGCCCGTCGCCAAAGTGCGAGGTCCCGCGCGGAGCATTCTCCTGGCGGAGCGAACGGCCCTCAACCTGCTTGCCCGCAGCTCCGGCGTCGCCACCACTAGCCGCAAGGTCATGAAACTTGCTCGCGAGGCCGGTTACAAGGGCACGATTGCTGGCACGCGCAAGACGACGCCCGGACTGCGCCTTGTCGAGAAGTACGCCATGGTCGTTGGCGGCGTTGATCCCCACCGCTATGACCTCTCGTCCATGGTGATGCTCAAGGACAATCACATCTGGAGCACCGGGTCCATCACGCGCGCTGTTCAGGACGCGCGGCGCTTCGCCGGTTTTGCAACCAAGATCGAGGTCGAAGTCCAGACCGAGGTCGAGGCTGACGAGGCCATTACAGCGGGCGCAGACGTCGTGATGCTCGACAACTTCACGGGCGACGGTCTCAAGGCTGCCGCCAAGTCTCTCAAGCAGCGCTGGGCCGGTAAATCCGCTGTCCTGCTCGAGTGCTCCGGCGGCCTGCGCGAGGACAACATCGCCGAGTTTCTGTCCAACGACATTGACATCTACTCGACCTCAATGGTCCACCAAGGCACCGGCGTCATTGACTTTTCCCTCAAGATCGACCACTAGTCGATGTGCATATAACAAGTAGATAAACATTTTTTGTGTTCTTTTTCCCTGGGGGTTCCACCCCCAGACCCCCGTAGCAACTGCTTCGCAGTTGAGCTCCACGCCGGACCTACTGCGAGCCAACGGTTGCTAAAGCCGGTATCTAAGAGTATGTCTGGAATGATCCCGCAACAAGAAACGAAATCCCGGTCTCTTCAACTGCGAAGCAGTTGCTACGGGGGTCTGGGGGTGGAACCCCCAGGGAAAAGAACAAGCAAGTAGCAATTCTAGGAGTAGGTCTGGAATGACCCCGTAACAAGAAAGAAAGCCGGTCTCTTCAACTGCGAAGCAGTTGCTACGGGGGTTTGGGGGTGGAACCTCCAGGGAAGAGAACAAGCTAGTAGCAATTCTAGGAGTAGGTCTGGAATGACCCCGTAACAAGAAAGAAAGCCGGTCTCTTCAACTGCGAAGCAGTTGCTACGGGGGTTTGGGGGTGGAACCTCCAGGGAAGAGAACAAGCTAGTAGTAATGCATTCATTTTCTAGGAGTAGGTCTGGAATGACCCCGCAACAAGAAACGAAAGCCGGTCTCTTCAACTGCGAAGCAGTTGCTACGGGGGTCTGGGGGTGGAACCCCCAGGGAAAAAAGAACAAGCTAGTAGCAATGCATTCATTTTTTAAGAGCTGCCTGGTTATGCAAATTTGTTAAAATCGAGGGACCGGAGGAGAGGTAGAGCAACACCATTGTCGGGCTCGGCGACAAATGTGACGCCCGAGACCGGGCCGACCGAGGGCGTCGAGTCCGAGTCCGAGTTAGCGGCAGTGACACCGGCGAGCTGGCCCATGAAGGAAGCAGCGAGATCGTGCTCGCCGCCACGCTCTTTTTCGGCATCGGATTGCGCCGTCTTTTCCTCGTCGCCGGCCCGCTGCGCGACAACGCGCTCCTCGAGCGTCTTGATTTGCTGCAAGCGGTATCGCCAGTTGGAGATGTACTGGCCTTCAGAGTGGTAAACGGTCGCGAACTTGGACGCTACGAGGGCCAGGTTGCGCACAAACACCGCCAGGTTCGACTCCGACACGATCGTTAGCTCGCCGGCAACAAAGATATCCGGCACACCTGGCCGTCTGTACGTCTGGACGCTGTAGAACTGGGTTCGCGGAGCATTTGAAAGGCCATCGGGAACCCCAGACTCGAGCAGCTCTTGGTTTTCGCCCGTCAAGTCGCCAGTAGCCAGGTGGGCACTGGGCTCGCCGGGCGCGTCACCGCCATTCACGGCCGGCACCGCCGTGTAGGCGTGCGGCGAAATGACAATGTTGATAAAGTTGAACTGACTCGGCACAGTGTCGAACCGGAACGGGAGACCGGACTCGTCGTAGAAAATATTGACGTAGTTGTTGCCGACGTGCCGCTTCTTGCCTGCGACGCTCGTGTCTCCCTCGCGGGTCGGCATGAGCGTCGTGGTGTGGAAGATCATCTGCGCGATTTTGTCATTCCACGCGTACGCGTACTCGCCGTCCATGTCCATCTCGGTGTCGAGGCCGCCCGTGTAGATGCGTCGGTTGCCCTTGAGGCGGATGAGCGTGCCGATCTGCGACAAAAACGCCCGGTACGCGCGCGAGCCCGCGGCGTTGGCGAGAATATCCCGCTCGTCACTCTGGCCAGGGCCAATGTACATTATACCAATCTTGTGGAAGTCCACAACCGGAGCACGGTCCAGTGCCGAAATCGCACGCACTGTCTGGGGGTCGTCAGGCAGCGGCACCGGCTTGAACGTGCTGCGCACGTCGTTGGGCACGACCATTTGAAGCAGCAGGTAGCTCGGCGAGAATACTGTGTCGCGTATCTGGCGCGTAGCCTGTTCGTCGCCAGGCTGGCCCTGCGATAGCAACTCTGTGAGCCAGGGCGGGTACATTCGCGCGTCCGGCTTAATATCGAAAATGCCCATGCCGGTCGGGCGCCGCACGAGGAACCGGGACTCGCCAGTTTGCTCGTTGGTCTCAAATGCAATCACGCTGGACCCGTAGATCCATCGCTTGACCTTGCGGTCTGGCGCCGGTGCCAGTCCGGATGGCTGCAAAAACAGGTCGAGGTCCGACTGCGTAAAGTGCGTGATGAGGTCGAGCATCGCCAGACTCTGTTCGTCTATGCTGTCGAGCTTGCCGTCAGCCAGAATCAGATTCCGCACAATATAGGTCGCAATGTGCTGCCGGTTGGACAGCTTGATGGCCAAAAACCAGCTAGCAATCGTGCTGTACGCCAGCGCGAGCAAGTACTGCGACATGACCTGGTCCTCTGCGCGGTCTGACTGGCCCGCCTTGTGCACAAGGTCGTTGGCGTGCTGAATGTATGTAAACGCCATACCAAACACGCGCTTAAACTCTTCCTGCGTAAAGTTATCGGTGAGCCACGGCAGCCGCGACAGCGACCACAGAAACTCGAGAATATGCGGACTCGAGTGGATCGTCGTGATCTTGGTTTGGAACTTGGCGAAAATCTGGCCCAGGTACTTTTTGAGCGATAGAGGACACTCGTAGCAGCAGATGGTGAGCGCGTGGATGCACGCGACTGCCGTACGCTCCCAAGACGACAGCGCAAGCACAAGTGCCTGCACGATGTAGTCATAGTCCGTCTTGGAGAATACGTCGGTAAACGCAATGAGGTTGGACAGCATCTGGATCTCGACGCTGATAACATCAAGACGGTTGACGTTCTCAGGAAGCACAAGCGACTGCGGCAGCTTGGAGCTAGAAATCTGCTCGCACAGCACCTTGCGCAGCCGCTGGATCTCGCCGCGGCACCCTTGGAACAGCTGCAGATTTGACAGCTGCGCAAATGCGTGCACAATCGTAAACGAGTACACCTCCCAGTCGGCACCCGTCTCGATGATGTTGGCAATGGCATCGAGCAAAATGGCCGGGTCGATGACGTACTCGCGGTCCCGAAGGCTGGACGCTTCCATCGTCATCCAATTGGAGCGTTTGAGGACAGGCGACGCCCGATTCATGTATTTTTCCTTGAGATATGGTACTGTATCGGGGTAGTACCACGCCTTTTTGCTACCGTTGGCCATGTCTTCCTCCATGTCGGTCCGTCCAAACCGGCCGGCAATTTCTGCAATAATAGTCGGGCTGCTCATGTAGATATAGTTGGACGCGTTGGCACGAAGCCTGCACAGCGGGCGGGCCGCTTCCACAAACGCGTGCGGTTCGTGTCGCGACCGCTGTGTCACTGTCAGCAAGTTGTAAAACAGGTATCGGGCCCGTCGTGACAGCGATCTAAACACTTTTGTGAATAGCTCGCCCATTCCGGCAGCAATCAAGCGGCGTCGCTCGGCTGCTACCGCACTCGGCGGGTTCTTGGTGCTCGATGCCTCCGACGGGAACTGCTTCATTAGCAAATCGCTCATGTCGGCAAACAGCTTGAACCAGCAGTCCCGTCCAATGTACACAAAGCACCGCACAAGGTACTCTGTCGTCTCTGCGTCCAAGTTGTCGAGATCCAAGACAGAAAACACGCGCTTCGTGATCTCTTCAAACTGCTCCATCTCCTTGATCTCACGGCCAGACATGGTGTAAACGTCGCGAAAGATGTCGATAATCTTGAGGCGCACGCGTGGAGACCACTCAAGATTGAAGAAAAACGTGCCGAGCAACGTGTCCAAGTTATCTCGCCACGATACCGTGAGCGGGCTGCAGTAGTGGAACTTGGCAAAATGGTCAATGATGGTAATGACGGCTCGCTCATTGAGAAAGTCGGTCATGTCAAACAAAAAGTTGACAATTGACTCTTTGGGGCCCTGAAAGTCGTCGACCATCAAGTCCGAGAGCAGATTGAGGAGTTTTTGAAAAACACCAATAATTTTAAGAGCCGTGTCGCCGGGGTCCCCGACTGCATGCGTGCCCATGGTGTGATCTTCGATGCGCTTGCCACCATTGACAGACGCAGCCGCTTGCTGCACAACCGTCATTTGCGAGATGTGAAACACAATCTCGAGCGGCGAGTACTCGGTAGACTCCCACAATTCGTAGGTGATGAGTTTCCGCGTGCCCTCGTCCGCCAGCAGCTCGTACACGCAATTGCAGATCTCGAGCGAGTGTCGCGCGCTCTCAACGTCAAGCGACGCCAAGTATGCGGCAAACACGGCCGACAACGAAATCTCGAGGCTGGTGCCGCCTTCGGCAGCCGCCTTGCTGGGCACGCCGTACAGCTCCACAAGCCGCTTTAGAAACCGAGCAGCGCCTCGCATGGTATTGGAGTTGACTTCCTTGCGCGACGTTGCCTGCAAAATCTCGCACAGGTCGGCAACAGTGCTGTTGCCAAGATGGCTTTTTGACAAATTCACGACAATCTCCCACGTCTTGTCGACAAGACTGTCGACAGTAATGCTGATTCCACAAAGAATCTCCAGCACGCTCGATAAGCTGCCGACCGGCATAATGCCATACACCATAACAGTGTTGATGAGCTCGCACGACAGAGCCACGTCCTCCTGTTCAGACGTCTTGCGCGAAATCGTCACGGCTTCCTTGAGAAGCGTATCAAGATCCTTTTCCTCATACGCCGCCATATTAAACTTGAGGGTATTAATGGTAAACCGCAACAAATCGTGAAAGTTTTCGTCCATGCTGACGCCAAACCCTGCTGTCTCGTCGCGTTTTCGCCCGACGCGGATCTCCTGCGCCTCAATTGCTAGCCGTCGCAGCCAGCTCGCCAGCACATAGGGCAATGGATACCCGCTGCGATTGAGATCCAGTAAGTCGCGCCCGTCCTTCGTCAGCGTTTTCAGTGCCTTGAGCTGCAGGTCAAAGTCGACCAAATTTGAGTGCTTGACAAGCGTCTTGTAGTACATTATGCGGGACCCAATCGCGTGCTCATCGTGAGCAATGCATGCGTTCATCAGTCGCAGACCCGCTCGCCGGCACTCGGGCGCATTGTGGCTGGCTATCATGTCTCTAGCCGAGTACCATATTTCCGGGATCGACGACACGACCTGCGTCTCGATAGAGGCGCGAATCAGCTCGGCAGCCTTGATTTTGTCGCTCACGCTTGTGTCACTCGCCAGCTTGTCTAGCAATTGGTCCAAGTTGGCAGCACCACCGACAACCGTCGGCGAAATCCGCGGGCTGGCCGTCGTCCCTTTAAACGTTTTTGTCAGAGACTTGAACATGCTCCCGAAACCGGATCCTGCTCCTCGCTGCATCGCTGCTTCTGTTCAATTCAGGACTCGTAGTTCGAGCGTAGTCCAGGCAGTAAGGCAAATGCCAAAGCCGACTAGCTGTCGTTTACGTACGACAGATCAAGGTTGCAATCTCCTGTGTCTCATACAGACAGACACTACTGTTAGTCATGACCTTGTGGCGTGTCAGTGACTCAATTGTTCTAGCAATTGATCCTTTTCCTGGGGGCGCTGCCCCCAGACCCCCGTAGCAACTGCTTCGCAGTTGGAATGCGGGCAAGGCGAAGATCAACCGCGAAGCGGTTGCTACGGGGGTCTGGGGGCAGCGCCCCCAGGAACAAGAGTATGCGCACGCGCCCTAACAAACATTCAACGGAGCAAGTGGTCGTTCCATTGATCTGTCCAAGACAAGACGATGCTGCCAGATGCGGACCTTATCGATGGTGCGGGGAACACAAATGGTGCCACTTGTGCGAATTGGATTTTCAAACCAGCACAAAAACATACCGCCAGTGTTGTCCCGAGGACGTTCTTATGTATTTCTCGCGAGTCAATACTCCTTCCAGCCAAACACGCGACGAAGGCGTGCTATTCCTTTGTTTGTGGTGCGTCGATACGGACGTGATCTTTCAGACCCGACCCCCCGACTCACAGGACACAAATAAATTAATTATTAGTAATTGTAACTTATATGTGATGCGGCTGAAATTTCCGGCCTGAACCCTGTTTATTGATCGACCTTGGCAGTGGTTACCAGTGGAGTTGATTCGCACTGATTCACCGAGTGAACTGGATTCAGAATGGAACCAGAATGGGAAGACGTCGAAGGACAGGCAAGTGATGAGGAGATTGCCGACGCCGGTGACGTCACGGGAGAATGCCCGCCGCACGACGAGTATGATGCCGGAAAGCAGGAGATGGAGGCTCTCGGGCTCGTCGACGTTGGACATCTTGCGTCCTGGAAGGTCTCGTCTTATAAAGCGGGATTTGGCGTTGAAGCCCTGTTAGACGACAACGCCATGACGTTTTGGCAGAGTGACGGCGCACAGCCTCACCACATCGACTTGCATTTTGCAAAGCGCATTACCATCCGCCAGATCTCGCTCTACACGGACTTCAGCTTGGACGAATCATATACGCCATCCAAGGTGGTGCTAATGGCCGGGACGGGGTTTCATGACCTGCAGGTGGTGTCCACGCTGACGCTAAGGGAGCCACAGGGATGGACACACTTGATGCTTGACGACATTCGATCCGACGGCGTGATCAAGGCATTCCTGGTGCGAATTGCAGTCGTGGCCAACCATCAAAATGGTAAGGACACGCATATACGTGCACTCAAGGTGTACTCGCCAGCGCGGGTCGCGCCGCCAGCCAGTCTCGACGACGGCGTCATTGGGTTCACCTCCATTGAGCTATTGTCCGAGTCTACAATTCGCTGATGCGGTTGTTTACATCAAATTTGTTTGATACCGATTAGATTTGCCATTATTGGCTTGGTCACCGTCTCCGTCACCACCTCTTTCCATCACAGATCCACGGCATGCATTACTGTTGATCATTATTCAACACTATCAGCCGCACTGTGGAGAACCTCGGGAACTTTTTAAACCTTAGCTAATGCGAGCTGCCGACCCGACGCTTTATTTTTTTTTTGCCGGCACACTAGACAAAATGGCGATGCACAGGATTACAGACAATATACTGGTGGGCAGTATGATGGCCCTTGGAGCTCGCAAGACGCTCGAAAAGGAGAACGTGACGCACATTCTGAGCGTGCTCAATGACCTACCGACCGGCAACTACGGGCATGTGGCGGCCAAAAACCCGTTTGAGGGCTTCAAGCACCTGAAGCTCGACATTCTAGACGTCGAAGACGAGAATATTATGCAGTTTTTCCCTCAGACTAATGCATTTATCCAGGAAGCTGTCGACAACGGCTCGAGCGTGCTGGTACACTGTATCGCCGGCGTGAGCCGGTCTGTGACGTGCGTGTGCGCGTATCTGATGCAGGCCAACAACTGGACGCCCGACGAGGCACTACGGGCCGTCAAGGCCAAGCGGTCGATTGCGCGGCCCAACGAGTCCTTTTTCCAGCAGCTCGAAATCTACCACAGGCTCAAGTACCGGGTATCAGAGGAGGAGCCGCTGTACCGGCAGTTTGTGCTAAGGATGCAGGCCAACGACTTTTCGTACACGGGGTTCAACCCGGAGAAGGTCATGTACACGTCGGAGCGGGCCAAGCAAGTGCGGTCCAAGACGTGGCGGTCGATTTTGCCGAGTATTATTAGTGAGCTCGGCATTCGCGGCGTTGCGCCGGGCGAGTTTGCGCTTGTGGACGGCGACGGCAACGAGGTGAACCTGGACGCGCCGTGCGACCCGACTGCGGTGTTGCGTCTCCGCCGCAAAGGCTCGGAAAGCACTGCGAGCGACATCATTGTTCCCGAGTCACTCATCATCGAGGCGGTGCCGCGGCCGAGCCTAGTATCGCAGCTGCGGTGCAAAAAGTGCTCTGCTGCAGTTGCGCAGTCCGAGGCTTTTATTCGCCACGACCCGGGCAGCATCAAGGCCGGCAACTTTGCGCCCCGCAACGGCATCCAATCGTCGCTTCCGCCGCAGTGCTCGCAGTACTTCATCGAGCCTGTCAAGTGGATGCAGGCCGAGCTCGACAAGGGCGAGCTCGAGGGCAAGCTCTCGTGCCCACAATGCCAGTCCAAGCTGGGGTCCTACCACTGGCAGGGCAACAAGTGCTCGTGCGGGCACTGGGTCGTCCCTGCGATCCAGGTCCAGCGGTCGCGTGTTGACGAAGTCCGTCCGTCCCCACCCCGGCCCAGTCCACCCCGGGGTCCTGCTCTCTGAACTTTGCATATTCTCTACAGTTTGTCATGTCTTTTTACTTCCTGGGGGCTCTGCCCCCAGACCCCCGTAGCAACTGCTTCGCAGTTGAATTCGGGGTTTGCGAACCGCCTCGACGCGTTTTACGTTCCGTATAAATACTTTTTTTGTTCCGGAAAGATGTGTCAAGAACCCAGACTTGCATAATCTCTGCGTTTGTCGTGTCTTTTTACTTCCTGGGGGCTCTGCCCCCAGACCCCCGTAGCAACTGCTTCGCAGTTGAATTCGGGGCCTACGAACGGCCTTGTGTAAATACATTAGTTTTTGTTCCGGAAAGATTCCACAAGAACCCAAACTCAACTGCGAAGCAGTTGCTACGGGGGTCTGGGGGCAGAGCCCCCAGGAAAAAAAAAAAACTAGCACGGCCACATAATCTCTACAATTTGTCATGTCTTTTACTTCCTGGGGGCGCTGCCCCAGACCCCCGTAGCAACTGCTTCGCAGTTTAGCTCGGGGCTTACGACGGCCTCGTATAAATACATTATTTTCTGTTCCGGAAAGATTCCACAAGAATCCAAACTCAACTGCGAAGCAGTTGCTACGGGGGTCTGGGGGCAGAGCCCCCAGGAAAAAAAAAGAGCACGGCCACGAGAATACAGCTCATTGCATAGTGAGAGTTATCACAGGTACTTGTGGTCCTTGAGCCACGCCTCGACTTCGGCAGAGGAGCGGTCGACCCACTGGTACTTGCCCTTGACGACGTCGAGCGACTGGGCGAGCGAGCGGTCAAAGCCGGTGGTGTCCTTGTCCTTGAAGAAGGCGACCATGTCGTCGTAGACATCCTTGGACGCGTAGTTGGCGATGGTGAGGCGCATGAGGCGGTCGAGGATGACCATGTTGGAGGAGAAGGCGGCGTAGATGTCGTCCCACTTGGCCTTGATGAACTGCCACGAGCGGGCGCGCGAAGCCGGGTTGCCGCAGAGCCGGTTGAGCAGCGTGTGCACATCCTGCTGTGGGATGGTGCCGTCAAACAGCAGCGTGTACGAACGCTCAATGAGCTTGTCGTCCTTGACGGAGCCGAGAGCAAAAGCGGCGCCCTCGCGGCCGTCGACCGACGACGGGTTCTTGGCCTCGCCTAGCACGACCTCGTACGCGTCCGCGAGTTCGGCGCCCGTCGTGTTCTCGAGCACGGTGCGGAAGACGGCGCGCTTGAGAGACGGGTGCACCGCCTTGCGGTCGCCGGCCTTCCACTTTGCGAGCAGGTCCTTGGATAGCTCGACAATCTGCGGGACGCCGAGGCCGCCCGCAGCCTGGATGATCTGGGCGCGCAGCTGCGACGTCAGGTAGTCCTCGCCAGCCGGGAACTCGGTGCCGAGCTTCTGGAGGATGGGCGTGATGAGGTCGATCGACAGGTTGCGGAGACCCTCGCTGATGGGCTCCGAGTGGAGGGCCCAGATGCTGCGGAGGATCGCGAGGCGCGCGTTGAGCTCAGACCACACAAAGTAGTCGGTCTCCTGCTTGAGGGACGCGGCGAGCGACAGGAGGCCCGACGTGGAGCCAAGACCCGCCAGCGCCGTCGAGTACGTGTCGGCGAGCAGGCCGACCTTGTCCTTGGACGACAGGTCCGCCTGCTGCGCAATGGCCTGGATGCGTTTCTCCGAGTAGGCGGTGCGGAACAGAGACGTCTGGTCCTTGTTGAGCTTAAACGGCGTGTTGCCGAGGCCCGGGAACGTGGCCTCGCGCTCGCGCAAAACAGCGTCCGGCTGGCCGGTGATGGACAGCGGGATCGTCCACACCGTCTCGTTCTCGGCCGCCTGCACGTCGCCCGTCGACAGGAACCGGTCCTGGCGCACAGTCACGTCGCCGTTGTCCTTCTCGCTAACGGTCACAATCGGGAAGCCGATCCTGAGGGTCCAGTCGGACATGGACTTTGCGACGTCGGTGCCCGACACCTCGGACAGCGCGTTCCACAGGTCGACGGTGCGGGCGTTGCCGTAGGCGTGCTTCTTGAGGTAGTTGGACACGCCCTTGAGGAACGTGTCGAGGCCAAGCTGCGTCGACAGCATGCGGATCGTCGACGCGCCCTTGAGGTACGAAATGTGGTCAAAGATCTGGTCAATTTCCTTGCCGTTGCGGACCGGAACCTCAATAGGGTGCGAGGTGCGGAGCGAATCAAGCGCAAGCGCGCCCTGCTGCACCTCGACAATGAACCGCGAGAACACATCCCACTCCGGGTACAGGTGGTCGACGGCGAGCCAGCCGACCCACGTGGCAAAGCCCTCGTTGAGCCACAGCTCGTTCCACCAGTCCATAGTAACAAGGTTGCCGAACCACTGGTGCGCCAGCTCGTGCGCCACAACGTACACGACGCGCACCTTGTAGGCGGCGTCGGACGTGGCCTCGTCAAACAGCACGGCCGTCGTGCGGTACGTCACCAGGCCCCAGTTCTCCATGGCGCCGTGCGAGAACTCGTGCACCGCCAGCAGGTCGCTCTTGGGCAGCACATAGTCGATGCCAAACACGCTGCTAAAGTAGTCGAGGATCTTGACGGCGCTCTGCAGCGCCAGACGGCCCTGCTCCTTGAGACCCCGCGTCGTGTACACGCGCACCGGCAGCCGCTTGCCATTGTACTCCTTCTGGGTAAAGTCCTCAATGTACTCAAAGTCGCCGCACGCCCACGCCAGCAGGTACGTGCTCATAATGGGCGTGCGCTCAAACGTGACCCACTTTGTGCTGCCGTGGGCATTTGCGCTGCCGGCCTTTTTGCCGTCGTCGGCGCTCTTTGAGGCCGCCACCGGCATGTTGGACAGCGCGGTCCAGGTCTCGGGCACCTCGATGCGCAGGTCAAACGTGGCCTTGAGGTTCGGCTCGTCGGCGCACGGAAACGCGCGCCGGGCGTCGGTCGACTCAAACTGCGTCGACAGCATCACCGCGTCCTTGCCGTCCGGCGTCTTGTACAGCGAGCGGTAAAAGCCCGCCATGTTGTCCTGGATCTTCTGCTCGAATGCGACCGTGAACTTGACCTTTGACGTGCCGTCGGCAATCTTCTCGGGCAGCTTAAAGGTGATGACCTCCTTCTTCTCGTCATAGGAAATGTCGTTGACGTCAACGCCGACCTCGGACTTGGTCAGCTCGTACGCCAGCTTGGCCTTGGTCACCTTGAGCCCGCGGTAGTTGAGCTGGATCTCGTCGGTCGCCTTGTTGACGGCATAGTCGATCGCCACTGTGCCCTGGTATGTGTACTTGTCGATATCGATGGCAAAGACGCTCAGGTCGTAGTGGACCGGCTTGAGGGCGTCGGGCAGGATCTCGCGGTCTGCCATTGTGTCAATTGTTGAATGTGTTGGTGCCGGTTCGTACTTATTGCACAGCAAACAAGCAAACCACCAGTGTGGGGGAGGGACTGGGCACCTGGTCCCTGCCGGTGCCACTATTTATTGGGGGCGATATGTCAGCCGTGTGCGGCGTGGGGCTTAAAACCCGTCATGCACAGCCGTATGCGGCACCGGGCCCACGTAGTACCGTTTAGTCGGCTGTTTTGCGCAGCCCGCGCCGTTTCCGTGTCCTATCCAATTGCAAGTACAGTCAATTGGTATGCTATTTACATGTGCATCAGTCCGTCACGTCGTCACTCGTCACAATGCCCGCCAACGGGTCTGCAGCCAAACGGCGTCAAATTTCACCTGCACATGCATGCACTGGCTCTTTTTCTCGAGGCCCGACGGCGTCCGATGCTTCCTCAGACCGCCGCCGTTGAACTGGGCGCCTTTTTTGTTTTCCTGGGGGCGCTGCCCCCAGACCCCCGTAGCAACTGCTTCGCAGTTGGACTCTCGCCTGTGCTGTCTTCTTTTCCTGGGGGTTCCACCCCCAGACCCCCGTAGCAACTGCTTCGCAGTTGGACTCTCGCCGTGTGCTTTCTTCTTTTCCTGGGGGTTCCACCCCCAGACCCCCGTAGCAACCGCTTCGCGGTTGAACTCCACGCCAGCCCTAAATCAACTGCGAAGCAGTTGCTACGGGGGTCTGGGGGCAGCGCCCCCAGGGAAAAAAAAATCAGACCAGCGACATGTCCTCGTCGCCGAGCGACGACAGAGACCGCGCGCCAATGCTGGACGCCCGCCGACGGGCCTGGACCGGCGGAGCTAGAGCGGGATCGGGGACCGGATCGGAGCCAGCAATGGCCGGAATGGTGAGATTGCCTTCGTCGCCGCTCGCTTCGTACTCTTCTTCGCTGGCTACAAAGCCCTCGTCGTACTCGTTGTCGTCGTAGCCGTCGTCGCCATAGTAGTCGTCGTAGTCGTTGTCCTCGGCCTCTGGGATGTCTGCATCGAGGTCCACCTCGTTGTCTTCGTCTGCACCGGGATCTGACCCGCCATCAGGACCTGCTGGCGGCGGCGTCCCAAGCCCGCTGGCGTCCATTGGCACTGCCGCCGGCCCGTCCAGGTCTTGGCCGTTATCGTCCTCTTCGGTCCCAGGCGCCAATTCGTTCTCCTCGACGCCGTGGTGACCGTCCAGCGGGTGACCGTCCGCCATACCGGCGGCCTCTGCTTCGGCGTCCATATCAATTGCCTCGTCGTCGCTCGCCTCGGCCTCGTCAAGCAGCTGCTGCATCGTTTTGGCGACGCCCGCCGGCCGAAGCGTCGTGTATCCGGTCTCGCGGACGCTGCGGAAAAACTGCCGCCGGTGCTCTTCGTCCGCGGAAACGTCGTAAGCGCCCCGCCGCCAGCTCCACATGCCGTATCCCCACGGGCCCGTCCAACCTAGCGCTCCGTACTCGTTCTCAATCACAAACCGGCTCGTGCCTGGCGTCGCCAGTCCCCCAGCGTATGCGCCCGCATCCTGGCTGGCTCCCTGCTTGCCCGCAGGACCCACCGTATGCCTATACGTATTTCTCCTGTCAGACAGCCCTGCTGCCGCCTCTGAGCTCGCCATCGGCAGCATTGTGCGTGTCGACCCCAGGTGTTTACGTCTGTTTTCGCGCCAGCGTGAACTGCTCGTCGTAACTGACGATAACTGACTCTACGTGAACGCTAGTTACATTTTTATTTCCTGGGGGCTCTGCCCCCCAGACCCCCGTAGCAACTGCTTCGCAGTTGGGATGGCATTTGCGGATTGAATATTTACATTCAAGGCTCCTCTTAGCTATCCTCTAACTGCAAAGGTGCTGTTTTTTTTTTTTTTTTCCTGGGGTCTCTGCCCCCAGACCCCCGTAGCAACTGCCTCGCAGTTGGAGGGTGGCCAGGAGGAGCCTTAATATTCAATCCGCCAATGCCTATCCCAACTGCGAAGCAGTTGCTACGGGGGTCTGGGGGCAGAGCCCCCAGTGAAAAAAAAACCAACACCTACTAATTACGATGCGTGACTATACCACCGGGAAAAAAATCGAAATTACCCGGATGAGTGCGGCTGAAGATGCGGCCACAGATTTTTTTGTCACCATACAAACCCGAAGGCGAAAAACAAGCTTTTAGACCTCGCACCAGTCAAAAATGCGGGTGTACAACTGTCATTTCTGCTCGTCGCCGGTGTACCCCGGCCACGGCATCATGTTTGTGCGTAACGACGCCAAAGAGTTCCGGTTCTGCCGGTCAAAGTGCCACAAGAACTTCAAGATGAAGAGAAACCCCCGCAAGCTCAAGTGGACAAAGGCGTTCCGCAAGGCCGCCGGCAAGGAGATGGTGGTCGAC
Source organism: Tardiomyces blankii (assembly GCA_024734315.1). Classification (NCBI taxonomy): domain Eukaryota; kingdom Fungi; phylum Ascomycota; class Dipodascomycetes; order Dipodascales; family Trichomonascaceae; genus Tardiomyces; species Tardiomyces blankii. The sequence goes on from JANSJT010000035.1 coordinate 1,720,348, forward strand.
TCGACGCTGGCGTTCAACCAGCGGCGGCACGTGCCGGTGCGGTACAACCGCGAGCTTGTGTCGCAGACCCTCAAGGCCATGGAGCGCATCGAGGAGATCCGCCAGAAGCGCGAGCGCGCGTTCTACAAGAACCGCATGCGCGGCAACCGCGAGCGGCAGCTGGCAGAGGATCGTCGCCTTGTCGAGCAGAACCAGGAGCTGCTGCGCCTGCGCGAGGTCGAGCTTGCCCGCAAGGCCGCTGCCGAGGAGGAGGAGTCGGACGAGGAGATGTCCGAAGACATGGAGGACATGTCCGAGGCGGAGATTTCGGACGAGGAAATGGAGGTTTCGGAAGAGGAAGCCGAGAAAGTCGCTGTTGTTGTCAAGAACAAGAAGAACAAGAAGAAGACAAAGGCCTAAGACCCGCGCTAATGATCCGGCGGGGGAGTACTCTGGGCGATGGCATTTTTTGCACCTTATGCATGTTTTTTTATTTCCTGTATTTTTATTGATTTGTTGAGATTGTGTCGTATGTGCTTGTAGCGCGTTGTAGGTGATCGGGGCGCATGTAACCAAAAGCTTTGCCGGCTGGTATGACTATGCATACCTCTGCATATCATCACAGCCGTGCTAGATTAGAGTTGTGGCCTCGATTGGCTTGGACACCACCATGCACTCGGTGCTGGTGAGCGATGTGGCGTTCGATGGCCCGGACAAATGGGGGTCCGACGGCCCCGTCGAAGTCAATGTTGAGCTACACGGCATTGTGGCTCGTCTCGACCTAGCCAACGCTGTCCTCGAGCTGACAGAGCTGCCAATGCTACGAAAGGGCCCCACCGCAACAGTGCGCGTCGATCTACGTCTCGTCTCGGTCTCAACGTTTCCCGACGTCGATATACACGACATTGTCCAGATCCGCGGCCTGTGGCTGCGTCGGGGCTTCGTACAAGCTGTCAGCCTTGCCAAACCACGCGAGCCCAGAGCGTTTTCCGACCCCGCGTTCCTACAAATGTTTGTCGAGCGCGCCCAGCTTGCCCTTCATCTCGCCCGGACTCTTCCGCGTCCGTGACTGTTTACCTTTTGGGGTCTTTTTTTTTCCTGGGGGTTCCACCCCCAGACCCCCGTAGCAACTGCTTCGCAGTTGATTTCGGGGTTCGTGTTGGTCCAGATGATGTTACGGGAGTCCCTGATCCTCTAGTGAGCGGCTTCTCCCAGGCCCTGTTGCGGTTGATTCCAACTGCGAAGCAGTTGCTACGGGAGTCTGGGGTGGAACCCCCAGGAAAAAGGAAAAAGAGGCCCTGAATTTCAACTGCGACAGCTGGAGTTAACGGGGTCCCGGATCCTCTGCTGAGCGGCCTCTTCCACGGCCCGTTGCAGTTGATTCCAACTGCGAAGCAGTTGCTACGGGGGTCTGGGGGTGGAACCCCCAGGAAAAAGAAAGAGACCCCGAAATTCAATTGCGACAGTGTTAACGGGGACCCAGATGCTTTTACTGAGCGGCCTCTTCCCCGCCCCGTTGCGGTTGGTTTCAACTGCGAAGCAGTTGCTACGGGGGTCTGGGGGTGGAACCCCCAGGAAAAAGAAAAGAGGCGAGGAGCGAGTCATACGACGGTTCATTATCATTAGCGTGTACATTCATAACGTATCGTGAGGGAGTCCGTTTGCAAAGAACTGGTCCCAGATGCGGGCGTTGGGCACCTCGTTGATGTAGTCAAAGATGCGCTGGTTGTCGACGGTGTGGTTCGAAAACGAGCCGCCAGGCCCGTTGGCGGGCGAGCCGTGGGTGTGGGGCTGCTGCTGCTGGTCGGGAAGGCCGGGCCAGTCGTAGTACGGCGCCGTGGAGCCCTGGAGGGACTCTGGGCTCTTTGCCGACGCGGAGTCGAGATCTGCCGCCTTGCGGAAGAACGCGTCGAGGTCCTCCTGGAGGGCGTCGAGGGTGGGTCCGAGGAGACCGGCGGCCGAGGCGGTTGTTCCAACGGCGGCAGTTGCGGCGAGGTCGCCGTTGCCGCCGTTGTGGCTGAGAACGCTCGGCGACGAGGCGGCGGTCGTGGCGGCGCGCTGGGGCACTAGTTGGGCTTGAGCAGTCGCGAGCGATTCCTTCTCGTCGCGGCACAGGCGGATGATGGCCGATGCCAGCAGCTCAAACGTGTCGCGGCACGACTCAGCGGCGGCGCAGTGGCCCCTGAGCGCCTCGAGCACCCGCAGGCACGCCATGCACTCAAACTCGAGCTCCTCAATGGTCGCGGCCTGGCGCACCTCGGGCGAGTGGTACATGGCGTACAGGTAGCTGGTGCCGGCCATAAACAGGTTGTGGACGGCAACCCAGGTGTAGTTGATGCACGAGTTGCCGTGGAGCTCGTTGTAGCGCTCGATGATGTTTGCGCCGGCGTTGGCGATGATCTGGCACGACGCGGGCGTCAGGTAGCGGGTGGCGGGCGAGATGCCGTAGAGCAGGAGGCGCGACTGGTGGTAGTTGAGGTCAAAGAAACCGACGTTGAACGCGCAGTTCATCTTCTTGTGCGACTTGGGGCAGTTGTTGTGCCACTCGTGGAGGCGGCCGGCCATGGACTCGCGCCACGCCTCGAGGGAGCCAAACTCGCGCGGGATCGGCGCGCAGTCGTACAGCACGCGCTGGATCTCGGCCTGCAGCTGGCGGATCCGGAAAAACGACAGCGACACCGACTTGTACGACAGCGACCGGGTGCCAAACGCGCCGCTCGACGTCATGGACGCGCCCACAGCCGTGCCGACGAGCGCGTCGTCGAGCTCGCTTGGGAACTTGACCTTGATCGACTCCTCGGCAATGCCAAACGGACGGCCCATGTACACGCACACCTGGCGGTCGAGCGCGTACGTGCACCAGAACAGACGGCGGCGCATGTCGAGGGACCACTCGTGAGCGAGCTTGGCCGGCGACACCGACACGCTGCTGGACAGTTTGCGGCCCAGCCGGGCAGCCGATGATGTCTGGGGTGCCAAGCTGGTGGTGGTGGTGGTGGTCGAGGCTGTTGGCCCGGGGCCGGCAGCAGCAGCAGCAGCGCCAGGGACGCCACCGCCGACTCCATTGGCCCCATCTTCCAGAGCCCATGGCCTCTTTTCCTCGTTGTGGAGGCCCAGGTCGACACACAGGCGCATCGCCGTCCCCAGCACGTACCACACGCCCGGCGTCGCGGGGCGCATGATCGAGTACAGCGACAGTAGCAGCAGGCCCTGGAGTGCCTCGAGGCGGTCCGGCGATGCAAACACGCACTCAAAGTGCAGCTGTGCCGCCGCCTTGTACTGCTCCGCCAGCCGCTGGGGGTTCTCGAGCATGCGCACCGACGTCGCGATGGCAAACACGATATTGAGAAAAAACAGCTCGGGCCGCGGCGTCGGGTGGTGCACCGGGTCGTCATCGTCTGCTGTGGCGGCGACGCTGGACCGCGACGCCGTCGGTGACCCCGCGCTGCCAACACTGCTACCGCCGCCAACGCTGCTGCCTCCAGCTGCCGCCCGGTCCTTGACATAGTGCCGATAGTAGTACGAGTCGCGGAACTCGTCCTTGTCAGACGCAAACTCGCACCCAGACACGGTGTAGTCGTTTGCGAGGCTCACGCCCCGCGTCAGCTTGCCGTAAATAGGCACAAAGTACCGCTTGACAAAGTCCTCGCGGTGCAGAATCGGCATCTGCGGGTTGGCCTGCGAAAAGTACAGCCTCAGGTAGTCCTCGGCGACTCGCTTGGGCGGCAGGCCGATCGGTTCTGGCAGCAGTGTCTTTTGCGTCGACGAGTCACTCGCGCCCACGGGCCTCACTTTGAGCTTGACGGCCGCCAGCAGCAGGCGCGCAAACGTCAATCCCGAGCCGGCGCCCAAGTACCCGCCGCTATCGGCTGGCTTTGTATGCGACGGGCCTGCCGTCGGCCCGTTCGCCGTCTGTGTCCGGCCGTTCCCTCCGGCGTCTTCGGCCTGACCGCCATCCGCCGTCCGCGTCGCCATTCCCATTGTCACCATATCTGCTCTCAGCGACTCGGACTTTGAATTCGGCGACCCCGACACCGCGCCCGCCGTCGCTTTCTTATCGTCCGCGCTATCGTCTCCCTGCTGTCCGTCCTCCCTGCCGTTAGTCTAGTCCTTCGGTGCTCTTTTTTTTTCCTGGGGGCGCTGCCCCCAGACCCCCGTAGCAACTGCTTCGCAGTTGGAAACTGGCCACAATCGAAATCAACCGCTTCGCGGTTGCTACGGGGGTCTGGGGGTGGAACCCCCAGGAAAATAAGCCACTGCGCTGGTGCTCTTTCTTTTTCCTGGGGGTTCCACCCCCAGACCCCCGTAGCAACTGCTTCGCAGTTGGAAAGTGGCCAGAATCGAAATCAACCGCGAAGCGGTTGCTACGGGGGTCTGGGGTGGAACCCCCAGGAAAAAATAAACCACTGGTGGTCTTCCTTTTTCCTGGGGGCGCTGCCCCCAGACCCCCGTAGCAACTGCTTCGCAGTTGGAAAGTGGGCCACAATCGAATCAACCGCGAAGCGGTTGCTACGGGGGTCCGGGGGTGGAACCCCCAGGAAAAATAAACCACTGCGCTGGCGCCCCGGAGCCCGTAATCGAAATCAACCGCGAAGCGGTTGCTACGGGGGTCTGGGGGCAGAGCCCCCAGGAAAACAAATACACACTGGATATAGCAGCCGGTATCCAGGAGGCATAGTACATACCCGTCGAAATCGTGTTCGCGCTTGACGTCGTCGGTGGAGGGCTTGTATTTGCCGCCTGTTTCGTGCTGAAGCATGATCTCGAGCTGGGCGATCTTCTCCTCGAGGTGCGCAACGTAGCTTCGGGGAACAAGGCGGCCAGTGGCAGCGTCGATACCTATGCACTCGACATTATTCTTGAGACAGGGCGTACAGCTCGGGTAGTTTTGATCGCAACGGGTCTTGCGGGCCCGGCACCGCTGGCATGCGTTAATCGACCGAGTGACACCAATAACAGACGAGACCGAAGACGACGCTCGCCGGCGTTTGGCAGGCTTTTCGTCGTCGCTGCTGCTGCCCATGGTTCCGATAAGCTTTTGGCAGTGGGCCGGTGGTATCGGTGGTAGTGTGATCGACGGCGTGACTGGTATATGAGTTGTCGCAAGGTTTGCCGTCCAACGGCGACAACGGGCGGCTCAGTTTTCGGTTTGGACTTTCTCCCCGCGCCGTGGACCTGTAATCTGGTTATCTACCCGGGAACTGTCGAGGGGTGTGGGGCATTTTTGTGCAAAAGGCAACGGGAAAAGGAACCGGGTTGGCAGGTCACGTGAGCCTCAGCCGTGCGGCCATGAAAAAAGAGCCGCGCAGGTCACCGTGTAAGGCTACCAAATTGGGCGGCGCCTGCCAGTTTTCCTTTTTGGCCATTTGACTGGGGGCATACCTCAACGGGCGAGTATGCGTTTGGAAGGTAGTTGTTTTTTTTTGTTGTGTTGTGGCACTGAATTAAAGCGCTTGGCGTTCTCCCAACAGCCTCACAGCTCCGCCAATCCCCAGCACTCGCAGCCCCCGCATCCCCCGCCGGGATCCCGTTCCCCACAATATGCTACACCCTGGCCAATAACCCCACGCGGGATTGATCAATTTGCGGGGAATCTAGGAAATCTTGTCCCGAGTACCGCTGAGATTCGCTGCATCTATCTGCACTGTCGTTTTGTAGGTTATCCAGCAGTAGGGATATGACCATTACCGCACTGATTGCCCGCTATCGTAATACCCGCTATCGTAATGCCCGTTTTGCTTGGTATGGCCATCACGACCATTACTCCCCACACCACCACAATCACTACTCACATATACAAGCAATCAACTTAGAACCCTGTATACACGGTTCATGGCGATGTCACCCCGCTGTTCCTGCATTACCGCATCGTTTTGTTCGGTTTTGAGCAGATACCAGGGTGTTCGGAGATCACCGAATAGCACGGCTGACATTTTCACCTGTCTCGAACTAGAGCTATAGCCAAGACCAGACCATTGCATTTTAATCTACTTTTGCAATCTACTAGCTGCATCTTTCTAACCCTGGTACTTTTTCCACTCAAGATTATATCTCACTGAAAATCCCGCCGGCATATCTTGCTGGATTACCGCCATGTCGATTAAAGCTCTGCTCGAGCCTCTCAGGGCTCATTAGTGCCCCGCACTCTGCGCCCGACATTCTCCGGTCCTGCAAAATGCGGTAAATCTGTGCGAGTCATCACTCGTCAGCTGAGATGTACTTACACGGTTCTACCCCACATCTTGGTTTTGTGTGCTATTATGTTTCTTTTCCTGGGGGTTCCACCCCCAGACCCCCGTAGCAACTGCTTCGCAGTTGGGATTGGGCACCGGTTTCAAGTCACATATCGCTTTGAGTTCACCTGCGAAGCATTGCCGGGCGTCTGGTTCGCTTTCTTTTTTTTTCCTGGGGGTTCCACCCCCAGACCCCCGTAGCAACTGCTTCGCAGTTGAAATAGGCGGACTGAAACCCCAGGAAAGAGAGAAGCGTCTCAAATTGGATGGCGAAGCGTTGCCGCGTCGTATCTGCTTCACTTTCTCTCTTTCCTGGGGGTTCCACCGTTGCAACTGCTTCGCATCTGAAAAAAGGGGACTGAACTTCCAGGAAACAAGACAGCACCCCCTCGAAAACAACTGCGAAGCAGTTGCCACGGGGGTCTGGGGGAGGAACCCCCAGGAAAGATAAGACAAGGCCAAAACTCAACTGCGAAGCAGTTGCCACGGGGGTCTGGGGGTGGAACCCCCAGGAAATAAAAAAAAAAGACCAAAACTCAACTGCGAAGCGGTTGCTACTGGGGTCTGGGGGTGAAACCCCAGGAACAAAAGATTGGGGATGGACCCCGAGCAGGAACAGTAAAGATCTAGATTTGATAGCCGTTAGAGCTTGGAGGTCTTGGCGACCTTGCCAAAGGAGTGGAGGAGACTGATGAGCCAGCGCTCGGGCTCATGCGCAAATGCAAAGTGGTTGCCGCCGCCGTAGAGGAGCGACGTGGGGGCGCCCATTTTCTTGGCGGTCTTGCATGCCTCGAGAATATAGGGGGGAGACTCGCCGTTGTGGACGACGACGAGAGGAAAGTCCTTGGCGGCGAACGCGTCGGCGGCGAACTGGCGCTGCTCCTGGCTCGACGGCGCCGTCGCCCAGTAGAATCCGTGGTGCACCATTGAGGGGGTCTTGGCGGCCCGCAGCATCGACGGGCTCAGGAGAACCTTTGAGTTGTCATAGAACTTGTCTGCCCCGGGCTTGTAGAAGCCCATGGCCCAGTCCATGAACGAGTCGGTGCCCTTTTTCGATTTGTCAGCGAGGTTCATGATCTTGAGGTCCGCCGTCGGCTTGTTCGACACGAGCGAGCCCGGCGGCTCGTACAGCACAAGGCCGGCAAAGTCGCGCAGCGCCTTTGCGCGCAGCTCACGGCTCACAAACGACGGGTGCGCAACGCCCATGAGCAGGTACGTGCCCTTGGACCATCCGACGACAATTGGCTTGCGCGGCAGCTGCGGCCGCCAGTACTCGACAAACAAGATCAGGTCCTCGACGTAGTCCCGCGCCATCTGCACCCGGTCGCCCGTCAGCGTCCTCTCGCCCTCGCTCAGCGGCGTCGACCCGGCGTATCCCCGCTGGTTGTACGTGATGATCCGCAGCTTACACGTGTCTCGCGCCCGTAGCAGCGGCCGGAACGCCTCTGTCGTTAGTTTCGTTGTATGGCTGTTGTTCTTTTTTTCCTGGGGGCGCTGCCCCCAGACCCCCGTAGCAACTGCTTCGCAGTTGGGATGCGACCCGTCGCAGTTTGGGTGGTGAATTGAGATCAGATCAAGAGGCCGATTATTTGTGGGAGTTCCTGTACAGTCCTCGGAACATCTGTCAAGCGGCCATCTTCAGTGGGAAAACCAGTCTCAGATATAGTAACGGTGCTCTGGAGATGAAAAATCGGAAACCATATCCACCGAGCCGGCGCCGAATGGCACCACGCCGAAGCCGAGATCAAACCGTCAAACCAACGCCGAACGGGACCACGCCTAAACCAAGATCAACCGCGAACCGGTTGCTACGGGGGTCTGGGGGCAGCGCCCCTAGGAAAAAAAAAAGAGTACAACGTACGTACCCTTGTTGACACCGCATCCATGCGCCATAATGAGCGTCTCGTAGTCGTTGAGGCCAGCCGGGGCTCCAGAATCCGAGTACGCGAGCTGCATGCCGTTGCTCAGCGTCACAGTCCCGGTGGACCCGCGTGCCGTAAAGTATCCCTGTGACATTTTCGACTGTCCTTTTTGAGATACTATCTCGTCTGAACCACACCAGGGTTCATGGTTTTATATATGTACGCATCTCGGCGGATAAACGTTCGGTTCGTGGGGCTCGAGGGCAGCTGTGCGCCCTGCATCGGTCCAAATACCCCGCAAATGCCCCTCCTCCCTCCCCCTGCCACACACACTCTGATTCCACGCCGAGCGACAGCTGGCTGGCAGATCATGCCGCTGTACGACGGCATTCGCGTCTTCTAAACCGCTGAAAAGCTATCCATATCGCAGCAACCTACGGCATCTCTAATAACGCACCCTCGGTGAAACCTGCGCCGCGCCTCGGCATGCCATGCAGTCTTACGTGGGTTTTACTCAGTAGACGTTAGTCTGATTTCTTTTTCGGCTTGTTGCACCCGCAACATCGGGGCTTTTTTTTTCCTGGGGCCGCTGCCCCCAGACCCCCGTAGCAACTGCTTCGCAGTTGAAATGAGGTGTTTTGGGGTCCAGGCTTGCAACTTAACTTTCACGCAGACTCAACTCCAACTGCGAAGCAGTTGCTACGGGGGTCTGGGGCCAGCTCCCCCAGGCAAATAAAAGCCACGGTGTTCCGGGTGCATGTTACCGGCAGTGTCTTCCTTTTTCTTTCCTGGGGGCTCTGCCCCCAGACCCCCGTAGCAACTGCTTCGCAGCTGAAATGAGGTGTTTTGGGGCCCAGGCTCGCGTGGTAACAGTCACGCAGAGTCAATTCCAACTGCGAAGCAGTTGCTACGGGGGTCTGGGGGCAGAGCCCCCAGGAAGAAAAAATTGAAAACTGCCGGTGCCATGCATGCCCCCGCCGCAACGCGCATGCATATATGCACAGACACGTGACCGACATCTGCAGTCGTGACGCGCCTCCTGCCTTTGATTATTACCAAACCCGACGACGGCGCGAAAAAAAAATTCAAGTCAAGGAACCGCTCGGTAGCGTAGACGCAGAGACTCGTGTGGAGTGGTTGGAACGACCAGATCATGATACGCCCGCTCGTGCCCCTTGTTGGGTACGCGGCCGCGGCAGCCGGCCAGGCGGTACGTGCCGGGGCAAACGGTCTTCCGACGGTTCCGGCGGCGTCCGACGCGCCTGGCTACTCGAGCTTTGTATACTACTCGGCATTTGTGCTGCTGCTATGGTACATTTTCGTGGTGTTTGTGTCTCTCCTCGGAGTCTGGACAATGTGAGTGCTGTTTTGTGCTGTTTGCTTTGTTCCTGTCGTCGCTCTATACGTTTGCTCGGCACCGTCTTTGATTTCTGTACTTGCTTCGTGCTAGCTACGAAGCAGTCGCTTGAGGACAGCTGTGTTTTTTTTTTCCTGGGGGCTCTGCCCCCAGACCCCCGTAGCAACCGCTTCGCGGTTGATCAGCTCTGACGTGTTGTGGCTGTCAGACAGTCGCCACTGTGTCTAGTCCAAGATCTTCAGTGGCCATCTTGCCACTGTGGTCTAGACCAGGATCTTCCAGTGGGCATCTAGCGTTGACCAAGGTGCGAAGCCGTTGCCATTGTGGTGTAGACTAAGGTCTTCCGGTGGCCATCTAGCGTTGACCCAAGTGCGAAGCTGTTGCCATTGTAGTCCAGACGAAGATCTCTCAGTGGCCATCTACTGTTGATCCATACGTGCGGAGCTGTTGCCACTGTGTCTAGTCCAAGATCTTCCAGTGGCATCTAGCGTCGACCCTGCCACAAAGCGCCCCGTCCAACCGTGACCGCATCCCAACTGCGAAGCAGTTGCTACGGGGGTCTGGGGGCAGCGCCCCCAGGAAAAAAAAGGAAACGCGCAAACTGCAAAGCTAACACCAGCCGCGAGCGACACACGTCGGTGCCGGCGGAGGAGCTGCTGCCGCAGGGCGAGGAGCCCGAGGGCGTGACGATTCTGCGCCCGCTTAAAGGTATTGACACAGAGATGGAGTCGTGCCTCGTGAGCGCGCTGGAGCAGGACTACGCCAAGTTTGAGATTATTTTCTGCGTGGCCAACGAGGCGGACGCCGCAGTCGCGGTGGCCCGCGGCCTCATCGACAAGTACCCGGGCGTCGACGCCAAGCTGCTGGTCGGCGAGGACCACTACGGGCCAAATCCCAAGATCAACAACCTCGCAAAGGGGTACAAGGCTGCCAAGTACGACATTCTGTGGGTGCTCGACTCCAACGTGTGGGTGTCGCCTGGCGCCCTGCGACGGTCGGTCGCCGAGTTCCGCCGCAACCCGCGCATCAAAATCGTGCACCATCTGCCCATGGTCGTGGCCATCAGCAACGGGCCCGACTCCCTGGGCGCGCGGCTCGACGAGATGTTCATGCTGACAGCGCACGCAAAGTTCTACACGGCCATCAACCGGCTCGGCGTTGTCCCGTGCGTAATGGGCAAGTCCAACCTGTACCGGCGGTCGACGCTCGACGCGGCCGTCGACGCCGGCTTTGGCGACGGCATCCGCCAGTTTGCCCGCTACATCGCCGAGGACAACATGATCGCCGAGGCGATTTGGCGCGCCGGCGGCCGGTCCGCCATGACTTCCGATACTGTCGTGCAGCCGCAGCGGCGGTTCTCGCTGCGCGAGTACGTGTCGCGACGGGTGCGGTGGCTGCGGGTTAGGCGGTACATGGTACTGCTGGCGACGCTCGTCGAGCCCACGACAGAGTGCCTACTGAGCGGCCTCATTGGCGCCTTTGCCGCCGCAGTCGTGCTGTACCCGGGCGACGCCACGTTCAGCGTCGCCCACTTGTGCATCCACTCAGCGCTGTGGTGCGCCGTCGACATGTACAACTTCACGAGCCTGCTGTCGTTTGCCAACATGGAGCACACGCGCGACAATGTCCCATACTTTGTCCAGTACAACTACTCGCCGGACCCACGGGCCACGGGTACCACGCGCCCGTTTCCGCAGTGGCTGCTCGTCTGGCTCGCCCGCGAGCTTCTCGCGCTGCCCATCTGGGTCAAGGCCATGTGTGGCACCCGCATCATGTGGCGCAACCGCCCGTTTCGCATCAAGTCGGATCTCACCGCAGAAGAGATCCTCCACGTCTAGCCGGGACCCCCTCCCGGGAATTGCATCACAATCGTCATAGACAACGCATTGGAGGGATTTGTTTTGTTTCTCTTTTACTTTTTCCCCTGGGGGCTCTGCCCCCAGACCCCGTGGCAACTGCTTCGCAGTTGGTATGGGCATTGTACCAGCTGAATATCACTGGTTGTCGTTGGTCTGGGGCTATGACTCGTGCAAAACGAAAAACCAGCAAAGCAGTTGCTACGGGGAGTGTGGGGGGGAGGTCCCCGCCCAGGAAAAGAAAATCCAGCCAGTTCAAACCCGGGGCAGGCCGACTAGCCCATAATCCCGCGAATCGCGTCGAGCGTCATTTCCAGGAGCATTCCCGTCAGACAGCAATCACAACCACTGTTTCAGCTTCAAGATCGTCCGGCTGGCATTGCGATCGTCCTTGAATTCGTTATTACTGCATGTTTGAGCCCCCATATCCCTTCTGGGCAGCTGGCTTGGCAGCCGGGCTTCTTGGGTAAACTCTCAATATAATACAATTAATATCTTGGACAAGATGAACCCAAACTCAAACTGCGAAGCAGTTGCTACGGACGTCTGGGGGCGGTATCCATAGGAAACAAAGAATGAGCAAACGCCACCGAGCTTCCTGGTTCAATAGAAGAGTACTTTGGCACACGTCGGTAATCTCTTCTTGATCCCATTGCGTAAAACACCGACCGCCACGACCGCCGAATATCTCTCGGCCGCTCCTGGATCGGACAGCACAAGTCATGCAGCCCGACCTGGGGCACTACCGGAAAGATACAATTGCGCTGACCTGGGTACAATAGGAATCTATGACCTGGGGACAGCGCTGCTCGTCGTCCAACAAAATTTATACTCTCACGGTAATCCAAGTCTCGCGTCTTTGCACGAAGTACGTCGATCCATCGAACAGTGAGCAGGCGTGTGGCGTCTTCGCCGTCCGGCGGAGGCATGCCAAGAACCGAGCATTTGATCTCATGCGTTTCGTCTATGTGAACCAAATAGACCTTCCTGTTTACCGACTGGAATGTTAAGTAGGTCTCTGTGCCAATTTGTACTGTCCCAGTGCCCGTGCAATTGTTGCATACAATAGCAATTTCATCCTTCGTTAGAAACAACGGGTACCTCAGTGTGCGCCAGGTACGTGTCGCGGGTGTTGCTGTAGATCCATCAGAGGCTAAAAAGTTCAACTGGGGAAGACTCTTGACGCAAATGTCCGGCTGTGAACTTCCAAAACTCTGGTGGATTAAGACAAGCCAACCCCCAATGTCGTCGCTTTTTGACGATACCCATATCTTGGTACCGTCGGGGGAAAATACTACGAGTTCTGCGTCGCTGTACCGTATCGAGTCGCCGGTGCTCGTCAGTTGCCGGTGTCCACCGAAAGCGCTCAGTTGCCAAAACATGAGATCAGGTTCAGCTTTCCGATCATCATAGCACACCGTAATTGTTTCATTTCTCTCGGGCGGTTCCCACATTGCAAGCACCTTGAAGCACTTCGGGCTAACACGCTGCAATATCTTTTCATCGCCATATACAGTCTCACGAGATGCGTCGGCTACTGCCAGGTCAAATAGGTCACCTAATGTGCCGAGACAGTATCTTTTCCCAATCTTGTGAATATAACTAGTTGCGTGAAATCCCAAGGACACAGCTTGGCCATCCATCACTGAAGTTAATTTCAAAGGTATGTTGAGCCATTCCGCTTTCCACTCGCCCTGCTTAGACTCCCTACATTTGACGAACCAATACGACTTGGTTTCAGGTGAATCACATGCGAGTATGTTAGTATCGGTTCCGCAGACCCTCAACACAATCGTTTTGGCGCCCAATAAAGGCGGAACCAACACGTTCAAGTCAATAGCCACGGGAGACGGTGACGTCAGGCGCAATGCCTTGAAGCCGTGGTCCCTACAAACAACCACCAACCAGTCGTGCTCGGAAAACCAGTCGCAATCGCGACACAGGAGCCTCACCCCATTCTCCCATACTGGAATCGGCCTGGGAAGTGCCACTCGCCACATACCGAGATAGAACGCCAGGTTTCCATCATTCTGTTTGATATCGGCAATGGCACCAAGATATTTTGAGCCCTGAGATAAACGCGGTTTGTACAGCCTCTTGGTGCCACGGAACTGCATCGGTTCCAAGTGCATCAGGTCGATAACTGCAAATGTAGACGGACAACTGACAAAACGCAAAGGATCTCGTGATTTCCGGTGCCGGAAGTAGCTCGGAGCATGAAATTTCGTAGTAGAAAAGTCTTCATCAAAGTTAATAACAATGGCCCTTGTAGATGGTATTAAGACCCCGCGGAAATAGTCTGAAGCAAATGTGGTTAATGGAATAACGCGGTCGCGCACGTCTATTCGTGACATAGGAACTGATGCCTCCCACAGGCTTGACCATACACACTGAGGATGGGGTCGCGCGGCAATATCCCATAGTTCATTCTCAAACCCGTTGACTTCCTTGGGACGTGTCTCTTGGAATCTGGGCACCAATACCATTGATAATGCCGGTTCGTTGTCTGGGAGAAGAACCTGTCCATCTCGTCGTCCGTAAATGAACGAGTTTTGATGTGTTGGGAAAAAATTCTCCTCGTTGTTGATGTCAAAATCGCCAACGCTGAAATAATCGTACGACTTTGGGTGGTACTGTATCCAGACGAGACGTCCATTCTCCACAAACGATATACGGTTAATGCCACACTCGCTAGGCTCGCCAGGAATAAATGAGTAGTCGTAATTCTCGCAGTTTTTCGCAATGGAATTTAGAGTCCTAATGGCTATAACTACCACATAACCGTTGATCATGGATATATCTGATGGAAACTCCAGGTCATACCCAAGTCCCCATGGATGGGCGTCTAGAGTAACTCTTTTCCCATGACGACCGTCCAGCATCGTTTTGCCTTGAAAGTCCTGTTCCAAGCTAGGAGCGCGTTCATGTGCGTGTGCAACATAGGACTCATAATAGAGCTTCCAGCGATGACCAAAAAGTTCAGTCAGAGTTCGCTTCACGACACTCATCGGAATGCTGCGACAGAACTCATCAACATGGCAAATAACCGTCTGTAATGTGTCTCTATCTAACAATTCGGCAATACTTCCCAGGACGCCTGTCTGCCTCAGGTCCTGAAACATCACCTACCGATTAGTGGATAACTTCCATCGACGTATTTTCCAACAACATGAGATTATCGAGCCATGCGCATCGCTAACACTCTGAGCTCATGTGCATGACTTTTTATGCGCGTATCGAACAGTCTGTCCAGGTTATTCTGTAAACAGTTTGGATATAATCCGGCGTGCAATTACTCGCTCTGTGGAACGCGAGAGGGCACCTGTTGCTATTGCGGCAAAATTTGGCGGACCACACTCCGTTACCATGTGCAGGAGGTTGAATGGCCTTCAGCATGGGACAGGACCACTCGCCGGCCTTGGCCCAGCTTACCATGCAGAACTACTCGCTCATGCAACCATGTTAATACACATAAGGTAGTGGTTCCTCAAGAAGAGCAAGGCCTCCTTATATAGACGAGCGGGAGACGCGAGGAGAGGGGTAAGCCCTCTACGAGCCTGTGACAAGTCAAACTCCGTGTGCCGGTGACGGGTCATACCCCGTGCGCACGAGGTTCTGCCAACAGAGCCTCAAAGTGGAGTACCGATGCTCCGGTAAGGTTTCGATAGGAACGGAGAGGAGCGAGAGGAGGACAGGGAATCCGGGACATGAATAGCAATGCACATGCCAGGAGGATATGCAGGTTTTACACTGCATGCAGAGGAGGCGGGCTGGGCGAGGAGCCGGACTGAACTCCTATGGAACCCCAAAAATCAATTGCGATGCAGTGAAGCAGTTGCTACGGTGGTGTAGGGACAGAATCCCCAGGAAACAAAGAATGAGCAAACGCCACTGAATTTCCTGGTTCAATGGAAGAGTACTTTGGCACACGTCGGTAATCTCTTCTTGATCCCATTGCGTAAAACACCGACCGCCACGACCGCCGAATATCTCTCGGCCGCTGCTGGATCGGACAGCACAAGTCATGCAGCTCGACCTGGGGCACTACCGGAAAGATACAATTGCGCTGACCTGGGTATAGTAGGAATCTATGACCTGGGGACAGCGCTGCTCGTCGTCCAACAAACTTTATACTCTCACGGTAGTCCAAGTCTCGCGTCTTTGCACGAAGTACGTCGATCCATCGAACACTGAGCAGGCGTGTGGCGTCTTCGCCGTCCGACGGAGGCATGCCAAGAACCGAGCATTTGATCTCATGCGTTTCGTCGATGTGAACCAAGTAGACCATCTTATTTACCGACTGGAATGACAAGTAAGTCTCTGTGCCGATCTGTACTGTCCCTGTACCCGTGCAATTGTTGCATACAATAGCAATTTCATCCCTAGTTAGAAACAGCGGGTACTTAAGTGTGCGCCAGATACGTGACGCGGGTGCGACTCTAGACTCATCAGTGGCTAAAAAGTTCAATTGGGGAAGAGTCTTGACGCAGATTTCTGGCAGCGAACTTCCAAAACTGTAGTGGATGAAGACAAGCCATCCCCCAATGTCGTCGTTTTTTGACGATATCCATATCTTGGTACCGTCGGGGGAAAATACCAAGAGTTCTGCTTGGCTATACCGTATCGTGTCGCCGGTGCTCGTCAGTTGCCGGTGTCCACCGAAAGTGCTCAGCTGCCAAAACATGAGATCTGGGTCAGATTTCTGATCATCATAGCACACCGCAATTGTTTCATTTCCTTCGGGCGGTTCCCAAATTGCAAGCACTTTGAAACACTTCGGGTTAACACGCTGCAATATCTTGTCATCGCCATCTGCAGTCCCACGAGGCGCGTCGGCTATTGCCAGGTCAAACAGGTCACCCAATGTGCCGAGACAGTATCTTTTCCCAATCTTGTGAATATAATTAGTTGCGTGAAATCCCAAGGAGACAGTTTGACCATAAGTCGCTGAAGTTAATTTCAAAGGTATGTCGAGCTGTTCCGCTTTCCACTCGCCCTGCTTAGACTCCCTAAGTTTGACGAAACAATACGACTTGGTTCCAGGTGAGTCACATGCGAGTATGTTAGAATCGCCTCCACAGACCCTCAACAATATCATTTTGGCGCCCGTTAAAAGCGGAACCAGGACGTTCAAGTCAATAGCCACGGGAGACGGTGATGTAAGGCGATAGGCCTTGAACCCGTGGTCCCTACAAACGACTACCAACCAGTCGTGTTCGGCAAACCAGTCGCAATCGCGGCACAGTAGCCTCACCCCATTCTTCCATACTATGACCGGCCTGGGAAGTGCCACTAGCCAGATACCAAGATAGATTGCCATATTTCCATCATCCTCTTTGATATCAGCAATGGCGCCAACATATTTTGAGCCGCGAGACAAATGAGGCTTGCGCAGCCTCTTGTTGCCACGGAATTGCATCGGTTCCAAGTGCATCAGGTCGATAACTGCAAATGTAGAGGGACAACTGACAAAACGCAGAGGATCTCGTGATGGCTTGTGTCTGAAGTAGCTCGGAGCACGAGGTTTCGTACTAGAATAGTCTTCATCAAAGTGAATAGCAATGGCCCTTGTAGACGGTATTAAGACTCCATTGAAATAGTCTGAAGCAAATGTGGCCAGCGGGAGAACGCGGTCGCGCACGTCTATTCGTGACATGGGAACTGATGCCTCCCACAGGCTTGACCATACGCACTGAGGATGGGGTCGCGTGGCAACATCCCATAGTTCATTCTCAAATCCGTTAACTTCCTTGGGACGTGACTCTTGGAATCTGGGCACCAATACCATTGATAATGCCGGTTCATTGTCTGGGAGCAGAACCTGTCCATCTCGTCGTCCGTAAATGAACGAGTCTTGATGTGTTGGGGAAAAATACTCCTCGTTGTTGATGTCAACATCGCCGACGCTGAGATAATCGTACGACTTTGGGTGGTACTGTATCCAGACGAGACGTCCATTCTCCACAAACGATATACGGTTAATGCCACACTCGCTAGGCTCGCCAGGAATAAATGAATAGTCGTAGTTCTCGCAGTTTTTCGCGATGGAGTCTAACGTCTTGATGGCTATACCTACTACGTAGCCGTTGATCATGGATATATCTGATGGAAAATCCAAATCATACCCAAGTCCCCATGGATGGGCATCTAAAGTAGCCCTCTTCCCAAAACAATCATCATGGATCTTTCTCCCTCGAAGGTGTTGTTCCGAAGTAGGACAGCGTTCATGTGCATGTGCAACATAAGACTCATAATAGAGCTTCCAGCGATGACCAAAAAGTTCAGTCAGAATTCGCCTCACGACGCTCACCGGAACACTGCGACAGAACTCATCAACATGGCAAATAACCGTCTGTAATGTGTCTCTGTCTAACAGTTCGGCAATATTTCCCAGGACGCCTGCCTGCCTCAGGTCCTGCAACATTGTCTACCTACTAGTAGATAACGTCCGTCAATATAATTCCACCAACACTAATTTACCGAGCCATGCGTAACAATTCTGAGTGCATGTGCATGACTTTTTATGCGCGTATCGAACGGTCTGTCCAGGTTATTCTGTAAACAGTTTGGATATAATACGGCGTGCAATTACTTGCTCTGTGGAACGCGAGAGGGAGCCTGTTGCTATTGCAGTAAAAATTGTCGAACCGCTATCCTCTACCACCTGAAAGAGGTCGGCCGAGGCCGGGAATAGTCCTGCCTGTGCTGAAGGCCATCCAGGTTCCAACTGGGACACCGGCGGTATACTCACCAATATACCCATTCATACATACAAAGTACGTAAAGATGGAGGAGCTCTACGGCTGGCCATTGTGCCCTTTGCGTTCCTCGCAGCATAGCTGCCGGTATCTATGAACAAGCTCGCCATGGTGGAACAGTTTACGCTACGCGCCATGACATCACCAAACGCGTCATCAAGCAGTCGCAAGCCGACATTAACAATCGCTGTGCGCGTTAACCCTCTATAGGCAGCTTGGTTCCAGAATAGCTCTAGCATTTGGGGGTGCGGGCATTCAAGTGTGACTAATTCGTTTCATTCCGTTACTATCTTGACTGATGCGCTCCTTATTAATTACACACGGAGGTTCCCTTGTATTTATTAGCTCTGCGACATTGACATTAGCATCGTAACCAATCCTACCTCAGGCTCTAGTTAATGGCATCGGCGTTTTCGTCGACGGAAACTGGATGTACGGACCGGATTGGACCAGACTGGGCATCACTGGCTGTAGTCGGGCGAGGAGACGACGAGTCAGCATTGTCACCCGCATCAGGACATTGAGTGCCGTGAGATCCAGGAGGAGAATCACCTGGTGAAGGTTCCGTATCATGTGCTTGTAATTGGCGAAGCAGATCGATGATCTCGTTGTTCTGTCGGAGGAGTTTGCCCTGAGTCTCTTTGACAGTATCGATATCCTCCAGCCGGGACTTGATGGCATCGATTTCGTCTAGCCGGGACTTGATGCCATCCAGAGTCTCCTTGATAGTATCGATTTCCTTCAGTCGCGGCTTAAGCTCGTTCAGAGTCCCACCCTGTTCGCCTAGAGTCTCCTTGATAGTATCGACTTCCTTCAGTCGCGACTTGAGCTCGCTCAGAGTCCTACCATGTTCGCCCAGAGTCTCGTTGATAGTATCGATTTCCTTCAGTCGCGACTTAAGCTCGTTCAGAGTCCTACCATGGTCGCCCTGAGTCTTCTTGATAGTATCGATTTTCTCCAGCCGGGGCTTGAGACGGTTCAGAGTCCTATCATGTTCGCCCTGAGTCTTCTTGATAGTATCGATTGCCTTCAGTCGCGGCTTAAGCTTAAGCTCGTTCAGAGTCCTATCATGTTCGTGCTGAGTCTTCTTGATAGTATCGATGTTCTCAAGCCGGGGCTTGAGATCGTTCAGAGTCCTATCATGCTCGCCCTGAGTCTCCTTGATTTCCTTCTGTCGCAACTTAAGCTCGTTCAGAGTCTCTGTGATTTCATCCAGCTTCATGTCTTGAGTTTTAATTTTAATAATTCGCCAGCGCCGAATCGCCAATGCGACCAACCACGAGGCGGGCTTTTCGAGGAAAACAAAACCTGCAGAACCCAAGAGATTCTCGCACAAGTGTATACACAACTCTTCACGTGACGGCAACGGCCACTTGGACTTTTTCTGGTCCTTCACGGAGCTGGCATCATTAGTGCTTGACCCTGCCTGTGTAGTAAAAGTGTTCTCCGACGAAGTCAAAGGAGAGTTATCGCCGCCATCACTTTGTGCCATAGAGGCGGCCTCCCCGTTCAGCATAGCGGCCGTAAGTGGTGTCTTGACCCATGATTGAGACGATGTATCAGGAGACGTTGCAGTCCGTACGTGACAGTGACATATGGGACATACATGGCCCGGCGATGGAACTGCTCCAGGAGCCTGAATGGGACTGGTCTCTATAAGACCTTGCGGCATCTGGGTCAACTGAATATGCCCGGAATGCTCCGAAAACTGGCCGTCCTGATCAGTCTGAGTAGCTTGGGGAGTCTGAGGTACCCAGAACATCTGTGGAGGTCGGCCCTGCTCATGAGACTCGATCCCGTTGGGCGTGCCTGGGGTCCTTGGAACAGGTACAGAATCTCCTGCGTAGCGACTCTCCGTCAAGGAACGCAAGGTCGTCTCCTGTGGTTAGATACGGAAAGTAACCTGTAAGTGTCACGGAGTCCTTACCACTTCGGCTACCAGTGACTCGGCTGAAGTCTGAGCTGGATGGATAATGGCCGACGAATCAGTTGAAGGGTTATCTGCCGGCGCAGAGCGAGAGCCCGAAACAATGACACATATGAGAAGAAAACATTCATAACATGGAGGTCTCATTCTTAGATTATACAAAGACCGGAACTTGTGCCTAACAACTCTGCACTGCGGCAGCTTAAGCCTTATTTATGGCGCGCTAGGCAGCCGCGATAGCGCTAAGGCCAATATCATGCTAGGACCCGTGTCATGTCAAGGCAGATTCATGCTCAACACTAGTATCGTTCTCTCCTAGACATCATTCATACATTTTTTTTATCTCAGTTAGTAGCTCTATATATGACCAAATTTCTATTCTGGAACGAAATGATCCATTCACGATGTGCTTAACTCTTCGGAGCGATGCCATGTTTGCGCTTTGACCATCCTTGTGTGGCACTGCCAACCGGAATATCTTGTTTGGTCCCAGGCACATGCTTCTCTTCGCGTTGCGTTGCAAATGGCGACCTAGATGAGGCTGGTGGCTCTCCAGGAACAAAAGTGGGCCGTGTCAGATCGGGAGGCAAGAGATAACCTCATGACATGGCCATTGCCGATAATCACATTTCCAGCTTTTGTTTCTCAGTGATTTTTCCTAGCGTATACACGTACAAAACAAGCGGGATACGTTATCTACTGAAGCGCTTCCTATGTCATGCTAGCCTGAGGTTGCGCACAGACCAGTGCCATGCTGAGGTCAACTTGTGCCCCAACTACGCAACATTCGTTATTCTATACTATATAAGCTTGCTCAACGTAGTTCGATATAGACATAGTATGATAAAGGGAGACTTGGCGCCTTGAATAATCGTCACATGAAAGGACCGTCCAACTAAGTTGGAAGCCTCCACATTTCCGCGAGGGCAACATGATCCGCGAGAAAAATCACAGTTCTTGTAAACAGCGAGATACGGGTAAAGAATCTGTAACAAAAGTAACAAAAAAAAAAAACAAGTTACCGCTTGTTTCCATGCTCTCCAGAGTCTACATTGCAATCGCGCAATAGCTCCAAACGCTGAAGGGTCCGGCATAGACCAAAGAGGAAATCAAGTCTAAATCAGACATATGCATAGTCACGCGGCCAGAAATAGTAACCAACAACAGGCACATAGAAGTCGGTCAATGGACCGAGGCAAAGTAAGGATTGAATCTGGACCTCACGCATTCATCCAAAGCTCAACACTGCCAGATTCGAGCTGAGGACCTTGTGATAAGTTGAGGCATTGGCCCTCTCATCCTGCGAATTGGAATGACTCCCAGCGCGGAGGCAGGGCAGTTACATGAGTCAAGTTCTCTCGGGGACCAACGAACTAGTTGCTACGGGTCTGGGGGCAACGCTCCCAGGGACAGAAAAAAAAGAACAGCGAAAGAGCGGATGAACGAGTGTAAATATACAAATCATGCATTATGGGGATATCGTAAGATTTTAATGAAAGGCATTTAGGCCTTGTTCGACGGGTAGAGGACGTCGTCGATCTCGACAAAGTTCTCCTTGATGTTGCGGATCGACACAAAGCGCGAGAGAAGGTTGCCGGAGCCGGCCTTGTCATTGGTGCCCGACTTGCGGGAACCGCCAAACCATTGCTGGCCGACAACGGCGCCGGTGCATTTGTCGTTGAGGTAGAAGTTGCCGGCGGCGTGACGGAGACCCTCCTCGGCGACGCGGACCGCGTGCTTGTCACGGCCAAAGACGGCACCGGTCAGACCGTACTTGGAGGTGGTGTCGATCTTCTCAATAATCTGCTCGTACTCGGCATCGGGGTACACGTAGATGGTGAGGACGGGACCAAAGAACTCGTTCTGAAGGTACGGGTGGTCGGCGTTGTTGGCGGCAAAGACGGTGGGCTCGATGTAGTAGCCAACCGACTTGTCGTAGCCACCGCCGACAACGAGCTCGAGGGCGGCGTCCTGCTTGCCGGCATCAATGACGTTCTGGAGCTTGTCAAACGACTGGCCGTGGATGACGGGGCCCGTAAAGTTGTGGAAGCCCGAGGCGGTGGTGGCATCGCCCTGCGACAGCGCCTTGACCTCCTTGGTGATAAGGTCCTTGAACTCGGGCCACATGGACTCGGGCACGTAGGCACGCGAGCACGCCGAGCACTTCTGGCCCTGGAACTCAAAGGCACCGCGGACAGTCGAGCGCACGGCGTGGCCAATGTCGGCCGACTTGTGGATCAGGTGGAAGTCCTTGCCACCGGTCTCGCCCACAATGCGCGGGTACGACCGGTACTTGGGCAGGTTGGCGGCGATCTGCTGATACAGGCTCTGAAACACGTCAGTGGAGCCGGTGAAGTGGAGCGACGCAAACTCCGGGTGCGAGAGCACCTCCTGGGTGACAGTCTTGGCATCGCCGGGCACAAAGTTGACCACGCCGTCGGGCAAGCCTGCCTCGCGGAGAACCTTGACTAGCATGTAGTTGGAAAGCACGGCGGCCTGGGACGGCTTCCACACAACCGAGTTGCCCACGAGCGCCGGCGAGCCGACAAGGTTGCCGGCAATGGCGGTGAAGTTGAAAGGAGTGACGGCGTACACAAAGCCCTCGAGGGCGCGGTACTCGGCGCGGTTCCAGGTGCCGGGGGCGCAGGCGGCCGGCTGGACCGCGTAGAGCTCCTCTGCGTACTTGACGTTGAAGCGCAAAAAGTCAATAAGCTCGCACGTCGCGTCGATCTCTGCCTGGTAAACGTTCTTGCCCTGGCCGATCATCGTCGCCGCAAGCATATCGTAACGGTACTTGCCAGCGATGAGCTCGGCGGCCTTGAGGAAGACAGCGGCGCGATCAGCCCACGGAGCCGACTCCCACTCCTTCTTGGCGTCGAGCGACGCCTTGATAGCCGCCTGGACGTCCTTTGCGGTCGCCGACGCCACGCGAGCCACCGGCTTTGCATGCTCGTACGGCGACGGCTGGTCAAACGTCTCGTTAGTCCAGACCTCTTTGCCGCCGACAACCAGCGGGACCTCAGTGACGTTGTTCTTGAGGCGCGCAATGGCCGCCAGCACGCCCTCGCGGTCCTTGGAGCCCTTTTCATAGGTGCGGACGGGCTCGTTTGCGATCTCGGGCACCTTGAATGCTGCGAGTTGGCTGTTGGTGTGGGCCATTCTGGCCGCCGTACGCACAGCGATCTTTGCGCGAATTCCCCGTCCCAGCATTCTTTTTTGCAGCTCTTTGATTACAATGTGTGTCTTGTGGGTGGTTTCTGGGGGTTCTTTGCTAGGTGTGGAGCAAACTGCCGATCCGGGGTTTTTAATATTTTTTGGTGCTCATCCCTTATCTGCAGTCGGCCATCTCATGGCCCGTGTCAGCCCTACCGCCGGCGCCCGACTCGGGCTCCCTGGCCCGGGTCGCTCTCAGTTGCCGGGCCAGGTCTTTGCCCTTGCCTCTATCGGCTTTTTTGGGCGCGCGATAAGAATCCGTCTTATCTGTTGGTAGATGCTAGTTTACCGTTGCAGTTGATTTCGGGGTGCTGCATCCTTTTGTTTCCTGGGGGCGCTGCCCCCAGACCCCCGTAGCAACTGCTTCGCAGTTGGAGTCCACGCATAAGTGTGTCGAGGGCCATTTGTATACATGTAAGGTCGAGATGTGGTTCGGGACGCGAACTCGTAAATAACGACTTAAATCCAATTTCCAGTGGTTTTACATGTTGATCAGCAACAACCCCACAGGCAGATTAGTGCCTGGAACCAACTGCGAAGCAGTTGCTACGGGGGTCTGGGGGCAGCGCCCCCAGGAAAAAAGCGAAAAAAGCCAGGGTAAAATGCACGTTACTTAAAATAATGAGGGGCTAGTGGACGCGACCGTTGAGAAAAAAGGCGACAACAGCTGCGACGCCGCCGAAGCGGAAGACCCACGCAATGGCGCGGGAGTTCTCGTCGACGGCGGCGGTGGACTCGAAGATGCGGAAGATTATGGAGCTCGCTAGGGAGCTGATGACTTGCGGGGCGGCGACGCACACGTTGTGGATACCGAGGACGACGCCGGGCTCGTACTCGTAGTGCGGGGCGGCGTTGCTTTCGTCGTCTGACGTGGTTGCATCGTCGACCGCTTCGCGGAGACGCGCAATGTCCTCGGAGATGAGCACAAATGGCGCCCAAAGCGCGACGGCCCACACGACGCCAAGCAGCGCAATGACAATCTCAGCCTGCCATGCGCGCGTCACGGCAAACGTGCACAGCATCAAAAACGCAAACAGCGCGTGCGCGTACCGCCACATATCACGGATACTGGGGCTTCGCGGGACCTTGGCCACGACGATTGGCAGCGCGATGTTGAGCGCAAGGGACACAAGGCCGTACCACAGGAGGGCGCGCGACCCGCGGCGCGTCGCCTCCTCGTTGAGTGCCAAGCGCTCGGGCCGCGTCAGCGGCGTGTCCCGAGGGTGCGACGCAAGATACTCGTGCTTGTACATGTCGCCAACATACTCAGACGTGTAAAACAGCATCGGGAAATAGCCGATCCATGCAAAAAACTGAGTCAGGCAGATAGCTGCTGTTTGCGGTGACAACCGGCGAAGGGCGTGCCAGGTGCGCGCAACGGCTCCGGATGCCGCCAGCCGCCGCGATTCTTTAGTCGACGCAACTTCGGCCACGTCGTCGCCCAGGTTGTCGGCGCCCTCTTCGAGAAGTGGTCGCGCGGCCTGCCCAGTCGACCCGGCTGCCTCCGGAACCGCTGCAAGCGGGTTACGCTCGCCGACGTACCAGCACGACGGGCCGACAGTAAACACGAGGCCTAGCACCGCCATTGCGCAGAGACCCTGAAACTGCGTGGTCCCGAGCCACGGGAACCACTTGGGCAGATTGATGGCGCCGAGCACGAACCCGGCAATGTTGCCAAAGCCCGTCATGCGCGCCGCCCACGCGTTGGCTACCTGCTGCTGACTGCTCGGCACATTGTCGACAATGTACGCACGCGCAGCTGCCTGGATCGCCGAAATACTAAAGTCCAATAGGTATACGCATAGCACCGCCAGCGGGATCGTCTTGCGGTCGAGCTCCTCCTCAGAGTCATAGGACACCAGCAGCGACATAATATCGCGCGAATGGCTCAACAGCAGCAGCGATACCGATGTGGCGACAGCACCACCAATAATAAATGGCCGTCGACGGCCAAAGGCCCACGTGAGCCGGTCGCTCCACACCCCGACGAGGGGCTGGCCCACAACGCCCGACAGAGGGCCTGCGATCCATACAAGACTCATGAGCACCTTGGACATACCAAGCGACAACAAAAATGGTGTGCCGTTGGAGAACTCGGCGCTCCACGACAGCTGGAGACCGCCAATTATGATGGTCAGCAACAGAATATAAGGGGTACTTCTCCACGGCAGGCCACCTGTAGGCGAGCCTGCCCTCCGGCTCTGTAGTGGCGGTTCCTCGCCGCGCATTGTGCAGCGTGATTTTTTGTCGTCACTTTGGATTACCTTGTGTTAGCGGTCAGGCTCTGGTTGATGCTTGTTTCTAGACCAGCACGGATATTTGGAGGAGGGGGGGGGGTCCAGAACTCTTGCGCGGCTTGCTTCTCCCCCACATTTCAGTCTATATGCCTGCATATGCATATGTACGATTTGGACTCAATTTCCTCTTGGGCTCGTTATCCCCCATTCACCTTTTGGAGTTTGACTGTAGCGGTTGCAATTGCGCCTGGTGATCTTTTCGCTAAATGCTGGTCACTCACGTTTCACTTCCGACAGATATTTTAGTTTGGCACTCGTTGAAATCATGTAACGCGCGACTCGAACTGCGTTCTAAAGTCTTCTACCCAAGCTACTCGCAGCCTGGTCAAGGTGACACCGGTGACTATAGAAATTCAAGACTAGCCCGATAGGTGCTACGCTTTGTTTCCTGGGGGCGCTGCCCCCAGACTCGCCGTAGCAACTGCTTCGCAATTGGGAAAAAGTAGCGCGTGGTTGGGGCAACTTGAGCATGACTGGTCTGAGCTCAACCTCAGACTAGCATGGTATAAGAGGGCGTTCTTCAGTAGATAGCATATTCGACTTGTTTTATATGTGTGGATATCTTTCAAGCGGCACAGTTATCTATTTCGGCGCAATGGTAGCGTCCTTGGCGCTATCAGATAGCGGAGTTATTAAAAATGGAGACAAGAAGCTGGATGAAATCACAGAGACTTTGAACGAGCTTAAGTTGCGACAGAAGGAAATCAAGGAGACTCAGCGCGAACATGGTATAACTCTGAAGGGTCTCAAGCACCGCCTGGAGAAAATCGATACTATCAACAAGACTCAGGGCGAACATGGCACGACTCTGGACGAGCTTAAGTCGCGACTGAAGGCAATCGATACTATCAAGGAGACTCTGGATGGCATCAAGTCCCGGCTGGAGGATATCG
This sequence comes from Tardiomyces blankii, assembly GCA_024734315.1. Taxonomy (NCBI): domain Eukaryota; kingdom Fungi; phylum Ascomycota; class Dipodascomycetes; order Dipodascales; family Trichomonascaceae; genus Tardiomyces; species Tardiomyces blankii. Next base: position 1,746,723 of record JANSJT010000035.1, read on the forward strand.
ATACTATCAAAGAAACTCAGGGCAAACTCCTCCGACAGAACAACGAGATCATCAATCTGCTTCGCCAATCACAAGCACGCGATACAGAAACTGCACGCGGTCATTCTCCTCCTGGATCTCACGGCACTGGTGCGGGTGACAATGCTGACTCTTTGCCTCCTCGCCCGACTGCAGCCAGTGATGCCCAGTCTGGTCCAATCGACTCTGCGGATCCAGGAATTCCGGTCGACGTCGACAACACCATCGATCGCACTAACTAGAGTCTGAGATAGGAGTTTTTACGACGCTGATGTGAATGTCGTGGAGCTAGAGAATACATGAGAACCCATTTGTGTATTTAATGAGGAATTCACCAGTCAAGATAGTAATAGAATGGAGCGAATCAATCACACTTGAATGCCTGCGTCCCTGAATGCTAGACATTGTCTGGAACCAATGAGCCTATAGTAGGTTTAAAGCGCACAGTTATTGTCGAAGTCGGCTTGCGACTGCTTGATGACGCGTTTGGTGATGTCACGGCGCGTAGCGTAAAGTGCTTCACTATGGCGGTCTTGTTCATAGACACAGGCAGCGACGCCGTGCCGGCCGCAAAGGGCACAATGGCTGGCCACAGGGGACCTCCATGTTGCGTACTTTGTGTATTGCCGCGTGTTAACTCGAAGTGCTTCAAGGTGCTTGCAATGTGGGAACCGCCCGAGGGAAATGAAACAATTACGGTGTGCTATGATGATCGGAAAGCTGAACCAGATCTCATGCTTTGGCAGCTGAGCGCTTTCGGTGGACACCGGCAACTGACGATCACCGGCGACACGATACGGTATAGCGACGCAGAACTCGTAGTATTTTCCCCCGAGGGTACCAAGATATGGGTATCGTCAAAAAACGACGACATTGGGGGATGGCTTGTCTTCATCCACTACAGTTTTGGAAGTTCACAGCCAGACATTTGCGCGAAGAGTCTTCGCCAGTTGAAATTTTTAGCCACAGATGAGTCTAGAGTCGCACCCGCGTCACGTATCCGACGCACACTGAGATACCCGTTGTTTCTAACTAAGGATGAAATTGCTATTGTATGTAACAATTGCATGGACACTGGGACAGTACAAATCGGCACAGAGACTTACTTGACATTCCAGTCGTTAAACAAGCTGGTTTATTTGCTTCGCATCGATGAAACACGCGAGATCAAATACTCGGTTCTTGGCATGCCTCCATCGGACGGCGGAAGCGCCACACGCCTGCTCACTGTTCGATGGATCGACGTACTTCCTGCAAAGACGCGAGACTTGGACTACCGTGAGAGTATAAATTTTGTTGGGCGACGAGCAGCGCTGTCCCCAGGCCATAGATTCCTATTGTACCCAGGTCAGCGCAATTGTATCTTTCCGGTAGTGCCCCAGGTCGAGCTGCATGACTTGTGCTGTCCGATCCAGGAGCGGCCGAGAGATATTCGGCGGTCGTGGCGGTCGGTGTTTTACGCAATGGGATCAAGAAAAGATTACCGACGTGTGCCAAAGTACACTTCCATCGAACGAGGAAGCTCGGTGGCGTTTGCTCATTCTTTGTTTCCTGGGGATTCCGCCCGTAGACCCCCGTAGCAACTACTTCACTGCTTCGCAATTTGAGTTTGGGGGTTCAAATTGTCCAGGATGCTAATTGTATTATATTGAGAGTTGGCTGCCAAGAGGGATATGAGGACAAAACGTTCAGTAACGACGTCTTTTAAGGACGATCGCAATGCTAGCCAGACGATCTTGAAGTTAAACAGTGGTTGACATTGCTGTCTGGCACGATTGCTCCCGGAAACATCTTGCCGGAAGGGCTACGTTGCGGAGTGCATGAATTTGGCGTCGGATAAATACGGTCGACGCGTGACCCGCGATGGTGGGCTAGTCGGGTTCCCGATCGCGTTTGAACTAGGAATTAATTTTCTTTTCCCTGGGGCTAGAACACTAGGACTTTATTAGGGACTGTAACATTGGTAAACGATTTCTCGTCAGAACCGAAACCAATAACCTGGCCCGTGCGGCGAAACGGGGCACCGAGGCCCACCACTATCTCGGCACGGTCACGCGGCATGTGGGCTGCATTGCTTGTTGCGTGGTGTCGTGTAACTGGTGGTGTTGTCTAAGTGTCAGTGCGCTACATGTAGCAGAATGGACATGTCGCGATTATTGTTTTTCCGGTATTAGCCACCCAACAACTGATCTCGGATCTTGGAAATTTAAACGTAAATCAATTACGCAACCCAGACGGGTGGGTCAATTCAATTTTGAGTTGAGATTGGGTCGGTGTCGCGAGGCCAGCTGTTTGCCGGTTTGTTGCCGTCTAATGTTTGTGCATTCTGGGCCCAGTCCACGTCTTAATTGCCAAAATGCAATCAATCAATCGTCCAATGGCACCACCAAATTCAAAACAAGTAACTGCCTGCCGAAAACTGCCAAGGGAGCCCGGACATGCGCCTGGACATGCGCCCGGACATGCGGCGTTGCGTCATTGGGTTGCTGCATCTGCACATACAGAATCGAGTGTCCATGCGGGCGATGCTGGCGTAGGATCTAGAAGATCCGGGCTGCACAAAGGGGTCAATTTGTCTCAATTGTGTGCTGTACACTACTAAATCGCGTTAATTCTACACCTTTTACCGGCAATTGGCCCATTGTACAACTGAAAAAAAAATCTCGCTTGACAATTAGCTCACCCCGCTAAACCTCCCATCCCGGCTTTCCGATCTCTGGCGGGGATCATCTTATGAACAAAAGCGGCGTTTCAGGCACTACGTATGCCCCAACCCATCCGGTCTCGCCGGGCCGTGCAGCAAGCATCTTAAGCCCAAAAGCTATATAAGCAGGTGGTCGTCCCCCCTCAGGGTCTTCTTGTTCTTTACCGATCATCGGGCAATTGAAATCATCAACACTTGCACAAGACCACACACCACAAAACATTAAAAATGTCGGCTCCTTCAAAGACCCTCTTCACTGGTGATGGCCCGCTGCCTCGCCCGTATCCCAAGCTCGCCAACAACGTCCTCGACCTCTTCTCCCTCAAGGGAAAGGTCGCGTCCGTCTCGGGCTCGTCTACCGGTATCGGCTGGGCTGTCGCCGAGGCCTACGCCCAGGCCGGTGCCGACGTCGCCATCTGGTACAACTCGCACCCGTCTGAGGACAAGGCCGAGTACCTCGCGAAGACCTACGGCGTCAAGGCCAAGGCCTACAAGGTTTCGGTGACCGATCCGGACGATGTCGAGGCCAAGGTCGCCCAGATCAAGAAGGACTTTGGCAAGATCGATATCTTTGTCGCCAACGCCGGCGTCCCGTGGACCGCCGGTCCCCTGATCGACGCCGAGGGCCACAAGGAGTGGAACAAGGTCGTCAACCTCGACCTCAACGGTGTCTACTACTGCGCCAAGGCCGTCGGCAAGATCTTCCGCGAGCAGGGCTCCGGTTCGTTCATCATGACCGCCTCCATGTCGGGCCACATTGTCAACTACCCGCAGATGCAGGCGTGTTACAACGCTGTCAAGGCTGCTATCATCCACCTCGGCAAGTCGCTGTCGGTTGAGTGGTCGGCCTTTGCCCGCGTCAACACCATCTCGCCCGGCTACATCGCCACCGAGATCTCCGACTTCCTGCCCAAGGAGACCAAGGCCCAGTGGTGGGCCGCTACCCCGCTTGGACGCGAGGGTCTGCCGCAGGAGCTTACCGGTGCCTACCTGTACCTTGCTTCTGACGCCTCCACCTACACCACTGGTGCCGACATCCGCGTCGACGGTGGCTACGCTGCCCCGTAAACTGCTTGACGCTTATTTAATCCTGTTGCTGGGCGACAGTGTATACAAAATACAAAGAATGTACGAGAATCTGCTCTATTCTTCTTATTGCTACAGCTGCATCTATCTGCGGGTCGTGCAGGTGGCCACGGCGCGTCCCCAGGCTTTTGTTTCGGCCTTGGATTTGGCCCTGAAAGAATTTGGCGTTCGTTCTTTTTTTTTTTTTTCCCTGGGGGCTCTGCCCCCAGACCCCCGTAGCAACCGCTTCGCGGTTGATCTCACGCTGCATTTTCAAACTATCAGGGCCCAAATATCAACTGCGAAGCAGTTGCTACAGGGGTCTGGGGGTGGAACCCCGAGGAAATAAGGACAAGAGACAAGGCCAAAACTCGACTACGAAGCAGTTGCCAAGGGGACCCGGGGGTGGGCAAGTTCCCGGGAAGTAAAGACAAAGCCGAAACTGCACTGCCCTTACTAGTGGCTTAGTAGCATTGTTAAACTGTACGGGTATATCTCGATATACTTTTACATTGCAATTGGCCCCCAGTTACCTCTAATCTCAACTGCGAAGCAGTTGCTACGGGGGTCTGGGGGCAGAGCCCCCAGGAAAAAAAAGTGGCGGGCATATACTGAACATCAATGCATTGTAACTGCATATTTTCACGAGTACGGCTGAAAAAATGTTTGAACCGATAGAGAAGATATTTGGAGGCCGACGTTGACGGACGACAAAAAAACATATAGAGATGGCGCGAACACCGATACGCACGCCGAATAGAACGCCCCTGCGGAGCGCGAGACGGCGCGAGTCGCAGGAGTTTGTGACGCCCGTGAGCACGGTGCGGAAGCTCCACCGCAAGTTTGACAGCGACGACGAAGACGCGGGCGATGTGTCGCACCTTCAAGAAAGGGCAAACAAGGCGAGCGCCGACGAAGCTGCCGACGACGCCACCATCAAGGCCACCAACACGACCAATAATCCGGAGGAGGACGGGTCCGGTTCCGACTCTGATTCCGACGAAGCCCCCGAGGAGGAGACGATCTCGGCAGCTGCCGAAGAGGCGCGCCAGCGGGAGCGGGAGGCCCGTCAGCGCGAGCTCGAGACCAGGGCCCAGGAGAAGCAAAAACGGCGCGAGCGTGACGAGGCGCTGAAAAAGCAAAAGGACGCCTCCGCCAAGGCCCGTGCTCTGCCGGCAGACATTTTCGACGAGATCGCCAAGGAAGACGAGGCCCGGCGGGCCCGCGAGCTCGAAGAGGAGCAGCAGCGCGCGGCGCGTGTAGCGGCCGCCCGCAAACACAAGCGGCTCGACGACAGCAAGACCATTGTGCAAAAGGGCCCTGTGGCCGTCCAGGTCCTCCAGAAAAAGAAAAAGCTTGCTTCCCGTAGCGAGGGTCTCACGACCCGTCTTCGCGACCGCTTCCTCCACCGTCGCGGCGTCGCCCGCCGCTGAACTCCCCCTTGCTTTGCATTTTTTAACCGCATCTCCTTTGTTCCGTATCTAATGAGCTCTGATGACTTTGTTATTTTATTCCTGGGGGCTCCGCCCCCAGACCCCCGTAGCAACTGCTTCGCAGTTGGTCTTGGGCCTTCTGAGATCCTTCTGAGATTCTTTTTCCTGGGGGTTCCACCCCCAGACCCCCGTAGCAACTGCTTCGCAGTTGGTCTCGAGACTTCTGGGCTTCTTTCTCCTCGGGATTCCACCCCCAGACGCCCGTGGCAACTGCTTCGCAGTTGAACTCAGACCCGGCGGAAGAGACTGGCCCGGAAGAACGAGCCGGTCAAGTTCAACTGCGAAGCAGTTGCTACAGGGGGTCTGGGGGACGGAGTCCCCCAGGAAAAAAATAAAGTCTAGAAGCACGCGAGACAGGCCGGCGGTGAGACTGGCCCCGGACGAACGAACCCGGTCGAGCTCAACTGCGAAGCAGTTGCTACAGGGGGTCTGGGGACGAAGTCCCCCAGGAAAAAAATAAAGTCTAGAAGCACGCGAGACAGTCCGGCGGTGAGGCTGGCCGCGAACGAACGAACCCGGTCGAGCTCAACTGCGAAGCAGTTGCTACAAGGGGTCTGGGGGACGGAGTCCCCCAGTAAAATAAAATCAAGTCTAGAAGCACGCGAGTCTATTATTACGTAGTGCATAAGGCTAGATGTCCGGGACAAAGAGGGACACAAGCGGGATGAGCATGCCAATGGACGTGAGGAGGACGTCGGTAGTGGGTCGCTCCCGGGCTTCGGCGGATCCGAGGTTCTCCATGACGTGCATGGCGACAAAGAGAAAAGTGCCGCCGGAGAAAACGAGCAGAATGCCGGCCCACCACTGGACGAGGGCGGGCTCGGCGGCGCCAAGGACAAGCACAATGCCGTAAGTGACAATGGCGCCCACGGGGGCGGCCGCCGCAAACACTGCTAGGTCGCGCTTAACGCGCCACGACGATACGCCGCTGTTCTGCAGGACGCTCGACAGGCCAAATGCCGCCGGTGCCTTGTGGATGAGGATCGCGACAAACACAAACAGCCCGAGAGCCGCGTTTTCGGACGAGATGGACGCTCCGAGCGCGACGCCGTCGGCTACCGCGTGGATCCACAGCCCAATACTTGTCGACGTTGCCGTTTCCTCGGCGGTGCGCTTGCCGCTGCTGCCAGCACCTGCCGGCGGGGGAGCGCTCGCCATCTCGTCCAGTGCAGCCGCCTCGACGTCGCCAGCGGCGTCCTGCGACACAGGCCGGAACCGCATCTCCATCATGTCGATGGTCGTGGGCCCTGTCTCACCACGCCGGCTCACAATTAGCGGTGCCCGGTCGATAATGTACATGAGCACAAATCCGGCCAGCAGCGCCATTCCAATAGGCCCTCTGCTCGAGTCCCCTTCACCAGAACTAGTCCCGCTCTTCCGCACAGCGCCGTACACCGTTTCGACGCCCTCGGGCACAATAACCACCAGCGCGGTGCCGACAAGAATGCCGCTTCCCACAGTAGACACCATGTGGAGACCTCTCCGCGACATGTTGAAAAACAGCGGCACAAACCCGGCCGCAAACGACCTGCTGTTAGTTGCGTGGGGGGTTGCTTTTTCCGCTGGATCAGATCTGGCTTTTGTTTTCCTGGGGGCGCTGCCCCCAGACCCCCGTAGCAACCGCTTCGCGGTTGAACTCGTGTCTTGCCGTGTGCTCCAACTGCGAAGCAGTTGCTACGGGGGTCTGGGGGTAAAACCCCCAGGAAAAAAAAGGGCGTGCGGATTCCGTTAAAAAACGATACGCGCGTCTTGCCGTGCTCCAACTGCGAAGCAGTTGCTACGGGGGTCTGGGGTGGAACCCCCAGGAAAACAACAGACAAGACACAAGCACAGAAGCACCGCCTTGTCCCGCTGGATGAAGGGTGAGAACTTACGCGATGGCCATAATGGCGCACAAAATCAATAAGGTGACGAGGGGCGACATGGTTGGCGTTCAGTGGTGAGGTCGGGTTTCAGACGGCACGAGCAGTCCTCTGCTATGGGTGCACGTAGTACCGCAGTAAACAGCTGTGGATAATGGCTGTGGGGTTAGTTGATGCGGCCCTGGCTCATCTGAATGCGTGGTTGTCAAGGCTGTTGGCGTCAGACCAAGGCGTTTGGTCAATTACGAGCCTTGTTGAGGAAGGTGCCGAGGGCACGGCTGAAAATCTCGGGTCAATGAAACTTGAAACCCTGGTCAGATAGCCGTGTGTATCTGGGCATGCACAAAAGCGTGATTCGTAGGCGACGCGGTTGTCTTTTGTTTAGTTATAAAGTGCGTAAACCAATGATTAATATATAATTATTATTTTTTTCGTAGACCATCGGGCCGGTAGGGACCAGCCGCTCAGGGACCAGCCGCTCAGGGTACCCCTGCGGTACATGCTACAACTGCCGTGTCGGGTACCATGACTGGTTAAGCGACCCCAGTCAGGCACCAGATCAGACCAGACAGGTACTGCGAAAAAATTAGATACCTGGCCGCGAAGACGACCCGCTCGACAGGGCCAGCACAAAAAGCGCCACACACAGATCGCGCCACAGCGCGCGCAAAACGTGCAGGTACCGCGAGCCGAGCACAATATAGCCGCGAAACGGCTCCGGCAGAAACCCGGCGAGACGCGCAATCGTCGAGTCTGGCGGCGCGCCCCGCTCCACGACAAAACGACCGGCAATGAGAGCGATCTCAAGGCTGCAAAACAGCCACACAAGCTGCTCGGGCCGTCGCTGGATCACACACACGTACACGCTCAGCAGCAGCGTCAGCAGCGTGTGCAGAGGCGGCCAGAAGTCGGCCTGCTTCTGCTGCTGCTGCTGCTGCATTGGCGCGCCGGCCTGTGGGCTGTCGGCGCCGGCCATGCCGGACTTTTCGTCGCCAAACAGGCTGCTAAACGCCTCGAATGGGTTCGCAGGCAACCCAGACGCCGAGCCATCACTGCCGCCAGCACCGCCAGCACCTCCCATGCCGCTCTTCATCTCACTCAGCAGCTTGAACAGCGGGTCGTCGGCAAAGTCGCTGCTGCCAGCTCCCGTCCCGTTTGCTGCCGGGCTCTCCGCCAGACTCTGCGGACCCGGCGTCGGCTGCGGGCTCGTCCCGCTCGACGATGGCGGCGTCTCCACAAGCGACCGGGGCACCTTGTGTTCTACTGTAAGCCGTTTGTCTTTTATTTTTGAGCCATCGCTCAAACTCCATACTCACCCTTGTAGTCAGGGCCATCCGGGTTCGACACTTTTGTGATTTTGGCGAGACGCTCAGTCCCGCCGGCCTTAATACGCGCCTGGCGCCGTTCTCGTCGCGCCTGCGCGTCCATCGCTCCGTAGCCTGTCCACGTCGCTGGCCACCGGCTCAGGACTCACTCAGCCTTGATCCTGGGCCGTTGGCGGTCCCATGTTGGGCGCAGATGTTGCGCATATATGCACTATTGTGCAGTACCAGCGGGTTCAGCGCGACAAAACAGTCAATCGGTAGAGGCGAGAGCTGTGGGGTTTTTTTGCTTTTTTTTTTTTTCCTGGGGGCGCTGCCCCCAGACCCCCCGTAGCAACTGCTTCGCAGTTGGGTGGTGGAGTCGGCGCATGGTGAGTGGAGTGTGGAGGTGATTGGAGTGCCGGCAGCATGCGCCAGGCAGGTTGCGGCAGAGCCTCGCGGTGGTCCTGGATCAAACACCGATAAAAACATAGACAAACGCAGAAAATGCTCTCATCCTGATGTATCAAAACGGAAGACCAACCAATCAGCACGAGCGCACGCGCGGCCCAATACAACTTCAACCACACAAGACCATTACCGGCTTTGAGCACCTGGTGAACCTTGTCGACGTGACGCATTCGCATTAGCTACCCTGTGCAGCGCTGTAGGCTTTGCGCTCAACTCAATAAGCCGCTGCTTCATCACCTGGCGCGTCTCGGCCGGCGTCTTACCGAGCCGGACCGCGTGCACAGCCAGCAGATCCCACGACTCCAGAGCCTCTGCAATCTGCGTGCGCTGGTACACCTGCTCGTAGTTTTCTCCGGCCATGGACACCATTTTGGCACTTGCCCAAGCCACAGAGCTGGGGTTTCCACTGGATTTCGACTCGAGTACTTGAAGCCAAAGTCCGATACCACTGCCAAATCTCTACAAACCATAACAAAACATATGCATGCATCATGCAACCTTCGACAGGGCTGGGACCAATCACGCACAGCCAATTCAAAGAAAAGGAAACCCGTCCAACTGTCGAAACCCGTGAAACTTCGACTTCCTGCACCAAAAAATAAAAATGATGCTGCGCAGGGCCTCGAGACTAGCGGCACCTCTCGCCCGCGCGTCCCGGCGGACATATGCCTCCGAGGTGACCACCCAGAAGGAGTTTACCGAGCTGCAGGCCCCCAACCGCGCCGAGACGTGGGCTCCATCCCAGCGTCCGCGCAAGGACGCCATGAAGGGCCCGCGATTCGAGCAGCGCGACATGGAACTCCAGCCCCGCCCGTACGCGGCCATCGACCTCATTGCTCAGGAGCCCGTTCGCTACCTCGACGCCCACTCGGCCGTGTGCGACGGCGGCCACGGCGCCCAGGGCCACCCCAGAATCTACATCAACCTCGACAAGCCCGGGTCGCACGCTTGTCTTTACTGTACGTTGCTTTGCTGTGAACTTTGTTATCTAACGCACCACAAACTAACCCCAGGCGGCCTGCGTTTTGCCAACACGCACTACCAGGCTGAAATTGAGGCTGGCAAGCTCGAGTAGATAAATTGCATAATGAACATGACTTTGTTGACGAGCCGTGTATATCACGTTTCGATTTCGTTGGCCTCTGCGTCGGCTTGGCGTCGTATCCTGCTGTTGTTTTTTTCCTGGGGGCGCTGCCGCCAGACCCCCGTAGCAACGCTTCGCGGTTGATCTCGTCCAACGCGCTGCTTCAAATGCGAATTGTGCAGGAGTCCGCGTTTGGTTTCGTTTGCTTCTCGGCATCGTGTCCTGTGTCTTGTTTCCTGGGGGCTCTGCCCCCAGACCCCCGTAGCAACCGCTTCGCGGTTGATCTCCTCGAACAGCCTACTTCAACTGCGAAGCAGTTGCTACGGGGGTCTGGGGGCAGAGCTCCCAGGAAAGATTGGAAAAAACAAATGGTCAGACATGCGTCGTGTCCTGGTGTTTTGTTTCCTGGGGGCTCTGCCCCCAGACCCCCGTAGCAACCGCTTCGCGGTTGATCTCCTCGAACGGCCTACTTCAACTGCGAAGCAGTTGCTACGGGGATCTGGGGGTGGAACCCCGAGGAAAGTTTTTAAAAAAAAAGTAGTCAGACCTGCGTCCTGTCCTGGTGTTTTGTTTCCTTGGGGCTCTGCCCCCAGACCCCCGTAGCAACCGCTTCGCGGTTGATCTCTTCGAACGCCCTACTTCAACTGCGAAGCAGTTGCTACGGGGGTCTGGGGGTGGAACCCCCAGGAAAGATTAAAAAGTACTCAGACATGACATCGACGAGACGATCAGCTCAATTGCGAAGCAGTTGCCACGAGGTCGGGAGTGGACCACCCAGGAAATATGAAAAAGTATGTGATGACAGTGCTTATACGGTGGTTGCGACGCTACCATATAACCTACGCTCAACTGCGAAGCAGTTGCTACGGGGGTCTGGGGGTGGAACCTCCAGTAAAAAAAAAAGATAAAAGAAACCTCGATTCTAGTTTGAAAGGTCTAGAGCGGTGTAATGTTGTACTCGAGCTGGGCCTTGCGAATGGCACGACAGCGAGTCATGTAGTGCTGGCCATGGCAAAAGTAACAGCGAATGTCCTGGCGCGAAGCAGACTTTGTGCCGTTAGCATTGGCATTGGCGGGCGAGCCAGGTGCACGTCCCGACGGGCTGCCAATGGACGAGGTTCCGTTTCCAGTGGTAGGTCCATTGGCGGCGGCGGTTGTGTTGCCAAGACCGGCCGACGGAAACTGGCCAGAGTGGTGGGTGAGCTCGCGGGTCTTCCAGCGCGAGCAGTCGCCGTACGCAGATGGAGGTGTCGCATAGTTCTCCTTGTGCGCCGAACTGGCGCCAGCAGTGTCTAGCATCTCCTGGACGCCCGGCTGGCCCTGTAGCACCTCCTTTGCCAGTCGCACGCCCATGGCCTCGGCGCCGTCGGCCATCAGGCGCTTCATAGTCGGGCTTGTGGCAACATAGACAACGCGGTTAAAGTATTCCACCGGCGGTAGAGACTTGTCACTAACAGCCTCGTAAAGCCGGCGGAGGCATTCCTCATAGCTTGTCTCCGTTGGGTCGCTCACTCCAGTAACGGCCATTGTTCACCTGCTGAACTAACACCTGCCGATGGGCACACAGAGATGCGATTTCGAGGGCCTTTTATCTTGTGGTGGCCGGCGCTAGCATGTCGTCCGGCATCGCATGAACACGCAGGGTCCGACAGGTGCATTAGGGGTTTGCTCGTGGTAGTATTGAAAACTGGTCCTGATGAGCTCTGTAGTGACTAAAGAGCCTCCAAAGATGGAGGCTCAATCACACGGACAATACGAAGTGTGCATCACTGTCTCATATGCCCTAACGGGCACGTCTCAGCCATTCACTACTGTACTTGACTAATCTAGTCTCTGGTGCATCTGATATCATCTCACTGAGCATTTGGTATCATGTACAACATTGCACGCGCACCTTCCGACGTCCGGAACGATACAGACATCGAAACACACCACCGCCCGACTGCGGAGTAGCTCGGCACCGGGGTCTGGGAGCAGCGCTCCCAGAAAAAACAAAGTTGTTTAGCGGTTGTGGATTGGTATCTATGCACACCACATGCATAGCGGGGCGAGCCGCACAGCACGGCTGAGAAAAATTCCACGGGTTTATGCCTGAGCTCGAACCGGGCTCTGTCTGAATCGACATCTGGAGGGGCATCATGGCGACAGTGATTCCGCCGCCGTCAAAGAAGCAGCGCCGCTTGGCACAGCAGCCGAGAGAGGTCGAGACGGCGCCCGAGAACCTCGGACATGTCGTTGTCAGCTTTCGTGCGTCGGACACGGGCGAGACCGTCGGCAGTAATGTGCGAGTCCCCGGCAATGCGACGGATAAGCAGCTCGAGATGCTGCTCAACCAGCTACAAAACAACGACGAGACAGTGCCGTACACGTTTTCGCTGCTCAAGGAGGGCAAGGATGGTGCCAACTCGACGATGGTCGATATCAACGACGACATTTGGACGAGCATTCTCAAGCCGGGCCACGCAACGACCGAAGACCGGCTGACGCTCGTGTTTACGCCGCGGGCCATTTTCAAGGTAAACGCCATTACGCGGTCGACGGCCGCCATCTCGGGCCACAGCTCGACGATCCTGACGTGTCAGTTTGCGCCCCATACATCGTCGCGAATGGTCACGGGCGCCGGCGACCACACGGCCCGCATCTGGGACTGCGACACCCAGACGCCGATGCGCACGCTCAAGGGCCACACTGACTGGGTTTTGGCGGTCGCGTGGTGCCCGGACGGATCCAAGATCGCTACAGGCTCGATGGACAACACGATCCGGCTGTGGGACCCCAAGACGGGCGAGCAGCTGGGCCGCCCGCTGACGGGCCACGTCAAGTGGATCACGGCGCTCGCATGGGAGCCCCTGCACCTTGTAGCCGACGGCCAGCAGCCGCGTCTCGCCTCATCGTCCAAGGACGGCACCGTGCGGGTGTGGGACACTGAGCGCGGTGTCACCGAGTTCTCCATGTCGGGCCACAAGAGCACCGTGTCGTGCGTCAAGTGGTCAGGACTCGGCGACATCTACTCGACGTCGCACGACAAGACGCTCAAGGTGTGGTCTTCCAAGGACGGGCGCCTTGTGTCGTCGCACAATGCCCACGCGCACTGGATCAACCATCTGGCGCTCTCGACCGAGTTTGCCCTCCGCACCGGCCCGTTTGACTACAAGGGCTTTTTCAACGGCACGCCTGCAGAGTACAAGCAAAAAGCGCAGGAGCGCTTCAACCAGCTCGCCCACGTCGGCGGCCGTCTCTCGGAGCGCGTCGTCACCGCGAGCGACGACTTCACCATGTACCTGTGGGAGCCGGCAAAGTCGACCAAGCCACTGTGCCGCATGACGGGCCACCAAAAGGTCGTCAACCACGTGGCGTTTTCGCCAGACGGACGCTACATTGCGTCTGCCTCGTTTGACAACTCGGTCAAGCTGTGGGATGGCCGCGACGGCAAGTTCATCGCCACGCTCCGTGGCCACGTCGCCTCGGTGTACCAGGTCGCGTGGTCCTCCGACTGCCGCCTGCTCGTGTCGTCGTCCAAGGACACAACCCTCAAGGTGTGGGACGTCAAGACCGCCAAGCTCAAGTCGGATCTGCCGGGCCACCTCGACGAGGTCTATGCCGTCGACTGGTCAACCGACGGCCGCAGGGTCGCATCTGGCGGCAAGGACAAGATGGTTAGACTGTGGTCTCATTGATCCCCCGTATTGGTACTTTCTATCTGTCTGACTTTTTTTTTCCTGGGGGCGCTGCCCCCAGACCCCCGTAGCAACTGCTTCGCAGTTGAAGCGTGGGGAGTTTGGCGGCCCACGGGTCAACAGAGTGTCAGTGGCATTGAGGTGACAATGTGACAGTATGCATTTTGTTGCATTCGCAAGCTGTCTTAGGGCATTTACAGAGCATTGAGCTCGGCTTGTTTAATTCTTTACCGAAAGTACTGGAGTATGAGTACCTGTACGTAACCCTTGCAATGATACTGAAATTTCCTGCTACCGCGTAAAATACCAGCTTTCGATTAGCTTGACAGCAAATGAATATCAAAGGCCACGTTAAATGGAGCTAGTTTAACTCCTATACTTTATTGTGCTTTGAAGCCCTGGACTACAAACTCACACTCTAACTTTTGTGCTGGCAGGGTCAAGCTTTTTCGCAGTTACGTTACAAACAGGCGGCGCTCAACCGCGAAGCGGTTGCTACGGGGGTCTGGGGGCAGCGCCCCCAGGAAGGAAAACCAAAACTGTGTAGACATGCAATTTGACTCGTAGACATTTGTCGGGGGTTGCCAGGTTGAGATGCAAAAAAATGACGACACCTGCAGGATTTGAACCTGCGCGGGAGAATCCCAAAAGATGCCCGGATCTGAGTTGATTCGAGTCTTTCGCCTTAACCACTCGGCCAAAGTGTCCGTTGTTGGGAAGATTCGAAACCCAGTTTCAATGGAGCTGTCGCGAAATAAAATGAAAAATATGAAAAATACAAACAAAACCACAAAAACTTGCAAGTCAGCCGTACAATCGTGGTTTAGTTGGATCTGGCGCTGCAAAGTGGAGACAACTGCAAGACACAAACACACAATGAACAGAGCCAATAGACGGCTGCTATCGACGGGCAGCCGGCTGCTCCAAAAGTTCGAGGCTGGCCAGCCAACGTTCGAGACAAGGCCGCATCTTGTCCAGAAGGGAGATATCACGCCGGGCATTTCGGCTGAGGAGTACTTTGCCCGCAGACAGCGGATCATGGACCAAATACCGGACAAGAGCCTTGTGATTGTGCCCGGAAACGTGACACAGTACGCGAGTAACAGCGTGTTTTACCAGTTTCGCCAGGATCCCAACTTCCAGTACCTGACAGGCTTTCTGGAGCCCGATTCGGCGCTGCTTCTTCACCGCGAGAACAGCGACGTCCAGCGCGCCATTATGTTTGTGCCCCGCAAGAACCCGCACGCCGAGATGTGGGAGGGAGTCCGCACCGGCACCAAGGGCGCCATCGACGTGTTCAACGCCGACGAGGCGTACCCGACCGAGGAGATCAATGCGGTTTTGAAGAAACTGGCGCCGCAGGTCGAGCGCATCTACACGGACTTTGCTGTCGACAAGACGCGGCTCGTGCCGCAGTTTGGTACCAACATCCTCAAGACCGTCACAGAACACTTTTCGACATCGACGCAGGTGCGATCCGCCAACGAGATGGTCGAGGCGATGCGCATGGTCAAGACCGAGGCCGAGATCGACTGCCTGCGCACTGCTGCCGAGATGTCGTCTTCGGCGTTTAACTCGGCATATGGCATACCGTTCCGCACCGAGCACCATCTGCACGCGTACCTCGACTACCAGTTCCGCATCCAGGGCTGCGACACCCCCGGATACCTGGCGGTGGTTGCTGGCGGCGCCCATGCGCTGACGCTCCACTACACACGCAACGACGACGTGCTGCGAGACGGCGATCTCGTGCTGGTCGACGCCGGTGGCCGCTACGGTGGCTACTGCGCCGACATTTCGCGCACGTGGCCCGTCAACGGCAAGTTCACTGCGCCCCAGCGCGATCTGTACCAGGCGGTGCTCAACGTCAACAAGGCGTGCATCGAGCTCTGCACCGAGTCTGCGGGCTACTCGCTCGCGGACTTGCACGCCAAGTCTGAGGACCTGCTGTACTCTGAGCTCGCCAATGCCGGTCTCCAGATCGCCCGCCATAAACTCCGCCAGCTGTACCCGCACTACATTGGGCACCACCTTGGTCTCGACGTGCACGACGGCAACACGCCCAAGGGAGAAGCTCTCAAGTCGAACCAGGTCGTCACAATCGAGCCAGGCGTCTATGTTCCCGATTCGCCCGACTTCCCCGAGCATTTCCGCGGCATTGGTATCCGGATTGAAGACAACGTCGTTGTCGGGTCCGAATCCGCCGAGAATCTCACCGTCGACACCCTCAAAGAGATCGACGACATTGAGGCCTGTCGCGAGTAGAATATTTGTACATATACATCACTTGCTTCATTTCTTTTTCCTGGGGGTTCCACCCCCAGACCCCCGTAGCAACTGCTTCGCAGTTGAACTCCGGCTTGTATTGACTGTTTTCCTTGGCAGTGGCGTCGTCAGATAGTAGTAGTAACCCACAAGCCGTAGCCGGAGCCCAACTGCGAAGCAGTTGCTACGGGGGTCTGGGGGTGGATCCCCGAGTAGAATACTTATACAGATACATCACTTGCTCCATTTTGTTTTCCTGGGGGTTCCACCCCCAGACCCCCGTAGCAACTGCCTCGCAGTTGAACTCCGGCTTGTATTGAGTGTTTTCCTTGGCAGTTGCGTCGTCAGATAGTAGTAGTAACCCACAAGCCGTAGCCGGAGCCCAACTGCGAAGCAGTTGCTACGGGGGTCTGGGGGTGGATCCCCGAGTAGAATACTTATACAGATACATCACTTGCTCCATTTTGTTTTCCTGGGGGTTCCACCCCCAGACCCCCGTAGCAACTGCTTCGCAGTTGAACTCCGGCTTGTATTGAGTGTTTTCCTTGGCAGTTGCGTCGTCAGATAGTAGTAGTAACCCACAAGCCGTAGCCGGAGCCCAACTGCGAAGCAGTTGCTACGAGGGTCTGGGGGTGGATCCCCGAGTAGAATACTTATACAGATACATCACTTGCTCCATTTTGTTTTCCTGGGGGTTCCACCCCCAGACCCCCGTAGCAACTGCTTCGCAGTTGAACTCCGGCTTGTATTGAGTGTTTTCCTTGGCAGTTGCGTCGTCAGATAGTAGTAGTAACCCACAAGCCGTAGCCGGAGCCCAACTGCGAAGCAGTTGCTACGGGGGTCTGGGGGTGGAACCCCCAGGAAAAGTAACCCAGGCGCTCCCGCTTGTATTTGACTCTTTATTCTTGGCAGTTGCGTCGTCAGACAGCAGTAGTAACCAACTACTCGCGGTGTATCCACAAGCCGTAGCCGGAGCCCAACTGCGAAGCAGTTGCTACGGGGGTCTGGGGGCAGCGCCCCCAGGAAACGTAATCCAAGCGACAATGGCGACGAGGAAACAAGCAGAGGCATTCTACCGGTGTATTATATATGCGATGTACAGGGGGAAAGGTTGGGCGGGGCGTAAGGGGTGACGTTAAAAAGCTCGAGGAGCTCAGTGGTGAGCGCCGGGGACGGGACCGCCAACGACGCGGCCGTTGTCAACGGCGGCGCCCGGGGTCCAGCCGCCGACCGAGACGGACGAGACGTCGTCGTGGAACTTCTTGAAGCGCTTCTCGAGCTCGGGGCGGAAGTGACGCACCAGGCCCTGGATGGGCCAGGCGGCGGCGTCGCCGAGGGCGCAGATGGTGTGGCCCTCAATCTCCTTTGTGAGCTCAATGAGCATGTCGATCTCGCGCTCGCGGGCCTGGCCCGCCTGGAAGCGGTCCATGGCCTTGAGCAGCCAGGTGGTGCCCTCACGGCATGGCGTGCACTGACCGCACGACTCGTGCTTGTAAAAGTACGAAAAGCGCTGAATGGCGCGGACAATGTCGGTCGACTTGTCCATGACGATGACGGCGGCGGTACCGAGACCCGACTGGACGTCACGGAGGGCGTCGAAGTCCATGAGCACGTCCTCGCAAATGTGCTTGGGCAGAACCGGGACCGACGCGCCGCCGGGAATGACGCCGAGCAGGTTGTCCCAGCCGCCGCGGACGCCGCCGCAGTGCTTCTCCAGCAGCTCCTTGAGGGGGATCGACATCTCCTCCTCGACGGTGCACGGCTCGTTGACGTGGCCGCTGATGCAGAACAGCTTGGTGCCCTGGTTGCGCTCGCGGCCAAACGACGCAAACCAGTCGCCGCCACGGCGGCAGATGGTCGGCGCCACCGCCACGGTCTCGACGTTGGTCACGGTCGTGGGGCGGCCAAACAGACCGACGCCGGCCGGGAACGGCGGCTTCAGACGGGGCTTGCCGGCCTTGCCCTCGATGGACTCAATGAGTGACGTCTCCTCGCCGCAAATGTAGGCGCCCATGCCGCGGTGGATGTACACGTCAAAGTCGTAGCCCGAACCGCACGCGTTCTTGCCAATGAGGCCCGCGGCGTACGCCTCGTTGATGGCGGTCTGCAGAATCGCCGCCTCCTGGTAGAACTCGCCGCGGATGTAGATGTAGGCGGCGGTCGCGTTCATGGCGCGGCCCGCAACCAGACAGCCCTCGACGAGCTTGTGCGGGTCCTTGCGGATGATCTCGCGGTCCTTGCAGGTTCCGGGCTCGCCCTCATCGGCGTTGACAACGAGGTAGCGCGGGCCCGGGTTGTTCTCCCACCCGGGAGGGTTCATAAACGACCACTTGAGGCCCGACGGGAAACCAGCGCCTCCGCGGCCACGCAGACCCGACTTCTTGACCTCGTTGATGATCCACTCATGGCCCTTGAGAACAATCTCCTTGGTCTTGTACCAGTCGCCCATGCGTTGGGCCGACTTGAGGTCGTGGCCGTAATTGCCGTAGACGTTTTGAAAGATGCGGTCCTGGTCCTTGAGACCGCCATACTGGCGGGCTCGCGCCGCCACGGTCGAGAAGCACCGCACGTTACGCGCCTGCGCTCGGCTTGCGGCCAGCATTGCGTTCTGTGTGGTCGTGTGGTTTTGTGTTGTGAAACTCGCCGGCCTGGCTGGTGACTAGGGAGACTTTTTTCCACCAAACCGCCTAACATAATTCCACCCGGTCCCTAAACAAAGTACTCGTGATTGGTCGGCCTCGACCCGTGCCCTATCCCCGGTCATGCTGTTGTCGGGGCATTTATGCATGCATATGCATGGAATCGGGTCGGCGTCTGTTTTTTTTTTTTTCCTGGGGGCGCTGCCCCCAGACCCCCGTAGCAACTGCTTCGCAGTTGATTAGAGGGTGTGTGGAGACTAATTTTATGGTGCCAGTGTGCCACATTGGGTCGATGTGACGTTTTGTCGACGAGACTCGAATCAATTATCGTGATTTTTAACAAGTTATCGTTAATAGTGTCACAGCAGTAACGACAGCGATGAAGCTCATAGCGTTATGGCTCGGATCACAGCTGGGGTTTGCTTAATCGCATTCTTTGTACACAGTGCGTCTATCGACACCAAAGTATCGAGTAAATCAGAGATGCAACACGTTGACCTTGAAACCCCGAGTTCGTGGACCAAAGGGGACTGGAAACGCAACAATAACACAAGACTTGCGTGGAGTCCACGACCGCCAGACTTGCTTTGACTCCATTGCCCCTACATTTCAACTGCGAAGCAGTTGCTACGGGGGTCTGGGGGCAGCGCCCCCAGGAAAAAAAAAAAGAGCATTTTTGCCGATCGAGGCGGGACTGTGTATTTGCTGCATGCAGGGTATATACAAAAGGCGATTCTGCGATGCGATTGCCGGAAGACAAAACCGTAGCTACATAGCACGCTGGAGTCTGCGCTTGCGGGAGCCCGAGCCGGACAGTTTGGATGCTTCGATGACCCAGAGACGGGCGTGGGCGTCGCGCTCGAACGAGTCGGCGAGATGGCGGGCGCGCGAGACGGTGTCTGTGGCCGAGTCAGGGAGGGCGAGCCACGCAACGGCGGCTTCGGTGTCAATTTGTAGGTTGAGAGATTTGGACGACACGAGGTGGATGAGGTCGCGGATAAGAGTGGGGGTGTCGACGCCAAAGACGGCGGCCATTTGGGGGAGCGAGGCCCGCGCGTGGGCTCGGAGGTAGTCGACGCGGGCACGGTCGGCAATGTGGGACAAGAGGTCGTCGAGGACGGGCCCGAGGTGCATATCGCGGCGAAGGGCCCAGCGGTTGTCGTTGATGATGCTGGATGCTTCGGCGAATCCGAGGCGCAAAAAGGCGTCGACAGCACGGGATGCAAAGGCGTTGGGACCAGAGGCGGCCGTAAAGGCGGCAAAGACGGGGTCTTTGTTGGCGAGGACATGCAGGTTCTGGCGGCTGAATGACGCTAGCGCACAAAGACCGGCATACATGCCAAGGTCTTCGACGCGGACAAGGTCGCCGAGAGCACCGCGCAGAGTAGAGACGTCAGCAGGCAGCTCCAGGAGTGCGCCGGCAGCGCGGGCCCAGTCCTTGCGATGAAGCTCGACAATTGCCTGGATGGCGCGCAGCTCCACGACGGCGGACTCGGGGGCGCCCGGCTGCTTGAGGGCGCGCAAAGCAAAGTGGCCGGCGACGTCATAGTTGCGCTTTAGCAAAAGGATCTCGCACTGGCGGGCGACGCTCGTCCAGCGGCCAGCGGGGCCGGCAGCGCCCGGCTGGAAGCCAAACCGCCGAGCGGCACCGCCGAGGTCGCCAATGTCGAGCAGGAACGCAGCGTATGCGCCATTGAACGTCTGGCCGTCGGCTATTGGCAATACCGAATCGTTTCCAGATTCGAGGGCATCAGCTATGCGGCTATTCTCTGCCCGCGCCTCCTCTGCCCACTGGAGGTCCACATCGACCGGCAGCTCGAGGTCTGCTAGCCGCTGGCAAATGTCCTTGTACTTGGCGACGTTGCGCGTTTGCTCGCGGAGATACTTGCGCGCTGTATCGAGTGCTTTTTGCTTGGTTTCCAGGTCGTCGGCCACGTTGGCAATGTGCACTAACCGTTCTACTGCTAGCGGGCCCCATGGTTTTGGAAAAGAGTCAATGTACTGTGTTGTGTCCATATTGTGGCAGTCAGCAATGGGTGTAGCGCACGGTGTATGGCGGCCGCTGTATCCGAATAGCCTGGTTTTACTGGCCTGCTGGCTTGATAAATAAAGATGATGATGTGAAGGTCGATTGGCATTAATCGTCTATGCTTTCTGGGGTGGGGACAAGAGTAGATGCAATGCATGCACTACAGCCGTGCGAATGCACTACTCCATGCACAAAATGCAAGCCGCACAACGAAACTTTCTGTAGCCGTATGGTCCATATCAAGCGCTCGCCAGACACTTTTATACGGCAAAAACTACATGATTCGCGCCGGGTTGAAAGTTGGAACGAGAGCCGGTGCCCGTCTATCGAGCCTGGCCCTCTACCAACTGCGAAGCAGTTGCCACGGGGGTCTGGGGGCAGCGCCCCCAGGAAGCACAAGCCCAGCCCAGCTCCGAACCGCATCGTCGGGCAGGATCAAGACGCAGCTCAAAAAGGCACTACGAGACGACGACAAGCCAAAACCGCGGCAAACCAGACGAAGGACCCCGCCGAGGCTGGAAGACGATGGTGAGGATGTGCAGCAGCGGCTGGACACGTTTCTAGCGGCAGACATGGAAACGGCAGTCGAGGGCATATTGACATTGCGACTACCGCGGCATAGACTGGGACCGCTACTAAAATTCCGGCAACGCAGCTTGCTGGACGACGACTTTTACGTTGCCAAGGAAGTCGAGGGGTGTTTGGGGCGCGGCGATCTGAACAGGGCGCTGCTGGTCGTGCGGTACGCCGGCAAGAACGGCACGGCAGGCATGAACATGCTGCTGGCACGGTTGTTGAGCGATGGCGACGCCGGCGTTGCTGAGGACGCGTACAAGGCGCTCCGGAAGCTCGGAGTGCCGGCAAACCCCCGGACGTATGTTGTGGTCGCCGGGTTGTATGACGCCAAGGTGAGCCAGCTGCGAGGGCGAGAGGCACAGGTGGAGCAGCTGGTGGAGTCCGTCGAGGTCCTGCCGCCAAAAGTCCAGGCAGACGCCGACCTGCGGGTGGCGCTCGCTAAAGCGGTGGCCTCGCAGTACGATCTGGCCGACGCAGTGTCGTATTTTATGGAAAATGGCGCCACGACATCTGCCGAAGTGTCGGCGGCCCTGACGCGGTTTATGCATCGCGAGGGTCTCGCTGCCGACGAGGCGGCTGCCGTGTTTGATGCGCTGCTTATGGTTGCGCAGCGGGCTGGCCCGCTGGACCGTGAGACCGAGCGGGCGTTTTTGGCGTTTGCCCTCAAGCACACTCCCGGTGACGCGGCGACCGTCGACAAAGCATATACCGTGTTTGCGGGTGACCGCACCCCGGGAAACGTTCCGACGCCGCTGCTGGCTGATGCGGGCGACTGGGACGTGTACCTGCGGTACCTGCTTGCCAAGGGACGGGCCGCCGAGGTGGTTGCCAGCGTGCAGTCGCGCCAGGAACAGGGCGTTGCTGTCGACGCCGCCCAGTTTGACTCGTACTGCCGAGCCGTGTCCACGGCCGGAACGGCCGCCGATGTTTTGGACGCGGCCCGCAAGGCCCGCAAGGCATCCCACTTTGTCGCTCTGCTCGAGGGTCTTGCTGAGCGCCCTTCCGACGCCAGCGTCTCTACTCTCAACACCATCATCGACGCGGCCCGCCGATTCTGTCGCGGCACTGGCTCCTCGACCGAGCCCATTCTCTATCCCGAGATCATGGGTGCCTGTGCATCTGCCATCGTCGCCATCCTAGAGTCGCGCCGAGATGTTGTGACGACAAGCACTCCAGAGAATACCACCACCACCACCACCACCACGCACTGGAAAGACGTCAACAAAGCGCTCTGGGCGGCCACCGGAACTCTCAGACGCTGCATAGACGAAATTCTCGAGCGCCGCAACAACGTTCTTGAATCCAAAGAGTGCCTTGTGTCGGTCCTTCGTCTCTGTGAACGGGCCCGTCCCATTGCGCAAGCAGACGCTCACGCACCCGCGGCCGTTCGCTGGATCGACCAGCTTGCCAAAGTCTCTGCCGAGCTTCTTCCCGCCGCCCGTCCGCGCCGCGCCGACCTTATTCGCGCCAAGATCTACTTTTACGGCGAGCGGGACCTCGCAATCGCTCTCGCACGCGGTTCCTCCCCCATCGACGCAATCTCAAATCTCGAGCAGTTCATTCGCAAGCAAATCGTCCGTGCTCATCGCCAAAACCTCCGCTCTGATCGCATCCGGACAATGTGGTGAGCCCTTGTGTATATATACGAAAATTACGACTTCTTCATCTCTTATGATCTCCTGGGGGTTCCACCCCCCCCCGAGACCCCGTAGCAACTGCTCCACAGTAGGAGTAGGGATTCGGAGGCCATCCATCGGCAATGCCACGAGAACCACCAAACAATCTCACTGTAATATATTGATGGTGTCATGATCTCCTGGGGGTTCCACCCCCAGACCCCCGTAGCAACTGCTTCGCAGTTGGAATAGGGCATTCGGTGGACATCAATGCTACGAGATCTTGTGCGGAGTTCCGGCAGCCAGCACAAAGTGAATGCAGTACATTGATTTTTTGAGCTAACTTATACTTGTTCCACCTCCATAAAGGTAAAGTTATAGTGGCCGGACGCAAACTGTTGCGGTTTGTGTTTGCCCGTTTCGGTAATGACCGTTCCATAATGCTTGTGAACTAGTCACCGGACGAGGCGATTGCTCAACCTGGATAGTGCACGCCGATTTTATTTATAATAGGGCGAAATTTGAGAAACTATCGTACAATTAAGGAGAAAACGCGCTAGGCTTTTGCAAAGGCGCGTTTAAAAGCTTATATGCATGCGCTTGGACACGCACATCCGCCGGAATCGATACGCATATGCATAAACAACTCCACTTTGACACGCAATTTACGTCTCTCTACACTTCATACCAAATCCAAAATCAACTGCGAAGCAGTTGCTACGGGGGTCTGGGGGTGGAACCCCCAGGCAACAAAAAAGAAGACCAACGACCAAACACACCAATAACCGTCCCAATTAGGAAACCAAACGGCTTTCGGCAGCATGAATGGTGCGGCTGAATGGCACTATGTGAGGGCCCTTCGTGAACCACCATTGCCAGCCTACAACAACAACCAACGGCGCCACATGAGCGAGCTCGACGCAATTGTCAACGGAGATACAGACAGGACGGACCGGGAGACGGCCGCCGTAGAGCTGGTGGGACGGATGGCCCGCGCGGACGGCAGCGAGGAGCAGACGGCGGCGCAGTTGGCGGCGATTGTGGAGTCACCAAGAGGACGGGGTTTGTTGCAGTCGGCGGGGACCCGCATTCTCGAGGCCATCAAGGACACAAGAGCAGAGACAGGCGCACTGGAGGCGCTCGTGCGCGCTATGGAGGTGTTTGTGCACCAGCAACAGCAGCAGCAGCTCGGGGCCCTCGACGCAGCGGCGCGGTTACGGCTGGCAGATGTATATGAACAGGCAGAGGAGTACATACGGAGCGCCGAGGTTCTGCGGACGCTCGGCAATGTGTCTGACGACCGGTCAGGTCTCAGCAAAAAGGAGCGGTTTCACGCGCTTGTGCGGGTTGCCCGGTGCTATCTCGAGGTTGACCAGCCTGAGAACGCGGCGCCGTTTTTGTCAAAGGCACAGTATCTGCGGCCGGCTATCATTGGCTCGGCGGGCGTCGTATCCGGCGGCGATAGCAGCAGCACGACGCCGGCCGACGACATTCACTTTCGCCTAGCACTTGCTCGCGTCGCCGACGCCGAGCGGCGTTTTCTCGACGCCGCCCAAAAGTACTACTCGGTGTCGCTCGAGCCGGCGGTCGCCGAGGCCGACCGGCTCGCGTGCCTCGCGCAGGCGACGCTTGCGGCGATCCTCGCGCCCGCCGGGCCGCCCCGCAAAGACGTGCTGCGGCGCCTCCACAACGACGAGAGGGCCGACCAACTGCCCCAGCGACAGCTCCTCGACCGCGCGTTCCGCGACCAAGTACTCTCCGCGACCGACGCCGCCCAGCTCGAGACGTATCTTGCCCCGCACCAGCTGGCGGCGATGCCCGACGGCACGACCGTTGTGTCTCGCGCCCTCTCGGATCACAACATCCTCGCGATCTCGCGCGTCTACGCCGACGTGCGCATCGCGTCCCTCGCGGCCCTCCTCGAGCTGACGCCGGCCCGCACCGAAGCCTATGTGGCCAAAATGGTCTCCCAGGGGCGCCTCGCTGCCCGCATCGACCAGCCGGCCGGCGTCATCTACTTCCGCACCGCTGCCGACCTCCACGACGCCGCCTCGCCCTTTGCACTCGCCGACCCCTCGACGCTCACCATCTCCGCCCACGACGACCACGTCCTCCAGGCCTTTCATGCCATCGACTCGGTCGCCTCGGACATCCTCGACCGCTATCCCGACACCGCCCGCGCCGCGTTGACGCCGTAATTGTGTCTTCTTTCCCTGGGGGCGCCCCCAGACCCCCATAGCGACTGCTTCGCAGTTGGAGTGGGACTGCACCTGTTTTTACACGTCCTCTTGCATGGCCTTTGGGTCACCGGCCAAAAACAAATAGCTAATGCCGCTAACTTTTTTTTTTCCTGGGGGTTCCACCCCCAGACCCCCGTAGCAACTGCTTCGCAGTTGGAGTGGGACTGCACCGGTTTTACACATGCTCTTGCATGGTCTTTGGGGCACCAGGCAAACAAGTTGATGCCATTAACGCTTTTTTTTTTTTTTTTTTTTTCTCCTGGGGGTTCCACCCCCAGACCCCCGTAGCAACTGCTTCGCAGTTGAAAGCGGTGTCTGGGCGGTTTTATGGTGGCATTTTAGGGAGTAAACGGTGAATCGACCAATATATGTAAGGTCTCACCGGCGAGTGGGGGTGGAACCCCTAGGAAAAAAAAGGAAAGCACGAGCTCAACTGCGAAGCAGTTGCTACGGGGGTCTGGGGGTGGAACCCCCAGGAAAAAGAAAAAGAAAGCACAAGCTCAACTGCGAAGCAGTTGCTACGGGGTCTGGGGGTGGAACCCCCAGAAAAAAGAAAAAGAAAGCACGAGCTCAACTGCGAAGCAGTTGCTACGGGGGTCTGGGGGTGGAACCCCCAGGAAAAAGAAAAAGAAAGCACGAGCTCAACTGCGAAGCAGTTGCTACGGGGGTCTGGGGGTGGAACCCCCAGGAAAAAAAAACAACAGCTCCAGATTCATACTTTGAAGCAGTTCTTGCAAGGTCCCAGGGACAAAACGAAGCACTACATAATGTGCAAATATGCAAAGATGTATGTATGCAGGATGCAGGGACCGGCCGGCAGTCGGGAGGGAAAAGGCACCATTGTTCCGGGCGGAAGACGCATGCACAGGCTGCATTGTGACGCGAGCCTGCGTCGGGCCGAGGGCCGTACGCCAACTGGTTTTGAAGTGGAAACCAGAAGTAAGGTTGTAGTCGCGCGATCGGAAAGGGAAATAGAGGGCGTTGCGTAAAACAAGGGACCACGGACACCACAAAGGGACCTGGTCAGCAGTGAGATGTGTGGAGAACCCCGCCCAGAACTGGACTGGGACTTCAAAAACTCCGCCATTTACGCACGCCGGCAGACCGGCTACACACATGAAAACTTTTTTGTGTTACTATGTGTCGTTTGGGCGGCTACAGATTGGCAGTGCGCTATGAATGACAGTAGTGTGACTAAGCGTGTGGATTGAGGTGACGGGTTGCTGGGTGGGATCAAAATAGGGGGGTTTTAGGAGCGCGTGTCTTTGGGCTCCCAAAGTCTTGGCATCGGGCGGGTAGTTGCAAAGCGATCGCGTGAGTTAGTGTGAGAGCAAAAATTTGGGACTTTTGTATGGAATGTTGCGTAGTAGCACTATGGAAAGCGGGCCGACACTCAATTCACTCCATCGAGGCTGTGCGGGTACCCCGGCTGGCCGGGTCTTGGCCAATGCCGGCACCGAAGGCGGCTGTGCAGCACCGGCAGAGCCGAGTGTAGTGCGGGCCTTGCCATGTAGAGGGTCCATTCGTCACTATATAATAGAAGGAGCATGCATCCATGAGACAA
This sequence comes from Tardiomyces blankii, assembly GCA_024734315.1. Classification (NCBI taxonomy): domain Eukaryota; kingdom Fungi; phylum Ascomycota; class Dipodascomycetes; order Dipodascales; family Trichomonascaceae; genus Tardiomyces; species Tardiomyces blankii. Next base: position 1,773,327 of record JANSJT010000035.1, read on the forward strand.
GACAAACGACGAAACTGTACGACCACCCGGCCGTTCCGACCGCAAAATGAGCCGTCTTTCTAGATCAGGGCTTCGGACGGGCTGAGATGGATTGGATGCTGCGCCGCACATCGCACGGCGCCGGTATCCCACAACACGCCAATTTAAAACCCAAAGCTGCACCTGCCGGGGTCCCCCGCTGCTGCCATATAGTTTTGTGGAGACAGCATCCGTTGCCGCGTGCATTCCTTTTTGCCAATTGCCGTTTGTGTTGCCAATTGCGTTGGCACACCTCTGAGTTCGCAATTGACACCGGCCGTTGGCCTACACTTTGGTATGTTTTTCATTTGTTTTTCTTTTTTTTTTTTCTCATCCACTTCCGCGGACGCGATCGCACTTCATCTGCGCCATCAAAGTGGTCTGGATTCTTAAAGACGCTATTCCGAGACGTCCCTATCAGCCCATTTGCGGCTGCACCGTCATGGACCACGATTCGGCCGTTCCTGAGTACCCGACATGCAGTGGCACTGCTATGGCTCCTAGACGTTCGCTGCGCGTTGTGAACCGGAATGTCGTTTATTTTCCTGGGGGCGCTGCCCCCAGACCCCCGTAGCAGTCGCTTCGCGGCCGGAATCCACCAGGCCGTCAAATCACTGCCATCCGGCCGGTTTCCGGGCGCACGATGCGCCGTGGCACTGCTATGGGTCTTCTCTCGGGTATGCCCCCTCCCCCCACCTTTTTTTTTTCCTGGGGGCGCTGCCCCCAGACCCCCGTAGCAGTCGCTTCGCGACTGGAAAGCATCCGGCCGTCGAATTAGCGTGAATCGACTGGTTTCTGGAGAGCACGGCGTGTCTACGGGCCCCCGCTCGGGGATGCCGTTTATCCCTGCGGGGACGCCCCGTAGCTGTCGCTTCGCGACTGGAATCCACCGGGCCCTCAAATCAACTGCGAAGCAGTTGCTACGGGGGTCTGGGGGCAGCGCCCCCAGGAAAAAAAAGAAAGGAACAAGAACTCAGAATCCATCCTTGGTCTGGAGACAGCACCCTCAGGACAAAAGAACAAGGGCCCGAAATCCACCTGGCCCTCGAATCAACTGCGAAGCAGTTGCTACGGGGGTCTGGGGGCAGCGCCCCCAGGAAAAGAAGACCCCCCCCCCTCCCAAAGGAAAAAGACAAGAGCTAACGGCAGACACGGAACCTCGGAAAACACTTGCTAGCAGTTGTTGCGTATACATATCTAGGGATGCAGCTGACGGACCTGGCGCTGTGCGCTGCGCTGGCGTCGGCCGCGTGCGCGTGGTCGCCGACAAACGGATATGCGCCGGGCAACGTGACGTGCCCGGACGTCGACCGGCTGGTGCGGACGGCCGACTCTATTTCGGACGACGAGGCCCAGTGGGTGGCGGCGCGACACGAGCAGGCGCGCTCGACGATTGTCGAGTGGTTTGAACGCGCCAACCTGTCGACGTCTTTCAGCGCGTCTGACTTTTTCTCCAACTACAACCTCAGCTACGGCCTCGCGTTCTCGGGCGGCGGCTACCGCGCAATGCTGTCTGGCGCCGGCATGCTGGCGGCGCTCGACTCGCGCACCGCCAACGCCACCAACGACGGCCACGTCGGCGGCCTGCTGCAGGGCGCCACGTACCTGGCGGGCCTGTCTGGCGGCTCGTGGCTCGTGGGCTCGATCGTCATGAACAACTACACGAGCGTGCAGGCGCTGCTCGACTCGGACGACGTGTGGGACTTTGAGCACTCGATGATCAACCCGGGCGGCCTCAACATCTTTGAGACCGCGTCGTACTGGGACGACATTGTCGACGACATCGAGTCCAAGGAGGACGCCGGGTTCAACACGTCGCTCACCGACATTTGGGGCCGCGGCCTCGCCAACCAGATGGTCAACACCTCGGACCATGGCGCGGCCCTGCTGTGGTCCGATATCCGCGACTATGCCGGCTTTGCCAACCACGGGATGCCGTTCCCGGTCGTTGTCGCCGACGGCCGCGCCCCCAACACCACCATCATCTCGAGCAACTCGACCGTGTTTGAGATCAACCCGTTTGAGCTCGGCTCCTGGGACCCGTCGCTGTACGCCTTCACCGACCTCAAGTACCTCGGCACCAATGTCACCAACGGCGTGCCGACGGGCGACCAGTGCATCTCCGGCTTTGACAACGGTGGCTACACCATCGGCACGTCGGCGACGCTGTTCAACCAGTTTATCCTGCAGCTCAACTCGACCGGCGTCTCGGGCGTTCTGCTCGAGCTCGCCCAGTCCATCCTCGAGGACCTCGGCGAGGACAGCGACGACATCGCCGTGTACGCGCCCAACCCATTCTACAACATCACCGAGTCGTCGTCGTCGATTACCAAGGACATTGTGCTCGACCTCGTCGACGGTGGCGAGGACAATCAAAACGTCCCGCTGTACCCGCTGATCCAGCCGGCGCGCGCGCTCGACGCCGTCATGGCGTTTGACAACTCGGCAGACACCGAATACAGCTGGGCCAACGGCTCGTCGCTCGTGTGGACCTACCAGCGCCAGTTTGACTCGCAGGGCAACGGCACCATCTTCCCGTACGTGCCCGACACCCAGACCTTTGTGAACCTGAACCTGACGCGCCGCCCTACCTTTTTCGGCTGCGACGCGTCCAACCTCACGTCGCTGTTCAACGAGTCGCTGCCGGAGGAGGACCGCTTCATCCCGCCCCTCATCATCTACGTCGCCAACTACCCGCACTCGTACTACTCCAACACGTCGACGTTCAAGTTGTCGTACGATCCGGACGAGGTCTACGGCATGATCAACAACGGATACAACATTGCCACCCAGGACAACGGCACCGCCGAGGCCGACTGGCACCAGTGTCTGGCGTGCGGCCTCATCAAGCGCGAGCTCGACCGCCAAAACGCCTCGTACCCGGACCCGTGCCAGTCGTGCTACGATAAGTACTGCTGGGATGGCAGCCTCGACAACTCTCAGCTGTCGACCGAGGAGCTCGAGCCCACCACCAGCGTCCAATCGCCGGCGTCCCACCTGCTGCCGAGCATGTCGGCCGCCGTCGTCGCCCTCTCGGCTGTTATCTCGCTGGTGTTCTGATCCGTTTTGCTTTTTGTTTGCTAATGTCTGCCCCCCCGGTGTATATAACCATATTCTGTAATGATCGCTATCCAGGCCTTTTCTTTTTCCTGGGGGCGCTGCCCCCAGACCCCCGTAGCAACTGCTTCGCAGTTGGACTCCACAAAAACTTGACTATTCTATGATGCAAAATGCCTGTGCAATCCCACCTCAACTGCGAAGCAGTTGCTACGGGGGTCTGGGGGCAGCGCCCCCAGGAAAAAAAACCACAAGTTAAAATCCAGAACTTGACTATTATAGGATACAAGATGCCTGTGCAATCCCACCTCAACTGCGAAGCAGTTGCTACGAGGGTCTGGGGGCAGCGCCCCCAGGAAAAGAAAATCACAAGTAAAAACCCAAAACTTGACTATTATAAGATACAAGATGCCTGTGCAATCCCACCTCAACTGCGAAGCAGTTGCTACGGGGGTCTGGGGGCAGCGCCCCCAGGAAAAAAACCACAAGCAAAAATCCAAAACTTGACTATTATAAGATACAAGATGCCTGTGCAATCCCACCTCAACTGCGAAGCAGTTGCTACGGGGGTCTGGGGGCAGCGCCCCCAGAAAAAAAAAAAGTGACAAGTAAAAATCCATACAATAAATAGACAGTGGGTTACATGTGGGCGGCGTCGAAAAAGGCATCGACGGCCTTGTTGAAGCCGTGCTCAAAGGCCCAGGTCTTGTCGGAGTCGCCGCGGGCCTGGATGTGCTCGGCAAGACGGGACTTGCGCCAGGCGGCCAGGCGGCCAAGCTCCGAGCCGTCAAACTCGTAAAACGAGGCCGCGTCCTGCCAGCCCTGCTTGAACCCGTCCTCGTACCGCCAGTGCTCCCAGTCTTGCTTGCCCTGCGAGTCCCAGTACCCGACGTGCTCGCCGCGAGCCCGGTCAAACGCCTCCTGGAACTTGCCGTTGGCCTGGTCCAGCGGGTTGTACTTCTGGCGTGAAAAGTCCCAGATCGAACCGGACTCGGTCATCTCCCGGAACGACCACTCCCCGCCGCCGCCCCACGCAAACTTGTAGGTCCAAAAGTACACGCCGGCGCGAGCGGTGCGGTGGAACCCGTCCATCTGCTTGTTGCCGAACCGCTTGACGATCTCGTGCCGGTCGCCGCCGTGCTTCCACGACTGCTCGTCCAGCACGCACGAGTACTCGCCAACAATCAGATCTGCGTCCGCGGCGTCCGGCACCGCGTCGGCCGCCTCGTCAGCGTGCTGGTTCGCAGCCTTGCCCTTGTCGGCGTCAGAAAAGCACCGGTACACGTGGGTGTCGAGCTCAACGCCTAGCGTCTTGCCCTTGCCGAGCTTCATCTCCTTGTGTCGCAGAAAGTCGATCCATCCGCTCGGGTCCCACCCGTCCGAGATGACTACCGGGATGTCCGGGTTCACTTCGCGGATCGCCCGCAACGCCTCGCCATAATACGTCCACTTCTGCGACATGTCGCCATGCGTCGCTTCGTTGACAATTTGCAGGCCCACAACGTTGTCCTTGCTCTTGATGTCCCGCGCAATGTACTGCGCAACCTCCACCGAAAGGTGGCGGTACGACGAGGTTGTCCACAGGTTCGCCTTGCCGTTGGACGTGCCGGAATGCTCCTCGCCATTGGCTCCACCGGGCAGCCCGTGCATGTCGACAAGCACACCAATGTTGTACTGAGCCGCCTTGTCGATGACCACCTCCTTGAAGATGGTCCACGCATTCTTGTACACGTCCTTGTACTTTTCAAAGTCGGTGCCGTGCGTGAACGCGCCGCCATCGACGTCCCAGTAGCCGACCGGCACACGAACGGCAGTGACACGCTTGCTCTTGAGCCAGTTCCAGTCGTTGTCCGTGATCCACGACCGCCAGTGCTCCTCGAACTTTTGGCGAGCCCCGTCCTTGCCGTGCTCGTCCACCAGCGCCTTGACGGCGTCGAGCTCAGACCCGCCCTTGGCCTTTTCGGTGAACATGTTGCCGGCAATCCACTTTTCCAGCACAAACATGCCGCCAAAATTGGGTCCGTGGTTGTACCGGTTCTGGTAGATGGCTCGCTGGCTCGGTTTCTGGCCGGGCTGCGTCGGCGGGGCCGCCGCCGGTGCGTCGCCTCCGCCAGCCACAGACGTCAGTTTACTCTTAATCTTGCTTCCGAGGCCCATCTGCCGTTAGTCTCAGGCTCGGTGGTATTTTTCTTGGGGGGGGGCGTGGGTTTCACCGCCAGACTTTCGTAGTAACTGCTTCTTCACTCTTGGAGGGGGACAGGGGGGGATCCATGACGGTCCAAATGCACATCATTGTGCTCGCTACCAATAGCGACCTAAAAGCAGACCCAAGTTCAGGCACATGATAAACATACTTTGAAATCTTTCACACAAAGAATACAACGGCAATTGACAATGGACAGTTGTTTTCCCACCAGCTTTTTATACTTGCTGGTTAAGCCCCACCAACCGGCCCGAGCCGCACGGCTGCATCCGTGCACAGCCGTGCGCCCCTGTAGCAACCCAGAATACAGTTTACAACGAGGCCAGACACCGCTGGCAGGCAGGCACTCGGCGTGCTGACCGTACTCAGAGCACCTCACTCACCTCCTTTTACAATTATCCGTTTCCAATAGAGCACTGTCGCATTATCCGTAACTACATAACTGTGCAACCACCACTGCGCGTGGCTCCTTCCGCCGTGCAGGGTCCATCTGCCAGGCACTATGGACACAATGCACCACCTCGTACTCGGCAACAGAGGGCCCACTGGCATCGCAATCGATTTGTGGCAGGCACTTTATGCCCGTCTCTTTTTCGGCTTGGTCTCAGCACCCGGATAGATCTTTTGAGCGATCCTGCTGTTAGTCTCATGTCATTTCTTGCTGCGATACTGCTAATTGTTTAGCTGTCCTTTTCGTTCCCCCATTTTTCTAGCGGTTTCACCCCCAGACCCCCGTAGCAACTGCTTCGCAGTTGGGCACTAGGCTGCACCTTGTTCAACCGCGAAGCGATTGCTACGGGGTCTGGGGGGCAGCGCCCCCAGGGAAAAAAGCACCAAAGCAACGATACCACTCACTTTTCATTAAACGCGCGACGGTCTTCGTCAGTGCGGTTCTTGACGCGGATGCCGACGCCGTTAGGACCGATCTGGAAGCGGTCTTGGTTCGTATACTTCTCGACGACCTTGCCGCTCAGACTCAGGTAGACATGGTAAAACGCAAACGCCAACACAGAGACAATGGCCACCACGAAAAGGATGGCGAGCGCCGTCAGCACGTTTTGCACCGTCCATCGCGACGGGACCGCCTCCTTGGGGATGTATGCCGGCGGAGTGTATGTGACTGTGACGACTTTTTCTGCCATTTCTGCTGAGGCCGGCTCTCGGGAGCTTTCTGAAGGTGTTGCGGCTGGTAGCGTTTTGCAGCCGTGACATGTTCCACAGGACGGCTGGTTTTATATTTGCACGCCCAAACAAGCCAAGGGGCGGCTGCGCCGCGCGGCTGTGTTTGGCGCGGGGCGGGTGAGGAATATGGCGCAGCCGAGCCAGCAGGCGCAAGCGAAGTCGTGGCGAAGTAGCGACTTACATCGACCGCTACATAGGGATTGCCAACGTGCAGAGCTATTTCCTCGTAAGCTACGAGTTAAAGCTTTTTGCGTTGCCACATCAGGTGGTACGTCATAGCTGGGTTGCGGCTAGCTGTCATATGATATGCATATTTCATATGCAAGTCCGAGGCGTTGCAACGCGCCGGTCATCCCTCAGTTGGGCTTTATCTGGAGGAATTTCTTTTTCCTGGGGGCTCTGCCCCCAGACACCCGTAGCAACTGCTTCGCAGTTGAAGCGGGGTTGGAGCGCTCGAAATCTGCTGGCTTATGAAGACGTGTATTTTATGTGCTCTCCCGAGTCGTTGCAAGTCCGTAGTGACGCCTCGGGCTGGGCCTTTTTTACTGAGGGGACGCTACCGCCAGACCCCCGTAGCCTCTACAACTTCGCTTCAACTGCGAAGTTGTAGAGTTAATCCCCGCAGTGTCGAGCTCAACTGCGAAGCAGTTGCTACGGGGGTCTGGGGGCAGAGCCCCCAGGAAAGAAAAAAGGTCGGCAATGCTCTCTAATTCATTATCTACTAGTCAAAGAAACAGCAGTGTAAAGAAAGGGGGGAAGGAGTCTAGACGGACGCGACGACCTCGGCGGCGCGCTCGAGGGACGAGACCATCTTCTGGACTTCACGACGGCGCTGGACGGTGAAGTCCGACTCCTTGAGGAGGTCGCTGACATCCTCAGAGCGGTAGATCTTTTCGAGGAGTTCGCGCTGGAGGCCCTCCTTGGTGGCACGGACAAGGTTGAGCGTGATAGCCTTGGGCACCATGTCGACCATTGTGCGTTTGACGATGTTGAAGTACGACGTGATGAGGAGCTTGATGACATCGGTCTCGATGGTCTCGCGCTCCGACAGAGTGCCGGATGCCTTGAGGACAGCGGGCGGCGGCTCCATGGCGGCCATGCGCTTTTTGTTTTTGCTGCTGAAGAACGAGCCAAAGAAACCGCCACCGGAGCCGTCCTGGGATGGCTCGGGCGAGTTGGGGACCGGCGTCACCCGGCCGGTCTTGGGGTCGACCTTGGGCGACGGGTGGTGCTTTTCGTGCGCAATCGACATGGCGGTGTGGCCGTTGATAAAGTCTGGGTGCGCCGTGTTGACATACGACGCCTCCATGCTGACAATGTCGGTCACGAGTTTGTTGGTCGGCACCACCTGGTTCTTGAGGTACATGGTGATGGTGTTGAACAGCTGCTCGCGCAGCTGCGGGTACCGCCTGTAAATGGGCCGCTGGAGGATCTGGTTGACGATGCGGACGAGCTCGTCGTACACGAGCTGGACGCACCGCAGAGCCGGGTCCTCAAATCGGCGGATCTGCTGCTTGACAATGACCTCAAAGCCCTGCGTCGCCACAAATAGTGACGGCGACGAGCCCGACGAGTTGTACAGAATAGTGCGGATGTCCACGTCCTTGACCTGATCAAACGGGTCGACGGCGCGCACGCCGTTGGCAAACAGCTCGTGAAACACAAACGAGATGCGGGCACCGCCGCACAGCTCCTGCGTCGACAGGTCCTGCGACTGGCCGTCGAGCACAGTGCGGTACTCGTTGGACAGCTCGGTGATGATGCTGAGGATGGCGTTGGCCGGCGACCCCAGCGTCGCCACCTCGTCGCCGAGCGTCGCCAGCTCCGCCTGGTACTTGGACAGCGTCGCGTGGATGCGCGCCTTGGTGTCGGGCAGCGTGTTTTTGATGTGATGCATGAGGATGGCATTGAGCTTGCGGGCCAAAAACGGCGTGCCGCAGTACTGTGCCTTGGCGCGGTACGCCGGGTGGTTCTCAAAGAAGTTCTTTTCGTACGCCAGCGCGTCGGCAATGCGCTTGTGGTTCTCGATATCCTTTTGGCCGCGGTTGATCACCGGCACATAACCGGACCGCAGCGGGATGACGCGGCCCGCCAAAATGTCAATCACGTCTGTGCCCTCGTCCATGAGGTCGATCTTGGTCAGCACGCCAATCGTGCGGGCGCCCTCGGGATCGACCTCACGCGCCAGCTTCAGACCGTCACTGTTGGCCAGATCGGTGTTGGCGGCTGTCACAGACAGAATGATGGCGTTAGGCTTGGAGATGAACTTGAGCACCATCTCGCGAATCTGCCGTTCAATGTCCTTGGGCTGGTCGCCGACCGGCACCTTGGTCAGACCAGGAAGGTCGACGAGCGTCAGTGTCAACACATGTGGCGAGTAGATGCGCAGGCTGATGGGCACCGGCGAGATGCCGGCGTTCTTGCCCGTCACCTTATCGGTCTCGCGCACAATTTCGTTTCGGATCTCGTTGAAGTCATAAAATCGCTGGCCCGGCAGATGCAGAAACTCGCCCCACTCGTCGGCACTCTCGTGCTCCTTCAGAGTGACGCCGTCCGGAAGTTTGTTGGAGCCCGCCTGCACGTTTGTGAGCTGCAGAACCAGGGGCCGTCTTGTCACAATACCAGTACCTCGTGGCAAAAAGTCCCGACCCACAATGTTTTCCAACACAGACGACTTGCCGCTCGACTGCGAACCCACAACTGTGATCTGCGGCAGGTCAATCGGGTTGGCACTTGGACCAAGCGTCGCCAGGGCATCCTGTCATTAGATTATGCTGTGGCGTCATGGATACTAACACAAAAATGCAAAACTAGTGGGACAGAAGCGTTGTGATGGTCTCCAACAGTTGAACGCTACATGATTGGCCATTCTTCCTGAATTCTGAGGACCTAGGCCCCTGTGGCAACTGATTCGCAGGTAAGACATTCGTCACTTCATCAACTGTAAACATTGCCAACACAGTAAACAAAACCATGTCAGACTGAAGAAAAAAAAACGCGTTTGAACCACACCAAATTAAACCACTCGACTCAAAGACAACCAAAAACTTACCTGGAGCTTGTTGACGGTGGAAATCAGACCTTCATCCATCGTGGCTTAAGAGATGCAAACAGGCGAAGCAGCAGCTGAAAAAAAAGCACCAAATAACGGAGTTAATCACTACTTTGCAACACAAACGTCCGCAATACTGCTATTCAACCGAGACTGTTTCTCAAGCAAGAGAAAAAGGCCACCTCTAACCTGTTTCGGGGGGGGGGGAACATCGTTGATAGTCGCTACGTATCGCCTCTGTGCTGCTCGACAGTTTGTTGTCCCAGCAACGGAAGGGTGCCGCCAATCGTTGGTATGCAATGCATGCGAAAATCTCACATATATCCAATTACAATGCACAATCTGAAAAACCGGCCTCGGCTCAAAACCGCACCGGTATAACCCTACAGGACCTTAGTGCCCCGGCATAAAGCGGGGCATTTTGACGTAAACCAAACTGAGTGTGCTTCCGGCCGTGGGTATTTATTGGACAAACTTGTATCGTCCCGGGTCCAGAGTGCCACTTTACCGCCACGATGGACGCTCTCAATGCTATTCTGCGTGATCCGCAGTATCATGACCTGCTTGCTATTATCAAGGGCACGAAGAACGGTGAGTGTGATTGATTGGGAGTCCCTCGGTGATCTGTTGATATCTGCCAAAAACCAAAGCATTTGATCTATTGATATCCAAAGCAGCTGTTGTATCTAGTCGTATCTGATTGTTATTGCGCTTTGTCGCGGTCTTGATCCGGCTTTCGATCGGAATCCCGCCCCAGATCTAGGCGAATTTCATATGTCAGCTACTAACTTCCAGGCATATGGTACGGTGCCAAACTGCGGTTTTGCCATGCGCTCGTTATGTCATTTCTGTTTCGAAAAGGACCGTAAGTCGCGCGTCTCTTGTATCTACTTTGACTTCAATTAAATCTGCTAACCACAGAGCTAAAGCACGCCTTCTTGGTATCTTGAAAAGTACCCGGGAACACGCCAAGGCGCTCGGAACCTTTGTGTTCCTTTACAAATCGATGCTCTACCTCATAAAACAAGGCCGAAAACTACGGACTGGCCATCCCCAGATGTCCACTGTCAAGCAGATTCATCACCATGCCCACGCTATGGATGCGTTCTGGGCGGGCCTCGTGGCAGGCTACATTGTTTTCGGCCGCAATTCGCCGTCGGCAGCTGGAAGCAGCATTGCCCAGCAAATGGCGCTTTACGTTGTATCGCGCATTATCCTTGGTGGTGCCAAGTACATCACCAAAAACTACATTGCGCACTCCAAGACCGAGCTTGTTCACATGTCCAACACCAGCTGGACTGTTCTCGCATCACTGTCGTGGGCAATTGTCATGTACCTATTCCGTGCGGATCCCAGTGTCCTCCAGAGCTCCATGCTGCACTCGATGAAGTATCTCTACATTGAGTCCGAGACGTGGTCTGGACTTTCAGACTTTCTTTTGTGATTTGTGCACTTCTGATTCTCAAATGTGGTGCAGTCATCGCCTACGACAGTCATATATACCCCACATAACGACCTCATGTACTTCTATCCAAAGCGAATGCGTTTCATTGGCATTAGGGGACACGATATGCTATATTCGTTTTATCTTCTGGGGGTGCTGCCCCAGACCCCCGTCGGAACTGCTTCGCAGTTGAATGTGGGCGAGCCATTTGCAATTGACTCCAGCTGTGGTGCTAGCATCCAATGGAACTACATCCAAAGAGAAAAGAGCAAAAAACAAAACAAAAAGAAAAAAAAATCGCTGCGTGCAATCGGAAGTATATTACTTTTACATTGAAACCAAGTAGCAACGGAAGACCGTGCAAACAAGGGAGCGGGAGATGGCGGATGTTGTTTTGATGAAGGAGAGGGATCAAGGGCGGAATTGATCAGCAAAGAGATCAAGAGGAAGAAAAACACACTTTGTGAACAACACGAAACAATGATGGACACAAATATGTTTGGCGTATGTACATGTCGTCTGTGGAAAAGAAACAGGATAAATGCGACGAACCAGTGTGAAGGTTTGGGGGAGAAAAAACAATAGGCGGAAAGGTAATTTTTGCTGGGCTTTTGGGGGACTTTTTGTAATAAATCAAAGTTTGGAAATCATCAAGACTGAAGAGTTATCTCATGATGACGCCTCGGTGCCAGCCGCAGCCTTTGCATCCTGCTGCCCATTAGGCGCATCCGACTCGTCGCCCTCGTTCTTGGGCACAAATGGAACAGCAGCCGACGGGTTGAACTTGGGAACCTGGTCAATCTCGGGGATCTCACCAACCGTCTCGTCCTTGCCAGCAGGGAGTCGCTCCTCAAACGGCATAACCCACGCCTCCCAGTTGATCTTGGGGCGCACACGGTCGCCGATAACGTCTGCCGACGGGGCCCACTTGGCGGCATCGAGCACAAGCTGGAAGTTACCGCCGGTGAGCGCCTTCATGCGGTTGAACGATGCAAGCGTCGACAACGGAATCAGGCCATGCGAGTTCATGTGACGGCGAAGGAAAATGTCCTTGCACAGGTTCTCAATCGATAGGTAGTACTCAATCTGGGCCACAACCATGCCAAGAGCAATCTCGTACGTGTTTGTCGGAAGGGCCGCCGGAAACAGAGGCTGTCCGTACATGTAGTCAGTAGCGGCGGGTATGTAGAAGTTCTTGTTGTTCATGTGAGACGGGCGGCGGCCGTTGGGCGAGTAAGAGCCTCCCTTGCCGCCAAAGTTGCCGTTGGTTTGAAGGGCGCCAGCCGAGCCATTGTGGTCGTCTCCAGCGCGTCGCTGGCCTCCCTTGGCATCGGTACCGCGGGCACTGCCCTCGGCACGCTCACTATCCCTCCGGCCAGCGGGCCCGGCGGTGCTGCCAGGAGCGCGGCCATCCTTGCGGGGCTGGGCATGCAGATTTTGCTTGTGGTGAACGGCACCGCCCTTAGGACCGCCGTTCTTGGCCTCGCCGGGGCCAACACCACCAGCGGCAGCAGCACCGGCACCTCCGGCAACGTGTCCATTGGCCTGCTGGGGCTTGCGACCACCCTTGGACGACTTGGGCTTGGAGCTCTGGGGCGCCGGAACGGGTGTAAACGGCACCCACTTTTCCTTGCCTGTTCGCGAGGTCTTGGCCACAATATCACGCTCACGCTTCTCAACAGCCGTACGCCCATCAGGTTTGGGCCAGTTGCTGGGGTCGAGGTTGGCCTTGGCCAGATCCTCGCCAATGCTGTGCACGGTCGGTGCCGGCTCGTCCTGCGATGCAGAGCCGGACCGCGCGCTCCACGGGTTCACCGACGGCACCGGAGCCGGCGTCAGGCTGACGATCTTTTTCCGCTGCTCCTCGGCAGCAGAGGCCTTCTTTGCGGCCTTGTCGCCCGACTCGTCAGTGGTGGTCTTGGCGGACTCAGTGGCGGTAGTGGTGGGGCTACTGGCGGCAGCAGCAGGCACGCCCTCAGCAGGCGTCGACGTACCAGTAGCACTCGGCGATGGAGTTTCAGTCGCCGAAGTAGTCGTGGCGACCGGCGAGGTAGCAGTCGCGTTAGCGTTACCGGAGGCGGCGGCGGCAGCAGCAGCCTCGGCCTCCTTCTGGGCCGCGGTAGCGGCCGCGGCAGATGCGTAAGAAACAGTGGAGTTCTTGGAAGTGGTCATGATGCAATGTAGTTCAAGAACAAATGCAAGTTCTTTTATGTTAGTTTGCTGTTGGTGTGTATTGTTTGTAAAAGATGGACTGAAACAGGCCGTGAAAAAAAAAAAATTGGACCGGCGGAAAAATCTCTAAACGATGAAAATTTCGAATCAAAATGAGCAAAAACACAAGAGAATCACCAAATACAGTAATAAACCATCCTATAGAACCAAATACCGAGAATGGTCACTCTAGGCTTGTGACACGACGTGACGCGACCGCCACATGTCATGTGAATTATACCGACACACGAACCACCAAACGGCCATGAACGCCAAAAAAAAAAGGTGAAACACCTCGAATCACCACTTAACCAACCAACAACAATCGACTGTAAAAAAACACAAAACACTCACCGTTTGGCAATAAACCCTCCACAGAATAGAAACCTGTCAAGCCTGAGGCAGAGTCGCCAGTTACACAACTAGGTGCGGATTACGGTCGTGAAAACGTGAAAAAAAAGTGCAATGTGAAGCCTGCAAGATCCAGACACGCAAGCACGCAGTGACACCAAACGCAAAATCAGCGGTCTGACACCCGACGCTCGCTCTGGAAGCAGGAGTTTTGTGTGCGGTCAGAGCCCAACTGGCAGAAAATTCACGGCGCCTTTTTTCTAAAGGGAATTCCGGGTAAACGGGCAACGGGGGGGTTGTTTTTTAGGAGGGATGTAAAAAGTGCGGCTGTCCGGCTGCGGGTCACGTGATGTGAGCTGTCCGCCGGTTATGGAATGGTAAAACGGTAAAGCGCGCAGGAAAGCTGGCACTAGACTGATTTGAGATTTGAGGCCCGTCTAACATCTTGCAAGCCCCAATATATAGGTAAAACACCATTCAAAACTACGCCGGTAATAGCAAACGCTCCGACACAGCCGTGCCCGACACTCAGGCCGGCCTATCATGCCGCAGCGTAAATAGTTTATTGCTACTGTCGCGCTCTGTACAACTACGTATTGTTACAAACTGCCATAAAGCCAAGAAAAATAAAATATGCCTCGGTTGTCAATACTACAAGAATCTTTTATTAGTCCGCAGGCTAGTGGCCCACCCGCCGCTAGCTGCCAGGCCCGCTCCATACATTTCCCTAAACGGCAGGCGAGTGAAGGGCTACCTGGGTTGAGTAAATTTCAGACCGCCGCTTGACATTCAGGTCAGACGGTACACATGCGACTGTAACAAAAAAAAGAAAGGGCGGACGAGGGTTTCAAGGACCGAGGCGTAAATGACCGACCGTAGTGGCAGTAGACTGCCAGTGGTTAGGCGTAATGTATAGAATATAGGTCCATCAGCTCTTAGTCGTAAGAGACCAATTGCGTTAGCCAAACCTTCTGAGTTAACGTATTAGGGACACAGTCGGCGAATGCCGTGTTAGTTTAAAAGTTCGGGCCGGAGCTTTGCGCTCAAACGGAAGTACTCGGCAAACTGTAAATGTGTACGTATTATGGGAGTTAGTCTGCCATCAAACAATGTTGCATTTCTCGACCACTAATTTCGGCACTATTTAGCCTGCAAAGCGAGATTTTTTTCTCTTCAATGGTCGACACCCACTAGCGTAAGTGAAAAAAACTCCTTGTTCGGGCTATTGCCTCGATACAATGATGATAACCTTTACTCAGCTCACTCAGAGAATTTGCCATGCTGAGACTTTTCCTATCCAACACTCAAAACCTGATTGTTTTCGTTTTCGGTAGCGATATTGCCAACGCCCACAGCACATAGCTAACGACAGTTTGAATTCTCATTCTATTATAACTCTAGTTATAGCAAATGTATTTTTGAAAGTTCAGCTTTTACATTGTAGCCAAACCCTATGGTTTTTCATTTTCTCCTGGGGGTTCCACCACCAGACTCCCGTAGCACCTGCTTCGCACTTGGACTCTCTACGGAGGCCCTAATTCAACCGCAAAGCGGTTGCTACGGGGGTCTGGGGGCAGCGCCCCCAGGAAAAAAAAGGAACACGCCACGTTTAGACCGACCTGTCGACAAATTGCAGGACATGACGATAGAGCATGCCATCGTCTACAGGAGCGGGACCGGCCTGAACAAAGACAGGACGGCGTGTGCGCTTGCACACCTGGTCCGCGAGCTGGTGTGCGACGTCGCGGGCGGGACCGTACATTTTGCTCGATACGACGTCGGTCTGGCCGCGCGGGACCGCGTAGGCCATGCTTGAGAGCGCCTGCTGGGCGCCGTCTGCGCTGACAACCGTTAGCAGGAGAGTGCCATTTCCAGACTCTGCCTGGCCCGCCTGCAGGTGGCACACGACTCCTGCTGCTTCGATTTCCTCAGTGGCGACAACTACTGCCGAACCGTCAGCCATTGTTTAGGAAGCCACCTTTGACGTGATGCCAGGGCGAACTCTTGACGGCCGAGCCACGGGTATGCACGCATATGCATATGCACATTCACAGAAAGGAGAGCCTTTTTTTTTTTACCTGGGGGCGCTGCCCCCAGACCCCCGTAGCAACCGCTTCGCGGTTGAATTAGGGCCCCCGGTGGAGTCCAACTGCGAAGCAGTTGCTACGGGGGTCTGGGGGCAGCGCCCCCAGGAAAAAAAAACACGGCCCACCAGCGGACCTCAACCCGAATCACATGCATGCATATGCACACATAGGGACCGACGATCCAATTCGTCGACTCGGCTGGGGATCCAGCGGGGACCAGCCTTTAGTCATTGTTCTCCTAGTGCAAAACACAACCACAATGCTCAGCGTGTCCGGTCGCGCAGTGGCCTCGGCCCACCGCTCGGCAGCCGTCGGCGTCGCGGCAGTCGCGGCCCGAGCGTACTCGCAATCGCAGTCGCCGTTTGGCAACTCGTCTGTCCCGTTTGTGCCCCTCGTCGCCGAGGGTGGGTTCCCTGCTGCTGTGGGCAACACGCCGCTCATCAAGCTGAACTCGCTGTCGCGCGAGACCGGCGCAAACATTTACGGCAAGGCCGAGTTCATGAACCCCGGCGGATCCGTCAAGGACCGCGCCGCCCTGTACGTTGTCCAGGACGCCGAGCGCAAGGGCCTCCTCCGCCCCGGCGGCACCGTCGTCGAGGGCACCGCTGGCAACACCGGCATTGGCCTCGCCCATGTGTGCCGTGCCCGTGGGTACAAGTGCGTCATTTACATGCCGGACACGCAGTCGCAGGGCAAGATCAACCACCTGCGCCTGCTGGGTGCCGAAGTGTACCCGGTACCGGCGGTGCCGTTTGACGATCCCCAGAACTACAACCACCAGGCGCGCCGCCACGCCGAGTCGCTTGACAACGCCGTGTGGACCAACCAGTTTGACAACACCGCCAACCGCCAGGCGCACATTGAGACGACAGGCCCCGAGATCTGGGCCCAGACCGACGGCCGCGTCGACGCGTTTACGTGCGCGACCGGCACCGGCGGCTCGCTCGCGGGCACGAGCCGATACCTCAAGGACATCTCCAACGGGCGCGTCAAGTGCGTGCTGGCGGACCCACCGGGCTCCGTCCTGTACTCTTACATCAAGACCGGCAAGCTCGAACGCACCGGCAATGGCTCCATCACCGAGGGCATTGGCCAGGGCCGCGTCACCGAGAACCTCAAGCCGGACGTTGATCTGTTTGACGACGCCGTGCACATCAGCGACGAAAAGACCATCAACATGGTGTACCGCATGCTTGACGAGGAGGGCCTGTTCCTTGGCGCGTCGTCGTGCCTCAACGTTGTCGCCGCCTACGAAGTCGCCAAGCAGCTGGGTTCGGGCGCCAATGTCGTCACTCTGCTCTGCGACAACGCCGACCGCTACGCAGACCGTCTCTTTTCCCGCAAGTGGCTCCAGGCCAAGAACCTCGACATCCTCCCCGAGCATCTCCAGAAGTACATCGTCCTCGAGTAGACGCTGAGCAAATATACTGTACAGTACGAGAAGATCAACCGCGAAGCGGTTGCTACGGGGGTCTGGGGGTGGAACCCCCAGGACAAAAAAAAAGTGTAGACTAACTCCAGGACCACTGGGCAGTCGCTCCTGGTTATGCATCTTCATGTCCTGTCTTTTTATTTTTTTCCTGGGGGTTCCACCCCCAGACCCCCGTAGCAACTGCTTCGCAGTTGATCTACGCCGGCGTCTTTGTTTTCTGGGAGTCAGCAGAACTTGCCATACTGGCTCAGTTCCAACTGCGAAGCAGTTGCTACGGGGGTCTGGGGGCAGCGCCCCCAGGAAACAAAATAATACATCTCAGCCAGATATAATGTTGCATGTCAGGACAGGTTTCCCCGCCTGCCCCCGCCCAAGGTTTGCCCCAAGATGGATATCTCGTAGCCACAATGCAACGCCGTCCCATCGGGCCCATTGAATCCTGCTCAGACACAGTTGCATCCCTGCGGTCGTCTCTGCTGTTTGTCTGCGGAGCGTCGAGGTTTCGTTTGTTGTCTAGGTGCAGTTGGGTGCTGGACGCGGCCATTCCCCGAATCCGACCCCCGCTGGATCGTTTGCGGGTCTAGGTTTGGATTGCTGGTAGCTAGTAGCTGGCCGACACGTCGTTTATGAAACACTGAAAACCATCGGGACATCGGAAATTATTGAAATAAGCAGAGAAAACGGGATTGTCACAAAAGGTGAGTGCACTCGATGGCCCACGTCGCCAAGCGAGGTCCATGCGTCTCGGCCTGGTCCATGCGATGGCACGGCACAGATCGCGTTATGATAGCCGATGGATCTCTTTTTTCTCCTGGGGGCGCTGCCCCCAGACCCCCGTAGCAACTGCTTCGCAGTTGGGATTCTGCCGGTGATGGTGTTTGACCGGGAAACGGCCGTTATGGGCTCTGTCGGGCCGAAATGCTTGCTACAAGAGCGCAATCATAGCGCCTCCAGAAACCCAACATCGCACAGAGCCCTGCCATCAACTGCGAAGCAGTTGCTACGGGGGTCTGGGGGCAGCGCCCCCAGGGAAAAAAAAAAGCACACGGACTAACATCAGATGGAGATTGAGATGGCATCGCCGACATGCGATGTGACCATGAGGGACATCGAGCCCAAGAGCCCAGTGGGGCCGGCGGCAGTCGCGCCTAAGGAGAGCGCACTGGGAGAGCTGGACGAATGGATCGAGAAGCTGAGCAATTGCGGTGTGCTCACTGAGGAACAGGTCGCCCGCCTGTGCGACATGGCGCGCGAAGTGCTGGCGGCCGAATCGAACGTCCAGGATGTCAAGTGCCCCGTGACGGTGTGCGGTGACATCCACGGCCAGTTCCACGACCTGCAGGAGCTGTTCCGGATAGGCGGGCCGTCGCCCGACACAAACTACCTGTTTATGGGCGACTATGTCGACCGCGGGTACTACTCGGTCGAGACGGTGTCGCTGCTGGTGGCGCTCAAGGTGCGGTACCCCGGCCGCCTTACGATCCTCCGCGGCAACCACGAGTCGCGCCAGATCACCCAGGTGTATGGCTTCTACGACGAGTGTCTCCGCAAATATGGCAATGCCAACGTGTGGCGCATCTTCACTGACTTGTTTGATTACCTGCCGCTTACGGCGCTCATCGAGGGCCAGATCTTCTGCCTCCACGGCGGCCTCTCGCCCAACATAGACACGCTCGACCAGATCCGCGGCCTCGACCGCGTCCAGGAAGTGCCCCACGAGGGCGCCATGTGCGACCTGCTGTGGTCTGATCCGGACGACCGGTGCGGATGGGGCATCTCGCCCCGCGGCGCTGGCTACACGTTTGGCCAGGACATCTCGGAGCAGTTCAACCACCGCAACAACCTACAGCTCGTGGCCCGTGCCCACCAGCTCGTCATGGAAGGCTACTCGTGGGCCCAGGAGAACCAGGTCGTGACCATCTTCTCGGCCCCCAACTACTGCTACCGCTGCGGCAATCAGGCCGCTATCATGGAGGTTGACGAGCAGCTCTCAAACACGTTCATCCAGTTCGACCCCAGCCCCCGCTCCGGCGAGCCCACCTACTCTCGTCGCACTCCCGACTACTTCCTGTAGTCTGGACTCCCCCCGAAAACACATATTTATCCATTGCTAACATGTCTTCCGTTTCTGTTGCTTTTTTTTTTTTTTTCCTGGGGGCGCTGCCCCCAGACCCCCGTGGCAACTGCTTCGCAGTTGGAAGAGACGCCCCAAGAAATAAAATGCACTGAGCCCAACTGCGAAGCAGTTGTTACGGGGGGTCTGGGGGCAGAGCCCCCAGGAAAATAACAATGTATGACATGAGCCGAGCATGTATTATTGGTATGCAAAATATGCACGGAGTATGTGACCACAAGAATCCAAAAGTCGCGAGACGAAATCCAGAGTTCGAGGGCCGAGAGTAGTAGAGGACAAACAGCATGTCATCGGGCGTCAAGTACTCCCACACGCTGTGGTCGCCGAGCGACACGGTCAAGGATGTGGCGGAGGTGCTGGGAATCCAGAACTTGCCAGATGAGGTCGCAAAGACACTCGCAATGGACATTGAGTACCGCATCCACGAGATCGTCGAGCAGGCAGTCAAGTTCATGCGCCACGGCAAGCGCCAGACGCTGACAACCAAGGATATATCTAACGCGCTCAAGGTTCTACACGTCGAGCCGCTCTACGGATACGAGAGCGCGCGTCCGCTGCAGTTTCGCGAGGCGATGGTCGGGCCCGGCCAGACACTATATTATCTCGAGGACGAGGACGAAGTCGACTTTGAAAAGTATATCAACCAGCCGTTGCCCAAGGTTCCGCGCGCCACGTCGTTTACAGCCCACTGGCTTGCTATCGAGGGCGTGCAGCCGGCGATTCCCCAGAACCCGACGCCAGGCGAGATCAAGGCGGTGCCTACGCAGATTAGCGGCGCCCAGCAGAGCCACTCGATTGCCGCGGCCGCCGCCAACGACGTCGAGGTCAAGCCCCTTGTGAAGCATGTCATCTCCAAGGAGCTGCAGCTGTACTTTGACCAGATTGTCGCGGCGCTCGTGAGCGACTCGAGCCCCGAGGCAGAGCGCCTGAAAAACTCGGCTCTCGGCAGCCTCCGCAACGACCCGGGCCTGCACCAGCTCGTGCCGTACTTTGTGCAGTTTGTCCAGGAGAAGGTTGCTCAGAACCTGCGGTCGAGCGCCGCTATCCTCAAGAGCATGCTCGACGTTGTCGACGCGCTGCTCCACAATGAGCACATTTTCGTGCAACCGTACATCCACCAGATCATGCCATCGGTGCTGACGGTGCTGTTGGCCAAGCATGTTGGGCCCGCCGATTTTCCGGACGACAGCTACGAGCTGCGGCAGATGGCGGCGTCGCTGCTCAAGTATCTCGTGGACAAGTACGGCGACGAGTACCAGATTCTGCGTCCGCGGGCCGCGCGCACGGTGCTAAAGGCGTTTATGACGCCCAACCGACCCCTAGGCTCTCTCTACGGCGCTGTCGCTGGTTTGCAGGCGCTTGGTCCCGAGGTCGTGCGGGTGTTTCTGCTCGGCAATCTCAAGCCGTGGGCTGCTGGCGTCTTTAAGCGCGTCTCAGAGCCCATTGACGATAAAATGCTGACCTCTGGCGTAGTTTCTGCTCTGCGACTCCTCAAAACCCAGGCGCCCGAGAACCCAGACGTCTCCACTGTCGACGACGCTGCTTTTGAAGCCCGTGTTGGCCCCGAGGTCGCCTCGCGCGTCCTCCAAGAGTCCGACGGCCGCGAGATCGCCTACGCCGTCCTCTTTGGCGAGCTCCCACAGGGCTTCTGAACCCGGCTCCCGCCGGCGTGTATTATTTATCTAATGTATGACTTGATGTGTCCTTCTGAGCTGCTCTCTTTTTTTTTTTTTTATTTACCTGAGGGCGCTGCCCCCAGACTCCCGTAGCAACCGCTTCGCGGTTGATTCGCGGGCTTTCCTCATTCCAACTGCGAAGCAGTTGCTACGGGGGTCTGGGGGCAGCGCCCCCAGGAAGAAAAAACAAAGAGCAGCTTCGATCCAAGGTTCCGTGCCTGGCGAACCACTGGCTACGGGACCTGGGGATAGCGCCGCCAGGAGAGAAAAGGCAGAAATTACAAAGTCATTAGTCGTGTATTCGTTAGTTCGTGGGATCTTCTGTCATGGGCGCGAGAGGGACGCGGGACGCGCCGAGATCGAGCTTGCGCCGGGCGATGGGCGACATGGTGAGCGGAGAAAATGCAGCAGGTGCACGACGCTTGCTGCCAGTGCTTGGCGTGCGGATGGCTAGAGGCGACGACGAAGCAATGGCTTCGGGCTCGTCAGGGTGAGCAGGCGTTTGTACTGCGACGGGCGATGCAACAGTCTTTTCTCGCCGAGCAGACGGCGTGCTGATGACGTTTGTTTCTGCCTCTGCGTGTTGCGGGAGCACAACGGAACGGCGAGCCACGGGCGTCGCCGCAACATGTACAATCGGCTGCGACTTGGAACGGGCCGGCGGAAACGGCTTGCGCATGCCGGACAGCTCGCGGGTCGCCAGCATCCTGTTGGGCTTGGAAATAGCCTTGATCGCAGTCTCGAGCTCTTCTTGCAAGTGCTCCTTACGAATCGGCGCCGCCGCAAACGATACCTCGACCTGGCGACGTTGCTGCTGCGTCGACTTGGCGGCCTGAATGCCGCCGCGCGAGTGCGTTTTAGTCGCGAGACGTGGAGCGGGCTTGTGGAGATCCTCGCTGGCTGGCCCTTGCGATAGGGCCAGGGTCTGCGACTGCGACTGCGACTGCGACTGCGACTGCGACAACGACTGGGATAGAGCTACCGGACCCACAGGGTCGTCCCTCTGCGAAACCGGAGGAGCGCTGTGGTGCCTGGCGGCTCGGCCAGAAAGACCACGTGCCTTGCGGGCAAGCTCCTTGGTCTTGTCCGGCAGCCGAGAACCGTAAAACGGAAGCACAACGTCCTTGCAGAACTGCAATACTTTGTCCTTGGGCGCCACAAGCTTACCAGTGCTGTCGGTCGATCCGTTCTGCTGGCGATCGCTCGCAGCCACTATCTCCTCGGAGACTGTCTGCCAAATGCACAGCCTGTCAAACAGCATCTCGAGCAGATCCTCAGCCGACGGACCCTTGCGTTCAGTCGTCTCTGGTGCGCTGTCGACTGGTTCTTTTGCCGGTGCCGCTTTCTTTTTCTTGCGGACAAGGCCCGGCTTGGCCTTTGGTTTGGGTTTTGGTTTTGCCTGCGACGGCTCTGCTGCTGTTTTTCCCTTGCTCTTGGTGTCATCACCGTACTTGCGTTGCATTGCCAGTGTCTCAAGCAGTAGCACAACCATAAGCTGCGTCTCGCGTGCCTTGAGATCGCGGAGTTGGCCAGCAACGTCCGCGCGCTCGAGCTCCGTCAAGGTGGCGTGCCATCGTTCTCGGTATTCCTTGTGTTCTGCGTCCAACTGTTCGGGCCACAGCCCTTCGTACCGTGCATCCAGAGTCGCCCAGTCGGCTACACGACTCCAAAACACAGACGTCGCTGCCTCAACATACGCCTGTTTGTTCCCAGTGTTGCTTTCCTTGCAAAGTGAACGCACCCTGGACACTACAGACTTGGCAAAGTACGCCAGCAGCTCCTTAGGGTCGTACAGAGCTTGCATATACCGGGTGCGCAGGAACTGCAGCGGGTTGCGCTCCTCGACGAGCACGGGCGCGATCTTCTTTGCAGGCCCAGGCGTTTTAGCACCCGGCGGTGACAACGCCAACCGGTTGCCAGCACGCTCTGTGGTGTTCCATGCTGGTTCAAGCGTACATCTCCGAAAAAACGTCTCCAAGATGCCTTCGCCCGGAAATAATGCCTCTCCCTGCTCGCACGTCTCCATGCCACCTTTATCTTCTATCGACTTGATATCCCTGATACGGGCTGACTTGCTTAGCTTCCCCAGAGCCCATAGACTTCCTCCAATAGGCTGTACAATTCCTAGCTGTGCCGTTGCTCTGTCCTCCTCGTTGATCTTGACGAAAAGAACAGCCTCGCTCGGACAGATCCGAGTCGCGCTGCAAAACGTCTGCCACTGCCGCTTGCCATCCCATGCTGAATCCTGCGACAGCAGACTAAATGGGACCGCACGCCGTGACACCTGTCGTATCGGTGTGAGAACGGCATCTCGCGGCTCGCCCTGTGGTTACTAACTAGCGTGACTTTCCAGACGCGCTTGCGCGCGTCTCATAAAAGCTAACGTACCTTTACAGTAATAATCTCCATCGCAAAGCACTGGGGACCTAGCCTTTTTAATTCTGTAGAGCACCCATCGGTAAGTGGCACGCTGCCGTTGTCAACTACTCAGTTCCAAACTTCGATCTAAATTAGTATCGGCGCGAGACGCGTGATCAACGCGTACCATAATTTAATGTACGATAACTAAACGTCATGATATTTCTTGATTACATAAGCGACATCATCGTGTGACATCGATGCTTCAATCTCAACCGCGAAGCGGTTGCTACGGGGGTCTGGGGGCAGCGCCCCCAGGAAAAGACTGTGAGGGTGATTTTTGTTTTGTTTCCTGGGGGTTCCACCCCCAGACCCCCGTAGCAACTGCTTCGCAGTTGAGTGGAGACAACTAGAGATTTGTCGTAACTAGGTTCTCGTACTTGCTTAATTGTATATCATATTGGCGTGTTCTGCCTTTTAAACGCTGTACGCATGTTCCTCCTGAGGCGTTCACAAATCACTAATGACTTCAGGAGTCATGGGACAGGCCCCGGAGGAATATAATCACCACTAATAGGGTCTATCGAGTACACGCTACGTCGCTGATTCAAAGTCGTTTTCTATTATGCTCATGTCTCGTACAAAACTAGTCCTTCCAGTTGGTCCAAATGGTCTTGGAGCCGTAGAGGTCGCCCTTCTTGAGTGTGACCCACGGACGCCACTCGGGGCGAACGGCAGCAGCGGTGGGACGGGCCGGCTCGCACGCGACACCGCATCGCTTGCGGAACTCGCGCTTCTCGCCCTCGAGCACGGGGATGTCAAAGTGGTCGGCGGTGTAGATCTGGAAGACGGGCTCGGTCGTGAGCACCTCGACGTGCACCTTGGAGTCCGGGTGGTACAGGTGGACGGCCTTGCGAGGCTCCTGGGTCTTGCGGGTGTCAAGACCCTTGAACTCGGCCGGGTCCTGGAGCACAAAGCAGTGGTCAATGAACGGGCCATCCTTGTGCAGCGTAAATGCCGACATGTCCTCAGGAACCGCGGGATGCTTGACAAAGTTGCCGGTCGGTGGCTCGATGCCCTTGCCGTTCTGGTGCTCAATGATGCGATTGGCGAAGATCTGGATCTGCGTTCCCTCGACCGAGTCGTTCGACAGAGCCGCATTGTGGTAGTTGTGGTTGGTCAGCGACACGACCGTCTCGTCGACAGGAGAGTCCTCGGCGAGCTCGGCCTCGTACTCGATCTCGAGAATGTTCTTGCCGCCCTCGGAGTACGGGGTGTAGATGACTCGGGCATTGACCTTTCCAGGGAATCCGTTGTCGAGGTGCTCCGAGGTGTGCGAAAACACGTACGACGTCTTGCCGTCATCACGCTTCTTCTCAACGGGACCAGCCCAGTCGAACTTATCCCACCCCTGGGGGCCACCGTGGAGAGTCACCTTGTCACCCTTGCCGGGGTTGGTCTCAATGTCCCAGGTCTTGCCGGCTGCCTCGAGCTTACCGCCGTAGATACGGTTGGCGTAGCGGCCAATGTTGGCACCGAGAAAGTTGGAGTAGGGACCGGCGTAGTTGGCCGGGTTGTCGAACTTGAGGGCGATCTCCTCGCCAGCCGGAGTCTTGAACGAGGTGACACCCGCCGAGCGGTTCTGAAACGAGACAAACTCAGGAACTGCCATTGTGTCAGTAATTGCTGGTTGTAAAGTGCTTGTGCAGTGCAATGCCTTGTTTTAAATACTGCAACTTGTCCACGGAACCCGGGGCTATTTCAGCCGGAATAATTCCTGCAACTGCCCCCACGTGCGGCTGCGCGTGGGGTCACCACCCCACCAGCTATGGCGGGGGTGTTCTCCTAAAGTCTTTAGACGCATGGCCGTTGCTGTAAAACGGCAAATGCTATTTGTCCGCTGCTCTGAGTTTAGTTCTATTACCTGTTTCCTGGGAGTTCCACCCCCAGACCCCCGTGGCAACTGCTTCGCAGTTGAAATAGCGGTCGGGTCGAGATCAACCGCGAAGCGGTTGCTACGGGGGTCTGGGGGTGGAACCCCCAGGAAAAACAAAAAAAAAAAAAAAAGCTGAGGATGCTAGACCCGCGGAGGATGTGGGGAGATGTGTGGGGGAGTAGAAGGCGTGATCGCCTCGAGACAGGGTTCAGGTGGGGCAGATCCGGGTTGATTCCCGTGGTTGGAGAGACACAAACGCAGACGAGAGGATTATCAGTCGGGTTTAGTACGGCTGGAAGTTATCGGCTTATGTTAACTCAGCTCTATAGAACCGCTCGGTGTCGTTTTATTTCGGGCCGGCTAAATAGGGATAAAATTTTATGCACATTATGTACCTCGCTAATTATTACTCGTCAAAAGACCGTTACCAGCCAAACATTTCCGAATGCAGATAAAACTCGCGATATGGCTCGCCAGTGCTGTTTTTCTTGCCAGTGAGCACGAGGCTCTGGAGGTTGGCTACCGAATTGCCAACATCAATGTTGAATGAGGGGGACCCGCAGCACACAAACAGCGTGCGGGGTGCATAGTTGGGGCCCCACTCCCGCAGAATCCGGGGAACCTGGGGCTTGAACCCGTAGTGAACATTACAGTGAGTGGCGCACTGCAGGTTTTCGGCTGACTTATCGCTGTTCACGACAAAGATTTGAACGTCAACAGTACCGGCTGGTGCCGACTGACCGGCCTCTGCCAGCTCGGCGTCGAATGCCTGCACATCTGCCACACGGCGGACGACCCAAAGCACGCGAACTTTGCGAACAGCAGTTGTGACTTGGCCGATACGAGAGCCCACATCAAACAGAAACGGCAGAGCTCCCGTTGATCCATTCCCAGACGCACAAAGTACTACCTCGTCGAACGCGTCCAGTCGTCGGTGGAGACCACCATATGGGCCGTCCATCATGACAGACAGCGGCGCGTTCTCGGCCGTTTGAGCAATGGCCTTGTTGTACAAGCGCTGCGTAAATCCCTTGTGGCGTCGTACAATGAACCGCATTAGAGCAGCTGTAGAGCTGCCTGTGGTTCTGTCATTTAGCGCAGTCTCGCCGTCTGAGTCGACCTTTGAGGCCAACGTAGCATGTCCAGCACTTTGGGTTCCGGCACTCACGGTAGCGATCGAGAACGGGTGATTACTAAACGGCTCGATGCTCGGGAACCGCAGGTATATATGCTGGCCCGGCGACCACCACCTGAGGATCCGAGAGAATATAGTAATCTCGACGTAGTCGGTTCCAGGAATTGCGTGCACCAGTGCCTGATCTGTAGTGTACCAAAGCCCGCCAAACAGGTTGAGGTAGTTGGTCTTCATCAGGTAGCGGTAGGCGTACCCAGACAAGAGCACCCCCAATGCAGCGTACAAGTAGTACCACGAATAGAGCATATTTCCGCAGTGCACAAACGCCACTCCTAGCGATGCGATGCCGATAGGCCAGTGAAGAATTAGCCATGCTTCGTAGAATGCAGATCGAAAAGACTGTAACGACAAGACGCACAAAAGAAACCAGCACACGAGCCAAGCAGTCCCGTTGATATAGATTGGATCTGTTGGATCCAGATAGTCCTTGTGCAAAGTTCCTTCTTTGCCCTGCTGGATAAAGAATGGAAGCGTGTGAACAAGTGAAAAAAAGAGTGCAATCCAGCCCATTGAGCGGTGTAGAAAGTTGAGACGCTCGTAAGAAATGCCTGTGACTCCGCTTAGCACATTCACTTTGCCAACACTGGCGTAAATGAACGGCACCAGTGATGTCGCCATAAGGCCAGCACGCACAGCAAGAGGCGGCGAGCCCATGTATCTGCACGCACGGTACCAAAATCTTGGCAAGAAGCACCACAGACACATGTAGAGAAACAGCGCCACGACAGTGAGATTCATGGCCATAGATGGGCTGGCTCCTAGTTTTTGAGCCCATAGTGGCGCCCGTCGGTACCCCACGAAGCGGCACAATGCAAACAAGTGACGAAGCGGATGGAAGTCATTCTGCCGTGCGACTGGTCGACTACTGCTATCAGTGATTTCGGCACTTGTCGAAAACCCGGCAGCGTCGATAGGCGCTTGTCCTCTTTTTCCCCGACCAGCCCGCCGGTCAACCACGAAATAGTATAAACGTGCCAGAATGCTCAAGAAAATGACAACCACTACAAAATAGACGGTATAGTTTGCGTACATTGGCATATCACTCCAGTTGACCAGCTCCTGAGACAGATCCCCCGCATCGTCGTTTTCAATACGGCAGTCATACTGGATGCCTTGCATCCAGCCAAAGACGGGATTAGTCGCCGCCATTGTTTTGATGGTTATTTGAAAACCAGCCGGCGGAGATAACAAGATACGAGGACTTCTGCCAATTTGTATATGCTCGGACGAGCAATTTAGCCATGCGCAAAGAGTGCGGCACTAATCTGTCAGGTATGTTGTAATAAGCTCAACACGTGCATGCATTCAATGGGCGGGTGTTTATAGATTGAAAGATCGATTTGGTAGCTGTCCGAAGGCGAACAGGGCATCAAAGCCAAGACTTGCACGGCAGCGGTATGTGCGAATTGATGGCAGCTACGTATTATCACAGTCCGTACAAGTCTAATAAACCATAATCCGGTAGTCAAATAATGTACCTAAGGACAATTACTCGAAATCTATCCCCTGAGCAAATAGACAATAAATGCTCGATAGGGATGTCCGGGTCAGGGCATAATATGTGGGCGACCCCACAGGATCGGGGATGGTATCCCAGTGCCACAGTAGCGGCGCCAAAACGGCCTTCAACGAAATCTACAGAAATGTATACCCGAGGACTATGTTCTATGGAGCACCGTAGTCTTCCTAGTCTTCAAAATGCGGCGTCCGGATCTCATCGGCGATGCAGATAGCCGGTGACGTTATTAGCCGCATGCACGAGCAGATTTGAGGAGGCATTCATTGGGCAGCCATAGCCGCCTAGTTCATCCTGGAAGCCCATACGTAAATCCTGGAAATGTTGTAGCTGTTTGAGCAACTGTGCAATTTGAACTGCTTCGCAATTACCAAAGATCTGGGCCAGAGCCCATAGGCAGAGACGAGAATATGACAAATACACTTGATGAAACGAGTAGATGCTCAAAAATGCTGGAATTTCAAAGTATACACAATGCCGCTCTTGAACTTGCGGGCGGCGTGAAATTATCTATGTACATGCAACAGGTGGCCCACGTGGTTCATCGTCGCTAGGCTGCCCGGTCGACTTCTGGCTTGGTCTCCGTAGAAGGCTTTTCCTTGAGAATGTCGCCGTACTCCGACTCCTCGCCCCTGGCGGCCTGCATCAGCTCATAAAGCTGGATGATCTGCTCGTCCGTCATGCTGTTGATTTTGTCCATGTCGAGCTTTTGCTGGCGCCAGCTGTCGCCGGATATTTGCTCGAGGTACTTTTGCCACGACGACAGAAACTGGACGATCTGTGCCGGATTATCGATATTCTTGTGAAGCCTAAATTCCTGCTTAACGTACATATCACCAACGAGACGCTGGTCGGCCGGCAGGTGACGGCGATGGCTTCTCAGCAACTCCCTGTACAGGCGGAGGGGCGGCATCATCTGGCCCGCAACATCGCGTTGCGGGTTTTTCTTGACAACTCTCCGTGTTGCCTGAGCTATCCGCGACGCTCTCATGGTGTTCTAGTCTTTTGAGTTGTTCTAAATCACGAGCACACAACTAGCGACTCTACTTGCCGGTTCTTTCCACCTGGGGTTCGCTGACTAGATATGCATCATACGTACTAATACTTTTAATGCTTCAGTGCCATACCATTGTAGGAGTTCAGTCCGGCTCCTCGCCCAGCCTGCCTCCTCTGCATGCATTGCACTGCCTGCATGACCAACTGGCATGCGCATTGCTATTCATGTCCCGGAGCCCTCGTCCGTTCCGTTCCTATTTGAACCTCACCGGATTATCTATACTCCGTTTTGAGGCTTACCGGAACATCTCTATACCGTTTTGAGGCTCCTCGGAGCAACTCCACTCCGCTTTGAGGTTTCTGCTGGCAGGATCCCTGCATACGGAGTTCCACTCGTCACAGGCTCGTAGAGGGCTACCCCTCTCCTCGCCTCTTCCGCTCGTCTATATAAGGAGACCTCTTTTCTCTTCTTCAGGAAATCAACGATCCACCACTTCATATTTACTGAATACAAGGGTTTTAGTGTTGATCGGTACGTTTCTTACTGCAGTTGGCCTGGCTAGGGCACCGGGTAACCTCCTGGCCACCATCAGGCTCCATCCGGACGCCTACAACCATTGACGTCCATTTTTCTTTCCCCTGGGGGTTCCACCCCCAGGGAAAAACAAAAAAAAAAAAAGAGCACTCAGCAACGGTCAACAACCAAAGGCACATCATTCAATGTATTTCTAGATCGTAAAGGAAATTAAAGAGTCGTAACGCATCGTGCATGAGCTAGGCTTTGAGGCGGGCCGCTTACTTGCGCCGTGAGCCCGAGGCCTTGCGCACGCCGCCGTTGGACATGATGCGAGTGGAACGGCGGAGCGGCGCAATGTCCTCGATCGGCACAGGCGGAGAGGACGAGATGGTCGTCGTGGTCGTCGTAGTGGTTGTGTACTGATACGAGGCGGTGCGTCGCGACCGCTGAGGCGACGCGCTGTTGGACATGCTGCGGATTTTGGCACCCATGAGCATCTGCTGCTGCGGGGACAGGCTCTCAGTGACACTGCGCTTTGCATCGCTTGGCTTGCGAACGACGAGCGGCTGCTCATCCCCAGAGAGCGCTCCGTCGTCCTCGTCATCCGAGTTGGATACGAACCGGGTGGGCTCGCTGTTTTCCTGCGTCCGGCGGTATGCAGAGGTGTTGCTGCCGGCGCGACGAGGCCCGGCGACGCTGTTGCCGATGGACGCGCTGGCGGTGCGGCGGGTTGCCGGCGACGGGCTGTTTTTGCGGGGCTGGCCCGGCGTGGGCACTGGCAGCGCCGTGTTTGCGCTCGACTGGCCGATCTCGCCGAGAATGCTGCGCTCGGGCGTGCGGGGCGGCGACTGGCGCGAAGCGGCGGCGGCGCCCTTGCGGCCTCCTGCGGTGCCGTTGGCAGACGACGCCGCGTCGCGAGCCTCGGGCGAGTTGAGGGCCACGAGCGGCGAGTAGCCAGCCAGACTGTCGTCTGCAATGCGCGACAGCGTCATGGTGCGTCTCCACTCGCGGAACTCGTTCTGGTGCAGGTACAGCCAGTGCTGCTGGGGGCCGACCACCATGCCGGGCCGCAAGAAGCGCATGTACGCGATGGCCTCAGAGGCGGTGAAGCCGTAGGTGTAGATGAGATGGGCGCCGATGAGGCAGCCGGTGCGGCCGAGACCGGCCTTGCAGTGGACAGCGACCTTGCCGCCCTCGGCAATGACGCCCTCGACAGCGCCGATGAACGCCTGCACAAACAGCATGGTCGGGCACGTACCGTCCTCGAACACGAGGTCGACGTGGCGAATGCCGCGGCGCTCAAACTCGCGCTTGTCGTAGAGGTGAGAGTTGAGACGGACCACGAGCTTGACGTCGTGCGACTCAAAGTAGTCGAGGACCTGCGCGAACGAGTGGCTCATGGGCTCGTCGTCGGTCTGGACCGGCGACGCAAACGCGACAAAATGCGGGGGTATCTCGTTGAAGTCGCCCTGGTCGACGCGCTCGTACAGCTCGTACTCCTCGAGGTTAAAAGTCGTGAGGTCCAGCAGCTTCTGCTCCTTGGCGCGCCACACGCCGTACACCACGTCCTGGATCGTCAGCACAAAGTCGGCGACCGCGTAGCCGGCGTCGCGGAACGGCATAAACGGCGGGTCCGCCTGCGCAATCGGCGCCAACGCCAGGTGCGGTGGCCACGACTGCAGCAGCACCATGTAGCAGCACAGCACGCACGCGGCATTGGCCCGCAGCCGCGGGTCGGTCCCAGAGTACAGCACGACAGCCTTGCCGTCCTTGTCAGCCTCCCAAAAGATGTCGTGCAGCATCACCGCGAAGCGGTACAGATGCCCAATGTGCAGAGGGCCAAAGTCATGGTGAAAGCTATTGTACGGCAGCGCGTCGTCAATAGTAAAGTACACAGCGCTATTCGACGCTGGCGGTTCCGTATCAAATGCACCCAGGTACATCCGGTCTGGCGTTAACTCTTTGTGTTTTTTTAAAGCTTTTTTTTTCCTGGGGGCGCTGCCCCCAGACCCCCGTAGCAACTGCTTCGCAGTTGAAAAGGGCGGCAAGTGAGATCAACCGCGAAGCGGTTGCTACGGGGGTCTGAGGGGGGGGGGCAGGGCCCCCAGGAAGCAAAACAAAAGACTGTTTCCCTGAGACGCGTGTCCAGACCCTCGTAGTTGACATAGACGCAAGGTGGAGATCAACCGCGAAGCGGTTGCTACGGGGGTCTGGGGGCAGCGCCCCCAGGAAACAAAACAACGGAGTGTTTCCCCGAGAGGCGTGTCCAGACGCACGTAGTTGAAACAGACGCAACGTCGAGATCAACCGCGAAGCGGTTGCTACGGGGGTCTGGGGGCAGCGCCCCCAGAAAAAAAAAATAAAGCACTCCCAACAGTAACAGTATACTGAAACAGAAAAGGTCAAGGCGGTTGTTGTGATGACAAGAAAGTAAACAGAGTAAACAGTGCGTGACATACCCTTGAGGAACTCTATCAAGGACCTTTTTTGCGAGCGTCGCATGGCCATTTTTGTCTGGTGTTAGAATCCTGAAGTAGTTCGTGAATGAGAATATACAAACACTTGCAACACTCACACTAGCAGATCAAAGATGAGATCTGCGACAGCTCAAAGTCTAAATAGTGGTGCCAGTTGCCAGCAAAAAGGCCCCAAGCGCTCAATTCCCACACCCAGTATCAACGCCTGCTGGTCGAGGCTCTGTCTCGCAACCGAGTCCAGTCTATGTTGTTTTGGTTTTGGTTATCCAGGACTCTGCAGCAGCCTTCCCCGTATAATAGTCCCAAGCACTGTTTGTTTGTTACTCGAACGCCCCCGGGGGGCTGCGTTGTCCCGGCAAACCGCGCCGCGCTATTACCCTAACAGGAAATAGTCTCCTGCGGACGCCTAACAGCCGCGTCCGTCACGACCAGGACAATAGAGCCTGTGCCAGGCCGAACCCGTCCCGGTCGTTTGTGTTGTTGTTGCCCTGAATAGCCGTCCGTCATTGGAACATTTTACGGGAGCCGGTTGGCGACGTCGAGGTTTGACAACAAACCCGTTGTATAATTATGTCCACACGATATGTCAAGACCCCCAGGCACACTGGTTCTGGTACTGTCGATTCTATCAATCGTTGAAATTTTGTTGAAATCACTCACTAAAGCACTGGCACCGCTCAGGTCTCGCACGGGGCCTTTATTTGTGCGGCGTGCACGGACTGCTTGTTCTCGGGGCTTGCGTCCTATACGGCTTTAATAAAGCAGACATAGTACGCAATCACCATCTGGCATCTGTAGCAATTCAGTTGTTGGTTTCCTATTTTAATTCCTCAAACGCCGACGGTTCCCAGATAACTGGTATCGCCGCCGACTAAAAAGGCACCACCACGGCCGACCTGGCCAGGGGCCCACCAGCCGCATGTCCTCGCGCGACCGAACATTTATGCCAGTTATGCACGTCACATGACCGGCCGCTACACCTGGTGTCCTCTCTTTTTTCCTTTTCCTGGGGGCGCTGCCCCCAGACCCCGGTGGCCACTGCTTCGCAGTTGAAAAAGGGCGGCAAGTGAGATCAACCGCGAAGCGGTTGCTACGGGGGTCTGGGGGCAGCGCCCCCAGGCAACAAAAGGAAACGACGGCCAGTGACCACCGTTCCTGGGGGTTCCACCCCCAGACCCCCGTGGCAACTGCTTCGCAGTTGAAAAGAGCGGCAGGTGAGATCAACCGCGAAGCGGTTGCTACGGGGGTCTGGGGGCAGCGCCCCCAGGCAACAAAAGGAAACGACGGCCAGTGGCCACCGTTCCTGGGGGTTCCACCCCCAGACCCCCGTGGCAACTGCTTCGCAGTTGAAAAGAGCGGTGGGTAAGATCAACCGCGGAGCGGTTGCTACGGGGGGCTGGGGGCAGCGCCCCCAGAAAACAAAAGGAAACGACGGCCAGTGGCCACCGTTCCTGGGGCGTCGACCCCCAGGAAAAATAGCACTCGAGCTGGCCAGGTTGTACCCCACATTTTTCCAATGTCAGCCGTGCCAAGGCCCATCGAGCCCCCAACGGCCGACCCTTGACCTGGCATTGCTCGGAGGCCGAGTTCGTCCGCTAGGTGAGGTGCTGGCGTGCAGTTGCGGGGCGAATCGGACCGTCGTATGTGCCCGGTACGGCTACTACACGGCTAGTAGCAGCGGTATCAGTGGTCGACTGCTGTGCGAGCGGGTCCTGTCTGGCTGTGTGGTGGTCTAGTGGTTGCCGATCCGCCAAATGGTGGACACTAGGGAGTCTGGCGGGACACTGGTGACAAGGTTTTATCTGATTTCACCAGTTTGAGAAACGGCATGCCCGCGTCACCAATAGCAGACGTAAGACCCTCGACTGCCCCCCCGCCGTCGCACGTATAACGTCCCATCGACCCACGTCACATGCCCGCGTTCGGCCCAAACGCCGTGGGCTGGGGTTCACATGGCAGAGGCACAAGCTAAGATCTCGGTACGGCTGACGGAGGGTCCCTGAATGCACAAGCTACCTTATAAGCCCAGCACCTCGGCTCGTGACGCTGCCCGCCCCTCCAACCCTCTTTATCTTTGAGATCGACCTGTGTTGAAATCGTTGAGTATTTATCCCCTGACGCCAAGATTTGTCGGCGGGAGAAAAACAAAAACAGATACTACCAACTTGTTGACTGACTTTGTTCCAACTACTGTTTCGGACCAAAACTGTCAAAGTGTCGTGCGGGGAATAGAACAACGAAGAAAAAATCATGAGTGGCCTGGAACTTGTCGCACTCGGCGCAGTTGGCGCCGCCTACATCGACGCCTCCAAGGGAGTCCTCGACGACCTCCACACAATGCGGGCGGCCGGCCGCGGCATGCTGTTTGCCCGCTACTCTGAGTACACCGGCAAGGTCAACATTATCTACACGATCGAGTACTGGGCCAACAAGACGCCCAACAAGCTGGCACTGCTGTACCCGCGGCCGGTGCCGGGCCGCAAGGCGCAAAAGGGCCGCCCTCAAAAGGACCTGTTTGAGATGCGCCGGTACACGTTCCGCCAGCTGTACGAGATTGTCGCAAAGTACGCCCGCGTGCTCAAGTTCGAGTACGGCGTCAAGTCCGGCGACACGGTCGCCCTCGACTCGGTCAACAAGGACGAGTACGTGTTTGTGTGGTACGCTCTGTGGTCGCTCGGCGCCAAGCCGGCGTTTATCAACTACAATCTCAAGGACAAGCCGCTGGTGCACTGCGTGGTAGCGGCCAAGTCGAGCCTCGTGGTGGTCGACGAGGAGGTGGCAGACAACGTCAAGGAGGTCGAGAGCCAGCTTGGCGGCGTGCCCACGGTGTACATGACGGACGCGTTCCGCAACAAGGTGTCTGCCGCCAAGCCGTACTACTCGACGGCGGCGGAGCGCAACCCCAACGACCAGCTGTTTGACACGGGCATGCTCATCTACACGTCGGGCACGACGGGCCTGCCCAAGGCGGCCGTCATGTCGTGGCAAAAGTGCATTATCGGTGGCTCGTCGTACGGTGCCGTGAACCGCATCAGCCCCAAGGACACCGTTTACAGCGCCATGCCCTTGTACCACTCCACGGCGGCGGTGCTGGGCCTGCTGTGCGCGCACTACTACGGCGCCGCGTACGCGGTGGGCCACAAGTTCTCGACCAACACGTTTTGGACGCAGGTGGTGCTGTCGGATGCGACCGTCATCCAGTACGTCGGCGAAACGTGCCGGTACCTGCTCAACTCGCCTCCGCACCCGGAGGAGCGCAACCACCACGTGCGTCTCGCCATGGGCAACGGCCTGCGGCCCGACGTGTGGGTCAAGTTCAAGGAGCGGTTCAACATCCCCGTCATTGGCGAGTTCTACGGCGCCACAGAGTTCCCGTCGGCCATCACCAACTACCAGCGCGGCGAGTACGGCGTGGGGTCGTGCGGTTCGTACGGGTGGCTCGTGAGCAACCTCGTGGGCCGCCGCCGCTACGCCATTGCCGCCGTCGACCCGGACAACACGTCTGAGCTGTGGCGCGACCCCCGCAGCGGTCTGGGCCGCCGCGTGCTCGTCAACGAGCCCGGCGAGATGCTGTTCAAGGTCGACGGCGCCAACATCAAGGCGTCGTTCCAGGGCTACACCAACGACGAGAAGGCGACCAAGTCCAAGATCGCGTTTGACGTGCTGGCCAAGGGCGACGCGTGGGTGCGGACCGGCGATCTGCTGCGCCACGACGCCGACAACAAGTTTTTCTTTGTGGACCGCCTCGGTGACACGTTCCGATGGAAGTCCGAGAACGTGTCGACCAACGAGGTCGAAGAAGTGCTTGCGTCGTACGGCGACATCCCGCAGGTCGTGGTGGTTGGCGTGCAAGTGCCCAACCACGAGGGCCGCGCCGGCTTTGCCATTGTCGAAGCCCGCCACGGCTCTGTCGACCTCGACAAACTCGCAAAGCACATGCTCGCCAAGCTGCCCCGCTACGCCGTCCCGATCTTCATCAAGTTTGTCGACTCCATCACCCGCACCGGCAACAACAAGGTCCAGAAGGCCCTTTACCGCAACCAGAAGATCCCGGGCTCCAGCAACGAGACCATCTACTGGCTCCGCGGCGACACCTACGTCCCGCTCGACCTCTCCGAGTGGAAGACCGTCGAGACCGGCAAGGCGCGGCTCTGATTTCTTTTACTTTGAATAGAACTGTTTTTTCGCACTTTTTTTTTTTTGTTCCTGGGGGCGCTGCCCCCAGACCCCCGTAGCAACTGCTTCGCAGTTGAGCTCTTGTTCCGCGTGTCCTGGTCTTGGTCACAATGGAAGGGCATTACATAGAACCGTACTACTCAAAAAACCTGCTTCGGAGGTCTCGCAGGTCCCTGGTAATTCCTTCAAAAAATACGATTCAACTGCGAAGCAGTTGCTACGGGGGTCTGGGGGCAGCGCCCCCAGGGAAAAAGAAAAGCAGCATGCAGCACGTTAGGCAATATAGACCCGCGGCCGGTCCTTGGTAACAATTACAAAGTAAGCGCGTTCCATAAAAACGTACGATTCAACTGCGAAGCAGTTGCTACGGGGGTCTGGGGGCAGCGCCCCCAGGGAAAAAGAAAAGCAGCATGCAGCACGTTAGGCAATATAGACCCGCGGCCACCCCCTGGTAACAATTACAAAGTAAGCGCGCTCCATAAAAACGCACGATTCAACTGCGAAGCAGTTGCTACGGGGGTCTGGGGGCAGCGCCCCCAGGAAAAAGGAAAAGGCAGCACGCAGTAAGTTGGGCAATATAGACAGAGCGGCGAGTTCTAGGCGAGGATCTCCTTGACGGCGGCGGCGACGGCGTCACCGACCTCGGTGGTCGAGGCGGAGCCCTTGAGGTCGGCGGTGACGGTGCCGGCGTCAACCACACGCTTGACGGCCTCCTCGACGGCGTCGGCCTCGGCCTTGAGGTTGAGCGACAGACGCAGCATCATGGCGGCCGACAGAATCATGGCAATGGGGTTGACCTTGTTGGGCGGCAGGTCGGGAGCCGAACCGTGGCACGGCTCGTACAGGCCAAACGCCTCGTTGGTGTCGGGCAGAGACGACAGCGACGCCGACGGAAGCAGACCGAGCGAGCCCGGGATCACCGACGCCTCGTCCGAGATGATGTCGCCAAACATGTTGTTGGTGACAATGACACCGTTGAGCTGCTTGGGGTTCTTGACGAGAATCATGGCGGCCGAGTCGATGAGCTGGTGCTGCAGCGTGAGCTGCGGAAACTCCTTCTCGATGGTCTCGGTCACGACGCGGCGCCACAGGCGCGAGCTCGCAAGCACGTTTGCCTTGTCGAGCGACCACACCGGCTTGGGCGGGCTGCTCTGGAGCGCAAGAAACGCCGCCATGCGCGTGATACGCTGCACTTCCTCGACGCTGTACTCCTCGGTATCGGACGCGACGCCCGAGCCCTCGTCCTCGCTGCGCTTGCCAAAGTAGATGCCGCCCACGAGCTCGCGCACGACGGTGAAGTCGCAGCCCTGCACGACGTCCGACTTGAGCGGCGACAGCTCGACAAGCTTGTCGCTCACAAAGTTGCACGGACGCAGATTGGCGTACAGGTTGAGCTCCTTGCGGATCTTGAGAAGGCCCTGCTCAGGACGCACCTTTCCGGTACCCCACTTGGGGCCACCAACAGCGCCGAGCAGAACCGCGTCGGCTGCCTTGGCGGCCTCGAGGGTCTCGTCCGGCAGCGGGTTACCAGTGGCGTCAATGGCGGCACCGCCAATGAGGTGCTGCTGGAAGTCAAACTGCACGTCCGGGCGCGCCTCGGACACCGCCTTGAGAACCTTGAGGGCCTCGGCCGCAACCTCGGTGCCGACGTGGTCACCGGGCAGCACGACGATCTTCTTAGGCTCCATCTTGATTTTCTTGCTGGGCTGCTCCATTGGTCTTGATGTTGTCGTTGTTGCACACTAGCAATTGTGTCTTGTGTGTCGACTTTTTCAGCTTTGCTCGAGTCACGATCCTCCCACTCCCCGCTTTCGGGAGCCCTCCACACCGAAACCGGCGCAGCCGCATACGGCAATTTTTCGGGCGATCGCATATGCGCACAGAATGCTTCTTCATGCATACTTTCACCCCTGTGGACGCTGGGCCCCAGGCCTCCGTAGCAACTGCTTCGCAGCTGAGATTTAGCCAGTGCGGGGGCCCAATTCATCGATCCCAACCACTACGCTTTTATGACATGCTTTTTTTTTTCCTGGGGGTTCCACCCCCAGACCCCCGTAGCATCCGCTGCACGGTTGATCTCGACCCGGACTCCATTCCAACTGCGAAGCAGTTGCTACGGGGGTCTGGGGGCAGCGCCCCCAGGAAAAAGAAAAGCGTGATTGCACGCTTCCAACTGCGAAGCAGTTGCCTACGGGGGTCTGGGGGCACTGCCCCCAGAAAAAAGCCCTAGAGGCCCCGAACGCGACGCTAGACAGTGCCGGTGGATTAACAACATAGAAAATCATGAAAACATGCATGCGGGCTCCCTTACTTTTCGCCGCCAAGAGAGGTAATGGAGAGGTCGCGCATCTGGAGCAGCACTTGCTCGACCCGCGAGTCGAGTTGACCGCTCGCGTACTCGTCGCGCGTCGAGGCGTCCAGGTACTGCTGCACTTGCGCCAGGCGCGTGTACGCCTCGGTGCAGAATCGCAGCTGGATCTTGACGAGCGCCTCAAACGACGGGTCTAGGTATGGCACACGGAGGTCGATGAGCTGCGGAAGTTCAGACGTCAGCTGCTGGTTGAGCTGTTCGTAAACCTCGCGCGCCTGCGCCTCTTCACGTTCAAGCTGCCGTTAGTATGCTGCTAGAGTATGCAAAATCGCAAAGCGATGGCTACACGAGTTTCGGTAAAAAAAAAAAAAAACTAGACACAAGGCACATACTCTAGGAAGCTTGCCGGCATCATCAGACGGCTTCTCTGTCAGACGCTTAACCTTGGCGCGGACAGCATCATAGTCAAGCATCTTATGTTGGCGCTTCTTAATAGCCTCGTTGATATCAGTAAAGTAGGCACAGAAGCGGATAATAGGCTCCAGCACGGTCTCGCGGAACGGCCCGTCGAGCGCTTTGACCGTCTCACTGTCGAGCTCCTGCACTGCCTGCAGATAGTACTTTGTCACGCCGTCGCGCGTGCCGGCATCGCCGTAGAATGCATCAATAGTCTCGGCGATGCGCGTCTGCGAGGCCGTCATGGCTCGCAGACTGTCCAGATAGCCCTTTGCCTCCTTTTGCAGAGCCAGCGCCGCCTTTTCCATGCTGCTGTTAGATTACATATTTTGCAACCACAGTGTTCCTCCACTTACGTCCGGTAGCGTCGCTGCTCAATCTCGAATTCCCGATCCACCGTTTGCTCAACATGGCCGGTCTTCATCATGACCTGGTGTTAGTAGTGTGCAGAGTTTTGTCAAATCAACTCGATAGTCACTTCAATGGTCAATTCGAGACCAGATCAATGAAGCAGTCGGAGCAGACGAGACATTGAAAAAAATGCCAGTTGAAAGATGCTCAATAGATTCGTTTGGGTTCATTCACATACCGTCGTGCCGGCCCGGTTAATGGCCTTCTTAAAACCTGTCCAACTCATCGCGAAGTCCTACAACTGCAAAACTTGTATCAAAATCTGTAAAGCGTATCTGTGTCCGGGACAATCGCCGTGTGCCAGCCGGATCCACGCACCGTGGCTCCTGCAAACGCTGTGGGTGTTAGACGTGGCTGAGTTGACGGTGCCTCCATGTGCCACTTTACGGGGATATCGGGAAGTGGGAGTGGCCGGCCGGTGGGGGGAGGGCTTCCGATGCGCACCGGGTAATAGGCATGTTCTTCGTCTGGGGACGAACTTGAAATGCAACAAAGAGAGCGGCTTGCATATTATTACGTTTATTAGCGCCACTGGCCATTGCCGAAGTATTCTTATCCCGGGGGTTCCACCCCCGGACCCCCGTAGCAACTGCTTCGCAGTTGAGTTCGCAACGGTTTTCGGCCTTACAACCAGCCTCAATTCAACTGCGAAGCAGTGCTAGGGACATCTGGGGGTGGAACCCCAGGGAAAAGAGCAAAGAGAGGTTGTAAGTGCCAGGTACTTGAACGTGCTTCTAGGATCCACGCAACGTAGGAGTCGGTAAACCAGCCCCATCTGTACTCACTACATGTTGTCCTACTGGACTGAAGAGATCATCAAGGGCAACAATAGTCTTTGCAGCTTCATATCCAGAGATGTATATTTCGCTTTATTCGCGTCAAAATCGCTGTGACTACACTTGAGGTCTCTAATCTAGCTCGCTTCCATGATAGACGCATGAATGGCTCATTTCGCGTGGAGCGCAAACCGGGAATATTCCGGGATGATCAAAATTGCCTTCATGCGCTCGCCCTATTCTGGAAAGAGTTACTGGACGCTGGTTAGAAGTCTAACTTGTTGACATATCCGGAAGCAGACGGGCGCCGACGTGATTACCAGCCAATCGAGCCGCATTATATTAATATCATTGCCATCAGAGCCCGTGCATACGCTAGATCCGCTTGTATTTGTTTGCACGTCTCTTGGTGCATACATCACTTGAGGCGTCCGCGCGTGCAGTATAAAGTTGAAGCCGCGTGCTCCATCAAGACGTGACAGACGTCTGCACAGAATGTGAATTGTAACATACACTCGGACCGCATTGCCATATATCTGACAGGGCAACAACTCAGAATGCCATGTTGATTTATCGCTCCCAAACCAGTAAGATGAGTATTACGACCTACACGCCAGATGCCACAATTTGGTGACGTGGTACATATCCGCACAATGCCACTATGCAGTAACAACATATGCGCAGCATAGTTTGATTCATTTTTTTTTTTTTGTTGTTGTTGTGTAGAGAAATGTGCTGCCCAGAGCGTGTACGCCAATACTTTAAGTATCAACTGTACGGTTTGATGCCACCGGTCGGGCCCACCCCCACTGACTGCAAACGAGAAGAAACATCGTTTCGGGCTGCAACATCCTTATCGGGCCTCCAACAACGGCAGCGCGTTACATCAAGTTGTAGGCACAAGGGTACTCGGAGCTGGAATTACCTTTCCCGGGACTCCAATCCCAACCACCGATAGCTGTCAGAACCAAGAGAGCAGTCCTGTCGCCTATCTGCCGATCACTCTATTGTCTTCCAGCCCCACGCAGAACAAATTCGAGGCGGCGATAAGATCTGCCATATCCATGACGCCCTACCCTAAACAGCTCATCAGTGTTCGTCATCGTGCTTATGGTCAAGGCAGGCAACACTCAACCAAGTTCCTTGATTACGACACCCTTCTTAGAATGAACATCATAATCACGATAGTATAACTGGCAGGTAAACACCTCAGTTCAGACAGAGGGAAATATCAACTGATCGTAAGAGGGGAGCGTGTATATTTCGAAATATTTCCAGTCGGTAGCGAAAACCAATCTAATAAAGCAAAAATGTTGGATTCGTCTATGAGTTAATACTCTATTGTCGTTACCTCTTTATTACCCAAGCGAATGCAAGGAGGAATTACGAATCCGTAATGGTACAGACATCAACGGACCGTATAATTAGAGAGCAGGAGGGCCCAGAGTTGACAATCAAAGTACTGCCAATCCAACGCACGTCGATACAACGGCCTGTTTAGTACAGTCAAGGGAACTGAGGCCATTCTTATGAGCGCCGAATGCGATGAAGGCACTGTCCGAAAACGAAAATTACGCAGTTGCAGAATTACGCTAGTTTAAAACTTGTTGCTAGTTGGGTGTGTGTGGCCAAGTACTCTATGAAAACTGTCATGTAAGAGGAGTTTAGGCCATGCCGATACTGTAAAGGCCACGACAGCCTAAAATGTTAGTCAACACAAAGGTACTAAGTGATTTCTTTGATGCATGACGAAACCTTCAGATTGGTTGCATTACCCCGAAACTGAACTATACAGGACCAAACGAAATTTTGCATCCTGCAGCTGCAATCGCCGAAATACGCTCAGACGACAACGCGCTTGTGAACGCTTTTCATATCGCGCTACCGTTACGAGCTCATACACTGAATGAAATTAATGATGCTTTGTTTGGTCGTTACCGAGGGCAGCTTTTGAGAATCTAAGAAAAAAAAATTATTTAAAAAACCAAATCTATCTACAATCAGCTCTCATCATTTACGATATCGCTTACTCAGTCCCATAGTGAACTTGGGAGATAGAAGAGTGCTGAACAAGGGGCTCACACAATTGACCCACACTGCTCTTGTATTTTACTGCCGCGCCATCGGACAGATCAGGATCAGAGCTATGTTCGAGCGCTGACTGAATCCGGCAAATAGGGATAGCCGAAGCCGGAGAGATAGTTTTGCCAGGTCACATCTCCCGGGCAATTTGTCGTTCCTGGTACATGCAGCAACCAACAATCTTTCTACATATCCTTGAGTGGACAGTACTTGATGCACAACCAATCATGCGTTCCATTTACGTGAATACACAACTGTGTTTCCACAGGGGTATATAGAGCCATTAATCGCGTTCTAGTTTTACTGCTTGGCGCACTGAAGCGCTCGATTGGTTGTGCGTATATGTGGGTTTTTAAGTCGCAACGCACCATTGCTTTCTTTTTAGGTATACAAGGAGGTTTTGCCGCCTGTGAGACACAATGTGTACAATAGTAGTATCGTACACCATCTATTTCACACGCGGAAAATGCGGGAACGCTGATTCTCTTCACAATAGTCAGATCCTATATGGAACCTATAAATCGGTCAATCATCATCTCCTCGTAAACGGCTTGTTTTATTTCCACCTTGTGCGAGACTAGTGTTGTTGGGGCCTTTGAACGAATGTCACTAGCGACTGAAACAAGCACAGCACGTCAGGCTCCCGCAAACGGCCGTTGGGAGACGTAAAACGAGCCTATACGGTACATGATGTACGTGAGCGCAAGGTTGTCGCGGGTGCAAGCAGCCCTTTTGTGTGGCCGTTGGAGTGGACATGCCGACTATTCGTGTTCTGACTCACTCATGGGACTGTTAAATTGTTGGATCTCTGGTCGCGCTGTCGAGTACGGTGCTCCTAAGACATCGGCGCAGTGCATATCTGCTAGTTTCTAGGACTAGGAGGAGCTCTTAGGATCCGATACTTTGACCCAAACGGCTGCCCGTAGGAATGCGGGTCTCAGGAACCAAGACAATCACCGACAGAGTGACGAGTGGCAAAAAAAATGGCGTGGGTCTTAATATATTCGCAAGCTTCTGCTCCCTTGTACAATGGACTGTCGGCCCACCGCAATCACGTCTCGGGCGCATTTGCTCCGTCGTGATATCGAATTTAGACACTTTGGGACTCGTACTGCACTATTTTAAGCCCGTTTTCGGAGATGAGGCACAACAACGGCAAGACGGATGCAGGAACGAAACAAGACATTAAAATCTCGGTTCTTACAGCGATATCTCGGAAAGGCTACATCTTTGCCGGTCGTGCAGGCGAAACGGCATGAAAGGGGGGGGGGCTAACAAAGTTCCTGTAGGTATACGAGTCAGCCATCTGTAGAGTCATGGAATCCCAGGCAACGCTCGCGTTGTAACAGTGGCAGACATTGACATTGGCCAGATTACGGACGAGGACGAGGCGAGGAAACTACCTGAAGAGACTATGAGGGACGAATCAAGTAGATCGTAGATGGTCATTTAAACCATTGGAGTGGTTTGATTTTCGCGCCCCCGGAGTACAGGCTCAAACGACAACCTAATCACTCACTACTGGCAAGAAAATGCTGCGGTCAAACCGTGGGGGACAACCTCGCATGTTCCTCGGTGCCGCCGCCCTTGCTCTAGCGGTGTGGCTTCATGCAGGCACCAAATGGCAGCGGCTGAGCGGCTTCAGTAGCTCTGGGGCCCGCATACCTAGGATGTGATTCTGTGTAGATCGTACGGCGTATATACGCAGCGCATGGCAGGTCGCGCGCGCGCGCGCACTGTGAGCTGCAAGCTCATTGTGGCCAAACCTTATTTACAGATGCGAGCCACAGCTAACTTTATTCACCCCTAATGACCAAAGGGGCTGTTGTCTGTCATCAGGCCCGTGTACATATATATTTCGAACCTCGTGCAGTCGACGACCAGCATGGAGCTTTGACTACAAGTACCCTGAACTGTGGATCAGTAAGTGCACAAATGACTAGTGAGTGAGAATCGGGCAGTTCTGGGACAACATGTATTGTCTTCAATGGGCCGTAACGGTACTCTTGAGGTTGCTGAGCATAAGGATGTGTCTGGCGGACCTCGAAGTACCTCTACAGCTTTTTCCATGCGGGATTCCAAGACAGTATTAACCTACAGATATGGAACACTATTATTCTCAAGCACAACCATTTACTCAAGTGCACTACTACCAACCGATAGCGCAAGAGGACTATTTCAGCTTGGAGACTCCGCGACAGTGCCCAGGGCTCGCAAACTATCCTATCGGCACACCGGATGGCCTGACTTCGGAAGCAGGTACCCCTGCCGGAGATTTTATGGATGTACTGTGGCTCGACAACGACTACCAAGCCAACGTACAATTTGCTCCGCCAGCTAACAATGGTGCGTACTACTTTGCAAGGTCAGCGACAGATAATGGGGTCCACACAAATTTTGCTTCGACACGCAAGCGTTCGGATGTGCTAGTAGAGGGTTCTTCGAATACACGAAAGCAAACGCGGCGACCACGGAGCGGGAAGCCAAAATGTCAGCGCACGGTATTAGACAAGAAGAAACCTGACGTCAGCGGCTTTGTCAACTATGATGCCAATGACCGCGATGCCATCATGACAGCTGTGGCTCCCTCGGGGAACACGAGGCTTCGCAAGGGCGGCAAGCGTGCGTCGTCCTCGCGCAAGT
Organism: Tardiomyces blankii; assembly: GCA_024734315.1. Taxonomy (NCBI): domain Eukaryota; kingdom Fungi; phylum Ascomycota; class Dipodascomycetes; order Dipodascales; family Trichomonascaceae; genus Tardiomyces; species Tardiomyces blankii. Next base: position 1,818,024 of record JANSJT010000035.1, read on the forward strand.
GACTGAAGAGCAACCGCTGCTCCAGACACAATTTTTGCATACAAACGTGCCATTATGGCGCACAAGACGAGAATGCGCTTCTCATTTGCATTTTTCTGATCATACCCGCCTACACTAAACACCTGACTATAGATTTAGCAAGTAGTGTTATGAAATTGAAGTGAAGGGTTACGAGTCAGATGTCCGATCATTGTGTTGACTTGTAGTGCAGTGCTTATGCCTAGAGGATCACTTCTGTCCATGGTCTAATGTCCACTAGATCTATCCTTTCTACTGATCTGTCAACTGTGCCGTTCATAATACATTTGCTCTGTCCAGACTTGCGCCTAGCACACAATGCTTAGTTGAGAACTAACCACGCGTGACTCTTCTGCTTGGCAGCTGTAGATTGTCGCAGCAACTTCGGTTTGGCGTCGGAGGTGATAGTGCAACCTTTGAGGGCTCGGCTTAGAGGAGGACATGCGCATCCGAGGCTTGGCGGACGGAATGCAGACTGATTACGATTTGGGCTTGCATGGCACCGTCTGTGGCGCCCAGACCGCATTATAAAGCGGGCGGCCATTGATTGCCCGTTTGTGACGGCAGCGTGGGGAGAGTGATTGACAGTTGAGATGCGCTTATTGCTGCTAGGTAAGATAAGCATGGTATAGGTCACTCGCGACTCGTTTGATTAGGCAGCCATTCCAATGCCTACCGAATGGGGACTATATTCGATTAGTTGAGACAATGCCGCTTATATGCCGTGGCTTTGTCGCTCAGCACGCTCGTATCGAGGCGAAGGAAAATATGCGCGCAAACGGTCGTAGCAACGTCTGGGGAATTTGGTTCAAGATGTGGAAACCAGTGGGATAGGAGGCGGCCCCCGGTATACGCTAAGCGCTTAGACGGAGTACGTGCAAAAAATTACCCAAACAACACAAAGGAGAGCCAGTAAAACACATGCTGGGTCTTTTTCGGGCAATGTCACATGATCTACATGGGATAGAATTAGTGTCTGAAGTGTGACACCCTAGTCTAAATATCGGCACTACCAAACCTCGGCCAGAATACACGTTCATGCGCGGTACATGTTCCCAGCTGGAGACAGCCGCTAAGTGGGTCCAGACACTACTGTGCAGGCGTAGGCACGTGATATTTGCTTTATTATTGCTGTAGGAGCTGAGTGCTCAAGAGAATACGAGTTGTACTATTCCGGGTCGGGCCTCTGGCAGTTTCACTGCATGAATCTTGCAGGATCATGTGCGGTTGCTCAATATGGATATGCGAGATTGGGGGCCTTGCACTGGGTCCGGGCGGATCGTTGACTGTAACGATAAACGAGGGATGTCTTTGTTATTTGTTTTTTTGTCGGTAATCGTTTTACAGACCTAGCCAGGATGCCACTGTTGCTCAATCCGAACATCAAGTGTCCAAAAACAGAGCGGTATCAGATGGTACAGTGCCTCACCTCCTCAGCTGCACCCGAGCCATATGACTGTGCAATATATAGACTGAATACTGATATCATAACAATGTCTGTCTATGTGATAAGTCTGTTGCTCGCACTCTTTTCTAATGATGAACGAGAGCGAGATGGAGCTAGAATAATCAAAGAAGCCCAGAAAGGAGAAACCTAAGCGTCGTTATGCAACAGTCCCAAATATGCAGCTCTTGCTCCTAAGAATGCCGTGCTGCAAGTGCTTTTGAAGGTGGTATATTTCATGGACACCGAGCATACGCGTGCAGACGGTCTCACCTTATGCGCAACTCAAATGCCCTGTTCACCTTCGTTACAGACGCGGATCTCGCGGCCCCACTCGCTCTTGAGAATCTGCTTGCCGGTGATGCGGCGTGACGGAACCGGATCAAGAATCGAGTAAATAACGTTGCGACAACGGGCGCGCTTGAGCGTCTCAATGGGCTCGTAGCCTTGGGTGTTCTTGCGGCCCTGCAGATACTGTGCATAAAACTCGTCGTCCTGTGCGCGCGCGATGCGCCACAGATGCCGACCGGTTCGCATCGCCATGTATATGACACCGACGGCCCAGATGTCAACGGCACGAGGGTCAAACTCGTCGTCGGAAAACTCCTCGGGCGCAATGTAGGGCGCCGAGCCACAGACGCCGTGCGAAAAGTGCACGTCCTTCTCCCACGCCATGCGAAAGCACTCGCCGTTGCCGAAATCGGTGATTTTGACGGCACCGCGCGCGCTGAGCAGGATGTTTTCGGGCTTGAGGTCGCGATGCGCAACGCCCATCTCGTGCATGTAGTTGACACCGCGCACAATCTGCTTGAAGAAGCAGTCGGCCTCGGGGTACTCGAGCTTGCCGGCCACGAGGATCAGAGAGTATAGGTCACCTCCGGAGCAGTACTCCATGACCTCGCAGTACTCGCCCTTTTGGTCCTGCAGCAGGTCAATAGTCTCGATAATGTTGGGATGGTGCAAGCTGCTCGAGATGCAGTACTCGCTCGTGAGGCGCTTCGAATAGGCTGCGTCAGACTCTTGGGGCCGCTTCTTGAACTCCTTGACTGCATACAGGTGCTCACGGCCGGCAATGCGCGGGTCCGCCTTGTGGGCGACGCGCACGATGCCAAACGAGCCCTTGCCAACAACCTCTTGGCATTTGCCGTACTTTTCAAGAAGCGACGCACCGCTCGTGGGAGGCGCGAGTCCGCCAGCACTGCCCTCCTTATTGATGCGGTTGAGGAGGCCCGACATGAGCGACGGGGGCTGCTCGCCGGCCGCCGGAGCTGGAGCTGGAGCTGGAGCTGGAGCTGGAGCTGGAGCTGGAGCTGGAGCTGGAGACTGCACCGGCGGCAGCGGTTGCGGCGCCTCGTCCTCGCGTGGAACTGGCGCCCGGGGAGCCGCCGAGACGGCACCATCACGTTTGTTCTTGGCCTTGAACAGGTCGTTCACTAACGACTTGAGCGTCTCCTTTTGCCGTGCCGCCTTCAAATAATGCGCATGCGTGCCGTCCTCGTACATCTCAAAGCGACTATGGCCGTGAAAATCACTGACAACCCCGTCCTTGGCATGCTTGCTCAGTTTCCGTGAAAGCTCGGCGTCCGACTCGGCCAGTACAGGCGACGGAGCCGGCCGTGCAGCACCGTCGTCCCCAAGGAACATTGTCTTGAGCCGGTTCATCGTATGGCCCAGCTTTGAATTCGACCGCGACCGGTTCCCGTTCGTAGCAGTGGAAGTGCTGTTGGCCGGATAGGCTGCAGGGGTTGATGCGGGTGCTGGTGTTGATGTTGGTGCTGGTACAGCAGTTGGCCCTGGCATTGGCGTCCCGGTCTGGAATGGTACCTCTTGCTGTGCCAACTGGCCCTGACCAACTGGACCGATACCCCTGATGGGAGCGGTGCGAGAATCTACAAGCGTAACACTCGATGCTACGTCTGAATCTCCTGCCATGCCTGCATGTCAGCAAAGTTACCATGCGAAAGAGTCAAGCGCTAAAAGAAAGGGCTTACCATCACCATATACATCGCGACCGTTGCGGGGCGCATCGCGAAAGCTCGGGCGAACCGCGGGGGTTTCGTGGCTAACCTCAACCATTTTTCAAACCAAAAAGTGACAACGTCAAGTCCCTAAAACCGGGCGACTCTGTTATACCGTCTGGAGGGACCTGCAGACGCTCGCCGGATCAAGAACGGCCCGTCCGTTCCGGGGTGCTCAAGCTTGCGCCACCTACAGAAAGGTATGGGCGAGCGATAGCGCTCCAGAACCGCGATCGTGCGGTCTCCAAGGCCCACAGTAGTAGTGCTTTAGAACCTCAGACAGGCACACCCGACTGGGCAGCAACCGCCAGAACACGCCAGAACGTGACGCCGGACGTCACGTTATAAACCTGATACAAAATCACAAAACCGCTGGCACTGGCTTGTTTGCTGGTTTTGTAGCACTCCTCTGCTGACCGCTGATATAAAGTCAAGCGGTGGACGACTCAAATTCAAAACGCTGTGTGAGTGGTGGTGGTGGTGGTGGTGGTGGTCGTGGTAGTAAGGGGAGAGGGGGCTTGTAGACGGCGGGGGGAAAATGTGAGGGACCGGCCGACCGTTGGGCCCACGTCCACTGGGGGCTACTAATCCGGGAGCATATGCAATGTGGTGCAGTGACCCGCCCTTTGACGTCATTGGTTTTTTGGGGCCTGATTATTTTTTGGCAACTATATCCGGGGCGTTGCTGTAGCAACAAGAGTGTTTGGTGTGGTTCTGGGGTCTGTCGATTCCGCAAGTTCAGTATAGAGTGTAGGCCAAATTGTCCAGCTGAAAAAAACACGTGAAATTCGCTACAGCTTGACATTCGACCTGACACAGTGCGCTTTCCCTGCACGTGGCGCACCTAGCAGACTTGGCTTTTCTGCATTCGCGCCTGGTCGACGGGGCACGGGCTGACGTTTGCTCGGTCGGCCCGACGACAAGCCACCAGAATATTATGCGCAGTGCAGGCGTATTGTGCTGCACAGGCCAATTTTGTACGTACCACGGTTTTGAAGTAATTGTTCGCACTAGAATCCGCGTACGCCTTTAAAAGTGCAGTGGCACCAACAAACACCATAATCAAGCTGCCCAAAATCTCTGTATACGCGCCACCAACACCGCCACCAATCCCAAGACAGTAATTATATGGCAACTGGTCATATGTACAGCCGCACTCCATCACCACACAAACTAGCTTTCCCCACCGAGGCGCCCGCAAATTATGCCCGAGTCTGGGCGCAGATGCCCCATTGAGCATCTCGGAGCTTGGCGGAGAAGCAGCCACCCATCCGCGCGCACTTGTCGTAAAAAAAAAACGGTTTTGTTGAGGCCAAGGCGTGTATTTGCTCTGTTGGATCAGCTATAGGGTGTGCTGGACCGCTGCGAGGCCCGTGTGTGATCGTCCAGGCTCTGTGAGATCCGGCGATGGGCGACAGCACTGCAGAGGCAGTGCCGCAAGCTCCAGTGGACTATGGTCCATCCAAGGTATGTATTTCTTTTTACTATTTGGTGTTTTCGTTTGGTATTTTGAGTCGTCGAGAGGCCGTATGGCATCGTGGGCAACCCCGTCGGCGTGTCAATCCGGCTGTCTCAGCGTTTTTGCGTCTGCATTATCCGAGGTTCACAATTCTAGTGAAGAGTGGATTCTACCGTTATTTCGGCATTCAGTCCAACAATCTGTGCTTCTTTGGCCACTTTGTATATTTATTGCACGTTATCCCGTTATCTGATCATGTTTCCCGTGCAAGGAACCGGGTCGTGATCAGCCGCGAAGCGATTGCCAGCCGAGCACCAACGGGTCCCCGTTTTCCTGGGGGCGCTGCCCCCAGACCGCCGTAGCAACTGCTTCGCAGTTGGGCGGTGGCTGCAGGGGGAAATCTGTTATAGTAGCGGAGTAGCCTCGCTTCAACTGCGAAGCAGTTGCTACGGGGGTCTGGGGGCAGCGCCCCCAGGAAAGAAAAAGAAATAGAAACCGCGCTAACGTCAGCTAATAGCCGCGATCCGGGCAAATGGCAAGGACCCGCAGCCTGAGGAGATCCGGGCGCTGCTGGGCCCGCTTGAAGGGGTCATGGCGAGGCCCAGCGAGCTGCTGGATAATAACTATGTGCAAACGAGCCCTGCGAGGGAACGCGAGCTGGTGGATATGTACGAAGGGGCATTTGAGGGTTTGCTGGAACCGATAACGAGGCCGAAACCGGCAGGAGAGGACGGGCGGGGACGGAGCAGCGTGACGGCGTCGTCGACGCACAGCCAAAGGCCGCGCCAGGCGTACACGCGGCTTGCCGGCGCAGACAATCTACGGGGAGTGACGTGCTACTTGGACTCGCTCATGTTTGCCATGTTTGCAAGACTGTCCAACTTTGAGCCAATCCTGTACAGGACGAGTCACGGCGACGCCGCCAAGGATGAGCTAGCGCTATACCTGCGGCTATACGTTAACATGATAAGGCGGGGCAAGCTTATTACCACAGACGTGACCCGCTGGCTGCTGGCGGCAATTTTCCGGGCCGGGTGGGCGCCCGCTGGCCAGCAATTCGAGCAGCAGGACGCGGCCGAGCTGTTTGCATTTGTGACAGAGGCACTGTCGATGCCGCTGCTGGCGCTCAAAGTGGACATTGCGCACGCCGGAAAGCCCGACGCCAATGACGACCACGCGCTCATCAACGAGCGTTTGCTTCTTGTGCCGCTGCCGGGGACGCCCCAGGACCCGCCGATTACGCTCGAAGAGTGTCTCGAGATGTACTTTTCAAACTCGGTAGAGGTGTCGCGGCAGATTGAGCGGCGGCGCGTGTCCGAAGTGTCTCTTGCGTCGGCGACGACAGCTGCGTCGGCCGCTGGCGCTGCGTCGGTGGCGTCGGGCTCGACGGTGGGCCCGCTGCACAAGCGCTCGCGTGCGTTCTCGCTGACTATGGAGTTTCCGCGGTCGTCGAGCATGAGTGCCGGCATCGACGGCGTCATTGAAGAGGCCGGGCGGCCGCCGGCTCTGCCTCGTGCCCACACATTTCGCGACGGCTCGCCAGCGTCGCCGGCTGTCCATGTGCACGTCCCGGACAGTCCGGGCATGCGTAGTAGCACTAGCTCTCTTGGCCGGGCGTCGCCGTCGAGGCAGAGGTCGGGGTCGCCGGCGGTATCTGGGTCGTCTGTCGAGTCGCCGGCCGCCGAGTCCCCGCGGGGATCCTCGTCTATTGATGCGGGACCGGTACTACCCGGGACGGCTGGCGGTAGTTCTGGCCGCCCCCTGGAACCATTTGAGCAGTATCTCCGCCGACGAGCCGACTCGGACCTCAGCCGGGCTTCTCCGCCACCATCATACTCATCGCTCTACGAAAACGGCGAAAAGCCGCCGCCAACCCCGCAGGGCAAAAACCCGCTGTGGACTCCCCGCGGCGAGATTACGTTGCCCGCGTGGATGTTTCTGCAGCTGTTGCCGTTCTACTCAGGCACGGGCGTGCCCGGCCCCGACGGAGGCCAGCGGCCCGCCGAAGGTCCCGCCAGCGTTGTGGCCAGCCACTTTGCCAACGCGCGGCCGCTGCTAGGGATCTGCCTCAAACGCTACTCGTGGACCCCCAACGGCCAAAGCATGCGCAACGATCGCCGCGTCATTGTGCCCCGCACAATTCGCATGCCGTCGTTTGTCGCTGACGACTCGGACACTGAGGGCAACCTGTTTGGCCAGTTTAAGCTCGTGCTCGAAAGCGCCGTCTTCCACCGCGGCCGGTCGATCCACTCGGGCCACTTTGTGAGCCTGGTGGCCGAGGACGCCGACGTCTACTATGATGATGACGAGTCGTCGCCGGCGGGCAGTAGCCGATCGACTGGCAGCGACGAACAGCACCATCACTCCATGTCGGGCCTGTTTCGGTCGCGCAGCAGTCGGCGGTCGCACCGGTTCCGACGGTCGATCCGCCTGTCCCGCAGCTCGGAGCGCGGTGCCGGCGGCGGCGGCGGCGGCGGCGGTCGCGAACCCGACCAGAGCGACGGGACACTGGTCACAGGCGCCGAAGGCGGCCGCCGTTGGCTGCTATTTGACGACCTGCTACCGCCGGACCAGAAGATCCAAGAGGTCGACTTTGAGACTGTCTTTGCAAATGAAATGCCGTACCTCCTTTTTTATCGGCTGGCCCCGCTCAACGATGATGACGATGACGTATCCGAGACTGACGCCTCGTCAGTCCACATCAACGCGGCCGAGCTCAACGCTGCCGACGAGTCGTCGCTCTCCGGCGAGGGCACTCTGGTCGGGTCGCCGGACCTTATGCCTGTCGACGACACAGCCGCGGCCGGACCCGTCAACAAATCAGGGCAAGACCTGCTCACTGTTCCGCGCCGCGACTCGGAGATCAGCGCCGAGTCCGGCACATCGGACCCATCGTACTCTCTCCGTTCTAGCTTTGAGACCCGCGAAAACTTGTTTGACTCGGTCCGCTCGTCCAAGAACAAGAATATTTTCCGCATTCCGGGCCGCCGCTCGCGTGCCAGCTCGCCCCGTCGAAGCACAGATCCTCCAATCCCTGGGCCCCACGACGTGTCTGGCACATCGCCACGTCATGCGTCTACCCTGGGAGCGTTTGGCGACCCCGAGCGTCGCCGGTCAAAGCTCTCTGGCGCAGACCCCAAACGCTACCGCGACGAAAAGTGCACTATCGTATGACCTTGCATCCATAGACCATGCTAATTTTTTTGCCACTAGCTCCCATGCTGGCGGTCGATTTTTCTTTTCCTGGGGGCGCTGCCCCCAGACCCCCGTAGCAACCGCTTCGCGGTTGATCTTGGGCTTGCCGGCTAGCAATCTATTTCTTTTCCTGCCTCCGCAGCAAAAAAACCTGCTTCACAGTTCTAATCCGGGCGAGACGAAGATCAACCGCCAAGCGGTTGCTACGGGGGTCTGGGGGTGGAACCCCCAGGAAAAGAGATATCGATTGCTAGTACTAAATTCCCGGGGTAATCGTTGTCGATACTACGTCACAACGCCAACCTTGGTCGCTGTCGCGGGTCAGTTTCCTTTCTGGGCTGTCGGGGATGGGGGTATAGTGATGAGAACGGAGTTTTTTTCAGTACTTGACGGGAAAGCTCAAAATGCCAGCCAGCCATCGTTAGAAATGAAACTAGAGAAATAGAGGAAACACAAACGCACGAGCCCGCAAACTGAAACGCCTTTCCCCGCAACTCCGGATCAGCTAACGGCAGGCATGCGGGGCAATCGGCACAACGGACGGCGCCGGGGTCATCGTACCTCCACAGAAAACCCTCGGCCCGTGCGGGGAAAGCAATCGAAAAGTACTTATATGCGGAGAGCGCTGAATTTCGTTGGGGATGAAGGAGGCCAAGACGTATGAGGGATCATCGAGGCATGCAGGATACACAGCACATACTATGGTCTGCCCGTAATGTTCCGACGAGCAGCCCAATGTTTTGAGAGTACAGCAGGAAGTCGTCGGTCAAACTACTCTGATGAACTGTGGTTGACTTATTAGGCGCTATTCACTAGCTATGATTCAAGCCGCAACGTTGGCGTGCACTTAAAACTCGGCGGTGGATCAACAGTGAAACAATACCACAAGCACAATTGAAATTCGACAAGTGATTTATTCGAGCTTCAACAACCATCCATTGTCTACGTCATACCAGCAACGAGGAGGCCGTGCCAAGCAAGCAGGGTCTAGGACCGTTTTGGTCCGGATGGTCAAGTGCCGGCCACCGGGACGAACCCAAGCCGTGCTAAGCTTTACAGATGGTCTTGGCGCTCGGGTCAGGTCGGTTCGAGTGTCTAGCCAAAACACTTGCGGAGTTGTCTGTGTGGATGGAATTCAACGAAACGCTTTTTTCGTCGTCGAGCTTCGATAAGCTCAAAGGGATCGCCTCATTTTTCAGCTATATTCCGATGGCTTTTTATGACTAAGGTTCTACCTTGTGGACTTGGATACATCTCCGACAAATGCTGGAACCCCGCCACCATGGCGTCTTTCCCGATCCGACGCACACACGGTGGGGTCTGTGGGGTTTCACCGATATGCACAACGCGCAGATCTGCAATTCCCCTTTTTTTTTTCTGCTGCGTATGTGGTCGGATATCGCTGTGCACTGAATGGCTGACTGCACGAGGCTGATGTGACGCTAATGACCCCACCGCGCAATCGCCTCGGTGATCAGGGCGGCGCAACCACAAAACAGTCGTCATCATAGTTTGGCTTTCTGTCTTTGTCAGTACGCAACTCGACATAGTGCCATTTGCCCGGCCACCCGGCCTTTGCTGCGCAGGGTGTCGGAAATCTCGTGAGTAAGCGCATAGCTGGCTTACTTGCAGAACCACCACGAGCAGCTGCAGGACGCATGCATTGCAAATTTGATTTCATACCAAATGAGCAACTGAGACGAGGAGATTTGGTCTTTAGTTTGGTTTGTTTGGCTCCTGGGAAACGATCAACATCGCCTCTACCGAGAAGCGTGACAACCGCCCAAACGGGCCTTAGACCGAAACCCTGTCTGACGCCGCATCAGCTAAGCCCAAAAAAAGTCCGGTCGTTGCATGTCGGGGTAAACCCTTGAATGCGCGCACGAGGTATGTTTTTCCGGCAGTGTGTGCATTCTGTGCCGACCGCTTAGCCGCGCAGACCCGAGTAGGCACGTTATCCGGCCTGCCAGCGGTGTCCAACTGTGCAAATTGTCAATACTATTTTTTTTTGGCCCGCGTTACTTATCCGACTCCCTCTGAAAGCGATCTCCCCAGATTTGCTAGCCAAGAAACTTGAGTGACGTCGCAGGCGCCGGTCGCCCAAGCCCTGTCGGATCCCTCCCCCCCCCCGCCGGTGCGAGAGGGGGCCGTGTTGTTACGAGTTGCTTGTCAATTGATTTGAGTTTTATTCCGGGGCTCCCGTTGGTGCTTTGGACGAACGGCACAAAATTATTCGGCTCTCGTCTTAGACATCCCCTTGTTTGAATCATAATGACAAAGTTTAGCCAGAAAAAACTTTACCCCATGCGTTGCAGCTCCGGTCTTGGCGGGGTGCCCCGCAGAAGCACTTTAGGCAATGAGATTGAGCTTGGCAGGGGAAGTACGGACGGCCCGGTCCCTGCGCCGATAATTGTACGGCACCCTCCATCTTGTTGTGCATCGGAGTTTCTACTTCTGAGATCGAGGGGCTTTGCAACGCCACGCAGGCTGGGCGGGCGAATCGGCCAAATTCGGCCTGCAGGCGTGTTGGTCTCGGGGCTACCCCAAACGGCAATTCAACTGCAATATGCATCGTTACAACCGGCAAGGATCTGCAACTGACGTGTGGAGACATGTCTAGGATAAACCTGTTCGTGGTACTAGTTTGTGATTTTTCTCTTGTGTCATTTTTTTTCTTGTGTTCCGATAACTACATCAATAATAAGTTCAAAACGCCAATAATGTCAATGATCAATCTCGTGCCGAAAGTCGTGGCAGGAAATCGCAGCGTAACAACGCGCGTTTATGGTGTCGCCGCACAATCGAAAACCTTATCCCCGCGCAGCGCTTCCCCCACCCCTCTTTTTTCTTTATCCTATGGCTCGTAAGCAAGCAAGAGTAAAACGTGCGTCGCATATTTAAACAGACCACCTCCCCGTCCCTGACCTGGTTCTGGCCCACACGCTGTCTGCTCAATGTCTCAACTCGTCATCGACACTGAGCACGAGGACAAGCCTCCGTCGCTCAAGCCGGCTGCTATTGCCGAGTACTTGCGCACGCGAGTGCCTACTCTAAAGCCCAGAGGCTTTGCTGGAAGGTCCCACCTTTACAATCCGTTTACCCCGCTCAGACTGATTACCTGGCGCCAGTGGAATTTTATCGGCGTGGCATTTCTAGGATGGACGTGGGACGCGTTTGACTTTTTCTCGGTCTCGCTCACCACTACCTACCTGGCCGAGGAGTTTGGCCGTCCCGTGTCGGACATTACGTGGGGCATCACCCTCGTGCTCATGCTGCGTTCGGTCGGTGCCGTGATTTTCGGGCTGTTGTCGGACCGCTACGGTCGCAAGTGGCCGTTTATCGGCAATTTGGTTTTGTTTATTGTTCTGGAACTCGGAACCGGTTTCTGCAACACGTACGAGCAGTTCCTCGGCGTCCGTGCCATTTACGGTATCGCCATGGGCGGTCTTTACGGCAACGCTGCGTCGACGGCCCTCGAGGACTGTCCTGTTGAGGCGCGCGGAATCATTTCCGGTCTGCTCCAGGAGGGATATGCGTTTGGCTACCTGTTGGTTGTGATTTTCACGCGCGCCCTCGTCGACACCACCGGCAACTGGCGTGCCCTGTACTGGTTTGGTGCTGGTCCTCCCGTCCTCATCATCCTGTACCGCCTCATGCTGCCCGAAACCGACACGTACCTGGCCCAGCGCGCCCTCGAGGGTGTTGAGCACGAGTCTGCCGGCAAGGCGTTTGTCAACCAAGGCAAGGTCGCCTTCAAGAAGTACTGGCTCATGTTTGTGTACCTTGTGCTGCTCATGGCAGGCATGAACTTTATGTCGCACGGCTCCCAGGACCTGTACCCGACGTTTTTGACGGCACAGCGCCAGTTTTCGGCAGACGCGTCGACCGTCACTAACTCGGTCGCCAACCTCGGCGCCATTGCCGGCGGTATATTTTTCGGCCACCTATCTGAGTTTATGGGCCGCCGTTTGTCGATTATGATCTGCTGTGTTCTCGGTGGCGCCCTCATCTATCCGTGGGTGTTTGTGACGTCCAACTCGGGCATGAACGCCTCGGTCTTTTTCTTGCAGTTCGCCGTGCAGGGCGCCTGGGGTATCATTCCCATTCACATTTCCGAGCTGGCGCCCCCACGATTCCGTGCTTTCATTGTTGGCACTACCTACCAGCTCGGTAACCTCGCGTCGTCGGCGTCGTCGACCATTGAATCGCGTATTGGCGAGCGCTTCCCTCTGACGTCGCCCACCGGCAAGCACATTTACGACTACGGCAGAGTCATGGCCATTTTCATGGGCTGTGTCTTTGGATATGTACTCCTCATCACCTTTATCGGTCCCGAGAACAAGGACGCCAACCTCGTTGCTCGCGACGGCGACCACAACCAGACGTACACGCGCGAGGACCTCGAAGAGAAGCAGCGCACGTCGCATCTCGAAAACGACGACGAGGAGAACCAGCGTCGCGCTTTGTGATTGTAATGAAATGTTGTTTGGATCTTTCATTTTCTTGGCCTGTAGCTCTTCTGTGCGCGTTTTTTTTTTATCCTGGGGGCGCTGCCCCCAGACCCCCGTAGCAACTGCTTCGCAGTTGATTTCAACAGACGTATCGCGCATTGTAGTTGACTCTTCCAACTGCAAAGCAGTTGATACGGGGGTCTGGGGGCAGCGCCCCCAGGATTAAAAAAGTAACCTAGAAGATGATTGGCAACTACTGAGAAATTTTCAGAAAAAGAAATGCCGTCATTATCGTCACAAAAAAAAAACTAGATACAACCAAAATCGTAACACATGCGTTTGGCGGTGGCGGGCTAGGGACCCGTCTTTTCGCGCTGCGAGGCAATGAATTGCTGTTGCTCGATGCCCTCGATGAGGGGCTCGACAAAGCCGAGACCTTCAGTGCCCTCTGTGAGGAAGTCAAAGTCAATATCCAGCATGGAAAGCATGTCAAGGGACTCGGAGCCATCGTTGCTTCGGGGTAGCCAATCGGGCTGAGGGACTGCATGTGGATATGATTGAGGTGCAGTGCCGGGGGTGTGGCCGGTGGTGTCGTGCTGGGCGTAGGAGGAACTATCTGAGGCCGCAGCAGGGGACGTCGATGTAGTGACAGCGTCGGCCGCCGCCTGGACAGATGGACCTAGGCCCGGCTGCTGGCTCTGTTGGGTTGGCTGCTGTTGTCCCGAGGTCGATGGGTGGTCGCCGCTGGAAGTAGTCTGCTGGGAAGACATGTGGTGAGCGTGGCCGCCGTCAGACGCCCGCTTGCGCCGCTTGCTGCTCGAAGGCCGGTGCGCAGACACGGCGTCGACCTTGGACGACAGCTGCGCGCACATGTTTTTTAGAATCGTGCCGTAACGGTTGCACAGATGGACCTCGTCTACGGACGAGTCGAGCAAAATGTTTGCATTTGTGGCGATGATGTCGATGGTGCGCCGCTGCGAGTCGCGCGACACCATTGACGTCGACAGAAACAGCGATTTTGCGAGAAACACTGCCGCGTGCACGATGCGCACGACCCAGCGGATAGGCATGCGCGGCAAAAAGCCCATTTGGTAAACGGCCGACGCGACGCCCAGTAGCTCCTTGGCGGCGTCGACTGCCATGGTGGCAAACCGCGTCGACGGGATAATCGTCGCGACAGCGCTCATGGAAATGTACTCGGACGACGACACGAGCGCCAGCGAGTAGATGTAGAGGCGCGTGTAGTGGAAGTCAAACATGAGCGAGTGCATCTCGAGAGCGCCGTCGAGACTTTGGAGAAGCGGTGCGTAGGTGCGTTCCCATTTCTCCAGGTGGGGCCCAAACAGGCCTAGAAATGACAGGTACTTGCCGTTGCGGAGCAGCTCGCGCGTCGTCTTGCGCGACGAGTACAGCGTCTCGTGCGCAAGCGACATGATCTTGAGGATATCGAGCTTGGCGTGCTCGACCTGACTAAACTGCATGTCCGATATAGGCTCGTCCAGCATCTGGCCCAGCATCGAGCGCCGGCCCATTCGCAGCGCCAGCACCACCTCGGACAGGTGCGTCGCAATGTACACCTGCGGGTGGGTCTCCATGGCGCCGAGATCCTGGGCGAGGCGGATGCCGTTGCCAATTAGGATCCACGACATGCGGTCACTGCGGCGGGCGGCCCCGAGGCCGACCGTCTCCTTGACGGCGTCCTCGCGGCTCGTGAACCACGGGTCGTTGGCGTAGTCCTTGTGCTTGGAGTGGATGGCGCGCGGGTTCCATTCGCTAAACAACAGAAACGCAAACACAGTGCCGAGCGAGCGCGTGCTCGCCTCGCCCCACACCGTCTTGGAGATGAGCTGCTGGCAGTATTCCCACAGATCAAGGTGTTTTTGCTGCCAGTAGCGCTTGGCGGCCGGGTCGGCGACCTCTCGCACGTAGTACCGGCTCGCAAGGCTTGTGATGGCCGCCAGCAGAAACGGCACGTCCGTTAGCTGCTCGGCCGCGTGCAGCTCCGGCGGGATAAATGGGTAGAACGGATGCATGCCAGCGAAGAAAAAGTCTACAATCATGCGGACCTCGTCCTCGGTCAGTAGCTTGCGCTCGGCCACGAGCTCGCACTCGGCGACAGGCGTCGCCGGCCGCGGGGCCTTGACAAGATCGCTCTCGGGCTGCGCAGCCGGCTCGTCAGACTCTAGCTGGCGGGCATTGCCGCCGCCGCCGGTGCTGGCACCTCCCGTGCCGGCACCAGCGCTAGTAGTGGAAATCCGCGGAAATGTACGCGCCGCTTGGGCCAGAATCTCGAGCGCATCTGACGTGTTGTGCAGTTCGCGCTGCGAAAACTCGTCGCCGTCTACAGACGACGACCCGGCCCGAGAAGCAGACACGTTGGCGTCGGCGGGTCCACCACCACCACCACCACTGCTGCTGCTACCCAACCCCCCACCGGCTACGGCCTGTCGCGCCTTGCGCTCGCGGCCCATTAAAACGTTCTTGATGCCACCGCGACGACTCTCGACGAGCTGGCACTCGCGGCCTTCGCGTTTGCACCGCTTGCACGGCGGCTTGCTGGGGTTGGCGAGGTCGCCAAAGTCACACTTGACCTTTCTGGCCCGGCAGTTGAGACACGCCTTGTACGTGCGCTGGAACGACTCCTGTTTCGACACACGCGCAGAGCTGCTGCCCGAGGGACTGCTGGGTCCACTATAACTGCCACCGTCCGTCTTGGGGCCTGGAAGTGGTGGTAGCGGTCCATGACCGAGTTCTGCCACTCCCGGCAGCATTGGTGGGCCTGCCAACGGTTCATGGCCTCCTCCGTCGCCAAAGTGTCGCCCAGGAACTCCTGGCCTGGGCCCGTACGGCCCGTCCCCGTTCATCTCGCTCGTTGCGGTATGGTGTCGGTTTTCCGCGGCTTTCGGCTATAGGGGGAAAAAACGGCGGGGGGGTCTGTAAACTCCAAAAGCCCAATATTTTCCTACGATCAGTTTTGGGCCCCACGGCGTTTATGGTAACCTAGCCCAGCCCCGCATTTGGCGCCGTTCCGCCTAGGGTGTGCTTGCTGCGAGGCAGGAGACCGTGTGGCGACTTTCTTTTTTTTTTCCTGGGGGCGCTGCCCCCAGACCCCCCGTGGCAGCTGCTTCGCAGCTGGGAGCGGTGGTTCGTCGACGGTGCATGTTTTCGCGTTTGAAATGTTCCAGAGTGAATGCATAGTATGCATTCCTTTGTGACCATAGAACATCCAGTAACAGCGACCACCAGCACCACCACCAACCCAAAAGATCGTCAACCCTGCAGGCTTTGCGCATCAGGACATTGCTCACTGTTACCGAATAGCACTCTTGATCGCATTGCTTGCATTGGCCCCGAGCTCCAGACGTGTGTCCTCACAGACATGTCGGCAGACACGCCGGTAAGTTGAGTATTTGTGTTGTATCCTGGGCAAATCTGGTCCCGGACATGTGGCCCAAAACTGCAAAATAGCTAAGATTGCGTACGTTGAGCACCTCAAAACTAACCGCAGGACGACGAATTGACACAGCTGCCACCTGAGCCCATCAAGCTTGTGGACCTCAGCGATGAGCCGTCGTACGTGTGGGCACGCGACGTCCGCATCGGCCAGTACGATATCATCGAGGGCGCGACCCGCGCAGGTGCCTATGTCGTGTACGTAGTCAACATCACAAAGGTCAATGGCGGCAATATGACTGTGATGCGCCGATACTCTGAGATTGCACGATTTCGGGATAGATTGGTCGAGGCTTTTCCGGATCGTCGCAACGAGATCCCGCCGCTACCTCCTAAGACGGTAGTGGCGCGGTTCAGGCCGCAGTTTCTCGAGCAACGACGTCGCCAGCTCGAGTACTTTCTCATGTGTGTGCTGCTCAACCCGGCATTTGCGTCGTGCAAGGTCGTCAAGGAGTTTGTCACTGCAGACGTTTTTCGTTAGGGGGATAGCGGGATCCCAAGGGCCCAAAGGGCCCTTGTATTTTGTTCCAGTAAGGCGGTGTGTGGTAGGGACGGCGACGGCTCTTGGAATTGTTCGACTAATATCAAGTCACTGTCGTCTGGAGCAATAAAACACACTACTGATCCTGCGTGACGTTGGACTCGTGGACAATGGCATCAAGTGACGGACAGTACCACTCCAGCATGGGTGCAAATTTTTATACAACTGTATAAACGTCCGGTGGATAGAACGGCCTAGGGAGTCGAATGCATCAGGCCTTCCTAGCATGGCACAGCCAAGTACCAGGACATGTGTACGCCATTTAATGCATGTATTGAACGTGTCTTCTATGGGGATTAGTGAGCTATCCTATTGCCCCCCCCCCAAAAAAAAGACCAGAACCCACCATATACCAATTTTAGTACACTGGCATGACAAACGGGTTCCGGATCTACAACTGCCGATAGTATGGCGCAGCGCTACGCAATGACAAACGCGGCTTGGCACTTATCAGATCTCGAGACTAAGAAGTCCGGCCTCAGCCACATATGCAGCTATGCACTTGCGCCGCACCGCCCATCTTTGTCATCCGAGGTCCAGGTACCTCGAGACCGTTGGTCAGCGTTTTGTACATGCTGCGAGAACCTTCGCAGCAGGCGACATGGCAGTCGAACACGTGTGTCAACGAGCATCAAGCTGCAGGGCCTGACACCGTTATAGAACCTTGTTTGGCCATTACAAAAAGGTTGCCGGTTGCGTTTGGCAATGCCCGGCTCTTCAGTGTGTGGGTTTAGGCATCACGTCCGTTATAACAAGTTCGCATACTGGCAAACACTACAAGAACTCTGGCCAACACTAGTTGTCGCGTTTTAGACACGCCAAAAACACCAGAGCTGCCTGACACCCGGCCCAGGTCCAGCCCAGTTCCGACCCTCACCCTAGCCAAGGGTCCAGACCCAGCTTAGAAATTTCCACCTTGTACACTAAGCCGATCCCGGCCCAAGCATAAAAACGGTCTGGCCCCCTGTCGCCTAAACCGTACATTTATAAAAAGGTACGACCACCACCACCACCACCACCACGGTGCTGTCCAAGACGTTTTTCCGCTACGCAAACCCCCGTGCTTTTCTGTCGCGTCTCGCGCTAGCACCAGTCGTTCCTATATCAGCAGCAGGCTTAAACCGTAGCCTGCACTCAAACACCGCAACAACGACCGTCAATAACAACTCTTCCGACTCGGCCGCCAACATGGCTAGCCACCACCGTGTCGTCATCATCGGCTCTGGCCCGGCCGCCCACACTGCCGCCATCTACCTGGCGCGTGCCGAGATCAAGCCCACAATGTACGAGGGCATGCTCGCAAACGGTATTGCTGCCGGCGGCCAGCTCACCACCACTACCGACATTGAGAACTTTCCCGGTTTCCCCGAGGGCATCACCGGCTCCAAGCTGATGGACCAGATGCGCGAGCAGTCGGTCCGTTTCGGCACTGAGATCATCACCGAGACCGTCGCCAAGGTCGACCTTTCGCAGCGTCCTTTCAAGTTCTGGCTCGAGTGGCGTGAGGACGAGGAGCCCCAGACCGCCGACGCCATCATCCTGGCCACCGGCGCGTCCGCCAAGCGCCTCAACCTGCCCGGTGAGGAGGAGTATTGGCAGAAGGGCATTTCGGCTTGCGCCGTCTGCGATGGTGCCATTCCCATCTTCCGCAACAAGCCGCTTGTCGTCATTGGCGGTGGTGACTCGGCCGCCGAGGAGGCCCTCTTCCTGACCAAGTACGCGTCCAAGGTCTATGTGCTTGTCCGCCGCGACAAGCTGCGTGCTTCCAACATCATGGCCAAGCGTCTGCTGTCGCACCCCAAGGTCGAGGTTGTGTGGAACACCGTCGCCAAGAAGGCGTGCGGTGACGACAAGCAGCTCCAGAGCCTCACGGTCGAGAACGTCCAGACTGGCGAGACCTCGGAGATCCAGGCCAACGGCCTCTTCTACGCTATTGGCCACGTCCCGGCCACCCAGATCGTCCAGGGCCAGGTCGACACCGACGAGGACGGCTACGTCAAGACCGTCCCCGGCTCGACCCTGACGTCGGTCAAGGGCCTGTTTGCCGCCGGCGACGTCCAGGACAAGCGCTACCGCCAGGCCATCACCTCGGCTGGCACCGGCTGCATGGCCGCCCTCGACTGCGAGAAGCTTCTCTCCGAGGAGGAGGCTGAGGAGTAAAACTCGCCCTGTTTGCATACAATTAATCGATAGACTGTCATGACTACCGCTTGTAACACCTGTTCTTCCTGGGGCCGCTGCCCCAGACCCCCGTAGCAACTGCTTTCGCAGTTGAGAAACGCAGAAATGTTTTAACGCTGTTTTTCTTTTTCCCTGGGGGCGCTGCCCCCGGACCCCCGTAGCAACTGCTTCGCAGTTGAGACAGGCAGAAATATCATGGCGCCCGCTTGTCTAACAGACCATGCATGAGTCTACTATGCTAGCTCAAATCCAACTGCGAAGCAGTTGCTACGGGGGTCTGGGGCCAGCGCCCCCAGGGAAAGAGAAAGACAGTCAACGGCCGCTCAACATAACATCATGCATATAAAATTTACGTAAATAATCTATCAGGCAGCTGCTGTTAGCGTAGTTTCGTAATGAGTTGCGTCGGGGCTCACTTACCATCGGGCTGCGCGAGAATGTACTCGACGGCCTTGTCGACCGAAGTGATCTCGTCGGCCTCACGGTCGGGGATCTCGATGCCAAACTCCTCCTCGATAAAAAAGACCGCCTCGACAACGTCAAGACTGTCGAGGCCAAGGTCCTGCTCGAACTTGGCGGTGCTCGAGATCTTGTCCTGGTTGGTCTGTTGTTAGTATACTGCTGCATGGACCGCCTTTTCGGGTCTGTTAACAGACAGACTGCGCAATACTTACCTTGTCAAACGACTTGAGCAGTTCAACAATGCGCTCCTCGACAAACTCCTTGGTGAGCGGAGGAGGACCGTCCGAGTAGAAACGCAGAGGCTGCATGGCAGCAGTAGGCTTGAGGGCCATGCGAGGCGCGTGGACGGCCATCAGAGGAGTGGCCAGCCGGCTGGCCACCTGGCTGGCGTTTCGGGCAGCAATTCTCCGCAGAGCGAGCATACTGATGCGCTTATATGGTCGCGATGCGTGCCGTCGCCGTCTGGTTGAATTTCACCTTCTGTGGTTGGTGATGAAAAATACGCCGTGTTAGTAGTGAGACCGCGCTCGCCAAACTACCTGTATTATTTTGCCCCTGCAGCTTCACCACATCTCGATTTTTGGCCCTTTTTAATTATCTTTTCCTGGGGGCGCTGCCCCCAGACCCCCGTAGCAACCGCTTCGCGGTTGATCTCACTACTAGCCATATTCCGAAGCAGTTGCTACTGGGGGCTGGGTTCCACTCAGGAAAATAAAATGAAAAATCCCAGCATTCCAACTGCGAAGCAGTTGCTACGGGGGTCTGGGGGCAGCGCCCCCAGGAAAAAAGTAAAAGGAGAAAGCCCGGCATATACTGCGGAGCAGTTGCTACGGGGGTCTGGGGGGTAGCGCCCCAGGGAAGGATAACCTCGATGTAGCTCGTAATTGGTACATATACATTAAATCTCTGCCGGCAAACTAAGAAAGAGAGCGATTTTTTCACGCAAAAGAAAAATGGCCCGCGAGGGGCAATGGGGCAAGCCTCGGCAAAGAGGAGCCGGCCGACAGAGACAGTTGTACATCACTCAGACGTCTGCAGCTCGGTAATATCAGTGGCGGTCGCGTTGAGGCCCATGACGTTGAGGAACAGGTTGAGGTTGGCGATCTTCTGTGCCGAGAGCTCCGGCGGCAGCGACTTGGCCTCGGCCATGGTGCCGAAAATGCGATCGCGGACCTCGTCGACCATGACGCGCTGGTGCTCAAGCTTGGCGGCGAGGGCGAGCGACGCCAAAAAGTGCCACACATACGAGTTGTCGACGGTGCGGGGCGGGAAGAGCGACGACAGGTGGCCCTGGAGCCGGCTGAACAGTACGTTGAACGTCTGCTGCCAATTGTGCTGGTCCTGCGAGTCGACGCCCTCGTCCTGGTTGAGAAGCTCGGCGCGCGAGATGAGCACCGTGAGGAGCGCGAGCCCGATCTTGGTCTTGGCGACGTGCACAATGTCCTTGGAGTTGAGGAGGATCTCGAGCAGGCC
The DNA here is from genome assembly GCA_024734315.1 of Tardiomyces blankii. Taxonomy (NCBI): domain Eukaryota; kingdom Fungi; phylum Ascomycota; class Dipodascomycetes; order Dipodascales; family Trichomonascaceae; genus Tardiomyces; species Tardiomyces blankii. Next base: position 1,838,719 of record JANSJT010000035.1, read on the forward strand.
CACAATGACGTCGTAGGCCGATTCGGACACAAAGTGGACGAGCGACGGCAGAACCGTCTGCGAGAACAGCTCGACCGACTCGCGGGCCTTGGCGCGCAGGTCATTGTCGTCGACATAGGCGCCGTCGCGGACCACGTCGAGCGAGTCAATGTGCGCGACAATACGCGTCAGCATCGTGAGCCGCTGCTTCTGGTCGAGATGGCGGAAGATGCGCGGAATGACCTTCATGGCCTTGTCGTGACGGAGCATCATGACAAACGGCTGGTTGCCGTCGGCGTCGACGGGCGCCAGCACCTCGAGGTGCGTCCACAGGCGCTCGACGAGGGCGTGCATTTCGGCGCGCCACTCGTCGTCGTTGCCGCCAGCCTCCTCGACCTCGCGGGCGCGGCCGCGCTCCTTGGACTCAATGTCGAGCAGGATCGCGTACACGCTCTCAATAGCCGCCAGCAGGTGGCGGGCCGTGTACTTGACGTCGTGCTGGGCGGCTGCCTTATGGGGGTCGAGCTGCAGCATCTTGATCTCAAGCGTGCGCCGCGGGCGCGAGCCAGACACCGAGATCTTGCCGAGCGCGCCCTCGGGCTTGACGTGCTCCTTCTTGGGGTGGTCCTTGGCGTGCGCAACCGCCTCCTGAACCTGCTGCTGCATGCGCTGCAACGGGTTCTGGTCGTGGCGGCGGTTACGGCCCTGGCGCTGGCCCCGCTGGAACAGGTACGTCTTGGCAAAGTCGTTGAGGGGCTGGCTCGGGTTGCTGCGGGCCTGGATCACAGAGTGCACCTGGTAGTAAAAGTCTTCGTTGTACGGATCGTTGGTGACCATGTGCTGGAGCTGGATCCGCAGGATCAGGCTCTTGTCGCGCTGCGACATGAGACCGTTGTACTTGGCCATGCCAGCGATCTCGCGCGACCGGTGCAGCAGGCGCTCCTGCTCGACGGCCACGGCACCCATTTCCTCCGAGCGGACCTGATCAAGCGACGGGACCGAAGTCGCAGCCTGCGGAGCAGTCTGCGACCACGGCTTGTCGCCCGATTGCACAGGTCCAGGACCAGCGCCAGCAGGACCGGCCGTCGGACCAGTTGCAACCGAAGGCCCCGACGGACCGGGACCGCCTTGGCTAGTAGGAGGATACTGCTGGCCCATTCCAGGACCGCCCTGGACCCCCTGCATGCCCGCAAAGTTCTGGGGCATCGGCATGCCTTGGCCCATGGGCGGGAACAGCGAAGGATCATAAGGTCCACGGAATCCGCCAGGCATCTGCATTCCCCCCATGGGAGGAATACCCGGCATACCCGAAGGGAAACCAGGCATCATGCCCATGGGACCACCCATGTGTCCCATAGGACCAGGACCAGGAACAGGACCAGGGCCAGGACCGACACCCGGAGCGGCAGGACGGCCTTGCTGAGCACGCAGCTGTGCCTCGACCTCCTCAAGCGACAGAGCTCGAGGTTGCTGGGGTTGCTGGGGCTGCTGGGGCTGCTGCTGTTGGGGTGTTTCCCACAGCGAAGCAATAGGCTGAAGCTTAGGGATTGCCTGTTGCTGTCCGCCCAGACTCATGCGAGACATGGACTGGGAGACGCCCGTCATTGACGGGGCCGGCTGGTTGCGGGCATAGGTAAACTGCTCTTCGTCGATAGCGCCGGCAACACTTGCGGTCTGCTGAGCAAAGTCAAAGTCCTTGCCAACAGGGCCGATGTCGCCAAACGTCTCGTCGTTGAGGGCATCGTCGTTTGCATCGTCGAGCTGGGCCGCGAGCGCATCCTCATTGTACGTGTCGTCAAAGTCGTACACAGACGGCTTATCGTCTTTGACGACCGTCTGAATGCCGAAGAATGACATTGCAATGGGACGTCGGGACGGCGTCGATCCGTCGAGTCGTGTGTGTGTCTAGAGTGTTGTGACTGTGGAGTCGTGAGTCTGTCAAATTCATTTGTCAGTGAGTGTGTTGTGATATGCAACACACCCAGATAGTAATATATACAGTGCTGCGCAGCCAGTTTTCTATTTTTCCTGGGGGCGCTGCCCCCAGACCCCCGTAGCAACCGCTTCGCGGTTGGTTTTAGCTTCTGGCCACGTTCTTCAACTGCGAAGCAGTTGCTACGGGGGTCTGGGGGCAGCGCCCCCAGGAAACAAAACCAAAAACGAGCTCTGGGCCGGGTCGTGGCATGCGGTGTGCAACGACTCGGTTCAGCCGTATCGCCTGACAACGACGTCGTGCACGCCCGCACACCGTAGGGCCCAGGATAAACCGGCATACGCGGCATACGCGGCCTCCCGAGACGATCGGCAATCGACTGTCATGCTCGCCAGTCGACAGCGGCTGAACGGCTGGCACTACATCCTTGTCTCACAAACCACATTGGGTGTCGAGGCAAAGGCGCCTGCACCGCATGGACCCGCGAGCGGGCCCCAAGTGGGGTCTCACGGGACCGGGGTGGACGCGTAACCCGATGCAGACAGCAGGCCTAAAAAGAACGAAAAGGGCGAACGCAGGAATATGACCGTGGCTTATAGATGAGAGAAAAGCCAAGCCGAGACACAGTCATGACACATTCAAATTAAAGTGCACCGCCCGCTGATCTGGATTGCCCGGCCCGAAAGCTAGTAAAGACGATGGTCTGCTAAGCAGGCGTACGCCCCATTTTGCGCGGCTGCAAACCTGGAAACCGCCCAGATCCTGGCCAAGGCTTCAACTTTCGTCGATCGCACACCGGTTGGCGACTTTTCATTCTTGTCTTGAGTAGGGCCATGCTGTGTAGGCGAGTTTGCATAAATAAAAATAATACGCTCGATAGAATAATCCCTCTTTAACAATAACTGCCGCAGCACACGCGTTCCAATGTCGCAGGGTTCGGGACGTCGCTGGCCAAAGTGGGCACGGGCGTTGTACATCGCTATAAATGCCAGCCAGGCAGCTATTCAGGGCGGGCCTGGTGTCAAACCGACGAACACAACAACAAAAAATATAAAAAGACGTCGATAAGGGACACGCAAACGTAAAGACCGGTTGTACTTCTCGCTCCAAAATTTGCCGACCGTCTAACTGGTTCCTGCTGCGTTTGCTTCCGCCCCCCTCGTCCATTCCCGTTTTGGCCTGTGCTTGACCACCCCATCTCGGCTCGTGCACTTTTCATATCCGCCATGAACGACGCAGCCGCGATCGTTAACTCGCGGGCCGGCAGACGCGTCCTCGCCGTCATTGGTCTGCTGCTGGTTGTCCATTTTGTGTTTCTCCGCCAGTGGAACCACGCGGCGGTCTACGTTGAGGAGGATGCCGGCCTGACTGGCCAGCTCCATGGTGTCGACACCAAGCCGGACGCGCAGATTGCTCCAGGCACTGGCACTGGAACTGGAACTGGCGCCAAGAATCCGCTTACTGGCGCTCAGACTACATATCGCCGCGAGAACGCGACGTTTGTAACGCTGGCGCGAAACTCGGACCTCAACGGCCTGATCGACACGATCCGTGCTGTCGAGGACCGCTTCAACCGCGACTACCACTATGACTGGGTGTTTCTCAATAACGACGAGTTCAGTGATGAGTTCAAGCGCGTCACGACGAATCTGATTTCCGGCACTACCAAGTACGGCCTGATCCCAACCGAGCACTGGTCGTACCCGCCGTTTATCGACCAGGAAAAGGCCCGCAAGGGCCGCGAACAGATGGAGTCCGAGGGTATCATCTACGGCGGCTCCGAGTCGTACCGCCACATGTGCCGCTACGAGTCGGGCTTCTTCTTCCAGCACCCGCTCATGCAGGACTACCGCTACTACTGGCGTGTCGAGCCCGACACCAAGCTGTCGTGCACCATCGACTACGACGTGTTCAAGTTTATGCATGACAACAACAAGACTTACGGGTTTGTCATTACGCTGTACGAGTACCAGCGCACTATCGAGACGTTGTGGCCGCTTACCAAGGAGTTTGTCAAGAAGAACCCGCAGTACATCGCGCCCAACAACCTGCTGGACTTTATGTCTCACGATAACATGGAGACATACAACCTGTGCCACTTTTGGAGCAACTTTGAGATTGCCGACGCCGACTTTTGGCGCGGCGAGGCGTACCAGGCGTACTTCAACACGCTGGACCAGGCGGGCGGCTTCTTTTACGAGCGGTGGGGCGACGCGCCGGTGCACTCGATCGCGGCGGGCCTGTTCCTCGACCGCGATCAGGTCCACCTGTTTGACGATGTTGGATACACCCACCCGCCCTACACCCACTGTCCCGCCAACTTTATTGACCGCGGCCTCTCGTGCACCTGCAAGGAGAAGGACTCGTTCGACTGGGACGGCTACAGCTGCATGAAGCAGTACTACCGGTCTCGCGGCTGGGCGATCCCGACCTAAGAAGCACCGCACTAATGACTTAACGACCCGTCGGCATATAAATGTGTGTTGTATACCTTTGAATAGGCGATAGATTTTGGTTGCATCCAAGGTTTTTCTTTCCTGGGGGCTCTGCCCCCAGACCCCCGTAGCAACTGCTTCGCAGTTGGACTCTGGCCGTGGCTCATTTACTGCGGTGTGGGGCGTCAGCATACGCCAGCATAATTCTGTGCTGGGTGGAACTGTGTATTAAGGTGATGGGTAACTGTTTTCTCCTGGGAACTCTCTGTGCCTCCACACCCTCCGCAGCAGCTGCTTCGCAGTTTGAATAGTCGATAATGCAGTATTAGAGCACCGTGTTGGAGTCCAACTGCGAAGCAGTTGCTACGGGGGTCTGGGGGCAGAGCCCCCAGGAAAAAAAAACCACAAACATTAATACAAATAGCGTCCCAGATTTATGATGACGGATGCTGACTTCCCCGGGGTGGTGATGGTGGCTTATCCCACAGAGCGCCCCCTCCAAAATCGACACAGCCGGCAATCCCATAAACGAGTTCGCAACCGGCGCCAACAGACACAATGGCGGGTGCAAGGGCAGAGATGCTCTCGCTGGACTACCACAACGTCCTTCTCAAGGCGGTGCTTACCGACAAGATCATTGACGGGTCGGCGCCGTCGACCATCGACCAGGTGGTTAGCGACTTTGACAACGTTACGTACCACATCTCGACGCCCGAGGCCAAGACCAAGATCCTGGTGTCGCTTGCAATCAAGTGCTGGTCTGACCTCACCAAGTACGGCGTCGAGGACGTGCTGGCGCGCGAGTACGGCCAGTACCGACTTGCGCAGCCCGAGGAGGGCTACGACTTTAGTGTGCTCATTGACCTCGAGACGCTGCCCGAGGCTCTTGAGGAGCGCCAAGATCTGGTCGAGCGCGTGAGTCTGCTGCGGCGCAATGCGCTCGCGGCCCCATTTGAACGGGCGTTTGAAAAGTTTGAGGAGCTGGCGCGCGACGCCGCCGAGCGCAACCTCGACCTCTACGCCCCCGAGCACGCCGACACGGAGCTCATGACGATCCGGTACCGCGACGAGGAGTCGATTTTTGTGCGTCCGAGCCACGACCGCGTCACTGTCATTTTCTCGACGACGTTCAAGGACGAGACCGACCAGACTTTTGGCCGCGTGTTTCTGCAGGAGTTTGTGGACGCGCGCCGGCGTGCGATCCAGAACGCCCCTCAGGTGCTGTTCTCGGACAAGGAGCCGCCGCTCGAGGTCCGCGGCCTCGTCCCAGCCGCCGACCCGGCCAACCGCACCGGCTATGTCACGTTTGTGCTGTTCCCGCGCCATCTGACGCGCGACCGCCAGGAGCGCTGCATCTCCCACATACAGATGTTCCGCGACTACTTCCACTACCACATCAAGTGCTCCAAGGCGTACATGCACTCGCGCATGCGTTTCCGCGTCTCGGAGTTCCAGAAGTCCCTCAACCGTGCCAAGCCCGACAAGGAAGACGGCGCCAAAGACCGCAAGACCGCCTCGGGCCGTCGGTTCCGTGTCGCTGTATAACTCTATTTCAATAGAACCATGTTTTTTTTGTTTCCTGGGGGCGCTGCCCCCAGACCCCCGTAGCAACTGCTTCGCAGTTGATTCACGAGCCGCTGCTCTATTTCCTGGGGGTTCCACCCCCAGACTCCCGTAGCAACTGCTTCGCAGTTGATTCACGAGCCGCTGCTCTATTTCCTGGGGGTTCCACCCCCAGACCCCCGTAGCAACTGCTTTGCAGTTGATTCACGAGCCGCTGCTCTATTTCCTGGAGGTTCCACCCCCAGACCTTCGTAGTAACTGCTTCGCAGTTGGAATTTTTACTTCGTATCGTGGATTCATTTCAGATGGAAATCCTGTGATTCATGTTCTGGGCGCATAGAATATGTCCACCTCTCTAAAAAAATCCACAAAAAGGCTCGGGCACCACTTCAACTGCGAAGCAGTTGCTACGGGGGTCTGGGGGCAGAGCCCCCAGGAAAAAAAAACACGAGGCGGAGATCGTGAATCGTTGACTATGTACATGCTACGACGACGGGGCGGCGGGCTTCTTTGTGCCGTACTTGGAGCGGGACTGGCGACGGGACGGAACGCCAGCAAGATCAAGAGCGCCACGGACGCACTTGTACTTGACACCGGGCAGATCCTGCACACGACCGCCGCGGATGAGCACGACCGAGTGCTCCTGGGCATTGTGGCCCTCGCCGGGAATGAAGGCTGTCACAACCTTGCCGGTGGTGAGACGCACACGACACACTTTGCGGTTTGACGAGTTGGGCTTCTTGGGCTTCATGGTCGTAACTTTGACAACGACTCCGCGCCGCTGGGGCGACTGCTCGAGGTCGGGAGCCTTGGACTGGTCGCGGAGCTGGCGCTTGCGCCACGTCTTGTACTTGGCGCCACGTTTGCGGATCTGGTTGATGGTGAGGGTGCGCTTTTGCGACTGGGACCAGCTATTGGCGAGCAGGCTCTGGCGGAGAACTGTGGATGTTGGCATTGTCTGAACCCGAGCCTGAGCCTGGGCCTGAAGCGGTCGAATGGACGCCGTTGCCGGTCGCGTCATGCTAGAGAATGCGAGGCGGGCCGTCGGCATGGCAGCCACTGGCCTGCTAGCAGCTCGTGTGCCGGCTGATGCCAGCAGTCTGAGCATGTTTTTTGTATTGTGCGGTGGTTTTTTTTGGTTCGTCCTTGGTTCGTCTGTAGGCTCCGAGTCTGAGAATGTGAAATTTCCCGGGGCGGGGGTTATAATAATTTATGGGTAGTTTGTTAGTTTGGGTGGACAACCAGAGTGGCTGGGTGGTTTTTTGGTAATTTATGACTAATGACCCACACTTTTCGTCCATGTCCAAGCGAGACGTCGACAAATTCCATCACCACCCACCAGCTCAAATCTACCCAATAAACGGCCATTGAAAGAAACTGGCAAAAAAAAGAAAAGATGGAAGCTGAGACCGAGTCCTACAAGCACGATAACGGCGAGTACGCCGACGACCGTGGTCGCTCGGCATCGCCTGAGCGCACCGACGCCGACAGAGATGCAGCGCCGCGAGACCGCTCGCGCAGCCCCGTCCGACGCAGAGACTCGTACGATGACCGCCGTGATGATCGCCGCGACGACCGCCGCGATGACCGCCGCGAGCACGACCGCCACGACAGAGACGACCGGGACCGCGACGACGACCGCGAGATGCGCGACCGCCCCGAGAGCCCGCGCGACGACGACGAGCCCGAGGCCCGCAACGACGGCACAAACCTGTTTGTGACGGGCATCTCGCGCTCGGTCACGTCGCAGGAGCTCGAGGACCTGTTTGCCAAGTACGGCAAGGTCGACAAGGTCGACATTCTGCATGACCCCCACACGCGCGAGAGCCGCGGGTTCGGCTTCATCAACATGGTGGATCTCGAGTCGGCCGAGGCCGTCATTAAGGAGCTCAATGGCTACGAGCTGTCGGGCCGTATTCTATCGATTGAAAAGGCCAAGCGTAAGAAGCCCCGTGGACCGACGCCCGGCCGCTACTATGGCCCACCCAAGACTCGTCGCCCGCGCGGCCCGCCCCGCTACGACGACCGCTCGTACCGTGACCGCGGATACCGCTCGCGCTACGACGATCGTGGCTACGACGACGGATACCGCCGTGGTGGCGACCGCTACGACCGCGACAGATACCGCGACCGTGGCTACGACGACTACCGCCGCGGAGGCGACCGTGGTGGCTACAGCGACCGCTACCGCGACCGTGACGACAGATATGGCGACCGCGACAGATACCGTGACCGCGGCTATGATCGTTATGACGACCGTGACCGTGACCGCCGCTACGGAGGCGATCGTGACTACGACCGCGACTATGACCGCGACTACGACCGTGGAGCCCCGCGTGACGTTCCTGCTCGCGAGGCCAAGGACGACCGCTACGATGATCGCGAGTAAACATATTTTTTTTCCTTTTTTTGTCAAGATGTTTTGGCTTGCTCTCACTCAGATTACGGACAAAAAGAGACAAAAAAACAAGAAAATGCAAAGACAATCGTGTCGCCTTGATATTTGCCGGTTTGCAACGCCACTCCGCTACGATAGAAACAGAAAAGAACCAACGAATTTTTTTTTCGCACTTTCAACCCGCTTAATTGTTTTTATACTGCGCCCTGTTTGGATCGCCAACGCTGGCCGTGAGTTTGTTTGTCATTTAGGTGTAGTGAGGAGGGATTGGCCTTTTAGTTTTTTGGTGACATCTATAGCGATGCCTTTACATTGCCAGTGTACAAAGCGCCCCATGTACCGACATAGTTGCAAAAAAGTTTCATGCTGTATATGGACGTTGTATGTCCATCTTATATGCTACCAGTGGGTTACTGCTTCAGAGTTTTATTTTTGTCTCGGGCTCTACAACCCGACGCACCGTGGCAACTGCTAAGCAGTTGAAACTGAGTTCGTTTGTGATTGATTGAACATGCTCATCTAGTTAAATCGTATGATGGACGTTCTCTATTTTATTGCCTGGGGGTCCCACCCCCAGACCCCCGTAGCAACTGCTTCGCAGTTGAGCTGAAGAAACGTGAAACCATTCCGGTTTGTGATGCCTCTTCTTCTCCTGGGGGTTCCACCCCCAGACCCCCGTAGCAACTGCTTCGCAGTTGAGCTGAAGAAACGTGAAACCATTCCGGTTTGTGATGCCTCTTTTTCTCCTGGGGGTTCCACCCCCAGACCCCCGTAGCAACTGCTTCGCAGTTGAACGCAGGCCACGTAAAGCCACCCGAGCTCAACTGCGAAGCAGTTGCTACGGGGGTCTGGGGGCAGAGCCCCCAGGAAAGCATAAAAAGGAAACACCGAGTCACCTCCTGAAGCGAAGAATTGCCCGTCCGAGGTCCGTAACCTTGAAGTGGACGGCGGAGCCGACGCGAACGAGGGTCTCCCAGACCTGCTGGTCCATTTGCTCTGCAGGGGTAGGACCCGAGTATGGAACGTGCTCGGACTTGTGCTGGAAACGCAGGACGTCCTTGCGGGTGACGAGGCCCTCGAGACGGCCCTGGGACACAACGTAGATAGAGCGGGGTCCCAGCTTGGCAAACGTCTCGGCCACGACTTCGAGAGCCGTGTCGGGCGAGACGGTGATGGCGCCGTACTGCACAATGGACGAGCAGTTGAGTGCTTCTTGGGTCAAGTGTTCGGCGTCAAAACAGACACCGAGACCGGGGGACCCGCGCCGCCGCGCAATGATGTCTTCGAGGCCCTGGCGGTGGACGTAGCCCAGCAGCCGGCGGCGCGAGTCGACGACCGGGTAGGCTTGGTGGACATAGTCGGATGTGAAACGGTCGAGCTCGGCAAGCGTCCAGCCCGAGGCCGGGATCGTTGCCGGGTCGCGCTCCATGGCGGCGCTCACGGCGTCGTTGAATTCGTGAATCTCGTTGGCGTCGATAAACGGGAACCCATTGGCGGTGATGCTGCGGTCGGCAATGCCGCCGTGGCCCCACGCGTCAGTGATGACCTTGGTCACGCCCACAACGATCATCGTCGGGATGATGTACGACAGGGCGCCCGTCAGCTCGTACATGACGATGACGACGGTCACGGTGATGTGCATGACGCCGCTGAGGCACGCGGCAGCCCCCAGAAACGCGTACGTGCCGGGCGAGATGCACGGCTCGTCGGGATGGCACGACGCAAAAATGGCGGCTTTCGGAAACGCGTCGTGCAGGGCCCACAGCACCGTGCCAACAAAGCGGCCAAACAGGGCGCCAATCGCCATGGACGGCACGAAAATGCCGGCCGGCACTTTGCTGCCGTACGACACAATGACAAGCAGCGTGCGGATGACAACCGCCGCCAGCAGCGCAAACGCCACATACGTGCGGTGCTCGGCTTTGCACGTCACGTCGTCCCACCGGTCGCTGCACTCGTGGAACAAAATCTGCATGCTCTCAGTCATGTCGATGCGCAGAAACTCGTTGAAGTAGCAAATGAGCGCCGTAACAAACGCCAGCACCGTCACTTCCTGCACCGGGTACTTGGCCAAGTACTTTTTGCGAAACGCCTGCGCCCGCAGGTTCCACTTGATGATGAACAGGCCCAAAAACCCGCCAAACGCGCCAATGACGGCAAACGGGACAATCTCGAAAAAGTGCCAGTTCTGGTCGTACTTGACACTAAACAGCACCAGCTGGCCGGTGCGAAACGGGTTGACGGCCGCCAGCACAATGGTCGCGACGAGCGCGCAAAAGTACGACCGCCACATAAAGTTGAGCTGGAACGACGACGACATCTCCTCGAGCGAAAACAGCACGCCGCCCATGGGCGAGCCAAACGCCACTCCGACGCCCGCGGCCGCGCACGCGCACAGCACCTCGGACATCTTGGACGTGCGCGTACGGTACTTGGCAAACATGCTGGCAATGACGTTGCCGACGCAAACGGCGTAGTGCACGCTAGGACCCTCCTTGCCGACCGAGAGGCCGGATGCAATCGTAATGGGCAGCGTAAGCGACTTGATGGCGAGCGTCCGGGCGCCCAAAAAGCCCTTCATGACGAACCCGGCCACAATGACCTTGATGTCAGAGATGCCGGACCCGGCAGCGTACGGGGCAAACGACGCCACCAGGAAAGCAGCCGTAGCGCCAAATGCCGTGCACATGGCTACATACACGATAAAGTTCAGCGGCGCAAAGCTCGCCCACGGGCGCCACTCGGCGCACGACGTGTCGAGGCCCGAGCAGCAGAACCCCTCGTTTAAATAAAACCCCACAGAGCACCGGCCCATCCGCAGATCAGACAGCCACTCGGTAGCAATATTTATGAGCGCTGCAATCACGCCAATAACAGCGCCCGCCATGGCCAGCACCAGCCATGATAAGCCCGCCGAATATGCCCTCGCTAGCACCTGGCCTGCCCGTCCCCGGCCTGTCCACCTGTCAAACGCCTTGGCCTCCGATACTCGAAACCGGTTATCCGTCAGCGCATCGTCCACCCAGTCTATCGTAGCAAAGTCCTTGTACCGCTTTATCGCCCCGACATCCTCGTCCCGTATCGTCGGAGTCTGCTCGAGCGTCTCGAGCTGGTGCCTGTCGTTAGCCGGCTGCGTTCTTTTTTTTTTTTTTTCTCCTGGGAAAACAGGTCCTGCTATATTTTACCTGGGGGCGCTGCCCCCAGACCCCCCGTAGCAACCGCTTCGCGGTTGATCTCAGTTCCAGGCCCTTTGATTCAACTGCGAAGCAGTTGCTACGGGGTCTGGGGGTGGAACCCTCAGAAACGGCCGGTACTGCCCTTTTTTCTCCTGGGGGCGCTGCCCCCAGACCCCGTAGCAACCGCTTCGCGGTTGATCTCGCTTCCAGGCCCTTGATTCAACTGCGAAGCAGTTGCTACGGGGGTCTGGGGGTGGAACCCCCAGGAAAATAATGAAACGTCTAGTACGCCGAATGAGACGGCCCAGGCTTGGACTAGGCATATGCCAGGCCCCAGGGCCCCGTAGAAACAGCTTCGCTGTTGATATCGCTTCCAGGTCATTGATTCAACTGCGAAGCAGTTGCTACGGGAGTCTGGGGGTGGAACCCCCAGGAAAGCAGTAAAACGTCAAGTACTCCGAATGAGAGGGCCCAGGCTTGAATTAGACATACGCCAGGCGGCCAATTCAACAGTGAGAACATACCCCGAGACAGGCTCGTCGGAAACCATGCGGTGGGAACGTCGCGTCGAGTAACGTGGTGTCGAGAGACAGTTGGCCTGGCTGCACCTACGTCGTGTTCAAGGCTGGCATGTTCATGCACACGACAGTGCATATGCAAGATGATCGTACGCGCGGCTGGACTTTGGACGCGTCGAAACTCAAGAGCCCAGATCAGAGACATAACCTCGACCAAAAAAGACAGTAGCCAACATGCCGGACAAGGAAAAAGACGCAGAGAGCGCGTACGAGTCCGCCGTAGAGGAACACAGGGAAACTAGGACCGAAGACGCAGGCGTCTCGGTACCGCTGGCGCGCGTCAAGCGCGTCATCAAGCAGGACGACGATATCATTTCTGTGTCCAATAGCAGCGTGGTGGCGGTAGCGGCCGCCACGGAGATGTTCATACAGTACCTTACGGAGCAGGCGACGCTGGCAGCGCGCGGCGAGAAACGCAAAAAGCTACAATACAATGATTTTGCCTCGGCAGTCGCAGCCCACGACAACCTCGAGTTCCTGTCGACGCTCGTGCCCAAGGCCGTCCCATACCGTGCCATCAAAGAACGCGCATCGCGCGGCGGCCAGCAAAGTGCCACAACCAGTACTACGTCCAACACTACGTCCGAGCAGGCGCCCGCGCAGCAGCAGCAGCAGCAGCAGTCACAACAACCCGACCATATGAAGGGCCAGTCTACACTCACCGGATTCACTCGGCCAGCGCAGGAGCAGCGCCCTGCATCAGAAGACCAAGCTCAGTACGTCCAGCCGGCTCAGGCGGCGGCTCAGCCTGCCCAGCCGCCACAGCCCGTCCAAGCTGGCCAACCGCCTATGGTGCACCCGATGGTCCAGCAGCCCGGGTACCCGCCCATGCAGCCTGGAATGGCGCCGGGCATGTCGGTCCACCACCAGCTGCCGCCGCCACAGCCCATTGCCGGCCACTACCAGCAGTACCCGCCGCAGGCATACCCTGGCCAGGCGCCGCCGCCACCCCAGTACGGCCAGCCTCAGCACCTGCCGCCGCCGCCCGTCAACCCGTACCAGCCTCCGCACCCGTCGCTGCAGCATTTTGCGTACCAGCAGGATCCCAACCGACGCTAACTCGCAGCCTCTAGGCTGAATGACTAATGTAACACAGACCATGTCCGCTCCGTGGCTCTTTTTTTTTTCCCTGGGGGCTCTGCCCCCAGACCCCCGTAGCAACTGCTTCGCAGTTGAAATCGGCTCCAGTTCCGCCGGGCTCGTTTTTTCCTGGGGGCGCTGCCCCCAGACCCCCTTACCAACCGCTCCGCGGTTGATCTCACTTTCAGGTCTTTGATTCAACTGCGAAGCAGTTGCTACGGGGGTCTGGGGGCAGCGCCCCCAGGAAGAAAAAAACATAGCCCCGTCAAACCCAACACAACCGAACAAGTTGCTTTTGCAGTTGATGGTCGAGACGGTTGAGATCAAAGTCGCTGTCGCAACCGCTCCGAAGGTAGGTCTCCACGTAAACTGCGCTACAACGAAGCAGTTGCTACGGGAGTCTGCGGGCGGCGCCACCAGGAAAAATAGATACACCCCAGCGCACTATTCAGCCACAAAAAGCGTCGGCAGACATACGAGGTGACAAAAAGCATGCACAGAGAGACAGCATACATGCGCCGGGATGTTCCGGTCCGGTCCCAGCACAAGTGTGACAACGTTGTGACGAGGCAACCACTGTCCCAGCGCTGGCGCCCGTCCGTCGGGCCCAAAACCTACCCTGCCCCACGCCAGCCAATAGGAAGCTTGCTTTTATGCCCGGCTGGGACGAGGCCCCGAGTTTTTACCACACAGATCAACTCAGCTCTACATTTTCTCCCCACCCATCGTCACACCACACCCGCGCATTTGCAGCTCACACACTCACACAGTGGCAATGAGTGTCGCGACTAGACTGCTGCGATCAAAGGCGGCCGTGAGCGCCGCCAGCGTCGGCGCCCGCTACGCGTCGACCAACCCGATTGGCGGCTCCTCGGCTGCCACCAACTTCAAGGTGCCCAACTTTGGCGCCTACCTCAAGGACGACCGCAACACCGACCGCAACCGCAACTTCTCGTACTTCATGGTCGGCACCTTTGGTGTTCTGGGAGCCGCCGCCGCCCGCTCGACTGTCCAGGACTTCCTCACCTCTATGTCGGCTTCCAAGGACGTCATGGCTCTCGCCAAGGTCGAGGTCGACCTGTCCAACATCCCGCTCGGCAAGAACCTCGTCGTCAAGTGGCGTGGTAAGCCCGTCTTCATCCGCCACCGCACCCAGAGCGAGATTGACGAGGCTAACCAGGTGCAGGTCGAGGCTCTGCGTGACCCGCAAACCGACGACCAGCGCGTCCAGAACCCCGAGTGGCTCATCATGATTGGCATTTGCACGCACCTGGGTTGTGTGCCTATTGGAGAGTCGGGAGACTATGGTGGTTGGTTCTGCCCGTGCCACGGTTCGCACTACGACATCTCGGGCCGCATTCGCAAGGGCCCGGCCCCGCTCAACCTTGAAATCCCCGAGTACTCCTTTGACGGCGATGACAAGATTGTCATTGGTTAAAACTGCACAATCATATTAATAGAGCAAAAATGAAATCATGCACTTGGCTTTTTTTTAGTGTAGTGGTGAAGGGTAGTACGCCAGGTTATATGTTATGTTATTCGACTAGTCAGAAGGACAAAAGAAGGGGAAAAAATCACCGGAAGGCGACGCTAAAATGTGTCTCGGAGAAAAAAAGTCAGGAGAATAGTCAACATTCTGGCCGTGCTAATTGTAGGCTCAAGAGACTGCTTCTCGCCAACGGATAGGCGTACTCGCAATTTCTGTCAACTGCTCTTACGGCCAAGAGCGCCAACACTTAAAAAAAGCTTGAGGAAAATATTTTGATCTTGACACAGGAGCCATATATTCCATACGCACCGGCCAGATTCTATAGCCTTGACCATTTTGACATGTCTTGTATAACGTTCTTGCATAGGTGCGCTCAAGCCGTGTGCGTCCGCGGACCACTACATCATGTAATACCTCTAAACTTCAAAGGACGCTGCACTTCCAACCCCAAACCCTCTAGGCAATTTTCAAAAGCGCCAAACCACACTTCGGAGCTCACGACAAAACTATCCACACAATATGAGGCCTACAGCCCCTACATTCCTGCTGCGACCGTGGCAAAGGTTCCGCACGGGTGCCCCTCCCTACGGCTTCACAAAAAAGGGTAACAACCGGTGGCCGCTGACGACCAAGGACGGTAACAAGAACTACTACAAAGGTACCGGTTCGTCGGGTATCGGCCGGTGGACCAAGCACGGCCGCTACAAGGTCAACTACGAAAAAGTGCGCACGTACGTCGTACCAGCGCAACTCGAAACAACTGATGTATGTGCTTATTCTTTTTTTCCTGGGGGCGCTGCCCCCAGACCCCCGTAGCAACCGCTTCGCGGTTGAATTACGACAGGACTAACAGCAGCTTCGACCGTTTGTCGATGTCACGGCTCCGCCGATTAGCAACACGTTCAAGGGATATCAGGGTGCCGTCGACGGCAAGCTGTACGTTCAGAAGCTCAAGGAGTTTGTCAAGTACGGCGCTGCCGAGGTGCCGGGACTTGAGCGATCCAAGAACTTTGTGGAGCGTGGTTAAACACGCCGTTATAGCATGTACATAGTGAGATGACCGATTATCATGCATTGTCGTAGTTATATTAGTGTGTGTGTGTGTGTGTGTGTGATGTGTGTGTGTGCGTGAGTGAGTGAGTGAGAGTGAGAGTGAGAGTGAGAGAGTGTGTGTGATATGGCCAAACTTGAGGATCCACTAGTCCCCAAATCAAGCATAGTACCTGTCGTTAGCAACTCGTCAAGTGACAAACTACAAAGAAAACATACAGCTCGAGGTTTGCACCGTTGTGGATTTCGTAATCGGCCAGGGTGATATGGTCCTTGAAAGTAGTGTAACCCTTTTTGAGGACAATCTTTTCCGGGGCCGTGCCGATCTGGGCTGCCAGCAGACGCTTAAAGTCGCCCACAGTATCGTCCGGCAGCGCCTTGACTCGCACCTTTTTGCCGACACTTCAGTTAGTCTCTCTTTGCCGTTGTGTGGGGATGTGCCTACAGGCGTGCTGGGAGATATTTCCTGGGGGCGCTGCCCCCAGACCCCCGTAGCAACTGCTGCGCAGTTGAACTGTGGCATTAAGCTGTTGTACCATGGCTTCACAGGGGAGCAATGTGAACCTGGTTCTCGTCCACTAAACCCACTGGGGTTGCATCCACAATCCAACTGCGAAGCAGTTGCTACGGGGGTCTGGGGGCAGAGCGCCCAGGAAAAAAGAAGAACACATACCGGTCGTTGACAACAATTTCAATCATTGCGTGTGAACCCGGCAAGAAGACGAGACGAGCTAGTCAGACTGATGAAGCTATCAGTAGAACGAGATGTGCAACAAAAAACAAACTACCCAGGAACTGATAATAGAACTGATGGCAGCTGATATGGAGCAGAAAAATTATGGGCGGTGCGGCTCGGGACGGGACGGGACCCATCCCTACAGTTTTGGGGGAACATGATATTTTACTCGCTTGGACTTGCCATTACATGTGCGTGGCCGTCTTGGCATTGGTTAAGTGAAGAGGACTGGCCCCGAACGCGAGTTAATGTGGTGACACTAAAGGTGAAAAGCTGATACCAACTATAAAAGGGATACATATTTGGTCTGGTCAAGACCGTTGAGTTGAACTGAGACAAGGACCAACGGGTTGAAAATGACGCGAAACCAGCCGCGAGTCTTGCTCATAGACTCGTACGACTCGTTCACGTTCAACCTGACGCACTTGGTCGAGCAGGTGACGGGAGCCGAGGTCGTGACGATCCACAACGACTCGGTGTCTGCGCAAGAGCTTATTGGATGCCTCCGGGCGTTTGACGCCGTTGTCCTGGGACCCGGGCCTGGTACCGTCGAGCACGCCAGCGATGTGGGCGTGCTACCGACGCTGTGGAGCCTGCCAGAGGACGCGCTGCTGCCTGTGTTTGGCGTGTGCCTCGGTTTCCAAAGTCTTGTGTATGCACACGGAGGGACTATCCACCGGTTGCCGGCGGCTGTGCACGGACAGCCTGGCGAGATTGAGCACTGCGGCGAGTCGCTATTTAGAGGCGTACCGCAAAAGTTTTGCAGTATCCGGTACCACTCGCTACACGCGCGGTTGCCCAAGACGGCTGAGGTGGATGCCGCCGGCGGCGATATTGTGCCGCTCGCGTGGACCCAGGACGGCGACGAGCGGGTGCTCATGGCGGGCCGCCACGCGACCAAGCCGTTTTATGGCGTGCAATACCACCCGGAAAGCGTGTGCTCCGAGCGGGGTGCCGAGGTTCTGGCAAACTTCTGGGCCGACGCTTTGGCGTGGTCGCGTGCCAACCGGCGCCCGCCGGGCGCCGAGACGCCCGTAGGCACTGTGTTTGCCCGCGTCGCCAAGCGCAGCATCAAGCCGGAGCCGTTGCTGGCGCTCAACATCAACGGGTCCGCCAACGGATCCGCCAACGGATCCGCCAACGGCTCCGTCAACGGCTCCCCCAACGGCGACAGTGAACTACAGTTTGAGCAGATTGCTGGCTATGCAGCCGATGAGGAGGCCGTGTGCGAGCGGCTTGGCGCCGGCAACTTTGTGCTTCTCGGCTCGGCAAAGGCGCCCGGTCGCTGGAGTATTGTGGGCGTGCTCGATAGCACCACAGCAACCATTGCGCACTACGCCGACTACAGGCCCGACACCGTGTTTGTGGGCCAATGGGGCGCCCAAGAGCACCAAAAAACCGAACATGCACTCGGCAGCGAAGGCGTCTGGCGGTACCTGGCCGATCATATGGGCCCGAAGCTGGCGCGGTTTGCCGGCGCACAGACATCATTGCCCGAGGACGTCCCGTTTGTCGGCGGCCTTGTCGGCTACGTGTCGTACGAGGACGGCATCGACTGGCGACGTCCGCCTCGGCGTGACGCCCCGACGTACCCGGACACCAACTTGGTGGACGTCGAGCGGACTATACTTATAGACAAGGAGCGCAACGTGACGTACGCCGCGTCGACGCGACGCAACGACGGCTGGATTGATGCAGCGCGCGCGCTAATAACAGACCTGCCAGCGGCCGCGCCTACACCGACGACTCTCGCCAAGCCGTCTAGCGTCACGCTGCCGGACCGCGACACCTACATGGCCAAAATAACAGCGGCCCAAGAGTATCTCCGGAGCGGCGACTCGTACGAGCTGTGCCTGACGAGCCAGTCGCGCATCGTCTACGCCCCTGGCACCGCCCCGACGCCGTGGGACCTGTACAAGGTCCTGCGCAAGCGCAACCCGGCACCGTACTCGGTGTTTCTGGACCTGCCTGGCGCGACGCTCGTTGGGTCGTCGCCGGAGCGGTTCATGTCGTGGCGCCGCGACGGCGTGTGCGAGTTCCGCCCCATCAAGGGTACTGTCAAGCGCACGCCTGACATGACGCGTGCACGAGCCGAAAAGATCCTCCAGACGCCCAAGGAGCGGGGCGAGAACCTCATGATTGTCGACCTCATCCGGCACGATCTCGGCCAGGTCCTCGACAACGTCCGCGCCGCCAAGCTCATGTCCGTTGAGGAGTACGAAACCGTGTACCAGCTCGTGTCTGTCATCCAGGGCGACCTGCCGCCCGCATACAGCGGTGTCGACGTGCTCGCGCACTCGCTGCCTCCCGGGTCCATGACGGGCGCCCCCAAACGCCGCTCCGTCGACATCCTCGCCTCGCTCGAAGACAACCTGCCCCGCGGAATCTACTCCGGTGTCGCCGGCTACTGGTCTGTCCACGACGAGGGCGACTGGTCCGTTGTTATCCGCTCTGCCTTCCGGTACAAGCAGGACCCCGACGTCTGGCGCATTGGCGCCGGCGGCGCCATCACGATCCTCTCGGACGCCTCTGACGAGTTTGAAGAGATGCACACCAAGCTCAGCAGTGCCCTCCAAGCGTTTGTGTGATCCCCCGCCCACGACCCACAATGCATCCGGATTTCGGTCCCTTTGATAATATGTTACACTCTCCCCTCAATTGCATTTACAAACATTTCAGAGTATGACTTTGGGTCTGTCATTTTCTTTCCTGGGGGCCCTGCCCCCAGACCCCCGTAGCAACTGCTTCGCAGTTGATAAGAGGTTCTTGTCGACACTAGACGGTACCGAAAAGCCGTCACTGCTGTCCTGGCCACAACTTAACCGACGTGTTGTTTTCTTTCCTGGGGGCTCTGCCCCCAGACCCCCGTAGCAACTGCTTCGCAGTTGAGAGAAAGAGGTTCTTGTCGACACTAGACGGTTCCGAAAGTCGTCACTGCTGTCCTGGCCACAGCTTAACCGACGTGTTGTTTTCTTTCCTGGGGGCTTTGCCCCCAGACCCCCGTAGCAACTGCTTCGCAGTTGATAAGAGGTTCTTGTCGACACTAGACGGTTCCGAAAGTCGTCACTGCTGTCCTGGCCACAGCTTAACCGACGTGTCGTTTTCTTTCCTGGGGACTCTGCCCCCAGACCCCCCGTAGCAACTGCTTCGCAGTTGAGACGAAGAGGTTCTTGTCGACACTAGACGGTACCGAAAATCGTCAATGCTAGCCACAGCTCAACTGCGAAGCAGTTGCTACGGGGGGTCTGGGGGCAGCGCCCCCAGGAAAGAAAACGGCACACACAAACAAAACGAAATGCATTCGGACTGCGGTCCGCTCTATAATACATAAATACTCCTTGCGCGAGGAGAACATAGCCCATTGCAAACATGCCTCAACTGCGAAGCAGCTGCTACGGGGACCTGCGAGCAGCTCCCCCAGGAAAAAGAAAAGGACTAGAGGAAGTACTCGACGGGCTGGGGCTGTGGCCCGACGCCGTAGGCTGAGTCGGCCTGAGCCATGTGCTCGTCGTTTTCCGGGGCGGCGTCAAAGACGTTGAAGAAACGCTCGCCGGTGACGCTGACTTCAAGGACGGACGCAAGGTTGCCGCAACGGTAGCAGTAATTAGGAGCTGACCATACGGTGGAGAGGCGATCGTCAAAAAGCACCTCGTAGCCTTCCTGGCACAATTGATGCGCCCGCAGAATGTGGTTCATGCCATTGCGGTACAGGAACTTGGTGATGATATCGATGCCAAACGTGTAACCGGCACCGCGTGGACTCAGCGCAAAGTCCGGCTTGGACTCCTCCGGGTCGGACCACACGAGGTCTGCCATTGGGCCCTCGTGCGGGATCTCCTTGAACCGGTCAATGACGCGGATCTGGTCGAGCGTGTGAATCGTGGGGGACAGGCCGCCGTGAACGCAAAAGATAGAATCGTCAATCACGACCGATAGCGTCAGAAAGTCAAACATGTCTGTGAAAGCGGCCCACACCGTGGGCGAGTCGTATTTGCGCATGCACTCGGTGTAGAACCCGTACGACTGGGTGATACCGCGCGACTCGTGGTTGCCGCGGATTAAGTAGATGCGCGACGGGTACCGTAGCTTGAGGCATACTAGCAGTGAGATGGTCTCGACGCTGAACAGGCCCCTGTCCACGTAGTCGCCCAAAAATAGGTAGTTTGTGTCGGGACAGCGGCCGCCGATGCGGAAAATCTCGAGCAGATCGTAAAACTGGCCATGGATGTCACCAACGACCGTGACGGGCGCCGAGATGTGCACGACGTTGGACTCGCGGATCAGCAACTCCTTGATCTTGGAACACAGCGCCTCGACTGTGACCTCGGGCAGCAGTTCGCGCCGGTACAGCCGCTCGATGCATTCGTCGAGGTTGTCAGCGCTGACGGCTGTTTCTATGGGCATTATGTGGATATATGGCCTGTTAGGCCCGTCCACCACTGTAGTTTGTGAGATCTCAAGACGGCGTTTGTCCTAGTGTGTTTTGTAGTGTTTTGTGCAGACGTGTGTTTCGCGCGGAGGCGCGGGTGGCGCGGCTGACTAAAATTGTAGGTCCATGATTGTTAGTGATTTGTTAAGTTGGTATTGCGGAGCTTTCATGGACTGTTTGAATAGGCCGGTTTTTGGGCGATACACTTGTTGGCATTTTCTTTATTTTTCAATACTTGTATCGAGATCTCTATACCGTTGGTTATGTTCAACGATAATGCCTCTACGCGCCGCAGTACGCACACACACACACCCACGTCCCCAACTGCGAAGCAGTTGCTACGGGGGTCTGGGGGCAGCGCCCCCAGGGAAAAAAAAGCGCCGCCGCTCCATTGCGCGACCACGATACGCACACTAGCGAGTCACGAGTACGGCACCAGATACACCGATAGCACCGCATAAAAAAACCGTGGGCGAGGGTTGACGCGCGGCTGAAAACCTCCCAACCCTCTGAGTTTAGAGAGAGAGAGGCCCAGAGGAAACCCAGGCTCCAAGCCAACGAACTAGAGAGAACCGCTCGCAGTGGTGAATTCCAGTGTCTGGGGACGCTAGCTAGACAGAGAAAAGACGCCACTACCCACAGGAGTGGACACATGGCAGAGGACAAAGCCCGACAACAGCGCACAGTGCGTAATTAGCGACGGATAGCGGCGGCATCGCACTGTACGAACTCAAAGAGACACCACACGCAGAGATATGACGGAGCCCAAGTCGCCACGGCCGGCAGCGCAGTCGGGCGCATCGCACGGCCACGGGCATGGTCATGGACACGCGGCGCATGGACAGGCGCCAACGCGGCCGCCATTGCGCCAGGGAAGCAGGGAGAAGGATGTGGCACGGATGGGGCCACATGCGGGCCAGGCGGTCGCACGAGAGTCAGCCAAGGACGGGCATTCACACGAGGCCGGCAGCCCACGGCAGACAACGCCGGGAGGTGGATCGAGCGCGCCTGGCAGTGGCCCGCCGAGTGGCCCGCCGAGCGGAGAGCACAGTGAACGAGGCGACGACTCGACGTCTTACTTTGCACTGAGACGCACACAGGGAAGGGCGCCCGGTACGGCGCCAGTAATGTCTGGACTTGACCACGAGAGACATCATCACCACCAACAACAACAACATCATCATCATCAGCAGCAGCGGCTGGGCCGGGCTGCGAGCGAAGGGACAAACGGCGGTCAATTGCGGGGACTCGGGCTCGGCCCGCTGTCTCCTGGGGCTGGCCCGGGTGTAGCCACGCCTAGCACGACGTACAATGTGTTGCGGACGCCGTCGTGGCAGCTCAAGCCGCGGGGATCTAGCGGCGGCGACGGGTCTTCCACGACTGGCGGGTCGACGGCGTCTGGCTCTGGGTCCGGGCACGGCCTGACGTCGACGACCACGTCCATTAGCAGCACCGGGAGCGAGGAGAACCGGCGCCGCGAGGCGCAGTATCTGGCGCACGAGAAGGTCTATGTGCAGAAGATGCGCAGCAAAAACGACCAGTACGGGCGCCCTGCCAGCCCCGTGACCGAGGTCATCCCCGGTGCCGACGATGAACTCGATGAGAGCGACGCTGACGACCTCGAGCTGGGCGCCGACGGCGAGGTTATTGGGCTCGGCGGCGTCGGCACAAGCTTTGACGACGAGTACAACGACCTCAGCGCGTCGTACGCGTTTCTGGAGCCGGACGCCGTTGACGATGTCGACGGCAACCCGGAGAAGCTGCGGGAGCGCCTCGAGTGGCAGGCGATGCTGGCGAGCGTGCTCACGGGCGATGTGTTTACGCAGGAGAAACGCCGCATCCGTGGCCCCAAGGTGTCGAAACAGGGCATGGTCGACGACAGCGAGCTGTGGCTGCAGCTCAAGGCCAAGGTGCTGTCGCGGACGATTGACGAGCAGAAGCGCAACCTCGACTACTCGCGGTCCACGGTCACAGACGCGCTGCAGCGCATTGTCGACTTTAGGCTCACCAACGTACCCAATGTCGACGAGGCCATCAAGGACGTCAAGGACGCCCTCAATGTGCTCGACCGATGCGAGTCGCTATGGAAGTCGCACCGCGACATGGCCAAGGACAATGCGTTGTACGCGTCTGACGCGTTTCAGCGCAAGGCCGAGGCGCTCATCACCTGGTTTAACGTCACGTCACAAATCAACGTCGAGCTCGACCTGCTCCGGTCGTGGACCGGCAACCCGCAGATGGACCCGACGCTGCCGCTCGACGCCAAGGAGGTCGAGGATCAGAAGTCGCTCGTCGAGCGGTTTATCCAGAACCAGAACTTTACAAACGTGTTCAACGCGCGCCTCATCAAGACGACCACCCAACTGCTGCGTCGGGCCCAGGAGGCGACTATCGAGTACGCGCAGGAGTACGTCGAGCTGGGGCTGCCGCTGTTTAACGAAGGCCTTGTCCCGCTCATGGCGTTTCCATACATTCTACTGCGCGAGGTGATCCAGCTGCGGCTAGTCTATGCCAAGCGCATGCAGGACCCAACAGATATCATTATCGACCAGATGATGGAGGACCTGCAAATGTACCTGTCGCTCTCGGTAGAGCTGGAGCGCATGCTCGTGTTCATTACGCCCGTCCTCGACAAGGGCTGGGCGCTACCGAACCCCATTGACGACGTGTACAACAACACGCTGCTCGAGTGCATCCAGTACTACCTGAGCACGCTCAACCGCAAGGTGCTCGAGCCCCGCGGCTCGTCAATCTTCCGCCCGTTCAAGGAGACCGAGACTCTCGAGCAGCACTTTGGCTCTCTCATCGACGTGTGCCGGTCCATTGACGGCGGCGAGCTCATTGTCGCCGAGCAGTTCACGGCTCTCCAGTCTAAGATGCTCAACCGGCTACTCGTCTACTGGGAGCAGCAGATGAAGGGTCCCAACAAGTGGACCGAGGCCGAGGTCAGCCGCTGGTTCACCACCACCAGCGAGAACATTCGCAGTTTCCAGCGCAAGCAGCTGCGTTTCCACCGGTATGTCTTTTGTCTTTGTGTTTCCTGGGGCAGTGCAGTGCCCATCAGGAGGAAAAAAGAAACAATCAAAAACTAACTACAGGATTCTGTCGGACGCGTACCAGAACGCTTCCGAGTATACACTGCAGACGACGCGGGTAAAGAGCTATATGAACTCGCTGAGGGATAAGGGCCACTTTTTGGTGTACACGGGCTCGTTTGAGCGGTACGGCGTGTACACGATTGCAGACCCGTCGCTGCGGAACCAGCCGGCACTGCTGCGGGCCCTGCTGCTGGGATACGTGCGCAAGCGCGACGACGTCGAGCAGGCGTCGTACATTCTGGTGTTTTGCATTGAGGAGCCGCTGGTATGGGAGGGTGAGATTCTAAACCTCGACATGCCGTACCGCGACGTGGACATCAAGCCGGGCCGCATGCGCCTGGTGGTCGAGGGCGGCTATGAGGACCTGTGCCGCGTCAAGAACGAGCTCACGCACATTAGCGGCAACACCGACGTCATGGTCAACTCGCGTTCACATGTGACGCGCGTCGAGCACGAGCTGGCGCGGACCCGCCGTTTCTTCTTCCGGCTGTCGGTGGCGGTTATCAACGGGGCCCAGGCGTTTCGGCACAAGGCGGTCCAGCACAACTGCCTCGACACGGTGCAGAACATGTTTATGTTTGCGCGCGAGATCGGGCAGCGTGGCCTCAGCATGATGGACGCCGGCCGTAGGGGTACCGTGGCAATGCGCCTAATCAATCTGTGCATTGAATGGGTCGCGTTTGTGTGCGACGACTGCCCGCCGACCGACTACCGCACGTTCCGATGGACGGTTGTGGCGCTCGAGTTTGCCATGGTCATGACGCGCGGCGTCAACATCGTCGCCATCTCGCCCGACCAGTTCACAAGGCTGCGGGTCAAGGTCGCCGAGTGCATGACGCTGCTCATCTCGCACTTTGACATCATGGGCGCCCGCTCCAAGGCGGCCGAGAAGCAGCTCCAGATGCAGCAGACAGCGCTCCGCGTCAACCGGTACTCGCAGAATGCGTTCAAGGACGACGACGACCTCATGGCCGTTGTCCGCCAGGAGACGCTCAAGAAGCTCGATGCGCTCGAGGACCAGCGGCGGTCCAACCATCAGCTTGGCAAGGTGCTCGACGAGAACGAGGATACCGAGTTTGTCACTTTCCTCGCGTCGACGTACTCCAACGTGTCGATGCGCTGGCAGCAGGGCAAGTGCGTTGGCGGCGGCGCGTTTGGCTCTGTGTACCAGGCGGTCGACCTCGACACCGGCAAGGTCATGGCCGTCAAGCAGATCCGCCTCCAGGACAGCCGCTCTATCCAGCACGTCATCAAGTCCATCAAGGACGAAATGACGGCGTCCGAGATCCCGCACCACCCCAACATTGTCGAGTACTACGGCGTCGAGGTCCACCGCGATAAGGTGTTTATCTTCATGGAGTACTGCGAGAACGGGTCGCTCGCCGATCTGCTCGAGTACGGCCGCATCGAAGACGAGCAGATCGTCCAGGTGTACACGCTGCAGATCCTCGAGGGCCTCGCGTACCTGCACCACTGTGGCATTGTGCACCGCGATATCAAGCCCGAAAACATTCTGCTCAACCACCACGGCCTCATCAAGATTGTCGATTTTGGCGCCGCAAAGGTCATTGCCAAGACGGGCAAGACCCGCCGCGGGTCAGACATGTCGTCGCTTGTCAAGACAAAGCTCAACAGCATGGCGGGAACCCCCATGTACATGTCGCCCGAGGTCATTACCGGCGCCGACAACGGCCGCCAGGGCGCCATTGACATCTGGTCGACCGGCTGCTGCGTGCTCGAGATGTCGACGGGTCGCCGCCCGTGGGCTAACCTGGACAATGAGTGGGCCATCATGTACCACATTGCGGCCGGCAACCTGCCACAGCTGCCGTCCAAGGACCAGCTGAGCGACGAGGGCCGCCAGTTTCTGATCCGCACCCTCGAGAAGAACCCGCGCCGTCGGCCCTCTGCCGTCGAGCTTCTCAGCGACCCCTGGATCGTCAGTATCCGCAACGCCTTTTTCAACGAGGACTCCTCCATGTCGCCCTCGGACGGCAGTCTCACCTCTACCACTATTCCGGAGTGACACCTTTTTTTTCATGTAACTACTATTCTAACGCCTAACGAGTTGAATGACTTCCTCTCTTTCCTGGGGGGCACTGCCCCCAGACACCCGTAACAACTCCTTTGCAGTTGGGATTGTCCAGAGATGTCTTGAGGGGTACTATTTCCTTTTCCTGGGGGCGCTGCCCCCAGACCCCCCTAGCAACTGCTTCGCAGTTGGGATTGTCCGTTAAGATATCTTGTCGAATACTTAGGCTCCTTTTTTTCCTGGGTGGGGAGCGGGCGGGTACCCCCAGACCTTCGTAGCAAGTTGTGGTTGTCATTAATATGTCTTTTTGACGAATTACCTATTCCGCACTAGCACTGTCCTGGTTGAGTCTCAACCGCGAAGCGGTTGCCACGGGAGTCTGGGGGCAGCGCCCCCAGGAAAAAACAAAACAAAATTAAAACAAAAGAAAAAAAAGCCAGAAAACAACTCAGATGGAGAGACGGTGCATCAAATAAACTGTGTCCTCGTGTTCGCCACTGTCCTTGTCCACGATGGGGACAGTGTCGAGAAGCTGGTAGCCGAGCTTGAGATACATTCCCTTGCCTGAAGCCGAGGAAAATAGGTAGTGTTTGCCGGGCCCCGTTGTGACTTTGGACCCGTCGGAAGAGCGGAATTCCACCTCTTTGGGCATATCTGCGATCATGTCCTTGAGAAGTAGTTTGCCGAGGCCCCTGCGTTGCGCACCGCGAGATACAGCGACAATATGGACGTACGAAAGCATGGGCTCAGGATACTCTGTTTCCTTGAGATCGTCATATGTTTTGGACGCAAACTCGTCCTTAGTCTCGGGTGTATCGGGGACACGCTCCAATGAAGGCTTGAATGTATTCAAGACATTGAGCCACCGCAAGTTATACACCGGATGAGCCCCCATCAGGAACAAAAGTATTTCGTGAACCCCGTACTTGGCGGTGTACCATAGCCGACGGATCGCGGCCCCAAAGGATTCACTCGGGCGGGGCATGCTCTTGGGATATCTCCAATTTCCCACGGCGACTAGTGTGTTGCTACTGTCAAAGACGCCGTATACCGACTCGCCAGGTGTCAGCACCAGCGTGTGGAAGTACCGCGCGTAATAATTTAGCATCGTGATGTGGTCGTTGATTCGCTTCTCATACCCTTTCAGCTTTTCCATTGGCGAGCCTCCAGACTTCCACAGTTCGAATGGCTCGGTGAACGCGTTGTAGCGAGGACCCCATCCGTACGAGTGGAGGTCATCGAGCGAAAAGGCGTCGATAAAGATCTCGGCAAGGCACAACGCGTCCCGGTACGTAAACGTATCAGGACTGAACGTTCGAACCGAGTACGACGGCGATCTCGCCGTATTCTCCGCCATTATTCCACTCGTAAGCGTTGTACCGGTGTACCGCCCGGGTGTTCGACTGCACGCCTTTAAATGAACCACCAACTCCGCCGCCGCTTGTCGGGCTTCGCACGGCGCTCTGCAGATTAATGCATGACGTATCCCTGAAGGGCTAGTCGACCCCGAAGACACGATGCATGTATCCGCACAGGACCAGTTGATACGAGTCACACCTTGCATCTTGCGTTGTTCCTTTTTTCGTCCTGGCGGGCACTGCCCCCCCCAGACCCCGTAGCAACTGCTTCGCAGTTGTGAGAGGTCTTCAAGCGCGAAGCGGTTGCTACGGGGTCTGGGGAGTGGAATCGCCAGGAGAAAACCCCCCCCCACATCAAAAACAACACAATTCATTATAGTTATATCCGAATGACCGTCTAGCGATGCATGAGGAATAGAGTAGCCTTTGTTTCGCCGTTTTCGACAATGTCTTTGGTATCGAGCAGCTGGTAGCCCATTTTGAGATACAGGCTCTTGCCGGGGGTAGAGGCAAAAAGAAGGTTCTTGCCAGGACCCACGGCAGTTTTGGAGCCATCCTCAGATCGGAACGCAATGTTGTGCGGCATATCTGCCATCATAGCCGTGAGGAGCAGGTTACCGACGCCTTTGCGCTGGGCCGCATGAGTGACGGCCACGAACCGAACCATCGATAGAAAACCGGACGGATACTCTGTGTCTTTGAGCTCGGCGTGGGTCTTGGACGCAAACTGCTCTTTTGTGTCTCGAGTCCATTCAATGCGGTCAAACCAGGGTCCAGTCGTCTTCTGGACATTCTCGATGCGCGGGCTCGTAGCCGGGTGCTCGTGGCGCAGCATTAAAAGCACGTCCACGATCATGTACTTAGCCTTGTAGTACAAGCGCCGTAGGCGTGCCCACAATGACTCGGACACTGGAATATCCGGCGGCATCATCCAGTTGCCCATGGCGACCAGTTCGTCGTTGTCGTCATAGACACCGTAGACGGTCTCGTTCGGCTTGAGGACTATATTGTGAAAGAACCGGGCGTACATGTTCACAGTGAAATTATAGTCTGCGATGCGCTGGTGGTAACCCACTAGTTTGCGCATTGGCGACCCGCTGGCCTTCCAGAGCTCGATTGGCTCCGAAAGCTTGGAGTACCGGGGTCCCCAGATGTACGGGTGCAGGTCGTCAAACGCAAATGCGTCCAGCATGACCTCTGCTACCTTCAGAGCATCATTGTATGTAAAAGTCGCACGGTCGTAGGCTCGTACTGTGTATTCAGTCTTTGATGACATGGTCGCCACACGGATTCCTCCCTCACTGGAACGGCACCATTATCGCACATGGGTTGTGGGGCGCGGCTGCATCTCGATGCCTCGACTCTGCACTTGATTGCATCGCTTGGTTTTTCCTTTTTTTTTTTTTTTTTTTCCTTCCTGGGGGTTCCACCCCCAGAGAAGAAAAGAAAGTACAAGAGAACGAGACCCGCTCCAAACGCGAAGCAGTTGCAACGGGCGTAAGCACGAGAGGACAACAAAAAAGTACATTAGATTAGAGATAAAAATAGATAGGGCGCACCGGCCAGCCCGCTCCAAAAGCAGCGAGCGCATGCAATTACAGATGAGGATAATGTACAGTGCCAGAACAAAAGCACGCGGAAGAAAAAAACACGAGGGCACTATCGGACGCCGATCACAGATAGCTCGAGCGTCCAGACGCGCCGAACATGGATGCGCATAGGGTTCCTGAGGCCCGGAAAGTCGTTGACGGTGATGCTATCCCACCAGCACTTGCGGGCGGGCTTACGCCAGAACAGCAGGAGCTTGTGGGGCGTCGTAAAGTCAGAGGGACTTTCGGACGGCGCATCAGAGGGCGCATTGGAGTGGGCGTCGAAATGGGCGTCTTGGTGAGCAGCCGGATGCTCAGGATCTGAGTGGGTCGCCGAAGAGCTGTTCTTTGCGTCACCGGCCGCGTCGTGATTGCCGTGCTTCTCGTTGCCGTGCTTCTCCTTGTGGTTGGCATTTTCCATCTCCATCATCTGTCGCACATCCTCGAGGACATCGTCAGGGATGCCCGGCATCGAGCGCGAGCGACCGTGGCCTCCGCCGACCGACGCGTGCTGGGGTGGCACAGACTGGCGGCGGGCGCGGCCCGCGGGCGCCGCTGACGGCTCGGGGGGCAGGCTGAAGTCCGTCTTGCGGAGGCGCGTCAGCACCAGCGACGAGATTACAGTCTTGTTGGGCTCGCGGTCCCGAAAGCCCCAGCGGTCGTCAAGCGAGAACCCCGACGAGCACAGCATCTCGATCAGGTGGTGCTCGGGCGAGCCCGAGTCGGACGATTTGCGGAGGCCGGCAAAGATCTTATTTTGGTTCACGAGCATGTCGCCCGTCATAAGCTTGATCTCGCGCATGCGCTCGGCATCCAGTCCCGGGTCCGTCGGTACGCAGTAGTAGTCGAGGTCCTCGCGAAGCACAATGATAGCCGGGCGTTTCTTCAGCACATCGGTTATGCTGACGACAAGATCACCGCCGGGAGGAGCCACGGCCGCTGGTACGCTTGTCGGGTCGGCCGTGTGCGGGTGCTGCTGCGTACCCGAGTGCTCTGGATGGGGCCCAGACTGGCCTGCCGTCGGTTCTTCTTCCTCGTACCCATGTATCTGGGCGGCTGCAGGAAGCGCAAGCTCGTCTGTGGGCGGCGCGCCGGGATCGAGCGCCAACATCTGCGGCGACACATCCTGCGCTGCCCGCCGAAACACGTCCAGCGTGTACTGGAGACACTCAGGAGAGAAGTTAACAGTGGCGGTAGACGCCTGCGCAAGGTTCACCGAGATGGCGCCGTCGGCGTCGAACATAAGGCCATTAGATATGCCAAGCAAAATCGATTCCGGCAGCCGGAGCAGCTCCTCGCGCGGAATCGTAAACACGGTGCCCCTCAGATCGAGGTGGATGTCGCCTGTCGGCGCTTCGTACTCTCCAAGATACCCATACGGATGGTACTGGTCCTCGTGGACCTGGGTGATGACACTGCTGGGGTGGGCAGACATTAGGATCGGGGGCGGACCCGGCCCGGTAGATACAAAGCCTTCAGCCGGCGAGTACGGCGGTGGGGGTGGGGTGTGGTCTGGCTGGTTGCCGAGGCTCGCGGTGGTTCCAGGATACTTTTCGCCGGCGCTGTCTTCGGGACTGGCGTCGTCGTCGTAGTCGTCTTCGTTGTCGTAGTCGTACAGGAACCGCTTGCCAGACGGAGGCGGGGCGTAGCTAGGGTAGTTGGCAGGGCTGCTGGGCCGATCGTTTTGCTGTACTGTAGACAAAACGGGCTGCTGCGTCTCAGGCCGCCGTTGTTGCTGTTGCGAGTCGGGGTCGGGTGTTGTAGGATCCGAAGTCCTGTATAAATGAGTGACAGTAGTTGGAGGTTGCGTGCTTTGTGGCGACGACAGGATGGACGAACTGGGATCAAACGATCCGTTTGCTTGAGTGTATTCAGTACTCGGACCGCGCTATATCCAACGCGCGAGTTATCTAGTTTAATCCGAAGCTGAATGCCGTGTGCGTGTGCCTTTTTTTCGTTTCGGCCTTTGAGCGATTTCAACGATTCAGCGATACGCGGCGTCGACAAGCACGCAGGCAGGGTCGACTCTGCCAAGCTATGCGAATCGCGTTCTACTAAGAGTAGTTGCCGTATATGCGAACCGGATGTGTGATATTTTCGGTATTTCTTGGCAGCGGGGGTCAGATGCGATTCTACTCCTGAGTCAGTCGCGCGTTTGCGACGAAGTAAACTCACGGGTGCAGGGATTGGGTAATGCACCATTCTTGCCCACCGAGCTCGAGCCGCACAGGGTCAACATGATGGCGCCTGGATGTGAGGTTGCGCATGCCACACAAAGTAAATTCGCGCATTCAGATATTCCACAATGCAGCTTACAATGTGTTATTTTTTAATTCTAGTATCGGTTATTGACTCTGGTGCCCGTACTTGTCTTTGACATGATCATGATGTATCACTCTATTTGTATCTATTTGACCATTTGCACACCGAGGTTCAGTAGCCCCGTCAGTAGCCCCGTCAGTCCTTGATGTCCTCGTTGAGCTCCTTCTGTTAGCACTGTATCAAAACACTGTGCAATAATCACTTACATGTTTGAGAATGTTGCCGACGTACTTGGTGTGCGAGCCGCGGGCCAGCAGCCGATCAGTCTCGGGCTCGCGGAACTCGACCGTCGTAAACGCAACGGTCCGGCCAAGCTTATCGAGTGTGCAGTCCATCTTGACAGTGCTTCCTGGTATTAGCATCTTGGTCCACATGTCATCAAATGCAGAGACGCTATTTGTTGAGGCTTTCCTCTCCAAACACACCCTAGGTAACCCCTTGGCGGTCGATTCTACGTACCTTCTGATCCGCCGGATGACAGAAACGTAGTGTTGAGATCGACAGAAACACCCGTCATCCAAATGCCCTTGGATGCGACGGCCAGCGACCCACCGATATCGACAAGAGTGCAAATGCAGCCACCGTGAAGCGACCCCACGCGGTTCTGTCGTTAGCCACTGATATTTTGGGATGCCTTGGACGTGCTCCATGGAACAGAAGACATCCGCGAATGCATTTCGCCGACGCGGTTGTCAGCCGACTGTTTCGTCCAAACTACCGACCATTTTGACAGTCAAACAGATCTCTACGTACAATGTGCTTTTTTTCGATAGGCAACTCAAGGGTAACTTTGCCTGGTTTGGCCTGGGTGACTCGGAGCTGCTGTTAGACACGGCAATTGTTGGAGAGTCCGATAACATACCTTTTCGAACATCAGCTGGGCCGGG
Organism: Tardiomyces blankii; assembly: GCA_024734315.1. Lineage (NCBI taxonomy): Eukaryota > Fungi > Ascomycota > Dipodascomycetes > Dipodascales > Trichomonascaceae > Tardiomyces > Tardiomyces blankii. The sequence goes on from JANSJT010000035.1 coordinate 1,870,851, forward strand.
CCAGCCACCTGCATGTTTTTAAGAACCTGATATTAGCATCTTTATATCAGAAAGAACAACAGAGCAAACATACCCTGCTGACGAACTTGAAAGAAGCCATAGCGGTGTGTTGTCAAGACTGAAAACGCGAAAATCACTGGCCCGAGAAATCCCCGGATTGCCTCGGATATGTGTATCGCCGCGGGTGATGCATCTGCATAATATGCAGAGAAGGGGTTCCCCAGACCAGTCAGTTTCCATCGTTCCGGCTACAATGAGGTAGGTCCACCAAGTGAATTTGCCATTACGTGGAATGATACTGCAATAAAAGGAATATGCCACTTTGGGGCGGGTCCCAATAGGGAAATGCTAGTATATAGGTTTGTGTCTCGACTGCCACAGTCAATTCAGCTGCACAGCAGCTAAAGGGACCTCAGACGGAGTCACCACCAAAGAAAACCAGTACTCAGTTGTCTGTTGGCTTTCCAGGTTCGTTACGTTCATCTGGTTCCCCGGGTTCACCAGATTCACCAGGCACAAGAGCAATGCTGTCTCCGATGACAGAAACACCAACAAGACCGGCCGCGGCGAGCTCGGACAGCAAATCGGCCGCGCCAGAGGAGAGAGCGTCGACTGTTTTCCAGGGCTCGCGCATCTTTTTCACGACACGCGCAAGACCGTCAGATGCCCCGATAACAGCACGAGAGACAATGGCACCGACAACTGTGCCTTCGTCGCGCTCGAGAGTGGCCGCCAGCTCGGCTACAAGAGCAGCAAGGGGCCGGTCACTAGAAGAAGGGTCGCCAGACAGAACGTCAGAGTCATCTCGACTGCTGAGATCACCATCCAGCGAAACCAGAAGTAACGTAGAGCTTTCGTTGGATTGGGCAGCCCCCGAAAGAGGCCGTGGTCGTGTGCTCCAAACCTTTGCAGGCCGGTAGTCAAACCCCTCGACACGCCGTTCACTCTCGCGAGCATAGGCCCAGTGATTCCAGGCCGCAGAGGCATCTCCCACGGCTAGAGCCCATTCCAGAGCACTCAGTTCGTCGAGGCTTAAACGGCGCGTTCGGGCTCGCCCGTCAAGAACATGCTCAAGTTTAAGCTGTACCAGATCCGTCAGTACCGGCTCAGACACACGTAGCACAATCGTGGCAGGGCATGCTAGAGCATTAGAGACCGCCTCGCTAAACCGTATACCATCGGCCGAGCGTTCCGCATATGGGTAAATGTCCCAGAATCGATGATCGATGCCATGGAGACGAAACTCGGCTTGCCGTCGCTGCGTGTCACGGATCGAGTCATTATGGCGCCTGCGCCTATAACTGCCGAAAAGTGGCGTCAAAATGGCCGCTTCTGTCCTCGAAATTCCTGTTTCTCGTGTGTCTGCCGGAATATACACCTGTTTAAGTCTGTGAAATCGGGGTCTGGCGACCGGCTTAACTCGTCCATCATCATCCACGTCGGTATGAAATCTCCCAGTTCGCATCTGTTGAGCGCGTCTCCAGAAGCACCGGGCACATATTGACGGCCTGCCAGTGTATTTTAACATCTGAATGCAGTTGCGACGAAATTGTAAATTATCTACTATAGACGTCAAGCGTGAGCTCAGAAAAGTGGCAGCCGTGCTGGTACGGCTGACTTTTGGCGCCAGTTTGAGAGTTTTTGATTTTCCTGCCTTTTGGAATCGAGAGCCACATAGAACGGCGTGAGAGTTGGGAAATGCAACAATATAACGCGATTCACTCCTGAAATTTGGCGCACCGGGTAGAAATGCAACGTAACTATGTATGCAAAATAATCCAAATACATGGGAAATGCAACAAAAAATTCTTATAATGGCCCTTTGGCGGGCTTTTTCGTTTTTGTTCACTTTGTAGTTTTGTATAGAATTTTGTGTTTTGTTTAGATTTGTTTGCATTTTGTACTTTTTATCGTTTTCTTTTCGAGTATGGATTTTGGAGTTAAAAGTTCATTTTGAAAATTTCAAATCGAGCTTTTTTAGTATTTATTGGATAGAGAAAAGACTAGAGACTCATATATACTACTCCCTGCTACGGTTGAACCCATAGTGCACTCACAATCGCACTTTGAAAATCTGAAGGCATGCCCATTCAACAAGAACTCCGTGAAATCGCATCGCAACTCTCCTTTAAGCACTTAAAAGGTTAGAAATAGTGCTAGAAGTGTTTTATTCATGTGAGCTAGCCATACCGCTGCTTCGTACTACTGAACTGTCTTTGTGATATCATCCTCGCTAGACGCATCACCTTGAAGTTTCACTGTAGCAGAGACGTTGCAAACTTGGTTAACAAGCCCATTGGCCCTTATGACCTCTTTAAAACAACCATGTGTTCACTCAATATCCAGAGGATTCATTGAGACTTGGCCGAACGAATCTCCACTTATTCCTGGAACGATACTTTAAAGCATCAAGATACGAAAGACCAGTTGGAGATCGCCTTTTTTCAGTTCTTTTATTATCAAAATTCCTTATAGATACCACTTCTGAGAGTTTAATATTGAACTTTCAACGCTTGTGCTTTCACAACACTTTGAATTGTCAGGGCGATCTCACCACCTATTTGTGCATTTGGCCTATATTGCAAGCAGAGAACAGCATCGAAGTAGAGAGTTTATAGATAGTAGAGAGTTTATAGATAGCAAGGAGTTTTCTGTTGGAGAAGAGTGCTATACTAGAAACGAGCACTTTGAGGTAAAAGTCTGATAATAGAGAGCTCAAAGGTTTCACACCAAGGCAGCTCGTGGAACTACGAGTGTGTATTAGTGTAAAACGAAGTGTTTTCGGCATCACGCACACCAAGACACTTGAGAAGGAAACAAACAAAGTTGTGGCGGATTTGCGAGACTATAAGTACAGGTTTGGAAGCACAAAGAGGTTCACCAAGACACTAGGCATAGAGGCAAACAATGCGTACCTTTCAAGCCTGCGTGGACACATAGAGACCCGAAGGGTCCGACATAGTCATGGTATATCTAGCCTCTGCCATTTATTGTTCTTATCTCCTACTTTAATTACCAGAAACGTAGCCGGACGCACTCCTTCGCTTATCTAGTCTACAATTTTGTACTTTTGTGTATATTTTTGTAGTTTTCACCCCTGAATTTTTCAGAATTTTGTAGTTTTGGACGCTTTTTTGTGGAAATATATACCCTAACCCATATTCAGCTGGCACGAGGATAGACCAAGTTCTCGCCAACACCCGTTGTGGCCAAACTGGCCGCCTCCGTAGGCCGTAGCGTAGAACTATGAACTATGCGAAACGGAGCGGGTGCAGAAGAACTGCAGACAATATCCGGCCTACAGATTGACCGAAGACCATACGAGCCTTGCTCGCCAAGAGTCTTATCCAAGGGTCAAGGCCCAGAGCCCAGAGGGGCAACAGTAAAAGCATTGCCAAGACGCCGAATCATCCAACGGAAAAGCGAGCAGTCGTAGCCATGTTCCATGGTCGAGGCAAAGTGCAGACGAAGTGTAAAGACCCAAGGAACTGCTATCGAAGGCCACGACTTGAAACACGGAAGAGGGCCTTGACGACGAAGAATTTTGCCAATTCGAGGACACTAAGCGCCGACCTCATGACAATAACATCGGGGCTAGAACACAAGTCCATCGGTATGTGACAAAGGCCAAAACAATGTCAAAAGACCCAGTGGCCTTCAATGATAAAAGACCTGGAAAAGGCAGGTCCATATCAAAAGAGTCAAGGCCAAGGGCATTGTGAAAACCCAAGGGAGCGCAAGTGAAAAAAGGATCCCCAGTACGTCAAGGCCATAGAATGACAAAGGGCTCTAGAAAACCAAGGGCATATAGCGTTGGTTCAAGATAGCCCGTTCCTCTTTAAGCTGCTCGCATAAAGACACTAAATTCTCTCGGGTGTAACCAACATCCTTTGAGAGATAACCATGGTTGACGACGAAGTAGGGTCTTCATCTAGCAGAAACTCCGCCAAATGAAGAGCCCCCCTCGTCTGACAACCGCTCTCTGCTACCGCATACGCGGGTTCACAGGAAGAGTCGGGCAGCGAGCGCGCGGGGGGCAGTAAGTTCCAAAGTGACAAGAACTCACTGCCATGTCGAAGAAGGTCGGGTCAGGCGGACCGCACGACCATTCACACCGTTGGTGCTACCCCAGTGCACAAGACAGTGGTACCAGACTGTCGGCACGAATAAGCGTAAAGCATTCCTTCTCAGGCGGAGAATTCCCTGATCCCCAAGACAGGAGGCGCCTTCCCGTCCCAAAGAAAAGGTAGAATGCCATCTAACCAGGACCGGGGTATGGATGAACCGGTTGGTCAGAAGCGCGGGCAGCGAACTTTCTCTAGGAGCAACGCTCCGTATGGCGGAAGCGAGAAAATCCAACGGGTCTCCTTCGTAGACAAGAAGGTGGCATACGACAAGGAGCGGGGACATGTAGCGAGCCAGCCAATCTCCAAGTGTGAACCCACGTTCCCGAACTCAGCAGCTAGACTAAAACCAAAGAGTCCGGCTCCAGCCAGCCACTGAGTTCCACGTGCGTGAGGCAACCAGGCGAAGAGGTATACCGTTGTGTAGAAGACAGCACATGGTCCAACGAAGCGAGTTCGACAAGTTTGCGCAGAGGACAAGGTACGGCATGACTAGAGAACAAGCAAACCAGCTTGTTCTTGAAGAACCTCGTGCTGTGTGTTAGTCTGTGATCAAAATACAAGAATCCGTGGTGCAACTTACCATAAAAAGGGCCGACAACGAGCAAAGCCCAGGAGGACAACAGAATAAAGTAAGGGTTCTTGCAACGGCGCTATGTGTAGACAGTCATAAGCGCTAAGAAAGTGGCGGATGCGACGACAGGGCGGGGCCAGCCTCAAGCCCAGGGGAGCTCAGTGGCTCTGGCAAGACGAAACCAGAGCCCAACGCAAAGACAGATGCTGTTGGTTAGAATAATTGTCGCGGGGCTAAAGAGAATGAGCACTGACCTAGAGAACTCGTGTCATCACGCGGGTATGAAGGTTGCAAGAAACAAGTTGTCGAATCCAGAGCTCATGGCAGGGAGACGGTCAATGGCAAATCGTCAATCCCGGCCCACCGGCACATTACAGTATCTGACGTCAGTATAGTTCGTGTTGTGAGTAAAATGAAGAATGCTTACCTGTAGAAAGCAGGGCCGGCGGAGTGTAAAGTGGCAACGCCAGAATGACGGCAAAAGGAACAAATAACTGTGGCAGGGAGACGACACTGGCGATAGCGACGACTCTCGCTGCCCACCGAACAAAGCGCTGTAGCTGCTGTTAGTATCCTTCTTCAAGAACAGATAGCCAGAAACGTACCTGGAGAACGCAGAGTCGGTGGCGGGTAAAGTGGCGACACCATGATGGCGGCAAAGTTGATGACGTTGAGTTTGGGGGCCGAACAACAGACAACACTTCCCGTCCCGCAAATGCTAAGAAACATCATTGGCTCACAGGTCGGCACATCTGAGGTGGCAACTAGAGGCTGGGGCCGCCGGAGCGACAGAGGTGATAGAGAGAACGCCCCGTCCCGCAAACGCTCGGACAGCATCGTTGGCTCACAGGGTAACGTAAATATAGAGACAGACAAAAGTTAGCATTCCCCGTCCCGCAAATGCTAAGAAACATCATTGGCTCACAGGTGGCAACTAGAGGCTGGGGTCGCCGGAGCGACAGAACAGGTGCGTCTAATGGATCATAGTCAAGGAGGGCACCACTCACACCCCGACATACCAGGAAAAAAAAAGATAGGCCAACAGTGCAAACCAGTTCTAGCCAAGGAGGGCACCACTCGCAGCCTCGACCGTTGTGCGTTCAATAGTGCTACTCCGAAGAGCAAGATCATAGTCGAAGAGGGCACCACTCACAGCCTCGACATATCAGAAAAGAAGAAGAGCCGACAAGTCCCACATAGTGCTGCTCCGAAGAGCAGGAGTATAGTCAAGGAGGGCACCACTCACAGCCTCGACCGTTGTGCGTTCAATAGTGCTACTCCGAAGAGCAAGATCATAGTCGAAGAGGGCACCACTCACAGCCTCGACATATCAGAAATAAAAAGAAAAGAGCCGACAAATCCCACATAGTGCTGCTAGGAAAGATCATGATCAAAAGTCAGGGAGGGCACCACTCACACCCCAACGTAGAAAGCGGACAGAACCCATAATGAAAGAAAGCGGACAGAACCCATAGTGCGGAGACCGGCACCACTCGGACATCAACGCAAGAGGACAAGCCCCGAAACAAGCACTGATACTGGAACCACCCAAATATCGGCGCGGTGAGGGCACGATGCCCCTCACCAGTGCAACCTGTGATTAGTGCAGAGACAACAGACTCTCTCATGACCAAAGACGCCACTAAACAACTGGCCAGGCTGTCTTCGCGTTGTCGATAGTCAACTATCATGAAGAGGCCGTCCCATACGGCATTGCAAGATAGGTTGTCCTAGTTGCCACCAAGTCGCACACTAGAACATAATCCAGACATCGGGCGGATGACTAGATGCGCCAGCCGTGAACCTATCGGTGCACCAAAGTTGGGTAGCGGTCAGACCTTCTAAAAAGACAGAGCAAGTGATGTGGTCCCAACTCTCCGAAATGCACACCTGGAGAATTGCAATCTGGGACTATCTCCAAACTCCAACAGAAGGAAACTCCGACAAACACCACAATGGAAACAGAGATAGAATCCACGCTGGAGCGTTCGCAACCGAGAATCAAACAACGTCGGCGAGCCTCGACCAGCAACGCAACATGGGTTTCCACGGACAGCAAATCTTACGAGGGCATGCAGCCGCAAGACTTCCTTGGCCCACAAAGTCGACTTTCCCGCATGGACTCCACATGTTGCAATTGCTGGTGTCAACAAGATTGGTGTGCTGCATAACCCCTGATCCTTCTTGCACTCACTGCGGACAGACCCAGCAGCTAGCAAGCACTGCTCCCCCACCCTCTGCGAAAAGGGAGGCAAACCAGGAAGCTGGTACTTGCTCAAGTAACAAGACGGAAAAGGCGTGATGTGCTCACAACACACCTAATGAACCCGACGCCGTGCATACACCCTCATCGGACAGGCTCCTCCAGAGGTAGTCATCTCCTCGCCAGAATGCATGACGACAAATTTGACCCCACCCGATCGGGTGTTCACAAGAGAGGATACCTGGGCGTCCGAGCTGATGCATGGAGGTTAAGTCGATACCCGGTTGCGACGAGAGAGTCTGTTAGAAATCAAGAAGCATACCTCGATAAAAACGACGTTGTCCGGCCCGAATCACACCCTAGAGGCGTCAGTATCAACCGAAGCAAGCAGGACGGCAGCCACAAGCCGGGGTTGAGGGACCGACACCACATGGCGAAACCACGCGGTTCAGCATCATTGCAAGACCAACGGGACGGCAGCCGAAGGCTCACTAGCAAAAGCCACGCAGTAAACAATGCATCATCGCAAGACCAACGGGACGGCAGCCGAAGGCTCACTAGCAAAGGCCACGCGGAAAGAAGCATCATCGCAAGACCAACGGGACGGCAGCCGAAGGCTCACTAGCAAAATCCACGCAGCAAAGAAACATCATCGCAAGACCAACGGGACGGCAGCCGAAGGCTCACTAGCAAGGCCATGTGGTAAAAGAAAGCATCATCGCGAGACCAACGGGACGGCAGCCGAAGGCTCACTAGCGGGTGGGTGTAATCCGGACAGCGAGTGGCGAGAAAACGTCGGTGAAAAGAACTGTGCGTGAACTGGATAGCAAAGGGGTATTGGAATAGATAGCAAAGTAATAGCGAATCGGCTAGCAAAGGGGGAAGGAAAGCAAGACCAGGAACAAACAAAACAAAACAAAGCCAAGGGGAAGCCAAGGGGGGAACAGAGTAGATAGCAAAGTAGCGAGTCTTCTAGCAAACTGGTGTTAGCAAAGGGGAACAAAAACAAAACAAGGGGACACAAATAGTGGATAGCAAAGTAGCGAATCGGCTAGCAAAGAAAACAATCCACCGAGCACGATCAGACCTCGAGCTCAGGTCCACAAACGATCAAGCCAAACTATCTGAACAGCGATCCCCCCACACAATACCATCCCGGTCGCGATCTCGGCGTGACGCTGCTGCCATCCCAGCTGGGTGCGACGGCTCACAACGCTCCGACAAGACCCTCACGGACCCGCAGCCCGAGGGCCGCCGTCCGTAACCTAGCTCCGGCTCGTGACGTTCCCAGTGCTGCCATCACAACTCAGTGGAATGGCTCACAGTGGTCGGCACTCGCGTTTGAGCCGCCTTGCGAGAACTGGGCACTACCGCGTCAACTCGGTGCGAGGCCCGTGGCCAGCCTCCAAGACTTCAAAATCCAACGCTGTCCAGACCCAGCGCTCGGTCCCCATACTGTGTATGGATCAAAGAGCGCCAGTGCGTCCTCTTAACCGCCGGGTCAACCAAGTATTGGTCCAACCAGCTCAGGTGAGGCTAAGCGCCGGCACCCAAAGTAGGCGCCCGCGCTTAAGGTGCCAGCAAAGCCAAGCACCATGAACCATGGAAAGAAACACCAAAGACATGTCGAGCATCAGCGGTACAGATACACCACCGGGCCGTGGCACCATCAAGCGCCGGGACCATTGCACCGACCCCGCGCTAAACCAGCGCTAAGACACAGCACAGATACAAACAAGCTTCAGGGCCTTGAGGCCCTTCAACCTATAGCACAAACATACTGTCATGACAAAACAATAGTAGGGGGCACCATTAAGCGCCCACCCAAGAATTGAGCCCAGCGGGCGTCGGAATGTGTTGTTAGAAAGAAGATGAAATGGGACTGGGTGCCCGGCTTTATATCTTTTCCTGAGCCGCACGGGAAACCCTAAAGAGATGGCTAAAGCCGTGCTGGAGCATGACACAGCCCGTCAAATCTGGATAGCGCCGCTCCATATCATATAAACAAAGAATTATATCGAATATATCAATTGTTGAGACCAATACTGTAGCCCGTGTAGCACGACAAACGTCAATTGGCACTAAGTTCGCTAATGCAGGTGCCTGCACCCCAGATCATCTTCGCCTGCATGCCCACCATTTCGGTTAATGATATGTGTATTGAGGTCGAAAGCATAACAACGATGCACGTGATGCACCATACCTATTTGAGATCGTGACTTCTTAGCACTAAAATGAACAAGGCCGGTGGTGAGCACGCATGCGTGGTTCGAGAAGCTCGAATAGCGAAGAACAATGGAACTAAGCATAGACCAGGTTACAAGAAGTTTGACCCTGGTTCAGGCTGGTGGCCCGCCGGCGTGGGCCGGAGCTTGGCTTCGCAACAAGCGCTCCATGGAAAGCATGCATATGTTGAGCCCTTGTATGCTGCATACTGCAACTACGTTTTGTATTAGCGAGCTCGCAATCTCAGTGTCTACCATAATTCATCCAATAAAATCAGATTCGTCGTCCCGGATTTCTCTTCTACAAGGTTTGCTACAGCACTACGCAGAGACATATTTGGCGACCACAAAGTTTCGTGGTTCTGCCTAAGCGCTCACAGTCACGTATCAAATGTCAAACCATCCAGCCCTCGTACCCCGAACAAGACGTCCTCCAGAACATATTCTGGCGCACGTCATTAACCAATCACTCTGGCATTGTGTATTTAAATGAAGTTGTACGTTGAGTCTGTTCACGCTACTGCGAGGTTCAAGTTTGCGCTTGCTGATCAGCTGCGGGACGGTTATCAGCAAAGTTTTCTTTAAAGTCTATCTAACATTAAGCTAAAATGCCATGACGTAACGAACATCCTGGAGATATCTGAGTTTCACGAACGAGCGAGCAATGGTCGGGCATAGTCGTTGCTGTGACGCCGTATACGCACCTGAAACAGGCGCCATAATCGCAGGGCAGCAGTGTGGATTCAAGAACATACCTTCAACTTATCACTCACTTCACGATTACATCCTTTGGACTGCCATTGGTGCATCATCTAGTCGACATGTAATTTGACTAGTTCATCAGCAGCTTAGCGCTAAGCAACCTCGACCGCCTACATTTTAGATGCAGAAAATGCACAATATGCATAACACATATTTGTACTGACCAACCATGGTGAACACGCAAAGTCTGCTCTAAATTGCCTGAAAACTACATACACAGATGCAATCACCAATAACACTCAACTGTAAGGCGCTAGCACTAGTCCCTTGATTCAAAGCCTCGTCAGGAAACAGAGAGCACCGAGCATGTTCTATGCTCGGGGGCAAGGGCACATCAATACCGCATGCACCAGCATGTGGGGCACCTCGAAGTTGGCAATCAAAGATACGCAGGTTGCACAGTCTCAGGGAGGATACAGGAGACGTTCGGAGGTGCGTGAGACGACGATGGGAGACGAAGAGTTGCCGCCCGAAGCGACTCCGTGGTACTTCCACGATTCGCCGGCCAATTTGGACGACTGGACGGCTCCGCTTCCAGCCGCCTCGGCCGCCACTGTGGACACCAGCAAGCCGGGAGGCGGAACAAAGGGCGACGGTGACGAGAACGGGGTCCAGGAGGTAGAAAACGCAACGCGGGAGGTCAAAGAGACCCTTGAACGTGAGATACGGACGACAGTCGAGGCCCAAACCGCATCCGACACATCATACAAGCTGTACCGGCCAAAGTTCATGTCGCTGACGTACATGGGTAGTATTGCGCCGGAGACAACATGGCAAGCGTTTTCGCCGACGGATAACGCGCGCCTCATAGACGCTGGAGATAACGGCGAGGCTGTCGAGGTTGGATGTGCCGGCGTGTACGAGGTTACGGCTGAGCGTAAGCACTTGGTGCCGGTGTACTGGGCCCCATTGAGACACCCGTCCAACGTTCACAGGGCCCAGTGGTTCTTTTCTACGACGATGACACCGGTGGAACCTGGTCTCGAGGCTGCTATCGAAGAGGCGTTTTACCAGATCCGGCCGTGGCAGGCCGCATACGAGGACGAGCTGCGGGCAGCACTGACAGTACCCGAGGCAGCCGACAAGCTAAAGGTCCCTGTCGAGTACTCCGACGGGGCCGGTAACACTGTCAAAGCAACAGTAGTGTTTCCACCATGTCTTGCCGAGGGCCAAGAGGCGGCTCCCGACGAGAGCGAGCGCAGTTCGCGGACCCACAGCCCTGCACCGTCGGTCGACAAGACTGCGAATAATAATGACAAAGGAAGCCCCCCGCGGGCCGCGAGAGCTAGCAGTCCGGCGACTCCTAGCAAGGATTCTGCTGCGGGCGCCGCATCGCCGAAACCTGACAAGTCCGACAAGCCAGCATCCGCTCCGGCAGACAAGCCGGCGAAGCGCGCTCGCAAACCGACAGCGTTTGTCATGGGCACGAGCCAGCTGGGCATCCCGTTACTGTCCTCACTGAACAGCTCGTCGCAAATGGTCTCGGCACTGCTGACGAATCGGCCGCCTCCTGGGACGCTCGTGACGGTGACGCGCGCATTCGACTGGGACGCATGGAAGAAGCTCAAGTCGCTGCCGGACCGGCCGACCGACCGCGTGGGATGGCGGCGACCAGAGGTGACTGAGCTCGTGCTGGTGCTGCATGGCATTGGACAGAAGCTCACGGAGCGCATGGAGAGCTTCAACTTCACTTATGCGATAAACACATTTCGCATCCACGTCAGCACGCACACCGAAAGCGAGATATTGCGGCCGGTTTTGGACCCGGATCGGCGGGCTATGGTGTTGCCCATCAACTGGCGACGTATAATTGACTTTGAGAGACTGCGTGACGTCGCAGCCTCGCAGGAGTCGGACGACAACTCGTTCAGTCTCAAGGACATCACCATGCCGAGCATTCCGCACGTGCGAAACCTGATCGCCGACGTGATGCTCGACGTCCCGTACTACATGTCGCGCCACAAGAAGTTGCTAGTATCTGCGGCCGCCCGCGAGGCGAACCGCGTGTACTACACGTTTTGCGCACACAATCCGGGCTTTGAGGAGCGCGGGCGCGTCCACATGATTGGACACTCTCTGGGTTCAGTCCTGGCGGTTGATTTGTTGTCAATGCAGCCGTCAATGCGCCCAGACGGCCGCGGCCGTTCGCGAGCAAGACGCCATAGAGAAGCAAAGGCCGAAAGCACGGGCTCGCCGCCTGCGACTAAACCAGCCAGCAAAGACGACCCGCCAGAGACCAAACGGCAGGCACAGGACGTCAAGCGAGTCGAGGAGGAAACAAATGAATTTCGCTCGGCGACGCCAGGCGACGACTCATTCCCCGACGACACGTCGGGCGGCCTGCTTGACTTTGACGCCCACAACTTGTTCCTTGTGGGGTCACCTATGGCCTTCTTCTTTCTGCTTGAAAACACTCATCTGTACCCTCGCAAGCTCTGGGATCAGGACCACCCAGGCGAAAAGCCGCCTTATGGGTGTGTCGCCGCTGCCAACGTGTACAATGTGCTGCATTACTCAGATCCCATTTCGTATGTCTTGGGACCGACGGCCGACCGGTTCATTGCATCAAAGACCGAACTGGCGACGTTGCCAACCGAAAAAGCGTTTGTGTTTCACGACCCGACCGCGGGATCATTTATTGACAGCATAACATCCAAACTGCCGTTTTTCAGCGGCCGCTCGTCATCGCAGTCGCCCGGTCGCAAAACCGATCGTCGTCAGCGGCAAATGGCGAAACCTCGCCTAGACCGCAGCCACCCAGTGAGCCCACGACGCCTGACAACAAACCGAAGGAGAAAGTGGATGGCATCATCAAGACTCCTGTCTCCAAGAAAATAGAGGCATCGCCAGCAGTCGAGCTCGAGACCCGATCGTTCATGGAAGAAGCCCGTGGCGAAAAGATTATGCGTCTGCTCAATGACAACGGCCAGCTTGACTGGGTCATTCCCCTCACAGGCCTTGTTGAAAACCAGTATCTCAGCATGATCACGGCCCATTCTATTTACTGGGATAACCGCGACTTTGCTCGTTTAGTAGCGGTCGAATGCTGTCGCCGCCCAGGACACCAAAACGCGCTTCCTCAGTACAAGGCGAAACGGGTACTTGAAGAAGCATGAACCATTTCCTGGAGCACATGCCTAGTCCCGGTAGCTACTCTGCGGTAAAGCGATCCCGAAATGATAGAAATCCAGCCAGACTTGGTGCTATAGACATAGATGTAAATACTTCCTTTACTAAACATGAAATGCTTTAGACTAGCTAGCAGGTTAAACTCCAAGAGCTGGCAAACGGATGTTTGGAAAGGACTCGGCGAACGCTACCTTGTAGTAGATTCAAGCAGGCGGCGTTGAAGTTCTTCACACGCGGCGATCTCATTTGCGAGCTCAGCCAGACGCCCTTGTTCTCTGACGTCAGAATGCCAAAACGAGATGATACGGAAAACGACTTACGAATCAATGCCAAGGATATGACGCACGTAAACGAAGACCAACTCTGTAAGCGCTCGGCGCTTAATACGACCACACTCAAAACTCTTGTACAGAATGACGCGCCGACTCACAGCGTCGGGTCGAAGTGAGACGCAGGCTAGGACGTCAACTTTCCTTGTAGAGAGCGACATTGTTGCCTCTAGGCTTGTTCGGATGAGAATAAATATACTACAAAAAGAAAAAAAAAAGAAAAACAACAGGTCACATGTGACAAATCACTATATCATGCATTAATAGCAGCCACTGGCTAGGATCCCAATCTAGGCTTTACCGGAAAGCAGACGCGTGATTTCCTCGCGGCGGGCTTCCCAGTGTGGCACCTGGGCGAGCTTGGCACGGATCTCCTCAATCTCCTTTGCCACCGACAGCTTGGCCTCCTTGGAGCCTAGGTACTCAAATTGCCATTGAGTACCATCACTGCCAAGGCCAACCTTGAGTTGAGCCGTGTGGTACTTGAGGAGCGAAATGCGGTGCGAGATGGTGATGAGCGTGATGCCGCGTCGCTTGCACACCTCGTAAAGGAGACCCTCGACGTCCTGCGAGACGGCCGACGTGCCCTCATCGATAACAGCAAATCGAGGTGCTTGGTATAGGATGCGCGCAAACATGACGCGCTGCTTCTCGCCACCCGAAAACACGTCCTTCCACTGTTTGCACGTCTCCCAGCCGCCCTCGCGCGAGGGAATGTATTCCAGCTTGACGAGCTTGAGGATCTCCATGAGCTCCGAGTCGGTGCGGCCCGCCTCGATCATGTCTGCGTGAGAGTGCGGGTAGATGATCTGCTCCCGCAATGTACCGTTGGACAGATATGGCCGCTGGGGCAAGAACGCAATGTCCTCCGGCAGGGGCTTGGACACGAGGCCGCGGAAAACGGGCCACAGGCCAGCGAGGACGCGTGCAATCGACGTCTTACCGACACCGTTGGCGCCTGAAATGAGTACATGCTGGCCCGGCGTAATGTGCACGTCGAGGTCCTCAATCAGCAGCTCGCCGGGTGCGAGGTTGCGGCCTGTTCCCGGAACGACAATCGGCGTGCCCTCGAATCGCACACCGTCAAAGCCCTGCTGGACAGTACCCTTTACGTCAGCGAGCGAGTACTCGGGCGCCTCCTCACCGGGCGCTAGCTGGTCACCGTAGGCATCGGCGTGCACGCGGTGCAAAGTTGACAGCAGTTGGTACACGCGCGATGTGTAGCCGGCGAGCTCGGCCAGGTCCTTGATGGAGTACATCATGCGACCGCCAGCATCGGCGAGCGACAGCATGAGGCGCTTGTTGGTGATGAACTGCTTCATGCGGTCGCGCTCGCGGAAGTCCTTGGCTGCCACCGAGATGCTGGCAGGAGCGCCTGCGAGCTCGGCACGTCCCTCGACGCCCGACCACGCCGGCAAAAACACTGGGATCGATGCAAACAGATAGCCGGCGGCGGACCACGAATACTTGAGGACAAAGTCCTCAAACATAATGTACGAGACGCGGATCCGCAGAATCTTAGCAATGTGCGCGACAAGCCGCCGATATGTCTTTGTAAGGATCGAGCGCTCCAGGCCCGTGCCGTCGTAAAACGCAATCTCCTCAGCGTTAGTGATGAGCTTGGTGTGGGCATTGCGGTAGTCGCCCTCGAGGCGCGCTTCGGCGGCTGCAAGCCGGCCAAATGGCGGCGCCATCTTCTTGAGCAGCCACGCCGTCAGCAGGTAGTTGGCCATAATGCCGATAAGCGCCTGAGGCCCGAGGTTTCGCTGCAGCTGGTAAGAGAAAATGAGAAAGTCAACGCTCGGCTTGCCGAGGTTAGAGTACAGGGCAGCGGCCGCGTCGCAAAACCGGGTCACGTCAGCAGTAATAAACTGGTCGGCGCCTTCGATGCTGCCATCGACGTTGTTGACTTTGTAGTAACCTAGCTCCTTGGACAGGTACAGATCGTGAATGTAGCGAATGAGCTTGGTGCGGAACGCGATCGACAGCTTGGCCTGCAGGAACCGGATCATGGCATTAGTGTAACTTGCCGGCACCGCGAGAAGCAGCCAGTACCCGAGGCCCTTGAGGAATTCCTTGCCGTTGGCGGCGATGAGATCGCGCACAATCTGGCCATCGAGCTTGGCTACCAGCAGCGACAGGTACGTTCGGCCGGCGAGAAACAGCGCATGGATCGCCAGCAGAGCTGTTGTCTTGGATCGAATGTCTGGCACAATGATGCTCCAAATGGCTGAAAACTCGCGGAAGAAGCGGCCCTGCTTGCGCTTGGTGGCCGTTTGCTCCGACACAGCCGGTTCCAGAAAGAGCCGGCGGTGGGCTTCAAACGTCATTTTCTTAGTAGGCCGAATCACAACGCGCGACACGCCGCCCTTGGGGTTGGGCACCATGATTTCGCGCGACCATCCATCTTTTAGCAAGACCGATGAGTTTTGGCGAAACAGCTCTCGTTCGCGCTTCTTGCCAGAGGCATCTCTGCGAAGGACCGACGCGACGAGCTTGCCGAGCCCGCCGAGACAGCCGAGCGCCACGATGGCCAGAAGTGTCCGCTGGCGCGAATCCAGTCTTGCCAGAAACCTCCTGCCGTTTGCTCGCAAGCCCAGCAGCATGGCCACAAGGCGAGCCGCCGGGTCCTGCAGCGTTGAAGCGGCAACAGCCATCAGAATGTATCAATAGGCTATTAATCCGGCTATTTTCGTGTTGAAATGTGTCTAGATAGTGCGTCGATGCGATGTTTTTGGTTAGAGACGTTAAGAGGTGCGTTTTTGTGATGCCGACCCCGCTTCAACCCCGCATACTTCAATGTGCAATCATCCCGAGGTTAGACAGTCACGTGACTGGCATCGTGGTTTAGAAGTGCAACACACAGGCGGGCATTGATTGAACTTGTGCAGGTAATTGACTACCACATTCACCCTGGACGAAACAGTTCTGCAGCTAGTCAAATCCAGCTGCCATTGATTCGAAATGCCATGTAACGCTATCAAGATGGCAGTTATTACCATTCATTTGTCATCTGACTGGCCACCTCAATGGTTCGAGCTCAAGTACTCTTGGCCTCGTAAGTACGGCCTAATCAAGCTTTTAAACTGACAGATATCTTTTCATAGTCATAAATACCAGCATTCAGTCCAACGCCTCCGAATTCTCGACGCCATGCTATCGTATGATTCTGCCTACGCCGCACTCACTCCACCGGTATGCAAGCGTCCTGCCGGAAGCGGCAGTCCTCAAAGCTTATTTTACCCCTGGAACCTGGTCACTAGCGGACAAAGCACTCGACAAGCACTTGGCAGGCACATCAGCTCTAGTATTGCAGTAGGTAATTTCAGTGTTGTATTTCTGTTTATAGAGATAGTCCAATGATGACATGTGCGATTTGCCTTTGGCACCCCGTCGCTATGCCACATATCCACCTGCACTGACTCGCATGAGCACAGACCACCCCGGTCTTGCTGAATATCACTACGATTAACGTTCAAAACGGTGTTAAATTACTGCCAATGGTCTAGCAAATGAATTAGAAAACAAGTCAACAACACTTCTTTTTCTCAAATGCCCTACTCTCGACAACGCGCGCTTTGCTATGAGGCATCGTTATGACTCTGGTCTGACTTGACCGGACAGACGCATCAGTGGTGTGATTACGCTTGAGCCAAATACCTTTGGCACCTGATATCAGTATATAAGCTTCCCCGCCCTTTGCAAAAGCTGTCTCGTTGTGCCATTAGCTGATACTCGATCAAAATGTTCGCTTCTGCGATCTGCCGTGCTGCTGCCCGTGAGAGATTTCCTGTCGGCTTCAAGTCCATGGGCCAAGCCAAGTACATTACAAGTACCATTGCGCTCTGGTTTCCCGGCTTTGCCTTTTTCCTTGGCTGGTGCCACCTTTTCCCGCAGTACAACCGGTGGACTAAGACTCCTGCTGGCATGAGCCGGAACGGTTTTGCTTACAAGGCAACCGTGCCGTCGTCGTCGTAATATAACGCTTTGCATCTGACGACGCCAAACGTTTGGAGATATTCGTATAGAAAATGCATTCAATGACATGACGATGATGATAATGACGTGGTTGGGTCAGCAAAATCAACACTTGGTTGTTTCAACTGTTTGCTATATGGATAAAAGGCCAAGAACACACGGCCGTGCGTAGGGGAAAAATGCATTGAATGATATAAAAAAAAATGTAGTGTCGCAGCCAGGCCAGCTGGCGAGCGAATGCTTAGTAGCGGTCATCATCGTCGTCAAGAGATATTTTTGGAAGGGTTGGCTTTTTGGCGGCAACGGGGCGATCCTCGTTTTCTTCATCCAACGATACTTTTGGAAGTGTTGGTTTCGCAGCAGGGGCCTGAGGACGCCCGTAGTCGTCGTCATCATCATCGTCAAGAGAAACGCTTGGAAGAGTGGGACCAGGTCCAGCGCGATGTGATATCGGTGGTGGCGAGGCGTGGCCATCGAATTCAGCATCTGGGCCAAGTGAAGGAAGTGTTGGAGGAATACCCGCAAGAGAGCGAGCAGATGACTGGCCACCTGTTGTCTTGGGCGTGATCATTTGTGCTGCTGGTTGGGCTCGCAGATTGTCATTTCGCTGCTGGTTAACGCCTGCCGCGTGGACTCCATCAAATCCTTCAAAATGCATTGCCGATCGGGTTGGCGGCGGCCGATTCACAGGAGCGGTGACAGGACCAGTGACAGGTGCTGTTGGGGAACGCCGGTATTGGTAGCTCCGTGGAGCTTCGGCGACGGTGGCCTGGCGGCGAATCGGAGGTTCAACTCTGGGAGGTGGCGCAGTTGATTCGGGTGCCGTCCGGACTCTAGGGAGAGGTTTTGGTTCGAAATCTGCCTCACTGACATTGTCACTGACGCTCGGCATCCGCTGGCGTTGAATCGGGGACGGCCGGGCGAGTCCCGGCGGGGGAGGGTGATTAGAAGCAGCCGACGGTCGCCGGGCGCTCTTGACAGGAATCGGTGGAGTCTTTTGCCGTTCAATGCCGCCGGCCTCGAGTTGCGGGCCAAGAGCGTAAGCAGCAGCAGAAGGCAGATCAGTAAACGGGTTGTTGCTGGCGGCATCTTTGGTCATCACGGAAGCTCGAGGATACGGTGCGTTGGACGAGACCGACCGTTGAGCGGTCACCTGCGGTGTTACCGGGGGACCACGGGCCACGCCGTAAACATTCTTCGGCGTGATGTTGCGCATCTCGCTGCCACCGAACGGGTTTCGAGAGGATATGGAGTCGTTGCGGTCCAAGAATGGGTCTTTCATCGGATACGGCACGGCCTTGGCGTCGCTGGGCATGTTCAGAGGCGTGTTTAGAGATCGCTGCGACCCCGTTCCCGGATCCGTCGGTCGCCGCATCTGGTTTCCAAGCATGCCTCCAGGCATATAGTGAGGTTCAGATGGACGTCTCTGGCCCGAGTGGTCGAGGAGGCTCACTTGCGAGTTGACAGAAGTCAACGAGCCCAAAGACTCTGCGGTGTCGACCCTCGCGAGATCTTGCTGCGAGCTCTTGGCTGTCACAGTTCGCATAAGCGCGTTGCGCTGCTGGATCCTGTCTGCAAACGGATTGCGGGAATCCGTCATGGATTGCTGCAACGCCTTGGATGGCTGGCTAGCAAACGTCTTGCCGCTCCCTGCAGTTGCAGTTCTAGTCACGGGCTTTATCGTATCGTCGTCCTCATCGTCGCTAACGTTCATCGACGGCAGCTCGGGCTGCTTCATACTCTTGTTCTGCTTAGCGAGCTCCAGTAGCTCCTTCTTGTGGTGCTTCTTGACGAGTTCCGAGATCCGCTTGTTGACGCGCACGCAGCAGTACTCCTCGATGCCCGAATACTTGGGCGTGATGTATGCCATGAGCGGGCACACCACAAACAAAGCCGTCAGGAACTGCACCAAGCTGATGACCCAAACGAGGCACGAGAACGCCATGAACGACAGCACGACTGCCTCTGTGAGCGAGTTGTCAGCGAGCTTCTTGACAGTGCCAACAAAGTCGTTGTCGACGCGAAAGACCGAGTAGATGGTCAGTCCGTTGAGCACTTGGCGCGGTGACTCGGCAAACACAAACCGGATCCAGCCTTTGAACGTGAAATACACAAATAGCGCCACGTACTCGCGCTTGCTCTTGCTCTTTGTGATTTTGGCAAACAGGCAAAAGTAGCTGTAGTCGCGAATAGAATAACAGTTGCGTGCAATCGGCGTCGTGTAGTTCAAACTGATATTCCGGGTCCGCATCGTTCGCCACGCCATAATGAAGTCGTAAATCCACAGCACCACAGATAAAATAATGCAGCCGCCAAACAGCCAGCGCGAAATTCGAAACGGTACAAACGGTTTAATTGATGTCGACCATCGGTCAAACGCCAGCAACACCACCGCCGTGTAAATATCAGACACAAACATAGCCACCTGGATCAAAATCATCAAGTACATAAACACATAACCGGACAAGTACCTGCAAGACATTGACCGGAACATGTGGATGTCCTGTTGTTAGTTCTGGGCCCGTCTCCATCAGACAGCTGCGACTCTTCTTCCCCTCCCCGCAACTTCCCTGGTTCTGGTGACGAAGTTGATGAGTGCCAGAACGCAAGATCTGAATAAAGTCCAAAGTCACACATACAATTAGATCAAACGACGCATGTTCATACTGGCGGACCCAGGAACGCCCACATAGATCGAAAAACATGGCCGTCGAGTGCCAGTGTGCCAGACACTGACTCTCAACGTTATTACAATGGCCGTTTGAGCCGTCGTGCAAAGTACTCAAATAAAAGCTTGTAATGCAAGCTCCTCAATAGTACCCGCAGAGACTCATCGACAGTTCGGACAAAAACGACCGTCGGACCTATGCTTGACCACGGTAAGCAAGCGCTTGCGTCACCAGATAAGGTACCGGTTTGAGGTGTGCTGTCTGTGGAAAAAATACAGCCCCCCCTGGATACGCGCGGCTTCTGCAGTCCGAGGTCTATATGCGGTGGGGAGTTGCACCGGCTCTTTGTTGGTATATAGCTCCTTCAGGGGCCGAGCTTACGCGTAGAAACTGTATACAAGACGGCCAAACTTTAAGTAAGGCAACTCTGCTCGCAGTTTCCACAGCCATTGTTGTTTCTCTACTAGCGTGCATCGTGGCTGGGTCGAGGCGCAGAAGGGATCGTGGTATGGACATCATAGATACGTAGTAGTCAAGTCATATCACACCAACGAGGTCGACCAACAAAACCAGGGACCAACTCGAAAAGATGGAACAAGTCGGGGTCCATTTTTGTTTCAAGTCAAGACGAGCAGAAGCGTCAGTTTGTGTTTCAGCCGCGCAGCCTTTGCTGGTTGAGCCTGCACGCTACACGCGCGGTGACGCGCCGCGTTCGCGGAGTTCATTTATGCACGCATAGTTATGCACCACTCGACCCCGCCGCCACTCCCAGCCCCGAGTGGTGTTGCTGTGCCAACACGCCCAAAGACCAGCCTGGGACCAAGCCCACAACCACCTCGACCGCCGTTCTCCACAGGTTCCGAACACTGCCACAATCGCACAAATATCGGCAGGCCCAATCAACAGCTCCCTACATACAATTGGCACGCCAGAGCTTGAATTCCGGCTTCTTTTTGTTTTGTCTAGTGTATCTGCGGAACAGTTCACTGATTGGCGTGTGAACAGGCAACCATGGTGGTTAACACGGGCGCTCCGGCCGTTGTCATGGGTAAGTTAGGATAGCTACTGTCGAGACTTAAACTCAGCGATAAATTGCTAACAACAGACAAGTATGTAACAAATTGGAATTGGACCCTGGGACGGAGCCAGAATCGAGTCTACTTTTATGTGCGATGAACAGCTAACAACAGTGGTACCGGCTTGACGAAGCTGGGATTTGCCGGGAATGACGCTCCGTCGTTTGTCTTCCCCACAGTTATGGCGACAGGCAACAACAAGCAAGCACGCGGAAAGCGCGGCACCGAAGATCTCGACTTTTATATTGGCGACGAGGCGCTCGCCAAGAGCAACTCGCCCGGCTACGGCGTGCACTACCCCATCAAGCACGGCCAGGTGGAGAACTGGGACCACATGGAACGGTTCTGGGAGGCATCGATATTCCAGTACCTGCGGTGCGAGCCCGAAGACCATCGGTTTCTGCTGACAGAGCCGCCGCTCAATGCGCCCGAGAACCGTGAGATGACGGCCGAGATCATGTTTGAGACCTTCAACTGCGCCGGCCTCTACATCGCCGTGCAGGCAGTGCTGGCGCTGGCGGCATCGTGGACCTCGTCCAAGGTCGTTGGCCAGCCCCTCACCGGTACCGTCATTGACTCTGGCGACGGTGTGACTCACGTTATTGCTGTTGCCGAGGGCTACGTGATCGGCTCGGCCATCAAGCACATTCCGATTGCCGGCCGCGACATCACGTCGTTCATCCAGTCGATGCTGCGTGATCGTGGCGAGGCCGATACGTCGCTCAAGACCGCCGAGCGCATCAAGGAGGAGTACTGCTACGTGTCGCCCAACATCGTCAAGGAGTTCCGCCGCTTTGACACCGAGGAGGACCGGTTCAAGAAGTACCTTGTCGACCAGGGTCTGGGCCGCCGCGCCACCGTCGACGTTGGCTACGAGCGGTTCCTGGCTCCCGAGATCTTCTTCAACCCGGAGATCGCCAGCAGCGACTACCTGACGCCGCTGCCTGAGGTCGTCGACCAGGTCGTGCAGATGTCGCCCATGGACGTGCGCAAGGGCCTGTACAAGAACATTGTGCTGTCGGGTGGCTCGACCATGTTCCGCGACTTTGGCCGCCGTCTGCAGCGCGACATCCAAGGCCTAGTCAGCGACCGCATCCGCAAGAGCGAGGAGCGCTCGGGCGCCAAGTCGTCGGGCATCGACGTGCAGGTCATCTCGCACAAGCGCCAGCGCAACGCCGTCTGGTTTGGCGGCTCCCTGCTTGCCCAGACCGCTGAGTTCCAGAACTACTGCTACTCCAAGAGCGACTACGAGGAGTACGGACCCAGCATTGTCCGCAACTTCTCCCTCTTCAACGTCGGCTGAACACGTCTCCCCCGTTTTTTATGTAACTGCAATAGAAACAAAAATGCCTCGACCTTCTTTTTCCTGGGGGCTACTGCCCCCAGACCCCCGTAACAACTGCTTCGCAGTTGGTTTACGGCAGAGTCGGACTCTATCTTAGTGTCATTTCTTCCTTGGGGGGGGGCTGTCCCCGGGCCCCCGTAGCAACTGCTTCGCAGTTGATTTACGGCTGAGTCGGACTCTATTTGCTGCCATTTCTTCTTCCTGGGGGCGCTGCCACCAGACCCCCGTAGCAACTGCTTCGCAGTTGATTTACGGCTGGATCGAGTCCACCCGCGAAGCGGGTGCTACGGGGGTCTGGGGGCAGCGCCCCCCAGGGAAAGAAAAAAAAAAGTTAGGGCGAACGGAAAACGTCCTCATGATCATGACTCGTTGACTATTTACAGGACCGCTTCCGGGTTGGCGGCGAAATGCTGCTTCAGGGGCTTGACGTGGTTGCCCGAAATGACAATTTTCTTGGACACATCCTTGATCTTGACCTTATCCTTTGGTAGCTGCAGAACGCTGGCAAGATCCTGCTTTAGTTGGCTCACGTTGCCAGACACCTTGCGGACCACCGTGTACTCGCCGCCGTCAAAACGCTTCTTGAGGTAGATGGGAAGCTCGCCGGCACGCGACTTAGACAGCGCGTACCAGGACGAGGACGTCGGATCCAGAAGCTGCTCGGCCGTTACGGCAGAAACGTCGGGAAATGCAGTTTTCAGATAGTCGCGGTTAACAAAGTCCTCGGCGCGCAGGCGGTGTCCCTCAGCCGGCAGCTCCTTGGCCGGCGTCGTGCCGGGGTACACCGACGGCTTTGGCCGCGGCTTGGCCGGCATGTGTGCCAGCAGCCGTCGTGTAGCGAACATTCTGCTGGATGTGTCTGGGTTTAAACGACTTTTGGCCAGGTTCAAGGATTCCAAAATTTCATGGTGATGATTATGTAATCGGATCGTCATCGCCGATCGGGAAGTGCAGCATGTGCATATTAGTACATAAAGACAGTCGTCTCATACTGAAGCCGGTCCCGTCTTCTTTCTTCTTTCCTGGGAGCGCTGCCCCCAGACCCAGGCCCCGTAGCAACTGCTTCGCAGCTGGAATGAGGAATTAGCGCATTGTGGAGCCCAACTGCGAAGCAGTTGCTACGGGGGTCTGGGGGCAGCACCCCCAGGAAAGAAGAAAAAAAGACAAGAACAGAATAAATATTAGTACAAACTGAAAAGACGCATACAGATCATAGTCCAGTGGTATGTTTAGTGACACAAGAGAAAGCGGAGCCGTCACCAAGCAAATGCCCTAGTTCTTGACAGGAATCTCGGTGTAGTCGACCTGGTCCGAGTTCTCAAACTCGTACATGTCGAGGGCGACTTCTGCGGACTGGCGGACGACGGTCTCGCTGTCCTTTGCAAACTTCTGCAGGATCGGGAGCACCTCGTCAGTGGCGATGGAACCGAGGGCCTCGGCGGCCTCGTGCCGGACCATGGCTGCCTCCTTTGCGTCCTGGAGTACCTCGATGAGGGCCGGGACCGACGCGGGAGAGCACAGCTGGCCAAACACGTAGGCAATCTCGTGGCGGAAAAGCGCCGACGGGTCCTTGAAGCCCGACGCAAGCGCGTACACGGCTTCGTCGGTGCCGAGGTCGCGCAGGCGGAACATGGCACGGTAGCGCTCAAACAGCGACAGCGACTGGTTGTTCAGCATATCCTTGAGCTTTGCAACGTCGGCGGCGACGTCGAGCGGCAACGGCGGGGCTGGGTCGATGGACGTAAACGCCGACTCCTGGAGCTTCTCTGCCGAGGCGGCCTGCGAGTTCTCCCACTTGATGCGCTCAATAGCGAGCTCGCACGTCTGGCGGATCACCTCCTTGGGGTCATTCTTGTAGTACTGCTCGAGAATCGGCAGCGAGTCCTGCTTGCCGATGGCGCCGAGGGCCTCGGCGGCCTCGTGGCGGACCATGTCCTGCTGGTTGAGGTCCTCGAGGCACTGCACGAGGGGCTTGATGGCGTAAGGCTGGCGCGTCTGGCCGAGCACGTAGGCGATTTCGTGCTTGAGGAGCTCCGAGTCGTCGCGGAACCCGTCGGCGATGGCGTCGATGGCCTCGGTGTTGCCCTCAGTTCCCAGCGACTTGAGGTGGAACAGGGCGCGGAATCGTAGCGCAAGTTCGGTCTTGCCGTCCTCGTTGAGAAGAACCGATCGCAGAGTGGCGATACTCTGTCCCTCGCCATCGGCCTGTCTAAGTTCGTCCATTTTTTTTTTTTTTTGCTTCTGGAGTGTGTGTGCTCTATGTGTGTTTAGCGTAAAAACAGAAAACGACCACAACCGGAAAACGACGACAAAAAAAAAGATGCCGAGATTCATGCGGCTGACCCAGTTGACAAAAAATGATGCTACAGCCGTACGGGTCTGGGTTATCAGATGAAATCACCGTCTACACATTAACTATAAGACTATAGCTATACTAGCCATAGGCGCATCAAGCACTTTATCATTCATTAACGTCATTACTTCCATGTGAAATTAATCCACACCGTCCCTAACGGTGTGAAGACCCCATCCTCTGACGTTGAGACCGCACCCGTTTTCGGATGGGAACAGCATGAGTATTTTGTCTTTTTTTTTCCTGGGGGCGCTGCCCCCAGACCCCCGTAGCAACCGCTTCGCGGTTGAACTCCAGCGTTGGCCTTGAATCAACTGCGAAGCAGTTGCCACGGGGCTCTGGGGGTGGAACCCCCAGGGAAAAAATAGCCCAACGACTTGTCCTTACCGGCCCCGAATCAACTGCGAAGCAGTTGCCACGGGGGTCTGGGGGTGGAACCCCCAGGAAAAAATAGAGTCAGCTCTGGTACATCCAGTCTCGCGAACTGGGAAGAGGCGTGTCGCGGCGTGTGCTGATCCGTACCATGAGCCGGGGATACCTGTAGATCTTGTGGTTGTCTGTGTCGAGATTATCCCGCTTGCGCTTGCCGCTGGTGGGGGTCGCGCTGGAGTCGGGTTTGGTGCCGCGCTTGTCGGTTGTTTCGAGGACTAAAAGCCTGTTGAACTGGTGGAATGGCGTCTTGTGCTCGCGGAGACGCGCCTTGACCCGCTCGACAACGGCTATCAGCTTTTGACAACTGCTGTTCTCGGCATTGGTGAGCGTGACCGACGATTCGCGCGCAATGACGGCACAGATGCGGTCGACGCACTGGGACGCACTATCGCCTCCCTTGATACGTATAGCCGTGGATTCCTTTTCGTCCGGCATGCAAGATTCAAGCGGTTGGCCAAGTCGGGGGCCAAGTGCTTGTGCGGATTCAGTTCTCCGAGGTTGTCAGAACCCGTGGTTGAATTATTCCGTCCGGGTAAGTTTTTGTGGGCCGACGCGACCTGGGGGACCCAAATTCGTCCAAGGAACAAATGGGCGGGGGTGAACCCTGCGCGGGCGCGGGCAGGTGAAAAATTTCACAGGGGGACTATCGGCGCTCCTGCAGGGTGTCTTTTGCCTATCCGGCTTGAAAACAAGCGTAGGTATGAGGACGCACACCGCTTGTAGTCACGCAATTGAGAGCTCTGTTCAGCGTCCACTGCTCTTCCGGCTGGGCGATGATCTGCGCCTTGTGCGGCGGGTGGGTGCAGCTGTGCATAGTGTGCATGCAGCACGCTCTAGTGGTGGTGGATTGGTGGTTGCTTGGTGGTGGTTTTGTTGTCATTACGACAGTGTTGCTAGTAGTTTCGTTTGCACGGCGCGTAATTTTGAGCGCGATTGGCTTGTTTCACGCTTTTTTCGCGAACATGGGCTCAGGGGGCTTTAGGACCCCTGCTGTTAGCAACCTGAATCCACTATCCGGGTTGGATGCAGGCTGACATCTTCCATCCCCGAACCGAGTTTGGCTGGGTGTGGGTTATGTCGGCGGTTTTTTGGTGTGTTCAACACTGTGTCAATTGTGTGTGTAAATAATTTTTATCTGCCTTGGGTTCACCGTCAGTAGCCTGTATAAGTTTCTGTTAGCCGTCTAGCACACGGCGCGCGCGCGCGCGCTCCATCTCTGGCCGTGGCCTCACCAGATGCGTACCCTGTAGTACGCGCGCATGTATATCGCAGCATGAACCGGCAGGTGGGTGCAGCGTGCGGCGCGACGGCTCCGGGCAAGCCACCGTTGCCCCTCGTTTATTTCAGCCCACTTTGCATTTTGGGAGCCACGACGACGGAGGGGGGCAAAACTTGCAACAACTGACCATAACTCGGGCACCAACCAGAAACAGGAACCGGCACGCTAAACTCAAAAAAAGCACGCTCTGGTGTAGTTGGACTGCTCATTGTGACGAGCAGACCAGCAGCGCATTGTAGCTAGCAGCTGGTACTGTAGGTCGACAGTTGAGACGCAAAGAAGCCATTCAGCTGGAAGGAAAAAAAAAAGGGTGTCGGTTGGAGGTTTATAGCTGATTGATATCAAGAGGGACGTCTTTTAGGGTATTTGACAGCCTCTTGTCAAGTGCAAACAATTGCCTGAAATCCGTTTGGGACCACATCGTTTGGAAACTGTGGTCGTTGGACAACCCAGTGTCTTTGACTTGTGTCCACACAAAAAAGAAAAAGCAGTGTGCGCAGGTCGCACACAACACTGGGAAAAAAATCATCATCATGGGACGCGTAAAGCGCGCATCTGCGAGGCCGGACGGCAATGCGAGGCCGGACGGCAATGAGAGCGACGATATTTGCCGTGCTCCCAAAGTGCGACGGCGGTCCGGGTGCAGCGTGTCGTTTGGCAAGGGACAAATGGACGACGAAGACGTGGTGGCGGCGGCGGCCGAGGCCCGACGACGAGCCCCGACACCGCCACTAAGCGGATCGGAGCAGGACGAAAGTGGGAGCAGCGACTGCGAGGGCACTATAACGAGTGGCGGCGGGCTGGCATCGGCGCCTGTTACAATGGCGACACCGGCCGAAAGCGTCGCCGATGATGAGCACGAGCACGGCGACGAGGCCTCGACGCAACGGCTACGGCAGATTATCCGACAGCAGTTCAATCTGGAGATTGTGCTCAAGCACCGCGAGCTCAAGCTGATTGAGGACGAGATGGCCAAGGTGCGGGCGATGATGGCCCAGATGCGGTGTGCCAGAGTGCGGAGCAGAGGGGGGTTCGACGAGGTGTACATGCGGCACGTCAAGGTACCAGTTGGGCTGTCACACGGTCTGCCACACGGTCTGCCACACGGTCTGGCGGGCACGGGCCCTAGTAGTACTCCAGGGACGCCCGGAACGCCGGCAGGTCCAGCGGGCGCCGGCGCCGGTGCGGCACTTGGACTGCCGCCTGGACTGCCACCTGGAGGTGGCAGCTCTGCTCGCGCTCATACCCGTTCGGCGAGCCAGGTGTGGGATTGCCGACGATCCGACGGTGTGCTAGTGCGCCTCAAGTGCCCAAAGTGCAGCCGGAGCGATTTTTCCAACGGCCAGGGATTTGTAAACCACTGCCGTAACGCACACTCTCTCGAGTTTAGCAGCGTTGACGAGGCAGCGGACGAGTGCGGAGTGCCGACACTGGAGTACGTTTCTGCGGGGTCTGCGCCCGCCCTTCACGCCGACTCTTTTTCGAGGTATGTTTAGTAGTTTGGGGGCTTGTAAATCTCGGGCTCGGGGCCTAACGGTAGGGGTGAAGTATCTGTGTCTGTGTCGACACCAACACCGCCAGCAGGATCTTCAACGGGATCGTCGACTCCAGCAGGATCGTCGACGCCGACAATAACAACAATACCAGGGTCCAGTGACAAGCCGGCGAAAATCGCATGTCTGGCGTCGTTTATGCGCGAAAAACATCTCCCGACCGACGACCTGGCGCAAATGGCTGCCGAGGCGCTCCGCCGCGACGACCGCGCCCATCTTCTTGATGACGAAGAGGATGCACTTGATGAGTGCCTCGACGACACCGCCACGCCATGGCAGCGTGTTCTCGCCGAGGCCCGCAAGCTCAACCTCAATGTCGATGAGATCCGCCAGGCCGCCAGCGGCAAGCCATCTGGCAAGCGCTCAGGCAAGCGGTCTGCTTCCA
This sequence comes from Tardiomyces blankii, assembly GCA_024734315.1. Lineage (NCBI taxonomy): Eukaryota > Fungi > Ascomycota > Dipodascomycetes > Dipodascales > Trichomonascaceae > Tardiomyces > Tardiomyces blankii. Next base: position 1,899,267 of record JANSJT010000035.1, read on the forward strand.
AGGCCGGCTCGAACGGCCAGTCGGCTCGTCGCCGCAAGCTGTCGCGGACCCAAGACCGCCCGGCGCCCATTGTGCCGTGCAAAGTCGAGGCGGCCGCCGCGTCCAATGCCGACGGATACCAAGTACCATTAACACGCGCCCGTGCTCGCGTCGGCGACCATCACCAGTCGGCTCCGCTCACCAACCGCAAAGATAATCACCACAACAACGTCATTGGGAGCATCTCAAAGTACATGCATCTCAACCGCTTCTTCTAACCGTCTCTGCTCCATGTACTTCTACCATCATGTATATATTAATGTCTACGACCGCGTATGCTTTTCTCTTTCACCTGGGGGTTCCACCCCCAGACCCCCGTAGCAACTGCTTCGCAGTTGAATTTGCGCGGGGGACGATGACCTGAGGCACGTCAGAGCATGTCAGAGTAGACTATAGCGAAAACTGTCCACGCTCAACTGCGAAGCAGTTGCTACGGGGGTCTGGGGGGTGGAACCCGCAGGAAAACATAAAAAAAAGGGCAAATTGCCAACTGCGAAGCAGTTGCTACGGGGGTCTGGGGGTGGAACCCCCAGGAAAAAAAAAAAAAGGGGACGCGATCCCAACTGCGAAGCAGTTGCCCCGGGGGTCTGGGGTTAGAACCCCCAGGAAAGCATAAAAGAAGGGCGAAATGCCAATTGCGAAGCAGTTGCCACGGGGGGGCTGGGGTGGAACCCCCAGGTAAACAGGGCCAAGTCCACGAGAACTAGATGTTAGTGGACCCCGGAAAATAGCGGTGCAAAGACGTGCATATGTGCACCCCGAATAGCGTCTGCACAACACGTGCCCGCTAGCAAGAGGTGGCAAAGACAGGTCACGGGACACCGGCGCTAGGGAAAAATTTGCAAGTGGAAAACGGAGATGAAGCGAGAGTAGAAAAGGACAATTAGGGGACCAAGAAGGTTTCGCGGTCTAGGGGTGGCCCCGGCGGCCGTTGACACGTCAGGGCGCGTTGACAGATATTCCGAGAGAACCCTGCAAAAACGTGCACCGTACAAAAATACCGCACCACACGGCGATGAGGTAGAGTGGCACTAAGACAGGCCGGGAGTCGCAGCAACGCGCGTCGGAAGACGCATGCCAGGTGGGCAGTGTATGTAGAGGTTGCTGCGGCGGACGGGCGTTCCAGACGGTGGCGAGAGGCGCCAGCGGACGATACACGCCACATTTTACTTGATAAATGGCTTTGGATGGGTTTAGACGACCGTTTTCAAAACACTTTGAAGCCTTTGCCTAGCACCTGGCTACCCGTTGGCGGCCGCACAAGACTCGCACAAAGTCAATGGCCATATGTTGTCGCGCGTAATACACAGCACCGCGTATACCACATACCGTGCCATAGCCACCTTTCCATGCAATCTCAAACAACACGGGCCGTGCTGCCAGTGTAGAAGTGCCAGGCTATTTACAGACAATAACAAGCAACGTCGGGCGCAAATCACCAGACCATACTGCGAATTGACGCGTCCTCGCCATCTCTATACCGTACAGCAGCTGCTATCAACACAGTACGACCGTCTGCTAGTGGCGACAAGGCCGCTCGAACCCGTATCTAGTGGCATTTCATCGCCTCGTGGCTTTCTCGACGCGAGTGTGCTCGTCTAAACCAACGACGCCACTACCGATACTACATTACAAGACAAAACTGGAAATGGACAAAAAAGCTAGCGGAATGCTATCACCGTCGGCCGGCACCCGCCGCAACAGCGGCGAGCGACGCCGGCGGTCGTCGAGCATTATCGGCCACCTCGAGCCCGAGACGGTGCAGGAGCAGAGCGACCAGATGTCGTCGATTGCCAACCTCAACGCGTCGTGGGTGCATTTCAAGGGCGCGTGGGTCGTCCACATTGTTATCATTGTGCTGCTGCTCATTGTGTACGACCTCATTCCCGGTACCACCCAGGAGCTGACGTGGACCCTCACCAACATCACTTATGTGACGGGCACTTGGACCATGTTCCACTATGTGACGGGCGTGCCGTTTGAGTTCAACGGCGGTGCCTACGACAGCCTGACTATGTGGGAGCAAATTGACGACGGCGACCAGTACACGCCCACCAAGAAGTTTCTACTGGGGGTGCCCATTGGCCTGTTTCTGATCTCGACGCACTATACTCACTACGACCTGGTATTTTTCGCCGTCAACTGCATTGCGTGCGTTGTGTCGGTCATTCCCAAGCTGCCGACCTCGCACCGGCTGCGCATTCTCATGCCGGATACGCCCCTCGAAACGCCGCCCCCCGAGCGCTCTTAAGTTCACGTCCCTCTCTGTCTGCACTGTCAGGCCAAGCTCTTTTCCCTCTTGTCCGTCCCACCGGAACGAACCGCATCTGAGTTATTCTGCATTTTGTGTGTTGTACCCTTGTAGTTAATGTATTTGTAAAGGACATTGGTTGATTTCCTGGGGGCGCTGCCCCCAGACCCCCGTAGCAACTGCTTCGCAGTTGGGATTGTGTTGTACGTCGATTGTTCGCTCTTTATCTCGGCAGTTTAACCCTCCCATTCTTACACCGGGGCCTCACCACAATGATCCTCACATGCCACTCTCCAACTGCGAAGCAGTTGCTACGGGGGTCTGGGGGCAGCGCCCCCAGGAAAAAAAAAAAGACAATGAAATCCGATTCTGGGGAATGTGTTGAGCCCATCGTAACAAAACCGGGTGGGGACACGGCTGATGGCACGGCTGCGACGGGGCCCACCGAAAGCATCGTGAGACCCAAAGCCGGGCCGAGGCGGAGGACCGTGGAGACGTGCGAGCACAGAGAGACCACAGACGTGCGCCCGGAAGCGCGGACGTGTTTTTGGAGAAAGGGAGCGCGGTTTGTGAGCGACTGGGAAGGCTAGACTGGCGCGGGAACTGGACGAATTCTGGCCGTGAGATTGCTAGCGAAGCGTTGTAGTAGCAACCGAGCAAGTTCAAAAAGTTTCACGTGCGTTGGGTGGTCAAACGGAGAACGCAACGCCAAAAGAACGGATACATGGCGACACAGTACCTCACGCTGAGGAGGATGCCCGGCACGTATCGGATGGCGAGCGTTTTGAGGAGGGCCGCGTGGCCGGAGGCGACGAGCCCGCTGGCAGTAGTGCACGGGTCACCAGCGCTGGCAGCCAGTGCGAGCGTGCCGGCAGCTTCTGCTGCGCGGGCGTATGCGACGAAGCGGACGCGTGCGGTCGCGTGGTTCTACGCTACAGACACGCCGAAAGCGCGGCCGTCGTACATGAATTACAAGAGCAGCAAGGCAGCGTCCAAGTTTGAGCCGTTTACGCTGGTGGAGTCAGAGCGGATAGAGCGGTCGTTTCAGTTGCTAGAGCGGTATTCTGCCAGTTCTGGGATCGCGGCCAGGCCGGGAACCGACGCCGAGTCAGGCAAACGGCCGCCTCAGGTGCTAAACATTGTGCCCGTCAAGGAAGACGGACTTTACCAAGTGCGGATCGCCGAGCGGGAGCTGTGGCCGACGTACTGGGAGGGCGACGTGTTTGAGGTGCGACGCGGTACGTGGTTCTTCCAAAACGGCAGCAAGCTGCTACCGGTGCCCGAGGACGTGGCGGCGGAGCTAGAAAAGGCCCACGCCGATAGGGACCAGCTCGAGGGCGGGGCGCGGCTTGCCGACGGCCAGCTCGTCAAGTTCGACGACGAGGACGACCAGGTCGCGTGGCTGTACTCGGGCGGCGGCGACTGGACGGATTTTCTCACCAAGTTCTCGACGTCGCTCGGGTCGACCAAAAAAGTGGTGCGGGGTTTCACCGAGGAGGTCAAGGTGCCCGACGGGTCTGACGGCGCGACTCCTTCCGAGATTAGCGATGGCGCCGACCAGGACCCGGCGGGCGGGCTTGCGGACGCGACCAAGCGCCGGTTTGAAATCGCAAAGGATGCGGCCCAGCGGCCGGTCGACCACTTGCTGCTGTGCGTGCACGGTATTGGCCAGAAACTGAGCCAGCGCATCGAGTCGCTCAACTTTGTGCACGACATCGACGTGTTCCGCAAGCAGATCCGCGAGACATTTGGCCGCTCCGAGCCGCTACAAACAAAACTCAACCGCGCCGCGGCCCTCGTCGTCGACACTGAGCACCCGCACCGCGCCAACTCGCGCGTGCAGGCGCTGCCGGTTGTGTGGCGGCACAGTCTGACGTTTGGCCACAAGCGCAGCGAGACCGACGTCGCGCTTGGCGACATCACGCTCGAGGGCATCGCGTCGCTCCGCAATATCTTTGGCGACGTCATCCTCGACGTGCTCCTGTACAATGAGCCGCGCTTTCGTAAGGAGATGCTCGATAGCGCGCGACTACAACTCAACAAGGCGTTTCGGACGTTTTGCGCATACAACCCTGAATTCGCTGCCAACCCGCGAGTCTCGGTCATTGGCCACTCGCTAGGATCCGTCATGTGCTGGGACATTTTGTCCGAGGGCGCTCCGGATGTGAGCGTGCCGCTCGACCTCACCTCAGAGCCGGCATCCGACCGGCTCGAGTTCCAAGTAGAGAACTTTTTTGGTGTCGGCTCGCCTCTCGGCCTGTACAAATTCATCAGCGGCGACCAGCTCACCAGCAAGCGCCTCAACGCCAAGGCGTACTGGAACATATTCCACCCATCGGATCCCATTGCATACCGCGTCGAGCCGCTCGTGCACCACGAGGCCACGCACATGCGCCCAGCCAAGGTTCCCTACACCAAGGGCGGCCTCAAGACGCAGCTAGAGGGTCTCACTGATCTCGGAAACAAGATCTCCGAGCAGGCTACCCAGCTGTGGGGCTCTGTTGCCGCGTTCTACGCGACTGCCAAGCCGGCCGTCGACGCCGGCAACGCCGAGGACCTTCGCGACGCCGCCAAGTCCGCCGACAAGGAGAAAAAGGACAAGGAGCGCGTCGAGCTCACGCCACAGCAGCAGCAGGAGGTCACGCGAGCCATCAAAAAGCTGAACCCGGGCGGCCGACTCGACTTTGCCGTCCAAGAAGGCGTCCTCGACATCTCCGTCATCGCCGCCCTCGCCAGCCACATGTCCTACTTCGAAGACCCAGACGTTGCCCATTTCGTCCTCGATACCCTCTATTCGCGGCCCAGCTACCGTGTCGGCACCCGTGTCGACTACAAAGCCCTCGACAACCTCCGGCTTCTCGAAGAATAACTTTGCATGACCCCAGAATAGACCCCTTCTTTGGGCTTCTCGTCTTTTTATCCTGGGGGCGCTGCCCCCAGACCCCCGTAGCAACTGCTTCGCAGTTGATCTTGGAGGGCATGCTGTTCACATTTTGTCCCGAGAGACAAGGAGACACCGTCGAAGAATAACTTTTACATCACCCCAAAATAGAACCCTTCTTTGGGCTTCTCGTCCAACTGCGAAGCAGTTGCTACGGGGGTCTGGGGGTGGAACCCCCAGGAATTGTGCAGTAGTCGTTTTTATCCTGGGGGCGCTGCCCCCAGACCCCCGTAGCAACTGCTTCGCAGTTGAAATAGGGCTTCAAACGAATCCATGGCCCCAGAATGCCCCGAGATCAACTGCGAAGCAGTTGCTACGGGGGTCTGGGGGCAGCGCCCCCAGGAAAACGACAGCCGGGCCCAAATGTCCTACCGCGAAGTAGTTGCTACGGGGGTGTGGAGTAACGTTTCCGCCGCTACCAAGGGCCATAAAATAAAAGGAAATAGATCCACATTAACTAACATCATATATCGTCCACGTCGTAAAATCATTAGCGGCCGTCAGAGACCAAGTGTATCATGCAAATGAGGGATGGGTAGTGTTTTACCAGCCAGGGGTGCCGACATGGCTCTTGCGAAGAACAAAGAAGCCGAGCTCGGAAACGGCAGTCTTGCGCCATTCGGGAGACGCCTTCATGCCCTGGATGATCTTGATGAGAATTTGAGAGGTGGACACCTCGGTCGCTTCGAGAGCCCCGCGGAGCCATTGGACCTCTTCAAGGAGCCAGCGCTGGCCCCAGTCAGCGACTTCATAGCGCTCGACGTGCTGCGCAAACAGGATCTCAGCACCCGGGAGGCCTGCGAGCGTGTTGCGCTGCTCGGCAAACGTCGGCAGGCTCCGGGGCCACGGCGGCATTGTGAGCGCCTCGCACGTCTGCGACGATACCATGTTGAGTGCCAAAAGGTGCATGAGAGTGCTGTCAAGGCACGGTAGCACGTGCTGCCGGTACAGGGCCAGCGAAGTCGGGTAGCACAGGACCATGAAGCCGCCGGGCGCCAGCTCCTTGTAGCGGGCGTACACCGACTCAAACGGCGGCAGGTTGTGGGTCGGGAGCGCGTAGATGGCAAGCGACACATGTACCGAGCGCGGCGGCACAACGACTTTATCTGTGCGAGCAGGCAGCGACGAGAACGAGTGGAAGATGTTATCGTTGTGGCCGACGTCCTCGTCGAGATCCACGGCCGTCCACGCTTGGTGCAAGGGCGACTGGGGCGGCGAGTTCCGCACGAGCTCCTGGGCCGCCAGCGGCAGGTCGACCATGCTCGAGCTTGCCGGTCCTCGCTGCAGCTGGTGGTGGTTGTGCGGATGGAGACCAGGCCACGGGCGACCGTAGCTTGGGGTCGTCGAGTAGCCCGGCGTTGAAGCTGCCGACAAAGGCTGAGGCGCGTGCTGGGATTGCTGATGGTGGTGGTGATGAGGGAGCGAGCCTCCGCCGATGGCTTTGCCCGGCAGCGGCTCCGTGTGCGACGGGATACCGTGAACCACCATGACGGAAATGTCGAGATCCGCCGGTTCGGCCTCTACACGGGCCCGCAGCAGGCGCGGAATTAGCGCGTTACACACCGCCGGCGCGCTGTACGCAATCGACATGGTGCGGATAATAGGATCGACGTCTGGAAAAAACGACGTCCACGGGCTGCTCAGAATATAGTACAGCGCAACGTCGACAATAGCCTCGTCGGTGACAATAGCTGGGAGCGCGCGTTCGGTGGACTCATCAACATTGCCCACAATTCCAGGCGATGGCAGTTCGCGCGGAGCCAAAGCGCGAGGGCTCGGAAGCGCCAGCTTCAAACCCGGACCGGCCGCATTCTGAAGCCGCCGAGTTCCGGCACCGGCACTGGCGGCATTTGACGTTGGCACACCGGGAGCATGGATCTCGTACGACATGGCGCACATTGATTCGTGAACTAGACCGGGACGGCAAGTGAGTAAGCTCAGGCGGTTGAGCTGATGGGTGGTCTTACCGCCTGTGATTTGAATGTGTCCGCAGAAAAAGTCCGCAGTTTTGCTATTTGTTTGGCGAGGGTCAGGCGGACTGGCAGAAACGGAGATTTGCGTTTCGTGTACTTGTTGCGCGGAACACGAGCTAAGTCAAGAACGCAAAAAAAAAAAGCCTAGGTTGCTGATGTTACCCCCCGCCTCGTCAGGTGGGGACCCCCCAAGTTAATGTACTGCTAAAAGGTCCCCCCAGTGATGGCCAAGGCGCCGCTTGCCGCCGCAGCATCTTGCCGGTACCACGCCAAATGCACCGGTCCGCAGAAATTTCGCAGGAAACCTGCACACCCTTGCATTGAGTTTCCGGTGCCACGCAGACAGCGGCTGTGACTTGTCCCGCTGTGGCCGTGTTAAAGAGGTATTTGTGCGGATGGGAACAGTTGTTTTTGGCTGTGTTGATGATTCTGTGTATGGTGTACATCCGCTAATACGTACAAGACCACCCTGAACCGACGCCTCAGGGTCCGATGCCAAACCACCTCAACAAGGGTCCAGAGAAGATTTTTTTTTCGCTTGGTTTCTTTTGCATGGGCAAATACGGAGCACGCCTCAGTTGATGCAGTACATGGCCGATTAGTCTTCTTTTCGATGCAATTCCATAGGCACGCGAGCCATGTTTGACAAAAAAAAAAGGAAAAACAAATTCCGTTTAATTTAGTGGACATTTCCATTTGCCAACAGAGTGCTAGTGTGACCACAAGGACCACGCCCAACAGGTCTTTCCTTTCCCCCCCAATCGGGTACCCAATGATTGACCCACCATCTTACCGTTTCAGGGACTGGGCACGCACGCCAGATCAGAATTTGTCAGATGGCGCTAATGTCAAGCTTGTTTTCTTCGCTGTGAGTCCAATGACAGGTGCTCTGTGCTCGCACGGACCTCATTACAAGGTTCCGAGTCCCGCCGGCTACTGTACCTGTGCATGTGCTGCGCGGTTCCCCAGACATGGCAACAGAGCCCACTGCTGGGGGAGGCGCATGCAAGGCAGTGCCCGTGCTTGTTGTGTCCAGTCAGGTGTGAGCAAAATCAGTATCAAGATGCGTTTCCAGAATCTCGGCACTAGGACGTCGTTACGTAGGCTATCCCCGATCTCTGCACACGATTTCTTTGTATTTCCTAATTATTTTGGTGATAAAAACAAAAAAACCGGAACCGGCCGGATTGGCAGCCTTGCTTTTTGGGAGTAGATCACCAGGCCCGAGCTGCGATTCCGGTCATCCTCTACTGGCTATCGATCCGGCGTCACCGATACCGGCGACCGAGCTCATCGCATCAGCCATCCACTGAAACGGGACACGGTCCCGCGACCACTCTATGTCTTGCGCTACCGGCAACTGCAGGAGCCGAGTTCCGATGCAACACTCACTCCAGACCCGGGACCAAAGTGAGCCGCCCTGCATTGGTGAACGTGCCCTGTCCACTGTAAATGTCTAATTCTTAGTTGTTTTTTTCTTCCTGGGGGTTCCACCCCCAGACCCCCGTAGCAACCGCTTCGCGGTTGATCACAACGCTGATCACAACGCTGGCCAATTCCAACTGCGAAGCAGTTGCTACGGGGGTCTGGGGGTGGAACCCCCAGGAAGAAAAAACCAAAAAAAAACAAAAGCAAAACAGTACTGCGGAGGGGCCCCCCCGCTATGTGGCCTGTGGGATCCTGAAACGGCCCTGCCAGGATCGCGCCACTTTGGCGCCTGCAAATGTGCCCAGCCGCAGATATTGGGGCAGATCCGAAGCGAACATGCCAGATTGGTTGTTCACTTGGCCTTGGCTCTGTGATTGTCCACGCCTGTCATCTCGGATCGGCCCCGTCCGAGCGTAACGTACGACCAGATGCGACAACACCGAACCAGATCGGCTCTTTGCCGCAACCTCGTCCACTGCAACTCAACCCCTAGTAGTGCGTTTTGCGCCCACTGCGTTGCCAGCGAGACGCCGCTAGAAACGAGTGCCTGCATGGCCGATCCATAGCAAAGTTGGATCGTGTTACGACCAAATCGGTCGCGGAACAACGTCCGAAGCCGGCTGGTCCGCAGACGTGCGAAATGCCATCAGTGAATCTACGACCAAGCGTCCGCCAAGACTGCCCCGCTGCTACAGGGCTCGCATCCCCCCAAGAGTCGCGCTATCTACACAGAGACTGCAGAACCAGCTGCAGAGAAAGATCTTTTCATTTAGACGCGCGTCCCATGCACACAGCTTGCGTCTGTGCCCGGGCCCAGGCCCGCCGAGCCCGAGCCGTCTACCGGTCTGTCTCACCGATTGCAACCGTCACATGTATTTGGTGCATTAGATATGGCCGCTAGTCGACCAATAGGTTGTAACCAAGACCATGTGCCGGGTCCGGCGGCCCGTCTACGGTCTCATTGTCGGCCCATCGAGGGCCCGCCGGCTGCACCTTCACGGCATGCCCGATCTGCACGCTAACATAGAGCCTTTTCCGAATCCTTTTTGATGAGCTCAAACATGCCCTGTGGTTAGGCTTGGTCTCCGCGTCTATGGGCCGCCTGTACTTCAAACCACAACAAAAAAACAAAAAAAAAAAAAACTCACCTCCGGCATAATAGGCTTACCGTCGGCGCCCTTGACGTAGCGGAACGGCATCTCGGTCGACTCGTTCTTATTGAACTTGAGTTCCGGAAAATCAACATAGTCGATCTGATCGAGCGGCTCTGTCGTTAGTCACCGTAAAATTGCCAAACCGTCCCCCTCCCCCAAGCCTCATTGTGCCCCTGGCCTCCTCCTGCACACTAAAGTTTTCGGCCTGCGTGCCTGAGAACCGCCCGAGCTGTCTAGCGTGCACGGTCCACGGCTGATAACAATACCCTCACCGACCACCCGCCGATCCAACTGCCATACGGTTCCCCTTTTCGACTCGGCACTCGGTCGCCATTCCGGCCCTTATTTTCCCGTGTCTCTGCGCCCCTTGACGCATGGCTATATCTTCCTCGAGGGCTGTCAGGAGACCCCCGTAGCAACGGCTTCGGCACTATCGAGTCTGCTGCCTTCCAGCACATCTGACGGCACCGCCTGCGTTCCACCATATGTTCCTGGGGGCGCTGCCCCCAGACCCCCGTAGCAACTGCTTCGCAGTTGGGATCATCCGGCAGGCACTATCGTGTACACTGCACGCCTAGGAGCACCGTTGGCTTTCACGATATCCTCACGATATCTTCCTAGGGGCGCTGCCCCCAGGGCCCCCGTAGCAACTGCTTCGCAGTTGGACTTGGCGGAGCCTGTTTGGCAGTTCAACGCCATTAGGAACGCACCAAAGCCGGAAATGCACTCCACTGACAGCTGATCCCAACTGCGAAGCAGTTGCTACGGGGGTCTGGGGACAGCGCCCCCAGGAAAAAGGAAGCATACAAAACACTTACTCTTGTCCTCGACGACAAACTGAGTGACGCGAACGGCAGTGTCCGTTGTCAGCTGGATGGCACCCAGACGACGGCCCACAAAGCCGTACTTGCGAAGCTCGCCAGTGCGATCCCGCGGCGGATGATCGCCCAGAATGCCGCCAAAGAGGAAGTAGTCGAACTTGTCGGCGTCCTCGGGCGAAAGGTCCTGCTTGGCCGCAGGATCAAGCAGCACAACTCGCTGGGGATCAAAGTTCGCATCCAGCTCACGGAACTTGGTCACCTCGGTGCCCGTGATTTGAATGCCGGCATCTTTGAACTCCTGGGGAATCTCAGCCCCAGAGGGTACAGAGCTCAGGTAGAAGTTGCCCGGACCAACTTCCTTGGCAATCGACAGGTACTCGAGACGCACCCACTCGGAGAAGCCCTCCTCCATATGCTCAACGATGTACTTCATTTTTTTGGTTGCCAATTGCTGGTAGCTTTAAAGGCTGCTTGCTGGCTGGCAAACATCTCCATAAATTTCGCGTAGCCGCATGATCCAAATGGTGCATATGCACGCGACTACATTGAGTCGCCGCCAAATTATTTGCTCAAACGCAAAGACTGAGTCATGCCTAGTGTGCGTTTCCAGCACTCTGTAGCTGTTAGATGCGCTTATATCGCCTGCGAGCTGTACTGGCATGACTCTTTGAGGCTTTATTTAGTACACGGGTTACTGCAATCAGACCCTTGCAGCCTCTACTCCGCTGTTGGCCGCTAGACGGACCACCTCCCAACTGCGAAGCAGTTGCTACGGGGGTCTGGGGGCGGAGCCTCCAGGAAATCGAAAAGCGCGCAAAAATGGCTTGTCGTTCCGTCTAGCGTGTAGCGGCGGCGCACAGCGCACGTATAATTACACATAGTGCTGGGCGGTGCACATCTAGTGCACACCACGTGACCAATGAAATTTGGAAACTTTTTGGTTGACGAAACACACCCGGACTTGACCAAAGCACAAAACGCCCGTTAAAACCATGCTGGCAGGCCGATTTAGTGGCCTCCGCGCTCCTGCCGGAGTCATGAGCCGGCAGGCCGTCTGCCGGCGCTTCGCATCGGGCGGTAGCGCCCACGGCCAGTCGCCGGCGCGACTGCAGGCCGTCCGCACCATTCTCGAGCGCCAGGAGTCGGACGCCAGCGAGGTCAAGCAGCTAACAGGCCAAAACCGCCATCTGGCGCAGTCCGAGCTCCAGCAGGAAAAGAGTGTGAATTTTGGCGATTTCTTCCACCACGCGCAGACCCTCGAACGTCTCCGCGTTATGCCGCGCGACATGTCGTTTTACATGGCCAACCCCCACCACGAGGAGCTCATGCGCAAGGTCGGCGACATCCTCAACAAGTACGCCAACCTGCCGGCCGTTGATCCCGAAAAGTATCACCGTCCGCAATTTCTCAGCTACGAGGAGTACCGTGACAAGCTCGGTCTCGAGCGCCTCAAGCCCCAGGACTACCGCAATATCATCCGGCTTGTGACGCGCCTCAGCCAGGTCGACCCGCAGTTTGTCAACGACGAGATTGTCGCCATTGTTGAGGCGTTCTCCAAACCGTCGTCCACAACCGCCCTCGAGCGCCCGCCCAAGACCCTGGACGCCTACGGCCGCGCCATCGCCGTCGGCCGCCGCAAGGAGTCGTCGGCCCGCGCCATGGTCGCCAAGAGCCAGCCGGACATCAGGGGCCAGGTTCTCGTCAATGGCAAGCCGCTCAGCACCGCATTCCCGCGCCTCCAGCACCGCAACACCATTATGTACCCGCTCAAGGTCATTGACGCTCTCGAGGACTTCAACGTGTTTATCACCGTCCAGGGCGGCGGTCTGTCGGGCCAGGCCGATGCCGTTGCGCTCGCCATGTCCAAGGCCATTGTCATCCACAACCCGCTGCTCAAGCGCAGGCTGTCCAAGGCCGGCTGTCTCAAGACCGACCGCCGCAAGGTCGAGCGCAAGAAGCCGGGCAAGCTCAAGGCCAGACGATCTATGACCTGGGTCAAGCGTTAGCGCAGCCTCTTTGTATATAGTAACGACATTCTGCATGATAACATATTTTGTCCTCTGCCTAAGCGGTCAGGCGAAATTCCACGCACTCTCAAGAGGTGCAGGGGTCATTTTTTTCTTAACTGGGGGCGCTGCCCCCAGACCCCCGTAGCAACCGCTTCGCGGTTGATTTCACTTCTAGGCCTTCAATTCAACTGCGAAGCAGTTGCTACGGGGGTCTGGGGGCAGCGCCCCCAGGAAAAAAAAACAACACTAGCTCCACCGACAACGCCGGTCCAGCGTGCATATGCATATGTATATGCAGTCAATAGAAATCAAACAACGGCCAGCGACTTTGCTCATCACACTACCATTTTAAACAATGTTCCAAAGGGCGTTTGTTCACATGTCGAAACGCGGCAAGGGAATGCCTTCATTGGCATATGTACGTATCGTGTGTTGGACCGGGTGGACCCACTAACTGGCAGTTCATTGAGACTTCCAAGGCCAAGGCGTTATGGAGATTCATTGTCCGTCGCGTGTACAGTATGTATTGATCCGTGGCCAACAGAGCATCTATTTAGAGCGACATGCTAACGGAAAGAACTGCCAGATCCTGTCCAGCGTCGTGAACTGTTGCTATGGGCAAAACAGGACTTTGAAAGACACAAGAACGAAACCGACGTTGTAAGTCACCACTCATTGATCTCATCGCCTGGCATGGAAACTTGAGGGAATAGAGTCAAGGGCTAATGACAGGAACGGATCAAGTATCTCGTGGCCAGCGGTACTAAAGAAGCCCACAATACGCTGAAGATGATGCAATTGATGTGATTGTCGCGCGTGGCCTTCTAAATATCTACATGGGATCTAGTCTTAATTACCGGCGACCTTGAGTGCCCGAATCTGCATAAGTGTCTGGGCCTGGCCGTTGACGATGCTGGAAACAGTGGTACCGACTATCGACTTGTCGAGCGATAGCGAGTCGGCCCACTCTTCGAGTGCACGACGCTTTGGGGTCTCGGTGTCAGTCACGACCTGCTTGGTCATGATTGCCAGGTCCTTGGCGGCCTTTGCAAACTCCCTGTTGGCTGAGACGGCACTGTCCAGAGCAGCGGCATCCGTCTTTGCCTTTTCACCTCGAAGCTTGATGAGGTACGCGTGGGCCACGGCCGCCATATCTAGCGCGACGAGAACGCGATGGACAAGCTGCCAGCCCATCGCAGTCTCAACCAAGTAGGTGCTGCTGTACTCGTCTATAATATGCGTCAGTTTTTTGTAGGACCCGTTATCCCACGGGGCCTTTGCAATGGCTGCTAAGGCCATCACCGCCTTTCCGGACAGCGATTCCTCAGGCGTGATGTCCTTGGCGTCGAGGAGAGACCCGAGAATCGATTCATCTGGTGTTAGTACGTTTTGCTGTTTTTTTTATTCTGGAGGCGTTGCCCCCAAGTAAAAAAAAAAAAAAAAGGAAAAGAAAAATAAAAGCGAGGAAACTTACCCTCGAAGCTGTCGGCAACGGGTCGATCCATGAGATGGCGAAGTAGGGACTCACGAGCCGCCTGGAATTGGACAAACGAAGCGCCCGGCGTGGGACCGACAGTCAGCTTGCGCGACAGGGGCAGACCACCGGGCGGGAAAATGTCAAACATGGTGTCAAAGTCGCGATTGTCGACATAGTTTGTATCGGGTAGCGGGAGCTCGATTTTGGGATTGTTGCGGCCGCCGAGAAGGAGACGGTCGAGACGAGCGTGCTCGACGTTGAACAGCTGCTCATTGAGACTGCGGTCGAGTTGGTTCTGAAGCTCTACAAGGCCCTTGATCCGAGTGTACGATCCGTTCTGGTAGGCGTACTTGAGGTACGGGCCCATCTCGGTTGCCTGGTCGTAGATGTCGTGAACCTTGCTGAGCGGGGCCCGCGAAGGATACACGGTGGAAAGGCGCGTCAAGAGGACGTGGGCAATGCTCTCGTGCTGGATTGTCTTGATCGAGAGCACGTGGTAGTGTGCGAGCGCCTGTGTGAACGCACCTAGCAGCAAGTAGATGCGCACGAGCCACAGGCGAACGTAGAATTGGTGCTTGTCGCCCTTGGCAGCAATCTCAAGCAAAACCGCCGCCCGCTCGAGACCCTCGGCCGCGCCGTCTTCCATGAGCTTGAGAGCCGCAATCAGCAGAAAGTCGTCGCCGGGATGGTAGTCGGTGACGGGCTTGCCCTTGAGCAGGTGCTGCGTGTCCAGGTACGCCTGCACGTTGTCGGCGACGCTAGGGCCCTCGACGAGCGCACGGAACTTGGCAGCGGTTGCCCGCGTCTCGAGCGGCGCCGAATCATCGGCCGCTGTGATGTCGAGCCACGTCTGTGCATCGAGCTCGTCCAAATATGGGCGCAGGTCGTCATACACGCAGCGGCTCTTGCTCATAGCAGCATAGTACTCCCGGACAGCCACTACAAACTTGTCCTTCTTGCCCTTCGACAGAGCAACAAGCGCCAAGCGCGAGTTCCGTCCAGGCCGTGGAAATGTCTTGATGAACTTCTCGGCCTTTTCGGCGTAGCCCAGCTTCTTTGCCGCCTCAACGAGGCGAGACCAGTGCACCCAGTTGTCCATGCTCGCAGGGTCGGTCAGATACTCGGAGCAGTACTCGTACAGCTCCTTCCACTGGCCGTCGTGCTCGAGCAACTCCACCAGCAGGCACGTCAGGTCAAGCGACTCGTGCTTTTTGGTCTCGTCTCTGAGCAAGGCGGCGGCATCGGCACGCTTGGCCAGAGCGAGGACCTGGGCCTGCACAAAGGTCTCTTGAATGCCGCTCAGAGGGGCGGCCCGCTCGACGTATTTCCTCGCCAGCATCCCATACAGCTGCTTCTCCTTGTCCGTAACAGCGTCGAGCGCGCTCGCCTGATACATGTTGAAGGCGACGGCGAGAGCATTTTCGCGCGACGGACTGCGCTTTTGAATCGCCATGGATACCTTGACAAGGCCCTTTGCCGAGCCGGCACGCGCCATAGAATCATACCACGCATTGTGCAGCTGCTCGCCGGGAGCCTTCCGATCAGCTGCTTCGTAAATCAGGCACACATCGTCGTATAGCTTGTACTTGGACAGAACTTCGTCCAGCAACGAAATCACAACAAGGTTAGTCGGGCCCGTACGAACCACTGCCCGTGCCTCGTCAATTGCCTTGGATCTGTGGCCCTGCTTGCTCGCCAGCAGCGCAGACAGGCCCCGGTACACTGCATTGTCCGGGTTCTTGTCGAGCTCCTTGCTGAGCTCTGTTCCCGCAAGCTTAAACTTGCCACTATGGACCGCGTCCCATATACTCCGCACCGACGACAGTGACATGGAAAGCTTAAAGGCCGGAGGTTTGCCTTACGAGTTGGAATATGGCTTTTCGAATCTGACCACAAGTCTGACCAGTTAGTTGGTCCTTGATCTGACGCTTGATGAAAATGTTATTAGATATGCACCATATCACCATCACACAAGCAACGAATAATCCACATACTTTTCAAGACTGATCACCGTACGGCTGAAATTTCTTCGGCCATCCAACCCTGGAATTTTTTTAAAAACCGGTAGCGTCTGCACTGATAACATCCACTCCACAAAACCGCCATGAGTGCCCTCTACAAGACGGTCTCTGCGGAAAAGACCAAAGATGACAAAGACAAGCCGTCGTTCAAGAACCGCCAGCGTGTCATGGTGATCTCTTCGCGAGGCGTGACCCACCGGCACCGACATCTTATCAGCGACCTGGTGTCGATGATGCCCCACGCCCGCAAGGAGCCCAAGTTCGACTCCAAGTCGAAACTATACCAGCTCAACGAGCTCGCAGAACTTTACAACTGCAACAACATCTTCTACTTTGAGGCCCGCAAGCACATGGATCTGTACATGTGGGTCAGCAAGGCGCCCAACGGCCCGACCGCCAAGTTCCACGTCCAGAACATCCACACGCTCGATGAGCTCAACTTCACCGGCAACTGCCTCAAGGGTTCGCGGCCAGTTCTGTCGTTCGACAAGGAGTTTGACGAGTCCCCGCACAACCGACTCATCAAGGAGATGTTTATGCATACGCTCGGCGTGCCACCGCGGGCTCGCAAGAGCAAGCCGTTTGTGGACCACGTCCTGACCCTTAGCATTGTTGACAACAAGATTTGGCTCCGCAACTACCAGATTACCGAGACTGAGACCGGCGAAGGCAAGGAGACCGAGATGTCGCTTGTGGAGATCGGACCCCGGCTCGTCTTGACCCTCATCACCATTCTCGATGGCTCGTTTGGCGGTCCCGTCATCTATGAGAACAAGGAGTTTGTTTCTCCCAACGTTGTGCGTGCGCAGCTCAAGGCTAAGGCCGCTGCTGCCGCCAAGGCCCGCTCCGATGCTGCTCTCCAGCGTCGCCTTAAGCAGCAGGAGATCGCTCTCGGACCCGATCCGCTCTCCAACAAGGCTATCTTCAGCTGATTTTGTAACGATTGTCATGTTTAGCTTAATTCATTTCTTTTGCCACTTTCCTTTTGTTTCCTGGGGGCGCTGCCCCCAGACCCCCGTAGCAACCGCTTCGCGGTTGGTTGGCGTGAACTGACCGGACCACACAATTTTATGGTAGTCAAACGTGGTCAAACGTGGTGAAACGTACGAAAACTCCCGTAGCAGCAGCTTACCGGCTGCAATTTACTAGCTCCTACTACAAAGGGTGTGCAAGTAACATCCCAAGGAAAGTATACAACGAAATAAGTCCGCAGCCAATGTTCTATCGTGAACAATCTATTGTTTTGAATACTTAGTGCTTCTCACCCTCCTTCTCGGCCTGCTTCAGGTAGTCGCTGTAGTTAGTACGCGTCAGGCAAGCAAAGGCCACCATTAGACTTACAGAATGAACTTCTCCTCCTCGGAGCTCGAGGCCTGGATTGGCGGAGTAGTGACGGGCTTGGCAGTCACCTTGAAGTAGCCAATAGTGCCAATGAGGGCACCGAAAGTGGCCAGACTGAGCTGTTGTTAGTGTTTGCGTTGTTTATATCGAGTATGTACCGCGGAAACACAAGTAGAAGCGCGCGTTTGAAGTCCAAAGCCTAACAAAAAAGTTCAACGAGGCACGTAGAAACAATTACAGTAAACGAATCATAGATCACTGACTCCCTGCCTGCACAATGACCGGGGTGACAACACTCAAATAGATGCAATCCGGCGTACTACACAAAGACTGCTACAGAGAAACACAGCTCAATCAATAACATCCACAAACATTCAACGTACCTGGTAAGCCGGGAAAGTTCGTCCAAAGATAACGTACGACGCGCCCATTTTGAACTGCGTGCTACTGCTTCGGTGCCAGGCTCCGGCTGGAGAGACGTGAATTTTACTGGCTAGAAGGGCGAGTGCTGACACTTACGCGCGGTCCGACGGGTACTGTTGGCGAGCCTTTGGTGTGGGATTTGTGGTGCAATGTGACCAATATGGATCCAATTACTGCACGAACCCGCCGTGTCCAGCCAGGCACGAAACTGGCCGCGCGTATAGTGTTTGGACAGCTTTGCGTCGGCATTCGTTGTGTGGTTCAAGGCGAATACGACTTTGCGAGCTCCCGTATAGTCGACTGTGCGCGACGGACAAGCGTCCTGTGTTTGTAACCTCTGTGCTTATGGCCAGAGTGTCGCGCAGGCGTCATGTCTCTATTACAGAATAATGAGTATGTGATGATGCCAGTGGGGCATCCCAAGAACTGATGTACTAACAAGCAGCTACGTCATTACCCAGCTACGGGCTGCATACCTGGAAGCGTACCAGGATGGAATTGGGGACCGAGTCATCAAGCCGACTCGGCTATATATGACCAAGACAGGTCCCCAAAATCTCAATGAGGCAACAAGGGCCCTTGTGTCGTTGGTGACGCCTGGATCGCCACCAATTCCAACGCCAACGACTGGCAGCTCGACTCCGAGACGCCGCGGCAAACTGTCGCTAGATGTGGACGACGAGGATGAACAGACAAAGGACTCGCTTCAGCAGCTCCGGATCGCGTACAGGCAGCGACACGGCATGCGTCCGCGGGCCAGCACGCTGCCGTCGCTAAATGTCACAGACGGAGCTGGCCGAAATACAGAGGCAGGACCAAGTGTGGCACGCCAAAAGGGCCGGTCTACAGAGAACCTGCAGACCCTCAACATGTATGGCGATGGAGTCGTGGCCGGGGCAGAGTTCTACGATAGCGACACAGGCGAGGACGATACGCTTACGACGGTTTATGAAAATGAAGGCAATGTGAGTCTAGCGTACGACGACTCTGAGGATGAGTTTCTTGATGACGATGACGAGGACGACGATGGTCTAGATGAGTCTGACGACGACGATGACGATAACGATATGCTGTCGGGCTTGTCGGAAGAGGATGACTCGGATATAGAAGAGGATCTGAAGTATGCTGTACAGCAGATAAAGATGCAGCAGGGCGACCATACAGGAGGCCCTCCTGGGCCTGGCGACAGCCCGGTGCGCGGCGAGTCGGTGTCGTCGACTGGCACGCTTCCAGTACTGGGCCGGTCGCCCCGGTCCCGCCGGCCCACGGGCGCATCTACGAGCTCCATGACGTCGCTGACAACGCCATCTGCGGCTTCGCACCGACGTGTGCCAAAAAAGCAGCGATCGCTCGACGTTGGGTTCAACGGACTCGCAAATGGGGGCGGCCACAATGCCGCTGGAGCGGCTCCAAATGCAGCAGGCACGCCAGGCGCTCCTGGGGGTCGGCGAATGAGCGTGCCGAGTCGGTCCCGTGCCATGTCAGTGCGCACGGCCGACGGGCCAAACCTGAACCTGTCGCCGGGCCTATCCCGAGAAAACAAACCTATTCGCACAGACGTGTCTGTTCCCTCTAGCATGAAGGGCGAGACGTTTCCCAGTGCCGAGCAAATTGAGACCCAACAAAAACTCGACGCCGGCCTTGGCCTCAATGTCGCCGGTCGGCTGCCATATAGCGGTGCCACCGACCTCGGCACGTCGTCTGTTCCGGCGGCATCGCTGTCATCGTCTCGCCTGACGTCCAGGCCCATTGCTCCTGTATCCACGACCTCGCGGCTCACAGCTCAGATCAAAGCCAAGCAGGCGTCGTTCGACAACCCTCTGGAGCAGTACGTTGCAGCGTCGGGCCGCAGCGAGCGCAAGCCTCTCCGGCTCAAAATGTACATGCCGTCGAGCCCGCAACCCAAGGTCCCGTGGGAAGTTGTGGTACGTACTGACGCCAACGTCGCCATGGCTATTGGCTTCGCGCTCTACCGCTACCAGGAGCTCAAGCGCGACAAGCCACTACCGCTGGAACTCTGTGACGCGAACCGCTGGAACCTCATGATCGTCGAGGACGACGGCGAGCCGGACGAAGACTTTCCAGCACTCGATCGCACGCGCCTTATCTCGGCGTACTCGTTTGACGAATTTGCGCTCGTCGAGGCTACGCCCGACCAGGTCCGCAAGAACGAACAAGAAACACCAAACACTCGCAAGCCGCGGCCGGTCCAGGCGGCTCCCGCCATAACAGCCAATGCCTCGAGCACTGGCGCTGCTAACAGTGATCAAAGCGCAGAGAGCAGTGCTCCAGACACTGCCAACGCAAGCTCACAGGAGGAGACTGCCCCCGTTCGCGTCTATCAGTATCCGTTTGATGAGATCCTCTCTAAAGTATACTGGGAGGCGACCGTGCCGCTCGGCACGCGTATTGGCAGTATACTCGAGAGCGTTTGCCGCGACAAGCTCATGGACGCATCTATGTACGCGCTCAAGATCGCCGGCCGCAAGATTGTTGCCGCCAATGACCGCGCGCTTGACTCGCTCGATGGCCGCTACAATCTTGAACTCACGCCAAAACGCGTCATCACGGTTGCCAACGGCTACGAGCTCCAGCACACAAGCAGCACTGCCAACGACGGTCTCCGACGCACGGCAACAACCACCCGTAAAGTCTATTCGGCACTCGCGACCCGTGGCGCCGAGGACGCAAAGGTATACCGGCAGAGCGTTGTCATGGCCGGTGCGACGCTCCCTGAAATGCTCACAACTGCCGGCTACCACAGGTACCAGGTGTGGCGGCGACAGCCAATGTCGTTTATCGGCCGGCACGAGCGTGTCCTCTCAATTGACGGCGAGTACGTGCACATCACGCCGCCCGAGAACCGCACGCTGTTTGACTCGCCCAAGACGTCATCTTTCCACATAAGCCAGGTCATCAAATGCAAGCAGTCGGCCAAGGTCTCGCAGAACTTCAAGATCGTGGTCATGAAGACGTCTGGTCCCAAGCGCTATGATCTCGAAGCCGTCTCAGCTGCGCAATCCGCAGAGATCGTCACCAAGATCAGGTCACTGGCGAGCAAGTACCAAAAGTGAACTGGTCACTACGATATTTACGAGTTATGACATGCATTCTACAGGTTTTGTTTTTGATGTTTTGTTCTTAGAGTGGGAGGGGGGGTTCCCGCCGCAACTGCTTCGCAGTTGAATGGATTGGAGACGATTTAAATTAGTTTGAAGGACGCAATATTATTTTAATTCCGGCTGGAATCGCATTCTAGAACCTGACAGTGCATCTCCGGGGTCCGGCCGGTGGCAGATTGTGTGGAGAAACGGCCCGCGGTGAACAGCCGCATGTCACGTGACTGAATTTTTGCGGACCGCCCGTGATTATAAAATCGCCCAGAAGATTCGACCTAGTGTCGACTCCAGATTGCGTCTCTTTGGTAGAGCTCTCCGTCTGCACACAAGAAACAATGGTATGTGAATGATCATGGACTATAATCCGCTACATTTTCTTGTGGCATTTCTTTGCCGGGATTTCGCACGATTGGCAATGTCTGGTCTTTTGTCACGAATCGGACAAGCGGGACCAACGAGTGGTCTCATATTTCTGCTATCTCCAGTCTATAACATCGCTCAACTACGTGAGAAATTGAATCTAGCAGCTCTTTTGCTCCCAAATTCATCTAGGAAACAGTTGCTACGATGATATGGACACTCTCTCCAGGAACAAGAGCATCCAACCCCATTTCCCGCACTTCTCACCAATGTTCAACACACTAACGGCAGTCGTCTCTCCGCTCGATCAAGAACATCGTTCCCCTTCTTGACCGCGTGCTCGTCCGCCGCGTCAAGGCCGAGGCCAAGACCGCCTCGGGCATCTACATTCCGGAGAAGAACGTTGAGAAGCTCAACGAGGCCGATGTCATTGCCGTTGGTCCCGGCCTTGTTGACAAGGAGGGCAAGAAGGTCCCGGTCTCTGTCCAATCGGGCGACCGTGTTCTGATTCCCCCGTACGGTGGCTCGTCGATCAAGGTCGGCGAGGAGGAGGTGCTCCTCTTCCGTGACAACGAGATTCTCGCCAAGATCGCTAAGGAGTAATATCTCTCCAGTTTAGTTGTACATAGTAACATTATCGCTATCCAAGCTGTTGTTTTTTTCCTGGGGGCGCTGCCCCCAGACCCCCGTAGCAACTGCTCCGCAGTTGGGTTATTGGCCGAGTGGTCTATCAGCGTAGCACATAAAAAAGGTAACATGGCTAGGCGTAATACAACGTGCGAAGCAGTTGCAATAACCTCTGGGAGAAGCCTCACCAAGAACGATAACACAACTGCTCAGAGCTTCAAGATGCGATTTAGCACTTGCCACGGAATTCTGGAAACACCATAGTTGAGAAGGAGAACAGAGCTCGTCAGAGTCAGGATGCAATTTAGCACTTGCCACGGGGCTCTGGAAACACCATCGTCGAGACAGAGAACACACAGCTAGCCACAGCTCAACTGCGAAGCCTTCGCAGTTGCTACGGTCGTATGGGGCTACCAGGGAAAGAAACACTGTAAAAAAAAATGCAATGCAATAGCTGAAGAGTACTATACACAGAGCCGTACGGGCTCTAATGACATGCAAAAAGTCGTAACGTTGAATGGGGAGATCTAGCTGGAAACGGCGATGTTGTGGTCAACGATCCAGCGGAGACACGTATCGGCCGACGTGGCGTTAGCCATGGGAGACGTGCAGCCGGCGAGGTCGGCGGCTTCGGTGTCGACGGCGCAGTGTTCACTGTCGGGCTGGCGCCAGCTCAAGTCTGCAAAATGCACGACCTGGCGGCTACGCGCAAAGAGCGACACGGCAATCGAGTGTACGGGAGCATCACTCCATAGCTCGTAATAGTAGCCACCCTCGCGGTCGATCCACGACAAGAATGCAGCAACGGTCTCTTCGCGGAAAAAGTCGAGGTCCAGCGCTGCCAATCCCGTAGAAAACTGACAGTGGTTATACGAACTTCCCTTGTCGTCGCTGACAAACGCAAGCAGATTGTCCTGCGGCACGCGCTGCTGGTGAAACGTGACGTACGACCGCACAGACTCCCATAGACCGCCCGAGCCGTCGCGGGGACGGCCCGTCTGGGCGTCGGCAAAACCGTAAACTGCTCCGCGGGCGGCCATGTCTGCGAGCACGTCCGTGGTCGCGTCCGCAAGCAGTTCGACGCCCGGATCAACACGGAGAGCATACCGATACGCGCTGAGAACGGGATGGATGTGCGCGGCGGTTGTGTGGAACCGGTTCGCCTTGCGATATTCCATGTCGTCCGAGTGCGGGTCTGACTGGGCCGACAGATCTTCAATACGGCTTCGCAGAACGCCGTCGTCCAGAAAAGACGGCAGGTCAGTCCAGTCGTCGCTGTCGACACCCGCAAACCGGGCTGCACCGGGCCACGCCGCTCGAATCTCGTTTTTAAGGTCCTCGCCAGCCCCGCCAGGAGTCATAAATACCCAGTCATAGTGGCGGTCGCCGGCATTGGCGAACCGCTCAGACACAGACCGCACAGTCTTGAGTACAGTGTCGTCGTCAGTACCTGACAGAAGCGTGTACAGTGTGCCGTTGACAGCGCCACCGTGAATCTTGCCGTCCTCCGGATCTTCAACATACAGCTGAGCGCTGACATCAGGCTCTGTCGCTGTCGAGTTATCGCTACTGGCCGCAGTATTAGTCGTCGCTGCTGCCACAGCTGTAGCTGCCGTAGTTTTTGTTATCTTTTCAGGCGATCCGACGCCCTTGCTGGCACCGTTGCCAACTCCGTTACTTATTTGTCCTGCCCATCGCAGCATATCCGTTTGCGATATCCTCATATAGTACACAAGCATGGCGCCAATTCCAACCACCAACAGGCCCGCAAACGCGAACCGCATTGTTTGAACTGGATGCATTTTTTGTGCTGTTTGGTTACGTTTTCGTGTACTTTTGTATTCTTTGTGTCGACAAAATGCAAAAGCAAGAAGTTGCGGTCAAGCTCCGGAACCAGAACCACAGTGTGCCAAGAACTAAACAACCACACTCCCACGGCCACACCACACAACGGTTGCAAGCCCCAAACAAATCCTCCAAATTAAATAATACAACCGGCAACGGCCAACTGAATAAACAGCTCCAGTTCAACCCGAATCCGCAAACTCGCCGGTTGGCCCGTGCGACGGTGGTGCGCCTATTTAAGCAGCCCGACGGGTGTCGCCGCACATGCACTAGGGTCACAGATGCATTTTGGGTACATAAGTCGTGTATGTGTGTGCGTGCCCGGTCCGCACTGTAGCTTGTAGGCAGGTAATACCGAGAAAGTAAAAGTTTGTCAGTTGAATTCCCCCATTTGTTATCACTAGGCGGTGCTCTCAAAGTGACACCTACGTTTTCTGGCGCCGCTTTCCCGCAGATCGCTTCCTCTATTACTCTCCGTCTTACAAACTCAGCCTTCGGAGTACGTCATCATCATCAAACAAGACGCGTACCTGGACGAGACCCTATGGTGGTATGCATATCGTGGGCACCATAACGCCGGCAAAAGGCCGCATATTCTTTGTCAGCGAGCTATGTAAATCTATTATCAGCTCCATCTACGCTCGCTTGATCTCCCCCCGCCAGGGTATGTATGCTAATCCTGGGTACAGAGAGCGGGAAACCGGACCCTGACGTAAGGCGCCAAGACATGTCCGAATGCGACTTGTGGTGAAAGCCCAGCATGCGACATTACGTCGAGTTTAAACATGCAGCACATCCGCTGGACACATTGTCAATCAGTGCCAAAAGGTGTTAGTCGTCAACCCCCGGCACAGGGCCACACCAGGGGCGATCAGGCGGCGGTCTTTCTAGGAGCGGCTAGTGCGTTCTGCAAGCTGTGCCGATCATTCTCAAACCTAATCGCCGTCGGCCTTTTTTGTGACGTTCGGCTTTTCCGCCTTGAACTTGAACCGTCGCCCAAGCTATCCAGTACTGCAGATCAACTACTATAACACAAAGTTTTCAAGTGTCTCTAATATCCCGGGCAAAACCTGAGTACATTTAAAAAGAACCATGCCGGCTACCCCCGCCAGTCGCTTCGTTGCCGTCACCTGATTGGTCAGTACGGGCCGATGAGGTCACGCGAGGCCCCTTTTGTCGGCAGATACTGCAGCCGTGCCAGGGAAAATTCCAGGGGCAAACGACCCGGACCTTGCTTCATGCGTGCGCTTTTGCTATTGCCCGTAAGGGGGGGGAACGCGGCGTGACATATATAACAATACTCTATTGTGTAGTGCCAAACAATGAAACCAACCTTAACGAACAAATACAAAATGTCTGACACATCCGAACTCCGTAACATGCCGAACCACGGTGCGTGCTGCACAATGCGACGCTGCCCGTGCATCTACAAGGCGTGAATCGAGGCTAATGCGTACACGCGGCCCGCTCTTTTCCAACTTCACACTACAAGCTCAGCCTAATGCGCCAGAAATAAACTTAACTACCTTCCGATCGGATCACCTTTACAATAAGCCCTAGAATCTTGTCGTTCCCCAGCGGGCGTCACACCTCGGCCATACCTGATCTGATCCTGATGCCATTCTCAACGGTGATAATCTCGATGCGCGTCTCGTACAGGCAGGTCTTGGAGGAACTATTTGGGGTAACAACAGCCAACTTTGGCGCCAGTATTTTAATATGTGGGCGCTAAATGTTATTCGTGATTCCGCAAGAGATATACTTCACCGACATCCGGTGTCCTGATCTGTGCAGGTGCTCTGTAGGCATTCTGTGTGCACACACCCTTCAATGCAAGTTTTTTATTTCCGTCTAATTGTCCGGCTATGTTACCCCGCGTTCTGATGCACGCCGAAGAAGAAACAAAAAATCGGTGTTGTTCGCATGAGCATCTGCTCGCGTGACGCGCAAAAGCACGCCGTCTGACTAAGAAAATTACTTGTGCTATCTCGCCTTGATGAAGAACAAACACGGGATTATGTAGTTCTATTTAATTGAGGCCCACTTGCCCTGTGTAGCTCTCGGACCGATTTATTTGGCCTTCTTCTCACCGTTGAAATCCCTTCCTGCATTAGCGGTCCGTGCTGTCCCGATCTCACGAATGGGACTAGCCCTATTAAGCTTGCTTGAAGCTGCAGGGTGCTTGAGTATGTCGTAATCACTACTTTATTTTTGACCCACTCTGTTCTATGTCGACCAGAAACTCAGGGGCTCGGAAAATTTATCCGAAAAACATTGACTTCTTGGCGTTTAGTCACCTCCGCAAGCCTCATAGTGGTCCACCTAAATCGTGCAACGTACCACGTAACCTGCAGATCCCGCTAATGCACACAGTTCTCTTGTTTTTCTGCACGCTCCACATCATGGGCCGTAGCATCCCGCAGCTCTGGAATGCGTCCTTCGTCCCACGATCGAAGCCTCGAGTCATTTCTTGTATCGCCGTCTTGTCTCTGTTTGGTCCGGACCCCGGCTTCTGATTTAAGCTGGCCCTTTTTTGCTATTCCTGGGGGTTCCACCCCCAGACCCCAGTAGCAACTGCTTCGCAGTTGAGGACTGGTACCGTGCCTCGTTTATCTTTTTTTTGTTCACTTCCTGGGCGTGGAACCCCCAGATCCAGTACTAACCGCTTTGATGAGACCTCCAAACTGCGTGGCAGGTGTTTTGTGGTTGTTTCTGACGATTGCTAGAATCCAAAGTCACTAATTAAACCTTTCAATCGAAGAAAACTAAGCCTGTTCTCGTCCGCACCGAAATCAACTGCGAAGCAGTTGCTACGGGGGTCTGGGAAACGTCACATAGAAACAAAGGAACCCTTTCCTTCTGGATAAACCAGATTGTCATTTTAAATTCTATCTACCCCAGCATGTCAGGATCATGAGGCTACAATGGGCCGTTTGCATAATTGTCGCATGAGCGTGGCATGGACGGCGCGGAGAACTATGTGGATTTCCTGGCACTGCGTTGGAAAAAAAATTGAGTTCGATGAAGAAAAAAGTTGCACTGATACCGGTGACTGCGGGACGATCTAGTATCACAAAGAACAGAAATCTGAGAACTCGTGCCTCAGTGCTGTCGTTTCTATTGACAGGAGAAAATGCTGTCGATAGTACGCCAGCTTCTGGTTGATATTCAAAGAATATCGACCGGCACCTGGCTCTTGTCCAAGTGTCGTGGTACTGCCCGGTGATGATGAAAAATAGGTCAAGTCTAAAGCCCACGGAACTGTACACGGTTTCGCGCGGCTAATGCTTACCAAGAGATTTCCTGAGGGCTTTCTAATCGTTTGTTCTGAACTGTACTCGTAGATCCCTCTTACCTGTTCTTTTGGCCTACAAACGTTGGCGCTAGCAATCGCTCCTCGCTGTTGGCTTGCCCATTGCTTGTCGCAACTTAATGACAGCATGCCTTTGGGTTTTCTTTTTCCTGGGGTTCCACCCCGAGACCCCCGTAGCAACTGCTTCGCAGTTGGAATGAGGGTTTTGGGGTTTTCTCATAGTCGAGCATACGTCGACAGACGAAGCCAAGCAGTCAATTTCGGCTTTTGCTTGTATTCTCCCCGGGCCATATCCCAACTGCGAAGTTGCTACGAGGGTGTGGGGGTGGAACCCCCAGGAAAAAAAAAAAAGAAACCCCAGAGGCATGGGTACCAGGAAATCATTTTACAGAGCTTTCACTGAGTGGCTTGCAGTCATGACGCTGCGCATATCCTATTCATCGTATCTATCTATGCTGGAAGTCCCCAAACTAGATGTGGGGAGTGCGGGCCCTCGAATTTGACGTTGGTCAAACGGCCCGATCGGCAACTTGCCACAGCACTCCATGGACCGGGACGTCACACTGGGGTGTCAAAAGCTTAGCTCTGCAATGCTCGTAGTCGCTCTTTCATGTTGGAAATAACTTCCTCGTCCTCTTCTTCCTCTTCCTCCTCTTGGGCGACAGGGGCAGCCTGCTGTGGCGGTGCCGCCGTCGGGACCTTGCCAGCACTGCTGATGCGATCGCCAATAATCTCGTTAAGCATACCCTCGACTTCTTCTTCGGCCTCGCTGTCCTCCATCTCGGCGTCGTCAAACATGGCGTCGCTGATCATTTCCTCAATTATACCAGCCTTCATGAGCTCCTGACCAAGCTGGTTCATTGTACCCATGAGCTCAGGCAGCTTGACGAGCGTGTTGACTTCCTTCATAAGCGTAGTACTTGTTTTCATCGTCCCCTGGATCTTCTGAACAGCAAACGCCTCGTCGACCTGTAGTCTGATGCTGTTTAGCTGTGCTTTGCTCTTGTGTAGTCGCTGCTTCTGCTTGCGTGCCCGATACACCTCGCGGGCGAGCATTTTAGCGCTCTTGATGTCATTTCTGCGCGCGCACGCTTTTATTTGTCCCTTTGTCTTGCGCTCAGCATCGTCGAGCGATCTCATCTGCTTGTCGAGGTCCCGCTGGCTCTGGCGAATCAGACTCGAGCACTTGCGGCGCTGTTCATCCAGGCTGGGGCCGTAAATAGCCCGCTTGACATATCCTACCACGGATGCCATACTATGAGGGGTTGGGGAGGCGACTGGCGGCTTGTTGTTTGGCAGAGAAGCCTATCGCTGCCTTGTGCAGTTGTTGTTATGGGGATCCATGGGGAAACCTCGATATGGCCGCCCAGCTCGCTAAAATCAGGTTATGTTTGTAATAATATGCTATAGTGCGGCTGATTTGCATGAACGGTTGCCATGGCAGCGGCCAGGCAAACCATCGCCAAACCTCGAGGCTCTAGCAGACTTTAAAACCGATCTTTAACAGCCCTAAAAGCAGCAAGCCCTAACAGCTTGTCGAGCTCTGCGAGCCCGTGGAATCGC
This sequence comes from Tardiomyces blankii, assembly GCA_024734315.1. Taxonomy (NCBI): domain Eukaryota; kingdom Fungi; phylum Ascomycota; class Dipodascomycetes; order Dipodascales; family Trichomonascaceae; genus Tardiomyces; species Tardiomyces blankii. The sequence goes on from JANSJT010000035.1 coordinate 1,927,972, forward strand.
CATGGAAAGCGAGGATACCGGGGCGGGTCATCCTGAAAGGGATGCCACCGATGGAGCGCCCCACAACCTTGCAAACGCGACGGCAGAGGAGCTCATAAACATCATTCAAGGTGGAGAGGATGATCCGATAAGCGTGCTGAAACGCGCTCTTGAGGGCGATGGGGACGATTCAGACGCGCACTACGGCGCGGATAGCAGTGATGGCAAGCGGCATGAACCCGAGCGGTCGTCTGAAGTGCGCGAGGCCGAACAGGCAGACAAAGATCGATCGAACTATGAGGCGACTCAGCCACATGCGGAGATACAACGCGTCGAAGAACATGAGCAGCGTGGCATTGAAAGCCAAGCATCGCAGCAGTCGGAACAACATCAGAAAAAGCCGCAAGAACAGCAGGAACAGGGGGGGCCGGAACATGAGCGGCAGGAGCAGCTGCAGCCGGAGCACGACGAGCAGGAGGAGCGTCATGAGCAACAACAGCAACAGTTTGAAACATTGAATGGCCAGGATCAACACCCCTTCGACACTTCAGGTGCCCCAGTTGCTGTGACTGCGGATCAGCAAACACACGACGAGCAGCAGGCGCTGTTGCGCGAGCTTGAAGGCGACGAGGGTACGCCATTTGCAGATAATGAACTGCAGGAACTCACGCGGCACTTGGAACAGACAATCCATGATTCGCAAAAGGTCCATGTCGAGGTGGAGCAGCCGTATCCTGTCGATAAAGAGCTGGCGGACTTGCGCAGACGCACTGTGCCGACACTCGACAACATTGCGAGCCAGCTGCTTGATGTACTGTCTGACCACAGCCATCAGGAGACGCTTACAATTGTAACGCAGCCAGACACCCCTGCTGGACGTGCGTACTCGCTGCTCACCGAGCTGTATCGGCAGACCAAGAAGATTTTTGCCGAAAGTTCAGAGTTTCTCGTGGCGTCGGAGATTGGGTTAGTTCCTGAAACGCGCGAAGAGGCGGCCGCTCTGCAGCGATCCAACCTCGCCACGTTTGTGAGTGCCCTGTTTGGAAGCCTAGAGGTCGGCTTTTACCATCTCAACAAATATTTTCTGCACACTTTTGGCGGCAAGAACGAGCGCTTGCTAAAGTCGCAGATCAACTTGTTTCTGGACCTCAAGACGCAGGCATACATTTCGGCCATGTCCCAAGATGAGGGCAACCAGAAGGAGATTCTTGACGACTTGTTCCCTGAAGACCCAGCAGAGCTTCTCGACTGGAAGCGCAGCATGCCAGGGCGCGATCTTACGCGGGTTGAAATCGACATGGTCAAACGTGCCCGCAGGAGACGGGAGATTCTCGCGTCTGAACCGTCGGATGGGCTCACGGCCAAGTACCCGTGGACGGCATTTCTGCGGGACGTGTGCGACTATGTGGGTAGAAACCACGCGACGCTCGTTCAGCGCGAGCCCGCTGTTAATGGTCCCAAGCGAGTCGTAAATGACGCTCCTGGGTCGCAGACTTCTGTTTCCATCTCGACCGCCAACGGGGCGCCTACCGCGGAGCCGGCCAGAGTCGGCCGTAAGAAAAAGACACCCGGAGTGAGCGAAGTGCCCGTGGATACCCACACCCCTGCAGTTGAGCTGTACGAGGCGACTCGCCGAGGCCACGAAGCTCGACGAGATCGACCTGGTGACGACCGCGAAAAGCGTCCTCGGGCGTTCACCCGCAAGCCCTGGTCCCAGGAGGAGGAGCGCACGCTGCTCGAAGCTATGGAGGAAGTTGGGGGCACGCATTGGGCCAAGATCCTCGAGCTACATGGTCCGGGAGGTTCGCATTCCGAAGTACTCAAGGACCGTAATCAAGTCCAGCTCAAGGACAAGGCGCGGAATCTCAAGATGTTTTTTGTGCGCAACAATGCCCCAATGCCACGTGTGCTCAACATGGTCACTGGTGAGTACGAGACGCGAACACGCGGTGCTCGAAAGGCTGCTTCTACTGCTGTCAGCCAGTCCGCGGGTAGCAGGCCCAGCTCAGTAGCTGCTGCTGGTACACGGGAGGCATCCCCGGACGTAACGGCTGCGAGCACGCCAGCTTCGACAACTTCGCACCCTGTCGATGCCCAAGATTCGCATGCCGCCGCTCAGCCTCCCCACGCCCGGGACGATAACCCGCACGAGCCGAATCTCGACGAGCTTATTCAGACTGTTGGCCAGTACATTAAGGAAGGTGTTGGCCAGCAAGCCAACTAAGTGTTGTTTAGTACCAACAGGACTGTATTATTAGTTAATGTGAATTTATGAGACAATGAACCATGCTACACGTGTCTAAGCGATGAGCTTGTCTCAAGCCATGAGACAAGCGCATCAACCCGTACGTTGGTGGTATATGGACCTTGATCAGTGATTGCACAGAGGTATGCCGAGAATGCATGCATCAGTTTGGGGAATGGCAGTCGTGGCCGCTTCTAGGGAGAACCCCTGAAACCGCTTTTCCTGCCTGGTCAAGTTTCCATGCTACCTGAATGGCATTTGGGCCGTTTACGTTCTCGTGGATCGTCGCCCAGCCACACATTCATTTTATGCACGGTGGGGAAATATGACTGCAGATCCCTGCAGGTTTCAGGTGACGACGAAGCAGACCGAAGGGCTCACTGTTGGATCTGTTACATGATTTGCGTTTTTTTTTTCTGGTGATTTTGCGGGTTTTGCACTAGCAATTGTAAAAACAGCAATTAGTTCGATATTTGCCGACTGGTAAGTTTGATGCCAAATATGTACCCTCCTTTTTCAAGGATCATGATCTGGTGCATGCCGTAACTGGAAAATCGCTCTTAACTCCGAACGGAGATTGCACAAGGCTGGCGTTCGTCAGATCTGTGGCTGGTGATGACACTACTAGTTTTCTATACCGAACAAGTCACTCGCTAGCACAATTTCGCTCCCAATGTTTGACCTTCATTCTGCCTGGGGCCAGTGCCCGTAGCAACCGCTTTGCGGCTGATATCGACACTAGCCCAATTCCAACTGCGAAGCAGTTGCTACGGGAGTCTGGGGCAGCACCCCCAGAGACAATGAAAATCAACCCTCTCCGCCTCATGTAAATGCGCAGTTGCATATAATTTGCGAAGGAATTAATTTGCGGTAAGCAACAGGAGCGATCAGCGTGAATGGCGGGACACGCGCGAGGCGCATGCTTTGACATTACCTACGCGGACTGCACCTCCACGCCCAGCGATGCATCGTGAGCGCAGCAATATATGAGATGGCTGGAAGTATACGCAGTTGTGTTGTCGGAACCTTTTGTGGTGATCACTGGACGGTGTTTGCCGTGAATACTATGAGCGCCGTGTGCTCGGCACTATCTAGTCGAAATCAAATGCTTCTATCATTTGCTCATACATCACCGACTGTTAAGTAGATCTAGATTTGCCCTTACATGGAACCTGGCCCGTGATAGATCTCGCGACTTTACCGAACTGTGCTTCTGCATTAGTGGTCAACGACTTTTTGCTGGCAGCAAGTAAAGGCTGGTCCAACGCAGGCGATAACTCCGATCATGTCCGACCAGCGACGTCATAGTTTTTGATCAATATGCGATCGGGCGTTGCCACGTGAATTACACCGTGCTCGAGATCTCGATCCTTGGGGATCCTTTGGGAGCACCGTAAACACGAGCTCGAATTTACCCTCGTATTACGAATATGCTACAATGTAAGATGCACATTCGGAATGAAATATTATTTCGCTAATGACAGAAATACGACATGATTTGGCGCATGGCCCGAGCATTGTCAGCTTCAGAATTGCTCATAGCAAGAGCTCGAGCGGTGGCCCGGGCCGTGCAGTGCCTGCTACGTAGTACCAGATGCACGCACGATCCATTTACTGCGACGTCATAGGCGTGGAACCGGCTTCCCCACACGACACAAAGTGAAATACCTGTCTGGTTTGGCGGCTGGCAATACAGATATCCTTTCTAGGACGTCGTTCCTTAATTGGCAACCAGGTGCCCAAGGTTCGCAATATGGTCCAATGGGGAAGGGGCGTAATGCAGGTCGTGCAGCGTGCAACGCCACATGGAAGGTTCGTAGGGGCCCTGATGTAGGTACTAGTCTGAGTTGTGCGCTCTGAATCACTAGAATCAGCTGTCAAAGCGCATTAGAAACTCACTACAAAGTTTGAAACTGCAGTATTATTTCATTCAAGCAGAGGTGACACCGTTACCGCTCGGACCTCTGCTCTGACCTCCAAATCACATTGCCGAGATCCCGTCCTGCAGGGGACCCGGGCCATTATGACTAGATCACAATCAAGCCGCAAAACTGCCACTAGCAGCAAACGCTACTAACAGCTGACCAAATGAATTGATCGCCATTTTTCATCTTCAAGTTTTTCCGTTTGACCATATATAATATATTTTACTGCTGAACTAGGTTCAAACCGTTCGCTTCGCCAATGCTGGGTTCCCATCACAGCCAGCCACGTTCCAGCCACTCCTGCCCGATGAAGGGCCCTTGCGGATGATCGGTGCAGATTCATGCGTGACGTGCAGCAACGGCCCGGAGCCATGCATACGCAGTACCTGATGGCCCATCGGGACTTGAATCGTTTTTCTACTGCAGCAAGACCAGCCATTGGGTATATATAAAAGGACCCCTGGGATCCCTGATGGCCAGAACAAACAACGAAGAACTGTTAGTCGAGTTTGTCTACCATGACGAACTTTTGGTGGGCACTCTCGCTCGCCTCGACGGTACTTTCTGTCGAGGCAGCCGTCGTCACACGAGTCATTGTCGACGTTACTACTCCCGCGCCAGTCGTGGTCACTCGGACAGCTGAGGCCAATGTCGTGACAAAGGAGGAAACCGTCAGCAGTGTCACCACTATTTTCCAGGCATCGACAACGCCCGTCACTCACGTTCGTGGCACCGTCGTTACCTCCATCTCGACCATTACCGAGACTCCCGTGACCCAGACAAGCACCTATTCGACTACGAGCATCTCACAAACTGTCGACCCGTCGTCTTACACAATGGCGGTCACTGCCAGCAAGGCATCTTCAACAGCCGAGTCGTCGACGCCCGCACCAACGGCGTCGTCCGCCTCGCCTGTGGCAGCAACCTCGTCGACTTCGTCTCTCGAGACCTCGCCAGCTGGCGGCTCCTCGCTCGAGACGTCGTCGGGAACTTCGAGCGTTGGCTCGTCTTCGGCGGCCTCCTCGCTGGTTTCGAGCGCTGTTGCTTCCAGCGCTGCTGCCAGCGCTGCTAGCTCGGCAGCTACTTCGGCTGCTACCTCGGCGGCCCAGACGGTGGCTGCTGCTGAGACCACTTCGGTCTCTACTGACTCGTCGTCGAGCGGCTCCTCATCTGGCTCCTACTATGCTGACCAGGATATCATTTCTGCCATCGATACAAACGCCCCACCGTCCATGTTCACCCAGGAGGACCTCGCGTTTACGCTGCCCGACGGCGTGACCCAGGACGGATCGCCAATCCACACCAACAAGTTCTACGGCAACCTGTACCTGTCGGAGCAGCACATGCCTGCCTACACTATGCCCTACTCTATGTGGTGGTCGGACAACTCGGCGTACCCCGGCTTTGGCATCTCGCTCACCAACTCGTCCCAGTGGACCGAGGGTCCCGACGCGAGCGCGGACCCGATCGAGTACTACATTAACCCGGTTGGCGTCATGTCCTTTGCCCTTTCGGCTGCTGAGTTCACCGACTCCGACGATACTAACCTCTTTGTCTCGGACAGTGACACGTTTTCGGTCTCGACAACGCTGACATCGAGTTCGAGCTCTGGTAACATGTCGGTGCCGCTCGTCGAGGGAATGGGCATGGCTACCGCTATCTACAATGGCCTGACCCCGTCACTTCTGTCCCAGATCGGCATCAACACCCTGACTGCCGGCGAGAGCCCCTACGACGGCATCCAAAAGTACACGGCAAGCCTCTTCAACGGTTACACCTGGAACATCTACGTCACAGTGCCCGACTCGGTCAGCGACTTTAAGCTGACCGTTGACAACGAGAACAAGATCACCGGTTCCACTTCGGGCGACGGCATCGTTGTCCAGGTCGGCGTCGTTCCGTCGGGCGGCGACTCCGTTCTCGATGAAACTGCTGGAATGTACCTTACTGGCGCCTCGTTCGAGGCCAGTGTCTCGGGCGACGTCGGCACTTACTCCATCTCCTACGAGACCGCTGGCAGCTCGTCGAGCGGCTCGCCTCTTGTTTACGCCTACCCGCACCTTGTCGAGTCGTTCACCTCGGCCACCTCGTCGGCTGCCACTGACTGCCAGGTTCAGTCCACCACCAAGGGCATGATGACTGCCGTCAAGAGCAACAAGCTTGAGATGTCTGAGACTCTCTACACCGATGTCCAGTGGCTGCCTTACTCGGTCAACTCGTCGTTCACCGGCCCGGCTTGGTCTACAGAGGCTCTCCAGAAGATCGCCACTGCTGTCAACTCTGAAATTGCCCAGGACATGAGCACTCTTTCAGACACTGACTCGACGTACACCTCGGGCAAGGTCCTCGACAAGTTTGCCTACATTGTGCTTGTTGCCAAGGAGGTCCTCGGCAACGACGACGTCGCCAAGTCCGGCCTTGAGTCGCTCGTGTCTGCATTCAGCCGCTTCACCACCAACAGCCAGCAGGTTCCGCTCATGTACGACACGCTTCTCAAGGGTATTACATCGTCGGCCGCTAACATGGACGGAGGCTCGTCGAGCGACGACTATGGCGCTCCGTACTACAACGATCACCACTTCCACTATGGCTACATGGTGCACTGCGCTGCTGTTGTCGGCTACGTTGACAGTGCGCTCGGCGGCTCGTGGGTGTCTGAGAACAAGGACTGGGTCAACTCGCTCATTCGTGATGTTGCCAACCCGTCCAAGGACGACTCGTACTTCCCGGTCTTCCGCATGTTTGACTGGTTCCACGGCCACTCGTGGGCCCACGGGATGTTCGAGGCCGCTGACGGTAAGGACGAGGAGTCGTCTTCGGAGGATTACAACTTCGCGTACGGCATGAAGCTGTGGGGCCAGGTCGTTGGCGACTCCGCTATGGAGGCCCGCGGTGACCTCATGCTGTCGGTCATGAAACGCTCGATGAAGGCCTACTTCTACATGGAGGACGACAACCAAAACCAGCCTTCGAACTTCATCAAGAACCGTGTCCCTGGTATCACATTTGAGAACAAGTGTGACCACACGACCTACTTTGGTACCAACCTCGAGTACATCCAGGGTATCCACATGATTCCGATTACTCCGGCTTCGGGTCTTATCCGCTCGTCTGCATTCTGCCAGCTCGAGTGGGAGGAGAAGCTCGCCTCAATTGTCGATTCTCTCGACAGTGGCTGGGCCGGCATTCTGCGCTCCGACCAGGCGTTGTTTGACCCCGTCGGTTCCTACGAATTCTTCTCGCAGGACAACTACCCGACGACGTGGCTCGACAACGGCGGTAGTCTGACGTGGTACCTGACCCTCTCTGCCGGTCTCGGTGGTTCTTCTTGATGATATTTATTTGGCTTTTTTTTTAAGTTTGTTTTGCATGTACGCTTCTATGTGTTCCTTTTAATCCATGATTTTGACTGTGATCTTTGATGGTAGTCCCAATTAATAATCTTAGATAAGGCATGTATCGGTGCACTACTGGTGTTGCTCTGAAAGAGTATAATGACGACAACGCGAACGCGTCGCGTATCAACTGGCGTACAATAATCAATGTACAGACGACGAGCAGTGCCGTCAGCTGCTGCTTTGAATGCACCGTTCAAGCCTGTTATTCCCTCAAAACGGAATACAGCAGCAGATCAGGATTCGGCGAGCGAACAAGAGCCGGATCATAAATGTACTTCTCACAGGGCTCCATTGCAATCCTCGGGCCGTCAACTCGCCTCGCTACCACTCTCGGGTTCTCAAAATGACGCGTTGCCATCATCTGAACCGCAAGGCGTTGCCCTGCAGTCAAAATCCAAAAATGTGCAGGCACAAGCCAAGAACGCGGCTCCCCACACTACGCCAAAACTTGGAGTAAGACGGGTATATGCTGAAACGGCGGCTGAATCGAGCCAGCACTTGCCCAGCAGCCAATCCGAGGTCTCGAGACAAGGATCGATGCTCTCGGAGGATACCAAGTCTACCAGTGTGTACTACTCATGCGTATGGCGAAAAGTATCGAACAAGAAGCACAAGACTTGGGATGGTGATGGCATATTTGTGGATCGTGGCGACTACGGGATCCTCATGACAGCGACGAAGAAACACATGGGTAAATCGAGACTTAAAGCAAAGCCCAGTACCGGAGATCTGGTGCGGGCAGGAGTCTATGAAGTCGAGCTGGAAGCCGTTATTCCCAAGCCTGTGTCGGAGCAGCGTCCCGCATCATCACCTGTGGCTGTCAAAGATAAACAGCAAAGACTAGTGGGGCCTGCAGGCCCTCTTCTTTCTGATAGACCCAAGCCCACAAAAACGGGTGAACCCCTGTTTGACCCGTTGTCCGAGAGTGCAATCGTGATGCCCCGTGTTGAACTCAAGGCTGGACAGCAGGCGGTCGATGTCGTCATCGACCCAATGCTAGGTGCAAAACTGAGGCCTCACCAAGTAGAAGGCGTCAAGTTTATGTACGAGTGCGTAATGGGGATGCGGGACTATGGAGGTTGTGGAGCGCTCTTGGCGGACGATATGGGCCTCGGAAAGACTCTCATGACAATAACTCTCCTATGGACGCTCATGAAGCAGTCCCCGATCGCTGGGCAGCCTCCGCCCGTGAGACGAGCACTCATAGTGTGCCCGGTGACGCTGATTGCCAACTGGAAACACGAGTTTGCAAAGTGGCTCGGCCAAGAACGCATTGGGATCTTTGTCGCCGATTCTAATGCGCGCCTACGCGACTTTTTTGCTGGCCGCGTTTACCAGGTCATGTTGATTGGCTACGAACGCATCCGCACAGTGGCTGCCGATTTGGCTGATAAGCAGGACGATTTTGACATTATTGTTTGCGACGAGGGCCACCGTCTAAAAAGCATAGCTAACAAGTCGGCGCAGGCTATCATGACGTTTAACACCGAGCGGCGTATTATTTTGAGCGGGACGCCCATACAAAACGACCTGGGCGAGTTTTACGCCATGATTGACTTTCTGAACCCAGGGCTGCTGGGCACTCCATCAGCATTCAAACGCGACTTTGAAATCCCAATTATGCGGTCGCGACAACCAGAAGCCATGGAAAAGGACCGCGAAAAGGGGGCCGAAAAGTCAGAGGTGCTGGGCGAGCTTACGAGCCAGTTTGTTTTACGACGGTCTGCTGACACCCTAAAAACGTTCCTGCCCCCAAAAACCGAGACAGTTGTTTTTTGTCGCCCGACAGGGCGGCAGCTGTCCTGCTACAGGGATCTACTGAGCTCTAGCGCCATTGAATTGTGCTTCACGTCATCGGAAGCATCCGATCACCTTCGAGCTATAACGCTGCTCAAAAAGGCATGCAATACGCCGCTACTGCTCGAGGAATCCCCTAGCAAATGCCTTCCTGGAGACATTGTTGATCTCAGCGGCAAAACGCAGTTCCTTGCCGCATTTCTTCGCGCATTGCACACCCAGACCAAGGAAAAGGTCGTTATTGTGTCACTCTACACTCAGACACTTGACGTGCTCGAACAGGTAATTGGCAGCCTGAACGTTGGCAGCTTGCGCTTGGACGGTAAGACGCCGGCACAGAAGCGGCATGCTCTGGTTGAGCAGTTCAACAAGGGTCCGCGGGACGAGACATTTGTGCTGCTACTGTCCAGCAAGACAGGCGGAACAGGTCTTAATCTCGTGGGAGCATCACGCCTTATTCTATTTGACACCGATTGGAACCCGTCTGTCGATCTACAGGCGATGGCGCGTGTGCACCGCGACGGTCAAAAGATGCCAGTCTACATTTATCGGCTACTATCCACTGGTCTTATTGATGAAAAGATCTACCAGCGACAAATAACAAAGCAAGGGCTTGCAGACTCGTTTATGGGAACCGATGCACAGAGGGCCAATGCTGCCTCTGGGGGCACAGGTAGCTCCAATGTGTTTAGTATGGCCGAGCTCAAGGACCTCTTTACCATACACTGTGACACACTGTCCAACACGCACGATCTGCTCGAGTGCCGGTGTCTTGAGTTGCAGGAACACGAACGCGAACCTACTGCACAAACACAGGGAGACGATTCGCCTTCGCAGGTTCAACTCGCAGGCTGGATGACGGCGTCTGCTGTACATGCGGCGGGCCTCCCTTTGCGATCTGTGAAGAAGGAAAACATCCAGGCGCTCTTTGAGTACCAGCACATGATGCCATCTCCGGAAGAATGCAAGCATGATGCCATTCTGCTGGAAGCTCTGCGTTCCTCAGCTGTGTCGCTACTATTTACGAAAACGTCGACAGCCCCAGTCGAAACTGATTCATGACTTGACGATGCACATGATATGATTAACGATGCTATGTAATTTGATGATATTATACACGCGAAAGCTTTTTTTGGTTTTTCTCACTTGGCTAGGCCCTTGAGCCGTGCTTCGGCGGCACGCGCACGTCGTTCGCGCTCAAGACGCATGCGAGCTTCGGGACTCAGGCCCTCGAGACCGCTTTGGGCAGATGGGGTAGTGGCGACAGCACTCGAGAGCTTTTTGCCGGCTCCGTGCTTGTACACGGTCCGCTCGAGCTTGCGAGCAGCTTCAGCTCGGTCAATGGCCTCAATATCGCGCTGTCGCTGCTGCAGGTTGACCTCGCGCTCCTTGGCGTCACGTTCCTCGATCTCAGCCTTGGTAAGAGCAGGACCGACGCCAGCAACGTCCCAGTCCCACGCCGTCTCTCCAAGAGAGCCGCGTGCAAGCTGAAAAGCGTCTCTTGTCTTTTGATCATGGGCGAGGTCAACTGGTCTGCGGCCTGTCGAATTGCGTACTGTCGGGTCCGCTTTAAAGTTCGTTAGCAAGGCTGTGACAACGGCAGCAGAACCCTCTGCAGACGCATAGTGGAGCAAAGTAGGCGTGGTCTCGTATGCGTCAGTCGGCTCGAGACGGAAACTGGAGTCAAGGCCCTGACTTTTGAGGTACTGTGAAATTTTGGGGACACGGGACCGCTTAATAAAGGCAATGAGCTCGTCTGTGTGCTTTTCAGCAACCGTCGGTTCTGCCTTTTTCTTTTGCGGAGGCGGCGTCGAGCTCGCTCTGGCCTTGTCAGCTTTGGCAGTAGGCTTTTTGTTGGATGGTTCCGGTTTAGGAATGTCAGCGACACGAACGCGTGTAACCTCGACCCATGCGCGTTTGAGTTCCTGAGCCGTAGCACGACGGGTAGTAAAGGGAAACGTCTTGAGTCGCGTGTCTTTTGAGGAGATTGGCGCTCCTTCATAGTTCATGAGAATGGCACGGTTCTGGCGGCCAGATGCTCGAATAAATATGGACTCTGCCGACCCGATGTAGTCTCGCCAACTGCCGAGAAGCTCGCGAACCTCAGCCTCGAATGCCTGCTCGTTGTAACGACGAAGACTTGAGCCGGCCGAGTTGGCCTTGCCACGCGCATTGTCACTCGCGCTTTGTGATCCTCCTTGCTTCCTGCGAACAGTGTACCGGTGAAACGACTTGTGAGCGAGGATCTTGATGTTGGAAAACGGATTCTGTGGGGTCGGCTTATCACGCGTATGCTGATGCGAGACTACTGCGCCGGCAAAGTGCCCGCCCCCAATCATAAGTAGTACGCTATGACCCGTCGGATTAGCCTTTGCAAGAGCTGCCTGTGAGCGACCGGCGGTCACCAGCTCCTTGTCGAGGGCTGATTTGTACACAGCCAGACACTTGTCGCTCTCAAGAGCATCTGACAGGTACAAAGCAAATGGCGAACTGTTGGCTTTCGTTGTGGCGTCGTCATCGTCCTCCTCAGCCACCGGACCTAGGTGTGTTTTTTGCAAATCACGAACCACGTCGTCCGAGTCAGATCCGGCCTCTGAATCAGAACCCGATATACTCTCATTGAGTTCTCCGATTCTGGCGTCAAAATCGTCCTCATTCAACGGCGCAAGCCCATCTTGCCGCCGCCGGATGTTGTACCTGTGAAAGTCGGTCTTGTAGTGGTTGCGCACGTCGCTCTCGTTGCTGTTGGGCTTTAGTTGAACAGTCCCACAGTAAGTGCACTCAAACTTGCCGTCCTGGATCAGCTGCCTTGCGTTTGCCTGGATAAATCCAACTGAAGCGTCTGGATCAGTCGACGGCGTAAGACCGATGCCCGATGGCTCCTCGAGTTGGACGGCTATGTCTGCCTCTAGAGGCCGCAGAGATTCTCGTACTGTGTCTGGCAGGCTGTACAAATAGTAAGATGTCTGTTTTGGCGGCATTGCAACAAAATGAACCCGAAACAAAGTTATAGTCTATCGTTTTTTTGACACAGCGAGTTTTGGCAGTGGGATGTTATTTCAAAGCGACGTCGTTTCTATGCGCATCACGTGATATGAATCAGCCCGCAGGCTGGCAGCAATTACTGGTCACGGCTAGTAGCCTGGCCTGCGTCAAACATTTTAACTTGCATTCAAAACGAAAAAGTACATATCATAGTCGCAAAAAAAAGCAACAGTACATATATCATACATGCTTGTCTGTATTCGTAGCAACGTCATTCCGAGCGAGCCATCCCCAGCGACCGGCCAATCGGAGAGATCCGTTTATTCATACTCTCAAACTCGTCAGAACCCAAACGGTTTGGACAGTGACGCATCCAAGTGCACCGGCAGATTCATTGCCCGCGTACCGTCATCTTCATTTTCAGTGTCAGTAGTGCGTGTTCGAGTAGCAAGGGGGATTTCTGGAGGCTGCAGCGACGAGTCGTCGATCTGAACCTCGGAGTCGCATATCTGAAGTTCACATCTATCGCTCGTCGGCTGTAAGCGCGGGACCTCGTCACTCTTGTCTTGCATCTTGTCTGGGCTTTCGTTCTGGGAACTTTGGTGGCGATGATGTTTAAACAAGCCATGCGACAACCGATGGTGCTGGCGCGGACTGTGGCTGCGACCATGCGATTCGGTCATTTCCCGTTCATGGCTCTTTTCATGTTTCAAAAGGCCACATGATAAAGCTGATGCTAGACCCATCTTTGCTGTTCCCCGAGGCGTGGCCTATAACGGAGTCAAAAGTTCCCCGGACAAAAATCCAATGCCAGCGTTGCGGTCGTAGGCGAAAAACGGAGAGACTTTTATATGCTGGCAAGAAATATGCGAATACAGCGGTTGCCAGACAGGCGAGTACACAAGAGTCTCACTGGACAAGTGAAAGCAGAACCTCTCTCTTTATTACCGATGCGATGTGCTGCCGGCAATGCCGACTAGACTTCGTTTTAGTTGCTGCAGCCGTGTAAGCCGCACAGTGGGCACAAATCGGATTGCCGGTGGGCATGTCCGGTGGGCCTGAGTTCATGGTTAATTGGTTGTTGTGTTTGTTGTAGCAGGGCAGTAATCAAGCTCTGCACTCGCAGGTACTCGGTGCATCACTTTGGAGACGACATAATACAGTATACTAGCCCATTCTTGGAGCACCCGGGCTCGTGAGACTCACCGTCATTTTCATTAGGGTCCATGACAAAACACGTGAACGACACCGTGATTGCCGAGCGGGCAAAATACGGAGCATCCCAACTAGCAAAAAAACAGTCCGTCCCACTCCAGCTTGCGACAAGTTTCTGCCGCAAACCCGGCGCAGACTGCATCTCGGATGGATAGACTATCCGTCCGAGCCGATGACACCTCGGCGCCCAACTCGGGTGATAACGCATCGATAAGGGCGAGGGCTGGCGCCCCATCTCAGTGGGACGTGGAATCGCCCCATCGCAGCTGCGATATCCGTAGTGCAACATTTGGGTGGATTGCGATCACCGACTCTCCAGGCAACAACGACGACGTTGACCCGTACAGTGTCCATTGCGGGTTGTGACATTGCGAAACTTTCACAATGGGCGCACAACAAAGCACACAGGGCAAAAAGCTCACGCCCGAAGAGGTATCGTTTATGTTTGCGCAAAAGTGCGCCAAACAGTACTCTGCGCTCGAAATCTGGTCTCTAAAGAAAGTCATTGGGGATCTGGCAGACCGCGAGGGAGGTGTCGCGTACTGGAAGGAAGACACCTTTCTGAAGTACTTTGGGATCCCAGACGACCTGGATGTCGGTCGCCTGTTATTCAAGTCTGCTTCGACGCTTGCTGCGTTTCCGTTCGTGAGCACGCTGGCGCCCGCACCACTCACAGCGGACGGACTTGTCAAGGTTCTGGCATTTTACGACGGAAAGTATCGTTACGTGCTTAAGGAGTCGTACAATGTGCTTAAGCTGATTTTTGTATCGTTTGCAACCATTGAGCGCGAACCCCGCAACGAAGACGAACCAAACAACGACGACGATGACGGTGACGATGATCTCGTTGTATACTCAATGGACGACGTCGCCACGTGGGATGAGTTTGATGTTGTCACACGGCTAGACCGCGCCGATGCGACGCGCACATATGTGCCTGCGGCGGCGCTTGTTGAGCTGTTTGCCTTTGCGCTAGCGCTCGCAGACGTCAAGCCCTACGAAGACTTTAATGTGTATTTTGCGACGCGACTCGCAGACCCTAGTGCGCGCAAAAAGTATGCCCGTTCGGCCCGCAGCATGGTTCAGGCCATGGTTGGCAACAATCTCAAGGACGACACAGTTGTGCGGTTCAAGGAGTTTGAGTCGGCTATCAAGAATCTGTATCCCAACGTGCTAGAGCCCCTGGGCGAATTTTTCGATCACATGCTGTACACCAAGCATGGTGACCGTCGCGACAGTGTGTCCAAGACAGCTATTGGCGGCTCCAGAATTGAGAACAAGCCTGCGCACGCAGTTACAGAAGGGGGCACAGACAGCATAAAGAATGACAAGACCAGTGGAGACCGAAAAACGGCGAAGTCCGGTGATGGTGAGACAGAAGAGACCACCAAGGACGAAACCGAGGAGACCGCCGGAGATGACGCCCAGGAGACGGGAAAGGACGAGGCAGAGGAGAGCGGCACAGCCCAGCCAGAGCCAGAGCCAGAGAATAAAGTGTCGACCGCTGACAAAGCCAAGACTGGCGAGAAAGTCTCGACCGAGACACCTTCAGATGGAGTGCCATCCGTCATGCCTCCTGCACAACACGCTCTCCTGTGCCAGCTGAGCACGTTTCTCGGTCCTGAGGTGTTTGATATGATAAAGCTGTACCGGGGCTCTGAGGCCGGGTTCTCGCTTCGAGCATTTGAAACGCGTGTGTTCAAGTGGGCGGCACCTACTGTTCTCATTGTGCACGGACGGAGGCTTGGAAGCAAGTTGAGCCCATCCGCCAAAACATTCAACGAGAATGTGCCGTCCATTGCCACGCTGCAAGCGCGCGACGACAAGCGATTCACGTTTGGCGCCTACGTCGAATCTCCGTGGCGTGCAACGTCCAAAGATAGTTTTGCCAACGACCACACGCTGCTGTTTGAGCTGCTTCCACGACACAATCTGTACCAGGCGCGCCATAGCGAGCCAGGCGCGTACGGATACTTTTCGTGGGAACACGGCATTGGGTTTGGCAATTTGCCGCCCAAGGGCAAAAAGATCGTGCCGGGCAATGTGGGTCTCGTTCTCGACAAGTCACTTGAGCACGGCGTGTTCCGAGCAGCCGGACCCGGCGGCCAGTACGACATGGGCCCCGCGTCCAACGGTACCGAGTGGGAGGACCGGTTCGAAGTCGACGACATCATCGTGTGGGGTTTAGGCTCTACAGACGAGCTCGAAGCCCAAAAGAAGCGCTGGGCATGGGAGGAAGCCGAAGCCGAACGTCGCAAGCACGTCAATATTGGGGACATGCGCGAAGAGCGTGTTCTCCTCGAGATGGCCGGCCTTGTCGGCAAGTACGGTGATTTTTCAAAGGGTTAAGTCATGCATCTATTATCTGGTCTCTATTCCTGGCGGCCATTCCTCTAGACCCCTCGTATATCAACAGCCTCACACCACAACTGTCGAGCTCAACCGCGAAGCGGTTGCTACGGGGGTTTGGGGGCAGCGCCCCCAAGAAAAAAAAAGAAGAGGCCGATACCTCCAGCCGGTCATTACTTGCGTCGTGTCATGTCTAGCGGTGCTTTCCTTTTGTGTTTTGGACAAGCTTCTTCTTGACAGCCTTTTTCATCTTAGCCTTGCGCTTTTCCTTGCGCTCGGCTTTGAGGGCCTTTTTCCGCTCCTTGTTTGCCTCGCGGTCCGCAAACTTGCGCTCAGCCTCGGGCCGCTCCTTCCAGACATCGCCGTCGTCGTCGCCGTCGTCGTCGCTGTCGAGGTCCCAGTCAGACTCGGACTCGGACTCGGATTCGGACCCGTTATCGTCGTCATCGTCGCTATCGTCGTTTTCGGCGGCTGAGGTGTCATTCCGCTTGATCGCCAGCAGGTCCTTGTAAATAAGATTGCTAGCGCCGCCCTCATCAACAAGTTCTGTGTCGCGCTCAATGTCGTAGACCTGCTCGAGGTTCTGCGGGATGTACACCTCGCGGAACACTGCGTCGTCGGTCCTGTCCTTGTCGGTCAGCTCTTCCTGCGGGAGGTTTTCGAGGTGTGCCGCTAGAAACTCGGCCGTTTCGGCCTCGCCGTCGGGCACAAGAGGCGGGCTCGTGACAAATTGGAACACGCGCCGCTCGCTAAACGGCGTGACGCCTTGCCGCCGAAAGTAGTCGTTGACGTTCTTGATGTCCATGCGCAGGAACTCGAGCGAGTGCGGGTGGTCGTGCTCGACCGATTGCGACACATCGATGATGTACAGCTTGGAGTTGTGGTACAGAATGTTGTACTCTGACAGATCGGCGTGCACAAGCCGGCACTGCTGGTACATGATGCGCATGTACGCCAGCAGCTGCCGGTAGAGGCGCGGATACTCGTCTGCGTCAATATCTGCGTCCTTGAGCCGGGGCGATGGCCAGCCGTCACTGTCGCCCAGAAACTCCATCACCAGCACGTGCATCTGCAGGTACAGCGGCTTGGGCGACGGGATGCCCGCCGAGTAGATGCGCTTGAGGTTGCGCGTCTCTTTCTCGGCCCACAGCTTGACCATCTTGCGCGGGTTCGACTTGGAGTAGCCGGCGCGGAACCGGTACTCGCCCGTCACGTAACGGTCGCGGTCCTTGAACACGAGGATCGACGTCTTGTAGATCTTGATAGCGCGCGCCTCGCCGTCCTCCGTCTCCGCATGGTACACGTTTGCCTCCTTGCCGGTGCTAATTGATCCATTGATCTCGTACACGATGCCGCGGTTGATCATCTTGAACAGGATCATGCGGGTCCGCGGGTCGAGCACCTGCTCTGTAGTTGCACGGTCGGCGCGGTCCGACACCGGGCCTGATCTTGCCTTGGCCGCTCTTGTGCCCTTGCCGAAAAAGTCCTGGTCCAGCTTGATGCGGTTCATATGGCGCGAGAGCGCTGTTTCGGCGTCCGTCTCGCTGACCTTTTTGGCGGCCTGCCGGTTGGTCTTGACGGCAGTTGGTGCATCTCGCAGCTGCTTTTGTCGGTTGTAATGCTTTGCGATATCTGCTGTTAGGCTTGTGGTTTGTCTTTTTCTTTTTCCTGGGGGCGCTGCCCCCCAGACCCCCGTAGCAACTGCTTCGCAGTTGAGTTAGGGGCCTGTGCTTTCTTTCCTGGGGGTTCCACCCCCAGACCCCCGTAGCAACTGCTTCGCAGTTGGGATGGACGAAGTTGAGCAAAGGGCTAACAGATGTTCAACCGCGAAGCGGTTGCTACGGGGGTCTGGGGTCGAACCCCCAGTAAAAAAAGCACAGGATCGTAACTAAGCTGCGAACCAGGCAGGCGTGGAGACCGAAACCCGAGGAAACTGCCCTCAACTGAGCGTGAGTCCATGGGGACAATGTAAGTATGGGCGAGCAAGAGAGGCCCGGGATTATGCGATACATACTGCTTCCTCCGAATCCAAGCTCTTCGAGCTCTCCATCGGAGAGCTGGTCGTCCGACATCTAGACTGTACCGTTTGGCGGTGGTGGTGCATCTACGAGCCCAATTTTTTTGGCCAGATTTGGACGCAGATGAGTTGCACATGCAGGGGCATCGTGGTGGTCCGGCTGACTCGGTTAGGCCGGGCTGGCCGGGCCCGCAGCACGGGTCACTGGCTACCGGTTGCAAGTATTTACTATAGTTTTGATTGTAAAAGAGCGAAAAGGACGTAATACATATTTACATCCGAGACCTCTGGCACTGCAGTGGTCACAGAACACGGTCGTTTACCGGTCGAGCTATCTCCGTACCCTAATCCGAACACAAAAAATCGGGACAAGAAAAAAAATACGTCCGAGGTCCCCCCCTCGTTCACCAAGCAGAGACAGAAGCAGGCAGTGTTCACCGATCGCCTGTCGCAAATCTGCACCGGTCTCATCACGTTATCGCGGTTGGATCTGAAACATAGCACAAGATCCCGGTAATAGCCACACAAGGACGAAAAAAAAAAGAAAAGATGATGCTCCGCATAGTACCACGGAGTTTCTTGTGGTTCCTGCCGCTCCACATTGGAGCAGAAGTAATCATCGGTATGGGCATCTTCAACAAAGCGGCCGGAATTTTCGGCATCCTGTCGATATTCACGGGACACCCAATAAGCGCGGTCGAGTGGGTGATGAACATTCTGCAGATGATGCTGCTGCCGGTGTTTGTCATGGCGTTTCTCAACATTCGCAAAAAGGACGCGCTGCGGATGCTGGCTTTTGCACACATTTACATTCTCGATTCGTTCATGACGCTTGGATTCACTATCTACTTTATTGTGCACTGGTTCACGGCTGGTGCGCGGGCGGCCAATGCGACGGCTGCCAAGGCGAGTGCCAGCGCCTCTGCTGCCGCCGCCGCTACGGCGTCGGTCGCGGCAGAGGCCCAAACAACTGTCGCGGCCTGGCCCGTCGCCACGCCAATGCCGGAAATCTACAAGCGGGCCGCCGACGCTGCTGCCACGGCCGCTTCGACGGCTGCTGTTTCTGCGTCGGGTGTCAACCAGAGCGCCACCGTTGCACAGGAGACGGCCGTGTCGATTGTGCTCACGGTCGCCGTTTTGATTGTGCGCCTGTACTTCACTCTTGTGATTGTCGGCTACGCCCGCCAGCTCGTCAAGCTGCACAATCTGCGGTCCGACAACGGGTTCCCCACTGGCTCGCGCGCAGCCCGCATCCAGTACTGGCTGATCCGGCCCATGGAGCGATTCTGGACGGGCCACAGCGCGCGTCCCACCGGCTCATACATGGACGAGGCGACCCAGCGCCTCACGGCTCGGTAGTGCCCTCCTGGCCGCTTGTCCTTCTGCTTCGACGACGTTTACGCCCTCTTCTTTGCATTGCATGTACTAGCATATTATCTGCCTAATCTCATGACGACCCCAGCTCTTTTGCTTTTTTTTTTCCTGGGGGTTCCACCCCCAGACCCCCGTAGCAACTGCTTCGCAGTTGATTTACGATCCCCGAGCTCTATTTCCTGGGGGTTCCACCCCCAGACCCCCGTAGCAACTGCTTCGCAGTTGATTTACGAACCCCGAGCTCTATTTCCTGGGGGTTCCACCCCCAGACCCCCGTAGCAACTGCTTCGCAGTTGATTTACGAACCCCGTGTTGCATTTCCTGGGGGTTCCACCCCCAGACCCCCGTAGCAACTGCTTCGCAGTTGATTTACAGGCCCATGCTACATTTCCTGGGGGTGGAACCCCGAGACGTAGCATCTACTTCTCAGTTGGACTGGCTTTCTTAGCTCGTTTCGTGGGTTCATTTCGGATTGACACGCCGTGATTCATGTTCTGGGACGCCCAAGTAATATGTTCATGTCCCTAACAAGTCCACTACAAAAAGCTGGCGCACCCACTTCAACCGCGAAGCGGTTGCTACGGGGGTCTGGGGGCAGAGCCCCCAGGAAAAAAAGAAAAAAGAGCTCAATCGCAAAGCGTTGCTACGGGGGTCCGGTGGCAGCGTCTCCAGGACAAGCGTGATAGGGATCCATTAATGGTAGATATCATATATAAAAATCTTGGTCGCGTAAGCCATGAAAGAAAAAAATACATAGAAGGGGATTGGAGGTCTAGCGAGCGGCCCAGTTCTTGAGGGTCAGACAGGCCATCTCGTAGGACATAATGAGGGCAGCGACGCCGACGTTGACATTGAGGGTGAACATCGAGTCGAGACCGCGGTACATCATGCCGAGGACGGTGTCCTCGCTGGACTGCATGAAGATCATGCCGCCGCAAATGAGGCAGAAGGCGACCATGAGCTCCGTGTGGGGCCGCGACGGCTCCGAGCTGCGGGGCGGCGAGATCCACATCATGATGTAGGTGACAAAGCGGAACACGGCGCCAATGGACAGGAGGTAGCCCCACTGCATGTGGATCTGGGTCGAGAGCGGCAGCAGCTGCTCGTGCTGCGACATGAGCAGACCCGTGAAGAAGATGGTGAAGGCCGGCATTGGGTTGAACGAGATGGCATGGCGGGGCTCGTCGTCGTCGTAGTGGCGCGTCAGCAGCTTCTGCACAAACGACGACTCAACCAAGAGACCCGACAGACCGCCGCCAATGAACATAAACGCAATGGAAGCGTGCTGCAGGTCCTTGTGCGACCACTTGCCGTCCTGGTTGCCGAGGTGCTCCATAAACACATTGGTGATGCCGTAGAAGAAGATGGTGAACGCCTCAATCTGCTCCATGGATCGGGGACGCAGGCGCGGAATGCGGAAGCGCGAGCGGCGACCGTTTGAGCTGGCGGGGGCAGGCGCACTGCTGCCGCGCGCCTCCTTGTGGGCCGGCGGCGCGTTGAGGTCGTGGGGCGAGCCGGGTCGCACGTTCCAGGCCATGCCGTAGTCGGCAAACGAGCCCAGGTAGCGCCCGAGCTGCAGGAGGCCAAACAGGAAGAAAACGCCGCCCTTGATAAAGTGCGCGAGGAGACCCATCATCTCGGGGCCCTTGCCAAACAGCACGCCGGTCGCAATGCCGGTGAGCACGTAGTAGAAGCCAAAGATAAAGAGAGGGCGGTTGAGAACGGCATACACAAGGCGCGCAACGGTGCCAGTCTTGGACACAATGTTGGCGACGGTGCTGTTGGACATGAGGCGCTCAAACAGCGTGTCGCGGCGCGACTCGAACCGAGTCTTGGCAAGACGGTCGGTGGTGCCCTGTAGAGGCATGGCGTCGTCGTCCTCGACGTCGTCGCCAAAGTACGGGTGGTTCACGCCCGAGACGGGCGACTCGCTGCGAGGGCTGCTGGCGCTCTCAATGTCGCCATGACCGCTGTCGTAGCTGGGACGACGGTCCTGCATCGCCAAAACGTACTCAGAGCCGTCAACGCCGCCGCCGCCGCCAGCCGACGCGCTGCTGCTGCTGCCGCCGCGGCCTTGCAGCGCCCACCGCGACAGCGATAGAACCACATAGCTGGCATAGTGCGCAATCGAGATGAAAAACAGCGCAATCGACATGCCGCGGTACGCATTGTTCGGGTACAAATCAGGGGCCGTCGGGCCATACAGAGCCAAAAACACAAGCGACAGCAGCGTCGCGCCCGTCTGCACAGTCTGCAGCGGCATGTACAGCCACTGGGCGCGCTCCTCGGTCGACAAAAGCACCGTCAGCGGGTACAGAAACGCCCATGCAAATATGCTCAGAATCGCATGCGACCACAGCAGCGTCTTGTTGCCGTCCCGGTGGTTCAGGAACGTCTGGGTGCTATAGTTCTCCCAGAACCGACGCTGCTGGGGTTCGAGATCCGGGTCGCTCAAGATCGAGCCCGAATGGTGGTGGTGGTGCACCATGTGGTCGGTAGCCGGCGATGCCCAGTCTTCCTCATCATCATCCGGAGCAGTCGAATTGTTGCTAGCGCCTGGCGGGACCGCAGACCCCAAGGGACCACCAGACACGCTCGCCACAGCAGTCCCCGATACCGATACCGCGGCGGCGACGGTTGTGGAAGTAGCAGCCATTCCATGCCCCTCCATCTCCATGCCTTCCATATCGTGCGCAGCTGCTCTCGCAGCCGCCAATGCGACTACCACCAGCAGCTGGCTGGTGCACAACTTCATCGCGATAGTTTAAATGGCTGTAATGGTGCAAATATTATGTGGTTTCTTTGTCTAATCAAGTGCACTGGCGGTTAGTCGAGTCGCTCCAGGAACCAAACCAAAAGAAAACCAACAGTGCCAAGAAACGCAAGCTCCTTTGTCAGTGCCACTCGGTGGGAAATTCCCTCTCATTATATGTAGCAGGGTTTTGCCCACGTCCAGATAGAGCCGCCTCTTCGGGCCGTCACTGATTCTCGATCCCCCGCGGGCCAGACGCCTGGCGCGTTTTAGAGTGTGGGTTAGGCACCGCCAAGGGTGCAGCGCAGGTGCTTTGCAGATTTGGGTTCACAGGGAATAAGAAAAAAAGCGGTGGTGATTCATCAGACGGGAGGGGGGATCACAAAATGTGGTAAAAGGGGCCAACCTGGGGAAATAGGCCGCTACCGCGACTGGTTTGTGCCAACACAAAAAAAATCCCGTGAACAACCCAAAAGATTAGTCCAGAAACTCACAAACAACCGGATATTCCGGCATATCCGGTTCCATACCCCAGGTGATGGGTTATCCTCGCCCTCGGATGCCCCCGTGCGTTGGTTGACTCGCCCTATTGCCGTTTTGCTCGCATTTTTAGGGCCTCCGACGCAATCGTCAACTACCAAAGCGATCGCGTCGCTAACGCCATTCACCGGCGGCCTCCTCGGCATCTACCATAGCACACACCGCGATCGGGCGGAACGCCTACGGCCGGACCATCCGGCCGATCTGTTCTCCCGCGGGCCCGCAATCGTCTTGATCTCTCTTTGTGCCGTTGCAGCAACATCACCGTGTGCGAGCAGTGCCAGCGCTGCCGGTAGTATCTGAACAGTCAGACAGGTCTGTAGTGGATGCGCTCCTTTTTTTTTTTTTTTTTTCTTTCCTGGGGGCGCTGCCCCCAGACCCCCCGTAGCAGTCGCTTCGCGACTGGATCAGGTGTCTGTTCATGGGTGGTGTCGAGACCAAAGTCGCGCGGCAATTGGTCTTATCCGCTTCTAATCCAATTCTGAACCAGCTCTGGCCCAGCTCTGGCCCAGCTCAGGGCCAGCTCAGTCCAACTCTAGTCTAATCCAATGTCCAATCCACTAGTCAATGGCCATATATCGCAACAGCTACTTACCACCAAAGGCACCGCCGTACGATTGAACCATAAAACCGCCCCGGACGTTTCCGGCTGTTTATATACGCCCGCCCAAGTGGGATGATGCACATCCGGCGGCTGGTGCGTCATACAAGCGGGAAGGCCGGCTCGGACGAGCAGGCACCCGGTCCACTTTTGACCCGCTTTATACGCATCGATATAGCCAAAATTTACGCTAACCAACTTGTCCGGACTCATAACGACTGTTTTTCGTCAAAAGTCAATTGCCTCCCCCCGCCGTCGGCCGGACCGGTTCGATGCTCCGAACGCCGACAGACGTGGGTGCGAATTAGTCAGCCGCACCAACGGGCAGCACGGCGGGACTAGGCCGTACTGCTCATCGGGTGGAGTGGCTAACCGCCGTCACCACCACCACCACCACCACCATAACCAGACACACTGCCATCACTACCACCGCCACAAAACTCGCAAGACCTTTAGAACAAATACCTGAAGTGACTCCACCAGCAGTTTGCTTTGCTGGCAAGCACCGACCGCGCTCGTACAACTGCCAGGCGGCCTCACAAGGCTCGTAGCGCCGGCTGCCGATCGGCAACCCAGGGATGGAGAAAATTGTGTGCCGCCCGCCGCACAGATTGTGGCCCCGCCGCACGGCTAGTCTATGTCAGCAGTGCGTCAAAATCCGACATATGACTCCGACCGCCGTCATGCCGTACGTCGTTTTGTTGCTATAGGGAGCGTTCCGTGCGGCCCGCTAGACGTTTTCACTGCGTTTGTGGGCAGTCTGTGCGGCCATTGAGGCGGTCATCTGGTTCCGCACCGCCTTTTTGTTCCTCCCCACCTCCCCTCGTCCCTGCAGTGCCCAGCTGGCTATTAACCCCCGCGGCCTTTCGAATACGCTACGGCTGATCAGTCCACTTTTAGTTTGCTGATTCGATTGCCTTAGCTTTGTGTGTGTATAATGAGCAGGCATTGCCTGCTTTCCTAACAGAGAAACCACGCCATATGGCCCAGACTTGCTGCCGCTTCGCAGGCCCTCGGCTCTTTGTTCCACGATGCAGGGTCGTTGCCACCAGCGTCAGGCCTACGTCTGACCAGTGCTCTGCTGTAGTAAAACCACCACCACGCACCGTTCTTCACAGTCATCTCTAGCAACAGTTCCAACTAGCCCACTTCCATCCCAAAAAAGCCTACAAAAGGGCGTTGGTGCTTCCTTTTTTTTTTTTTCCTGGGGGTTCCACCCCCAGACCCCGTACCCAACCGCTTCGCCTTTGATCTCCGCACTAGACACTTCCAACCGCGAAGCGGTTGCTACGGGGGTCTGGGGGCAGCGCCCCCAGAAAAAAAAAAGAGCAGGCGCCAATTTCTACGGGGTTCTGGGGGGAGGGGGGGCGCGTTTACAGGAGTAAGCGTGTGTGCCAGATGACCTGCGCAAGGGACAGGCAGACTCACCCGTGCAGCGCGGACGAGACCCGTAGCTGCACGGCTGGCCAAACTTTTTGGGAGTGCACATGCATTTGGCTTTTCGTAATCGCCGGGGGCAAGAGCTCGGCGCCCCGGGCCCCGTACTAGTGTCGGATGAAGCCAGTCTGACACATTTACGGGCATCGGGCCCACGTCACTCGGCGCTCGACCTTGCCAGCTGTCTCCATCCAGGGCTTCTTCGTAACACATCCTTTCAATCGCACCCGGCGGTCCAAAAAAAACAGGACGTCGGATTCCGACCCAGCCGCACAGCAATTACAATACAGTACCATGATCGCTGCAAATCCCGTATTTCTGTCCGCCCTGGCAGCTCTCCGAGTCCCAGCTATCCTTTGTAGTTAAACGGGTATCTAAGCGTGCCTCTAGCACTACCGTCTCGATTTACGTTCTGCGGGATAATCACACCCACATGTCTGAGACATAGCCGGCCCGGCCAAAGACGCAACTCTATTCACAGCCTTATGCCTGCTTATCGCCATCTAACCACCCGCTGTAGCCGGACCGCCACAACCACTAAAACCACATAAATGACCTGATCGCACAGGTAATTTTGTTTCCGCACGTATTCCCCACGCAGGGGCCTCTGCTCGTCGCCCTTTGATGTCTGACTCGTTTCCTGATCCACTGCATGTCGGCCTTGCCGACCTTCCCGTTCAAGTAAAATTACACATGCGGTCGAAGGTGCTGGAAACTCGTCCCACGATTCATGGCGCATGCGCTCTATGCACATACGCGGCCCCTGAGCACACCTCTTGTCCAGGTGCTCCCCATCTCTTCGCAGTTGATTTCCGGGCCTGTGTTGTATTTTCCTGGGGGTTCCACCCCCAGACCCCCGTAGCAACTGCTTCGCAGTTGATTTATGGGCCTGTGCCGTAATTTCCTGGGGGTTTCATCCTTAGACCCCCGTAGCATCTGCTTCGCAGTGGATTTATGGGCCTGTGCGTTTTTTCCTGGGGGTTCCACCCCCAGACCCCCGTAGCAACTGCTTCGCAGTTGATTATGGGCCTGTGCTTTATTTTCTGGGGATTCCACCCGCAGACCCCCGTGGCAACTGCTTCGCAGTTGAGCTATGGGCCCGACAGCTCCGATGCGTTCGTCGACGGGCTCCGTCCTGGAGCTCCGTCCTGCGACATTCAGCTTCATGCTGGGCCTACCGCGAAGCGGTTGCTACCGGGTTTTGGGCTGGTAAAGCCGCCCTGGAAAAAGTACTTATAGGTAACGGTACTGTAAACGTGCCGGGAATTAAAAAAAAAAAATACAGCGCTGCTAGGAAAAATCGATGTTTGCGAATGGATAGTGCAAAAAGTACTCCCTCGCAGGGGCTCGAACCCTGGACCATTCGGTCGGCTTTTGATGGGATCGTAAAAGCCGAATGCTCTACCGACTGAGCTACGAGGGATGCATTCTGCAGCAAATTTAGGGGTTTTCGGGTCACCAAGTTTTCTACCATGTTTAAAAAACAACCCTAACCCGTCATTGTGGGTACAGATTTCAGTAGATGTCAGTGGATAATGCCCATAAACAGGAAACTCAAGGCACTGTCGACGACGACTTCGGACCGACGCCGCCACCATGCCAAAATTAAAGACGGCGAGGACGAAGCGTGCTCCCAAGGGCTTTGAGGAAATCAGCGACACGCTTGCCGAGTTTGAAAATCGACTAAAAGAGGGTATGTACTTGTATCTTGCCTTTCGCTGTGACAACTGTCTTTGAGTTATACCATCTGTTTGTTCTCTCTTCCTTGTCCACTCTTTTCCCTTGCAACGCCTCCCAGATCCACATACCAGCCGTCTCTCCACCCAGCTCAACCAATCAACTGCGAAGCAGTTGCTACGGGGGTCTGGGGCCAGCGCCCGCAGAAAAGCACCATGGATGACAATACTAACACCAGCCGAGCTGAAAGATCCGTCCGGCAAGTCGAAACACGAGTCACTCCACGAAGTGTTTCAGATTCATCACCAGCGTAGCAGATATGTCTACGATTTGTACTACAAGAAAAAGGCCATCTCCAACGACTTGTACCAGTGGCTTCTCAAAAACCGGTACGGCGACGCCAACTTGATCGCCAAGTGGAAAAAGCAGGGGTATGAGAACCTGTGCTGCATCCGATGTATCCAAACGAAGGAGAACATCCACGGTGCTGCATGCATTTGCCGCGTGCCCAAATCGGAGCTCAAGGACTCTAAGCCTGTGGAATGCATCACTTGTGGCTGCCGTGGCTGTGCTTCAACCGACTAATATGTGCGGTTCCTGGTATACCTTGTGTCACTAATTTATTGCTCGAGCGGCCTCGCCTACGCCGCCGGAACTCGGGTCCGGTCGCCCGTTTCTCGAGGCCTGACGAACCTCTAGGTTTGTACTTGTACACTACATGAACGAGATTAATAGCATGATGTTTATAATCGGAATTTTTTTTCCTGGGGGGGCTGCCCCCAGACCCCCGTAGCAACTGCTTCGCAGTTGAGCTGGGGCTAACGTGGAACCCAACCGCGAAGCGGTTGCTACGGGGGTCTGGGGGTGGAACCTCCAGGAAGAAAAGAAAAAGCGCCGGAATCAACTGCGAAGCAGTTGCTACGGGGGTCTGGGGGTGGAACCCCCAGGAAGCAAGGGAAAAGCGCCGGAATCAACTGCGAAGCAGTTGCTACGGGGGTCTGGTGGTGGAACCCCCAGGAAGAAAGGGAAAAGCGCTGGAATCAACTGCGAAGCAGTTGCTGCGGGGGTCTGGGGGTGGAACCCCCAGGAAGAAAGGGAAAAGCGCTGGAATCAACTGCGAAGCAGTTGCTACGGGGGTCTGGGGGTGGAACCCCCAGGAAGAAAGGGAAAAGCGCCGGAATCAACTGCGAAGCAGTTGCTACGGGGGTCTGGGGGTGGAACCCCCAGGAAGAGAAAAAGGAGCGGCCAGGAAAGGCGAGGGCATCACGAAACATCCATTAATACACGCATCAAAGAAATTAAAACAAGAAATATAAATAGTAGCGTCAGAGGGTCGAAAGAATAAGGTCATCAGTGTCCACAGAGGTGGGAGTGCTCGTTTAAAAGTAAGCGGTGTCGCTGCGGGATAGCCGCGGGGGCGTAAAGTATGCGCTCTGGTTCTTGATGGGGCTGTCGAAGCGGATCTCGTCCGAGGCCGAAAGTTTGCGAGGCGACGGGCCGGTGAGGGCAGAGGGCCCAGGACCCGCTGCGCTGGCGCCGTCGTCGGAGCCGGGGGGACCGTCGGCCTTGGACTCGACGGCACGACGCACGACAGAGCAAATGTCGACGCCAAATACGTCCATGGCCGACTGACCGACGCCGAACGAGACGCCCGAGTGCTCAAAGTACTGCTGGCGCTCGCGCTTGTCCGGGGAGCCAAACAAGGCGCGCGACACGGGGTCGTCGTCGAGTGCGATGCCGAGGGTCGAGTCCGCTCGGCGGCCGCGGCGGGCGCTCGCAGACGGCGACGCCATAAGATCGTCCATGTCGGCCGGGGTCGTGACGCTGCGGAACATGGCGCGCTGGGTCGCAAACACATCGTTTTTCAGCGGTGACGGGCGGTTCGACAGTCCTCCAAGCCGTGGTGGGGGCACGCCTAGCGTCAGAGGCTCGCCGAGCGGGCCCCGTGGCGACGCCGTCAACGGCGGGTCCTGGGCCATATTGTTCCAGATCATGCCGCTGTCCTCGGTCGTCATGTACGGCACCCACGCGGTGGGCGGCGGCTCGAGGTTCGGGAACCCGTCTGCGTCGAGGCCGGCCCGACGCGGGTTGTGCGAGCTGTTGAGGTGGTGGTGATGGTTGTTATTGCTGTTGTTGGCGGTGACGTGGTTGCTAATGTTCTTTAGTGGACTCTCGGCAATGCCTGCCAGACGGCGTTTCTTGGGCTCGGGCCCATCGTTTGCGGCGTCAGTATCGGCGAGCACGCTCAGCGTGCCGGCGCCTGCTCCGCGCTTGCGCAGGGGCGACTCGGCTTCGATTGTAGTGCTGGCAAAGTGCTGCAAGCCGATGGCCGAACGGGGCCGCTCGAGCGGTAGCACTGCTGCGGATGTGGGACCAAACTGAGTGCTGTCAGGGCCGTGATGGTGGTCGCCGTCTGCCGCGAGAGGGTGCAACTCGGTGTCTGCATCGCCGCCGGCGGCGCCTGCTGCTGGCGACCCGTGGCTGCCATCGTCCTGGTCGGTATCATTGTCAGAATCGTAGTCCTTGTCTGAGTCGTCGTGAACTTCTTCGTCGGTCGAGCTGGGCACGCGGGGACGCACAGCTGCCAGAGCTGCAGTCGCGGCGCTACGGCGCTCGCGGCCCTGCTGCACCGAAAGTGGAGCCACAACCCGGTCGGGCAACTGGCCAGTGCTGGTGCTGGTGCTGGTGCTGGTGCTGGTGCTGGTGCTGCCGGTGACGGTCGTAGCAGAGTCACCACCAGGTCCACCAATGCTGCCGCGACGAACGCCACTGCCAAGCGAAGACAGCGACCGCGACCGCGACGCGGTTCCAGCAGCCGCGGTCACTTTCTTGACGCCCTTCGCTCCGTCCAGAAACTGCTTCTCAAGCCCCTTTTCAATTACCCAGTAGTTGCCCTTGCCGGGATCGCTCTTTGGCCGCTCCTTTTTCTTGAACGCGCGGTTAAGCGACAAGTTGTGCCGAATCGAGTTCTGCCAGCCGTTGGTGTTGACGCGATAGTACGAGAAGTTGGTAGTGATCCACGCGTAGATTTGCGACAGTGTCAGCTTTCGCTCTGGCGCTCGAAGGATCGCCATGCCAATAAGCGTCGCATACGAAAACGGCGGCTTCTGGCCATCATCTACAATCGCCGCCATCTCGTGGGGTTCTGGGAGTCCATCGTCCGAAGCGTCTGCCACCTCACCGTCCTCTTGCTGCTGCTGCTGCTGCTGCTGCTGGTGGTGGTGGTGGGACTGGTGCTGGCCATGACTACCGCCAAGAGGACCAGATGGCATTGGCGGAGGGGCCGGATCAAACGACGGAGGTAGTGGTGGACGGTCATTAATACCCAGTCCATCGTCCAAATGAGCGGGCGACGACGCCAAAGGCGACAGCATCATTTGCGGCGGCTGCATGAGCCCGCTGTGGTGGTTCTCCTTGCCGTCGATGCTAGCGCCGGCGCTAGTCACGCCCGTCATCTTCCCGCGACGGCCTCCACCAATGGTGGGCGTTGTCATCATCTGCTTGGCGTGCTGCTGGTGCTGGTGATGGTCCATGACGGCGCGGTTTGTCGACTGCGGCGGCGTGTTGAGAGCCGATGGGGGCACGTCGCCCAATACCGGCGGCGGCGGCATGGAAAAGCGGTCCATTGGCGATGAGCCAGTGCCGTAAGGGGTCGGGACCGCCTGGTACGCGCCATGGCCATTTCTGACGACAAACGCCGGCGTCGTCGGCTGCCCGGGCCCACGCATCTGGCCGTTCTGTGTTTGCCCGCCCGCCAGCGCGTGCTGGGCGGCCGTTGACGGTGGCGGCGGCAAATGCACCGAAGTCAGCGACTTCATCATATTCTGATGAGACGACGGCAGCTGCTGCATGGTCGAGTCGTTGTTTCGAGTCGTTTGCGCTGTTGTTGTTTTGCGTTTGTTGCGAGTCGTTGTGTGCTCCAAGTCGAAGTTTGGTTTCGAGTTGATGATTTGGTTCAAACTGAAGCCAGTACCTGAGCTTTGAGCTTGAGCTTTACGAAAATTGGTACGTTGAATTAGGACGTGATGAAAATCAAATTAAATCACGACCAACACAAACCAATCGTCAAAACCAAAGGTATCAAAGCTCAAAACCGCAAACTTTAGAATCCGACCGAAACGCTGTCGCCAAACGGCAGAAAAAGAACGAGGCAGCGATAACGGCTTTCTTTCTAAAGTCTTTGTAGCTCGCACTGTAGCCAAGTCACCCAAAGCAAAAACGTTTCACCAACACAAAGTTTTTTTTTTAACGGCTGCCTGCACCACACACACGCACACACACACCAAGGTTCGCGACTGCAAGACGAAGACGGCAAATCGGGGCCTCAAAAACCCGCACAAATCCCAACGCGCATGAGGCGCGTAGGGCGACGCGCCTCATACACGTAGTCAGGTGACTTTCCCAACCCTGGAAATCGATATGCCAACCACGCCTGAAAACTACAACTTGGGCGACCCCGCAAACTCTCCTCGGGATGCTACCCGTTAACTGGCCGTTGTCTCGTTATTGTCATGCGTCTATTAAAACGCCTAGCTAATGCCTTCACCACTACCTCTTCAACCACATCATCCTATGACCTCACCGATCGGCACGCTCCGATCGATCCAGAATAGGTTGGTTGTGGTGCAGGCTCGGTAATGAGCAAGGCTTGCTAGTAGTGGTGGTGGTGGTGTTTTTGCAACGTTTGCAACATTTGCTAGCACTTGATATGACGGTGGCGGCTTGCCATATGTCCAATCACCACGGTTACACCCTATGCATCCTTGTCCATTCCTTATCTGCATCTGCACCACACCACCAATCCCGCCCACTTGGCCCGAGAGACGGCGCCCTGACAACGCGCTCGGACTAGCTGCTGGTAACCGGCGGCGTCTCCGCCCCGTTCCTGGATGCCACATGCCGCTTTGTGCAGCCCGTGCAGAGAAGCTATTCCCCTCTTTACTAGCCGTGCAACTACTCTTTCTTTGTGACTTGTACTTTCGAGTGTTTGACGGTCCTTGGTTGCCAAAAAAAACCTATTTTATGATCGTTTCAGACCACGTTCTGAATACGTTTTGAAGACACTATTGAAAAGCTCGCCTCATACAACGATACAAGCGGCATGCTAGTCTCTCTCCACCCAATATCCCATGCAGGCCATCGTCCTTCGATCATTCTTTGCGCGTCGTCACCGAACTCCGCTTCAATAGTGGGTCCATCCACAGTCAAAACTTCGGGTATTGCCATGTCAGGACTACAAACCCCACTAACCACGCGGCAAAGATCAAAAAAAAGCCTGGCAGCGAGTTTCCATGGGCACCTCGCTTGCAGCGCAGCAAGCACCTGCAGTCTAGGTCCTTGCATTTTCCAATATACGGCTACTAGTGTAATTAGTGCTTTTACAGTAGCGATCCACTAAATCGACTGGCCTGTGCTCCCTTTGGTACCAACACTGTACATCTGGGGCCCACGCGTGACCGTCCTGCATCGATCTGGCTGGCCAGTGCTTCAGGCACGCTAAGATCTCACCCAATTTCGTCTTCGTGCCTCTATGCTGGTAGCATGTGCACCTAACGCCTGACATGAGCAAAACGAGTGCCCACAGTCACAGCCAGCAGAACGTGAGTGATGTGCCAACGTTGCCATACCTACAGGCCTCATAAGTAACAACGTTTAGAGTTTAGACGGACCCACCCGAGCCAGGCTCAAACAATCTGAACAATGGCACGCATCACCGTTGCGGGGGCTAGGTTCATGCCGTCTGTGCAGCGAGGCCTGCAGGCTCTCAGATACCTCTGGAATGCAGGCACCACCACGAGTAGTGACCGCGAGCCGTCACTCCCCGCGGCAAAAAGCCTACATTGGTCTAAGCACACACGCTCCTGCAGGGGTATTTCGTATGGATCTCGTTTCTTTTCCCGGGGGTTCCACCCCCAGATCCCCGTAGCAACCGCTTTGCGGTTGATTTCGCGGCCGTTCATGTTTGAAGCAGGTGCTACGCAGCGGTTAAGCGAAAAATGCACGTTTGCACCTAATTATAGTAGTCTTGATACAGTGGTGGTTAGTCAGTTATACACACGATAATTAGCTAACATATGCATCAGGCCGAATGGCTCGCACTTTTTTCCTTGGATCTCTGCTGTACTTTCCTCTTAACTACTGCCAAACTCAAATTGAAATATGACAGTCTTCAAGTTTGGTTCATATCCGTGCATATGCACACACTTCCTTCATAGCCACAGCCGATTCATAGTGTGACGCCGAGGACCAAGGCGTTGCGTCACCAGCAATTATATCAGTGTTTCTGAATCTGATTCCTCGGCAAATACAAGGCCAAAGATCAAACTGCAAAGCACACTATAACACAGAAATATTTCTAATACGGATAGTTATTTACCTACCAAATCCTGGCATTTACCTCACGATATACCACGCCACTTAACACACACCCAAACAACCGGTACGCGAGCATATACAACCCACGTGTTTGACTAATCACAACCTTTAAATCAACTGCGAAGCAGTTGCTACGGGGGTCTGGGGGCAGCGCCCCCAGGAAAAAAAAATAGGCAACCACTGTGCCTGATATAAGGACAGGTGACGACAGCCTTTGAGCCGAGGCCGGAGACCGATGTACGGCTGAACTTGACCCCAGCCGAGCCGCACCCCCACATGTGGGGTTCCCCGAGGCCCCCCAAAGCCGTTAATAAAGGTTGGGCTGGACGTAAAATCCACACCTCAGCAAGAAACAAACGCAAAAAATACACAATGTCAGTTATTCAGTACGAGGTGCGTGACCGCACGACCGTGATCACGATCAACAACCCCAAGAAGTACAACGCTCTTGACTTTAAGGGCTACCAGGCGCTCGACGAGGCGGTCCAAAAGGCCGCCAAGGAGCCCAACACTATTGCGACGCTTATTGTGTCCACCGGAAAGTTCTTCTCGGCCGGTGCCGATGTCACTGGCGGCCAGCAGGCTCCCCCGGATATTGGCGACGCCGAGACCGACTACCAGGGCTACCGCCGCCACTACCTTGCGGGATTCTCGGCCCGCAACCTCGGCATGGGCGACACGTTCTGGACACACCCCAAGGTGCTTGTCGCTGCCCTCAACGGCCCTGTCATTGGCCTGTCGGCGGCCATTGTTGGTCTGTGCGACATGGTCTTTGCGCTTGACTCGGCCTACATGCTTTTGCCGTTTGCCAACATCGGCCTCGTCACCGAGGGAGGTGCCGCCTACACTCTGGCGCGCCGTCTCGGGTGGTCGCTTGCGAGCGAGGCTCTTCTGTGCTCGCGCCCAATCCAGGCTGAGCAGCTGCGCAACGTCGGCTTCATCAACAAGCTGTACAAGAAGGACGAGTTCAAGTCGGTTGAGGAGTTCAATGGTGCCGTCGAGAAGATCATCAAGCAGTACCTGTACGAGCTGGTCCCTGAAAGCGTCGTCCAGATCAAAGAGCTTCTGCGTCGCTCCTACAACCAGGGCTACAACGACACCAACGCCGCTGAGGTCATGATGGGTCTCGAGAAGTTCGCCAACGGCATTCCGCAGAACCGGTTTGCCCAGCTCGCCCAGAAGTCTCTTCGTCACAAGATCTAAACATACCGTATTATTCAAAATAGCACTTTAGACTTTTGTTTGTGTCTTTTTCTTTTTTCCTGGGGGCGCTGCCCCCAGACCCCCGCAGCAACTGCTACGCAGTTGATTTAGTGGCTTCCGTGGATTCCAACCGCGAAGCGGTTGCTACGGGAGTCTGGGGTGTTGGTGGAACCCCCAGGAAAAAAAAAAAAAGAGCAAACCGTAAAAGCCCTGAGATCAACTGCGAAGCAGTTGCTACGGGGGTCTGGGGGCAGCGCCCCCAGGAAAAAAAAAAAGGGGAAAAGCAAAGAATAATGCTATATGTATAATTATAATGGCGGGTATTAGAGTGGCCGAGGGCTCCGCTCGGTAGTTTGTGGCCGGGATAATGCTGGAAAAGTGATGGAGTGTGTAGATGCGATGCGGCTAGCGGTCGGTAGGAAGTTGCTCGACGACCTTGTCCTCGACGGGCTCGTCGATTTCAGACGTGGCGAGGACCGGGACATAGAATTCCTGCGGTGGGGCGGGCGTCGAACGCCTGACGGGCGCGCTCTCCTTCTTAGATGCCGACGTGAGAAACATGATGCTCGCAGCGACGAAAATGACTGCCAGCAGCCCGCGCCGTGTCGCCTGCCACCGCAGCGCCTCGATCTCGCCCTTCATGTCCGAAATAAGGTCGATGGTAATGCGATTATTGAGCTCCTGGATTTTGAGCTGGATCGAGTTCTCCTCGGCACGCGCCGCCGACTTGCGCTCGTTGATTTCCATCTCGAGCTCGACCCGCAGTGAGCTCGTCCACTCGTCGGCTTCGTGCGACAGTATCTCATACTCGCGCTGTAGCCGGCTCAGATCCGTGCGGTACTGCGCGGCTTGGACGGACCGCGACGCCTGGATCTCGTTGCGAATCTCGCTGCACGCCGCTTCAAACAAATACGCCTCGTTCTCGGCCGCCCAGTGAGGGATACCGTTCTCGAGACAGTCCCTTACAACAAGGCCCAGGATCGACTGCAGGGTGTTCATGAGCGCCTCGGCCTGCGAGTCAGAGAAGCCCGCATCTTTGAGGTCGGTATACAGCGTTTGGGTGTCGAAATACGGCGACTTGATCGGGCGTTCCTCGCTCGATCCGAGGGCGGCAGCTGTTTCGTTCTCAAGCGCAGACAGGCTCGCGTTGGCGGGCGCTCCCTCAGATTTCGCAGTCGCACTCTCGGCTATCTCCCGCTCTTTATCGGGCGTTTTGTCTAGCGTGAACCCGGACTCGAGCGAAGCTGTCGTCCCAGCATGTCTCCGCAATGATGTCGCAGCTTGCGGCCGGCTGTGTGGTCTCGCGACCAAACCCGGACGCGTACAGATGCCGGCAGCGGCAGTGCTCCGCAGCAGCCCACAAGCCCTCGAAAAGGTTCGAAGAGGTACTCTTGTGGCCATGTGATTTGGAGCCCCTGCCTGTGTTTTGTGTCTTAACTTGTGTCTCGCAACAGCTGTGGGTTTAAACCGACGGGCGCGATGACCACACTGGATATGCACCACGTGTATCCGTACATATTAGTACTACTAATGAATATAGCCGCCGTTTCTCCATTTTTCCTGGGGGCGCTGCCCCCAGACCCCCGTAGCAACTGCTTCGCAGTTGTAAAAGGGCCAATGTAGATGTAATCTGCGAAGGTGCTGATACTCGTGGAAGACAAAAGCCCAACCTCCAACTGCGAAGCAGTTGCTGCGGTTTCTCCATTTTTCCTGGGGGCGCTGCCCCCAGACCCCCGTAGCAACTGCTTCGCAGTTGTAAAAGGGCCAATGTAGATGTAATCTGCGAAGGTGCTGATACTCGTGGAAGACAAAAGCCCAACCTCCAACTGCGAAGCAGTTGCTACGGGGGTCTGGGGGCAGCGCCCCCAGGAAAAAAAAAAGGAGAAGATGCCATCTATTATAACATTAGTTTTCATTTCCTAGGAAACTGGCCCCAGGAGCGGTTCATTCCAAGTCCGAATCTGCGTCGGGACCACTGGCAGACTCGTGGGCGCCTTCGTTGTCGCCCTCGTGGTCATCGCTGCCGCCTTCGCGCTCATTCTTGGGCTTGTGCCTGCGTCTGCGCTTCTTCTTGCCTTCGACTTCTGGCTTTTCCGACTCAGACGCACGAGGCTGGGATTGTGTTGTTGTGGTAGTAGTCTTTTTCTTCTTGACGCTCAATGGATTGGGCTCCTTGGGTCCACGCCGTTTCTTGGCAGCTGGGGCCGCCGCCTCCTCCTCTTCTATAGCATGTTTGCGGGCGGCATTGCGGTCGTTGAGTCCACTACTAAGCTTGGACTCTTCCATAACTTGTCGCGCACGCTCCGTGGCGGGAGACATGGGCTCCATGATCATGACGGACCGGTTCATATAGATGAGCGGCACCCCCGGAATCATGCGCAGCAGGGCCCGTAGCTTGGGCTTTTGAGTGGCCACCACGTACCGGTGCTTGTTCTTGCCGCCAACAATAATCACATCCCGCATGCACTCAAATGCACTCAGTGGCTTGAACTTTTCGTCCTTGGCAGACTTGCCGGACTTGGTCTTGGCCGAGGCTTTGGCCGCATCCTCGTCCTCGCTCTCGGCCCACTCATCCACCTCTTTGTCCTCTTTCGGGTCTTGGTCCTTTTCGTCGTCTTCCTTATCGTTGTCGTCGTGTTTATGCTCTTTCTTCTTGGCGAACATGCCGTGGTTACACCTCCGTCGCTCAAATGTCTTTGCGAGATCGATGGCTTCTTGGTCCTTGGCGCGGTACAGATGCTCCATTGCGCACTGTGTAATCACTGTTGTTAGAATGCTCAGACCACATCAGAGTCACACAAAGCAGTCATTAACGTACTCGGCTTAACTTCTCCTTGAAGGGTTCTTCGCAGACCTGCTGCGAGGTCAAACTTTGTCCGAATGCACTCGAGCACGATCTCCTCATCGACGAGCACCTGATACGGCTCGCGGAACTTGAAGTTGATATGGTAGTAGGTCATGAGGCGTCTATACGCCTTGGCTCTTTTTTGCTTCATTCTGGCCGTCTGCTAGTATAAAAGAAATCGGTAGACAAGTTCGGTGCTGTGCCTAGTGACAGTCTTCAAGATATAAAAATTCCGGCCTAGCCCCAGCCGTACCATGGCTGGTTGCATAGCATAGCGAGCGGATCGAAAGTGGTCACATATCGGCACCGTACGTGGCAGCCGTTTGAACTGGCAGGCCACCGTACGTAACGCGCGCTACACACCCAGTTCGATTCATGTCCAAGCTGCTGAGTGTACAAGAGGCCGAGGTATGTTACCATTTGTGTTTCTGAGTGCGAAACAATCTAACAACAGACCTTGTGGACCGACGGCAAGCCGTTTGCGCCCGCTGTCGATCTGAGCCAGCAGAGCCTGTACGCGTTTGTTCTGTGCGCGATTGGTATGTTTGCCCCACGACACTAATTCAAAGACACGGCAGACGGCCCTTGTAACTAGACGCTAATGATAGGCCTTATTTTCAGTGCATTGGGGCTCGTTTCCAACAAGTCGACAGTGTCGGGCACAATCAAGGGTCTGGGATGGGCCATTGCTGCCTCGGTCGCTTTTGGCTTTGGCAGTGTCTTTCTTATGAATGCTGTTGGCGTGTATGCCTGAAAAGAAAACTAGAGACTCCGACCCGTTTGCTGTACCTAATGCTATGTTGATGATTTGTTGCCATTGGGAAAGAATACGTTGCAATGCTGACGCCTGTTGTCCTGGGGGTTCCACCCCCAGACCCCCGTAGCAACTGCTTCGCAGTTGATTTAGGGGCTCATGTGGAGTACAACCGCGAAGCGGTTGCTACGGGGGTCTGGGGGCAGCGCCCCCAGGAAAGAGAAGACCACGCGATGTGTATGGGACATTCAATCTCCCCAACTAGCTGCGAAGCACTTGTAGCGCGGGTCTGACAGGTTTTAGGATAGTCTGCCCTGGCAAAAAAACGACCCGACGCCGGACAAGCTCGCCAACGATGCCAGTGCATAATATGCACGCCAGCCGCTCCGGATTGGACTTGGACCCTGGTGAACCTTTTTTGTACGAGTTTGCTGATCTTGGTCGCCTTGTAGAGCTATGTTTGCGAGACGGATAGCAGGTGTGGCGAGATCGGGCGCCAGACCGGTTGCACGGAAGCCGCTGTCAACTCTGCGGAGGCGCCCGCCGCTGTACGGGCACGAAAAGGGATCGGATATCGTGGTATCGCTGTCGCCCAAGGAAGATGCGGCTCCGCTGGGGTCGTTTCCGGCCGACAAGCTTGCGCTGTTTGCCAAGGCATTTGAGGAGCCAGAGTTTGCGAGCGAGCCGACGCAGACTATTGAGAATCCGTCGCTGTTCAACCTGAATCGCGACTTTATGCGCGTCGTGCACCGCGTCATCGGCGAGAACATCACCGATGAGCACATCTTTGGCAGCATGATCCAGGTTGCAGCCGACGGCAATTTGTTCTACAGCCTCTACGACCTACGGGCACCGCCGGCATACGGGCGCATCCCAGAAGTCGAGGACACGCTCGGCATGATTGAGATCCGCAATGGGCAGGTGGTACGGGGCAGCTACGAGGCAAACAGCATGTACCGTCCCGTGTCGAGTTACGGCTTCATCACTCTCCCTGACAAGCTCAACGAGCTCGTCCGCGACGAACTGGAGAAATGACTTTTGTACATAGTGAATATCATTCGTTGACGTCTGGGGGCTCACCGCTGATTCCCGCAGTTGATCTTTTATTCCTGGGGGTTCCACCCCCAGACCCCCGTAGCAACTGCTTCGCAGTTGATTTAGTGGCTTCCGTGGATTTCAACCGCGAAGCGGTTGCTACGGGGGTCTGGGGGTAGAACCCCCAGGAAAAAAGAGCAAGCCGTATAAAAGTATAAAAGCCCTGAGATCAACCGCGAAGCGGTTATTACGGGGGTCTGCGGGTGGACCCCCAGGAAAGAAGAGCAAACCGTAAAAGCCCTGAGATCAACCGCGAAGCGGTTGCTACGGGGGTCTGGGGGTGGAACCCCCAGGAAAAAAAGATCAACCCGTAAAAGCCCTGCAATCACACTGCGAAGCAGTTGCTACGGGGTCTGGGGGCAGCGGCCCCAGGAAAAAAAACCAGCAAAACTGCGAAAACGGTGAATGTATAGCAACTGGATTGAATATACATGAGTAGATAGCAGAGATGAGCTAGGACAGGAAGTCGTCCTTGACATTGATGAGGGCCGCCGAGTTGTAGCCGTGGTCTGCGAGCTCCCACACGCACTGGGTGGCGTGGCGGGCGAGGATGCTGAGAGGCGGGGCGCCTGGCTTGCCCTGGGAGACGAGGATGGCCGAGTTGAGGTCCTCGGCGAGGGGCGCCAGTTCGTCGTGGTCCAGAAGGTGGGACACGTCGGGGGCAACGCGGGGGTCCTCGTAGGCGAGGAGCGAGAAGACGGCCGAGAGCGTTTCTGCGATCTCAGGCGTCTTGTCGGCGCCGTATTGGCGGCGGAGATGCTGGCCGTACTCGATGGCGGCCGCCAGAGCCTCGGCGTGGGGCGGGCGGGCTGTGGACGGCCCGTCTGCGGCGGCCCGTTGGGTGTTGTTGTTGTTGTTGTTGTGGTGGTGGTGGTCATCGTCGCTAGGGATAGTGGCCCGAACGAGCTCCACAAACTTGCGGCAACGCAAGCGGAAATTGATGAGCGGGTTTGAATCCAAGACGCCTGGGTAAAACAAGTTGATGAGCTTGAACGCGCCGTCAATGTCGCCGTCGAGGACTGCCTTGCGAATGCGCTTGCGGCTGAGAGCATTGAGCGTCTCGCTGTTAGCGGCGTCAGTAGACGTGTCTGCATTGCCGTTTGTGCCGTCGGCAGATGACGCGGCATCGAGCGCATTGCCGGCACCGTCGCCGTCGAGCTCCATTTCGTCGCCATTTGCTGCTGCTGCATTTGCAGCGGGGGCGTTGGCATCGCCGTCGGTACCAATGCGCGCTTCCTTGGCCCGGTCGGTCTCAAACGCCTTGGCGGTGTCGAGGTACCCGAGGTGCATAAAGTAGGACCACACGAGATCGCGAATGAACCCGTTGGCGTCTGGGTCGTCGCCCGCTACGGCGGCACTGGGCGTGGCGCGCGTGGCGTCGCGCAGCACCTTTTGCTTCTCGTCGTAGACGTATTTGTCAATGTCAAAATAAAACTCCTTGTGGCCAAAGTTGGTGGTGACGTGCTCGCCGCTGCGGAGCCCAATCGACGCGTACAGGGCCGAGCCGCGGACGTCTTGGAAAGCAGTGCCGAGCGGCACGCCGTTGCGGGTGTAAAACACAGAGTTCTTGCGGAAGTTGATGCCGCAGCCAATCACGTCCTTCTCGGCAATCTTGGGACCATACTGCTTGCCGGGACCCTGGCTTGCACTCACACGTCCGTCGTCGCTGTGGTATCCCCACGTGCTGGGCTCGGCGCCCGGGATCTTGCTAAGACTCGTATCCTCATCGCACACGCCAACAATAACAAGCTCGTCGGCGCCATGCCGCAGCACTTCGACTTCAAAGTAGTAGACTCCGCACAGCGGCGAGATCGGCACATTCGAGCGCAGCGTTGCCGTCGAGTGCGCAAGGCCCTTGCCAGGCAGCCCAAACTCGACCTCGCGCCCGCCATCGGCTAGTGTAACGCTCCCGTCGAGCTCAGTACATGCCCAAGCCGATGGAAGTGGCGGCAGCCCGGCATCTGTTCGAGACGTGAGCGGTTCAACGGCAGCAGCAGCAGCACCACCACCAGCAGAACCAGCACTACTACCATCACCACCACCACCAACAGCACTAACACGAACCCCACTAGCGGCAGAACCGGCGGCAGCACCACCAGACCATGTCCGTCCACCGCTCAACGCATCAAGCTGGGCAGCTCCGCGGCTCGGAAATATCTGCGGCAACTGGAACTTGGTAGGACTGACACCCTTGGCCTTTGCCAGCCCGCCCCGCTGCTCAGTCCCCGCGGCCGCTTGGTAGACGCTTGTGCGCGAGCGACGTGGGTGTCCCTTGCGCTCCTTGGTGAATGCAGAAAACCGCTCACCATAGGCCGTCAGATTCAAGTACGACGGAATCCACTCCATGTGCGAAATGTGGGCGTCAATCTCCATGCTAGACGGCGGCCTGCTCGGCGTCTCTGCTGGCGTACCAGGGCCCGAATCCCGGTTCACGGGCGTCAGCGTACCAGTACCATCGATAACATGCATACTGTCGCCGCTGCTGCCCGGGATCACAATCGGAAACGGCTCGGGCTCCGGGACCGGCGATGCCGGGTCGCTCGGTGGCGGTACTCGGCTTGCGCGTCTCCCGGCATGCTGAAGTGCAAACTCGATCGAAAACCGCTCCTCCCCACGGTCGTCCTGACCGTCTCGGCCGTCCCCGCGGCCAAAGTCCATACTCACAGGCGTAGTCTGTCGCGGGATGGTGCCGAACCGACTCTTATCGCTCTCAACTCTTATCGAGCACGGTCCTCCAGACCCGTCAAAGCCTCTGTTTGTCTGTTTCCAGTCTGCACTGTTTGCTTGCAGCCAGGACTTGCTGGGGGGTCCTGTACGCTTTTTGCTACTGCGTGTCTACTGGGCCAGACTGAGTCCCCTCCTAAACGTCGTTCCTACTCTTGCACAACTCCTTGTCTATCGCAGACCCACCACAAAAGCAGCTCAGACGCAAGTCCTGTGTTTCTGCACAACTGTGTGCCCGTTTTTGCTGCTGGACGGTCGCCTTTCTTGTCAGTGCCACCTCTGGGTTTGTGCCCAGTGGGGGCATGTTGGTTAGGTTACCATGTACGCTATCGGGGTGCTGTCGCCCTTGCCCGCTCCTTTCAGCCGTGCTATCGAGATCACGTGAGCTAGGCCCATGAGCCTGTCCCTTTCTGGTGGCGGCGCGAAACGCTCTCCCTCTCGGCAATGGGGTTTCTTTTTTTCCTGGGGGCGCTGCCCCCAGACCCCCGTAGCAACTGCTTCGCAGTTGAAGTGGAGGTGTGGTGCCAACACGTCACGTCGACTAAAAGTATTTAGTGCTGATTATTGTTGCACCTGTAGTTCCCATCTCTAATCAAGTTGACATTGCGTTTGCTGGTAGCACCTTCTTGGACGAACAAAGACATAACCAATGCTGCTCTCTCTCAACTGCGAAGCAGTTGCTACGGGGGTCTGGGGGCAACGCCCCCAGGAAAAAAAAAAGAAGTCAGACTTCATACCCTCTCAGCGGTTACAGCACGTCACGTCGATTAAGAGTATTTAGTGCCGGTTATTGTTGCACCTGTAGTTCCCATCTCCAATCAATTGACTATGCCAGTAATAGCACCTTCTTGGACAAACAAAAAAAACATAACCAACGCCGCTCTCTCAACTGCGAAGCAGTTGCTACGGGGGTCTGGGGGCAGCGCCCCCAGAAAAAAAAACGGTCAGACATCATATCCGTTGAGGATTAAATACATAATAAGGTGTTCATGACGGGGTGAATCGTAACAACGTCGCAATGCAGTTGATGCATATTTACAGGCGGGTTGAAGCCGCTAGTTGGAAGAGCAAGACACACACACAAACCGCTTAGTAACGGTAGTGGTCGGCCTTGTAGGGGCCCTCGACGGCAATGCCAAGGTACTCGGACTGCTTGTCCGAGAGCTTGGAGAGCTGGACGCCCAGGTGGCTCAGGTGGAGACGAGCAACGGCCTCGTCGAGGATCTTGGGCAGGGTGTGGACAGTGCCGGCCTTGAAGGGACCAGACTTGGCAAACTCGACAAACTGCTTGCGGAACTCCTCGTTGTCGGCGTTGTAGAGGGCGATCTGGGCGAGGACCTGGTTGGTGAACGAGCACGACATGACAAACGACGAGTGGCCAGTGGCGCAGCCAAGGTTGACAAGACGGCCCTCGGCGAGCAGGATGACGTGGCGGCCGTTGGCGAGCAGGTAGCGGTCGACCTGGGGCTTGATGTTGGTGACCGACTTGGCGTTGGCCTTGAGCCAGGCAACGTCAATCTCAATGTCAAAGTGGCCAATGTTGCAGACAATGGCGTCGTTGGGCATGACCGAAAAGTGCTCGCCGGTGATGATGTCGCGGCAGCCGGTGGTGGTGACAAAGATCTGACCGACCTTGGCGGCCTCCTCCATGGTGACGACCTGGAAGCCCGAGACGGCGGCCTGGAGGGCGTTGATGGGGTCGACCTCGGTGACAAGGACACGGGCGCCCATGCCCTGGAGGGCCATGACACAGCCCTTGCCGACGTCACCGTAGCCGGCAACGACGGCGGTCTTACCGGCGATCATAACGTCGGTGGCACGCTTGATACCGTCAATGAGCGACTCGCGGCAGCCGTAGAGGTTGTCAAACTTGGACTTGGTGACCGAGTCGTTGACGTTGATGGCAGGGACCTTGAGCTTGCCGTCCTTCATCATCTTGTACAGGTGGTGGACACCGGTGGTGGTCTCCTCCGACAGACCGTAGCAGTCGTCGAGCATCTCGGGGTACTTTTCGTGGACGAGCGAGGTGAGGTCACCGCCGTCGTCGAGAATGAGGTTGAGCTTCTTGCCATCCTTGAACGCCTTGAGCTGCTGCTCAATGCACCAGATGTACTCCTCCTCGGTCTCGCCCTTCCAGGCGAAGACGGGGACGCCGGTGGCAGCAATGGCGGCGGCGGCGTGGTCCTGGGTCGAGAAGATGTTGCACGACGACCAGGTGACCTCGGCGCCGAGAGCAGTGAGCGTCTCGATGAGGACGGCCGTCTGGATCGTCATGTGGAGGCAGCCAGCGATGCGGGCGCCCTTGAGCGGCTGGGCGTCCTTGAACTTGCGGCGAGTCTCCATGAGACCGGGCATCTCGTTCTCGGCGAGCTCGATCTCCTTGCGGCCGAACGCGGCGAGCGAGATGTCAGCGACCTTGTAGTTGGTGGCAGCCATTGTTTGTGTGTAATTTAGTGGTTGGTTGGTTGGTGGTGAAGTGTAAACTTGGCCCCTTTGGTTGTCCCTTTTTTTTTTATACCGCGTGGCCGCACCGGTATCGAGGGCTGGGGTCCTGCCCGGGTCTGAAAATTTCGGGGCGCCCCGCCGGGTAACCTTCACGTGTTGGCCGGGCCGCCTGCCCAATGCTGACGCCTATCGTCGTCGCGTGACATGCGCGCATGGATGCGCGCACTGCCGTTGGCCGATCGCACTGCCATTGCTATCTGCGAGTTTTTGTAGGTTTCGAGCACCTTTTTTTTTCCTGGGGGCGCTGCCCCCAGACCCCCGTAGCAACCGCTTCGCGGTTGGATTCGTTGTTCCAGTGGGTTCATGTCGACCCTTGGGGTCGCGTGGCATATGCGCATCCATGCGCGCATCGCCGTTAGCCGTTGCTCTCTCCGAGTTTTTGCAGGTTTCGAGCCCTTTTTTTTCCTGGGGGCGCTGCCCCCAGACCCCCGTAGCAACCGCTTCGCGGTTGGATACATTGTTCCAGTTGTGTTCATGTCGCATGGCATGTGTGCATTCATGCACGCATCACCATTTCCGATCACCCTCCGTTGGTACCTGTGAGTTTCTGTGGGCTTCGAGCACTTTTTTCTCTCTTTTTTCCTGGGGGCGCTGCCCCCAGACCCCCGTAGCAACCGCTTCGCGGTTGGAGTCATGTTCCAGTCGGGATCATGTCGCCCCTCGGGGATCCCCCGTACCGATCACAGAATCCACCCACCTACATCCCAACTGCGAAGCAGTTGCTACGGGGGTCTGGGGGCAGCGCCCCCAGGAAAAAAAAAACCGCCTCCAAGCCCGCCAAACCCCAGAAACAAAAGAAGGGCGGTGCCTCCACACAGTTGCCTGTTTGGGACGAACGGCATCGGATGCATGAGTCAGCGCCGTTCCGGGGTCCTTGCCCTGATCACCACAGCCGCCGTCGACATCTCCAGAGATGTAATAGAGATCAACCAACGCCAGCAAGGCTGAGCACAGCTGCACCGTCAAACAATGTCAAACAGCAGCGGAACCCGGCCGCAACAACACGTATTACCGCCAGAACAAGAAGTCCCCAACGAGGACCCGCCGCCAT
Organism: Tardiomyces blankii; assembly: GCA_024734315.1. NCBI lineage: Eukaryota > Fungi > Ascomycota > Dipodascomycetes > Dipodascales > Trichomonascaceae > Tardiomyces > Tardiomyces blankii. The sequence goes on from JANSJT010000035.1 coordinate 1,972,815, forward strand.
ATACGCCGACGGCCGAACCAGGTACAACGACTGTCGAGGCTAATGTGCTACCATATCACAACGCCGGGCCGGCAGTGCCGAACCAGGCCGCGCAGCACAGACCGCCCCCGCAACCTCCAAGACCCCAGCAGCAGTACCAGGCACCACCGCCTCAGCCTCCGCGACCTCAGCAGTACAATTCGCCGCCGCCGCCGCCGCCGCCACAGCCACCGCGACCAGGCCCCGACTCGAAACGGCCCGGTCCTGGATCCTACGGAGCCAATTACGTTGGATCTGGTCCGTCGGGGCCGTCGGCCTCGTCGTCTTACCGTCCGCCGCAAAATTCAGGGTACCGGCCCGGCTACGGTGCAGGTCCAGCTCCTGGACCGAGTACTGGCCCCGGTGCTGGCCCCGGTGCTGGGCCCGGCTATGGCGCTCCACCCCGCCCCCAGCCACCGTTCCAGTACCCGCGCAATTACTTTTGCCACAAGTGCCACAACACCTCCATTAAGCTGAAGAATGGTCTGCCATGTCAGGACTGCTACTCGCGGTTTGCGCGACAGAACCCAAACGTGCGCTTTGTGCCGGGCGGCGGAGGCGCCCCGTTTCCGTTTGGGTCCCTTAGTTCCTTCATTCCAGGCAGCTGGTCCACGACAACGACGTACTCGACCGTCAACACTATGCCGCCTCGCGTCGTACGACCAGGCGACCCCGCCATTGGCGGCATTCTCTGCGGCCACTGCCGGGGACGCGGGATGATTGACGATTTCCTTTCCGAGTACACCTGTCCTACCTGTAAAGGACTTGGCAGGCTGCTCTAGACCCTCTCATGACCTGCATTTTTTTACGGACCCCTCATGGCAAAAGTCTTATGTGTTTCAGCGTTCGCTAATCTACTGCATTGCATCTCTTCTTGTTGTCTCCCTTTTTCATGGGGTGCCGCCCCCCCCGCCCCGGACCCCCGTGGCAACCGTTTTGTGGTTGAATCACCGCCCATCCAACTTTTTTTTTCCTGGGGGTTCCACCCCCAGACCCCCGTGGCAACCGCTTCGCGGTTGAAAAAAAAAGCCACGATCAACTGCGAAGCAGTTGCTACGGGGGTCTGGGGGCAGCGCCCCCAGGAAAAAAAAAGTGCGTGCTGAGGCATCCGGAAAAAAAAGGAAAGGGCGGCCTGATGCGACCTGTACGTTCAATACACGGCTACCAGAGAAAGGCCTCTTCAAAGTAGTCGACGCGGCCGTTTTCGTTGAGATCGAGGTAGTCGACGACGCTTTGGCGGATGCTATCCATCATGGGGGGCGGTCCGCACGTGAGGACGCAGGCGGCTCCGGTGGCCTCGACAAAGAAGTCGCGAATGATGGTGCCGAGCTCGGGCCGGCCAATGTGGACGTTGTGCGTCCAGTCGCGAGAGAATTTGGAGATGATGCGGGCGGACGAGTCGCTCTCGTATCGTGAGAGTGAGAGCGTCACGGTCGAGCCCTTTTCGTCATAGCCGAGGTCAATGTTGTCGAACCGGTTTTCGGGGGCAAGTGGCTCGCCGAGGTAGCTCGTGCTGCCTGGATTGGGCAACGGCGTGCGCGAGTATGCAGAGTACGACGACGAGGCCGGGCGCAGAGTGTTGTGCGCATCGTGTTTCTCTGTGGACGCGGCGGCGGTTGTCGCGACACTGGGGACAGATGACGCGTGCTTGGCAGACACATAGACCCGCATCGTGACTCGGCCCGAGCGCGAAATGTGGTCGAGCCGGTCGCGGACCCAGTCCGTCTCGGCAAACGTTCGGACCGCCCACACAAACACAATGCGCGCCGGCACGTCGCCATCGCGGAGACGCGCAAGGTGCTCGACGTACGGGATCGTGCCGGTGACGCCAACGCCGCCAGCAATGACGAGCACGTCGTTGTACCGCTCGACGGGACAGTGGTGGCCATAGGGGCCCTCAACGAGCACAACGCGCTCGAGGGCGGCGTCCGGCGGCGGGACCTGGTGCGGGTCGACGCCGGCGTCCTGCTGGCGCTGCTGGGCGCGCGTCAGCATCCGCATCATGCGCTTGGTCATACCAGTCCTGGCGCGGCAAAACAGCTGAAACGATTCGCCCTCGGCCGACGACCCCACCACCGAGAACGGGTGCGCCTCCCAGAACCGCAGACGGCCCACGTGGATAAACACATACTGGCCCGGCTGCGGCCGCCAAAACTTGGGCGTCCGCACCCTGACATTGACCACGTCGCCCGGCATGACCCGCATCGTCGCAAACGTGACGCGCTTCGAGCCCGTCACCGGCTGCATGAACAGCGACACGTTGAGAAACACAAGACGCAGAAACCGCACAAGCCAGTCAAACGCCCAGATGCCAAACGAAACATACACCGTCTGCTTGTACCCAAGACCCCGCAGGTGGTAGATGGTGCAAATGTAGGCGGCAATGGCGCACGCAACATGGATGCGCAGAAACCACTCGTACTGGTACGCACGGACGAACCCGGCCGAGATCGTGAGCGCAAACAGAAACATGGCCGCCACGCCCCATCGGTAGTACGGCAACGGGTAGAAGTACTTGACGAGGCTCGCGCCGTAGCTCGCCGAGAAAACGTGCTTGGTCACGGCGTGAACGATAAACTGCGCGTACATGACGCGCGCAATGGCACGGTGGTACGTGTTGAAGTTTGCAAACGACCAGCCCGTTAGCCAGATGAGCACGTTGTTGCGCATGGCGAAAAACGTCACAATCGGCAGCTGGATCACGCCAATGATGCCCGACCGGTCAGACGCAAACCGCATCATCTCGGACCACTGTGTCGGGTACAGAATGTCGCGCTTCAAAAACCGATACGGCACCACCATGAACACCACGTTGAGCACAAAGTACACAAAGATGTACAGCGACTCGAGGCGCGTGGGGATCGTCATGTGGATCCCAAGTATGCGCAGCTTGACAAGGTGCCGTCGCCCAAACGCAGCCGGGATGCTGATGTGCTTTTGCCACCATCGCGTCAACGCCGAGCTGCGCCGGTCCATGGCGTATTTCCGCGTAGCGAACCGTACAAGCATGTATCGGTGGAAATTACCGATAACGCCAAACACACAAATAATGAGCCAGTACGCTGCCAAGAATGAGCCCTGCCATACCGACACGTCCTTTTGATAGAGGTAGTTGTGGACTGCCTCGTGCACGTGCTCGTACGTGGTGTTGGACACCTCTGCCGGCGACGCGATTGTCGGCCCGCCCGTGCCGTGGCCGCCCAGCGGCTCGGCAGTCACGAGCGTCAAGTTGTCCTTGTGATAGTTGAGGTACGCCATGGCGGTCCTGAAGTTCTCGTCCGACGCCGTCGCATCCGCCAGCTTGCATACGCTGTACGTAAAGTGGTCCCACGCAAAGTCGCGCTGCGACGCGCTCGGCGAGTGCTGCCAGATACACAGCGCCACCGTTGACAGGTAGTTGAGGTTGCTGCACAGGCACTTGATATCCTGCGAGTTGCATGCATCAAAGTTGAACGTCGCCGCGTGGTAACACGTCTCGCCGATGACCCAACTCTGCGGCCACATGGCCGCGACGTCCCGGCCAGCCACAACCAGCAGCAGCACGATAGCAAACAGCATTGTTGTCAGGACGCCAACTGGTCCCAAGTGTTGTTGAGCTCTATAGCCGTCTGCGCAATGCAATTTCAGTTTCCATTTAAACTTTTTAAGTTACCACCTCTTCACTCACACGGTGGCTCTTTTCGCCCATTGGCCATTGTCTAACGATTCATTTCGTCTCCACAATCAGTATAATCACCACTTTTATTGCTGTCTGTAGTCTCGTCCTACATACACCACCACAATCCATATGTCAATCCAAAGTTTAATTGCACGAGGCCTCCCACGACTTCGCTTAACCTGGTGTGAACCCCTTCACGCTTTGAGCTCTTTGTTTTCTTTTCCTCGGGGTTCCACCCCCAGACCCCCGTAGCAACTGCTTCGCAATTGGACTCGTCGTAGGAATACAACAATTGTTCAAGGCGATCAACTGCGAAGCAGTTGCTACGGGGGTCTGGGGGTGGAACCCCCAGGAAAAAAAAGCAGTGAGCCCAACTACGACAGTCTGGGAGCACCTTCCAGCAAAGGAACAATGACCTATATTATTACATAGTCCAAACGCGGGGGGTCTGGCGGGAGAGCAGTGTACAATAAATTAAGGAACGAGCGGGGTGCGCGCGTTAGTTATCGTCGTCGTCGTCGTCGTCTTGATCATCGTCATCGTCGTTGTCATCATCGTCCGGGGTGACGGTGGAGGCCGGGGAACCGGAAGAATGGGTTTGAGTGTGGGTGCGCGTTATGGTGCGAGTCTCGACAACGGGCTCGTCGTACTCATGATCGTCATCCTCGAGCTCATAGTAGTACTCGGCGTCGGGGACGCGGAGATCCTCATCAACGTTGGCCTCCTGTTGAGCACGCTGGGCGGCCCGCAGACGCTCCTGAAGGAGGTAGTCGGCCTTGCCACGAAGACCGCTCATCATCTGGGCAGCCTCCTGTGCAAGCACGTTGGCCGTCTGTTGGGCCTCGCGCAGCAGCTTGTTCACGTCCGACATTTGGACTTGGTGGTCCACAATGTCCTGGCGCGACTCGACAAGGCGCTCCTTGACGGCCCGGAACTTCTTCCAGTCCTTCCACGACGGGGTCTCGGACGACGCGGCGGACGAGTCCATGCCGTCCATCGACACCATCTTACGGCCCATCTCCTGGAGCGTGAGGTCGGCAAACTCGTCGAGGATCTCGACGGTGCTGCGGCGGACCTCCTCGACCGCCTCCTCGACGGCATGGGCAAAGTTCTCGGCCTTGATGCGCACTGCAAGGGCCGCGACGCGGATCTGCTCGGCGTAGTCGCGGAACGCCTCCTGGACGGCGCTCGCTTCGACGGATGCGTCCTCGGGGATGCTGTTGACGAGCGCCGACAAATCAACAGACGCATTGTGCGCCGTCGACTGCAAATCGCGCAGCAGCTGCGTGAACTCAGGGTGCACTTCCTCTGTGAGACGGCTCTTCTCGAGCTCGGCGTCGTCTAGAAACGTCGCAAACGCCTCGCGCGTCGTCTTCTCAACCAGATCCTTCCACTGCTCCATGTTGAGCGGCCGGCCGTTGCGGCTGGCGGGCTCGTCATTGAGAATCTTGGCGGCGACAGACTCGGCGGCCGCGGCAGCAGACGCCGCCGCCGAAGCAGCGTCCTCGGACGCGCTCGAGGCCGCCGGCTCGATGCTCGAAGAGGCACTCGAAACAGAGGACGAAATAGCAGACGACACAGAGCTGGCTGCCGATTTCGCACTCGCGCCGGAGCTCGACTTGACAGACTCGGCAGCACTGCCGCCAGCAGACGTCGCCGACTGGACCGCCGACTGGACTGCAGACTTGACCGACTTGATCGACGCACTGGCAGCGTCGGTAACCGCATCGCCAGCGCTGAATGCCGAGGAAGACGCCAACGACTCGCGCTGCATCACCTTGTCGCGAATGCGGCCAATCTCAGGCGAGATCTTGTCGCCGTAAAACGAAGACACCTTGCTGAGAACATTGGCCGTGAACCACGCCCGCAGCTTGGAAAAGTGGTGCTGGGCGTGCTCGCGGCCCGTCTCGTACGCCACGGCGGCGTGCGGACGCACCTTCTCGTACGCATACGCATGGGCACGACCAAGATGCTCGCCAGCAGCGCTCTGCGCAGGCAAAACGTACTGGCTATAGGCGCTGGCAGCACCGACGCTGGCGCGCGACACAACGGGCGCAACGTGAGAACTGTACTGCTCGGCCACATGCGCGCGGTAGGGCTCAACATTGGCGTCGTACGACTCGCGGGCCTTGCTCGTGTACGGCTCGACCTTGAGCGACGCCCATTCAGCCGCCGCCTCGGCACGAGGACGAACATGAGCATTAAACCCATCAGCAGCCTTTTCCGCATAAGGCTGCGCCGCCTCCTTCAGCGGGGCCAGCTTGTCAACGTACGGACGCACACGCTCCTCATAAACCGGGGCCACATACGGCACAAGCGGATGCAGAGCAGACCGCAGTGGCCGGCACAGCGCTGGCGCGTCCTCATCAAGCGTCTCGGTGCCAGGCGGGCACTTCCAAATCGACAAGTAAATCAAGTAGTACACAAAAATTCTATCCGTTAGTTTAAACTTGTGGCATTACTCTTTTTGGTCACTACCACGCAATGGGGCATTTCCTACTGCAGCTAATATAGCGGGGGTCTTGTCAGGAGCACCGTGTGTGTCGATGCTTCGATTTTTTTTTTCCCTGGGGGTTCCACCCCCAGACCCCCGTAGCAAGTGCTTCGCAGTTGGGGGGTTGGAGACGGATGAAAAAGTTGCTAGGAGCATTCAGATGTAGCTTGTTCAGGGGAAAGACAGCGACAAATGACACACGCCATCACGGCATGTGACACTATCCCTTTTGTTCGTTTTTGCACTTACCTTGTCGCCAAACCAAACACTCGAGCCGTAAACGAGCGCGACTGCTTGCGACCGCGAACAGACTCTGCACGAGCCTTGGGCCCGTCAACGCCTGCCATGTTCGTTTGTCACTAGCAGTTGTATGTTTTGGATTTAAACTACGAAAACTCCACCGTGCCCCACTAAGTTTGAGTGACGACATGATGTGGCTAGTTACCCTTACCTCTTGTAAAATGCCTTGGTAGCTCCCGCCGCGGTGTCGTGGCTATGCAATCATCGGGCCTTTGACTGTGAGTCCTGGTTCTATGGGTGTCTTTTTGGGATAGCTAGCGTTTTATTTGGTCTATGGACATCTGTTTTATTCCATGGAGATTTTTTGTCAGAGCCCCCGCACTCGCTGCTTTGCCGATGGACAGCGATAAGCAAGTGTATGTATTAGAGATCGTGCTGTTGCATTTCCAAATACACAAAAGACCTGCGCTTTTTTATGGCGAGCTGTATTGTCATCGTCTGGTACATAACCGCTAGAAAATACCCAAATTGCAAGAAAAGAGAAGCCAAAACTTCCTCGTTACACAAGTGTACATTAAACGCAGTCAATTCCCTGACCAAATACTAGACCCATTACCTCCCCCCTGACTGGCCAAACCTCGTGGCCCCCAGGCTAGTTTTTCAGGGCAAGGACTGGACCTGCCACGGTCACATATCATCCTCAACGCCATTTGTGTCTGGCCGGTCGTTTTTTGAGGACCCGCCTACGGTCCACAGAGCGAGGAACTGCGCGTCGGCTTGTACCAATTTTTTGCCGCAGTAGCAGCAGGTGCCCGCTCGTTGTTTTCTCACTTTTGGACATTTTGACGGTTTGCTTTTAGCAACACCACCGCCACAGCCCCCAAGAAATCAGTGCAATCGGCTACTAAAAGAGGCCCCCGCGCACTGAACAGCAAAATACTTGCACAATCCCGCTGGGCCACCATCGAACCAATACCAGCACCATGGCATTCTGGCGGATAGGCAACGGCTTCTCCAGCCTTAGTGCCATCGACAAGATCCTCGACAAGGACAATCATGAACTCGAGGAACTGCTCGACGAGCCGGACCTGCTGCAGGAGCTCATGGCCCCCAACACCAAGCTCATTGAGTATCTACGTCAGGACGATGTGATGCGCAAGCTTGTTAGTCTTGTCGTGGCTCGCGAGTCTGACGATGTGCCCAAGAATAAGGACGATGATGAGAGCGCGGCCGGCGATAAGGACACTAGCAAAGATGGCGACGGCGATGATGGCCGACGGCGGTCTGGAGATGCTATGGACACTGACAGTGACGATGCATCTGGGCCGCAGAAGCGCAGTTCTGGCGACATGGATGATGACGACGATGAGCACAATGACCGAGACAATGCCCGCAGTCGCGAACGCAGCAACGGTGACGACGACGACGACGACGAGGAAGACGAAGACGAAGACGAAAAGGAAAAACGCCAACAGTACGCCCAGGTGGCGGCCGAAATTCTGTCTGCTGACGTGTGGAGTCTGACCGAGTCGCTCATGGAGAGCCGTGAGCTGCTCGATCGGCTGTGGGCGGTGCTCGACTATGACGCGCCACTCGACGTGTCCCACAGCACGCATTTTACCAAGATTTGCGAGCACCTGCTCGACAAAAAGACCGATGAAATGCTCGCGTTTATCCGGAGCCAAAAGAACTTTGTCAAGCGGTTTGTGCGGCACATTGACAACCCGCCGCTGATGGACTTTTTGCTCAAGGTCATTTCATCCGATAAGGCTGAGAACTCGACGGGCGTCATTGAGTTTCTGCAGCGACAGCGGCTGATCCCGGCGCTCGTAGGGTTTCTAGCTCCCGACGTGCCTTCAGCGGTGCAGAGCGCCGCCGGTGACTTTCTCAAGGCGTTTATTACTATCAGTGCCAATTCCAATGCTGACAACACGACTATCGGCCCCAACGAGCTGTCGCGTGAGCTTGTGAGCGAGCCGGTTATGAAGGAGATGCTGCGGCTGATGCTCCACGGCGGCACGGGCTTGTCAACTGGCGTCGGTGTCATTATCGAGCTGATCCGCAAAAACAACTCGGACTACGACTATGCGCCCGTCATGTACATCACGATGGAGTCTCACCCGCCGGGCCCGCGTGATCCCATCTACCTTGGTACGATGGTCAAGCTGTTTGCGGCCGCGATCCCGCAGCTCCAGGAAATTCTTGCCCGCGAGCATCCGGAGCAGCTCGAGACTCCGTTTGGCCGCATCGAGCCGCTTGGATTTGAGCGGTTCAAGGTGTGCGAGCTCATTGCCGAGCTTCTTCACTGCTCCAACATGGCGCTGCTCAACGATGCCAACGGCGAGTCTGTTGTTCGGGCGCGCGACGAAGAGCGTGAGCGCGTCAAGCGCGTCATTGCCCGCGCCCGCGGCGACGCCAGCGACGACGAGGCCGACCAGTCCGACCAATTCGACGACGCCAATTCGTCCTTTGAGGAGTAAGTCTGCCACTTTAACCGCGAAGCGGTTGCTCCGGAAGTCTGGGGCCAAGACCCCATATCAACTGCTTCGCAGTTGAGCTTGTTCAGAACTAACCACAGCGAGAAAAAGAAATCCGAGAGCATTGAAAACGACATTGAAAAGCTCAATATGGAGGAAAAGAACCAGGCCGAGAAGACAGACGCCGAAAAGGAGGACAAGGAAAAGGACGCCGATAAGAGCGACAGTTATGCCGATAAAGACGCTGACAAGGACGACTCGGACGAGTCCATGAAGGAGGCCGGCGACGCCACCGCCGAGTCGACCGCTGCTGACAAGACTGAAGATGGCGGTGACGGTGACGACACCATTGATGGCCAAATGTCGCTTGAACAGCAAGAGGCGGCGATCCGCGCCAAGCCGGTTGTGGGCGACCAGCTCAAGCTGGCGCTCGCGGACAACAACTGCATCACGACGATCCTTAACATGTTTTTCAAGTTCCCGTGGAACAACTTTTTGCATAACGTGGTGTTTGACATTGTGCAGCAGATTCTCAACGGGCCGATGCATGATGGCTACAACAAGTTTTTGGCCATTGACCTGTTTGGCAAGGGCCGTCTGACGGACCTCATTTGCGAGGGCCACACCCACTGCGAGGAGTACGAGGCCGAGCACAAGATGCGTCTTGGCTACATGGGTCATTTGACGCTCATCTCTGAGGAAGTCGTCAAGTTCACGGCCGTGTACACGCCCGAAAGCATCAGTCCTGTGATTGCCGACGCCGTTGCCAAGCAGCAATGGATCCAGTATGTCACGCACACGCTTGTCAAGACGCGCGACCAGTACAATTTGATTCTGGGTGGCCGTCGTCCCGATGGGTCGGATGTGGTGACGAATCCCGACGCGATTATCCTTGGCAATGGCACCGAAATGGGCGATGACGACGAAGACGAGGACCACGACGACCACGACGACGATAGCGAGCTCGGCAGTGGCGGCCGTGTGCGCTTGCGCGGTGGCGACGACGACGACGACCACGACGATGACGACCGCGACCAAGCCCGTGATCATGACGCCGATCGTGACGGTGACGACGACGACGACGACCACGACGGTGCTACCACCGCCCGCAAGCCATCCGAGGACCACTTTGTGCGGTACCTGTCTGAGCAAATGAGCGGCAGCGGCCACGTCGGCCTTGGGTCCAGCGACGAGGACGACGATGACGACGAGTGGGAGGATGGCCGTCGGTACCGCAGCAAGCGAGCCGACACCACCGAGGATGCCGACCAGTCGCCTCAGCGCGGCTACCTCCAGGACGACGATTCGGACGACGACGACCTTGGTCTCGTGCGCAGTCCCTCGTATCACGATATGAACTAGCGTTCCTCTGCGCATGTATTGATGTCCCCGCGGGCTCCCAGTCCGCCTGTAAACAATACACGAAAACGTTACGATCCTTTTTGAGCCGTGTTGTGTCTTTGTTCCACCCCCGCCACAATGCCAACGACAATGTTGTCGTTTTACTGCTGTTTTTTCCCTGGGGGCGCTGCCCCCAGACCCCCGTAGCAACTGCTTCGAAAAGTTGAATTTGGGGCGAATGTCGAGATCAACCGCGAAGCGGTTGCTGCGGGGATCTGGGGGTGGAACCCCCAGGAAAAAACGTTGGCCGTGAAAAGCGAGCTCAACTGCGAAGCAGTTGCTACGGAGGTCTGGGGGTGGAACCTCCAGGAAAGAACGTTGGCCTGAAAAGCGAGCTCAACTGCGAAGCAGTTACTACGGGGGGTCTGGGGGTGGAACCTCCAGGAAAGAACGTTGGCCTGAAAGCGAGCTCAACTGCGAAGCAGTTGCTACGGGGGTCTGGGGGTGGAACCCCCAGGAAAGATCATTGGCCTGAAAAGTGAGCTCAACTGCGAAGCAGTTGCTACGGGGGTCTGGGGGTGGAACCCCCAGGAAAGAACGTTGGCCTGAAAAGTGAGCTCAACTGCGAAGCAGTTGCTACGGGGGTCTGGGGGCGGAACCCCCAGGAAAAAAAAAGTGCCAAAGTAAATGCCATAAAGTAAATGTAGAGGGCTAGTTCTTGCGGCGGGCAGGACCGACCTTGCGGGCGGGCTTGGGGGTCTTCTTTTTGGGCTCCGAGGAGGTGCCGTTTAGCGTGTGGCCGTTGGCCGGCGTAGTGTCAACACCACGGGCCTTGTTGATGATCCACATGGGCAAACGGAAGGCAAGCGTGTCGCGCCAGGTGGGAAAGACGACCTCGGACGGGTCCAGCCGGTACTCGGCGTCGTCCTCGACCAAAAACACCTCGCCGGTCGGGTGCACAGACAGCGGCCGGCCGTTGGGCATCGTGACGCGGCGGGGCTTGCCGGACGGCAGCGCGTCAGGCCACGCGGCCGCCTTGGCCTCGGCAATGATGGCCTCGACGTGCTGGCGTTGCCGCGACGCCTGCAGACGCAGCAGACCATACTGAGCGGCAGACACAAACAAATACAGAAACACAAGCACAGAGCCCAGACCAGGACGGTACCGGCTGTAGTAGTAGTCGGTGCCCTTCCACGCCGGAAAGCCCTTGTTCAAAAAGAAATCGTAGCGCTCGCGACGGGGCCCGCGCAGAACCTGGTTCACAAGGCCGAGACGCGTCCACCGCGCGTTGGCGTCCGGCGACGGGTTCTTGTCCGGGTGCAGCTTGCGTGACATCCGCCGGTACGCCTTGGCGATATCCTGGTCGCCGGCATTTTGTGTAATGTCGAGCCAGTCATAGAACGTTTTTCCAGGTCCGAGGTCCTTCTCCACGTCCTCTTTCAACGCAAAGATCTCGCGGTCCTCGGCCGACCACGCCAGAGCGACCGCCGCCCACACCGCAAGCAACAGCGTTTGCAGTCTCATTCGAACACCAGCGAGCCCTCGACAAAGACGGTGCTTTTTTTTGTTTAAACTTTGACCAAGGCCTCGTTCTAGCTGGCACTATCGTGCGGCTGCCGCATTAAACCGCTCGCGGTGCGGCTCGGCTACTCTTTGTTCCTTCTCTTGCGGTGCGCGGTCCTTTTTTTCTTTCTTTCCTCCTGGGGGCGCTGCCCCCAGACCCCCGTAGCAACTGCTTCGCAGTTGAAGGAACAAGGTGGGAGTCGAGATCAACCGCGAAGCGGTTGCTACGGGGGTCTGGGGGCAGCGCCCCCAGGAAAATAGAATAGTACAATACAATGTTGCACTACTAGATCCACACCTCCAGGCACGCTTATATCCACACTTCCCCAACGGTCCATGGACCCTTCGCGAACAAAAAAAAAGACAGACAGCAATGGCATTGCCGGTCAAGGAGTACCTGACGGCGTACAACGGCGCGAGTGCGTTCCTGTGGTTCGCCGTGTTTGCGCGTCTGGCCATTCTGTGGCCGCTCGTGTCGGCCGAGTTTGTCGTCGACGGCCTCGGAGACTTCACAAGGTGGGTACAGACGCTGGCGGTGCTCGAGCTCGTGCATTCGCTCGCCGGGTTTGTGCGCTCGCCTGTCGTTACGACCGCCATGCAGATCGCGTCGCGCCTGTTTTTGGTGTGGGGCGTCGTGTGGATGTTCCCTGACGCCGCCACGTCCACGCCCTACTGCACCATGGTGCTCGCGTGGTCCATCACAGAGGTGATCCGTTACAGCTACTATGCCGTCAACCTGTCCAAGGACGGCGTCGTCCCGCGCTGGCTCGTGTGGCTACGCTACAATACGTTCTATGTGCTGTATCCGCTGGGCGCCGGCTCCGAGATGGTCGTCACGTTCCTGGCCCTTGACGACGCAGCAAAGTTCTCGCCGCTCTACGCGCTTGCATTCAAGATCATTCTGCTCGTTTACATCCCGGGCTTTTATGTCATGTACACCCACATGATCAAGCAGCGTCGCCGTGTGCTTAAGAACATTGGCAAGCGCAAGGCCCCCGTCAAGCAGGAGTAACCCGAAGTCGACCGTCACAGTAGCCTCAGCAGCTCGTCTGCCAGCTCGTCCGACAGCTTGGTTCGCTCTTCATGGTCAAGATCCTTGCTGTTGTCTGTTGTTAGTGTGTGTGTACAAATCGCCAGACTGCTCTTTTCTTTCTCTTGAGGGTACTGCTCACAGAGCCCTGTAGCAACCGCTCGGTCCTGTGCTCTTTCCTTTTCCTGGGGGCGCTGCCCCCAGACCCCAGTAGCAACCGCTTCGCGGTTGGATTCACCCAAGCTAAAATCAACTGCGAAGCAGTTGCTACGGGGGTCTGGGGGCAGCGCCCCCAGGAAAAAGAAACGAGCAAGGCCATTTACAGTGTCCATGCCCCGACATTCATTCTTGCTGGCGAAGGTGTCTTGCTCAACCTCACGGTTGGACTTCCCCAGCTAAAATCAACTGCGAAGCAGTTGCTACGGGGGTCTGGGGGCAGCGCCCCCAGGAAAAAGAAACGAGCAAGGCCATTTACAGTGTTCATGCCCCGACATTCATCCTTGCTGGCGAAAATCTTGCTCAACCTCGCGGTTGGACTTCCCCAGCTAAAATCAACTGCGAAGCAGTTGCTACGGGGGTCTGGGGGCAGCGCCCCCAGGAAAAGAAAACAAACGTAGAAACACATACCTTTTGCCTCTTGCAGTTTCGTCATAAACGCTTCCATGGCGCGCAGATCTTCGTCGCTCGCGTTGGACCGCGCCAGAATCGGTTTGAGAACGTCGACTATCGACTCTTCTTCTCCTGTGATAACTGGCTTGTCACCTTCGTCGTCGTGCTCGCCGTCCGCCCCGTCCCACATGTGCGAGCCAAGCGCCTCGCGTATCCGCTCCACACCCTGTAGCTCGCCCAAGTTATCGCGGCCAGACGCCGTCAGATCCACGTACTCGAATCCGTCGTCGAGCAGCTGATCCTGCTCGTCGTCTGAAACAGGACCCCGCGAAGCCGCCAGCGCAACGCCATCCCACCCCTCGTCGTCGAGCCGCGACACAAACTTGGACACGCATTGCGTCACGTCCCGGTGCTTGGGGTGTGACGGATCAAACACGTAAATCACTGCCCCCAGTACGTCCCTCACCTCCTTGGCCTCATGCGTGCTAAACGCTGTGGTCCACGCATTGTACCCGCGCTCCGTGTCGTCCACGTCGTACGTAAACTCGTCGACCCACACACCCACGTCCACCTTGAAGTACTTGTTCTCGATCTTGAGCTCGTGCGACAGCCCCGAGTGGTCCTTGGCATCTTCGGCTATCTCTGGCAGAGAGCCACATAGTTCTGGTGTTAGTAGATGGCTTTTCTTTTCCCTGGGGGCGCTGCCCCCAGACCCCCGTAGCAACTGCTTCGCAGTTGAGGCGCGGGCAATGGGCCGTGTGTGATGGATATCGTGGCTGTTGAGTTCTTTCGAGTGCCTGCAAACCTAATGCCTTGGGGAAGTCGGATCCCCAGACCCCCGTAGCAACTGCTTCACAGTTGAGGCGTGAGCGTGAGCAATAGGGGCGCGAGTGATGGATAGAATGGTTGGCGTGTTCAATTCTTGGAGAGTGCCTACAAACCGATGACCACGGGGCGTGGGATCAGAGTCCGGGGTGCGTGTTCGAACCCCCTATTAGAGAGACGGAGAATTTGGACTCGCAGCAAAACATACCTTTGACAAGTCGCAGCTTTCCTGTTTTCGGTGCTCCAACAACAAGTAACCGGTTTCTCGACATTTCTGTAGCAATGGTGTCAGCAAGCTAGACAGTAGTTCCGGCACTGTGGTGGCTCGAGCCAGCCAGCCGTGCGTCAGCCGTGGGCTGATTATGCAAGATATTGTGCATGCGATCACGGGGTTCTTCCACGACGTGGAACCAAAGCTACACAGTTGCTCTGTAGATTGCAAGGCGATTCAACAAAGATCCCAGACTTTTTTTTATAGCCGTTGTCTAGTATCGAATCCCTGGGCAGCTAGAAACAAACCGGCATACTACGTGCAACTATATGCCTGTAATCAATCACCTGTATACCTTCGTTCGTATTTCCATTCCTACCCCACGGTCCTCTCCAAGCATCTTCGGACCACCGTTTTTTTACCACCAGACCTCTATTTGCCTACATCAACTGCGAAGCAGTTGCTACGGGGGTCTGGGGGCAGCGCCCCCAGGAAAAAAAAAAAAACGCACACAGCTACCTTCTCGAGCTGCGAATGAGCTCGTCCCGCTTGGCCAGGAGCCAGGTAGCGGCTGTCGAAGCGTGTTTGAAGCCGTGGGAGAGTAGTTGCGCAAACGACAAGACGCCTTCGTGAAAGTTGTTGACGACACGCTCAAATACGATCTCGGCTCTGCCAAAATATGCTCGGATCCGCTTGAGCCCGGTGTAGGCCGGGGCCGGGACCGAGCGGGGGATGTGGCCCGATGTAATGGCCTCGATGTCGGGTGTGCCGCGGGCACCCGGAGCGCTGGCTTGCGCGAGTGCGATCTGGGGGCGCGCATGATCAAACACAACGTAGAACTGGCGCAGAAACACGTCGCCAAGGACGGCCATGCCAGTGGCGTCTTCGCTGCGCTGGAACCCGAGCACTTTGCGGCCGGCCGCAAACGGCGGCCCCACGGCTCCACCCTCGATGAACAGGCGCGCGAGCGGCATGTCGAACCGCGCGCCGGAAAAGTCCCACGTCACGTTGACGGCCGGAATGGCGCCCGTCGTGTAGTAGTAGCGGTATTTTGCGTCAAACGAGAGTCGCATCTGCGCGGCGATGCGGTCTAGCAGCTTGCGCGGAAGCCAGCCCAGCGACGTGCCCGAGTCGAGCGTCACGCTCAGCGGCAGTCCTGGCAGCGGCTGCCCGCCGACCTCGATGCTGTCGAGCTTGACGTCGAAAAACGTCTCGTCGATGCGCGACACCACATACAGCTTGCCGGTGTACCGCGAGTGGTCGACGGCGCCAAATATCAGCGTGCCGGTACGCGAGCTCAATTGATCGAGCACCAGCGAGAACGTCGGCGTCGCAATAAGACCGCGGGCCACCATCGTCTGCGGCAGCGTCATGTATTTCAACGCAGACACTTGGGTAGACGGCAGTCCGAGACCCAGCATCCCGGGTACTGTGCCGACGCTCCACGCCGACACCACCGCCAGGCTCTGGCCAGACACCGACAAATTCCCGTTGACGCGCAGCGTGTCGGTCCCGTATACGCCCTCGGCCGCCCCGCCGTAGTACACGGCCGAGAACTTGCTCTGGTTCGCGTGCCACGTCTCGGACTTGGCGGGATCAAACTTGGGGTAGATGTTGCCGGTCCCAGAAGCGTACACCCACGTATCGCCCGAGCCGGTGTCGACCAGCAATGACACCTTTTGCGGCGGCGTCCCCAGCTCGACGTCAATGCTGTAAAAATCCACTAGGTTGTCCATCTGCGTCACCGCCGGCGAGCGCACCCTAAGGCCCCTCAACTCGCTGCCCATTACTTTCCGCTTGTCTAGCGGCACCACTATCGCGCCAGCATGCCTCACATCCTTATCCACCGGCTTCGCATCCACAACACACAGCACCAGTGCAGCCAAGACCCCGTAAAACAACCTCATGGCGCTGTCCACCAGCACCACCCTTAGCCGAACAGTACATACTTACGTGCTGCAATCAAACTAAGTTTGCGTCTCTCACCAATCTTAATCTTGGCCTACTAGCTGCACGACAGAATATGGCGTGTAGTGGTTTTTTTTTTTCCTGGGGGCGCTGCCCCCAGACCCCCGTAGCAACTGCTTCGCAGTTGAAAAAGGATACTTGCCGTTTTTTACCATATCCCGAGCTTATTATCCCCCTCACCGGGCCAAATCCCAACTGCGAAGCAGTTGCTACGGGGGTCTGGGGGCAGCGCCCCCAGGAAAAAAAAAAAAAAGACGCGAAACCAAACTGTTAGGGACATACCGCGAGAGACGACGAGGGACAGGTTGCATTACTTCACCAGTTTCGAGCATAAAATGCACATACTTTGCATTGCCGATGCATATAATGCACGCTCGGGAAGAAACGAACCAAATCACCAAATCGACAAAAGTTGACGTTGACCAACACAGCTGCTGTCCGATTCCAGCAATGTCCAAGCGACCAGACGGCACCGAGCAGGTCGATGCCTCGGATATCCTTAACTTTGTCGCCCTTGGCGGCGGCAGCGAGGTCGGCCGCAGTTGTCACATCATATCCTACAAGGGCAAAACAGTCATGGTAAGTGCGGGGCTTTTATCCTGGGGGCCCTGCCCCCAGACCCCAGTAGCAACTGCTTCGCAGTTGGAATTGGACCTGTTGGCGTGATTCTACCGGTATCGGATCTCAACTGCGAAGCAGTTGCTAGGGGGGTCTGGGGGCAGCGCCCCCAGGAAAAAAAAAAGAACGGTCCAGAGACGGCACCACATGAAAAAAACAAAACTAACCACAGCTGGACGCAGGCGTCCATCCCGCATATAATGGTTTGGCGTCACTGCCGTTTTATGACGAGTTTGATTTGTCGACGGTCGATATTTTGCTGATTAGCCATTTTCATTTGGATCACGCCGCGTCCCTGCCGTATGTCATGGCCAAGACGAACTTCCGGGGCCGCGTGTTTATGACCCACCCGACAAAGGCGATTTATCGGTGGCTGCTGAGCGACTTTGTGCGCGTCAGTGCCGCGCCTGACAGCTCCGAGGCGCTGTACACGGACGAGGACTTGCAGACATCGTTTGACAAGATCGAAATCGTCGACTACCACTCGACTATCAATGCAGACGGTATTAAGTTCACGGCGTACCACGCCGGACACGTGCTAGGCGCTGCCATGTTTCTGATTGAGATTGGCGGCGTCAAGGTGCTGTTTACGGGCGACTACTCGCGCGAGGAGGATCGGCACCTCAACCAGGCGGAGATCCCGCCGGTGCAGCCGGACATTCTCATTTGCGAGTCGACGTACGGCACAGGTAACCACCGGCCGCGCGAAGAAAAGGAGTCGCTGCTCATGTCGCAGATCCACTCGACCATCAACAAGGGCGGTCGCGTGCTGCTGCCGGTGTTTGCCCTGGGCCGCGCCCAGGAGATCCTGCTCATTCTCGACGAGTACTGGGAGAACCACCCGGAGCTCGATGGCGTCAACATCTACTACGCGTCGTCGCTCGCCCGCAAGTGCATGGCAGTGTTCCAGACGTTTGTCAACATGATGAACGACAATATTCGCAAAAAGTTTCGCGACAGCCGCACAAACCCGTTTCACTTCAAGCACATCCGCAGCATCAAGAACCTCGAGCGGTTCGAGGACATTGGGCCCTGTGTCATGGTCGCGAGCCCCGGTATGCTGCAGAATGGCGTGTCGCGCGAGCTGCTGGAGCGGTGGGCGCCCGACCCCAAAAACACGCTCATTCTTACCGGCTACTCGGTCGAGGGCACCATGGCCAAGCAGATGATCAACACGCCGGCCGACATCCCGTCGTACAAGAACCCGGACGTGCGCGTTCCGCGGCGGCTGTCGGTCGAGGAGCTGTCGTTTGCCGCGCACGTCGGCTTCAACGAAAACACAGACTTTATTGACCAGGTCGGCGCAAAACACGTCATTCTCGTGCACGGCGAGCAGGGAAACATGGGCCGCCTCAAGTCCGCGCTACTGTCCAAGTACTCGAGTCTCAAGGGCACTGAAAACGAAGTCAAGATCTACAACCCGAAGAACTGCTACGAGGTCGAGCTGCCGTTCCACAAGGCTAAAGTGGCGCGGACGTACGGCGCACTCGCCGAAAAGCCCCCGCAAGACGGCCAGATTGTGTCGGGCGTGCTTGTGGAAAAGGACTTTAACTTGTACCTGGTGCCGGTCTCGGACCTCCGCGAGTACACGTCGCTGACGACGTCGATTGTGACAGAACGCCAAACGGTCGTTGTCGACGCCGGGCCCGAGCTCATCCGGTACCACCTGGAGCAGATGTTTGGGTCTGTCGACATTATCGACGAGACCGATGACGCAATCACTCTCGAAGTCATGAGCGGCGCCGTCCGCGTCACCCACGTCGGCAACCAGTCGACGATTGAGTGGATCGGAAACGTCATGAACGACGCCATTGCCGACTCGACGCTCGCCGTTCTCTTGTCGGTCGACAGCTCGCCCGCGTCCGTCAAGCTGTCGTCAGCCCCGTGCAACCACTCGCATGACGGGCCCAAAAAGGCGCAGTCCACCCAAGACGACAAGATCGACCGCATTGTTACGATTCTCAAAGCTCAGTTTGGCGACACCATTGACGTGGCCTCTGACAAAAAGACGGCCACCATCACCATTGAGAAAATGGTCGCTACCATCAACTTTGAAGACCTCTCTGTCGACTGTTCCGTCGCTGCCCTCAAACAGCGCGTCGCCCACGTCCTCGAGCGATCCGTCAACACCATTGCGCCCCTCGCCGCAAAGTCCGCATGACCGTCACGACCGTTTGTACTATCTAACGAATCTAATGTGCTCTACATCTCTTGGGTTTCGACCTGCTCTTTTTCCTTCCTGGGGGTTCCACCCCCAGACCCCCGTAGCAACTGCTTCGCAGTTGGACTCGACATGGCTAATACGTGTGTACGATCTAACGAATCTAATGTGCTCTATATCGCTTGGGTTTCGACCTGCTCTTTCCTTCCTGGGGGTTCCACCCCCAGACCCCCGTAGCAACTGCTTCGCAGTTGATCTAGGGCCATGTCGAGTCCAACTGCGAAGCAGTTGCTACGGGGGTCTGGGGGCAGCGCCCCCAGGGGAATAAACAAAAAAACATTTTAACAGGATATCATGCTAAATAGTTCTATACAAAGAGGCTAGTTGATGTTCTTCTCCTTTTTCAGCTCGTCGACAATGATGGCCTTGATGGTCTCAATGTCGGGCTTGTCGGCAAACAGCTTTTTGGTGTCCTGGGTCATCATGGCCTTGAACTCGTCGGGGAGGACGTCGCGCTCAAATTCGTAGCCGGGCTGGCCCTCGAGCGCCTTGTTGACAGCCTCGGCGAACTTGGCCGGGTGGGCAGTCGACAGCGCGACGTAGTGGGCACCAGAGTCCTGCTCCTGGCGGCGGACGGCAGCAGACACCGCAACGGCGCTGTGCGGGTCCAGAATGTACTTGGGCGCGACCTCGGTGTATGTCTGCTTGATGGTCGCAACGGTCTCGTCGTCCGAGGTGCGCTCGCTGCCAAACTCGCGGCGAGCGGCAGAAAGAACAGACTCGGGGACGTGGAAGTGGCCCTGCGTCTTGAGGTCTGACATCCAGCCGGCAACGGTCTGGCCGGCCTCGGCATCTGACGACGCAATGTTCTCGCGCGCAAGGTACCACAGCAGACGCTCAAAGTTGGATGACACGAGGATGTCCATGGCCGGCGACAGCGTCGCGTGCACGACAGGAGCGCCGCCGTCGGCGCTCTTGGCGTAGTCGCCGTTCTGGAAGAACCGGTACAGAATGTCGTTGGAGTTGGTGGCAATGACAAGCTGCTCGATTGGCAGGCCCATGCGCTTGGCGTAGAAGCCGGCAAGAATGTCGCCAAAGTTGCCGGTCGGCACAACGTACTTGACGCGGGGCGACGCCTCGCCAGACGCCTTGACAAGCGCAAAGTACGACGCAAAGTAGTACGTGATCTGGGCCAGAATGCGCGCCCAGTTGATCGAGTTGACGGCA
This sequence comes from Tardiomyces blankii, assembly GCA_024734315.1. Taxonomy (NCBI): domain Eukaryota; kingdom Fungi; phylum Ascomycota; class Dipodascomycetes; order Dipodascales; family Trichomonascaceae; genus Tardiomyces; species Tardiomyces blankii. The sequence goes on from JANSJT010000035.1 coordinate 1,993,255, forward strand.
CCAACGTGGTACTTGTCGTTGAACGCCTTGTCGGCAAACGTCTGCTTGACCAGGTCCTGGCAGTCGTCAAACGTGCCCTTGACGCTGATGGTGTGGACGTTGGGGTCGAGCACTGTCGTCATCTGCTGCTCCTGGATGGGCGACACACGGCCAGTCGGGTACAGAATGAAGACCGAGACGTCCTTTTTGTTGCGGAGACCGTAGATGGCGGCAGAGCCGGTGTCGCCCGACGTGGCGCCCACAACTGTGATGATCTCGCGGTCGGGGCTGTCCTCGGCGCGGCCCTGGTTGCGGCGGGTCAAAAAGTACTCAAAAAGGTTACCGACAAACTGGAGAGCCACGTCCTTGAACGCGTACGTAGGGCCGTGGAACAGCTCGAGCAGGTGCAGCTTCTTGTCCTTGTTGAGCTCCACGAGCGGCGTCACGTCCTTGGCGCGGAACGTCGAGTACGAGCGGTCGACGAGCTTCTTGAGGTCGTCACGCGGGATCTCCTCGGGCGAGATATACAGCGACATGACCTCGAGCGCGAGCTCCTCAAACGACAGGTCCTTCCACTTGTCGAGAAAGTCGGCTGGCGGCTCGGCGATCCGCGACGGGATGTAGAGACCTCCATCCGGCGCGAGGCCTTGGATGATGGCCTGCTCGAACGTAAGGTACTTGCTCTCGTTCGACCGCGTCGAGAAGTACTTTTGCGAGCCACTCATTGTGCCTTTTTGAACCGCTAAAATGTCGGTGTTTGACTTCTGCAGGCCCACGTTTGGGCACTTTGACTCATCTCGTAGGCGGGTGTTATCGGGGTTGCCATGGCGACTATCATCTCGCAACCCGCACAATAATAATACAATTAGAGTTGCCGCTGCTGACGGTTTCTGTCGCCTCGTTTTTCCTGGGGGCAGCTGCCCCCAGACCCCCTGGCAACTGCTTCGCAGTTGATTCAAGGCTCGTGATGGAGTTCGTGGTTGCTACGGAGGATCTGGGAGGTAGTGCCACCCCCCAGGAACATAAAACGCAAGACTCGTGATGCAGCTCAACCGCGAAGCGGTTGCTACGGGGGGTCTGGGGGGCAGTGCCCCCCAGGGAAATAAACGCAAGACCGCATTCGAACATCGTTAATAAATTACAGCTAGTGGTACATCATCTTGTGTTGAGAAAGAGGTGGATCGACTGGCTAAGCAAGTCGTCGTCGTAGAACGAGGAGCGGCGGACCGTCTCTTCGTTGAAGCCGCGGTCGGCGAGGATCGTGCGCAGATCGCGCACCTGCGAGTCGCTCCAGCGCTTCATAAAGGTGGCTGGATCCTCGACGAGCTGTGCGAAAAAGTCGCGGCGCAGGCTCGAGATGTTGAGCGCCTGCACTGCCAGTGCAATCTGATTGTCGAGCTCGGCGATCTGCGGCCGGTCCGAGTACCATGATTCGAGCAGCTTGGCCAGCTCGGCGCGTGTCTCGTCAAAGTCAACATCGACTTCAATGTCATAGGCGGTCTCGCCCAGCGTGTCCTCGCGGTCCATCGGGATCGTGTACTCGAGCACAATCGGCTCCCGCTGGGACAGGTGCGGTGTGAGTAGCTCCAACACCTGCGGAAACGCAAATGAGTCGCGCTGAAACAGGTCTTTGAGCGCCGCGTCGCACTTGATGAGCCGCTTCTCGTCCATATCTTGCAGCTTGTGGAACTTGATGTACTGCCACAACGCTACCACGACGCCCGGCTTGGACTCTTCGTCGATTGCGAGAACATTTCGGAGCTTCTCTGACAGCTTGAACTTGTTGGGAAATTCCTTGAGCTGCAGCGTAATCTTGGCCTTGACGTTTTGTGCGCCCTTGCGCTTGATGTCTATAACGTCAAACTCAGCGGCCTGCTCCGTGGGCGCGCCCTGCTGGTTCGGCACCGGCTCGTGCCACTCCACAATGGGGTTCTCAATGGGCGTCTCATCCGCACTGTCCTCGTTGGACATTTCAACAATGATGCTGGTGAAGAAGGTGTTGAATTTTGGCCGTGTCGGCGAGTCGGCAGGCGTGTCGTCCACGAGGCGGCCCTCTATCCTCAAGTTCCACTCGGCATTGATCGAGTCGGTACTAAAGTCAAAATTGTCCGTGTCTGCGACTTGCCAGGGCTGGCCGCTAACGCTGCTCGACACAAACACCCGTAGCAGCTTGCGCTTTTTGAGTCCCCGCGTCAGAATATCCTGCAAGTCGAGCTTCTTGCGCGAAATCGTCGCGTCCAGCCGTCTCTCCATATCCTGGAGGCTCTTGTACAGTTTTGCCTCGGGTATAACGGCCACCACGTTCGGCGGCAGGTTTCTGTCTGTTGGTTTCCGTTGAAACTGTGCCAGGCCCCCGGCCTGCTGCTCCTTGGCAGCCGCGGCATCAGGACCGGGGCTGCCATAACCCCCCTGAACACCAGCGCGGCCTGGAGGCGGGACAGATTGCCGTTTAGGGGCCGCTCGCGCCCCCCTGTTGTACGACATGTGTTGATGGATTACGCGCTTGCAAAGGTTCGTGGACTGTGCAACAGCTTTGAGCGTCGACTCGCGATGGGTGTCCCAGTTGGTCACATACATATGCATTGCATGCATGCATCGCTATCGCATTATGCGTAGTGCCCCACCTCCGGACCCATATCAAGTGCTCTGCAGACAATTGAATGAACGAATGAGTCAATCGTACTCAATCGATAATTTACGAGTTTTAATGCTTCCTTTTTTTTTTCCTGGGGTTGGAACCCCAGGAAAAAGGGACTAGCCACATTATACATTGAACAGCCAGCGTCGAGTGCAGGGCAAACAAGTCCGAGAGACAAAGCCAATGCTCAGACTCCGGGTGATGATCAACACGTTCAGTAGCTGGCTTATGTGATTCCGCACCAAAGATCCTCCGCAAGGTAAAGTGTTTAACCGTCGATTTCCCCGCATTAGTGTGGTGCTGATGGTCGTTATGCATGACAGCCGTTTGATGAAGTTGTAGACCTGCGCGTTACCGTCTTACCCCGCTTGACAAAGCGTCCCAACGCAGGAGTTTTGTGGTCTGTGCGATACTGGGTGCTAGGTCTTTTGTGCTTCAGGAACATAGCATGTCTATGGGTCAATAAAGTATTTGAATTATTTGGCGATCTGGCCTGCTGACGTCTCAGGTGAGAAATAGTCTAATCAACCACCCTGCAGGCCGATGCGCCAGGGCCGATGCCTGGTTCCTGGAGTTGTGCGAGCAGCAGAAATGGAGCAACGGTTCAATCGCGCATGTGTTACATTGATTTTACACCAGGAGATTGCGGCCCATTGGAGATAATGCACATGTTCAACTATATACCAAACCTTGATTTTCCGCTATCGAATCGACATAAAGCCGGTTGCCGCATCTGCAGGGCCCGATGATCCGGCTGTGCGCACCTGTTAGCAGCACAAGTGGTACGCAACTACCGGATTGCGCGACAAACCAGCACACATGGTTGTTATTGAATGGAGGCAAACCAACAAGGGGGATTGTACGACAATGGCAACAAGCTGCTGGCTAAGTAGCACATACCGCCAAGTCACCAATCTCCCTCTCATGTTGGATCACACAATACCAGCGATCCAGAATAATTGACAAATCGGCGGTGGATTGATCCCCCGCTCCATACGGACAGCACGTGCAGCGATCGACAACTTGGCCTTGCCCGTCTCCTCGGGAAACTGGGCAACCGTGGATGCCGGCAGTTCTACCGAAGCGGATGTCCAGAATCATGGCCACATAAAAACTGCGAGAGACGGAGCTCATGGCTAGGCAGCCAGTGACTTCAGGATGAAAATTCACCATTTCGCGCTTGCATTGGCAGCGATTCTGCCGGCTCTGTCTCATGCTGACTCTACAGGCGACAATTCCACGAGCTCGGCCGTTATCACTTCTTCAGTGAGTTCGCCAGACGAGAGCATTTCGTCGGCCAGTGTATTGCAGTCTGATTCTCCTCTCGATAATGCGCAGAGAACAACTTATTATCCTGCTCGTAAGTGCTATTGCCGTGGATCTCTCATTCATGGCGACTAACAACAGCTTATACTGGCCGTATCACAAACGAAAAATGGGCTGACGCGGTTCAAAAAGCTCGCGACTTTGTCAAACAGCTCACGCTGGCTGAAAAGGTCAACCTCACCACCGGTATCGGATTTGGTGCCGGGTTATGCGTCGGCAATACTGGGTCGGTGCCTCGCCTCGGCTTTTGGGGCATCTGCCTAAACGACTCGCCCACGGGCCCGGACCAGACCGACTTTGTTACGGCGTTTCCTCCCGGTATTGCTGCCGGTGCCACGTTCAACAGGACGCTGATCCATGAGCGCGGACGGGCTATTGGCAAGCAGTACCGTGAAAAGGGTATCGACGTCGCACTAGGACCACTCGTCGGTCCACTCGGTGTTAAGGCCCAGGCCGGTCGCGGCTGGGAAGGCTTTGGTGCCGACGCATATCTCCAGGGAATCGCTGGCGGCCTCACTGTCGCAGGCCAACAGGAGCAGGGAGTCATGGCCACTGCCAAGCATGTTATTGGCAACGAACAGGAGACGTACCGCATGCCACCTCTAAGTGAGGTGCCGCTTAACAAGGCAATCTCCTCCAATATCGACGATCGTGCCCTGCACGAAGTCTATGGCTGGCCCTTTATGGACTTGGTTCATGAAGGCGTGGTGTCGGTGATGTGTGCCTACAACGAGGTGAATAACACTCCTTCTTGCCAGAACTCTTACATCCTCAATAATCTCCTCAAGACCGAGTACGGATTCCCCGGGTTTGTCGTGTCAGACTGGGGAGCTACCAAGTCCGGCGTTGACTCTATCATTTCCGGTCTCGACTTGGAGGGGCCAGGTACGAATGTTCTCCCGCAGGAGTCCAATGGCGCCTCATTCTTTGGACCAAACGTCACTGCTGCCGTTCTTAACGGCACGGTGACGGAGGACCGCCTTAACGACATGGTTATGCGTATTATGGCAGGCTACTTCTTCGTGGGACGTGATGTCGTGCGCAAGGACATTGGTGGGCCCAACTTCAGCACAGAAACACTAGACACTTTTGGCTACGAGTTTCCCGCTGCCGAAGCTGTGTTCAAACAGGTTAACAAACATGTCAACACCCGCAACAGGTGGACAGAGCGTGTCGCTCTTGACGTTGCTCTCGAGTCTTCGGCGCTTGTGAAGAACAACGATGTCTTACCTGTTGACATCTCCAACGTCACCAAGATTGGCATTATCGGCGCTGGAGCTCGTCCTCCTATTGACGGTGGTGTCCTACCCGGTTACCACATGGGCGGTAGTTTCACTGGCGCATTTCCGTTTGGTGGCCGTTTTGGTGTGCTCTATCCTTCCAACTTTGTAACGCCTCTTGAAGCGATCAACCGTCGAGCCACAGACGCGCTTGTGGCCATCGATTACTATGTCGGCGAGGAGGCAGGCACCTCACTGGAGAGGGTTGTTGCAAACTCTGACGTCAATTTTATCTTTGGCACCGCCTGGGCCTCAGAGGGCGCCGACCGCACAGACTTTGACCTAGCATTCAACGCGACGGAGCAGATATTGCGAGCCGCATCGCTCCACAACAACAATATAGTCATTATTACGTCTGTTGGGCAAGTTGACGTTGAGCAGTGGATTGACAACCCCAACATCACGGCAGTCCTGTTCAACGTCCCACAGGGCGCCTATGGTGGCGAGGCCATTGCTCAAGTTCTATTTGGCGAATACAACCCGTCGGGCCGTCTGCCCTTCACTGTCGCCAAGGATGTCAACGACTACATTCCTATTGTCAATGATACCATGGGCGGATCCCCGCAGGACAATTTTGACTGGGGTCTCTACTACGACTATCGCATGTTTGACAAGAATGAGATCGAGCCTCGATTTGAGTTTGGTGCTGGCATGTCGTACTCGACGTTTGAATTTAGCAACCTCACCATTCAAAAGATTACCGACGTTGCTGAACAGCTGGATGCGCCACCTGAACTCGGAGCGGTCGAGACTCTACCTTCGACAAACGAGGCCGCTGAGGAACTCGTATACCCTGAAGGATTTTCGCGCGTCGGGACCATTGTATACTCATGGCTCGAAAGTGCAGAAGATGCACAACCAGGAGATGCTTTTTCTTATCCTGATGGCTACACGACCGATCAGCCAACATCAAACCCGCTTTCTGGTGGTGGTGTAGGTGGAAACCCTCAACTATGGGATGTCGTTTATCACGTCGAGGCCCAGCTAACGAACAAAGGTCCTTACAGTGGCGCCTACGTTGCTCAGCTTTATCTGGGTACACCGGACGACTCAACGCCTATACGGCAGCTTCGAGGTTTTGACAAGATTTGGCTAGATGTCGATGAGACTGGCATCGTGAGCTTTGAACTACGCCGTCGTGATTTGTCCATCTGGGATGTATCGTCGCGCTCGTGGGTCGTTCCTCGTGGTCAGTATGATGTCTATGTTGGCTCAAGCAGTCGCAATCTCGAGCTCTCAGACTCGTTTACTGTTTCATAGATCACAGAGTCATCTATTGCTTGATAGCTTTTTTTATCAGGTATCTGCGTTCTTTCTTTTAATAATGAATCTCTACGAATAGTCACGTCTGGGCTCCAGTCGAACGGACCCCTAATACGGACCCCCAATACGGACCCCCAATACGAGACCCCCAATGCGGACCCGTATCCTAGTTCCTTGCAACAGAATACGGAGACGTCAAGTAAAAAAAAAATCTTAGTGCCAATACCACGACAACAAAAAAAAACCTTAGTGCAATACCACGACAACGGTCATAAACTCGCAGCTTCGTTGTGCAGATTTCCCCGAAGGGTAAAGTATTTAGCCGCGGTTGCCCCGCATTTATACGGGCCGATTCTTTATGCATAACAGCCGTTTGATACGACCTGCGTCTTACCCCGCAAGCAGTACATCGTCCTATTCGGCCCGTAGAGAAATTCTAGCGGCACAGTCATTTCGACACGTACTCACTGCAATAGCAAGTCCTGAATCGTTTGAAATACGGTACCGGAAGAACGACCTTGACTCCTTTGCGCAACGGGTCATCATCGAACCTGCATGTGCAAGGGATTAGTCCCTGGTACTGAGTTGAAGACAAACGGCTAGTGCAAGCTACAGAAAACATACGAGTGCTACGTACTGAAATTGCTGTTATAACCCTTACTGCTACAAGTGTCCAACTTGGGACGAAACATGATCTCGGTACCTTTTGATGCGCCTCTAAGATCGTTGTGCCGCACATCTGCAGGGTTCGCAAGCACACGCAACGTTCAGGCTGCTAATCTACATGTTCCTGGTTGAATCCTAAAAGTGGTACGCAAGCCCGAATTGGCCAATTGTCCGACTGGTGGCAGCTCCTGAATGCTGGACAAATAAGGTGTCTGTCGGGGTAGATAACGTTGCGACGCGTATTAATGCTTAATCGACACCTTAATACTAACTGAGCTTGTCATTGAGCGTCAAGACGGATAAGAGCCAAGTTATAACTCTGAACGATAGATAATTAATTAAAGTCAGACCATACTTTTGACGATGACGGGAGGCAGTATTAGCTGTGGTGATATCCTCTCCGATAAAGATCTGCACTTAATATTTTAGTGCGGGGTAGAGAGATATGGCTAAGTGTCCAGGAGAGGCGATGCGCTACTCTAGGGGCGATTGTCTCACCTCTGCATTGTTCACATGAATAATCTGCAGTTGGTGTAGGCTCTTTGAAACTGAAGCAATCGAGTGTTCCAGTCAATAAAGCTTCACGTTCTTTCCACATTCTTTCATCGGACTTGCAGGGATCGTCAAGTGATTTGTGCACCGGATATGCATGCCGGAGAAACATTGATCCTACCGTTACACGAGAAGCATATAAAGGGAAGATATTTGAGCGGTCTCGGATAGCCAAAAGGCCAAATGAAGAGTCATAGTTTAGCACTAGTACTGGCAGCAGTCCTGCCTATTCTCTCCGGGGCAGAGTCATCGGGACAGGCAACAGGCGAAGTCACTACAAGTTCACCCGCGAGCTTGCCAGATCAGACTGCTGCCTCGACGGGCAATTCGCAACCTGATTCTCCTCTAGAGGATGCACAAAGCCAATCGTACTACCCAGCTCGTGAGTGGCATGAACTGAAATCGGGAAAAATCGTTACAGACAACTAACAACAGCATATGCCGGTCGCATTACAGACGAAAAGTGGGCAGGTGCTTTTCTAAAAGCACGCGACTTTGTTAGTCAGCTAACACTGGCTGAAAAGGTCAATCTTACCACGGGAATTGGTTCAGGTGCGGGCCTTTGTGGTGGCATAACAGGATCCATTCCCCGTCTCGGCTTCTGGGCACTCTGTTTGAACGATTCGCCTGTTGGCCCAGACCAGACGGATCTGGTCACTGGATTCCCTCCCGGAATTGCAGCAGGTGCCACGTTCAACAGAGACCTGATACTCGAACGTGGAAGAGCTATGGGCAAACAGTTCCGAGAAAAGGGCATCGATGCCATGCTGGGGCCAGTGGTAGGGCCGCTAGGTGTCAAGGCCCAGGGCGGACGTCTCTATGAAGGCTTTGGCGCCGATGCGTACCTCCAGGGAGTGGCTGGTGGCCTTACTGTCAGTGGCGTCCAGGAACATGGGGTTATGGCCAACGCCAAGCATTTTGTTGGAAACGAGCAAGAGACATTCCGACTACCGTCACTCAGCGAGGTCCCTATTGACGAGGCCATCTCATCCAACATCGATGAGCGCGCATTGCACGAAGTTTACGGATGGCCTTTTATGGATCTGATTCACGAAGGGATCGCCTCAGTCATGTGTTCTTACAACAAGGTCAACAACACTGCGGCGTGCCAGAACTCTTACCTTCTCAACAAGGTCCTCAAGACTGAGTACGGCTTTCCGGGATTTGTCATGTCCGATTGGGGTGCCACCAAGTCTGGTGTGGACGCTATTATCGCGGGCCTCGACATGAACATGCCGGGCACCAACCTGCTTCCGCAAGAGGCAAATGGTGATTCGTTCTTTGGACCCAACGTCACTGCTGCCGTTCTCAACGGCACCCTCCCAGAGGATCGTCTCAATGACATGGCGATCCGCATCATGGCCGGCTACTTTTATGTCGGTCGCGATAACGCACGAGAGGAGATCGGTGGACCAAACTTTAGCTCAAACACCCTCAATACCTACGGTTATGTATACCCAGCTGCGGAGGCGGTGTTTGAGCAAGTCAATAAGCATGTCAACACCCGCAACAGATACACCGAGCGGGTGGCCCTTGATGTCGCCCTCGAATCGTCAGCTCTTGTCAAGAATACTGGTGCGCTACCTGTCAACATCTCTGATATTACAAAGATTGGTATTGTCGGAGTGGGAGCTAGGCCACCTATTGACGGCGGAGTCTTGCCTGGTGCTTTTGGTTCCGGCGGCAGTTTGACGGGCGCATTCGCCTTTGGAGGTCGCTATGGTGTGTACTACCCCGCTAACTTCATCACTCCGCTCGAAGCAATCAACCGCAGAGCCATTGACGAGCTTGTAGCGCTTGACTACTATTTGGGCGAGGAGGCTAGTACGTCTCTGGAGAGAGTTGTCACTAATTCCGACGTCAATTTCATCTTTGGCACTGCGTGGTCTACTGAGGGCTCCGATCGCCCGGATGTGGATTTGGCGTGGAATGCCACCGAGCAGATTCTCCGTGCAGCATCACTGAACTCTAACAACGTTGTTGTCATCACGTCGGTAGCTCAGGTTGACGTTGAACAGTGGATCGATCATCCCAATATCACGGCCGTCTTGTACAACGCTCCTCAGGGCGCCTACGGCGGCGAGGCCATTGCCCGCGTTCTTTTCGGCGAGTACAACCCGTCAGGACGTTTGCCTTTTACGGTCGCAAAGAATCCAGACGATTATATTCCTATCGTCAATGATACCATGGGCGGATCCCCACAGGACAATTTTGATTGGGGTCTCTACTATGACTATCGCATGTTTGACAAGAACGAGATTGAGCCCCGATTTGAGTTTGGTGCTGGCATGTCATATTCGACGTTTGAGTTCAGCAACTTGACCATTACGCAGATTGCCGAGGTTCCGGAGCAGCTGAGTTCACCGCCAGCGCTCGAAGAAGTTTCAACACTGCCATCGACAAACGAGACAGCCGCGGATCTCGTTTATCCCGAAGGCTTTACGACAATCAAGGATATCGTGTACCCATGGCTCAAAAGTGCTGACGACGCTGAGCCAGGAGACGCTTTTCCGTACCCCAAGAACTATACGACCGAGCAGCCAGCATCCAGCCCTCTCTCTGGCGGCGGGATCGGGGGCAACCCTCAGCTATGGGACGTCGTATATCACGTTGAGGCACAACTCCACAACAACGGTCCCTATAATGGAGCCTACGTTGCCCAACTGTACTTGGGCATTCCTGATGATACAACGCCTGTCCGTCAGCTTCGCGGCTTTGACAAGCTATCACTTGATGTCGGCGAAACTGACACTGTGAGCTTCGACCTTCAACGTCGGGACCTGTCAATCTGGGATGTTCAATCGCAGACGTGGATCGTTCCTCGTGGCGAGTACAACGTATATGTTGGCTCTAGTAGTCGCAATCTGGAGCTTCAAGGCTCTTTTGTTCTTTCGTAACTTCATCACTACATGGATATAGACAATAAAAGTATATAAAATAACATCGAGTATTTGACACATGAAGCATATTCGATCGACTCCCAGTCGATGGCGCCGATAGCACATATGAATCCAATCAAGCACATCATTAGGCATTACAGTATTATATAGAACATTACAGGTCTCAGACACCAGAACGATAGACGTTTTGTCGCTGGTGGCGGAATTGGATCGTATCACGACGCTCCATGATATTGAGTGTGCGGTCGAGCTCGTGCTTGGCAAACCCCTTGTTGGTGACAAATTCGCGCAGAAGCGTCGAGTAAGATGTGCTCCAGCCAATGGGCAGACGCCGCTTGAGCTCGTTTTCAATTTGGTGAACGTGCTCAGCCATATCCTGGCGGCTCTCGCCGTCCTGACCAACAGCGTCCATAGTCGAAGCAAAGAAGAGACGCATCGCCTCTTCAACATGGCGCTCAGTAGCAACAGGCACGAGCTCCAGTTTGGCGATCGACTCTGTAATTCGAATAATAGCCTCGAGCTGACGCACGGTAATAGGAATAGAAGACCGCTCGTTGGACTGCATCTCCTTATCGTGAACCTGGCGACGAATGTCAACAAAGTGTGATGCAAGCTTTTCAGAAGCCTCGGCCGACAGTCGAGGAGCGGATCGGGCTCGGCAGTACGAGATATAACGCTTCATTTTGTCGATCGGGATCTCGCCCTCTGCCTCTGTAAGAGCAGAGGTTCCAGTGATGTGGGTGGCCATGACGTGCTTGGCGATCGTGAGGTCGCGCGACTCGTTGTGGTCATCCTTGATAATAAAGATCATATCGAAACGAGACAGAATCGTTGTCTGGAAATCGATGTTCTCGCCGGGCGACTTGAGATCGTCGTAACGACCGAAAATCGGGTTAGCAGCTGCCAGTACACTCGTTCGCGAGTTGAGAATCGTTGTGATGCCAGCTTTGGCAATAGAGATCGTCTGTTGCTCCATGGCTTCGTGAATAGCAACACGGTCCTCATCGCGCATCTTGTCAAACTCATCGATACACACGACACCGCCATCAGCAAGAACCATTGCACCGCCTTCGAGGTAAAACTCTCGCGACGAAGTCTCCCGCTGCACTGAAGCCGTCAAACCAGCAGCAGAAGATCCCTTGCCGGATGTGTAAATGGCAATCGGCGACACTTTCTCGACAAATTTGAGGAGCTGCGACTTGGCAGTACCCGGGTCACCGAGAAGCAGTACGTTGATGTCACCACGAAGTCGGACGCCATCGGGGAGCACCTTCTTGACACCTCCCACAAGCAAGCAGGCAATGGCCTTTTTGATGTCGAGGTTTCCATAAATACTAGGCGCGATCGAGCGCGCAAACTTTTCAAACAAATCAGGCGTCCGTGCCATTTCCTGAAACTCCTCTTCCTCCTCTGGCGTAAACACAGTGTTGCGGCGGGCATCGTGCTCGAGATCCGTCTGAATACCAACAATGCGAATGTACGGGTTGCGAATAGCTACTGCGCTGGCATCCTTGACCTTGTTCTGATAGATGGAGTAGACACCAGTGACAGTGCACCGGGTGCCGGGGATGACGCGGCCAGTCAAATATCGGTCTGCTGAAAGAAGAATGTGACGCGGCATCTCACCAACCGGGACCATATCCGGGGCCTCCTGCAGCTTGAGAACCTGCTGGTCGATAAACTCGCTGCGATCATGAACCACGACATAGGGGTCCATGGGGCAGTTCTTCCTCTCCCCTCCTGGAGGAGGAGGGCCCATACAGTGCCGCGGCAGCTGCACGCCCGAGAAACCGCTACCTACGTTAAGGCGCGTCATGTGGCGACAGTTTCGACAGACCAGCTGCAAAACGGTTGCCTTAGATGACAGCGTCGACGCACCAATAACGATACCCGGTATCCGCACAAGCTTCGAAATGTAGCGAGCATTCAGGTCTCGAATCGAGATCGGTGTAGCGTTTGACTTGATGATAATCTGGCACATGGGAATCCGTGACACCGACTCGTGATCATCAACAGTCGACGGATACACAATGCGGAGGGCCGCCTCCTTGGCAGCGTTCTCAAACACCGGCAACAGTTCCGTCGGCTCATCGGTGATCCGCTGTCCGAGGTCTTCATTGTAGGCCAGCAGATGGGCAATGTCCACCGTCAGAGAGTAGTGCTTGGTCACGACATTTTCCTGGAGCTGCTGACGGTAGATAAACTGGTTGTCGATTTTAAACTCGAGAATAAAGTCTTTGAACTGCGACTGAATGTGTGCAAACGTCGCCTGATCGGGGTCTTCCCCGGGTAGTACACTTGTTGAATACACACGTGCCTGTTCGTAGGACATTTTGCGTGTATAGAGAAAGCACAACTGCTTCCGTTGACAGCTGGAAGTGGGGTGTCTCAAAAGAAAGGAGGCGAAAGTTTCCAAGGACGCGTACATGACGCGTATACCCTTACCTCACTAATTACAATACCGGTTTGGGACTCGACGCGTCGGGAACAGATTAGATGCACCGGCATTGTCGTTTGCCCGACGCCGTTCTGCCCGATGCGATACGACGATACCTAGTCCTAGGCAGAAGACACAAGACCAGCAATTAAAATTGGTGGGACCGTATGGAGTGGGCCATGCTACTGTCAATTTGTAAAAACAAGAGCCTAAAGGTGGCATAGCCAAAAGTCAAGACCACGAATATATCAAATTCGCCGCTGCTTTCCAAAATTCAATTCTTCAAACCTTGAATTTGTCTGAAATGTACTAGTTGAGTTCCGTTTCAGCCATATCACGCTGGGCCCGCCCATGTATAATAGTAATATTTGACACATGTTGCATATTACCTTCTTCTCCACGCCTGTCGCCCATTCTGGAAGCTTCGCCTTCAAGGTGTATAAAATGCCTGGGCTGGTGTGATTCTCAACGGCATTGAGATCATATACTATTGACAAGATGTCGGAGGCTGACAAGGTATGTTCCGCTTTCTGTTTTTGCAATTGATGAGTATTGTAAAATATGTAGAGTCACTGTATCCAATTCTGCGGGATCAGTCAAGCAACTCGAATCCGAAACAACACTAACTTCAGTTCAAGGCGGAGGGAAACGCGGCATTTGCTGCCAAGGACTTTGACAAGGCCATTGAGCTATTCACCAAGGCCATCGAGGCCTCGGAGACTCCCAACCATGTGCTCTACTCCAACAGATCTGGTAGTTACGCTTCGCTGCGCAAGTTTGACGAGGCGCTGAAGGACGCCGAGGAGGCCATTAAAATCAACCCGCAGTGGCCCAAGGGTTACACCCGCAAAGGTGCTGCGTACCACGGTCTCGGTGATCTTGTGGGAGCCAAGGATGCATACGAAGCGGCGCTCAAGGTGGATCCGAGCAATGCTCAGGCTAAGAGTGGTCTTGAGGCGGTAGAGGCTGCTATTGCCCGTGAGGCCCAGGACGACGGCACCACGCCTGACCTTGGTATGGGCAAGTTGTTCCAGGACCCCGCTACTTTCCAGAAGCTTGCCAGCAACCCCAAGACTGCTGAATACATGAAGGACCCTGAGTTTGTCAAGAAGCTGGGCGAGCTGGCCAAGAACCCGATGGCTGCTCTCACGAGCGTTGGCCAGGATCCGCGGATGATGGAGGCTATGGGCGTTATTCTTGGCATTGATATGTCACAGGCCGCTCAGGACTCGCCCATGCCGGATGCTCCGGAGGAGAAGCCCAAGGAGGAGCCCAAGCCTGCCCCCAAGAAGGAGGAGAAGAAGCCAGAGCCCGAGGCGGAGCCGGTTTCTGCGGAGAAGAAGGCTGCAGACGAGGAGAAGGCCCAGGGCAACGCTCTTTACAAGCAGCGTAAGTTTGACGACGCCATTGAGCACTACAACAAGGCGTGGGAGACGTACGAAGACATCACGTACCTCAACAACCGGGCCGCTGCCGAGTTTGAAAAGGGCGACTACGACAGTGCGATCGCCACCTGCAAGCTTGCTGTTGAGAAGGGCCAGGAGATGCGTGCCGACTACAAGATTGTTGCCAAGGCGTACGGCCGTATTGGCTCGTCGTACCTCAAGAAGGACGACCTGGAGAACGCCATTGAGTACTTTAACAAGTCGCTCATGGAACACCGGACGCCGGATGTGCTCAACAAGCTGCGCGCGACTGAGAAGGAGCTGCGCATCCGCCAGGAGCAGAGCTACATTGATCCCGAGAAGGCCGAGGCCGCGCGCGAGGAGGGCAATGAGAAGTTCAAGAATGGCGACATGCCCGGTGCTGTTGCGTCGTACACCGAGGCTATCAAGCGGGCCCCCAAGGATCCCCGCGGCTACGGCAACCGTGCTGCTGCCTACCTGAAGCTGCTTGCGTACCCCGAGGCCGTCAAGGACTGCGACACTGCCATTGAGCTCGACCCGAGCTTCTTCAAGGCCTACACCCGCAAGGCGACTGCCTATCACGTCATGCGCGACTACCGCAAGGCGATGGAGACTCTCGACAAGGCTCGCGAGATCGACTCGGAGGGCAAGCACACGCGCGAAATCGAGGAGCTTTACATGAAGGCCGTCCAGGCTCGGTTTGCTCCTCTTGACGGCGAGACCGCCGAGCAGACTGCCGAGCGATTGGCCAACGACCCGGAGATTGTCGAGATCCGATCCGACCCGGTCATGATGACCATTCTCCAGCAGGCCCAGAACGATCCGGCTGCCCTATACGACCACATGAAGAACCCCGAGGTGCGTCGCAAGGTCAATCTGCTCATGGCTGCTGGTATCATTCGCACCAGGTAAACATGCAAAAAAAAATTATTTGGGGAGAGTACATAGTATTAATGCACACGACTGATGAGTTTTGTCATTTTGTTTCCTGGGGGCGCTGCCCCCAGACCTGTGGCAACCGCTGCGCGGTTGATTTTCACAATGAGACGCCTGTCAACTGCAAAGCAGTTGCTACGGGGGTCTGGGGCAGCGTCTCCAGGAAACAACAGACGACTGTGGGGCCTATCGAGTCGCACCAATAAGAAAGTTCCGAAATAGTTCGTTATGATAAGACTAATTGGGTAACTATGCGGCTGTATACAATGCCTTTGATGGATTATCAATCGCAAGACCAGCCGAGTCAATTCTTCACCGACAACTTTAAATCATGGCCGGGTCGCGTGCCGGTGGCCAAACGTCGGTGGTTTGGCCGACTATACAGATTTTTTTAGCGGCACTGACATGTTTTCTCGGTGCTGGTGTCATCTTTGTAAGTTTTTTCTGGGAGTAGACAGGCGCCTGGCATTATGCTTGCTATGTCCAATGTGGTGTATCATGGACACGAGGACGAGCGGAGCAGTAGACTAGGTTTCCAAAATGCTAACAACAGGGGTTTGCGGCGCTCAAGCCTTTGCTTGTAGCTCAGGGCGTTGGTAGACACTATTGTTTGCCTCATGAGCAGGCAATCGGAGCTATCTGCGAGGGTCAGGAACGGTACTTGAACATAACTTATACGCTAGCAGTTGTGGTACACAGCATTGCTACTGCACTGGCTCTTGGTGTTCTTGAAGTTCATGGACCTAGGATTGCTGGTGTGTTGGGGGGTTTGTTGATCGGTGGCGGCGCGCTAGCAATGCGGTCCCAGTTTGACCGTTTTGGCGTTTCCCCTTCGCGTCTGGGACTGCTTTTGCTCGGCGCTGGCGGCCCATTTGTATTCGCGGGCGCGCTGGACGCTGTTCTGCTTGCCAGAAAACACAAGTCGCTGGCCATTGCGGCTTTGTACGTGGCGACGGACGCCTCGTCTTCGGTCTTCCTCTACTATCGTGTACTCAACGACATTTCGCCAGACGTGGTGACGCTCAACCAGTTCTTCAAGGGGTACATGGTCGTGCCTATTACTATTCTGCTTGTGCACGGTCTCATAATGCCTCGAAGCCGCCCGGGTGTCTTGCCAAAAGTACTCTTGGGGATCAAGCGCATCAAGCCAATGGGCTCGTCGCGCGAGCCGCCGACAGAAACCACGAGTTTGCTATCACACAACGATGAGGAGCCGATTGAGCATCGTTCTTTCAAGGAAGACAGGTCTGGCATCTGGGGAGTGTTGCACCGGGACGGCGTCAAGGACCAGCTCACGTCCCTGTGGTTTGTGCTACTGCTGCTCTTCACTGCGATCAACTTGCTTCGTATCAACTATTATATTGCTACCGTTCTCAATCAGGCGGTGTCGCTGCTGGGATCGTGGGACCAGGGCGTTCGCGTCAACAGACTGCTCGATGTCGCGCTGCCACTAGGCGGGCTTGTTGTATCACCGTTCATGGCGCTGATGCTGCGCCGCCTCAGCAACATGAAAATCCTCACAGTAGTCTACGTGTTATCGCTCATCATCAGCCTGATCCAGCTGACGCGATCGCTGGTGGCTCAGATGATCAGCGCATGCCTGTTTGGAGCGTACCGATCGGCATTTTACATCATTATCGCCGAGTACGTTGTCAATGTTTTTGGCTACAAAAACTTTAGCTCTGTGTTTGGAGTACTCATTGCAGTGTCTGGTCTAGGCACTCTTTTGCTGATTGTGTTTGATCACGAGACGTTTACGCGCTACGATACCAACCCGACGCCTGTGAACTTTGGGCTCACAGTTGCTGTTGTCGTTTTTGGATGCGCGCTGGTTATCCACACGTGGCTGCAGGGCAAGAAAATCCAGCGCAAACAGCTCGAGGAAGAGGCTGAGCAGGCTCCTGTACTGCAAATGCCGGGCGCAACCCACAACACCACCTGTGATGACGATGCAAATGTGCGCTGTGATGATTGCGTATGTGATCTGTGAAACTTTATGCAACCCTACAGGTCCTGAACCAAAACAATATGGTTTAAGAACGAGCAGTCTTTTTGAGGGCCAGCTTGCCATTGACAAGCTCCGTCTCGTACCCGGCCTCTTTGAGGGCGTCGTCCGAGACGACCTCCTTAGCTTCGAGCTGAGCTACAAACGCCTGGTTCGCGGCGTTTCCTTCGAGCAAGTGGCGAACGCAGAGAATACAGCGCTCTTTAATATCTGTAGTTAGTACCAGTGGTCAAAAACCACATATAAAATGAAAGCAAGAATGTATGTCAAAACCGCACTTACAGGGATTGTTGAGGTCGATGATGCAGTTGGACAGGACAGTAGCGAGACCGCCGAGTTCGCGCATTTTGTTTTGTACTGCTGCGTTGCCTGTAGTGAGAGCAGTCAAGATGCTGACAAGACCGCTCTTGACTGTTGGGAACACTTCTGGACGCGGCTGGTATGCTTCAATATCCTTCGGCAGTTTGGACAGCTTGCTTTCCTTTGGAAGGTGGTTGTCGGCGTGAACAAGTGCAAGAATGAGTGTGTCAACCGCGTCTGTGGCCAAAAGTGCATTCACCGCAATAGGTCCCGCGCGCTCTAGCAGCGTTTGGAGCATGTCAAGGTCGACAACGATGCGCGAGTGCATTGTGCGAATGTGTTCGGTCTCTTCCTCGCCATACTCGGGCTCTAGTTCTGCCATCTCCATCGGGTGTCTTGCGGCACCAAGTGCCTGCTTGAGGTCGGCGTAGACAACTGAAGCGATGTCGTCGGCATCAGAAAGTTGAGTGTTGCTTTCAAATAGTGAATAAACTGCGCCATCCACGGCCTTGAGGAGGGTTACCTTTTGTGCTCCAGATACAGACGTAGCTGGAAGGTTGAGAAGTTTTGGAGCGCATTGGTTCATAACAAGGCATTTGAACAAATCGTTTGTCGCCCTCGCTCTTTGCGAGTCGGCCGCAGTATCGCCGTCAAACCAGCTTCCAGCGCAGTTGAGGAGTTGGCCGAAAAAAGTCAGACCATGGCTGCTTTCCGTCAGAGAGGTCGCAACAGCATGAGGATTGACACGACTGCTAGCCTCTGCGAGCACCATCAGGCTTACGCTCAGTCGTTCGTCGTATAGTTCGCGTCCAACGTTGCTGCCATTAGTATCGTCTGACCAATATAGCATTAATGTGACAAGAAATAGCACAAAACTCACCGTGAACCGTCATCATCAAGAGAACTGATAAACAAGGTAAAAGGACCGTCCACGTCAGGAATACTACCCCCGACTGTCAACCCAAGGCCCATGTTGGACAGGAACTGGAGTAGCGACAACTGTAATTTTGCAGCATGACCAGCGACAACGGGCCTGGAAAACAGTGCAGCAGCTATCTTGGCTGCCTCTTCGGCACACATTGGATACGCCAAATAGGCGCCCTTGTCCGTAGTGACGAGATTGCGGCCTAGCAGGACTAGTCCATTGAAGTAGCGAAGATACTTTTCCAGGTGTCCATCGCTATCGCGCGTGATCTGTCGGGCTCCAATACTAAGAATGCGTGCAAATGCGTCCCATGTATCTTGTGAGTTGCCAAGCACAGTTCTAACGGTTAGTTTCGGGCTGTGAAAGAGTGACAAGGCAAGATCGTACCTCAAGGACGCATCAGTGGCCGTCCACTTTAGGGCTTCCAAAAGGTTCTGTGGGATGTAGTCGTCACCCACAAGGATATGGGATGAGAACTCTCTTAGCGCGTCGTCCAATACAGTTAAAACACCCTCCATGCTGTGTTTGAACTCAACAGGCCGATGTGTAATGCCGGCCAGGTACCTCGAGGACCAAAAGTTGTTAGCCGCACCCCGATAAGATGGGCATGAAGTATGCACGGTTCGTGCATAACGGCTCAAAGATCTGGCGAGCAGCGAGCGGTTTTGGAAATCAACTAGACTGAAATCCCATGTTTACGAATCGACTGAGACTGAGCGGCCTGCGGTCATTGGCATCGCTGCATACGACGTCATTTGCAGCAATAAAACGGACGCAACTTCCGCCACGGCCAAAGATCAACGAGGAGGAAATCACAGAAGTATTTCTCAAGGGTGGTGGAAAAGGCGGCCAAAAGATCAATAAAACCAACAGCAAAGTGCAACTCAAGCATCTACCGACAGGCATAGTTGTTGAATGCCAAGCCACGCGGAGTCGCGACCAAAACCGCAAAAAGGCTCGGGAGCTATTGGCCCTCCAAGTTGAAAAGCTTACAGCACCGGAAGGCGAGAGCAGGCTCGATATTGTGGCCAAGTATAAGCAAGACAAGGCACGCAAAAAGAAGCAGCGTTCTCGCAAAAAGTACCGCGAACTTGCTGCGGCCAAGCAGCAAGCAGACTCAAACGTCGAATCGACAGTCGAGACGCCTGACGTTACTACAAGCCAAAAAGAGGAAAGTTAGTGCCTTGAAGTCTTTTTCCTGGGGGCGCCGCCCCCAGACCCCCATAGCAACAGCTTCGCAGTTGGGCTTTTGCTCGTGGCTTTAGGACACCGAGTCCACGTCGTTGTTCCTGGAGGCATTGCACCCAGTCTAGCCCTGGTCAACTGCGCAAGCAGTTGCTACGGGGGTCTCGGGGCAAACCCCCCAGGAAAAAACAAGAGCCCCAGCAGACGCAACAAGCATGTGCCTTGACGTCTTTTTTCCTGGGGGCGCTGCCCCCAGACCCCCGTAGCAACTGCTTCGCAGTTGGGGCTCTTGCTCGTGGCTTTAGGACACCGAGTCCCGCCTCGTTGTTCCTGGAGGCATTGCACCTATTCTGGCCCTGATCAACTGCGTAAGCAGTTGCTACGGGGGTCTGGGGGCAGAGCCCCCAGGGAAGGAAAAAGAGCCCCAGCAGACGCAACAAGCAGGGAATCAATGCATTATAATGTACATAGGGTCGTGGAATATCAATTTTGCATTTCGTCGTCCGAGCCGTCCGAGTTGTCGGACTCGGCTGTCGAGGAGGCGGTGACGGCATTGGCTTTAGACTCGGGCCCAAACCAGCCGTCCTCGCTGTCCGAGTCGACGTCAATGTTCTCGGCCTCGCTCTCGTGCTCTGCGATGGCGAGGATGTCCTCCGGCTTGATGGCACCCTCTTCTGACTCGGCAGGAATGAGGTACTGCAGAGAGTAGTAGTTCTGGGCGGTGGTCCGGTTGACGTCCGAGTTGAACTTGTTGACAAACTTGAGGGCCGCGCGTAGTACAGACAGGTACTGGTGGCGGTTCTCCATGATGTAGCGGCCATGGTGGGTGATGAGGGCCTTGATCCACAGGAGGTTGTACTCGACGTGGGGCGAGGACTCGGCGTGGGTCGTGATGAAACGCAGAATGCGAAGCAGGTACACCACAGGGAGGTCGCGGGCCATGAGCTCAATGTCGCCCACGGGGACCGACTCGTAAATACGCTGGATAAGCGAAGTCTCACCGAGACGGAACGCCATGACGAGGGCTACCATAAAGTCGCGCTCCTCGAGGCGCTCGAGCGTCGCACCAACGGTGATGTCAATGTCGAGGTCGTAGGGATCAAACGCTACGAGCTCGTCGACAGAGTAGATGAGGAGGCCCTCGGTCGTGGCAGCCGCAAACGACCTGCCCGTTGGCGAATACTGGATGCCAGTGGCGCGGATGGCGGGACGGACTTTGCGAACGGACGCGTCACCGCGCTGGGCACCCGGCAGGCTGCGGTCAATGCGGTTCTCGAGGTCGGACTCCTCGCCCGCCTGGTCAATGAGATCCATAGGGCCCGCTTCGGTCATGTTTTTGGAGTTGAGCTTGTCAAGGGTGCCGTCGAGGTCCATGTTGCGCGAGACAACAAACTTGCGGAGGAGAACTTCGTTGGCAACGTCGTACATGCAAATGTGTTTGGAGTTTCCGCCGGCAATGACGGTTGTGCCGTCGGCGTTGTACGAAAGCGTCGTAAAGTGCTTGGACCGCTGCGAGCTATCTGCCGAAAACCGGTCGGCGGCGTGGCGGCCACCGGAAATGTCGCGCCGGCCATCGACAACGCCGACCTGCTTGCCCTCATGGGGGTCCCAGAACGAGAGCTGGCCGTCGAGCGTCGCGACGGCGATCTGCTTCGAGTCAGGCCTGAACGCCACGGCCATGACGTCCGACTGCTGCTGCAGCGGCTCGACCGTCGTACTGCGGCCAAACACGTTCCACACGCGCACGGTCCTGTCCCACGAGCCCGAGGCGAGCGTGCCGCCCTCGCCGTCAAATGCCAGCGAGGACACAGGCCCCTCGTGGCCGGGAAGGCGGTCGAGCAGCTGCGACGTCTGCACAGACCAAAGGTGGATGTCGAACTCATCGAGGCCACCGGCAGCAATGATCTCGCCGCTGGGGTCGACCGCCAGCGACGTGAACTGCACGCGCTTGGCGGCCGTGAACACCCGGAAATTACGGTACCGCAGCAGGTCCCATGCTCGGACCGAGCCGTCGAGCGACGCCGAAAACAGGACATTGCCGCGTTTCGAAAACTGCAGCGCCGTCACCGCTGCCTGGTGCTCGGTAAAAGTGACAATCGCAAAGCCAGACACCGCATCCCACACCTTGATCTTGCCGTCGTCGGCGGCCGTCACGATCTTGGACCCGTCGGGCGAGTACACGAGCGCGTTGAGAGCGTCAAAGTGGCCCTGCTGCTTGAGCACATACGTCTCGGACTGCCACTCCCACACCAGCAGCTGGCCGAGCTTACCGGCGCCAAATGCCAGCCATTCGCCGGTGCTATTAATGGTAACAAAGTCGACCTCGTGCTGCGAAATACTCAGGCTCTGGATGTTTGTAAATGTTGGCATCTCGTACAACCCAAACACTCCCGACGCGAAGCCCACTACCAGCAGGTTCGTCGGGCCGTGGAAAGCACAGCACTGCACGTGCGCGCCCTGGTTAAAGTAGTGCTTAGCGACAATCCGCCACGCCAGTCCTTGCTCGTCCTCGCCATTCTTCTCCTCCTCATCCGCCACTGCCTCGTCGCCTAGCAGCTTGCGCATTTTCTCGGCCCGGCTCACGTACTGCCACTGAAACAGCGCGCCGTCCTTGCTCACAGTGTAAATAGTCTCCTGGTCATCACTAAAGTAGCTGCCAACGACTGTGTCCCTGTGTCCCGACAGCGTCGCCGCCGCCACGCTGTCCTCGGACGACAGCGAGTAGATGCGAGCCGTCAGGTCTTTAGATGCTGTCAAGAAGAACCGCGAGTCGGCCGACCACGTCACGGCCGTCACGTCGGCGTAGTGGCCTGTATAAATGCGGTGTCGCACAAATGGCGCAAACATCCTGTCGTCGGTCTTTGTCGGCGTCCGCCACACCTGGATGTGTCTTCCGGCCGCGACGGCAAAGTGCGTTCCATCCGGCGAGAACTTCAGATCGCGCACGCTGTCCTTAAAGTTAAAATGGTGCAGCACCGTCCGGCGCGCAAAGTTGACCAAAATCGCTCGTCCGTCCGTATCCACCGACATGAGCAGTGTCGCCTGCGGGTTCAGCTCTATCCGGGCAATATTGCGTCTGTGCTCATACGCAAACGTGAACGACTTGTTGTTCACGAGATCAAACACACTCACGCGGTTTCCCACAGGGCTCACCACGCAGGTCCCGTCTGGCGTGAATAGCAGGTTGCCCTGCCGGTACACCGTTCCCAACAGGTTCGAGAGCTGATGTTAGCTTTGTGTGTCTCTTGTTTACCTGGGGGCCCTGCCCCCAGACCCCCGTAGCAACTGCTTCGCAGTTGAAGCTGGTGTCTCTGTAGCGTTTGTTTTCTTCGAGGTGCAACTGCGTGGCAGTTGGAACTGGTAGTGCGAACTGGTAGTGCAGGTTTCTTTCGAGTAGAATATGGATAGAGCACGAGTAACAAGTACCAACCCGGGTATTGCGAGGTATTTATAAGTGATGTAGAACCAAAAAAAACACCCGAAACAGCAAATCAACAATCAGCCAATACATACTTTGAAATCCAAGCTCATTGTGACCTGCAAAAGTACGCTGCTAAAGCAAGTGTGAGCTCCTGATACTCGGCGCTGTAATTTTTCTATGGTCTGTTGAACTAAAACCGATAATCAGCGTACGGCTGAATTTTTTTCACGGATCCACTGACGGCTGCTGATTTTTGTATTGTTTTGCAGTAAAACGACCGATGCTTAAACTTGAGATTTGCGCTGTTACCTAAACTCTTGAGTTTTATCCACAATGAGAAAAGGCAAATCGCCAAAGTCGGCGGGCAAGCCTGGATCGCGAAATGGCGTCCAAGGTTTAGGTGCTGCCGCTGCCAAAGCAGCACCTACGACAAAGCTGTCCAGTGGTCTAATGGACATGAAGGTAAGATCTTTTCAGAGCCCCCATCCAGCCGCGAAGCGGCTGCTACGGGGATCTGGGGGCAGCGCCCCCAGGAAAAAAAAAGTCCTTAAATCGTAACATGCAGTAATATGTACAATGCTAACTGGCAGTTCATGAAGAGCGCCGGCGCCGAGGAGCAGGAGCAAAAGGAAGAGGAGGAACAGAAACAGCGGGAGCACGCAGCACAGTGGTCACTGCCAAATGTTACGGCTAAGAAAGTGCCCCAAGCGAAGCCTCTCACATATGGCGAGCTCATCTCGGGCTCGACTGCAGTGTCTGGCAGAAAGACATTTGGCAAACAGCCAGAACCAGAGGTGAGTTTTCTCTAGTGTTCAAGGCGGTTCCAAGCTAACCCCAGGAATCAGATAGTGAGGAGGAAACCGAGAAAAAGGTTATGCAATTGAAGCGGCAAGCAGAGGCGGCTCAACGCAAGTCAAAAAAGCGCAACACAAACGCCCGGTGACAATGCTATTTTTTGGCCTTTTCGGTTTGAATGAAACCGCCTTTGACAAGCGCATCGCGGGCGCATGAATTGATGTGCTTGAAGCTGGAGTTAGCTGGTAGTCCCCACGGCTCATCCTTGTGGTTACTTACCGGTCCGGCCCTAGATGGATCCCGCCGTACCAGCGGGACACGCAAACAACAACGTTCCAGCAGTCTGTAAGCTAGAGTTAGTATATATACGACGCCACGAGCCCAACTGCGAAGCAGTTGCTACGGGGGTCTGGGGGCAGCGCCCCCAGGAAAATAAAGCAGAGACAGGGACAGTAAAAGGATGTCTTTTTTTTCTTGTGTTCTAGCCCCCAGACCCCCGTAGCAACTGCTTCGCAGTTGAAAGAGATAGACCACTAAAACTTACCGTGAGTAGATGCAGCAGACGTCCGCCAGCCGCCGTCTCGCCGTCGTCGTCGGCGTCCTGGTATGACACGCCAGTGGGCGTCTTTATGCGCCATGCTGTGATATTGTGCGTAGCCCGGGCTATTCGCTTGTCCTGTTTGAGCTGATCCAGCAGCTGTTCTGCTTGCTCGACGCTGGCGACGGGTGCTGCCCATCCTGTAAACAGCGATTTGCGGTCCACCACGTCATCGCTGCGGATCCAGCCGGCGAACGGGTCCCCCGACGGTTCCGTGTTGATGTCGTCTGGGACGCTTTCCTGGACCGCTGCACTGTCGTCAGTAGACACAAGTTGGCCAGATTCTAGTCGCTGCTGAATTGCGTCGACAAACTCGTACACGACGACATTGCCCGGAACAAACAGCTCTGATAACAACGTTTCGGCGTAGTTTTTTGCGTCAGGGATACCACTGGCGTCGACAATTTTCGGGCTGGTGTCCGGGTATGCCAGAGGAAACGACAGCCGGAATCGGACGTTCAGGTGGTCCGGCACAGACACATCGTAGATGGCGCCTCCGGACTGAGCCATGCTGCCCTCCCATATGGAGTTGATAGCCGTGACCTCATCCTCGAGGTCTTCTTGTGTCATGTCGTGGAGTGAATGCCGAGTTGTTGGTTTTTCGTTTTCCGTCGTACTCTATGAAGAATAGTATGCATCTGAGTTTCAATCATCATGCAGCATTTTTCCCATCTATGCATACGGCCCATTTAACCAAGGCAGGGGCTCGGGTCCCGATCCGGTCTCGGGACCATGTGCGGGAAGCACCGGGCAACCAACGAGCAAAAACGCAGCAACTATTGAGCCTTGCTATGCCGACAGCCCTGCAAAGTGGGCTGGGTGCATTTCCGCCCACTATGTGGACGCACAGGCCCACAAACGCAAGGATAGTGGTTGGCCGTGGTCATAAGATCCGCTTTCCGGGCTTGACCGCTCATTTGCAAAACAAACGAGCTTGGCATCGCATATTCCCGTGCATACTCTAAAAGAGAATGGTGTGCGGCGGTAGTGGGACGTGGGACGGCTCGACGCTCATTGCCGATCAGCGTGAGTCAGCAGTGCTGTTAGGGAAAACTGAACCACCGTTTACGTACTTTACAGTTTCGACCCCATATCGCGCCCGTTGCCAAGCGACTGTACGTGCATCACGAAAACATTTGCAGGGCATTTGGCGAATTTCTGTGACAAAGCTGCCCCGAAAACAGCGCTTGCGGATGGCCAGTGGCGTCTCGGAACCAATAAAACCATTCTGGAGGACGACGACGGCACCGCGAGTGAATGCGTTTGGAGGCGTCGTTTTCGGCGATTTTTTCAACGACTGGCTGACTAGAAGGTGACGGTACGACGAGTCAGCGATGAAAAGAGAGCCGTCTCCCGGGATCCCGCGCTCCGCGAGCGGGCGCATATCCAAGGAGTCCACTCCATCAAGCAAAGAACGCAAATCACGAGCAGTATCCTGCGAGCGGTAAGATTCTTTTCTGCTGTGTTTTTTTTTTTTTTCCTTCTTATTTCCTGGGGGCGCTGCCCCCAGACCCCCGTAGCAACTGCTTTGCAGTTGGGATTTGGCTGGTATGGAGAACAGTCGCTCCAGGGAACAGGTGAATTTCCCGGGAAGTGGTTCTATACGATCTGGAAGTGGAATCCCCAAGAAATGACGCACTGCTGAGATCAACCGCGAAGCGGTTGCTACGGGGGTCTGGGGGCGGCGCCCCCAGGAAAACAAAAAAAAAGTCCCCACAAAGCCCTAACAACAGCTGCAAGCGACGCAAGCAAAAATGCGATCATAGGCTGCCAGTGTGTACGAATTGCTTAAAAGCCGGGGCCGAGTGTGTGCAGCCGGAAAAGTACGCGCAGCAGGTGCCTGAGAAGGACGGGTATACGGAGCTACTTGAACTCAAGGTGCGGAGGCTGGAGGAGCAGCTGAGGGTGTTGCAGGCGGCGCAGATGAACGGGGGTATCAACGGCGAGGGAGGGAGTGCGGGACCAGCCATGGCAACAGGTTCACACGGGCCGGGGGCGGTGGCGGCTTCCCCGCCAGTAGGAACGAGCCCAAGATCGGTCGCGAGCCACCAGAGCGGGTCCATCAGTGGACCAAATACGGGCCCGGCGTCTGGGCCCGGGACGGGGCCTGGAAGCGGGCCCGGAATGACTGCGACCGTGAGCATACTCAATGTTGATCCGGCTGACGAGGGCAACGTTCCCCAAAGCTTTACGGTGGTGTCGTCGCTGCTGCAGGAGACGTACTGGGGCCACCAGCAACCGGCGTCCAAGGCGGCTGCTGGCCGCGGCGACGTCAACATCGGGCTGCTGCCTGACTACGATTTCCGCGCCTACATGATGTACGAGCCGGCGTCGGTGCCGGACGACGACGAAGCGGCGCACTTGCTAGGGACATTTCTGAGCGGCGACTTTGGCCGCTACATAATGATCGATCGGGTGAACTTGCGCAACGCCCACGAGCAGCGCAAAGGCGCCCCGCCGGGCGTGTCCCCCGACGACCCGGCGTACCGGTACGGGCAGTTTACTCTGTTTGCATGCTACGCTGTCGCGGCCCTGGCGTGCTGCGGCGACGGTACGGGCTCTTCCGCCACCCCCAAGCGCGCCATGAAGCTATACGCTGCAGCTCTGCGACAAGCGCGCATGTGCAAGAGCAACAACCCGCAGTGGCGCATCGCCGCCCTCGCCATGTGCGCCGTGTTCCAGTCGCGGACAGACGTCGACCACGGGCTTCACTATGACATGGTCATGAGAGCGATGCGGCTTGCCATTGAGACGGGCCTCCACCATGGCAGGGGGTTTGACGCCATGACGCTACACGAGCAGGAGATGGCCAAGCGCCTATTCTGGGCAGTGTACAACTCGGAACGCGTGTATGCCATCGCGACGGGCCGCCAGTTTGTGCTCGATGAGTCGATGGTCGAGATTGACTTCCCGGTTGACCTCGAGGACCACGAGCTGCGCGACGACAACAAAATCCTCGCCGCTCGCAAGATCACCGACTGGTCGTCGCAGCCGCCAACTACGCTCTCGTTTATGCTGCATCTCCTCGAGCTCCGCCGGATCGAGTCGCGCCTCGTCACAGACATCTACGACCAGTCGCTGCCGATTGAGGACCGTTTTTTATACGTCGACAGTTATATGAAGCAGCTCGATGCATGGAAGGACTACCCGCGCGTCATGGCCAACTGTACCGTTAAGCAGTCGCGCATCGTCTCGGCCGCGTACGCCCGCGCCATTCGCGTCCTCCTGCAGCCGTTTCTGGGCCACATATCGCCCCACAGCGACCTGTTCCGCAAGTGCGTCTTCGAGACGGGCGCTCTTTGCCGCGCGTTCCGTGACTACTTCCGCGTCACTCGCAACGACTTCTCGACCATGTCGATGCACTCGTGCTTTGTCGCGGGTCTGACGCTCGTCTACTGCCTGTGGCTGTCCAAGGACGCGCCCATTCTGCCGATCCTCGAGGGCGTCCGGGCCTGCACCGCTGCCCTCTACGTGCTGACAGAGCGCTCACAGCTGTGCCGTAACTATCGTGAGACGTTTGAGAACCTCGTCACCGCCACCATGAAGCACATCATCGACTACCGGCTCGAGAAGTTTGGCGACGTCCACGAACGCCTGCGTCGCGAGGATGCTCAGCTGCGCGCGCGCAAAAGCCACTCGGTCTCATCGTCCAACGTGGTGTCGCCGGCCGCCTCGACCTCGTCCTCGACCCACACAGTGCCGC
The DNA here is from genome assembly GCA_024734315.1 of Tardiomyces blankii. Taxonomy (NCBI): domain Eukaryota; kingdom Fungi; phylum Ascomycota; class Dipodascomycetes; order Dipodascales; family Trichomonascaceae; genus Tardiomyces; species Tardiomyces blankii. The sequence goes on from JANSJT010000035.1 coordinate 2,021,570, forward strand.
TGTTCCCGGTCGAGCAGACGGTGACAGAGTCCAAGCTCGTCAACATCGGTTCCGTGGGCCACAACACGTCCATGCATCCCCCGACAAGCGCGCCTATCCACTCTTCTCCATCGCAGCAACACCCGCCATCAGCACAAGCGCTCCCGCCTCCTCCGCTTCCACCCCCACCACCGCCGCCGCCTCAATCGCAACCACAACGACAACCACAATCACAACCATCTCTGTCGCAGCTACCACAGCAGGAACCCCCCTCGGTGCGGACAGGAGACGGATACTCGTTTCCCAGCGGCCGTGGCAGCATTTCTGGAGCCTTTGGCGGCCCTGACCAGACTGGCACTCAGTCCAGCAAGGACTGGATCGAGTCTTACGGCTACGACGACTCCCTCTTCAACATGATTAACGACATTGCTCTATGGTCCAAGCAGGTTGGCGATCCGGACCCCACGCAGGAGCAGGAACTGCCGCAGGACCAGTGGACGAGCATTACCGATTTTGGCTACACATGGTAGATGTTTGCATTATGATCTGAACGTATTTATGGTTATTCTAATAGATGTTTTATGTCGTGTTTTGACAACCCTTTTTTTTTCTTTTTCCTGGGGGCGCTGCCCCCAGACCCCCGTAGCAACTGCTTCGCAGTTGAGCTCCACAACGTTAGCCCGTGACATGTGGTATACTTGGACCAGAAACGAGGAAGGTCTAGTTGCGACCAGAGCCTGATGAACTTGAACGACGTTATGAAAACTTAAAGGGGAAATCTAACAAAAACACAGGAGCAGACGCGACAAAACTGACACAATTCCAACTGCGAAGCAGTTGCTACGGGGGTCTGGGGATGGAACCCCCAGGACTGAACAAACAAGTTTATTGATGATAGGAGAGTGTGTGTCACGTGATGCGGACCAGCAGTTGTTTTCCACAGAGAGCGGGATTGGTCTCATCGCAGCAGGAAAAAAAAATGGCAGAGTCGCTAAAGGTAGAAGGTATGGGTTATTAATGAGCCCTTTCCATGCTGGGAAACCGAGAGACTAACGCAAGGCAACGCTTACTTCAAAAAAGGCGAGTGGAAAACGGCAATTGAGTACTATGACCGAGCAATTGGGCTCGAGCCGGGAAATGCGACCTATTACTCCAACAAGGCTGCAGCAGCGATCAAGCTGGAGGACTGGTCGTCTGGACTCGATGCCTGTCAGACGGCTCTTGGCCTGAGCTCTGTGGATAGCAAAACCAAGGCTAAACTGCTGTATAGACAGGGCGTGTGCCAGCGGGAACTTGGTTCTATTGCCGACGCTCGTAAGAGCTGGGAGCAGGGACTTAGTGTGGATCCATCTAGCAGCGATTTCAAGCGGGAGCTCGAGGGGCTGGCATGGCTTGAAATGAAGGCAAGGCGTCAAAATAGGGGTATCTCAAAGGGGAGTCCCAAGCCGTCCCAGACGGAGGCGCCCATATCTACAACGAGGCATGATTCAGTGTCGGCGGGTCCATCTACTAGTACCCATGCGGAATTGACGGCGGCACGGGGCTCGAGGAGGTCCGCTGGTGGCACGCCAATTCCTGTCACGGTTGTGCCTACACTGCCGGACAAGTTCAAACCGCGCGAGGTGTCAGTCGACAGTGGCCGTCGGTTGGAAGGCTCGTTTGAACTCCCCAAAGAACTTCCGTCCATGTACACCATGGCGCAGATAATGCGCGCCCCGGCAGCTGACATGCCGTCGGTCTACGCCTATGTATTTGATCTGCCGCCCGAGCACTTTGCAAACATTACTGGCGCGGCTGGCATTGACTACGAGCTCGTTGAGTTTGTGCTAGACGCGATTGCGAGCCAGCACGGCAAGCACAGTCACGCCGAGTGGCGCGCAAAGTCGCTGGCGCTCAAGCAGGGTCTCGAAAAGTGCCGTCGCTACGACATCGCTTCGATGTTTGTGTCTTCTGCCAAGTCCAACGCAGTCGACAACCTTCTGTCCAACCATTGACGTCATGTTCCAATCCCGACTGCGAAGCAGTTGCTATGAGGGTCTGGGGGGTGGAACCCCCAGGAAAAAGAACAAATTACAGAATGCTCTTCTTTTTTCCTGGGGGCGCTGCCCCCAGACCCCCGTAGCAGCTGCTTCGCAGTTGACGTCGCTGAGGGTGATTGGATTTATGTTGGTCTCTGGAATGCGAGAAATTTTTGAGCCGCTGGAACTGCGGCGCCGGACACGACAAGCCGGCCCCAGTATTAAGGTTGCACGAGCTGCAAAAAGCGGCCCGTCCGCCGCCAGGGGCCCGTGGAACAACCCGACGATACATGGAGAGGCCCTGTGAAGCTTTGTGGGCCAGTGTCTGGTACTACAGTCAGCCAGTTGTTCTTACATCTGGTTGCCGTAACACGACCCATGGCCGCCAATGCCCTTTGCACGTGCTAGGCAATATAGACCCCCCCCCCGTCGCCGTGTCCACCAGTACACGCATCCGCCGTCATCTTGCACACCCCGACACGGCTCGTGAACCACTAGTACCACCCGCAGGTGCCCCGTCTCCAGAAATGCTACATTGTTACACTCCCCGAGACGTTCAGCCGCGCGTTCCACCGTTTGATAGGTTGCAATCTTTGGGCTAGGGACCCCAGACGTCGCAGCCAAATGGGTTACAGTGGAGTGCAACCCTTTTAACGAGGCACAAATAAAAAGGGCCCGAGGCCGCCGGTCGGCGGCGCCGGGTATCTGATTAGTTGGCTCGTGGGGAAAACAAAAAGAAACACAAACGATGGTGTAAGTACTGATCACTGGCAAATCGTAATACGGCTTAGGTCTATGTGCATGACGGTGCAACTTGAGTGACTTTGGCCGGGACAGGATCCGAGGACCGAAGGATGACACGAAAGACGAAATCGCGAAAACGCAAAGAGACGAGCCCACCAAAACTAACGATAGAAACGCGAAGATATTTAGCAGCCCATCGCAAGGATCCAAGTGGGTCGCGGACCTTATCGTGAGCCGGATCAATGAGTTTGCGCCGACGCCGGAGCGTCCATTTGTTCTAGGCCTGCCGACTGGCTCGTCGCCAGAACAGGTCTACGCATACCTCGTCGAGGCGTACAATAGCGGCAAGGTGACGTTTGAGAACGTGGTCACGTTTAACATGGACGAGTATGTTGGTCTGTCCCCCGACAACGACCAGTCGTACCACTACTTTATGTACAAGCACTTTTTCAACCACGTCAACGTCAAGCCCGAGAACATCAACATTCTCGACGGCGAGGCCGCCGATGTCGACGCCGAGTGTGCCCGGTACGAGGAAAAGATCCGCCGCATTGGCGGTATCCACCTGTTTATGGGTGGCATTGGCCCCAACGGTCACATTGCATTCAACGAGGCTGGCTCGCCGGCCGACTCTGTGACACGCAAGATTGCCCTTGCAGAGTCGACTATTGCTGCGAACTCGCGCTTTTTTTCGAGCCCGGAAGACGTGCCGCGATACGCGCTCTCTGTCGGCATCAAGACGGTTCTGTCGGCCAAGGAGGTGATTATTCTTGCATATGGTCCTGCCAAGGCGCAGGCGGTTCGAGGCTCGCTTCTCGGCGACGTCTCGTCCGAGTGTCCCGGCTCGTTTATGCGTCTTCACGGCAATTGCACGTTTGTGCTTGACGAGGCTGCTTCGACCGAGTACACTCGCTCGCGCCAAGAGACGCGTCTATAGATCAGACACCGCACTCACGACAATCGCTTTGTACTTTTATTTATGCATTGGTATCATGTTCTTTGCCAGTTTCCTGGGGGTTCCACCCCCAGACCCCCGTAGCAACTGCTTCGCAGTTGATCTCGACCTTGACGTCATGTTCTTGTCCGATTTCCTGGGGGTTCCACCCCCAGACCCCCGTAGCAACTGCTTCGCAGTTGATCTCGACCTTGACGTCATGTTCTTTTCCCGTTTCCTGGGGGTTCCACCCCCAGACCCCCGTAGCAACTGCTTCGCAGTTGATCTCGACCTTGACGTCATGTTCTTTTCCCGTTTCCTGGGGGTTCCACCCCCAGACCCCCGTAGCAACTGCTTCGCAGTTGATCTCGACCTTGATATCATGTTCGTTTCCGGTTTCCTGGGGCTCCAACCCCCAGACCCCCGTAGCAACTGCTTTGCAGTTCTTATCGACCTTAATGGGACTCTACCTCAATCGCTTGCCTCCGTCATTCAACTGCGAAGCAGTTGCTACGGGGGTCTGGGGGTGGAACCCCCAGGAACAAAAAAATAGCCGGGGTTGATACCGAGCCTGGGTTTGGCGGGGGTGGTGCGGCTACATCTCGGGGCATTGATCCCCCACCGTTTACAAAAATTGCGGGGGACACGGGATCGTTACGACTACATTAGACATTTACAAGATGGCGCACAAAGAGCGTAGCAGAATCGACACGCATATCCATCTTTTTGCGGAACCCCACCTCAATGACCTGGCGTGGATGACCCCGGATAATATTCTTAACGGCAATCACCGCATCCAGGAGTACGCGAGCGAGCTGGACGGAAACAATGTCGACGGAATTGTTTTTGTTGAGACGGACCGCAAGTCCAATGCGTTTGACGCCGAAAAGGGATGGGACCACGCTGTCGAGGAGTTTGAATACGTCGCTCGTGTCGCGGCCGGTAAAGAAACGCCGGCCGAGGGACCTGCCAACGGTAACGGCAGACCCATCAAGGCAATTGTCCCCTGGGCGCCTATTCCCGCCGGCCGTAGTGCCGTCAAGGAGTACCTGGATCGTCTGCGGTCGGCCGATCCGACCGGCTACGCGCTCGTCAAGGGCGTCCGATACCTTGTTCAGGACAAACCGGCAGGCACGCTGACCGACGACAAGTTCGTCGACGCCGTCAACTACCTAGGCGAGCAGGGTCTTGTGTTTGGTCTCGGCATCGACTGTCGTTCTGCCGGCCTGTGGCAGCTCGAGGAGGCCGTTGAATTCGCTGCCAAGACAAAGGGCACCCTTTCCATCTTGAGTATGTTCGCACTATTTGTGTTCACGATTTGCATTTTTTTTTCCTGGGGGCGCTGCCCCCAGACCCCCGTAGCAACTGCTTCGCAGTTGATTTAGGTCTATTGTGGAGCCCAACCGCGAAGAGGTTGCTACGGGGGTCTGGGGGTGGAACCCCCAGGAAAAACAGAACGCCCCCTCCCCCCCTTTCGCCATTAATCTACACCTTCCATCGCCTCAACTGCGAAGCAGTTGCAACGGAGATCTGGGGGCAGCGCCCCCAGGACAAACAGAACCCCCTTTCCCGACTAACCTCTACCTTCCATCGCCTCAACTGCGAAGCAGTTGCTACGGGGGTCTGGGGGCAGCGCCCCCAGGAAAAAAAACCTTTCGAGTAGACTGAAGGATGGAACTAATAGCAGACCACCTCAGCAAAGCGAACTTGCGTCTTGATCCCGAGACTGTCGACACGAACCAAGAATTTCAGCAATGGAAGGCGCTCATGGCCGAACTGGCTAAGGGCAACGTCGTGGTCAAGCTATCGGGGGCATTTTCCGAAGTCCCCGAGAATAGCACCAACGACATCGCGGTGGAGCATACTAAACCGTTCCTTGACGTTATTTTAGACCTTTGGGGCGTCGACCGAGTTATTTGGGGTAGCGACTGGCCGGTGTGCCAGTTTGGCGGAGGTCCCGACGGACTGAAACGCTGGATAGACATTTCCGAGCGGCTGCTCAGAAAGATCGGTGTTTCGGAGAGCGACAAGGACAAGATTTACTTTGGAAACGCTGTCAAGGCGTATAACCTTTCGTAATTAGATGTACCTAGACAAACGATACGTATGCATGTAATGCATGTAATCGCCTTGGAGTATGTTTCCAAGTTGAGGCAAAAGTTTCGAGCCTCGACCACGACGAACTGAGAGGCGACGCTCTCGCGAAGAGTCTGTAAACCAGAGGTAATTATTGATTCTTTGTACTGAATGGACGACGTGGATATGGTCTCTTGGGTCTTGTTCTCGTGTCTTGGCGAGTGGGAGGAGTACCCGCTAACAGTAGATGATCGCAAGAAGAACTTTCGCCCGGAGCCTAAGTGCTCGACCGGCGCGTTTTCTCCATAGCAGTGTCGCGGCTCGCAACATGAACGCCCTGCGAGATGCATTCAAGACTGGCGACGACGACGAAAAGACATATACGCCGAAAAAGATCCCGAATATTCTTGGTCTCCATAAGCGGTGGGATAAGATGAACCTCGCGCAGCAGGAGGAGGTCATTGCCTACCTCGAGTCCAAGCAGCAGGGCGACTGGAAGGACCTGAGCGTTGACGAGAAGAAGGCCTGTAAGTTGTTTTCTATTCAAAGGTTTTGGGGTCTGCCGCTAATCTCAGTGTGGTACATCTATTTCGGCCCGTGGGGCCCGCGGTCGCCGGTTGACTTCGATCCGGGCGCCTTTTACGGCGGCGTTGCAAAGGCTCTTGCTGGTGTTGTCGTTGGCGTCTGCAGCTACAAAGCTTACGATATCTACGTGACCCAAAACGAGTCGTAGCCCGCCTCACGTCTCTCCATGTACATAGTCCACGCAATCTCTTACTATCCGATTCACAGTACGACTCGCGGACTTTTTTTCCTGGGGGCGCTGCAGCCAGACCCCCGTAGTAACTGCTTCGCAGTTGATCTCCACCTGCCGCGGTTTTCTTTCCTGGGGGCGCTGCCCCCAGACCCCCGTAGCAACTGCTTCGCAGTTGATCTCCACCCGCCGCGGTTATCTTTCCTGGGGGCGCTGCCCCCAGACCCCCGTAGCAACCGCTTTGCGGTTGATCTCCACCTGTCGACGCTTCATCACTGTGGTTTCTTTGTTCCTGACGTCCAACGGTTGGTCTCCACGTGCTGGCGCTTCAACTGCGAAGCAGTTGCTACGGGGGTCTGGGGGCAGCGCCCCCAGGAAAAAAAAATGCAAACAGCAAGTCGCGTGGCCCTAATGGCAGTATCCGTATAAATTATATCTAGGTCGTCTAATCGTCTTCGTCGTTTCGGTCGTTAAGCATGTTGGAGAGATTTGGGGAGCAGAGCCTGCACTAGACAGAGAACTCGCTCTTGACGCCCTCTGCGCCCTTTTGCGGGGCCGAGCCGTCCTCGCCCTTTCCAAGAATGCGGCTGCGCAGCGTCTCGAGATCCGTCACGTCGCGGGCCTCGTTCTTCTCGACAACAAGGTTCTTGAGCCATCGGTTCTCCATCTGCAGCTGCTTGATCTTGGTCTCAAGTGCCTCGACCTTCTCCTGGAGCTCGCGCTGGGTGCGCTCCATTTCCTGCTCGCGGAGCTTCTTCTTGATGCGGAACCGCGCGCTGGCAGCTGTGTTGCGACGGCGCTTGTCCTCTTCGGCCAGCATCCGGGCGCGGTCCGAGTCCTCGCCGGTCTCGGCGCTGCCGCTCGGACTGGCCGACGACCGTTTGCGGCCGTGGGTGCCAGTCACAGGACCCGGCGGAAAGTGCGACGACGGAGAGGCGTGCACACCATTCATGCCAACGACGGCGGCGGCCGACGCAGACGAGCCAGCGCCTTGCGGGCCGAGGGCCGGCGTAGAGTACCCAGACACGTTTGGCGAGGCAGCGTACGACGTTGGTGCCAGTTCACCCGCCAGGCTGAACTGCTGCAGGTGCTGCGGGTCAAACAAAAAAGCACCTCCGGTGCTGCCCGCGCCGCCAGAGCCCGAACCAGACGCAGAGCCAGACGCATGGTGCGGGTCGTCGAGGCCCTCTGTGCGCCGCCGCTTGGCCTGGACCTCGCGCTCCTGCTGCATCAGCAAGTCGTCGACGGTCGCGGCAATGTTAGTCGACCGGCCCATGTCGAAATCAAAAAACTGCGTGTTCGAAAACACAGACAGCTCATCCTCGGGCAGCCCGTGCGAGGCGGCCGAGGCCTCGGCCTCTGTGGGCTCGAGGCTGTTCAGGTTCTCAATGAACTGATTCACGTTCACGCCTTTGCCGTTTGCAACCATTGTGACAGTTCTGTTGTTAGCGGATTGCTTGGACATTGTGACCCGGGGCACAGTGATTTTGCTCCGCGATTTCCTATAGTTGCGGTTTGACACAGCAATACAGTGCCAAATACCCCCGATCTCACCACCTAAAGAGTCCGCCACAACGTACCGATGACTAGCAGTCTCGAAAAAGGAAAGAATATCACACGCCTGCGGCCTCAAACAGCCCAGACTCAAAGGAAAAAAGCGCTAACCAGAGCTAACGTGTACTGCGTCTGCACACGCTACTTATATCCGACAATGTCAGAGGCCCGATGATTTCGGATTTCAAATAATTGTGCCATGGCACGTGACCTGCTGGGGCCCGCGCCCCGTTTAATGCGGCGCAGGGCAGGGGGGCTTGCGACCAGTGTTGTGGCCCCCCCGGACCAATCCCTGGTTGGCTACAATTATCTCGGGCCGAGGTTTTCATCGTGGTGTCCGTACTGGCTGTGTAGACGCTCTCAATTGAAAACATAGCATAAAACTTCATTGCGATAAACTACCAATCCATACACACATACAAACGTCGCGACAGTAGCGCATCTGCAGGACGCAATGCTCTCCACTCGGAGAAAAAAAGCTTGCAGGCGGGACGCACTGAGATGAGTCGGCCACCCTTGTACAGAGCCTGCCGGCGATTCACGTGTTATTGCCTTTTCTGACATCCTCTCGTATGGATCTATGTGTCCTGTCTTATTGGGTACACACCCGAGTATCTAGATCGTCGTGATGTCCCCCCCTGCGTGGACTCGCACATGCACGCCGTGATGAAGTTTGTTGTTTTGTACTTGTGTCCGGCAAAGCCTTTTCCTGGGGGCGCTGCCCCCAGACCCGCGTAGCAACTGCTTCGCAGTTGAAGAAAAAGTGGAGTTCAACCGCGAAGCGGTCGCACGGGGATCTAGGGGCAGCGCCCCGACGAAAAAGAAAACAGAAAAGCCACTCGGCGCGTGAGAGTGGTCCTTTTTGCAGTTTTAGAAGGACGCATAATTGGCTCGGTAGTGAGTAACTTGAGCCAACCAGATTTCCCCTACGGCGCATGTATATACCAGATAGGCATGCAGAATCCATTGTGGGCAAACCATAGGTGGGTTTTGACTTGTTTCCTTTGTATTGGCCTTATGGGTCAACTGTTTCCACCGTGATGTGCAGTCAATTGCCCGGCAAGGTGGTTATGAAATACGAGTCGATCAAATTCCGCCCTAAGCCATGACGCCGGTCTGCAGCCTGTCCCGTGGTGCCGCATGGGCATCTGGCATGGACGTATTCAACTTTTTTTTTTCACCACACTGGAAGTTTCAAAGCCTGAAAAGTACAGTTGGCACGATCTCAACTCGTCTAAGATTTTGGCATTGGCTACTCACGACGGGATCAAGCAATTCAGCAGGCTAACATGGCGCTTCACCTTCGTGGCCGCGTGGAATGGTGCGTCGACGTGCCGTGATTGTGAAAAGTCACGGGGTTCCGATCTGCACTCAGCACTGTATTTGGCGCTAGGGTCTCTTTGTGTCCATTCGTGTGTTTTCAGTACCGTGTTAACGTGGCGGGTCCACGGTATCTCTTTCCTGGGGGCTCTGCCCCCAGCTCCCGTAGCAACTGCTTCGCAGCTGATTTCAGCACGGCAATTGCGTTGCGAGTCCACCGTATCTCTTTCCTTGGGGCTCTGCCCCCAGACCCCCGTAGCAACTGCTTCGCAGTTGATTTCAGGGTGCTTTTAGCAGTGTTGAACACGCCAATTGCGTTGCGAGTTCGTGGTATCTCTTTTCCTGGGGGCTCCGCCCCCCAGACCCCCGTAGCAACTGCTTCGCAGTTGATTTCAGGGTGCTTTTAGCAGTGTGGAAAACGCCAATTGCGTTGTGAGCTCGTGGAATCTCTTTCCCTGAGCTTCGGTGCCATCCTGCATGTTTACCGCATCAGCAATAGTTATGCGAGGTAAGTAATACGCGAAATATCAGCCCAATATATGATGGGCATCTTGGTCGCGTATTGGCATAGACACATGCATTGTTGGTGCACTAGATTCTTCTGCTCATTATGATATTTCTCTTTGACATGACACGGATGTTTAGTGCTGCGGCTATATGGACAGGAATACCCAAGTAGATGTTGGTCCTACGGCGCGGTCCCCAGACCCCCCCATAGCATAACTGCTTCGCAGTTGGAAAAAAATCGCTATGGAGTTCAACCGCGAAGCGGTTGCTACGGGGGTCTGGGGGCAGAGCCCCCAGGAAAAAAAAGATACAAGGAGCTCCCCAACAGATAAGAGTTATCGTGACACTATGCACCGATGCGCCGATTATGCGGGTTTCGGGCTCAGGGGTTTATTAAATTCCAGGACTGCCAGGGCTCGCACAACCACCGTTTCGTATCTGGCTCCCACATATTCCCATGTCCGACTCCTAGATGACTACTTCGGACCGTATTGATAGCGTCGCTCGAGACTGACCAGAACCTAAACGATATTTTAACGGGCACATTGTCCGACCGGGCCCGAACCCAGCCGCACGGCTGAGCAAGCCTAATACCAAATATCTTTTCCGGCTCGGCAAAGTGTTTAAGGCGCTAGATTTTTTTTTTTGTCACTACAGCACAAAAGTAAACACGCGCTGCATCGGATCCCATCTCGCAGCAGACACAATGCTGAGGACAGCTGCGATACGGAGTAGTGGAGCGGGCGCGCGCGCCATCAACAACGCTTGGAAGCGGGCCATCTCGTCTACGCCCAAGATCTTTAGCTCGTCGGGCTCGAGCGAGCACGCAGAGCATGTGTTCCAGCCTGTGGCCAGCAAGCCGTCCATATCGCCCATGAAGCGGACGACTCCGTGGCTGACGGCACTGCATGCCCGCGAGGCGCACCGCGCGCAGTGGATCAAGAACCACCCGTACTCGAACGAGCCGGTCCCAGACGAGGTGTCGTACTCGTACTCGGACGTCAAGACGCGCGAGGTCGTCGACAAGACCCGCGCTGACTCGTTTACCTGTGTTGTGCTGCCATTCAAGAGCGACCCGTGGTTCCTGGACGCTTACGTGAACCCGCTGGGCCGCCTCCGCGTTGGCCAGGTGTTCCAGGACCTCGACTCGCTTGCCGGCGTCATTGCGTACCGCCATTGCTCGCCAGCCGAGCCCGTTATTGTGACGGCCTCGGTCGACCGTATCTACATGCTCAAGCGGCTCGACAACATCTCGGACTACAACGTGACGCTGACCGGCTCGGTTACGTGGACGGGCCGCTCATCGATGGAGATCACCATCAAGGCGGCGACCACGACGCGCGATTTTGGGCCCGAGTCCGAACTGAGCGAGGCCGACATCCACGAGGAGGATGTTTTTCTCACTGCCAACTTCACGTTTGTGGCCCGCGACCCCCAGACCAAGAAGCCATTCCCCATCAACCGGCTAGTGCCCCGCAACGAGCGGGAGCAGCGCGATTACGATATCGCCGAGCAGTTTAACCAGCGCAAGAAGGCAGCCGCCAAGGAGCAGGCGCTCCGTCAGTTCCCGCCGTCCAAGGAGGAGGCCGAGCTCATTCACGGCATGTGGATGCGCCAGCAGCGATACCTCGAGGACCCGGCGACGCGTCCGCAGTACGTGGTCAACGTTGCAAACACCCGCATCTTCTCGACCGCCGTCATGCAGCCCCAGTACCGCAACCGCCACTCTTACATGATCTTTGGCGGCTACCTGCTGCGGCAGACTTTTGAGCTCGCATACGCGTGCTCGGCCGCGTTCTCGCACGGATCGCCCCGCTTTGTGTCGCTCGACTCGACCACCTTCCGCAACCCGGTTCCCGTCGGCTCGGTGCTGTACCTGACGGCGACCGTCGCGTACGTCGAGCGCACGCACCGTCAGATTCTCAGCAACAACGTCACGCGCGACGTCCCGGGTTTCCTGATCCAAGTCCGCGTCGACTCGACCGTCCGAAACCTCGAGCACGGAACTACGACCCCGACCGGCGAGTTTGTCTACTCGTACTTTGTCGAGTACGACGGCCGCGACTGGGAGCTCCTTCCGGAGACCTACACCGAGATGATGGAGTGGATCGAGGGCCGTCGCCGTGCCCTCTCCACCGCCGAGTTCCTCAAGCAGACCCAGGTTTCCCTCCCGCATCTTGTCATTTCCGAGTAACCCCCCCCCTAGCACCCATGTATGTCATAATTTATTCATGCAGTTTCGTGTTCGTGTGTCGTCTCTTTTTCGTTTTTTTTTCCTGGGGGCCCTGCCCCCAGACCCCCGTAGCAACTGCTTCGCAGTTGAGCTGCTATCCGAGATTTTCTTTTTTCCAGGCGCTGTGGCAGTCGCTTTGCCCTCGGAGGATGGGTTCAGCTGCTAGTTGCCAACCTATCGCCCCGCTCCAACTGCGAAGCAGTTGCTACGGGGGTCTGGGGGTAGCGCCCCCAGGGAAAAAAAAAAGGTCAAGATAAACCGACGGCAGTGTAGATAGCGGCCCGGAGCTCGCGGATGCCAAAATACTTGAGGCGGGGCGTAGTGCACGTGGCGAACACTTCTTCCATGACGGCCAGGTTCTCGCCATTGGACATGGACAGAACGCGGTCGTACGTGTTTTGGACGACAGAGTTGATACTGGCCGCACTTTCAGCGGACAACGCCTTGCGATTCTGGCCCCGGACTTGTACGTCGTCAGTTTCGGTTGCGAGCTTGTCGACCTTGGTAAGTATAATACTCCATGGAACGCCAGCATTGGCAAGCATGTCAAATACGCTGGCGTCCGTATCCTTGACACCAAGCTTCGAGTCTATAAGAACATAAACACGGCGGAGTTGCCGTTGGTTTGCCAGGACCTGCTCGACAATGGCGCCGTGTTCGAGCTTGGACCCGAACCCGTAGCCCGGCGTATCAATGAGCCGGAACTTCTGTTCTTTGCCTTTGTAACACAAGTGCACGTTGACGGATTTTGTGTATCCAGGCGTTTTCGATGCTCGCGCGTAGACACTCTTCTTCCTAGTTGTCTCGTGGCTTCGAGGGTAGATCAGCCCGTTGATGAGACTCGACTTGCCGACGTTGGACCGGCCCATGAACATGACGGCCGGGATCTCGTCGTCCAGATGGTACTTTTCGTGCATAACGTGTGTCACGCGGGCGTCGCAGGTTTCAAAGAATTTTGTGGCTCGCTGCGTAGCATTTTCTGATGGAGTCGGAACGTTTTCGGCTCTGAGCACCGGCGTAATCCGGTGCTTCATGACCAGAGGCGATGCCTTGGCCGCGTACGACCTGGATCCCTGCAATGATCGTGCGTATGGTAATATTCCAGTCCTACTCGAACATATCCGGCCGTACATTCTATTCTGTACCAAGGATTTTACTCGAGCATCGAGACCAAAACTTGGCCGGCCCAAGATCAGCCGTACTATCGATAAATATCCACAGCCGTTCTGTTACCTTTTCAGGTATTTTGTACTTCGTGATCTTTTCTTTATTTCCTGGGGGCGCTGCCCCCCAGACCCCCGTAGCAACTGCTTCGCAGTTGATTTTGTGTCTGAGTCGAGTCAGACAAGGGGAAGCAGTTGCTACAGGAGTCTGAGGGTGCGACGCGGGAGTCAATTACCTCTTATAGGGTCTTCATCGTTGACCAACTCATCGAGGCCAGTGCCGAGCCCAACCGCGAAGCGGTTGCTACGGGGGTCTGGGGGCAGCGCCCCCAGGAAAAAATTAAAAAAGCAAAGTCTATTCAAATGCTCGTAAATGCAATCAGACGCGGTCGGGGAGGGTGTCGACGTCCTCGGGATCGTCAATGACGATGCGCGGGGCGTTGCGAAACTCCTGGAGGTTGACGTAGTTGCCCTTGCGCTGGCGTCGGGGTTTCCAACGGGTGACAGCTCCCAAGAAAGAGCCGAGGAGCGACGTTGAGCTGCCGGGCAGGTCGCCAAAGTGCACAGAGCGGCCGGCCTGCGCCAGGGCCTGCCGACGCGACCACCACCAGTAGCCGCCGACGGCCGCGAGGATGAGAAGAACGACAATGAGAGCAGTGGTGCCAGCACGGTAGTAGGCGCGCCACGTTGCGTCTTGGACTTTTTTGTCGGTGTCGGTGGCGCTGTCTCCGCTGTCGGCAGAGGCGGTGCCATTGGCGAACCGGAGACCCTCGTCGGCGTGGACGAGATCGCCCGAGGCGGACCAGTCCGACAAGCCTGTAAAGACGTTGACGAGGACGCGCGCCTGAAGGGGCTGGTCAAACGCCAGCATGTGCGACGAGTCGTACACGCGGACGTAGGTGAGGTTGCGCTCGGCCGTGACCTCGCCCACCTCGACGTCGTTGAGCGACCACTTGCTGGGCATAAGGTCGCGACTAAAACCGAGGGCGCCGTTCCACTCGAGCGCGGCAATTAGCTGCTCGTTACCGAGGTGGTTGCAGATGTAGTCCTTGTCGCCGTTGAACATCATGACGGGGATCTCCTCGAGAATGTCCGGCAGCAGCTCGTACGCCGACGTCGAGTTCCGCGCCGTGAAGGTGCCATGGACGCGCGACCCGCACTCCTCCCATTGCTTGTCTGGGGCGTAGGTATTCAGGGCGCGCATAACGTCCTCGCGGCGGAGCCACGTTGTCACGGCCGGCAGGTCCGGCGGCCAGTTCATGCCGCACGCCGGGTACGAGTCCTCGAGATCGACGCGGTAAATGTTGAAGCACGTCTTGCCGTCGCCGCTCCATTTTTGCAACGCCTCGTTGGAGATCCGCTCGCACACCGGCACGTGCACGACCTTGGACACGTCGACCTGTGCCAGCTCGTCGGCGCACTTTTTGTGCAAGTCCTCAATGGAGCGTGCCAGGTCCGTGCCCTGCTTTAGTATGCCGGCCTCGTACATAAACGGCAGGTAGCTAAGGTATTGGCGGACGGGGTCGATCCAGCCGTTGCCGATCATAATGCCCTGCAAATTCAGAATGCCATGGCTGCCGGGATCCGACTCCCGCAGCTCGCGGTTCCGGTCGAGCGCCGCCTTGGTGATGTGCGGAATGTACTGACCCGCGTACGACTCGCCCGCAATGTATATATCTGTGTCGAGGTACTCGGGGAACGTCTCAAAGAACATGTCAAGGAAGAGCAAAAAGTCTTGTGCCGCCGGTTCGAGCTCGTGCTGCAGTCCCTCATCGTCAACCGTTCCTAGACCGACGCCCAACGGCTGGTCCACAAATACCACATTTGTGTACTGGTGCCACGAGCCGGGGTTGTCATTAAGGGACCCGTCTTCGCCGACCCTGTAGGGCCCAATCTCCATCAGCGCGCCATCCATGCTCGAGCACCCTGGCCCGCCATTCAGCCAAAATACCTGCTGTTAGTCTCTTGGTTGTTGTTTCCTGGGGGGCCAATGTCCCCAGAAACCCCGTAGCAAACTGCTTCGCAGTTGACATCTCTCTCCCTGTCACATACTGTTTTTTGTCTGCCAACTACAAACTTGCTCTGCACGAGCCAGAAAAAGTACGAGCCGTTCACCTCGGGTTTGAACATGAGGTTTCTGGTGTTAGTCTCGTCTTTTATTCTTTTTTTTTCCTGGGGGTTCCACCCCCAGACCCCCGTAGCAACTGCTTCGCAGTTGGAACAACGTTCTTGTCGAGATCAACCGCGAAGCGGTTGCTAGGCGGGTCTGGGGCGGAACTCCCGGAAAAAGGCTCAATGAGTGCTCACCGAGCGCCCATACAGAAGAAAGGGGTCGTACATACCCGGCATGCATTATAGGGAACTCGGTAGTGCTCTTGTCGAGGCCCGGCAGGTCCCAGACATAGTAATCTGCCGCAGCTGGGACCTGATCCTCACTGCTGGATCCTGCCAGCGCGAGACCAAGGCCGAACAGCACCGCGAAAAGTCGCGGAAGCAACCTTGCCGTCATCAAGATAACACGCCTCTGTTCGAGTGGCCGTCGTCCGTCAGTTTGTGGCCGAAATACGCGAAATGAGGCTCGGCTGTGGAGTTTACGTGTACAAGGCGCGGCTCGTGCACTAGTGCATACATGCATACTGCATGCATAAGTTCGTCGTTTTCCTTTTTCCTGGGGGCGCTGCCCCCAGACCCCCGTAGCAACTGCTTCGCAGTTGAACCAGGGCTGGCGGTAGCCCTAGTAACAGTGTGACTGCTACCGGGTCGGCAATCAACTCTTTCGCCCAACGCTCTTCCCGGACCAGACCCTGTGTCGAGCCCAACCGCGAAGCGGTTGCTACGGGGGTCTGGGGGCAGCGCCCCCAGGAAAAAAAAAGCCGAAGCAGAGCAATAAATTACATTAATAATAAAAAAAAAACGTGAAAACAGGTCGTAGAGTCGTTAAAGCGTCAGGTCGTCTTTTGCAGCAGGGGCGTTAGAGAAACGCGAGCTCGGCGGAAACAGAGTGGTCCTGCGTGAGGGTGGCCGAGGTGTTTTCGAGCGACGGCTTGGACGCAGGTCCTGACTGGGAGCCGTTGCGGATGTCACGGAGGCGAATGGTGTCGCGTTTGCTGGGGCCTCCGAGGGCGTCGCTGGTGGGCCGATTCGGGTCGTATGCGCCGTTGTCGTCACTGTCGTCGTCGCAAGCGCCTCCATAGTGACTCCAGCTCAGCTCGCCGCGCGAGTTGCGGTACGGCCGGATGTGAGCGGCGCCGTCATCGGACCCAAGCGAGTGGTTGTCGTACTCGTCGTACTCCTCGCCCGACGACGCGGTGCGGTAGTGCTCCATGGAGTCAAGGGTCTCTGCTCGCGATGGCTGGAGGTTGCGCCTGTCGGTGGCCGGGGTCGCGTACTCGGCAGTGGGAGTCGCATAGTCGGTCTCGGCAACGTTGGGCATCGCCGGAACCGGGGCGCGCGTCGCGTTGACGGTCGATGCAGTAGCGCTCGAGTTGTCCTTGGAGTGCTGGAGGGTCGACGAGTGCGAGCCCACAGGGCGGATGATGCCCGAGGACGCGTCACTTGGCATCATCGAGTGATGGGGCGTCAGGATAGTCGAGTTGGTGGGCTGCATGAACGAATCACGCGCCGACGGGGCCGACGGAGCCGACGTACCCGAGTACCGAGCCTGCTCTGACTCGCCGCCGACGGCTGGGGTGCCAGCGGAATTGCGGTCAACAAGGCGCATGGTCAGGAGCTCGTCGGTCGAAATGGTCGCCAACGAGCCAAGAGACTGGTGCTCCTGCCAGCGGCCGCCGTCAACAGGCAGGTCACTGTTTCGCCACGAGTTTCGTGGAATTCCATCGGATGTGTGAGAAGTGCGGGAAGTGCGAGCTGTTGTTGCTGCTGCTGCTGCTGCCGCGCCGGCCGCTCCAGCTGCTCCAGCTGCCAGTCCGGCTCCGGCGACACCCAAGCCACGATCGTTGTCGGTAGTCACAGCAGTGGCATTGACACGGTCGGTAGGAGTCGTCTCCTGGGGCGTATGGTGTTGGGGAGGAGTAGCATAGAACGTACCGGCCGGGGAACCGGCACCGGCGACGCCCGAGCCGGGCCCGCCAGAGCCAGGGGCTGGCGGCGGCTGCAAAGGCTCGTCGATGGTGTCGGCGTCCTGGTCACCAGAGTAGTAGTTGGAGGAAGCGTCGTCGTCGGCACCCACGCCGTCCATCTTCATAAAGTTGAATGCAGACACTCGCTGCGGGGTATCCCAGCCGTCCTCAAACTGGCCCATATCCTTTTCGGCGCCCTTGTCGGTGGCGGGTGTGCGGGCGCCCGAGTGGACAGCCGTCGAGGTCTCGCCGGACCGGACGGGGAACACTGGCGGCATGAGCGCCTCGGGGTCGTCTGGGTTCATGGGGATGGGGCGCGAGATCTCCTTGCGGCCGGGCGAGTTGTACGTGTCGGACGTGACGGTCTCGACGGAACCTCGGTTACGTTTGCGGATGCAGAACCACAGCAGGATGATGGCGGCAATGACGGCAATGGGGATGACAACACCACACACAATGGCGACTGTTTTGCTGTTGACGCCAGAGGTGGTTGCCGTCGACGAAGCCGACGCAGATGCAGACGCAGACGCAGACGCAGACTCGGAAGTCGACGTGGTTTTCGACGCCTTGGAAACACCGCGAATGTAAAACGACGCCGTCTCGCTACGACTGCCAGACGTCGCGTCCAACGTCACGTCCGTCTGGGTAAAGTTGTCTGGGACCATTCCGGTAAACGTCATGTTGCTGTCGTGGAACTCGAGCCACTGGGCCTCGGGCCGCGTCGACGTCTCGACCGACGCGCTCTTGTCCTGGACAAACGACGAAATGTCGTACGAAAAGTACTCGCCCTGCGTCGCGTTGACGGGATTGAGCGAGTTGGACGTGAAGATGGTGTCGTTGTCGCCGTTGACAGACACCAGCAGCGTGTAGCTGACCTCGTCGCCCCACGAGTCGGTGACGGTGACCTCGAGGGTTTCCGTCTCGGACGACGCGTTGGACGGCGGCGTGCCGGCGATGGTCGCGTTGCTAGCAGTGAGCGCGAGCCACGGCACCGACGTGTCGTTGAGCGAGATGGACGTCACGTTGGCCTGCTGGATGGGCTGGCCGTCGAGGGTGATGTTGGCGAGCGGCACGTGGTACTCAAAGTAGGTGCCGGCCGTGACGTTGAGGACGTCCTCAGTCACATTGGTGGCAAACGTGTGGGCGCCGACAACAATGCTAAACTCGAGGTACGCGCTCTCGAATCCCTCTGTCTCGGACACAATCATGACAAACGTGAACCACTGGGCGGGGGCGATCTGCGAGTTGACGGACGGCGCGGTGCCGCTGAACTGGCGCTGCGAGCCGTCAAACGACACCCACTGCGGCAGCGGCGTGTGGTCCTGCACGACGCCGTAGTAGCCGTAGACATCGCCGGTCGTGGCAAACACCGAGTCAGGAAACTGGATAGTGAACTCTTCGCCAGGCGACAGCACAACGGCAGTGTCGCCGGCCATAGCACCAGAAGAAGCAGCACTCAGCGAAGACCGGACGGCCGAACTATCGACCGTTGGCTCCTCGAGCGTCGACACCACCAGCGTGGCGGTGTTGTTGGCGGACTCGCCCTGATTGTCTGTAGCAGTAATGTTAAAGTTGAACCAGCTGTCGGTAGCATCCGACGGCGCCGTTCCCGAGAATGTGCGGGAGCTGCCGTCAAACGACAGCCAGTCGGGCAGGCCCGACGCAGTATAAGTCAGCGAGCTGCCATCGCTTGTGGTGAAAGTTGTCGACGGCAGCGTATACGAGTATTCCTCGCCGGGTCTTGCGACCGGCGGCAGTTGCGAGTTGAACGGGTAGCCGAGCTGAGGCGACGCAGCCGCCATCGCGCTCAGCGCCGTCCACACTATGGGGATATGGCCGCGCATTCTCTGTTGTTAGCACACGTTACGCGGATCCAGGAGCCCAGAGGGAGCTTAAACTCCAATAACACAATGTGACCTGTCCCATAGGAGGCTCACGATCAATCATTCTGAGTGGCTGGATTGGGCCGTTGTCGACTTTTTATTTTTTCCTGGGGGTTCCACCCCCAGACCCCCGTAGCAACTGCTTCGCAGTTGGACCGAGCCATTGTCGATTTTTTCGAGGTTCTATCCTCAGACTTCCAGAGATGTCTATTCGCAATATTCGACACCACTAGCAGAACCTTTTCTTCAACTGCGAAGCAGTTGCTACGGGGGTCTGGGGGTGGACCCCCCAGGAAAAAAATAAAAAGCCACCAAGACCAAGATGAAGGCGGAATCCTCAAAGTGAACCTGAAACACGACAAACCAGAATGAACATACCATTGAGAAGCTGGAACGACCTGTGCGGAAGGGGAGGAGGCGCGGAGAAAAGAGAAAAAAGAGTGTGGATGTCAAACTAATAAAGACGAGAACCAGCTGGGAAGTTTAACCTCGGGACTAGGAATGGAGTATCATATACGACAAGCAAGGGGTTATAGACGTGATATGATACATGCGAGCCGCACTGGATTGTACGCAGGGGGCGGGCGTCTTGACGCGACGACCAGTCTTTTTTTTTTCGCGTCGCGGTGCTGCCTTGTGCTTTGCGGATAAGTGGCTGGTTTGTTGGCAGACGTTTGTGGCTGGCCGTTGAAGCCGTTGGGATATCGGTAAGGAGGTAATGAATGCGTAGTTGAGGAATTGCAAGGCGCCTCATCAAGGGGTAATGGTGAGAATGCTTGGCTACTTCAAGTGTTAGACATCTTTTGCATTACCGGCGGTACTTAACGGCCCGTTAGGGCACTCAGACAATACAAAAAGTATAACTGCGCACATTACCACGGGGTAGACGTACAAAACATGTCTACAAATTACTACAGTTTAAGGCGTCACGATCTGCACATTGGCGTCAGAGGCGACGATCTGCAGCGCGGCGTATGTACATCTCACCGGGCACCGCAAAAAAGTAATAGTGCCAATCACTCCAAAAAGTGCTATAAAAGTGCCCAAAAATCCGCAAAGCAACTTACACACGCTGTATACGCGTTTTGCACGAGGTTAGACTTTGCAATCACGTTCTAGACGCGTCCATCACGCGCTCGTCAGACGCGCCGCACAGCGCGTATCCACTGCATTGTCGTCCCGCCCCGTCAAAAAAAAAAAAATACGGTGTCGTTACCAAGCCAGTCCGGCCATCCAGTCCACACGAGCCATATTCAACGCTGTTTAGTCTATGTCTATATGCCTAGAGTCCCTCAGGCATCACCCAGGCCCCGAATCATGCCGTGATCTGCGGCCTTCCGATTCGGGCAAAATTAAGGCACGCCGGCATGGTGTCAAGATTAGCTCATAAAAGCCTGGGCGCCTGGCCGCATACCCAGCTGGTCCAGCCAGCACGGGCCCATCACCCCCTTTTGCCACCAACAGTGGCAAAATTCCGCCTTGTCTCGCCTGGTTTCCTTGTAACGGCGTCTACGAATTGTCCGTGCTTCGCACTTGGTGCGCCCAACACCACCACTACTTGCACTCCACAAGCAAGGGGTACCGTAGAAGGAATGCACCGAACGGTCCAATCTATCTGTTCGATTACCCCATATCCCCTTGCTTCCCATCGGAATCTGCCTACTGTACTCCATCGGACGATGCACCTCTCGTATCCTTTCTTTTACTTGGGCTTCCACCCCCCGGAGCCCCTGTAGCAACTGGTTTGCAGTTGAGCTCTCTAACAGGCCTTGCTCTTGTTTTGTCCTGGGGGTTCCACCCCCAGACCCCGTGGCAACTGCTTCGCACTTGAGCTCTCTAACGGGCTCTGCATTTTTTTCCTGGGGGTTCCACCCCCAGACCCCCGTAGCAACTGCTTCGCAGTTGAGCATTTGGTCCTCTATGGAACAATGCTGACCTGTTGTTGGAGGCTCTCCATTTGGACTGAGGTCATTCAGCCAACTGTGCTCGTGAATTCCTTGGAGGATTTCGCAGAGACTAAATATGTTCGCAGTTAAATGTAAACCGTGAAAAAAAATCCACTCATTTTCTTTACTGGTACTGGTGATTCTGGTCCCGCGGGCTGCTTTCCAATTGAAAGCGAATAGACGCAGTTCCGCAGCAACCGCGAAGCCGTCCCCACTTGGTTTGGGCAGAAAACTTAGGCCAAAAATCCGGTATATAATACTGTTACGAACTTTGTGTGATACTAAAACAGTGTA
Organism: Tardiomyces blankii; assembly: GCA_024734315.1. Lineage (NCBI taxonomy): Eukaryota > Fungi > Ascomycota > Dipodascomycetes > Dipodascales > Trichomonascaceae > Tardiomyces > Tardiomyces blankii. The sequence continues at coordinate 2,043,054 of JANSJT010000035.1, forward strand.
GGACCGTTGAGCTCAACTGCGAAGCAGTTGCTACGGGGGTCTGGGGGTGGAGCCCCCAGGAAAAGAGAGCCAACGGAGACACAACATCAGCAACTATCACAGACAACTGCTATGACCCCACAACAGTGTACGACTGCCCCGAGCCCAACTGCGAAGCAGTTGCTACGGGGGTCTGGGGGTGGAACCCCCAGGAAAAGAGAGCCAACGGAGACACAACATCTGAAACTGCCACTACGATTGCTATGGCCCCACAACAGTGTAGACCTGCCCCGAGCTCGGTTGCGAAGCAGCTGCTACAGGGGGTCTGGGGTGGAACCCCGAGGGAAAAAGAAGGAGAGTTAATATAGGCAAGGGTGCCGTGCATGGATATGCGCAGAGACGGAATTAGAAGATGCGGAGAACGGGCGGCGCCAGGGAACCGTGCGGGGAGAGAGCAAGTTAGTAGCTGGAGCTTGGCGGGATGGAGGGCTTGTAGGCGCAAGCGCGGGTACGTCAGCTGGTGCGTACGCGCGGGGAGAAGATTGCAGATAGGCGTGCGAGGAGCGGTGGGGAGTCAGGACTTGAGCATATTGACGAGAACGAGGCCCGGCCGGCGGGACGCAAGACCAATGTACTATAGTGGGGTTTTGCAGGGCCTGACCTTTTTTTGGGAATTGGCCAAAGGCGTGCCACACAACGGGCCGGGGGACGGGCCGTGCGTGCGGCTCAAAAAGCCAAGCCTTTGGCGATGAGGGGGTGTTTTAGGAGGTAGAGGGGGTTTGCATTAGATTTGTAGGGATTAGAGGTGTTGAATGGGGTGTGTAGCTGCAGTTAGTGGAGTGTGTGGCGATGTTGAGAACATTCTGACCGTTCTATACGAGTTATCTTGGCCTTCGTGCCGCGTGGAGGTCGTGGCCCCTGCGTCAGCTGCGGCTCATAGTACGCACCGGCAGTACGTGTCACCTGGGGCCTGCGGTGCTGTGGCAGCGCCGGAAACTGCTGGGCAAGTCGTAGGTAGGTGGTTTGTGAGCTTTCGGGGTTTTTTGTGTTGTTTCGTCGTAGCTTGACGCTTCCGGGGCTTCCGACCGCGGCAGGGGGCGATCGTCATCGTGCATGCCCAGAACTCTCGTGTAATTATGGCAGGCGTCTTCCTTTCTAGTGGTTACAGGGTGGTCACAGGGTGGCTACAGGGCGGATACAGGACAGATACAGCGACGGGACACTACAGAGATGTGGCACTGCAAAACGAGGCGTATAGACGCTCCCAGCGCTGGCGGTTCGATCCATTTGCCGACTCAGCCCCTGGCCGTCAGCGATGCGTCATCGCATGCACGGCCTTTTCGTTCGGCGCAGGTTTTTCGCCGTAATAACCACACTGGTACCATTTCCGATAGTTGGCGGAAATAGACGTGAGCCGTAAACCTGACCAAAGACTCAACCGGGTTAATAGTTTTAACTTGCGATACATCCCTGTCCATCTCTGACGCACGAATAGTCTCGGCAGGGTCTAGAGGGCAGTGTCATCTGGCGTATGTCTGGGTACGGATGAGTGTCAAAGTCGTGATTGCGGGGATTTGTAGTCTAGTTTGTGCCATTTTGGCAATTGTCAGGTTCCCCATGGCACCATTACCCATCCCTACAGACGCCGCTGCTCCGGGGAAATAAATTGCATTGCATCCTATTGGCTGTCCCCGCCTGGCGTTACGGCGTCATTCGTGGGCAAGGGCGGTACGAGGCACAAAAAACACAAAAAACACGCACTCCCCCAGCCGCTCCGGCACCCAGAGAGTGGGCGATTAGGGCAGGGATCGGCGTTTGTCCAGGTCTTTTGGTTTTTGTGTTTGCAGCGTCTTATTTTTTTTTTTTTTTTGGTTCTCTAGTGTCGATTTGTTTTTGGTACTGGTGCGATTCTTGCATTAAACAGTTTCGACGTGACGTGCCGGACGCTAGGCGTGTGTGTTTCGGCTTGAAAATCACTGACTACGAGGAAAGAAAACGCGACAAGGGGATCGACCCATTGCAGTGTTTTGTGGTTAACCAGGCATTGATATTTCTTTCAAGTGGATCCAGTGGATATTAACGCGGTCGTGTGTAGCGATCGTGTATTTTATCACACGGTGTCGTTGAACATATTGGTTATCTGATACCCCTACGATTATTCACAGGAGTGGATCGAACAAGCACGCCAGTGGCTGTGCAAGTGCCCGATTGACGGTTTCAATGGCCTGGATCTAAAGCAGCGTTTTTTTCTTTCAATGGATGTATGTGTTCATGGTTGAATGATGGTGGTATAATGATTACAGACTGACAGCAGGAAGACGCTTGCGACGAATGGTCAGGGAGTACAAGCCCCGTGACGCCGGTGCCATTGAGCCCACTGGCAACCACGTCGATCGGATCAGGAGCGGCAGACTATTTGTTGTTTAGACGGGTGCCATCGCCGTCATCGGCCGTGTCACTCGCCTCGTCAACTGACACGCTTGTTGACGACGAAAAGGAGGGAGATGGTTGGATAGATACGGCAGGGGCACAGCACCAGCACAAGCACTACGAAGCGTCCCCGGGCCCGAAATGGAGCATAGGAAGTGGGGAACCGCGGAAACGAGAAGCGTCGCCGGCTTATAGACAAGGACGTGCCGGCAGGGAGGTGCGGGGTAGATTATTTGGGGCTGGCGCGGTGCCGGCGGCACTGCTGGCGTTTGCAGTTGCGTTTGTGGCGCTGAGCGTCGCGGCGTTTTTGCTACCAGCGGCCGGCGCCGAGTACCCGTGCCAGCGGCCGTACCAGGCGCAGGCCTATATGGATTTTCCCGCGTTCAACACATCGCGGTTATCGGGCAAGTATGCACTTCACTTGTTTCGGGATCCCGACCCGGCCGACGGACTACGGGCCCACCGTGATGCGACGCCCGGGTTCCAGCCAACGGGCGTCCCTGCGGTGTTTGTTCCAGGCAACGCAGGCTCGTTTCGCCAGGTTCGGCATCTAGCGGCTGAAACGATGCGCCAGTTTGCAGCTGCGTCTGCATCGGAATCCCCGTCGTCTGGCGGCGATGGTCTCAAGGCGCCAATAGACATGTACACACTCGACTTTGGCGAGGACTTGACGGCGTTCCACGGCCAGGCGCTGCTGGACCAGGCCGAGTACCTCAACGACGCCATTGCGTATATTCTGACGTTGTACAGCAACCAAGGGCCTGCTGGTGGGCCGCGGCCGCGGTCAGTAATGCTTCTGGGCCATTCGATGGGCGGTGTTGTGGCCAGGACAGTATTTTTGATGCCCAATTTTGTGCCTGGCTCGGTGGAGACGATTGTGACGTTTGCGGCTCCGCACACAGCGCCGCCAGCTACGTTTGACGCCGACATTGTGCGGGCGTACGACAGCGTCAACGGGTTCTGGCGGCGGGCGTTTTCCCGAGACAGCGCTGGCCGCAACCCGTTAGCGCACGTCTCGCTCATTTCGATCGCTGGCGGCCATTTGGACCATATGATCCCGTCGAACCACGCCGGTGTGTCGTCTTTGGTGCCGCCGAGCAACGGGTTTGCGGTGCTGACCAATTCGGTGCCAGGCGTGTGGTCGGGCATTGGCCACGAGGAGATTCTGTGGTGCGACCCGCTGCGACGCGCAGTTGCTGCCGCGTTGGTTAGTGTTGTCGATGCTCGAAGTCCCGCAAAGGTGCTGCCGCTCGACGACCGCATGCGGGTGTTTCGTCAGCGACTGCTGACGGGCCTCGAAGAAACAGCCGCAACCGACAAAACTGTAGACCGCCAGGTGCCGCCGCCGCCGGCTCATCATCGTGCACATACGTCGTCGTCATCGTCGCGGTCTGCTCCAGCAAACAGCCGCAGCAGGGCACTCCCGCCTGACACCCGCCTTACATACGGCGAGACGTCGGCCCTCACTGTCGCCGCCAACGAAAAGTTTGACATTCTCAACGTGTCGCGACCAACGCAAGGTCCCGCGACTTTTCTCATGCCGATTTCCGACAAGACGCAGCTGCCGTCTGCGGCCCTGTCGCTGCTGAGCGAAGCGCCTCTCCTCGAAGGCGACTTTAAAGGCAACGACGGATTCTATGTGCTGGCGTGCCGATTCCCATCTGGCGCCGGCAGCACGGGCGCTCTGAGCCAGGTCGACCTGTCTGCCAACGGCGGCCGGCCACGCGTTAGCCTATTGTGCCACAACCTGGCACCATACGCCGTCCAGCTGCCCCGCGAAGCGCTGCCCAGCGCGCAGCCGGCTCCAATCCACACACATGCATTTGCCGGCACACCACAGCAGCAGGGTCTTGATGGTATTGCCACAGCAAAAACAACAACAACAACAGCCATGACCAATGATAACTACTGGTATCTCGGCCTCAACGCCACAAAATACCTTGAAGGTTACAGTTACCTGGCAGTCGTCGATACCACGCACCATCGTGATCAGCAGCACTCTCTGCGTCGCCTGGTCGCACAGGTGCTGCCGGACGAGTCAGCCGCCCATGTGTCGGTTGGCAGTAAAAACGCGTGGAAAATGTGGTTTGGCAAGGGCAAGCGCGTTGTGCTTCCGGTCGACCGCCCCGTCAAGGTCGACGTGTCGTTCCCGTCTGTGTGGTCAAGCCTTCTGGCGTACCGGCTGCGAGTCGTACCCAGCAAGCTGGCCACTGGACTAGAAACCGGCACCGGCGTGATTCCTGTCCTGTGTCAGAGCATCGAGGATCCGCACGAATCCAAGTTTTACCTGAGGGCCGCGCCGGGCTCGCTCATGCCTGTCGATATCCACGGCGTAGCCCCCTTTACTCCGTATAGCCTACGCTATGCCGACGACGCCGACTCTGCTGCATACCACGGCCTCCGCATCCAGGTGTGGTCCGACCGGGCGCACGACGCGCCCATCGACCTCGTGCTCGAGCTCGACGTGGTGCGGAGTCTTGGCAAGCTTGTGTTGCACTACCGTACCGCGCTCGCAGTCCTGCCCATGTTTGTCGTCATGCTGGTGGTTATGCTCCAGCTGTGGGGCTATGGCGCGTCGGGCGTGTTTCCGAGCTTTGGCGATACGCTCGTGCTGCTGTCGACTCGGTATCTCGTGGTGCTCCTGGCGGGCATTGCCGTCGTGCCGTACATTGCAAGTGTTCCATTGGTGGACCGTCTTTTGTACGTCATTGAGCCGTGGATGGACCTGGACGACGGCTGTGGAGGAGCAGGCACTGGAACCGGCCGCCTTGTCCGCCGAGTCGGCTTCTTTCTGGGCCTCGAGCCAAGCCACCTCGTGTGGCTCGGGCCGCTATTTATGCTCGTCTCGCTCGGCATGGCCCAGCTCACCTACTACTTGGTACTGCTAGTGGTTCAACCGCTAGCGTTTGCTGTCGGCTCCATTGCGCCGTACCGGCCCAAAACCGCCCGCAGCATGACCGCCCGGCGGCGACGCATCGCCATTCTCATAGTTGGCCTCATTGTTGCATCCTACGTCATACCATATCAGCCGGCATTTGCGCTTTTGTTTATCGTGCAAGCGGTTGCATGCGTGCGGGCCCTCTGGGTCTTGCAAAGCCTAGACACGGCCCTCTGTGACGCGCACCTTGACGTTGCTCGTCTCCCCGACGTCGACGTCGAGCGGTCGCAGCCCCTGGTTCCCACTTCGGCAAAACCGACCCCTCGCATCGTCACCACCACCAACACTGCCAACAAAACAAACCTGCGAATGCTTGCCGCCCTGACAGCTCGCGCCCGCAACCACTACCGCTACGCGGTCTCGCTCATGGTCATTTTTGTGTGGCTGCTGCCCATCAACCTGCCCTACATGGCCGTATGGGTCCACAACCTGCGGGTCAGCTGGGCCATGACGTTCAGCGCGCAGCACAGTTTTCTCAGCATTGCGCCCATGTTCGCCGTCGCAGAAATGTGCCTCTCGGGCAAGACTCTTCCCCGCACGCATCCGGCCGTCAGCTCCCGCGCTCTCCTCACCATGGGCATGCTGGGGTACATGGCGGCCTACTGTCTTTTGTTTGGCATTCAACGCGCCTACTGGCTCCACCACCTTGTCAATCTTTTTTGCGCGTGGCTCCTCGTCCTCTACTGCGAGGCCGACGCCTCGCTCCTTTGCAAAGGTCTCGGCCTGTCACGATTCTTTGATGTTTACGCCAAGTCCTAACTGGCATCATGTAATTTACTAATATGCATTCACTCGTCACCGTGTCTCTTTTTTTTATTTCCTGGGGGTTCCACCCCCAGACCCCCGTAGCAACTGCTTCGCAGTTGGGCTCCGGTATGTTTGGTTCAAGGATCGCAATTTCACCGTTTTTCTTCCTGGGGTGGGAACCCGTGGCAACCTGCTTCAAGGGAGCTAGTTCAAGCACGGCGATGAATGGCTACGCGTATAAAGAACTTTACTTCTTGTATTTACCCACGAACACTACACCTATTATACACCTGCCTTAGGTATTGATGCTGATATCAGCCGAACGATACCTTTGGCACGAAGACACGAGTGCCCCGAGTTCAACTGCGAAGCAGTTGCTGCGGGGGTCTGGGGGTGGAACCCCCAGGAAACAGAAAAGACGAGTGAACGCACTTGGGACCTTTCGATTTTGTCCCGTGGGTTTCTTCCTGGACTGCGCTCGATTCACGAGTTGAACTCGTTTCTAGACAGATTCCAACTGCGAAGCAGTTGCTACGGGGGTCTGGGTGTGGAACCCCCAGGAAAAAAAGAAACCGTGGAGCTCCAACTACGGGAGTCCAAGGGACGGAATCCCCCCCCCCCAGGAAAACAAAAGCGGGACAAAACAATCAAACAAAAACAGAATTACAGGAGCTCTTTGGTGCTGTGCTGGTCGGAGAGCGTAGGGCCACGGTGGTGGCTGAGGACGCGGGCGATGGAGAGGGCGTCGGAGTCTGGAGGTCCCATCTCGAGGTCGTGGCGGCGGACGTGGCGCTGCGAGTGGATCGCGAGACCAGAGTACTTGGCGGTTACGGGACTGGCTGTGGCAGAGGACAGGAACGGGTCGTCGGGGACTTTGGTCGCGTCGGATCCGGCGGGCGAGAGGGGTAGCATCACGGCGTGCCCGCGGACGTCCGAGTTTGTGATCTGGAACTGCGCCCACACCGACGAAAACGGAAGAAACACAACGACGAGCATCGTCGTGATGGCCGACAGAGGCGCGTTCCCGGGGAGAACAGACTGGAGAATGCTGAAAATCGCCGGAATGACCATGGTTTGCACCATGACGATAAACACAATGCGCATGGGGTCAAAGTTGGTGAGCCCGAGCTTGCGCCGGCGGCGGATAGCCAGCAACAGCTTGGCGGCCAGCAGCAGCGTAAAGATGCTAATAGCGCCGGCAAACGCCGGGTTCACGGCGTCGATGAGCCACGCGTCGCTCTCAACCATCGCCAGCGCGATTGGGTCGTAGACGGCGCGTGCCGTCAGCACCGTGAGCCACACCCGCAGCACCACGACCGGTGTCGCCACGAAGACTGCCAGCAAGCCCGAAGCTATCCACTGAAACCGCGGCCAGTCGGCAAACAGGTTCCACGACTGGAATAGTAGCGAGCACAGCACAAGCACCGTGATGAGTGTCTGGAATATGCTGCCAGCGACCTGCGTCGCCAGGTCGCCGTACGTGACGTTGTGGTACGAGCCGGTGAAGTTGGTCGACATGGAGTTGAACGGACCCAAAAGAAACACAAGGTAGAGTATCGAGTGCAGAAGCAGCAGCACGAGCGACGCCAGATTGAGCCAGAAAACAGGCGACCGGTACCGCCGCGAAAACAGCAGAAAGCACACCAGAAACACAGACGCAGCACCAATTCGTACGCTGTAGACAGCGGCATACGTTATCTGGTCGTCCATGTACCCGTCCAGGTCGTACCACGTCGCCTGCGCGGGACCGTCGACGGTCGTAAAGTTCACCGGGTATCCGAGCATATCCGGCGACTCGCTATAAAACTCCGCCAGCATTTCTCTTCAACTTGGATTCTGTGTCCATTCTCTACAAAGAAGCCGTCCATGGCTCGCTTTTATGTATGCTACGCACGTCTAGTTGTGTCTACGGAACTCCTGGCACATTCAAACCTCAAAGTTCCTATTGTCCATCCGAATTCGGCAAAAAATGTGGGCTAGGTCAGACCCTGTACTGGGCAGACTTTATCTAAGATACCTTCACTCATGGGGGACACAGGTCGGTGATATGTTTGGTCCTTTTTTTTTTTACCTGGGGGCTCTGCCCCCAGACCCCCGTAGCAACTGCTTCGCAGTTGAATTGGGGTGAGGAAGGTTGATTGGTCTGGAGTACGTGGAGAGCCGTTTCAGGGCCAAGCGGGTGAATACTCGCTAATAGATCAGTGGGAAAACGTGGTGATCCGCTGATTTCTGGCATGGACACAGTCGCTCCTGGTTACAAGGGGGAAGAATTGGTTACAAGGGGGAAGAATTGGTTATAAGGGAAAGCCAGTTTTAATGTCCGTACAATAATTTTTCATCAATGTACTTGTGACCCTAATTAACGATTAATCCCAATTAGCTAAACTTGTTCCACGTACCAGGTTCAAGCCTAGCAAGCTTGACGACGATGTGGTCCTTTTATTTTTCCTGGGGGTTCCACCCCCAGACCTCCGTAGCAACTGCTTCGCAGTTGGGATGAGACTGAACGCATATCTCTGGTAACTGAGCATGGCAAGCGAGGGTCTGCGCCAACAACGACATCAATGACAGCATGTGTTATCAAGGACGCGTCCCCTTGCCCTATTCACACAGAGATTATGCGAGCATAGATCGTTTTGCACATGCAGCTGCAGCCGGGCTTGAACTGATTGAAACTGTAGGCTGGCAGATTGTTCTCTTGCAGTTTTTACAACTTTAGTATAATATTATATGTTCAATCAATCGATCTCTGTTAGGTGATTGTTTCCTTCCTTCTCTTTTCTGCGGACTCTTCTTTCAACCCTGCCCCTCTTCGCTGCATCGCATCACTGTCATAGCTGAAGTAAATATTACTACCCCAATCCCAACTGCGAAGCAGTTGCTACGGGGGTCTGGGGGCAAAGCCCCCAGGAAAACAAAGCAACCGCTTCACACTTTACAAAACGCACATATACCGGAACTATGCGACTTCTCTCGGACCTCTGTGGGGAGACGCGGCAATTGACAGCCTGCGAGCTGCATTCCATGCAGCCCTATTCTTTGTGTCTCGAAGTCAATTCTTGGATCTGGCACTATTCTTAAAGACAGTTGCCACGGGGGACTGTGGACAGCGTAGCCAGGGGTCAAAAAAATGCAACACCGCCAAAACCTAGCCAGTTGAGTGTCTGTTGGGCTTGTGCTTCGGGTGGAACGGATTAATTCGCGGGCCGGGTATATCAGTCCCCGCACCAGGTCCATTTTTTTTTTTGGCCCTTTTGTGCCTGGAAGGGAAAATGGTCCCCACTGGGAACTTGCACTGGGCTGACACCGGGCCGAGTTTGTCCGTCTTTGTCTTTGTCTTGATGGACGTGTTGAATTAGATATCTAGGAGTTTTGGGGTGAGTCCCTGGTTCCAGGGGCCCCGGATCCCCGCTCGAACCCTTGCCAGGGCCACGACTCGGTCTTAAAACACACCACCTCTATACTAAATGGTCAAATCATTGCTGTCCTGGCAAACGCCTCGACCAAAACTCGGCCAGTGGCCACCGCCGGCCACCGACGCACGCCCCTCTCCAGATGGTTGGACCCCCTGCCCTCGTGCAGGAAGCGCCTGCTAATCATTCGACGCACACGCGCTTAGCCGTGCCGATCGAAGTGGTCGGGCTGCAGCCGAAGCCCGCCCAAGTCGGCTGTTGTTTTCTCACGTCCACACACCCACCTCGACCAGATTTTTGATTTTTCTATTCTTTTGTCCGGGAGAGGCATAGTACAATGTGAGTAATGATGTTTTGTGCACTTGTGATGTGGGTTTTTTGTGTGCTCTTTCCTCAATTGCGACGGCCTCGTCTGCTGAGTTGCTATGCACGTCCTCAACAAGGCCACTGGGCACCCCGGAGGCCTCGGACACTTGAAAAAAGGTGGAAATTGCGTTAGCATGCTCTGTGTCCGGTTCGTTTGTTTGCGATTTGCGTCTGTTTTGCTGTTTTTTCCTGGGGGCCCTGCCCCCAGACCCCCGTAGCAACTGCTTCGCAGTTGAAAGGGCACGATTGTGATGAGGGCTTGCTGTGCCGCGTTTTTGTTGTGTTGTGGCGTTTTGTTTCAAAGTCAGACATCGCTATTTTTCGAGATATGCAACGTATCGCTCACAAAGACAACCGGTACAAAAACACCGCGGAGTTGCGACCTACACTGTGATGCCAGCCCTGAATCAACCGCGAAGCGGTTGCCACGGGGGTCTGGGGGCAGCGCCCCCAGGAAAAAAACGACATCCAAGAACGAAAATCTGACGCCAGATGGCAAGCCGCGACCTCTCTAGCCCGAACTCGCCGCTCGGGTTCACGCCCATGTCGACGGGCTCGCCGTTCCCGGGAATGGGCAGCACCGACGATCCGCGCCGCCGACACCGGCGAGCGCTGTCGGGCATCACACCGCGCGAGCTCAAGACCATTGACTCGGTGATCCCGCTCCACGCCCGCCAGGCGTGGAAGAAGTACGCCGTGGGCGCGATCCACAACGAGCAGGAGTTCCAGCGCGAGTTTGTGCGCCATGTCGAGACGACGCTCGGCCGCTCGCTCTTCAACTGCGACGAGCTCGCCGCGTACCAGTCGTCGGCCCGCGCTATCAAGTACTCGCTCATCACCAAGTGGAACCGCACCCAGCAGACCCACACGCTCGTCGACCCCAAGCGCGTCTACTACCTGTCGCTCGAGTTCCTCATGGGCCGCGCCATGGATAACGCGCTCCTCAACACGGACCTCAAGGACGTTGCCGCAAAGGGTCTCGACGAGTTTGGCTTCCGCATGGAGGACGTGCTCGACCAGGAGCCCGACGCCGCCCTCGGCAACGGCGGTCTCGGCCGTCTCGCCGCCTGCTACATCGACTCGCTCACCACCACCAACTACCCCGCCTGGGGCTATGGCATCCGCTACCAGTACGGCATCTTCAAGCAGAAGATCGTCGACGGCTACCAGCTCGAGCAGCCCGACTACTGGCTGACGTACTCGAACCCGTGGGAGATCGAGCGCCACGAGATCTCCGTCGATGTCATGTTCTACGGCCGCGTCGAGCGCATTACCGACGACAACGGCAAGACCCGCAAAAAGTGGCTCGGCGGCGACATTGTGCGCGCCGTCGCCCACGACATGCCCATCCCGGGCTACCAGACCGAGAACGTCAACAACCTGCGTCTGTGGTCGGCCGAGCCCAGCAACGAGTTTGACTTTGCCAAATTCAACGACGGCGCCTACAATGACGCCGTCTCGGACCAGGTCCAGGCGGAGACCATCTCGGCCGTGTTGTATCCCAACGACAACTTCTACTCGGGCAAGGAGCTGCGTCTCAAGCAGCAGTACTTCTGGGTCGCCGCGTCCCTCTCGGATATTGTCCGCCGCTTCAAGAAGACCCGCCGCCCCTGGCGCGAGTTCTCGGACCAGGTCGCCATCCAGCTCAACGACACCCACCCGACCCTCGCCATTGTCGAGCTCATGCGCATCTTCATCGACCGCCAGGGCCTCGAGTGGGACGAGGCGTGGGAAATCGTCCGCAACACTTTTGCCTATACCAACCACACGGTGCTGCCCGAGGCGCTCGAGCGCTGGTCGATCGACGTCCTCGGCAACCTCCTGCCCCGTCACCTCGAGATCATCTACGATATCAACTTCTTCTTCCTCCAAAAGGTTGAAAAGATGTTCCCCAAGGACCGCGACATGCTCCGCCGCGTCTCCATCATCGAGGAGTCCAACCCCAAGCACGTCCGCATGGCTTACCTCGCCATCATCGGCTCCCACAAGGTCAACGGCGTCGCCGAGCTCCACTCGGAGCTCATCCGTCAGACTATCTTCAAGGACTTTGTCGCCATCTATGGCGAGGACAAGTTCATCAACGTCACCAACGGCATCACGCCCCGCCGCTGGCTCCGCCAGGCTAACCCCAAGCTTGCAGCCCTCATTGCCGAAAAGCTCGGCGGCTACGACTACCTGCGCGACCTCGACAAGCTCAAGCAGATCGAGCAGTACGCCGACGACCACGAGTTTGAGAAGCGCTGGTCCGCCGTCAAGCGCGAGAACAAAAAGGCCCTCGCCGCCCTCGTCAAGGAACAGTCGGGCATCGAGCTCAACATCGACGCTCTGTTCGACGTGCAGGTCAAGCGCATCCACGAGTACAAGCGCCAGCAGCTCAACATCTTTGGCGTCATCCACCGCTACCTCCAGCTCAAGGCCATGTCGCCCGAAGAGCGCAAGAACGTCACCCCCCGCGTCTCCATCTTTGGTGGCAAGTCGGCTCCCGGTTACTACATGGCAAAGGTCATCATCAAGCTCATCAACTCGGTCGCCCAGGTTGTCAACAACGACGCCGACGTCAACTCGGTGCTCCAGGTCGTCTTTGTCGAGGACTACAACGTCTCCAAGGCCGAGATCATTATCCCGGCGTCGGATATCTCGGAGCACATCTCCACTGCCGGTACCGAGGCGTCGGGTACCTCCAACATGAAGTTCGTTTTGAATGGTGGTCTCGTTATTGGCACCGTCGACGGCGCCAACATCGAGATCGGCCGCGAGATCGGCGAAGAGAACATGTACTTCTTTGGCCACCTTGCCGAAGCAGTTGACGACATTCGCCACAACAACAACTACCGTGGCGTCAAGCTTGACCCCAAGCTGGCGAAGGTGTTCTCGACCATTGAGAGCGGTACCTTTGGCGACCCGGCCATCTACCAAGACCTGATCTCGTCCATTCGCGACCATGGCGACTACTACATTGTGAGCTCTGACTTCAATGCCTACATTGAGACCCAGGAGAAAATCAACAAGGACTTCCGCGATCTCAAGACCTGGGCTGGCAAGTCGATCCGTGCCGTTGCCAACATGGGCTTTTTCTCATCTGACCGCGCTGTTGAAGAATACGCCGAGAGTATTTGGAATACCGAGCCCTGCAAGGTCTCTGACGCCAATGTCCAGCTCGAGTAGCTGCTCGCCTTTTTTCCGCCTTCCGCCTCACTTTTTCTAAACTATATATCGATTGCTTTGTTTGTGTTTTACCTGGGGGCGCTCCCCCCAGACCCCCGTAGCAACTGCTTCGCAGTTGAATTATTTCGGTGCATGGATTCTGGGCTGCGAAGCGACTCAGAACTGAGATATTGGGGCCATCGAAGACAAAAGATACAAGATTTGACTAGTAAAAGAATTATGTTGCATTACCAGTCTCGGCTCCAATTCGTTACTGATCAAGAGGCGTGGTGTTTACGGGCAAGGGTTTTTGACGAAAGTAAAGTTCCAGAGTAAGAAACGCGGTTTTACGCCTAATCAAACAACTACATCGCCACAATGGTAAGTCATGGACTATTTCTGTTTTATTTTATTGCTTAAAGTACTAACTTGAACAGAGTGTTCCCATTTTTGGCGACGAAGTTACCGAAGAGCGCGGAGAGAATGCCCGTAAGTATTCCTGCTGGGTTTTAGTGAGAGGACCGTCTGCTCTTGTTGCTAGCGTACAACTTTGGCGCGTTTGGCGCGTCTTTCCCTCGACTACTGATCTTTACATTGATTTGCTAATACAATTCTCATGGCGGATCCCATCTCCATCGCCAAAACTAACACTCAGGTCTCTCGGCATTTGTCGGCGCTATCGCAGTGGGCGACCTTGTCAAGACGACACTCGGTCCCAAGGGCATGGACAAGCTGCTTCAGAGCTCGACGTCGACTAATTCGCTTGTGACAAATGACGGTGCTACTATTCTCAAGTCGATTCCGTTCAACAACCCCGCTGCCAAGGTGCTGGTCAACATCTCGCAGGTCCAGGACGACGAGGTCGGTGATGGTACTACCTCGGTGACGGTTCTGTCTGCTGAGCTGTTGCGCGAGGCCGAGAAGCTCGTCGACAAGAAGATCCACCCGCAGACAATTATTGAGGGTTACCGTGTTGCGTCGCGGGCCGCGCTGGCGGCTCTCAAGGAGTCGGCCCTTGACCGGTCGGCCGACGACAAGGCATTCCGCGAAGACCTGATCTCGATCGCCAAGACGACGCTGTCGTCCAAAATTCTCGCCCAGGACAAGGACCACTTTGCTACCCTGGCCGTCGACGCTGTGCTGCGCCTCAAGGGCAGCACCAACCTCGAGCATATTCAGATTATCAAGAAGTCGGGCGGCAAGCTCTCGGACTCGTACCTCGACGAGGGCTTTATTCTCGACAAGAAATTTGGCGTCCGCCAGCCGAAGCGCGTCGAGAACGCCAAGATCCTCATTGCAAACACCCCAATGGATACCGACAAGGTCAAGATTTTTGGTGCCAAGTTCAAGGTCGACAGCACTAGCAAGCTTGCCGAGCTCGAGCGCGCCGAGAAGGAGAAGATGCGCGCCAAGGTTGACAAGATCAAGTCGCACGGCATCAACTGCTTTGTCAACCGCCAGCTCATCTACAACTGGCCCGAGCAGCTCTTCACCGACGCTGGCATCAACAGCATAGAGCACGCCGACTTTGTCGGTGTCGAGCGTCTTGCTCTTGTCACTGGCGGCGAGGTCGTGTCGACATTTGACCACCCGGAGAAGGTCAAACTTGGTCACTGTGACCTGATCGAGGAGATTATGATTGGCGAGGACACCATGCTCAAGTTCTCTGGTGTTGCTGCCGGCGAGGCATGCACCATTGTGCTTCGAGGAGCCACTGAGCAGGTGCTGGAGGAGGCAGAGCGATCGCTCCACGATGCGCTGGCCGTATTGTCGCAGACGACCCAAGAGCGACGTACGACTCTTGGTGGCGGCTGCGCCGAGATGGTCATGTCGCGCGCCGTCGAAGAGGCTGCCAAGGCCCAGAACGGCAAGACAGCTCTTGCCGTCGAGTCTTTTGCCATTGCTCTCCGCCAGCTTCCGACCATTCTGGCCGACAATGCTGGTCTCGATTCGAGCGAGCTTGTTGCTCAGCTGCGGTCGGCCGTGTACAGCGGCAAGACGACGTACGGTCTTGATCTCGAGAACGGTCGCATTGCTGACATGCGCAAGCTCGGCGTTGTTGAGTCCTACAAGCTCAAGCGTGCCGTGGTCTCGAGTGCTTCTGAAGCTGCTGAGCTGCTTCTGCGTGTCGACAATATTATTCGCGCCAAGCCGCGTACTGCCGACCGCAACCGAGGACCTATGTAAATACCTAGTGCAAACGACAAAAAAATGCGATGCTTTTGACTATGACATGTAGCAGTCGTCCGAAGTGCGTATACGGTCCCATGCCACGGGTGACTTGGGAGGGGGGGGGTGAACTCCAGGGAAAACGACTCCGGTGCGCTCGGTGCTCTTTGTCAGTCACCCTCAACTATTTCAAGCTGCATTAAAGGTATAGTGACTTCGGATCTCAAGAGAACTGCAGCAACGATTCTCCACATGTCCACCTCCTTCAATCCAGCCCTTAGCGTTGACCACCTGTATATCGTGCGGCGTTGTTTGCGTGAGGCATCGGCAAACTTAGCCATAACAAGGCAGCCGACAGAAAGTACGGCTTAGTTGAGCAGATAGACTTCATTTGGCCCCATCTGCAGTGACAAAGACAGTCGGGCGGCCTGGAAGAGCATTCAATTCTTGCTAGTCGTCAAGAACGCACACACAATACCAACAGCTGTCTTCTTGGCAAGACTCTTTCTGCAGCTGTAGGCAAGTTAGACTCTAGAGCTACGATTGAGCGTCCGGTGTCGCTGGCGGCCGGGACCATCACGTTCACTCGAGTATTACAAGAGAACATCACGTTCACTCGAGTATTACAAGAGAAAAAGGGCTACATGCTGTTCGCCTTGGCAATTAGGCGTAGAGCGGGATAACTTCTGGCTTCATATTGGCATATCAAGGCCCATACGATAACGCTGGCCAAAGATGATGGCGTGTTCTGTGTAGCTGACACCGTTGCGATATTATGCGCCATGACACACATTGTTGCACTACCAATACAGATTACTATTCGTCCTGACATGGTGATCCGAATTCCACGGAAAAGCTGTAGGTGCATATATGCATGAACATGCCTCTGCTTGAATTATCGCTCGTCGATTCTTAATTCTCGAGACATACCGTCATGTCTTCTCCACAGGAAGAGCTGGACGAATGCCTTCAGCAGCTGGCAGAAGTTAATGAGCAAATCAAGGAATCACCAGAGGATGAAACTCTCATAGAACTCAAGACCGAACTCGAGGATGTGATCAAGTTACTGAGAGAGCAAGTTGCCTCTTCGACACAAAACGCGTCAGAGGATAAACAGACGCCGCCAAAAGAGGTATCGGGGAAAACGGAACCATCAGAACCACCACGTCCGCCATCACCTAAGCATGCTCCGCCTCCACCGAGAGAACCTATGGAGCATCGACCTACTCAGCATTCCCAACCGCATGCTGTTGGTGATCTGATATTGGCGTTCTCAGCCGACAAGCAGTGGCACAGAGCGAAGATCACGTCAGTTACAGGATCTCGCGAGAGTCCACTTTACACTGTTAAATTCTCTGTTGGAAACAGCGTTGAGACCCTAGGCAAGGACAGTATTCGACCTCTTCCAGGCCGTGATCCGAAGGCCCAGTCAGCCCGGGAGTCTGGGCCTACTGTTTCAGCGCCTCCGTCTTCCGGAGCACCTCCGATGAAGGTGGCTAAAGCGTCGCAAGAAGCAGAGTCCAAGCCACGACCTGTCAAGCAGTCAGCCGCAAAACTTCTCCACCAGGGACAGTCGAAATGGCAGGAATTCCAACGCAAGGGCGTCAAAATTGGTGGCCGCAAAGTGCATGCGCTTGGCGAGAACTCAATGTTCCGGACAAGTGACAAACTACCAGCAACAGGACAGAAACCAAAGCGACCCGGTTTTAAGAAACTTGGATGATCGCAATACCTGCTCTCAACCCGCCCTGTGCGTCTCATGTCGAGCTCAACTGCGAAGCAGTTGCTACGGGGGGGTGTGGGGTGCAGCGCCCCCCAGGAACAAATACGCGACGGCGTCTTCGTTTTTCCCTGGGGGCTCTGCCCCCCAGGCCCCCGTAGCAACTGCTTCGCAGTTGAGAAGAGCAATGGAGTATTTGTACTTCGTCTTGCTAGGCGTTGGTACGTAATTTATTGTACCAGCTATGTACATGCAAAAATAAATAGCAAGGACGAGCCCCTTCAGAATGCTAGCTGCTCGAGGACCATTTTGTTAAGATCTGCGAGCTTGCGGACAGAATCCTCAAGAGCCTGGCTTTCCTTAGAAGTCTTGTATGCCCATGCCTGGGCATCTTCTGGGCTCACACTCAGATAGAACTCTTCGCTGCGGTTTTCAAGGTCGTCCATAAAGTCGTCAAATACGATATCAAGGTGCTCGCTCTCGTACATAGACTTGGCAAGCGAGTCATCCTGCAATGGCACCCATCGCTTGAGAGCTTCTTCAAGCGACTGCCGTTTGACTGGAGGGTCAGCGCCGTCCACGCTCAAGTCTGTTTCTCCGGCGT
Organism: Tardiomyces blankii; assembly: GCA_024734315.1. Classification (NCBI taxonomy): domain Eukaryota; kingdom Fungi; phylum Ascomycota; class Dipodascomycetes; order Dipodascales; family Trichomonascaceae; genus Tardiomyces; species Tardiomyces blankii. Next base: position 2,060,564 of record JANSJT010000035.1, read on the forward strand.
CGTAGCCTACTTCGCCCCAGTCATCGTCCCAAACGCGCAAAGGACGTTTTTCAAGCTCTTCGCTCCGCAGTTCTGCAATACGGTCGATCTCGTACTGCGTAAACTTGCTCACATTTCCTTTCCATGGTTCCGTTATTCCTGGCGGTGGATGCCTGTGGAGCGGCTCAGGCCTAAAGAAGCAATGGTTCTTCAGATCCATTTCCTCAGAAAGTTCCTGCAAAGCATCAAGCACGTCGTAGGACTTGTACCACTCGTCATTGTGGTCGTCGTCGTCCAGATTGCGTGCGTACGTTTTTGGGAATGTGTCTGACTGGGATATGAAATCCTTGGCAACCATAGTCTCGGGATATTGATCGAGCCTAATGTTTTCTGCGTCTTCGGCGGCAACAACAAGAGCGACCCGTTGTGAAGCCTTCTTCTTCTTTTTCTTTTTCTTGTTCTTCTTCTTGGACGATGACGTTGGCGTTCCAGAAGGTTGTTCTTCAGTCACACTGTTGGGCTCCAAGCTGCCGGTCGTCATGTTGTCGTCACGACTGTCGTCACGCTTGTCGCCACTGGCAGCGATGCTCTCATCTGTAACGCTCGGGCTACCAGGAGGCAGTAGAGGGGATGGCTCGCGCGGCAGTTCGATATTTTTGCTTTCCGCGGTTGCTGTTTCGATCTCTGTCTTGGATTGGTGCTCTTCGTTAGATTTGCCTGTAAGGGCATCGTTTTCTTTGGCATGCATAGATTTGACACCGCTTTGGTCAGCATTGTCAGCGTCGTCTGCCTTTTTGTCAGTCGTGTGATCATCGGCGTGGTCCGCAATCGGAGAAACGGTTGGCTCGTTATATAGCTCATCCCCAAGCTGCTCGAGTGTTTTCTTTTCATCCGCAGCGGAGGGCTCCGGAGCGATAAGAGCGGCCTTTTCTTCAACAGGCACCTTTGTTGACGCAGCTTTCGATGCGAGCTGTGGTGTAGTCGTGGAGTTAGACTTCTTGTGTGGTTTGGACTCGGACCCGGCTGCAGCAGGAACAGAGGTCAGTGTCTCTTTAGAAGTTCCCGATTGTTTCTTAGGAGCTGGTTCGTTCTTGGCGACAGTGACTTCATCCGATTCCCCAGATTTAGTGGCGGGAGTATGCGCTGTGTCTGTTGCGCTCGCGGCTGCTGGTGGTACCGGTACCGCGTCTTCTCGCAATGCCGGAGCCTGTGGCTTCGTCACACCAGCATGGACAGGCTCCTCGGCAGAGGCCTCGTTAGACACTAGATCGACAGGCGTGGCCCTGGCCACTTTATCGGCAGGTTGTGGAACCGACTCGGTGGCGATGCGCGTAGGTGGCGACTGTGTATCCTTAGCTGGCACTGGTTTGGCTGATGTCGGGATACTTCCAGCAGCAGTCGTCTTTTCGGTCTCTGCCACATTTTTAGTGGGCAAATTGGTGAGGGTTTTCATAGCGCCGGTATCAGGCGCTGCAGTCGGGCTGGCACGCGCCTTCTTCGGCGTCAACTGAGTATGTTCGTCATCCTTGGTCGAAGGCACAGCAGCACCGGGTATACTTCTCTCAGGCGAGGGCGTGCGCGACTCTGCCGCACTCTCGTCATTGTGTCTGTCTGACTTCAGTTTGAAAGCTGTGTGGTCGATTGTGGCACGTGCTTCCAAACTTTGTTGCAGGCGTGCTGCTTGTTCAAGCTTTTTCTTCTGTCGTCTTGTCAACTTTTGGCCAGGAGGTGGTGGTGACGGCTCGGCAGTAAACCGCTTGATCCGCGCAGGCGCTGTGCTGTCGGCTTCGGGCTTTGTTTCTTCTGACTCCGTAGATAGTAGAGCTTCTGTCTCGGCCTTGTCAATGGGTGACGGCTGCTGGGCCGTGTCAGCAAGCTTGTCCGCTTCCGCGGCATTTGCTGAGACCGGTTTCTTCTGGCCCTTGATAATGGAAAGGAGCTCCGGCGCAGACTTGAAAGTTTGAGAACTGGGGCCAGTCTCGTGCACAGTAGAGGCTGCTGGAACATGCGGTACGGGCTGGGATGTAGATTCGCCAGCAGTGGCACCAGACAGGCCAGGTGGCGGCGGCGCTGAACCACCGAGTCCTGGTGGCATGCCAGCAGCCGGCACTCCTGGAGGTGGCGCCAGTCCTGGCGGTGGCACTCTGCTTGGATTCTCCACGGGCCCTTGTGCCAAACCGGGCGGCGGAATGCCACCAGGAAGCTGTGCGAGTCCGGGCAGAATATTCGGACCGGTCATCACAGGGATTCCTGGAGGCATTGTTGGCGCAGGGGGCTGCAAGAGACTTGGACCACTATCGCTATCCTTTGAAATACGGTTGGCAGATGATATAAGAGCATCATCAGCTTGGTCGAACTCTGACGAGTTCACCAGATCCTCAAGGTACACAGTAACGTGCGCCATGATTTCTTCATCCGTGGCTGTCGTTAGTACAGGGACAAGTCGGCTTGTTACAACCATACAATGAAAGACCGTCACACAAGAAGACTACATCGTCAGCTAGGGGTCTAAGCTGATCAAACAAAAACAGCGTGGAAAACAAGTAATGTCTTTTTTACAACTTCATACACTTTACATACAAAAGGGGAGAATGCTAGCACAGATCGTGGATGGCAAAAGACAAACTAGTTTGTCTCCCTAGTAAAGGTATGAAGTGCACTCAAGAGCACTACCCCTTCCATGGCATTGATAAAAAGGTAGCAACCTTTGCTCATAGTATAATGCAGAAAATGGCAGTGTCATATCGCAAATGGTCAACAGTTTCCAGATCCCTCAACAACGAAAGACAAAAAAATAATAGAGTGCCCTCAGTGTCTTTGCTCACCTCTTTGGCCACCATTCATTAGGTGGGCTAGCAGTTCATGGCTATTCTGGTTTTGATGGTGCTGTGCCACGCCTTGGTTCGAAAACAAGCCGGGCGGCGGCGTGGCTGTCACCTGCTTTGCCTCCTCGCCAGCAGCAGGAAAAGGAGGCACCACACCGGGAGGAGGATTTCCATCAGTGCCCTCGCCAAGCTGCGGCATCACGGAAACAGCCGGGAGACCCAGAATGCCATCCTGTTCTTGAGCTGCTCCAGGCTGCAGGGCAGCAAGAAGCGACGACAGGTTATCAGCAGCCTGTGCCTTGTCCTTTGCAAGCGAAAAGAATGCAGGCAGTAGATTTTGGCTCTTGAGATCGCGCTCTGTCAAGACTCGGGAACTAAACACAAAGCCGAACGAGCTCTTTGACAGGTTTTCCAGGCCCTCGTTGATGATTTTGATTGAAGGGTCCAAAAGCGTTTCCAGAGCAGGCGCAGACTGAGCAGCAGGCTTGTCTGCAGCCTTTGGCTTAGCTAGGGGCTGGTTGACTGTCGGAGGCGACGCTTTTTGAGCCCAAGAAACCGTAGGTGGAAGGCCGTGAGTCTCGGGCTCCATATGCTCCCGCGACGAACTAGCGTGGAGTTGCTGTTGCTGTTGCTGCTGCTGTTGATACGGCTGCTGCTGGTGCTGATGTTGCTGATGTTGAAGTTGCTGCTGATGCTGCTGGTATGACACCTGGTTGGCGTCGCCCCGCTTGTTCATCTGGCTGCGGTTGACACGAGCAGCATGCTGAATTGTCGACAGATCCTGCCGCGAGTACGAGTCCGCTTCCTCACCCGGTTCATGCAGAAACATGCAGTTCGGATTCGGGCATGTCTGACCACGCAGGTATGAAGAGCAGTACTTCGTTGTACCATACGCGGCGCGCAGTTGCTTGCCGTCATTCATCGAGTTATCCACAGCAGCAATACACCGTGCGGCATCCTCCTTGCGGGCAAATGTCACATACACGCCTAGGCCGGGGTTTCCGTTGGCGTTGTTGCGGCGGTTGATAACAATTTTTTGAATCTTGCCATATTGCCCGAAGAACTGGTCGCCGCGGAGCGTGTTGTGCAGCTCGTCAGTAGGAATATTAGGATTAAGGCCAATAACATAGACGAGGTTCTTCTGGATCACACGCATGCCAGCGAGGTGCTTCTTCGACGTCTGATCAGATTCCTTCTTTTGCCGCTCCTTCTCCTTGCGTTCCTTTTCCTTGCGGGACTGCCGCATGTGATCGCGCTTAAACTCCTCGGGCGAAACCTGGCGGTACTCCACTGACGCATCATCATAAGGTCTTCGACACGCAGGACATTTGCCGTTCAGCTGCGGGTTGGTGCGAATATTGTTATAGCAGAACTGGCAAACCTGGTATCCACACGGACATGGCTTGAAATTTTTGTCTGAGAGGTCCATCTCCTCGACACAGAGGGGACTGTTTGTTAGCTATGAATCCAAGTGCTTGCAGTGGCGCGCCAGAAGTGAAATATCGCGGGATGCGAAACGGCAGCGTCCTATAGGGCGCTATGCAGCGTTAGGCAAGGCTAGACATTAAAAAGACTCGTATGATATATGCTCAGGCCTATATTTTCGTCGTCTGAGCGCCCACGTCGGCCTATATCAGCGTTCCCAGTATTTCGAGTTCTAGCCTGCACTTTTTCTTCTGCATCCCAGCGTCAAAATACTTAAATTACTTACCAAAGCTCCTCCTCATCGTCTGAGATGAACGAATCTCCTTGATTTTGCGTCCCTATCGCCATGATGCAATGCTATTCTTGCCGGTCCTCCCCTCCAGGGACGAGTGAACGTAACGAACACGGAGTTTTAAGTGTGTGGCTAACACTTGGTGTGTGTCGAAACTGGTCGATGTTTCTATGCTCCAAACGCCGTCACACTTATGCCGCGGTCATGTGACTTCAACCTCGAGTTAAACCCTCCACCCAGTCCACCCCCATTTAGCTTACATGACGGTCTGCCGGTTCGACCAAGGGTTTTATCTTTACGCGGGAGCTGGTGATTTTGTAGTGTGATGTCGATGTCAGTCATACGTGGTAGTCTATGAGTCTCGCGGACTTGAATAAATGCTTGGCAGTTGTAATTGAGACGCGGTAAAGCGTCTTTCCTTGGCATATCGTAACAGCTGTTTTGCGGGGTCTCCCTTTTCTTTTGCTGGGGTTTCATCCCCAGACCGCCGTCGCAACTGCTTCGCAGTTGAAAATGAGACGCGTTAAGTGTCTTACCTTGGCATATCGTAACAGCTGTTTTGCGGGGTCTCTCTTTGTTTCCTGGAGGTGGCACCTGCTTCGCAGTTGGAATTGCGACACAGTGAGGTCCAGGCCCGTGGTTGACCGTACCAGTTGTTCTGCGCTGCTTTCTGGCATTTTCATAGTTTCAACTGCGAAGCAGTTGCTGCTGGGGTCTGGGGAGTAGAACCCCCAGGAAACGAAGGTCGGTGCCAGTCCCGTGGTTGACCGTAACAGCTGTTCTGCGGCTGATTTCTGGCACTTGACAGCTTCAACTGCGAAGCAGTTGCTACGGGGGTCTGGGGGGGAACCCCAGGAAATGAAAAAAGAAAACCAAAAAAAAAGGTCGGCACACCAGTGCAACTATGGAATTAGGTACAATAGAAAATTATTCTCTCTGAGTGTGTTCATGTCGGTCATTTATTTAGCTGGCCGAAACTAACTATGCTTGAATAACTGAAGCGACAACAGCCTGCTCGTATCATTCGTATGATAGGCATTAAAAGCAGGACATGACACCCCAGTGATGCAAAGGTATCCAAAATTGCCGAGTTTCCCCATTATTACAGGGACTAGACTCTCCACTGTGTCTGGAATGACTGTAAAAAGAAACAATGCTGTAACATGCAAAATTGCCAATAATCTTTCCGGCCTGCTTAAAGCCCTTCCTCTGCCTCGGCCTCGTGGATCGTCTCTGCCTCGGCAGCAGGATTGCCGGCAGCCTGCCTGGCCTGCTTGATGCGAAGACGCACGGTGAAAAAGGTGGCCACAATGCCTAGAAGCCACCACGGAATGAACAACACAGGGAGAGCAATGTGGAGCTGGTTGTTGCAGCCCCCGCTCCAGATCTGGACCATGACCTGGTACCACTCGTGACCCGGGAGGGCATAGCTCCACTTGTAGAAACCAGGACTAAGTTCAAATGGGGTGAGGGTGCTGGCAACATTGACGATAATCCATGTGAGGAGGAAGAACGGAATACCTGGCAGCGGGAGGAACGTAGTGACAAAGTCGACAACAAGGATATTGATGTGCATAAACAGCCAAGTGATCATCCAAACGAGGACAAACTGGTTGGAGTTAACATTCCACGCCTCTTTGAATGCCCACATGTATCCAGCCAAGCAAAGCGCGGCGACAAATGTAAAGGCGACAGTGGCACCCAGTCGGATGGCGACGTTGGCGGTGTAGCTCATGTGTGTCAGGAGGCCAAACTTGACAGAAATGCCAACAAATGCCATGGCAAAGAAGAAATTCTGCAGAATGGCCATGACTGTCACGATTGTGTTGTAGAGGAACACGCTGCCCTGCGATGTCGCTTTGATGTTAATCTCGGTCGCCTCGATAGGGTCGAAGAGAGCGTTCATAGCGGTAGACGACGGCGAGGACGACGACGAGGCCATCTCGAACGCGGCGGTTCCGTTGGCAGCATAGTAAGCGGCACGTGTAGCCGAGACAAGGGTGATGAGGTTGGAGTGGATATAGCTCGACGAAAAGCTAGAATAGCGGGCGCCGTTCCAGATGTAGCCCGTGGCATTGTCGTTGTACTCGGTGGTCTCGCCGCTTAGGGCCGACGCGAGTTGAGATGAGGCGTTGGCGTTGGTGTAGACGGCGCCCCAGTAGTCACCTCTGCAAACAGCGTCGCGGACATCTGCAGGGCTCGAGAAGCCGTCAACAGGCTGCTGCTCGATAGTTGGAAACGTTTCTGCTTGGAGCCCAGAATATGCCTGGAGAACAGACTCGCCAATGACGCCGCCGTCAAAGTCCACATAAAGAATGTTGAAATTGTGCGCTTTGCGGCTCATACGGAAGGTGGAGCCAAACATGTAACTCATGTTGGCGAGCAGGAGGATCTGCAGTAGCACAAAGGCGCCCGTCATGGCGCCAAAAAAGTGCTTGCGATCCTTCCATCCCTGGACTGCGCTACCTTTCTCAGACATTGTGACGGTGTCCTAGTTCTTTTTTGTTTGTCGTGTACAAGTTGTACAGGAAGCAGTCCGGTTGTGCGCTATATGCCCAGGAAAAAACGCTTGTTTATATCTGTTTAGGCTCGCCGGCACGATCCGTGACAAATCAGCCCTTCGGGCCCGTTCCGGTCTAGCCGTACCGAAAAGTGTGATGGGCACTATGCAGGGTGCACGCCCACGCAGGAAACAACGGCATTCGTATTTGCCACCTGGGGGGGTTGATTCCGGTGAATCCGGTGGGAATTCAGCGTGGAAAGCAGTCCGCAGTCCGCATCTGCTCTGCTACTACTGGAGCCATTGGCTTTGCCCGCCAAGCTGCTAGCGGACACTTGATTCCGACGCAGTTCGGACCGATCCGACAGTTCGGATATCAGCATCGTTATCCGAGCGTTGGGCCCTAACCCTAATCGCCGGGGCCAAAAATCCTCCGAGGGTGAAGGGCAGGCCGCCAACCCCAGTGCGGTTCGTCCGGCCAGCGATTGGATCGCAGGATTCAGGGTCAACCATGTGACCCCTTTGTTTTAGTTTGTGCTTTAGTTCCATTGCTTTTTTGGTCCTCAGGGTTCCGCACTGTGATCACCGGAACGAGCGTTTAGAGATGCCTGTCTATCTTCAGTCAACATAAGTCAAAGATTAAGCTGATCAGGATACGGATACGGATAGGTCACGTCCTGTCAGAGCGAACTACGCCCGCCTCGGCCAATCAGTACTGGAAAAAGAGTCATAGTCGTTCGACAATGCTCGAACGTTTTAGCTGTTGCTTTCAACCAATGCGGCTTGATAAGCTTCATGCCCATTAGCTTCAGGTAGAGTTATTAGTCAGCCGGGTGTGCGGCCGCCCCGCCGACGTAGTTTCCATTTTTTCGTTTTCTATTTTTTTTTTGCATTTTCGTAGAGGTTGTGCGCCTTATTCTTTTTCCTCTCTCCTGGGGGCGCTGCCCCCAGACCCCCGTAGCAACCGCTTCGCGGTTGGATTCCAGGTGAGTGAGTTTCAATCAACTGCGAAGCAGTCGCTACGGGGGTCTGGGGGGCAGCGCCCCAGGAAAAAATATTAAGAATAACGTTGCATTAGTGTTTCGTAAAGTAGCTTTCAGGCCCTCGGAGCAACCGCTTTGCGGTTGGATTCCAGACGAGCTTAAATCAACTGCGAAGCAGTTGCTACGGGGGTCTGGGGGCAGCGCGCCCAGGAGAGAAAGCAAAAAGTCTGGGGATAGCGGCCTAAATTAACAATATTAATATAGACGTTGCATTAGTGATCAGAATCCTGTAAGGCATAACAGTAACATATTTCACTAACAAATACTCTAACCCCCGTCCACCTCACCACCCAATCACCTTGGGTCTAAACCTATACTTTTCAAAACCCAGGCCCCCGACTAGAGTTCAAAGAGCTAGTACCCACCCACACACATCGACACAATGATCCGACCGTTGGCTTCGCGGGCGGGCCGCCGGCTGCTGAGTACGAGTGCAATCCGCTCAAAGGGCCCTGTGCAGATTGTGCCCCCGGGCATCACCGACGTGCGCAGCCTGCCGCGCAAGCTGCCAGAGGAGCCTCTTCGCGCCGACATTGTGAACCCGGCCGACAAGTACAAGGAGCACGTCGAGGACCTCCACAAGTACGGTCGCTACCTTGTGACGTGTCTCCCCAAGTACATTCAGCGATTCTCGGTCTGGAAGGATGAGCTAACCATTTTCATTGCCCCGAGCGCGGTGCCGACCGTTTTTGAGTTTCTCAAGCACCACACGGCCGCGCAGTTCAAGACGGTTATGGACGTGACGGCTGTCGACTTTCCGTCGCGTGCCAACCGCTTTGAGATTGTGTACAACCTGCTGTCGGTGCGCCACAACTCGCGCATCCGCGTCAAGACCTATGCGTCCGAGACGACGCCGGTCCCGACCATCTCGCACATTTTCCAGGGCGCCAACTGGTATGAGCGCGAGACCTACGATATGTTTGGCATTTTCTTTGAGGGCCACCCGGATCTGCGCCGCATTCTCACCGACTACGGTTTCGAGGGCTACCCGCTGCGCAAGGACTTCCCTCTGACCGGCTACACCGAGGTGCGCTACGACGAGGAGAAGAAGCGTGTTGTGTACGAGCCGCTCGAGCTGACGCAGGCTTTCCGCAACTTTTCGGCCGGCTCGACCGCCTGGGAGCCCGTTGGTCCTGGACGTGATGACCGTCCCGAGTCGTTCAAGCTCCCGACCCCGGCTCCCGAGGAGAAGGCCGAGGAAAAGAAGTAAAGGGCTATGTTTAGAACGCCACCACTCTGGTAGTCCCGTCACAACTCCGCCATGTAATGCATTAATTGAACAGCTAGGTTTGATCTCGACTTTATTTGTTGCCCAGACGCCCCTAGCAACCGCTTTGCAGTTATAGCGCTGGATCCCTTCCGTGAATCTGGTGATAAATTCAGGTTAAGCTGTATGTTCCTGGAGTCATGCCCCACTCGCTACGCTGGTATTTTTTTTTTCCTGGGGGCGCTGCCCCCAGACCCCCGTAGCAACTGCTTCGCAGTTGGAGAAGAGGTAGCAAGATAATCAGTTCTTCCCTGAGCACCGCTTCAACTGCGAAGCAGTTGCTACGGGGGTCTGGGGGCAGCGCCCCCAGGAAAAAAAAAGAAAGCGGCGGACTGGCATCGCAATTGCGTTCAGAACTATAAAAACAAAAAAAAATAAAATCTCGTATGCTCTAAAGAAGTCGTCGACAGCGACGCGGGTTAAAACGCCGCAACCTTGGCCTTGAGGTCCGAGAGCTCCTTTTCTTTCTTGGCCAGATGCTCCTGGAGACTCTGGATTTGCGCACCAATGAGCTGGACCTCCTCCTTGGCGGAGGCAAGATCGCGCGCCGAATCGCTCGGGGGCGCGCCGCTCCGTAGCCGCTGCAGCTGCTGCTCCTTCCAATCGAGCAGCTGCTCGAGCTCCCGTTTGATCAGACCCGACCGCGAAGAGCTGTAGTCCTCGACACCCTTTTTGCGCCGCTCTGCCGCCTCCTCGGCGCGCTTGATCTGCTTTTCCAGGTCCTCGAGCTCCCGCTTGAGACGCACCTCCTCCCAGTCTGTGTCCTTGGTCGACGAAAAATCGGTTCCAGAAGTGCGGTACCCGCCCGAACGGCCGCCAAGCCCAAGTCTCGACAAGTATCCGTCCGCAAACGCCGACTTTTGCGAGCTCCGCGTCCCGCCGGCGGGCCGCGTCACCGTCGCTTGCTTGCTGTCGAGGCTGTACTCAGGCTGCGCTTTCTCAAATGTTGCCCGTAGCGATGCAGGAACAGTCCGTGGAACCCGCACGCCCCGCGACCGGTTGTTGAGAATGTGCAGGAAATACAGGCACTGGTCCTTGTCAATGGCCTCCTCGGACCGCGGGTTCACCAGATTCCACGCAGACCGCACGTCGGTGTCGGGCACATTGCTCAGCGTGCTGTACAGCTCTGTCAACGAGTCAAACGTGATCATGCCCCGGAAATTGGCATTGGCGCTGTAAATAGCCGTGTACGTGTCCTTGTCGGCCGGCGAGATGTACCAGTCAAAGTCCGTCGAGAGGCCAATGTCGTCGTCATCGTCGTCGCTAAGACCGCCACCGCTGCCACCACCGCCCACGGGCCCGTTGCGGACTGCTTCATTGGCAGCGACGAGATGTGCCTTGGACTGAGGCACCAGCCACTCCGGCAGCGAATCCGGGATCCGCGACCACCGCCCCTGCAATCGGTCGTACACAAGCCTCATGGCAATACAAAACTCTTCAAAGTCGAGACATCCATCACTGTCAATATCGGAGAGATCCCAAATCTTTGCCAGGTCGCCGTCTGGCAGCTGCGAGTTCTTGAGTAGAGGTCCGACCTGTTCGCCCGTCAGCTTGCCATTCTGCGGGTTCTGCTGGCTGAAGATCTCCCAATACTTGTCGATCTCGAACTGCTCAAACTTTTCCGACATGACTATGTATTTTATCGACGCCAGTCAGTCGGTGCAGTTGCTCCGCCCCCCACTTAGTTCTGGTGGCTCGTGGTTGTATTAGACTAGGTTGGCTTGGGTTTCCCCTCCAGTTGTGCCCTAGCCCTTGATATTCCGGTGTCTTTTTTTGTGGTTTTTTGTGGTTTTTGGCGATATTCCTCTAGAGTTCCAGAACCCCACACAAGCTGTTTTCGCCAGTACGAACTGGTCGACTGCTGAGCAGCATCAAGGTCCCCGTCGGGGGCCCATTAGCGAGCCCTCTTCCCATCACATCCAGATAGCGACAACTCGCAGAGCATCAAGCAAGTTGCACTGTCTCCATCTACAATGATTCTACAAACAAAACAAAAAACCAGACTATCGATGGATCGATGAATACAACGCAAGAGTTTATAATGGAGTATTTTGCCCACCTCAGTCGTCCCCCCACACAGTAGCGGCGCGTACAGCGTACATGGGCCCCGCTAGCTTTAAGAGCGCTTCTTGATGTTGGTGGCAAGCCACTCGAGACCCTCGTACAAACCGTCGCCCGAAGTAGCGCAGGTGGCCTGAATGTACCACGCACGCTGGCGGAGCGAGTGCAGGCCGAGCTTCTCAGTGATCTCAGCGGCGTTCATGGCGTTGGGCAGATCCTGCTTGTTGGCAAAGACCAGGAGGAGAGCATCGCGGAGCTCGTCCTCGTTGAGCATGCGCTGCAGCTCCTCGCGAGCCTCACCCATACGGTCGCGATCGTTACTGTCGACAACGAAAATGATACCCTGGGTGTTGGTGAAGTAGTGTCGCCACAGCGGACGGATCTTGTCCTGTCCACCGACATCCCACACGGTGAACGAGATGTTCTTGTACTCGACAGTCTCGACGTTGAAGCCAATGGTCGGAATGGTGGTGACAATCTCGCCGAGCTTCAGCTTGTAGAGAATGGTGGTCTTACCGGCAGCATCGAGACCAACCATGAGAATGCGCATCTCCTTGTGCCCAAACAGGCTCTGCAGCAGCCTCGAAATAGACAAACCCATCTAGAAGTTAGTGGTGGTTGTGGTGGTTTGATTAATGGCAGAATAAAACGCTCGCACTGGGATATGAGTGTAGGTAGGTATTGTTGGTTTTTTTTCTACAGCATACCGCTCGAGTGTGCTCGTTGCTCAAACCTGCGGGAAAACGCGTAGATCAGATCAATCGCCACGATCCAAAGTAAAGTAAAAGCAATACAATTCCAAGGGGAAATATGATGCCCATGTAAACATAGCACCGTCTCTGACTGGCACCGTCATGTTTGTAGTTGGCGCAGCCGTTCAAACATCTTCAATCGGCCCCTCGTTGAACGCTTATAAAGGATCGCCACAGCGAGCAATGCTAGCAAAGCTTTGCGCGTCTACAACAGGGCGAGTTCCTTTTTCTGTGCGCGCGCGTATATATTCATCGTTCTCAACTCGCAAGTTCAGCAATGTTACACCACGGGCATTTGGTTTAGCTTCACCAGTACCACCGAACAATGTCGCGTCCCCTGGCTCTTCATGCCAGAACTCCAGGGTCCAATCCTCTCTCCCAGGAGCGTTTCAGCCGCCGATTACGCCTCCAATCGATATATCCTGCCTTTGGATTGCAAAACATACCTTTTCACGCGTCTAGTGGCGTCTCTGTGATTCGATAGATGTGATTTCCTCGCAGAACCGAGCCAGCGTTGGGGCAGCCAGTATCGCCGAATGATGTGCTGTTAACTTGGGACTCCGCGGCGGTCCCGATATTACGCGCCGCGCGTGAACACCTCAGCACGGCTGCTCTCCTGGATTGCACATGAACGCGTCTCCGGGGCGGCGGCGTGCGTCGAATGCGGGCGCAGCATGGGCGTTCAGAGAACCAAACTGTGCCGTTTGCATTGGGCCCGTTTTGGGTTCATAAACTAGTCGGTTTTAGTGTACAGTTTCTATAAAAGATTCTTTCCAAAGACCCTTTGTGTCATCCCTGCCCTATGTCTGGTTAATGAAAAGTCTTCAACGGCCCAGTGCCAGTTGCGCTTTTGCAAAGTACTATGTATGTCGCTTAGTTTGTCATCTCGTGTTGTTGTCGTCGGTGACTTGTTACTTGCAGTAGAACTGTTGATCCCTGCTCGGCCTTGCAGAGCTTACAGAGGTCTTGGTGAATGAGGACCTACTCCGGTTTGCACTAAAACTACACGCAAATGTACATAATTACACCATTTGGAATGATCGTTCATGTATTAAGTCTAGGCAGGCCCGTTCGCTAACGCGTGTAAAGTGTCTCGGAGACGCGCGCGGGGCTGAGTTCACTCTGTACGGCTTCTGGCCTTGCCCAGAACATGGAGATAAGCAGCGGTTCGAGCGAGTAGAGGTGTTGTGTTGATCTCGCAAGGAATTCTTCATCTGGGGTTGAATTCATGTATTCGTTTTCACATGAATCATTCTAGAGATGTATAATTATGGTAGAATTTTAGTGTTGTCGTACATTTTTGTGCGGGTGACCAGAACCACTTGTATGGCCATAATACTCGACCTATATATGGTTGTGATTTTTTGAGATGACACTTGTAACGCAAAGCATCTAGGCATTTTGCAAAATACCGCCCCTGCTTTGACAGCGGAAAAAATAAAAAGCTTTCCGTATTAGAGGTATATGTATTCAAGTTTGTATGACACCAGCGCTTGTCGCTGGTTGTGAGCAATCCGCTATGCACCTGGCAGCGCCGCCTGCTTCGAGTCTTGTAAAGTTTGGACTTTTCCGAGACATTTGCTCTAGTGCTCGGCTCACTAGCATGGAATGCAATTCAGATCCAACTACTGCGACTAAATTCTCGAGTTTACCGTGCGCCAACGATCGACGGCTGCATGACAGTCATGCATACAATTACATTAATGCGCAACTACCATGCACAATGTCCCAACTTTAGGGCTTAGCCCTGGAACAGCTCAAGTTGGACTGAGTGGGTTGCCAGACTGGGATATTCGCAGGAAACCTGCGACTCGAGGGTCACTTTTCGCCTTGAATTCGACAACGGACGAACGAGTCGACAGCAGCATAGATCAAAAATGGTGAGTGTGATATGTGGATTTGACGGCGGGATTTTGTGGTTTGGAGTGAAGAGAATCGAGATACGAAGAATTCAATTGTTTGGAACGTCGTTATTCTGTTGACCTGTCCGGTTGAGCTGGTTCGCGCGACATTTGCGATATGACAGATGCCCATGATGGAGTGACGATCCACAGTAGGCTTTTGACCTTGACAATCAAACGATGACTATCCAGCTGTTTCTCGCTTTTCGTTTCTTTTTACTCTGTCAACAACCTGCGTACAATGACTCGTTTGTTTGAAACAAAAACGTACAAAAAATACTAACTCCAGGCCGGCGTGAAGACCCACGAACTCCGCACCAAGTCGAAGAAGCAGCTCGAGGAGCAGCTGGTTGAGCTCAAGGAGGAGCTCACCAAGCTCCGTGTCCAGAACACCGGCTCGAGCAACGTCAAGTCGAACCGCATTGGCGATGTCCGCAAGTCGATTGCCCGTGTTCTGACCGTCCTTAACCAGACTCAGCGCGACCAGGTCCGCTCGTTCTACCAGGACAAGAAGTACCTGCCCAAGGACCTCCGCCCCAAGCTCACCCGTGCTCTGCGACGACGTCTCTCGCCTGAGGACGCCAAGCGCCAGACCCTCAAGGCCAAGAAGCGTGCCTCGGCGTTCCCGCAGCGCAAGTACGCCATCAAGGCCTAAGGCGCCCTCATGACCGCACTCACGACAAAAAGCTTCTGAATATAATCCCCGAGGTGTGTATTTTAACGCATTGGTGTAGAACCGACCTTTTATGTTGTAGTTCACTTTGTTTTTTTTTTGTTTTCCTGGGGGCTCTGCCCCCAGACCCCCGTAGCAACTGCTTCGCAGTTGAATTACGACCAATGTTGAATATAGCAATATTATAATGGCGGTCTGTAGCACTTGGACACCAGATGAACCGCATCTCAACTGCGAAGCAGTTGCTACGGGGGTCTGGGGGCAGAGCCCCCAGGAAAAAACAACACCAACACAGGACCGAGCCTAATTGGAAGCAGTTAATCCGAGGCAGGTAAGCTAGTGCGAATGCTGTTCGTATTAATTAAGACGGGTCGTACATGCAAACCGGGCTGTTAGCGGGTCGTGATAAACTGGGAATTATCGACGTCCGAGTCTGGCGAGTAGATCCATTCGAGACAGTCGGTGATGATGCGTCGCGAGGCCTCGACCTCGAGAAGCCATTCGGCCTCCTTCATGCGGAGCTCGATGATCTCGCACCCTTCAATGAGCGGGACGTGGCCCTGCAGCTCGCGGAACCGCTTGAACTGAACAATGGGGCGCATGTCGGTGATCTGCTCGCATCCCCGCAGCTCCAGCACGCTCAGGTTCGGCATATAGGCCACGACGCGGGGAATCGAGAAGTTGGTGAGTTGGCGGCAGTCGTTGAGCGACAGCCGCTGGATGCTGGGGCCTCTGTGGAGCGCCAGCTCCCACATGGCGCGGTCGTCGATATGACAGCCAGCGAGGCCAAGCGTCTGGACATTTGTCCTTCGCGCTAGGTGCTTGATCGCCTTGTAGGTCACGCGTTCCCCGCGCTCGGTGCGCCCGACATTGAGAAGCCTCAGGTCGGGGCAGTAGCGAGCGATTTTCTTGAGGCCATGGTCCGACACGAGGTCGCACGCCCGCAGGTCTAGGTGCTGCAGGCGCGGGCAGTTGTGAGCAATGACGCTGAGGGCGCGGTCGTCGACTCGCGAGCAGCCCGCCAGCACAAGCTTCGACAGACGGCCGCCGGCGACCAACTCGCGCGTCGGCACGAGCGCAGGGCATGTGTAGAACTCGAGCCACTCGAGCGCGCCGCCGACTTGCGGTCCCACGCGCTCGACCTGGTCTTGTGTCGCGCCCTTAATCTTGTGGAGGACCATGACGGACGACCGCAGGCTCGGCGCGCCGCTGCGGGTCGCCAGACTGCTGCTGCAGAAGGCGTCCCAGCTCGTGTGGGACTTGAAGTGGACTTTATCGTACAGAACGTCGCTCGCGACCTGGTACCACAGGCGCGAGACGCGCATGCAGCTGTAAAGGCCGCCAGAGCGAGGGCTGCTGCCGGCAGTCCACGTCCACCGCTTGTCCTCGCGCTGGGCCTCGCGCCACGCCGCCTTGGCGCTCTGGGTGTCGCCGTAGATGAGCAGAGCATGGCGCAGCGACATGGGCTTGCGCCGCTGCTGAGACACCTCGTGCGGAACGACGTTCGCCTTGTCGACCATTTTCAGAATCGTGCCGAGAATCTCGGGCATGCTCAAGGCCCGGTGGCACGCCGATACAGAGACGTCAGCGTCGTCGTTCTCAGGTGTCTCTGCGCAGTCGTAAAACACCGAGCTCGCTGTCGACGACGCATCATCCAGTGTCGCCGGCCACTCGGGCAAAGGCAGGACATGGTGTTGATGGCGACGTGCACCCACTAAGCTGGCACGCTCGCGCCGATGCTCGCAACAGCTGCATTCGCTCGCTCCCTTGGCATGGCTATGGCTGTGGATCGCGTGCAACGACGTCGATCGGGTAGTAGTGCTTGCAGTTGTGGTGGTGACGGCTGTACTGTCACAGCTAGACAGAGTGCTGTCCTCGGGCGAGCCCGCGTCTGCCACGTCTAGATATGCTTCTTCCTCTATTGACGGCTCGCGGATGTGCGTCCTGCGCGTTCCGAAGCTGCCCAGCAGCGGGACCTTGAGTGAAAGGCGTTTGCGAGAAGACTCGCCGGTTGTTTCTCGTTGCGACGATTCGCGCGCAGACGTTGGACGCGAACTGGCGCTGCTGCTGGGACCCGCCATGTCGTCTTGCGACGGTCCATTTGGGCGTCCATTTGGCCCACTCGAAGCCTCCGCTCGTTCCTCCTCTTCCTGAGCTATCCGAAGTAATGCCTGCGGAACTGACACGCTCCGGTAGACCTGCTGGGCCTGCCAGCGCCCGCCGCCTTCGGCGCCCATCTTTTCCAAAGCGATTCCTCCAAAAGAAAGAGGTCCTGGGCTAGCTGGCGGCTCGACCCTTATAAATGACGCTCGTATGTGGTGGCTATCCAGCCTTCCCGCGCCATGTATTTCTAGCCTGTACGAGGTTTCCTGCCACCAATGGGCATTTTTTTCTGCAGTGCATACGGCAAAGATCTGTCAAAAATCTGGTGGCTGGTTCGTGCCCCAGGCCCTGACGCCCTAGTTCGTATAGTCACCCAGCAACGAGGTTAAGCTGGAATTTGGGAGTCAATGGCTGTTAAAAGTGCTATTCAGAGCTGTCTAGAATCGGGAATCGTTGTCTGAAACGCGAGATATACAGACGTTGTTCTGAGCAGTCGCACTCTTCCCCATCGAGCACGTTAATGAAGGCGGATTCAGCCGTACGAGCCTCGGGAAACGCGGCGGCACTTTATATCACCATTAAACTACTTGGCAACTATATCACGATAACGCACCAAATTTTGGAGCCGGCGACAGAGCTACGCTCGACACCAATGGTCCAAAGCAGCTCCACAATGCCATATATAGAACGCAGGCACTGACGTGCGTGGCATCATGTCACTGCGCTCGCCCCTGCAAGTGCCACCAGACGGCACCCACTGTATGCCATGTGACGAGTGACGGCACGACCGCACGGTAGGCTACCACCACGCATGGTACGGCAACTAAACTTTCCAGCACCAATATAATACTTGCCATGGCGACACTGTGGTCGCGCGCATCGCAATACCACCAAGCTTACACATGATGCAGCAAGCGGCAAGCTCTGGCATAAGGTCGCATGCCTGACCTGCATACGATCACCTCGACTCCTTGCCCTTGCATAGACGGCCAGCCTTCAGCCGCGCAGAAAAACGGAAATGGCCCGAGCTCAAAATGCCTAGCTTGTTCAACAGACAGATCGTGTGCAGTGGACCAGTTCCGTATCGAGATATGAACTTGCTTGCACATTTTATCGGCTGGCAGTTGTCGTTGGTGTTTAAACTTGAGCAACGGGTGTAGACTACCATTCGCTTAACCCCTGAAAGCCTCACAGTATTATTTCCAGAGCCGGCCACCCGACTGCATTCGTACAGACGACCAGAAAAATACATTATACATTGTTCTGCCAATCACCCTGCTGTGGTTAGCATCCCTTTGCATTTATGAAACGCGATGCACAAGCCGGTGCAGGTCCCACCCCCACTTGAAGCATGGACGCACGCGCGTTTTGTACCGGTGAACCAGCCTCCTCGGGAGCTTACCCCTGAGATCGTCTTCAGGCGTGTCTAATTTTCGGCCAAAGACATTTAACTTAAAAGCTAGATATGTTTCAAGAGAGTATCTTGTCTATTTGAGTTGTTGGGCCGTTCAGTTTGCCCGTAACGCCACTACAGTCTTGAGTCTAATCAACTGGATCTTCGATTTCTCGCATGCAACGGATGCAGTGGCCGCTTTCTGATGGTGCCATTGTTCTTTGTTGTAACCGAGGCACGATCGCTCCGCGATCCGTATTCCCCATCGTTGATGGCGGGCCCTCCACCTTATTTATCTCAAGTGCAACAAAGAAAACGTATAGACTATGGGCACTGCGGCTGGACAACGACCACCAAAACGAAAAAAGGGCGAGTGGCAGGTGAGGGACCAGGGCTTGAGCTCTTTTTTTTCTCCCGGGGGTTCACCCCCAGACCCCCGTAGCAACTGCTTCGCAGTTGGATGGAGCCAGTGTGGGGTGAACCGCGAAGCGGTTGCTACGGGGGTCTGGGGGTGGAACCCCCAGGAAGAAAGAAAGCACATAATAACAGAGAGCTACCACATGGCAATATTATTTCTTGAGATTGCGCTGCCGTTCAGCCGCGTCAACGACCTTCTCATGTACTGGCAGGCCCTTGCGCTTGCGAATGGCCGTGAGGTAACCGAGCGCAATGTTTTCCCTATCGGCGGTCTCGCCGAGCTCCTCAAGCTCTTCCTCGGTGGTTGGCACCCAGAACGGGTCCTGGTCGAGCATCTCGTAGCCCGAGAAAACTAGCTGCGGATTGGCCGCTCCCGACGTGCGCTTGCGGATCTCCTCGGAGAAGCCAAACGACTCCACAACCGGTAGAGACGCGTGCACGTTGAAAAACGACGTGCCCTCCTTCATCTCCTCAGACAAAATGCGGCCGCGGCGCTTGGTGATAACTCCGTAGACCTTGCCAAGCACTTCTGTGGTCGCCTGGATGTCACACTTGTACGTAGCCAGCATGAGCCGCGGCGAAAAGTCAGCCACTCCGTCGTGGATTGCCTCGCGCATCTCGGAGATAATCTGGCGGTGGGTCGCTGCACTGCCGGCCTCCTCGGCGCTTTCGTCGTTCTCGATGGATTTGATAATCACGCCGACGCCCTGAAGCTGTTCGGCCGCGAGTCCACCTCGGTTCGTCGCCAGCTGGAAACCTGTAAACAGATTGTCCTCGTACTGGGACCGAGCACCGGCCTCCTCCGAAGGAAAGAGCCTGGCAGCAATAGTCGAGGTCCTGTCCATCAGCAGGCACGGTCCCACACGCCTGGGACCGCACGCCACAATGGCAGAGGTCGGCCGCGATGGCCACCGCGCTGCCTGCCGCTTGTCTGACTTGAACGCCTTGTCGAGCTCGTCTTTAAAGTGCTGGACCTGCGCATCTGACATCTCACGCACGTTCTCGGTCTCGTCCTCCACCACATCATCGCCACCGCCGTTGCCGCCAGGCGATGGCTGCCGGTTGGCCTTTTTCTCGACAATGCTGCGGATGCACGTCGCGTTGTCAACAAGGCACTCCGTCACCTTGGCAGGAAGCGGATATACCTGCACGCCCACTGTAATGCAACCTAGCTTGATCTCTCGGTAGCCCCGCGTTCCGGTCGGGTGGTCCTCCGGCACTTTCCACTCCTTGTCCTCGACAAGCGTCTCGCGGAACGATACAACCGGCTTGGAGTACTGAATATCGACGCGGGCAAACCGCTCCTTGAGGTCCTTGATGCACCGCTCCAAGTGGAGCTCGCCGGCTGTCGCAAGAATGTGCTCGCCATTCTCGAGGACGCTTACCTGGACGCTGGGATCAGACATGTTGAGGAGCTGCAGGCCTCGCTCTAGCTGCGCAAACTTGGTCGGGTCTACTGGCTCCACGGCGACGCGCAAAATAGGTGGCGCAGTCGTGTTGGTGGCGGCAAAGTTGGGTCCGTGCTGGCCGGGGCTTACCAGCGTACCTGATTTGAGAATGTAGCCATCGAGGCCGCCAATACCGACAATCCCGCCGGCAGGTGCCTCCTTGATGGGAACCAGCTCTCGGCCCATGAGCAAAAACAGGCCCGTTACAGTCACCTTTTGGGCGTACTGGCTCGGGTGCTTTGGCGAGTAACGGGGCCCCAGCAGATCAAACTCCTGGCCCACCTTGACGGTTCCACTGTACACGCGGGCAAAGCCGATTACGCATTCGTCGCAGTCATCCTGTTGCTCCTGTGTGTCGTCGAGCCCCAGGCCGGCAGTGGCATCTGCGAGGCCCGAATCCGTGTCCTGGGACATGGCGAGCTCGCGCGCCTTGCGCGATCGGTTGCGCAGCTCCGTCAGCTTGTCAATGGTGACTCCCTCGGCTGGAATATCCTTGGTCGGCACTGCCACGACCTTGGAGATGAATGCAGATGCAGGGCCGTTGCTATCGCAGGTGGTAATGGCGCCTACGACCGGCGCCGGAATGTCCTCGTGAGCAGGCGTGCTGTCAATGACAAACGGCATGCGCTGCTTTTGTGCCGCCAAAGGGCTCGGTATGCCGTCGATGACGCTCAAAAGAATAGAGCGCGAGATCGGGATCCACTGGTTGAAGATAGTGGCGGCAAGAGTCTTGGGCTCGCCAGAAGTGATCTCACGCGGAATCACCTTGACCTCGAGCGCGTCCACGATCTTCCTTATCTTGTCGGGATTGCGATTGACAATAACACAGTCGTAGATAGCCCAGATGTTCTCGAGCACGAGCTGCACAAACAGCGGTCGATGGTTGCGGCCCTTGAGGGCGCTGCTGCCGCCTGGCACAACCTTTTTTGTCTTAGGGTCAAAGTAGAAGTCTCCCCACAGGACTTTTTCCAGCTTCTCGCGCTTGATTCCAAGCTTTTTCTGGTAGATGGCAGCAAACTGTGAGATGTTGAATCCCCAGCCGTCGATTGCACTGCCAAAAACGACATTGTTCTTCTCAGGCGCAAAGTACAGATCCTCGTCGCTTGCCTCGATGTACTCCTCGTTCTTGTCGCCGCCCGACTCTGCTCGCTCTCGCCACTTGAGGTCATCCTCCATCCGCTGGCCCGCAAAGAACGAGCCGACAACGGCATTGACCTGTTCGATGATCTTGGACAGGTGTGTGTACGCCTCCATTGGCGTCATTTGCAGATCAGTAATCAGCCTATCGATCTTGTTCAACACAAGCACTGGCTTGAGCTTCTCGACCCACGACTGTCGCAGAACCGTGACTGTCTGCGAACACACACCTTCGACAACGTCCACCACAACCAGTGCACCGTCGCAGAGTCGCGAGGCCGTCGATACTTCTGAGCTAAAGTCGATGTGTCCGGGCGAATCGATAAGGTTGATCATGTACTCCTTAAGCTCTGGTGTTTCCTTTTTTCGTCAGTTTATGGCACACTCGATTACAGTCGGCAATTAGCCCACACATACCTGACCCTCGGCACGACGGGCCACCTTGAAGTATAGCGAAATGGCAGATGACTCCATTGTAATGCCACGAAGCTGTTCATCTGGCCGCGAATCTAGGTACCGGACCTTGCCTTGCAGGCTTTGCGAGATAATGCCGTTTGAAGCCAGCAGAGTGTCGGACAGCGTTGTCTTTCCATGGTCGACATGAGCCAGAATGCAAATATTTCGGATGTTATCCGGCTGTCTTTGCAGCTTTTTCAGCAACTCTGGTGATACCGGCATTTCTGAATTGCTAATGGATTATTTGCCTCGATTCGAAATAATTATGTCAGAGGTGCACGGCTGAAATATCACCATCCTGCGCAATGATGATTCATCAGATGTCACTATCAGACCAAACATCTTCACAGCTTGTTTTTTTCCTGGGGGCGCTGCCCCCAGACCCCCGTAGCAACTGCTTCGCAGTTGAGATAGGCCTATCGTCTAAAGAACTAATCGCGAAGCGGTTGATACGGGGGTCTGGGGCAGCGTCCCCAGGAAAAAAAGAACACAAGACAGTTGCTAAAACACACCAAAAAAAGGAACAGCAGTACTACCTGTTCACGCATGGTCACCCACTGCATTACTTGGTGTAGCTGTAGAACGCTTAACTAGGACTGATCGGACGGGAAGTCGTGTTTTCGCTCTCATATGACCGCTGCCGGACTTTTGAGTTGAGTCGGCATGATACCGGATGACCGACGAGTCGTCATACTCCTTTAAAAAGAGACGGCTTGAGCAAACATTGGTCCCATTCACACATTTTTTTATTTAATCATCTACATGAAGAGTCGTAAGCTATGCGTTGCCGTGCAGCAATAATAAATGGCGTGTCTGCCTTAGTTGTAGGTGTGGTTGAGTGCATAAGTCGAGCCAGCGTACTCCGAAGCTTCGTCGTAGCGGTCGTCGAGCAGCTCCTTGACGTCCCACGGGGACTCGCGGTTCGAAACAGAAAACTCCAGGTCCTCGTTGGTTGTCATGTCCCAAATCTTGTAGACCATCATGACGGCAAACATGTTGCAGATGGTAGCGAGGAAGACACCGTCAATGTAGTGGCGGACCTCGATGCAAATGGTGCTCGAGACAGCATACATGAGCACCTGGCCAACAACGAAAATGAAAGCGCCAAGTGCGAGTGCACTGAGGGCCCAGAAGTTATGAAGCCAGAAGACCGACACTGTAAATTGGGCAATGGCCCAAATCACGAGCCACAGCGCGTTGAGCACGTAAAGCACAATAAATAGACCCATGGTGGACGTCGACGTGAAACCAACCCACTCCTTAAAGGTAAACAAGGCAATCACAAAAGTGAGCGCAAAGCCGCAAATAGTGGCTATGCGGTTGATCCACACCGACTTGAAAGTGCCGTCCTCGTACCACTGGAAGCCGATAAATCCGGTCATCATCAGACAAACCGATGTGGCCGAAATCAGGCCGCACTGTACAGCGGCAATGTATGGGTATGCACCAGAGCCAGGAGCCGTGACTCCCGCATCAATGACCATCGACATGATGGTCAGGATGGAAAACAAGTAGAAAAAGTCAAGGATTTCGCGGCGACCAACGGCGGTATACTTAGTCTGCACATTGAAAATAATAAAGCCCACAACCAGCAGGGCGGCAATGTGGATAAACGCAGTACCGACGTTGAAGATAATAGTATTTGAAAGCACGACCGTTCGCACTGTACACTCCGTCATGATACCCTTGCTGAGGATGCCGGCCGCAAGTGCCGTCGAGTTTCCTTCTGAATCATATGGGCCGACGAGGTAGCACAGCGGAATCGCTGTTTTTTCACAGATGGTGTCGAACTTGCCAAACGTCATGATGGCTTTGGTTGCACGCCTTTAGTAGTTTTTTTTTCCCCGTGCGTGCGATTCGCACACAGTTGATCGAAGCAGTGTGGAATCACCGGGATCTTATGCTAGGAAAAGAAAACGACCGACAAGCGACGGATGAGCGAGAGACTAGTACGCTGAAACGCGTTTGCTGTCAAGCTCGTGGACGTGGAAACGCGACAACGAAACTTCTTTGGGTTGTTTCGAAGAAAGGGGATGCCAGCTAGTTGCTGGGTGGGTTTTTGTTACTACAGTTCTATTTTTGAACATCACGTGATTAGCCATTGTGCCGCCACGACGCTTATTAGGTTGCCAGGGGCCCAAGAACCTTGTGCGGCTGAGACCCTCTGACTGCCCAAAACGGCAGTTGGACAACAAGCCCAGCACAAGGCCCTGTCGGAGCCCTGCGAGGGCGTTTGTACGGGAATCCAGCAAGTAGGCGCTGATAACAGCTGAGACATAAATGTATACGTCGAATGAATGCAAAGATGCGATCTATGGTTGTGTGTTGAAGGTAGTTGGAACGGAACGGAACGTCGGCATGCCGATATAACCCGGCCGGGTCTGAGAAATAAAGTTTGACGACGAGTACAGTCAGAACCGGGTATCAAAACAGCACGTCAATGTACAACTCGCATAATTCTGAGTTCCGTAATGGACAGTTTAACGTTAGTTTAGTTAGTCGCGATGATTTGCTTGGCGGCGCTCTGGCATCGACAGGGTAGGCTTCTAGACAAGAGCCAAAAGGCTCTGTGAGGTTAGGTTTTCGATTGTCTATGCGCGGCGTGACACCTGATACATGCACTAGTAGTATTATCGTGCTCTGTGTTGCAGTATGGAGTTTGGCGTTCCCGTCGACTCTAGGCCCTGACCGGATAACCTGGGGAAGTGAGGATCCGAACATACCAAGAAAGGTTGAACATGCTGGGGAGAGCAGCCTGCAGAAGGCTGTTGTCCGTACAAAGGCGGTCAATTGCGACTGCTGTCGTCTTTCCAGGTAAGTGTCGAGGCAGAAAGGAGCAAATAGTGGCCCTACACAGGACCAGACGATCCAATATACCATCTCTCTACGCTTTTGACAAAGAACTAAAACACTTGGAGATCTATAATCTGCAACTCAAACCCGCCACGCCCGGCTGCAAAGCAGTTGCTATGGGGGTCTGGATGGGCGGAGGAGGGAGCACAGCGCCCCCAGGAAGAAAAGTTCTGTTACACCATGGACTCACGTCATGATCTGCCGTAATCCGGCAATTGATTACAAGTTGGGCAATACTAAACGCAGGCCAAGGATACCAGCGACTTGGGATGCTAGAGGAATTCCAACAGGCTTTTCCCGACATTATTGATCCGGTATTGGCGGAGCTCGACGACTCGCTGGACGCGAATTGGTCAGAGGCACTGACAAGCTACGATTGGAAAAACGACGTTAACAAGACCTCTAATGCCCAGCCGCTGCTTCTTACGGCGTCGTACGCGATATTCCGGGCGTTTGACGAAATGTACGGGCTCGGTAGCGACTACAAGTACTTTTTGGGTCATTCGCTCGGCGAGTACACTGCGCTAGTGGCTGCGGGCGTGCTGTCTTTCCGCGACGCTGTGTGGATGGTGCGACAGCGCGGAAAGGCGATGGAGGCAGCCACCAATGCATTTCACGCCCAGTCGGGCAAAGAGACTGCCATGACGACCGTGATGTTTGGCAGCGGGGACCAGGCTGAGATCCGCAGTGTTCTCTCGCGTCTCGCAAAGGAGTCTGCAGACGTGGATGTCGGTAACATTAATTCTCAAAAGCAACTTGTCCTATCTGGCGTGAAAGATACCATCAAGGAGATGTATGTGCTTTGTTCGCGTGGTGTATATACGTTTCACTAACGACAGCGTGGATCATGCATCCAAGCAAACCGGTGCCCGACTCCGGACGCGCGACCTCAACGTGTCGGGCCCGTTTCACTCGCGAATTATGGCACACGGTCAAAGCACAATGGAAAAGATCCTTGCTGGCTCCATGGGCCGCGAAGTCCAGATCAACTGGCCGCCAAAAGTGCCGGTAATCTCTAACATCACCGCTCGTCCCTTTGAGTCTGTCGACGAAGTCAAGAACAACATTGTCAACACACTTGTAGAGACTGTGCAATGGTCGGACTCGCTCCAGTACGCCCAGAGCCAGGGTGTTCGACAGATTCTGAGTGTTGGCCCGGGAAAGATTGGCAAAAACACCGAAAGCGAGCTGCCAGACACCAAAACTGTCTACCTTACTGAGCCGGATTCTCTAGATGATCTACTGAACGGGGAGCAGTAATTTTTTGAGGTCGTTATTGCTGGGGGCCGTGCGGGCCTTCGAGCATAATAAAAACAGCAACACAACAGATAACTTGTACATATTGAAAAGCGATTCTATGCGATTCTAGTTTATTTGGTCTTTACTTGGGCGCCCGTTCGAGGCTTAGTTCGCACCCGACTGCCGCTTTTCACGCTGACTGGCCTTCCAAGCAGCGATTTTCTCCTTGAGCTCGGTGTTGGGAATGACTTGGTCCAGAGTTAGAGGAGTACGGTTGAAAGGATCCTTGGGGTCACTGAGGAGATGGGACTTGATTGTGCTGAGATCGATGGTGACCTTGCTGGTGGGCAGAATGACCGGCTCCTCCATGAGGCTAAACATGACCGGGTCCAGGAACTCGTCGGGCACCTCACCAAGTTCGGCTTCGTCCTCGTCATCCTCAGCCTTGACTTTCTCAGCTGCCTGGCGGAATTGGGTCAGCTGGTGGAGTTTCTCTGGGGGCAAGAGGGACCAGCGACCAAGAATTTCAACGGCGCGGTCAAAGTTAGAGGGTTTGAACGAGCGGCCGTCGCGAGCAATGGCACGAACAAACGGCTCATGACCAGACAGGTTGAGGTAAACGCCACATAGCCATGACAGGAGCTCGCGCGGTCGGAACTGGTACTTGAGAGGATCGCGGACCTTGAGCTCGCCGCACTTTGGACCCACGAGGTTCTCCAGGTTGTAGTTCAGCATCGCTGCGAATCGGTCGACGATCTCAGGGGTGACAAACGCCTGTGGAACCGCAGACGTAAATAGCTGTAGCAACAGGACCGTCTGGTTTGTGAGTTGCATGTACGACGACGCATGGCGCTCTGCGGCTGCCAGGCTGGCGCGCTTTTCGGCGATTTCCTCGCTCTCGTCGCCCTGGGGCACGCCGTCAAGCTCTCGCTGCAGCTTGTGGATCTCCACCAGTTTAGACAGGGACTCGTCAAACAGATAGGTTACGTCGTTTAGAAGCAGCGCCACAAACCGCACAAAGAACTCGGTGTCCTCCTTGCTCTCCTTTTCGAGCTTGGACCGGTATGTTTGGTTGACCCAAATGGTCGAAAACACTTCTGATATGTAGTAGCGGATGTTGAACTTGTCGTAAAACTGCGAGGACGCACCGGTACTCTCGACTTCAATGTAAAACTTCATGAGGGCGTGGAACATGTTGTCGAGCAGCAGCTTGTCGGTGATGTAGATGTCGACAAACGTCGTCTGGCCCTGCTTGGCAGCAATGGCACCAAAGAAGAGCATCTCGACGAACTTAGACTTGAGATATGGGTTCTTGATGAAGTCCGAGTGCGTCAGAAACACCGTGACAAACTCGGGCAGCTGCGGCAGGCGCTTGGTTATTATGGACTCGGGCACAAACCGCATCAGATGCAGAATAAACGTGACGGGCGCCTCGAGCTGGTACTCGGGGAAGTTTTTGAAATAGGCGGGCGCCGGGTCCTGGAACGGCAGCGATACGGGACTCTTGAGGCCGTCCGGGGGACGTGGCTGCGCGACCTGCATGGCAAACACGAGCTGGTACACGGCAAAGTCGAGGAAGCGACCCATGAGCTCCGGGTCATGGACGATGCTCCGCAGGGCCAATCGCAGCGACAGCGTGCGGTCGAGTCCAGTCTTCATGCGCTCAAGCATCGCCCGGATGTACGCGCTGCGGGCCGGGTCGGTGTCCTGGTGCGCCTGGAGCCGCTGGATGTTGGCCTTGAGCTCCTTGACAAGGTCGTTCATGCGCGTATACGACTGGATCGTGCCGCACAAGCCGTACTGCATATACGCGCTTGTCAGGTAGAACAGGTGGGACACAAAGTTGATGTCGGTTTCGAGCTTTTCGCTGAAATACTCCTTGGACGCGTCGCTATCAGCCGACAGCTTAGTCTCCTCTGTAATGTCGTAGAGCGGGCTCGCTCGGTGGTACTCGCGCTCGATCTTGTCGACGGAGCGGACGTCTCGAAAATCTGCAAATGGTTCGCTGAGGCGTGCCAGCACGTAAGTGGCATTGAGCATGAGGCCGTCGGGCGACACGTCTGTGGCCTCGACGTGTGTTGCCGTTCGCTTGTGGTTCATGTCAATGAGTTTACCAAAGTACTTCAGCAGCCGGGCGCGCGGTTCTTTTCCGGCGCGCACGAGCTTGTCGCACACGGTAAATAGCCACTCCTGTATGACCTTGAGCTCGGCCATAAGAGTACCGTGCTGGGGCGCCAGGCGCATGTCCGGTACCGTTTCCGGGCTCGGAAACATGCTGCGGGCTGCCTCTGGCGTAAGGCGTGAGAGCGCAAAGAACGGGCCCAGAAACGTCTTTGTAGCCACGTCGGCCGGGCCGATGCCGTCGGAAATGTCAAAGTTGCTGATCTGCGTGACCTGGGCCGCGACGGGCTTGATGGACACGAGGTGCTGCAGCACCGCAAAGTACGGCGAGTACTCGCCGGCGATGCCGATAGTCGCGAGTGTGTTGGAAATATGGGCGCCAATAGGCTCGACAAACGCTGCGAGCGTGTCTTGCGACATGGCCTGCATGCACAACGCTTCAAAGTACGCCCAGACGCCCGGGTCCTTGGTGGCCAGGGCGACGAGGCGCTCGCTTACGTTGGCGTACAGCCCGCTCTCGTCCTCTGGGTCACTTGTCGCAGCGACGACGCCAAAGTCGACACAAAACATCGACACGGTCTCAAGCAGGTCGATCTTGGAGTCATGATCCGGGTCCGATTTGAGCACCAGGCGACGCTTGGCGTTGGCGCGTTCCCAGCTCTTGAACAGGTAGTCGAAACTCGACGGACCGCTGCGGTGGTTAGTCAAGCGCGTCCACACAAGCCGGTCTAATAGCTCCGACCGCAAACCCACGTCGGCTCCCTCGTCTTGCAGTTCCTCCCTCAGATCCGTCAGCACCGTGACCGACTTGTCCTGCGACGGCTCAAACGAGACCTTTAGAACATCCCGCAGCGTCGTCGCCTCCCATTCCTCAAACGACATGCGTGGTTTCGCTGGTTTGGCATTGGCATTAGCATTGGCATCCTGCGCTGGCGCTGGCTCTGGCGATCCCGGCTTTGTAGCAGGTTGAGGCGCTGGCGACCTCCGGGCCGGCTGTCTTTTTGGTTCATCAGCCGTTTTAGGTTCTTCCTTCACCGGCTCTTTAGCGGCTTCCCCAGCATTTCCCTGTCCTTGTGGCTCTGGGGTTGCGGTCTTGTTCCTCTCCGCGAGCACAGCAAGTCGTTCAAGACGCTTCCGTCTCAGCTGGCGTTAGATCCATCATTACTGCGTCCCTCCCGGGGGTTCCACCCCCAGACCCCCAGTAGCAGCTGCTTCGCAGTTGACCTCATCGCGGGCCCACGTTATATCCATCACTACTGCACAATTCCTGGGGGTTCCACCCCCAGACCCCCGTAGCAACTGCTTCGCAGCTGACCTCATCGCGGGCCCACGTTAGATCCACCACACTGCACAGTTCCCAGATTCCCATAGCAGCTGCTTCGCAGTTGGAACGGGCACGAGATGAAGTCAACTGCGAAGTAGTTGCCACGGGGGTCTGGGGGTGGAACCCCCAGGAACGACATAGAACCGCGACCGCACCAGTGGCGCTCCGGCATAACGTATAAACGTACCTCTTCAGCATCAGACATGGTGGCCAATTGAGGCGGAAACAATGAACTGAAGATCTCTTTTGAGTACCTGGGCCTAGTAATCTGTAATAGAAATACAAGGCAGTGGCAAATCTAACAGTCCTGCGGCGAACGCTTGCACAAAGTGTTGTTCGGAGTCCCTGCTTTGTCCGTTAACTGTGGGTGTGGGGGATATTACAAATGCAACATTACCAGCTTGGGACAATAAAGTTGATGAAGTTATAAAAATATTGTTAAAATAGACAACAATGATGCAATACTAAACCCCATTCTCACGAATCGCAACGCGAGGTTTAGTCGAAATCTCTAGCGGGAAAAAAAATCTACTCAAAAAAAGTTCGTCGCAGAGCAGACGATACTATACTGCTCTTTCTACCTTCGGGTACACACTCTACTAGCTGATCAAGGGACGGAATGCGTGTTGCACTGTGGTGACGGCTGTGTGAAGCAGACAAGGACGTGGCATAATGGCGCAACAAGGCATCGAAGCGAGCAGCAGCAATGGCAAGGGTACTGCCCCGTTAGCTCGCTTGAATGGGGAAAAATCAGCGCCAGTAGACGGGAAAAGTGGTCTGCAGAACGGAGAGCGTACCAGCGCGGGTGTGGACAACTTGGACGCTGTGGACTCTGTAGACGCTGTTGCGCACGCTACAGGCAAGCTGTCCCTTGGATCCGATAATGGGGTCAACGGCGTCAATGGTCAGCGGACCGAGACACCAGCAAATGGCACAAAAGGCGATTCTGTTAGTGATTCTGGTAGCGGAGGTGATTCTGCCAGCGATCCAATCGGAACTGATGGCCAACTGCGTACCGAGCAAACCCCGGGCTTTGACTATTATGGACAGTTTCACCCTTATGGCATGGTCCCACCGCCGCCGCCGCCTGGACCAGGCATGCCGCATCATTTTGGACCTCAGCCTGGCCATCCCGTGGGCCCCATTCCTGGTCCTATGCCTGGCCATGCCGGCGGGCCACCTTTTGCATACGGCCCTCCCGGGTACATGCCCCCTCCTCCGGGAGTGTATGGCATGGATCCGCGTTTTGGACCCGTTCAGGGAGCGGTTCCGGGTATGGGACCGATGCCTGGAATGATGGTGCCTGGAGGGGTGCCTGGAGGGGTGTCGGGAGGAGTAGTGCCTGGAATGCCGGGTGGCCCAACTGGTGGTCGTGGACCACCAAAATACTATAGTTCTGCACCAGAATATGCTCCGCGTCAGCCACGCCCGCGCTCGAGCGCTCCACGAGAGCCCCGGTACCCGAGACAGCAGTACGATGGTGGGCGACCGCAATCTGCCGGCTCTGGCGCGTCGTCCCCGCACCCGCAAAGCCCGGACCAGCTGCTTCGCACTGCGCTGCGCGAGCCCAAGAACCGGCTATTTGTTTTGCGCCTCGAGCGCACTATTCTGTCGCTGCTGCGGACACCCAACGAGCACTCGGTCGAGCTCGAGCGCATGAACTCTTTCCACCGGTTGCTGGCGCACAAGCTGGCTGACTACTACGGCATTGGCCACACGTCGGGCGCCGACCAGTCTGTACTTTACTACAAGGTCGATGGTGCGCCACCGGCCCAGCTGCCGCCGTGCCTTGCTGACTTGGAGGCTGCCGGGAGCCAGTCGCCCGCCGCGACGGCTGGGTCGCCCGACAGTGTGAGTTCGGGCCCTGGATTGGTACCCACGTCGCCAGAAAAGAGCGAGGCCTCCCCAGCTGCCCAGCAGGCGCCGTCCAAAAGGGTTGTTGTCGCCAAGCGGCCGCAGCTACTAACCAAACAAAGCAGCGATGGCCACGACTCGCCGCCGCCGGCGGGCGTCAGCCCAGCCCCGAGCGAGCGTGCATCGAGCGAGCCATGCCGCGACGCCACAAGCACACCTCCTGACACGTCGTCAGCAGCGTCTGCCGATAGCTCCACCGCCGCTCCCCGTGGTCGCGGCGACTACGAAGCCCGTGTCGCAGCCTACGAAGAAGCGCGTGCTCGCATTTTCCAGCAAACTGGCGACGATGACGAAGATGACGACGAGGACAACGAGGCTCCTGACGGCCGCAGTTTCGGCGTTTCCCCACCGCCGTCCGATGACCTGGCCGAGTACGCCCGCGACCCTCGCTGGCATGCAAACTTGGCGGGCACCGCCCCTTCCTCCACCCCCAACGCCCCTATCCGCATGAACGCCAGCGACTCGGATCTATACCACCGGGCACCGACCGCCCCTGGTTCTGGTCTTGGTCCCAGTCTTCGATTCAGTGGACAGTCCTTTGTCCCCCGCCGTTCCCCCAAAACGCGCGGCCCACCCGCGCCATGATTCACGAGCTCCTTTTTCGCATGTATTTTAATGTGATTCCGCCTAGCACCCTTTTTTTTTTGTTTTCCTGGGGGCGCTGCCCCCAGACCCCCGTAGCAACCGCTTCGCGGTTGAAACGCCACCGAGCCGGTGAATCAACTGCGAAGCAGTTGCCACGGGGGTCTGGGGGTGGAACCCCCAGGTTAAAAAGGGAGAGAATCTACGGGCAAAAACTACTAGCATAGTGATAATGCAATGCCATTGCCAAGCCGGTGAATCAACTGCAAAGAAGCAGTTGCTACGGGGGTCTGGGGGTTGACCCCCCAGGTAGAAAGGGAGAGAATCTACGGGCAAAAACTACTGGCATAAGGATAGAGCAATGCCATTGCCAAGCCGGTGAATCAACTGCGAAGCAGTTGATACGGGGGTCTGGCGGTGGAACCCCCAGGTAGAAAAGACAGAATCTACGGGAAAAAATTACTAGGAGGATAATGCAATGCCATTGAAGGCCTATTTTACAATCTGCAGCTGCCACGGCAGCTCGAGGTGCTTCTGGCCATCGTCGTCAGTGAACGAGGTGACACACTGATACATGCCGCGGGCGAGCATGCCGCCAGGGGTCTCGCCTTCGGGAAGCTGGCGCTCGTAGTACGGGTTCTCGTGCGTGCTAGGGGCGTATGAGCCCAGAGCCTCGCTCTTCGACAGGAACTTGACACCAGCGCGCTTGGCAACAAGCTTGTAGTTGATGCCGGCCACAATCTCGTGCTGAATACGGAACCGCACCGTCGTCTGGTATCGCGTGTTCTCCTTGATCTGTATGGGCGTCTTTTTGAACTGCTCGACCGCCGTTTCGTCGGTCAGATCGAGAATGACCGGATCGCTGCGACCATCAACGTCGACGCGCAGCTGTAGCAGTACCATGCGTCGCATGTCGCCGGGCTCACCAATCGACTTGGGCCCGTCGGCAGTCAGGCCGAGCGACGCCTTCCATTTTTGCAGCGACTCATCCTCCTTGTCGAGGTTGACGAGCTCGTCAATCGGCCGCGCCTCGGGAACCTTGTACTGGACCGCGAGCTCGTCCTCCTCTTCGTCGTCGTCGTCGCGTCGCTTTGCGTGGTTTTCGTGGCTCATCTGGTGTCAGCACTGGATCGGTTCCATGGGGGGTTCCATCCCCAGACCCCCGTGGCAACTGCTTCGCAGTTGAAAATGGGACAGACAGGAACATCAACCGCGAGGCGTCGCTGCGGGGTCTGGGGATGGAAGCGAGTTTATTTCCTGGGGGTTCCACCCCCAGACCCCCGTGGCAACTGCTTCGCAGTTGAAAATGGGTCAGACAGGAAGATCAACCGCGAAGCGTTGCTGCGGGGGTCTGGGGATGGAACCGAATCTGTTTCCTGGGGGTTCCACCCCCAGACCCCCATGGAAACTGCTTCGCAGTTGAAAATGGGACAGACAGGAAGATCAGCCGCGAAGCGTTGCTGCGAGGGTCTGGGGATGGAACCGAATCGTTTTTTCCTGGGGGTTCCACCCCCAGACCTCCGTGGCAACTGCTTCGCAGTTGAAAATGGGACAGACAGGAAGATCAACCGCGAAGCGGTTGCTACGGGGGTCTGGGGGTGGAACCCCCAGGGTGTAAAAAGAAGCTATCGAACGTTATGCACGCAGGGTCTGACTTACAATCTCTGTCGTTTGAAGTTGGCCGCGGGTGCCTCTGACGGGACCAAAAGGTACACCCAGCAAGATGCCAGCCGCTTGCGACTTTTATATATTATGCAACCAAGGGGGCAAGAGAGGGGCTGCTGCTCTTGACGACGCATCGGCCTGCAGGCCCTCTTGGGCGTTGTAAGGGTTTAACCTAGTTAGTTTTGTCGTCGACGCCGCCGCCGCACTTTTGGCAAATGTCGTCTTTTGGTGGGCGCTGGGCAGAGTACAGTGAGAGAACCAAAGTTCTAGACAAGTGTTTTGTGACTGGGCACAAGGATTAGACAATAAATCATATTGGGATCGAGTAAGAACTAGCTAGCTAGCAAACATGGGTATAAATGCCAATGGTCCGGTAGTTACCAACGATAGTTACCAATTTGGCCAGAATAGTGACAATACCAATACCTTGACTGCATTTGCTGTGTCCGTCAATGCAGCGGTGTCATAGCTCAAAAAATGGCGATTGCGGCCGCCAGCGTCAGGCAGTATCTGTGCGTCCTCCGATGCTCTCAGGGTGCGTGTTTCAGGTCCTGCATGTTGTCTAGTCCTGACGGCTTTGGTGGTTGTGGTGTATGTTGACACCTAGATACGGCGTCGGGTCTCTGGCTTTGTTTGGCCCACCACAGGGTCGTGCAAGGCCGTGCCGGCGCAGATCCCCCGCCTGGATGTTTGGTTCTGTGTTACCTCGGCACGCCGCTGCACGCAAAGAGTCTGCACGGAGTTGCATAGCCGCAGCTCTACGGTGCTCTTGCAGCGTCTACTGAACAACTCATCGTATTTCTTCTGCTTTTTCGTAAGAATTGATACCTCCACTCAACCGCGAAGCGGTTGCTACGGGGGTCTGGGGGCAGCGCCCCCAGGAAAAAAAAAGGAAGAACACCAAACTCCCTCCATAACGCAGTGCTCCAGGATAGTAGGACCGAGTCCCCAATCACATCACTTGTCTATCGACTATGTACAACGACCTGCGGACTAGAAGAGACCTAGAAAAAAGATTACTCGACCGTCTCGGCGGCGGCGGCGGCAGCAGCGGCGCTGGCAGCACCGGCAGCACCGCCAGTGGCGCCCGACAGAACAGCGGCAATGGCGGGCGGAGGCTCAAGGATGATCATGGTGCGGAGGATCTCGAGGACCGGCGGCTTGAGCGACTTGTCGTAGATGTTGAGGAGGTCAACCGGGTTCGGGTACACACGGAGAGCGCGGTAGAACGCCAGAGCGGCCGGGATCTCCTGGCCAGCGCTCTGAAGGTCGTCGGCACGCTGGACCTCAGCAACAAAGAACTTCTCGCGCTCCTGGAGTGTCTCGGGGAGCGGGTCCTGCTCGAGCGACTCGCTCAGGATCTTGTTGATCTTGTTCTTGAGGTCGGCCTTGTCGGCCTCGGCGGCGATCTCCTGGGCCTTCTGGTGCTTCTTAGCCGAGCGACGCAGCTTCTTGCGGAAGTCAGGCGAGTTGCGGCGCTGGTAGTCAAAGTAGACCAGGTAGCCGACTTGTTGTTAGTGGTTTTGGTCTTTTTTTTTTTCGGTTTCGAAAGGATATCGGATTGATGTAGGAGCAATGTCTCGGCATATAAAAACAATCAGACGACGCTAATATTGAGAACTGGCTTCAAATCAGCCCTTCATAGATACACATATCGCACTGCTTATGGTACCCCACCTGTCAGCCCATCCCGTCAGTCCAAATCATAGTGCCACAACTTACGGGCAGAAAGAGCAACCGCAGAGGTCACGATGGTCGCAGTAGACGGCATGCTAAACTGCTGTGTATGAGGTAGTGAACCGGTTACTGTTTGACTCTGGATTCAGTCTGTGCTCAAGCAGCCGGTTGCTTAAACACGCTTGTCAGGGTTCACTGCGAAATTTGTGTGCCCGCAAGCCTCTGTGGGACGTTTTTTCGCCGGCAAGGGCTCCCGATATTGGGCGCACTGTTCTCGTATAATTATGCAGCATACTAGTTTATCAGCCACTAATATTGGCTACAGCCCCCAGGTATTTCGTGCGCCGTGCCAAACCAGGTGTCTCCCTGTATCAATCTCGACGCCCACCTCACACTTGTTGCATCTCGCACGTGCCGTACCCCTGCCCCCGTCCACCCAAGCCTGCCCCGAGTGCCCAAACCAACGCCCACAAAGCAGCCATCCGCCAGCCATCCACGCACTCTTGTCAACGCCCACAGCGAGATCGTAGTTCGACGTTTGCGCGGATTCGGTTAGCACAATGGTAAGTGCTGAGACTACGGCGTGATTGGCGGGTATTGGCCGAATTGAGACGCCGATTGCTATTTGGAGGTGCTCTGTTGTGTCGGTGACGTGGTTAACAACGGTGCGATTAGAGGCTTGCTTGGTCCGGTACAGAACTACTCGGCTATTGCAGCTTGTCATTTGTGTATACAAGCTGCTTCAGCCAGCATTCTGGGACCAATTGCGACGTCTCACCTGAATTCTCGTGCTGATTGGCCCCGTGCCGCAACAATCCCACCGCCCGTCTCCTGAACTGCCTATTCCGTGTTTTAGTTGTTTTGCAGGTTTTTTTTCCTGGGGACGCTGCCCCCAGACCCCCGTAGCAACTGCTTTGCAGTTGGGATGTGTCCTGTGACTGTTGACGGAGAAGCAGTTGCTACGGGCGTCTGGGTGTAGACCCCCCAGCGCATGAACCACTACACGCACAGCTCAACTGCTTCGCAATTGGGATGTGTGCTGTGACTGTTGACGGAGAAGCAGTTGCTACGGGCGTCTGGGTGTAGACCCCCCAGCGCATGAACCACTACACGCACAGCTCAACTGCTTCGCAATTGGGATGTGTGCTGTGACTGTTGACGGAGAAGCGGCTGCTACAGGCGTCTGGGTGTGGAACCCCCAGCGCATGAACCACTGCATGCACAGCTCAACTGCGAAGCAGTTGCTACGGCCGTCTGGGGGCAGCGCCCCCAGGAAAGAAAATATGCGACAATTGCCACGGTGTAAATGACTCGACTAACCGCAGGCGGGAGCAGTCGAAAACGCGCGCAAGGAGATCAAGCGCCTGTCGCTCGATGACGAAAAGTCGATCGGTTCCATCTACTCGGTCTCGGGACCCGTCATCATTGCGGAGAACATGCTGGGTAGTGCCATGTACGAGCTGGTCAAGGTCGGCCACGACAACCTGGTCGGCGAGGTTATCCGTATCGACGGTGACAAGGCCACCATTCAGGTCTACGAGGAGACCGCCGGCGTCACTGTCGGCGACCCCGTCACCCGTACCGGCAAGCCGCTCTCGGTTGAGCTCGGTCCCGGTCTGATGGAGACCATCTACGATGGTATCCAGCGTCCCCTCAAGGCTATTCACGACGTTTCCAAGGGCATCTACATTCCGCGCGGTATCGACGTGCCATCGCTCGACCGCACTGTCCAGTACGACTTCAAGCCCGCCAACATCAAGGTTGGCGACCACATCACCGGCGGCGACATTTTTGGTTCCGTGTACGAGAACTCGCTGCTGGACGACCACAAGATCCTGCTGCCCCCGCGCGCCCGCGGTACCGTGACGCGCATCGCCGAGGCCGGCTCGTACACCGTCGACGAGAAGATCCTCGAGATTGAGTTTGAGGGCAAGAAGTACGAGTACTCAATGTACCACACGTGGCCCGTCCGTTCGCCGCGTCCCGTCACCGAGCGCCTCACGGCCGACTTCCCCCTCCTCACGGGCCAGCGTGTGCTCGACTCGCTGTTCCCTGACGTCCAGGGCGGTACGACCTGCATTCCAGGCGCCTTTGGCGCTGGCAAGACGGTCATTTCGCAGTCGCTCTCCAAGTACTCCAACTCGGACGTCATTGTGTACGTCGGCTGCGGTGAGCGCGGCAACGAGATGGCAGAGGTACTCATGGAGTTCCCAGAGCTGTACACTGAGATCAGCGGCCGCAAGGAGCCGATTATGAAGCGTACCACCCTTGTCGCCAACACCTCGAACATGCCTGTCGCCGCTCGTGAGGCGTCCATCTACACTGGTATCACCATTGCCGAGTACTTCCGCGACCAGGGCAAGAACGTGTCCATGATTGCTGACTCGTCGTCCCGCTGGGCCGAGGCGCTGCGTGAGATTTCGGGTCGTCTTGGTGAGATGCCGGCTGACCAGGGTTTCCCGGCCTACCTTGGTGCCAAGCTCGCCTCGTTTTACGAGCGCGCAGGTAAGGCAACGGCCCTCGGCAACCCCGGCCGCGAGGGCTCGGTCTCGATTGTCGCTGCCGTGTCGCCGCCCGGTGGTGACTTTTCGGATCCCGTCACCACTGCCACCCTCGGTATTACCCAGGTATTCTGGGGTCTCGATAAGAAGCTCGCCCAGCGCAAGCACTTCCCGTCGGTTAACACGTCGGTCTCGTACTCCAAGTACACCAACGTCCTCAGCAAGTACTACGAGAACAACTACCCCGAGTTCCCTGTCATGCGCGACCGCATCAAGGAGATCATCTCCAACGCCGAGGAGCTCGAGCAGGTCGTCCAGCTCGTCGGTAAGTCGGCTCTGTCGGACTCTGACAAGATTACTCTCGATGTGGCTACTCTGATCAAGGAGGACTTCCTCCAGCAGAACGGTTACTCGACCTACGACGCTTTCTGCCCTATCTGGAAGACGGATGCCATGATGAAGGCCTTTGTCACCTACCACGACGAGGCCCAGAAAGCCGTTGCCAACGGCTCTTCGTGGAGCAAGCTTTCCGAGTCGACCTCGGATGTGCGCCACGCCGTGTCGTCGGCCAAGTTCTTTGAGCCCTCGCGCGGCCAGCAGGAGCTCGAGAGCGAGTTTGACAAGCTCCAGCAGACCATTGTTGACCGCTTTGGCGAGGCCGCCGAGTAATCTATTACGTATCTGTTAGACATTAGCTGATCCCCATAAATGATTTTTGAACTTGAACTGTTGTTGTAAATCGTTCTTCTTTCTTTTACACCGGGGTTCCACCCCCAGTCCCCCGTAGCAACTGCTTCGCAGT
This sequence comes from Tardiomyces blankii, assembly GCA_024734315.1. Taxonomy (NCBI): domain Eukaryota; kingdom Fungi; phylum Ascomycota; class Dipodascomycetes; order Dipodascales; family Trichomonascaceae; genus Tardiomyces; species Tardiomyces blankii. The sequence continues at coordinate 2,098,914 of JANSJT010000035.1, forward strand.
TGGACTCGGCGATATTTTTTTTCTTCCGTTGCTGGGGTCCCACCTCCCAGGCCCCCGGAAAATAGAAGCACAAGCACTGAAATTCTTATTGAGTACATACGTCACGGATAATGCCCAGGTTGAGGCCCAAATACCTCACCTGGAGCCAGAGTCATGATGCCAGTGCCCACTGCATCGACACCTTCATATGGAACATTGTTGCCCCACCAGTCAACACTGGCAAGGTGCTTGTACTGCGTGGAGAAGAACATGATAAACGCCGACCACGCAATACCTGCCGTGAGTGCAGTGCTAAGCAGATAGTTGTACTTCTGCCACCAGGACGCGTAGCGGTGTCTGACATAGAGGTTGAAAGCCGCCGCCAGGTAGAGGTTGGGCAGATAGTACATGAAGTTGTAAGGGGCCCAGTTGAGACAGCCAGACAGAATGAGTAACGGGTGGTACGACTTGGTCCAGCGCGGACCCCACCGGTGAATGACGTAAAACGGAATGGGAAGAAGCGCGCCAATCAAGAAACAGTACTTCATCGCCGGGTAGAGACCGTCAAACATGCGCTTGGGGCCAATAACGCCCCAGAGTACCGACGCTGAAAAGAACGTTCGCGAGCTAGCGCATGTGAACTTTTGGGTGTTCTGGGGATCGCACATGTTGTGGACGCCACCATTGAGCTGGAAGATCAGAATACCCATTGACACAAAGCACGACAGGATCACGGAGATGATTTGGACGCGGAATAGTGCTCGTGGCGGGATGCTCGTGTAGTGCGACTGCTTCTGGTTGGTGATGTAGTTCTCCGCCTGCGACAAAAAGTTGGTAGCGTAGGTTTTTCCAATCATGAGCGCATTGCCGTTTCCCGGGAGCGCATAGCCGATGATCAGCTCAATGAGAACGTTGACTTCCACCGAAAGACCAGTCGTTGCGTACAGGTAGCCAAACGGCAGCATGAAAGCCAAGTTAAGGCCAATCGACAAGAAAATGACCCACACCGGCGTATCAGTAAATTTGTACCCTTCAACCATGCCAATGGCCATGGCAATAGACGCAACAAAGATGAAAATAAAGTACCATTCTGGCACTTCCTTGTACCGGCGGACGCGGCGTGAAAACGGATCATGGAAATTGTTAAGCGTCTTTTGCGGATGGAGGATGCCGTGCACAAACCGCTTGCTAGATTCGACAATCAAGCGGCCGTAATACAACAGAGCATAGACAAAGCTGGCCGGGTAGAGTGCAAAAAAAGCACCATACACCGCCAGGTTCGCCGCCGAGTAATACGGCGGCGAGTATGCCTGATACTTTTCCTCGTCGAGCTGGTTCTTGTCGTTGAGGATTGCACTGACCTGGTATGACCCTCCAGTGTTGTCAAACAGGCTGTTGGAGTTGATCGGCAGGTATGCGGTCCACCTCTGGTTGGTGAAAAAGATAATGAGGATAGCAACGAAAGATATGAACATGCCGCCAAATTGGTTTGCAGTCGTGTAAAAGGGCACAATCATCCCGCTCTGGTTGATAATGTTCCAGTCAAAGGACGAGATCGGATTCACGGCAAGACCGGTAATGCTGCCAGTGATGATGGCGAGGCGCACATTGTCGGGCTTGATCCACGTCATCCAATTGAAATACGACAGTGCGCCAAACAGGAAATCGGGGATCCAGTAGTACGCAAACGAGATCCAAAAGAACAGCCAAAAGAACGGAAACGTTTTCATCGTCCAGCCGTTGATGTTCTGTTTGGGCTCGTAGTCAACAAGCGTTCGGTTGACCTTGATGCTTGGCAAAATCGTAAACCACACGCATTGCACGGGGTAAACAAGATACGAGCGCATGATGCCAGCAATGCCAAAGCCCATAAACTGGGACGAGAGGGTGAGCAGGATCGCATAGCCAAATGAAACAAAAGTGAATCCGTAGAAGTTCTCGTTCTTCTGGCTTGTAAGCGTGTACACCGAGTAAGGGGTACCAGTCGAGACCGACATGGCTAGTGTCGCCAGCATCTGCTCCTTGAATGTCCACTTTCCAGGGCTGAGGCTGTGTCGTGTCCCGCGGAACGTAAAGCCCCAGTCAGGCAGAAACTCCCACGCTCGGCCAGAAAGGTAAATGAACAGCTGCAGGGCTGTACTTGACAGGCTGATGCTGGGAAAGCGGTTGAAGAAAAACGTTCCAATGACAGCTCCAACCATGCCCCAAGCAATACCAATGACGTAGACGCGGAAAGTCTCACAGTTCTCGTCTGGGTCATCATTGAGACTAGTGACGCCGCGGACTTCGACGTAAGGCGACCAGTCGTCAACTAGAGCGGCAAAAAGCCTGACCTCAAGTTCGTAGTCGGTATCAGTCCCTTCGTACTTCTCAGGACCCTGGACGAGTGCCTCGAGCTTGGCTCGCGACGTTGCGTCAAAGTTTGGATCCCAAGCGTGGTCCTCGAGCGTTTGTTTCAAAATCTGGAGTGCATCGTCGAGCGATCGCTCGTTGAGATGCGACGATATGGCCTGCATATCAAGCAGCGAAATATCGAGGTGCTCTCTCATGACGATGTCTGCTAGCCGGCTCACAAGGTCGGGGTTGCTCTCGACCGACGTGTGGACACCCTTTTCAGAAATGAACAATTGCTCGTCTGGAGTGCCCGACCCGCCATAGTGCGGGGGCGGAGTGTGTTCGTCGCTGGTCATACTGACAGAGGCTTCTCGGACCTTCCGCTCAGGGAAACTCCAGCACAAAGTCTGTGCACTGAGATTAGTCGAGTGGTTTGAGACGAGCACCCAGCCTGAATCGCTGACATGTTGTCTTCCGTCTTACCAAGTAAATGCTAGCTTTCCAGCGCCACGACTGGCCGTACTGGGTAGGAAGAGGGCTCAGAATGCAGAGGATGAAGCAAAGTGCCCGGAATCGTGCCACTTATACCTGGGAGCGACTTCAGGGACATCGCGCCCCTCAGTGGGACAATGCCGTGCTTTGGCGCCGTGCACTCTTATCGGCTGCCGTGAAATGGTGCGAACTTACAGTGAGAGGAGGCGTCAGTGCCGTATACGGTTTCGTGCCCCACCTTGTCGATCTATCGGGTTTCAACTTTGCAAATCCCATCATCAGGCAAGGTGAAGCGTAAGGTCCATGGTCTCATTATGTCAAATTAAAGGGGTCTTTTACAGTGATTTCTGACATAGAGAGCCGGTAATATCGAACTTTAGTATGGTGTCAAAAACGAATACGAGGACCGAACCCCATGATCCTGCAGTGCCTCGCATTGAGTCGTCTAAGTCGGGCCGTTTCTTGTTTCGGCACGCTTGAATGCATGTACTACCCAATGTTTTGTCTAGTATCCAAACAGCCAAATATCCAAATAGCAAAAAGTGAAAGTGAAACGACATGAATACCTGTCATTTACCACTCTGTTTGTTGTGGTCCTTGTTAATCTGGGTGCATTAATTACTGAGCGCACCTGACCCATCCCCGGCTTCATGCGCACCGCATGCCGAATATCGAGCAGATCCAGGATTTTCTTGGCAGGGTGCGCAGATACGGCACGCTTCCAGCCCTAGTCTGAGATAGATTTAATGGTATTTTGGTTGGATACTGGAATGTCCAAGAGCGAGCTGCTTATTGCATCAAGTCCTGGGCAGCTATCGGCTGGCTACTACCACCATCTAGCAGGGATTGTTGGCTAGTCCACCATCTAGCAGGAATTGTTTAGCAATTACAGCACCTTACGGCCACCTAGTATCGGCGAGGTGGATGTGGTGCCGTACCTTTTGTCATATTATCTCTTGTCCCTGCAAGAGCCAGCTTTTACCGGAAGACTTATCAGTGAATCAAGGTGCGAAGCCATCACATTCAAAGGCGAGCTTCCTCAATTACTTTCCAGTTCATCCTAAATCCAGTTATTGGTACTTCCCATGCCATTATTGGCCGATAATCCTGTCAGGAATGAAGGAGGTAAATTCTTGTGGTTATCGAGTGCCACGTCGGTGTTTACAGAACGATCTGCAATCGGCATCCAATAAACCCGGCGTCCCGAGAGGTCAACGGCATCCCACCACATGCCGTTGGCGCCGTATCACCCCCGCATGGCTCGCGGGTTCTCGTGTGATTGCGAGATAGGGCAAAACTTTAACGAGGATAAGATTTTTGGTGCCGCACGTTTCTAGGGCCAGGGCGCTTTACAGGACGTCCTTGCCACACTATAATTCCACCGTTGTTTTAGGTTTTCATTGATCGGCCGATTTAGAGCCTCGAACCTAGCAGTAAAGGTTCTAGCATTTTGTCTAGTCTCATTACCTTTGACTGTATCCAAGGATGCTTGCGGCTTATGCAGGCCGTCCCTTGTTGCGTCTTGTCATTTTTGCTATGGTCAAATCAGCTCCTGGCCGCTGTGCCGCACCATCTTATTGTTGTCCACCAATAAGAGACATGGGAAAGCAGGCGTGACAGGCTTGCTACAGATCCGCGCAAATAGCGTAGCTGTCAAACGCAAGCAAGACACATCTTGGACTACGCTTTTATTCAGGGCCTGGATTGAAAGACTGTAACGCACATGTAGCGATATCCCAGTACGGGCCAAGGATTACAACGGCTTGGTTGCTGAGGTTCAGCTCAGTGGTCCTGTGCCGTGATGCTTACACCTTCTGCAGACTAGCGCATTTACTTGTGTTAATTTCTAGTGTTGTAGCCTGTTTACGATGGCCAATTATCTACGTCATGCCAAGTTGCCGAGGGAAGGCGGGGTTGCATACGATCTGCGAGCTAAAACGAGACCTGCAGTTGGCGTGCGGCGAAATCGTGCCGTGTGCCAGATGAGGGGGCCCGTATTCACAGGGATGCCGGTTGGATCCGATGCACGGCTCCATAATCAGTCGGCCTTGGCGCTATTGTGCAATTGCAATCACGCGAGACCTCTAGCAGATAGCAGTCCGCGGGGCGTGCGATAAGTGCTGTCAACTGATAAGCCGTTGAAGATCCGCAGCCTCGAATCACTGCTTTCGGATAGCAGGATTTATTTGAGTTTCGTTATTGCACTTTTTCATTGATCTTCATTTTTTTTCCTGGGGATTCCACCCCCAGATCCCCGTAGCAACCGCTTCGCGGTTGACATCCCTGATAAAGGCTTTTTATCATCTGCGAAGCTGTTGCTACGAGGGCCAAGGAAACAAAAAGACAACATGACGTGATTCGGCGCTATCTAACTTGTAGCAAAATAATAAATCCATAATGTTGCTGATCATATCTCATATCCTCTATAGAAAATCGTTGCAATGGGGATGGCACGTTACAGAGCTCCGAGGAGCAGCAGCAGAAGCGCTGGAGCGGCAAATAGCGCTAGTGACGGCTGGGCAAGACCAGAAGCCCCACTCTTGTTGCTGGCGGCGGTAGCGGTAGCCGTGATGGCGCCACCAGTGACAATGGCGTCAGATGTTGCGAGGGCGGAGTCGTCGCTGACGGCAGACGTGACGGCCTTGGAGAATGCGAGCGTCGTCGGGCTAGAGACCGACGATGAGTCCTTGAACGAGGTCGAGCTGTACGATGCGGCCTTGGTCGCGCTAGGCACGCCGCCTGACGAAATGGCCTCAATGGACGATGAAGACGCATTGTAGACGGTGTTTGCGAGCGAGATCTCGAGGTTTGTCAGGTCGTACACAACATAGGCGCTGCGCAGAAAAGTGTCGCCCAGGATGACGGTGCCGGACGACTCCATAATGCCGAGCGCGCACGCCTCTGCGCCAGACTCAAAGGTTGCGGCCTCGCCAGTGGTGCTGACGAGCGAGAAAAGCATCTCCGAGAACGGGACCGTGATGGTCGCACCACTAAAGTTGTACTCGAGGCTCGAGTTGCCGTTGGCCACGGCACACTCACACACATAGTAGCCGACCGAGCTGTCCCACTCGCCGCCAATGGCCGAGACAATGGCCGTGACGACGCTCGACGGCAGGTACGTGAGCGTAGTGCCCGAGTCCAGCAGGGCCGCCACGGCTGCGTCGCTGTACACAGACACTGTCGTGTTGTTCGAGTCGGTGATGTCGATGCCGTTGAGCATGACCGTCAGCTGCAGCGGCTCGGCAATCGAGTAGCTCTCGTAGGCGTTGACAATCGGTACCGTCTGGAGGGTGCCAGTATACTTTGCGTGGTCGACGCCACCAAACAAGATCGAGCCCGAGTCCGAGTCGATGTCGTTGAGCCACAGCGAGTACGCGACCGAGTCGATGTCGCCGTCGAGGTACATCTGCTGGGGAATGTTGATGTAGGTGTTCTGTGCCTCGCGCGAACTGCCGCCGCTCGACGACGACGACGACGACCACGTCACGGTGGACTCGCCGTCGACGAGGCCAATGCCAAACACGCACGTCGACGCATTACTCTCGGTGCCGACAGCGAAGTTGGCGCTGTCGAGCGTCAAGCTGCCGATGCTCAGCGTGTCCTGGGCCCATTTTCCGGACGCATACGTGCCGTCGCCGTACTCGATGCTGAAGTCGGTGTCGTTCCAGCTAAAGCTTGAGCTCGACTCATAGTCGAAAATGATCGAGCCAGAGCAGTCAATGTACTCGCCAGACATGAGCTCCTCCGTTGTGTTGGCGCAGTACGGGTTCGAGCTTGCCATGACCCACAGGTCGCTCGAGCCGGTGTCGATGAGAATGTCGAGTGTCTGGGCCGGCGTCCCGATATCGAGCTCGCTCGTATAGTATGTAAACTCGTTTGTGAGGGTGACCTGCTGGGTGTCGGAGCGTTTGCGCAGGCGTTCGAGGTCCTCCTTGTGTTTGCTATAACGGCCTAGAGGGTGTGTGTCGGTGCGGTGTGCTCTAAACGGAAAGTGAACCACGCCGGCCGGCAGACTCGCGGGCTTTGGTGCTGCCTCGGCCACACCGGCCACCGCGGCTGCTAATGCAATATATGATCCGTAGTGCATTTTCTTTTCTCTTTGTACAGTTTGGTTTCCTTCTTTTTTTTCCTGCTCTTCTGTCGTCAGTCCAGCTCAGGGTCCAGTGATCGGCACTTGTCCTTCCCTCTTCGTCAAATTAAAGTGCGTTGATCTCTCATCAACAAACCGCCCGCAAATAGCCCCCTTTTCAACTGCGAAGCAGTTGCTACGGGGGTCTGGGGGCAGCGCCCCCAGGAAAAAAAAAACCCACGGCGACCTAAATTTCCTGGGGGCGCTGCCCCCAGACCCCCGTAGCAACCGCTTCGCGGTTGAAGAGGACGAGAGTGACTTACCAAGTGGAAGAGTTGCGAAACGTTTGTTCGTCCTCGCGGTGAATGGGCCGTTGCTCGGCTTAGGTAAGGCTTTTTTTGAAGTGGCTCTTTGTGCAAATAACTGCGAGGCAACCCCAATGTAACTCGTCTCTTTCGCCAAAGGGTCGCAACAACGGAACCCCTCGGTTTATATGTGGCCGGTATCATCGTGGCTATCGTCTCAGCGGCGCAGCCTCGCCCCCTGCAGCCGTGTTATACCGTTTTGGGCAGGCCTCGTGGTGCGTAGTGATGGAGTGCAAAGGCTTGCAAGCTCAAGAGGAGTATATCAAGTTGGTTTGTGGCCGGTTATGTGGATCTACGCTGCAAAGGATAACGCTGCGAGCGCTGTTGGCTATTGTGCAAATCACAAACGGGACATGGCGGTAGTAGATCACCGTCCACCAGCACAGCCGGCTGTACCGGCTGCTTGCGGGGCTATACCATACTGGGATGCAGGTACACGCAATACAGCTCGACTGGGCCCGGAACTGTGGCAACCACAACGTACCCCTAGAGGGGCTGGGTCAGTTCCTCGGGTGACACTCAAAAAAAAAGGAAAACGAAACCTATGCCTGAACCTCCTGGATTGGTACAAGCGCGAGCAAAGTGTAAGCGAGGGAGGCTCTACCGTTTGGCGAGCTGTGGCCTCTGCTTTGATGGTGCTTTTTTTAATTTTTTGGCTTTGCAGATGAGAAAGGGCTAGGGACTCGCCAACGGTTTAGTGGTGGACTTTTCCGTGGCACTAATGGCGCCTTGGTGCAGGCTGAGAGCTCGGCAAAGTGTATTTCGCCGTTTGTATGACATGGACCGGCCACAAAATGCGGAACGCAAGTGGTCGACTGCTTAGGCTTACGTGTCGCGTACGTATGCCTGCAGCATACGGCACTTTCGGGTGTGGCACATCCGCAACCACCAGTTTGCTGAGTTTGAGGCAGTTTTCTTTGGTGGTTTGGTGGTTCGTTTTTACTCGTTTCAGACTAGCGGCTTTTAGTTGCGTGAGCAATGAGCGGGTTTTTGGCCGGGATGAGTACTGACACAACATGTATACTGTTGGCGACTGACATCAGTTGCCACTGTGTCTTTTCATCGCTCAGCCGGGCCCGCGCATAAAATGCCATACAGCTGCCTGTATGTTATAAACGCTTTGGTGTACTGCTCCGGCCCGCCAGCCGCCTTGTTTGACACAATCCAGGGCAGTCCAGGGTGAGACGTGCGTCATCTATCAACGGTCATCGCTATCCCTGCATGTATCAGCCGTGGCACCAGATCTGGTTTGTTCGGGCATCCACACGGCATTGCATGTGTCGTCGGATTCCGGCATATATGCACGATATCAATGCTCGGCTTCCCGACCCCACAGCCCAACCCTTAACCAACCCTTGGACTCAACTCCCTTGGTGGTGGCCACACACTCTCTGCATAATATGCACATTTATCCCGCCGCCCTAGGGAAAACGCGCCACTACAAGGCTGAAAACTCCCACCCCAAAAGCCACACACCATTGACCACAACACAACACCGGACCCTTGTTTCACGAGACACTCGGATAGATCACCACCACCGCCACGACAAAAAAAACCCGGAGGGACCGTCGGCGGCAATTATACCTCGTGACTTTGCCGCTCTACCAAAAAAACAGTCCACCAACAGTCGTTGCAACCTCTGTTTTTATTTTGTTTTCTAGCAGCAGGCTGCTTTTTTTGTGACCCGGTGTGACAAACCAAATCGAACGAGTCACAAGCACAGCATTCTTCAACATTAGATAACACATTACCGCCAACAAAACAAAGACAAAAATGGATATCGATCCTGATGTGCAGATGGAGGACGCTGTCTCCAACACAGGCGCCGCAGCCCCGAGCACCAGCATGGACGACGCCCCTGATAGCGGTTACGACGATGGCTTTGGACCTGCCAGCAGCGACCCGGGCCAGTCAATTATGCGCTCGGCGCCGTCTGAGCTCCCGGCGGCCTCTCTGAAGCAGCTGGATGCGTGGATCACAACCCTCGAGGAATGCCAGCCTCTGGCCGAGGAGGACGTCGAGACGCTGTGTAATATGGTACGTTTTCTGGCTTCTGTTTTATTTTTCCTGGGGGCGCTGCCCCCAGACCCCCGTAGCAACTGCTTCGCAGTTGAGATGGGGTCAATCGGTGGATTGGTTGTTTTGCTGGTTGCTCGACAACTTGTAGCGATTTGGCGAGGTGCCCATTGCTCGATTGGTTGCTTTGGCAGTTGTTTGGCAATGGGCGAGTCCCAACGGCTTCGCAGTTGAGATAAGATCAATCTTTCGATTGGCTGTTTGACATTAGCGGTTTAGCGGTTCCAACTGCGAAGCAGTTGCTACGGGGGTCTGGGGGCAGCGCCCCCAGGAAACGCTCGAGTGGGACGAGTGCTAACGGCAGGCCAAGGAGATTCTGCAGTTTGAGCAAAACGTGCAGCCCGTGCAGGCTCCGGTGACGATCTGCGGAGACGTGCACGGCCAGTTCCACGACCTGATGGAGCTGTTCAAAATCGGCGGGCCGTGCCCGGACACAAACTACCTGTTTATGGGCGACTACGTGGATCGCGGATACTATTCGGTGGAGTCTGTGTCGTATCTTGTTGCCATGAAGGTGCGGTACCCGAACCGGCTGACGATTTTGCGCGGCAACCACGAGTCACGCCAGATCACGCAGGTGTACGGCTTTTACGACGAGTGCCTGCGCAAGTACGGCAGCGCCAATGTGTGGAAGCTGTTTACGGATCTGTTTGACTACTTCCCCATCACGGCGCTTGTCGAGAACAAGATCTTTTGCCTGCACGGCGGCCTGTCGCCCAACATTGAGACCATTGACAACATCCGCGACCTCAACCGGTTCCAGGAGGTGCCACACGACGGCCCCATGTGCGACCTGCTTTGGTCGGATCCCGACGACCGCGGATCGTGGGGTGTGTCACCGCGCGGCGCTGGCTTTACGTTTGGCCAGGACATTTCCGAACAATTCAACCACACAAACGACCTGTCGCTCATCTCGCGCGCCCACCAGCTCGTCATGGAGGGCTACTCATGGTCGCACGAGCAGCAGGTGGTCACCATCTTCTCGGCCCCCAACTACTGCTACCGGTGCGGCAACCAGGCCGCCATCATGGAGGTGGACGAGCAGCTCAACAACACGTTTTTGCAGTACGACCCGAGCCCGCGGCCCGGCGAGCCGTCGGTCTCTCGCAAGACCCCAGACTACTTCCTGTAGGCCTGGCACGACGCTTTTTGTATTACGCCCTGACGTTTTCTATATATTCCGAGTCTCATGTGTGCTTTTGTAGTTTCTGTTTTTCCTGTGGACGCCATCGTCGCCTTTTTTTTCCCTGGGGGCGCTGCCCCCAGACCCCCGTAGCAACTGCTTCGCAGTTGATCCCCACAAAATAATGACCTTTGCACCAGCCCAACTGCGAAGCAGTTGCTACGGGGGTCTGGGGGTGGAACCCCCAGGAAAGAAAGAAATCAGCTGACATTGAGCTTGGACGCACGGTCCTTGGCAATGTCGCACATGGCCTGTTTGTTAGTACCAAGAAGGTATACAGCACCTTTGTGGTCAGAACTTACATTTAGAGCCTCTCGGCGCTCTGCCGAGATGTCGCCACGCGCAATGCGCTGCTTCATGTTCTCCATGATAACATCACGAGACCGCCCGTTGACAAACACTACGTAGCGGAGGCCGGGAAACGTCTCCTCGTACTTGTTGTTAAGATCGAGGAGCTTTGCAGCCTCGATCTCGCTGGCGGCCTGCAGGCTCTTCTGCTCGGCCTGCGAGTGGGCTGATTCGACTTTTTTGGCGCCAAGACGAGGATGCGCGGCAATGATCTTGCTGATTCGCGGATCCGACTCGTCGTCGAGAAGGCCCAGTAGGTCGCCGCGGATCTGCTCAATCAGATCTGTGTAGCTTTGGAACGAGTGGTCCGGGTTTAGCCGTGTATCGAGCACCAGCTGGACGAGCGTCGGGCACCGCTCGAACAGGTGTCCGAGCGCCTCTGTGCGGTCTTCGGCAGGCAGGTTCGGCAGCTCGGCGATACTGGGCAGTCTGTAATCAGCCATTGGTGCAGTAACGTCTGTCGGAAACCTGGCTTTTTGGCGGGGTATTTATGTCTGCCAATCAGCCGTGCGTTGTTATCGAGGGGTATCGCAGATCGCCGACGTGCATGCCATGCTTTCGCGTTTGGGGGCCGTATTTTTTTTTCCTGGGGGCCCTGCCCCCAGACCCCCGTAGCAACTGCTTCGCAGTTGGAATTGGTTATTGTGTCCTTTTTCAGAGTGATTGAGAAGCAATTGATAAGGTCGTGGGGTGTAGTAGGGGCGAGCATCGCATGTTTCATGTTCGTCGTGCATAGGTCGTGGGATAGGCAAAGTGAATCGCTCAGATTTGCGTCAAGGAAAAAAAAAATCCATCGCTGCCAGATCTTCGACAGATTGGGTAGTATAGTAGGCAAGAATCTCATGTTTTAATGGGCCCTTGTGGGTACGCAAAGTAATCTCAGTCCAGATTTACGTCCTGGGACAGGTCTCGACTAAAAAGGAAATGCTCAAAAAAAAAAACACACAATCCCAACTGCGAAGCTGTTGCTACGGGGGTCTGGGGGCAGCGCCCCCAGGAAAAGAAAAAAAAAAAGCGACAAAGCAAAAAAGTGGTCGTCTATTAAAGGTCTATGATGTCGTAGCTGGGAGTTATGGTCGCAGGGTGAGGATGCGGCGGATTATGTCGAGGCGGCGTTGTACTGTGGTTAGCTTTGGATAGGAAGAAGACAACCGTCAAAATAATAACGTACGGTACTCCCACTCTGTCGTTTCTAGGACGGAGATGGCGGTGTGGAGGAGGACGTTTGCGTCGCAGGCTGGGACGTGACGAGCGAGGTTGGTGGTGGTGTCGATGTCATTGTCGTCGTATACGGGTGTCGACGAGCCGGGGCTTGAAGAGCCAGAGGTGTCTTCGGAGGATGCCGGCAGCATGGCCCGCAGACGGCCCAGGTACTCGGCGGTCGTGAGGGGCCGCGATGGCGCGTACTCGCTCCGGCTGAGGACAGTGACGGCGAAATCGTACGCCCACACTGTGAGCGTTGCGAGGTAAACGCACCACGCGCGTATGAAGCCAGTGTGGTCGTGTATGGTGTTGCCTGGCTGGCCGTTGCGCACGAGGCAGGAGCCAACGAGATCGAGACAGTGGACAAGGGCGCGCGACGACGCGGGGGCCTGTGCCCAGCGAGCAACAGCAGCAAAGAGTCGGTGCTGTTCCGCGGCGCTGGACGGCGGCTGCCGGCGGGGTCCGGCTAGAGATACTACCAGCAGCTCGATGCCGGAGAGGTCAGCGTGCTGCGATATCTGGGTGACGGTGTGCATGGCGAGCGTGTCGAGGGCGTAGGGGTGTTTTTCGTCAAAGCATCCCGACGCGAGGTACGTGGCGGCGAACGCGGCCCGCCACGTCGCGAGGGCGCCCGTGATGAGTGGCCGCCACTGTAGCGGCCGCGGGCTTGCTGGCGGGCCACCGTCGGCCGCCGGGAAAACCCCCCCGCAGTGCTGCGCGTTGGTGGCCACCGACACGAGCGCGTGCAGCACGGCCGCCATGTTCCAGGGCGACAGCGGGATCGAGGCGTCGCCGCGGAGATATGCAAACAGCGCCGCCTTGAGGGGCCGTGTGCCGGCGCCCGTGCGGGCCAGGCGCCACGCCGCGTCGCTCTCGGCCTCCCACGCCGCCTCCTCGGCCAGCAGGTCGCGTGGCAGGTCCGCCACGTACACGAGCGGTTTCTGGTGGAACAGCATGCACACGTGGGTATCGAGCATGAAGACGCAGTAGGCGAGACGGCGGCGCGACTCCTCGTAAATGAATGCGTCCCAGTCGGTCTGAGGCGGCGGCTGGTGCGGGTGCGGTGGTGGTGCGACGCTCCGGCGCATCGCCGCCACAAGCACGTGCCGAAACTGCAGCGCCATCTCGTGCTGGGCGGCGGTGCTCATAAGCAGCTCAAAGATCTCGATTAAAAGCAGCGCCTGGTACACCCACAGGGCAGTCGGCGGTTTGAACTCGCACTCCATGTACACGCGGAACCGCAGGGACTCGTGAACGCGGCGAGCAAACTCGAGAGCGCCAGGCCGCTCGCAGAAATAGCACCCGATGCTCACAACCGCCAGCACCAGGTGCGGGGGCGCCCGCTCCACCGAGAACGTAGGCCGATGCAGCACTGGCCACCGCGCGTGGAACCGCGACCAGTACTGGCCCAACGCCTCGCGCAAAAATGCCGGCGTCAGAATTCGTGCCGCGGCAGGGTCGCCCACAAACGCCGCCAGACCCCCGCACACGCGCTCAGACGGCAGCGGCGCCATCTCCATGAGCGCGCGGCTCCCGTCCCAGACCGCCAGGCGTGCCAGCTGGCGGCCATCAGCCTGCGACGCCGTCGGCGTCTTTGGCGGACTCGGCGCATGTTTCTGCATGTGCTCTGCTACCGCCCCCAGCAGCTGGCCCCCAAACTGCAGGCCCCGTTTATATGCCAGTTCCTGGTTTGCGCTGATCACCGAGTCGTACTCTGGCGGTTTTTCGAGCGTCCAGTCGGGCAACGTGCTGTCAAGAACGTCTTGCGGGTGTGTATTCGATCCAGATATTGGTCCAGATATTGGTCTGGTCTGTATGGGCCGCGCTGTCGATACTTGTCCTGGTAGTGAGATTCGTCCCGGAGCTGCTGGCCTCACACCTTGTCCTGGTATAGACAAAATTTGCTCCGGAACAGCTGGCTCACGTACAGGTACTGATTCTGCCATAGAGACTCCTCCGGATGGCTGACCGATACCGCCACCACCCGGACCACTCTGAGGACTCGCCTCTGGACGCTTCAGATCATCGTCATATGTCTTGCCATGCCGCCGCAATTGGTGCCGTTTTAGTATATCTTGCCGCGAAAACTCATGTCCACATACTGAGCAATTATACCGGAAATGATTTGGGTCATCTGTGGTTAGCCATCTAGTAATGCTGTCCTCAAAATCCCCTTCTAGTAACGGTGCCCCACAAAAAATTAAGCACATACGAGCGGTCGATTGGTGTCGCTTTAAATGCTCCAACCGAGCAAACGTCTTGTCGCACAAAGGTACATCACACTGAAACCTGCGCTGGCCCTCGCGGTACCCGCGAGGCCGTTTTCTCACCGCTGAGGGGCGGCGATCTGCTGCGGTGGTAGCACCCTGGTGCATACAAAATTACATCAACTGGTCCGCAAGGGCTGTGTCCGACAGTGCACCGTTTTGCAACGAGGCCACCACCGATGTACTGGCCATGTCACAAACTCAGCAGCCTGTACGTGCGTCGTTGGATACTGTCCCGTTTAGAAAGTGCCGGCGGGGGACGGCAGCCGGGTCCCCCCACGCGTGGGGCCCCCACATTGTGGGGGTGCCAAAAACTTGTGCCGTAGAATTATGTAATCGGGGGTGCTCCTCGGTCGACGGTACCAAAACGGAAAATCTGCCGATACTTTGTCTAGTGCACTAGTTGTTGATGATAGTTTTTCTGGGGTTTTGTACAGCACTGAAAAGCCCAGTGCAAACTCGCCGTACGTTCACACCCCACTGACCCCCACCCCCGCACTGTGGATTTTTTCCCCCGCCAAGCCGCACGGCTGATTTTCCGTCGCCGGTGGATCTTAGCTCCGTCGGTTACGAGCCGGCTAAAGTCCTGCAGGTCCTGGAAAAAGCTTGCTTGTTGAGTTAGTGCTTGGTTCTTTTTTCATTTTTGTAGATTTGTTGGTTTTTGTTTGTCTCGCAATCGTCGCGACTCAACCACTCGGTACATAGGTGTGACCGGTTATATAATGTCTGCCAACGATGTGTATATCGCCGGTCAATAGATCCGAGCACTATTGTCTAGGTCCCTGCGTTTCGGACGATGTTCCGTCGACCCTGAAAATTATCGGCCCGCATCCGTTTCACTGTAGTATTTGTTCTTGGGTGTTGCTTTTCGGCCCCAGACCCCCGTAGCAACTGCTTCGCAGTTAGGCTCGTTGAGCTGAGTATTCACCGGGGCCGCATCGACTGGGAACTAACTCAGATGTTCCAGGAGTTGCTTTTATGGACGTTTTCATTTTCCTGAGGGTTCACCCCAGACCCCCGTAGCAGCTGCCTCGCAGTTGGGCTCCTTGAGCCGTGTTCTGCAAGATTCGATGCCAGACCCCCACTGAGAAAAAAAAACGCAGAATGCCCAATCTCAACTGCGAAGCAGTTGCTACGGGGGTCTGGGGGTGGAACCCCCAGGAAAAAAAAAAGCGCTACTAAGACTTCTAAAGGTCGCAAAAAGTTTCATAACACGTAATCTATGCGTCAGTGGACGAAGCGGAAGTCCAGGCGCTTGTTGCCCTCGTCAGTGGTGTTGTTGATGTAGTCGATCTGCTCGTCGACTGTCATGGCGTTCCAGATCTTGTCGCGCTGCTTGTTGCGCCACATATAGTAGAGCTTGGTGAGGACGATGGAAGCGGCAGACGCCCAGGCAATGGCAAACAGTTGGGTGTTTCCTCGCTTGTAGAGGGGGGCGTCGTCGGCGCGGTAGATCTGGCTGCTGATGATGCCGGCGGACTGAGAAAACATGTTGACGATGGCGGCTGAGACGGTGCGGGTGCGGACGCTGTTAGAGTTGGCAGAACACCACGTAATTGCAATGACGAGCAACGGCGGATACCCGAGGGCGAACAGCAAGACGATGTAGGACGCCCAGTTGTCAACCATGAATCCACCCCACCAGCGCATGACTGCGAGGACAGGCAGGATCCACAGCGGCTGCGCAAGGATGACGAGCGCTCGTTGGTTGACTTTTTCAGAGACGTAGCCGACCCCCACCATGAGCACCAAGTACAGCATGTTGTTGGGGATCATGAGCAAGTTGGTGTTGAGAGTCGAGAAGCCCATGCCACGCAACAAAATCGACATGTAGGTCTTGACGGGCGACGTGTTGATGTCACCGAGCAGGCGGATGATATAAATGGGCCACAGGTCGTAGTCCATGACAGACTTGAACAGCAGCTTGACCGACAGCGCCTCGCGGTTGTGCATGTCGCCCTTGGACGGGTCGTCGCGCAGAATGCGGTTGACCATGATCTTCTCCTCGCGCTCCGTGTACCATCCGTGGGGGCGGAACCACGTCTTGGTCTGGACCGCTGACGGCGGCATCATGAAGAACGACACAATTCCAATGAGCACCGTGACGACGCCCTCGATCAAGAACAGCCAGCGCCAGCCCTCCCAGCCGTTGTGGCCATCGAGGTGGAAGATACCGTAGGCGATGAGCGCCGAAATTGCCTGTGTCAGCGGGTTGGCGATGTAGAAGAGCGACAGCCGGAATGGGAACTCCTTGGACGTGTAGAAATAAGACATCCAGAGACAAATGTCCGGGATGAAACCGCCCTCGAGAAGGCCTACGAGGGCGCGAGTCACCAGAAACCCGGTGCGGCCCTTGAGCGAACACTGCGTAATGGCAACAACGGACCACAGCACCAGCTGGGTCGGAATCCATCGGTCAGGGCCGATTTTTTTGGAGATAAGCTGCGACGGCAGCTCCGCCGACAAAAAGCACACGAGGTTGAGGGTGTTTCCCAGGTTGTAGTCGGTGGTTGTAAGTCCGAGGTCCGGCAGCATGTCACCGGCCACAGCGTTTGTGATATTGTAACGGTCGATATCGAGGGCTACAAACATGATGAACGCCCACAACGTGACGCGCCACTCGGTTTTCCACAGGAGCGATTTTTCCTCAGCCGCCGTCCATTCGAGCTCCGGGTCAAAGTAGTCGCGGCCCTCGTACTGCGCCTTGTCGTACACTCCACGCCAGTACTCGGCGACTTTGGGGTCCTCAAAAATATGGGCCTTGCGCTCGGTGTTGGACGTCAGCTCCGAGGCGGCGTCGCTAAGTGCGCTAGTGACAACAGTCCTGCCCTGGGACTTGGACTCGTCCCCCAGGGTCGACATCTCGATCGGCGAGTATTTGATGTTCTGAGTGCTTGAGCTGGCCGACCCAAGACGCATCCCGGACCAGTTTATAAATGGCCCCGACTACGAGATTCCCCTATCGCCCTTGATCGTCAACTCCGCCGAGCCCCGCCGGGGCCGACCGCCTGTCACCCTGCCTATTTTACAATATGTCGAGAAATTGTTAGATCCCACGTGAGGATAAACGGTTCACGATGCTCCTTGCGTCATTACCCTATACGGTCCCTTGCATGTGCGGTATTGCGTGATACAGTGCGTATCTTTCATCGCCGCCTGCATCCAGGATGGTGTAGTTTTAGCGACCGCAGCTAAAACCAGGTGTCTGATTGGATGTCTGTGGATTTTTTTCCTGGGGGCGCTGCCTCCAGGCCCCCGTAGCAACTGCTTCGCAGTTGGGATTGCACCATCGAGGCTCCTCCAGTGGATTCACGTCAACGCGTCAACTGCGAAGCAGTTACTGAGGGGTTCTGGGACATCGCCCCGAGGAGAAAAAAAAAAAAGAGAATAGACCCAAAAAGTAGGGCGGACGGGTGCAAAGTCTGACCCTGTAAGGGCTGATTGAGATCAACGGCTTCAAATTGGGTCCGATCTGCATTGGAGATAATCGCCGACGAATCGGAGTCGATATAGACGGCTGTTGCTGCCGTCATTGGGATAAACGAGGATTTCGCAATGGCTGTACGCCTATCGGCTTGCAGCAAGCCACGTTAGGCCGCATGAAGTTGGCACCTTGCCACGCCATGGGCTGTGGGGTACAAACGACGCTACCACCAACAAGTGAGAGTACAGTCCAACTTTGGTGGTGAGGTTATCGCTATTGAAATTGTAACACGTGCACACCAGAGTGAATCTGAAGCCCAGCGCACTAGTCTAATGCATGACCTGCGGGTAGGTGCATCTTGGACGCAGGGCTTTGCATGTAGCGCCAGTGCCATGGAATGGCGTTTGCTATCCTTGTTATGGAGCAAGTAAAACAAGGAGAAAGGATCTCAAAAAACAGTTGGCGATCACCGTTTGGTATCTGTGGCGTTTTGTAGTGTCGCCACGTCGGTCCTGGTGGCGGCGACAGCGGCGGTACGGCAAACTGAAGTCATAGTGGCTTGTCGACCGCAAGTCCAAGTCTACAAGCGAATTTCATAGTTGCTACAATGATTTGAAGCAAATCCTAAATGCTACATTAGAAGCGATGGCGTATTTTGCCTTGGCAGTGCGTGTTTGCCGAGCTTAATCTCAGTCGCATTTGTCATCTGAATCAGATTAGGAGTCACTTCCGAGTTTCCATGGGTATTTTCGCAAAGAATAGTGTGCAATTTACAGTTCACAATAAAGGATAAAACAATAGTACCACTGGAATGTACTGGAATCGTTTGCAACAAGCAACTAGCTAGTTGCTAATCGAAGAAAATATTCGCAAGATCAAGATTTGACTGCACATGTGACAAGACGCATCTATCACATAATTCAGCGTTGTCCCGGCCCGAGCACACCCGGTCGCAATAGCATGCATTTGAAAAATGTCGTCAGACACGGCACTCTACACCGTGAGCTCTGCACTCTAAATCTGGTCATGGATGTGCTAATTGGCTTGGACCCGGCAAAGATGCGTATCGCGGACAAATTGAAAACCTTACTGGAATGGAGGCCGCAGAGTTCTCAGTCACGAAGCTGAGCCTGTGGATGGTGTACCGCTGGAGGTGCTTTGAAACAATTGCCGATAGCAGGTTTGTTCGCCGGTACTCTCACCAAGCTGATATCAGTCCAAGTTTGGGAGGTGTTTAAATGTATTTCCGTTGTTTTCCGCACGAAAAGGTGAGTAATATGCCTGTCGTTGACCCCTCTGCGACCATTATGTGTGCTTCACAGAGGATAGTCGTCAAAGTTTCTGGCGCTAATGTCTCATTGAACCGGATGATGGTGTTTCTACCGTTGCTAACACTGCTTTTCGCTAGTGTGGTTGGCCTAGCGTGATTCCAGAGATTATGGAATCAATTGTCGCAAATTGGAACACGTTGTTATGAATGATAAGCTACTGCATAAATTTGATCACCACATTGAGCACGTTGACCTTGACAACGAGCTGTTTATCCAGCCGCGATCTACTACAATATATTACCAAATCAATGGTATATGGCAGACTAATTGACAACGAGCTCTAGCATTATGTTTAATTTAGCATAAAATATGAGTCTACGTGGCTTGGCATTCAGTTATATATGCCCAAACTCCATTCTTGACGGTCGGGCCATAGTGCCAGGAGTGTTGTGTTTCCTGTACGAGCACCCCTACGACAAAAAACATCATAATACGCCATATACGCTCCTACACTGGCTGCACCCCGGACACCGGCGGTGCCAACCGCGACTACTTTGTCGCCACCATCAACTCAGGCTCCGTCAACTAGACTTCTTTTTGTATTACTCACGACACGACTTTATGTACTACCTATGACGATGTTCTTTACTGGGCTCTTTTGTTTTTTCCTGGGGGCGCTGCCCCCAGACCCCCGTAGCAACCGCTTCGCGGTTGAGAAAAGGTTCCTTGAGTGTAGGACGAATTAGTTGCGCGCTGCTGTGGCATCGAGATCAACCGCGAAGCGGTTGCTACGGGGGTCTGGGGGCAGCGCCCCCAGGAAAAACCTTGGACAAATGAATTTTGTACACAGACTCTAAATCTTAACACAGCCCGGGCGATTTCGTAGTCTCTAGCTTCAACTGCGACGCAGTTGCTACGAGCGTCTGCGGGGCAGCGCTTCCAGGGAACAAAAGGTCTAAATGGTAAGATCAGCGAGCGCTTTCAACGCCTCAAGCTCGCCCTTTTCGTACGACACCACCTTGCCCTGCCACTTGCCTTTGCCGCCACCCTTGACGTTCTTGACTGCGTCCTTGACCTTGGCTGCGTAGCTATCGACATTGTCACCCGAAATGACGATCGAGCCGCCCTGCTTGCCCTCGCCTGTGACAAGCACCAGAGTGCCATCGCCGGGCTTGAGCTTGCCGAGCTCCTTCTCAACCGTCTTGACAAAGTCAGCAGACGCCTCGGCCCTGTGCAAAAATGCAAACTTCTCGGCATCCAGCTTGCGGCGAATATCGGCTGCATCGCGCGCCGCGACCTGGGCCGCCCAGAACCGCTCGCGCGCGGCATTGTCTCTGGACTGGGCCGCCAGCCGCTGGATCTTGTCCTCAATGTCCTCGGTCTGGCAACTGAGGGCTGCACCGGCGCGTCGGAGCATGGAGTGGGCCTCGGTCGCGTAGTCGGTCACGCGGTCTCCGCACATGAAAAACAGGCGGCAGTTGGTGCCGCGGATTGTCTGCGAGTGCAGCAGGATGCACGAGCCGATGTCCTTGGTGGTCTGGAGGTGCGTGCCACAGCAGGGATTGGCGTCGAGCTCGCCAATGTGGATGACGCGGATCACGCCCTTGTCGAGGTCGTAGTCGCTCGGTACCTCGTGGTCAACTGCGTCCTTGTTCTCGCGGTGCTGCTCAACATGGATGGGGATGCCGGCGCGAATGTAGTCGTTGATCTCGCGCTGCACATCCGCCTGTTCCTCGGGCGACAGACGCCGCGGCAGCTCCACATAGTTGAACCGGGAACCCATGTTCCACGACAGCGTAGGCGTGTCCCGCTTGTCTAGCACCGCCGAAAGCAGGTGCTGGCCCGTGTGCTGCTGCATATGGTCCCACCGGCGTCTCCAGTTCACCACCATCTCCACCTCGGCACCCACCGGCACCTCCTCGTCCACAACATGCACGGCCGTCAACCCATCCCGCTGCACGTCCCTGACCAGCACCTCTCTATCGCCGATTCTCACCAGCCCAGTGTCGTTAGGTTGGCCTCCTCCTGTTGGTAGTTACTGCGTTTTGTTTTCGCTTTTCCTGGGGGTTCCACCCCCAGACCCCCGTAGCAACTGCTTCGCAGTTGATTTACACGGGTGCCATTAGTAACTGCGCTTTTGTTTTCCTTTTTTCCTGGGGGTTCCACCCCAGACCCCCGTAGCAACTGCTTCGCAATTGATTTACACGGGTGCCATTAGTTACTGCGTTTGCGCTTTCGTTTTTTCCTGGGGGTTCCCACCCCCAGATCCCCGTAGCAACTGCTTCGCAGTTGATATTGACGGGATCAGTTCAACCGCGAAGCGGTTGCTAGGGGGTCTGGGGGCAGCCCACCCAGGAAAAAAAAACGTCCCTAAGTTAAAGAGAGCATCAGCATACCTTCGGGGAACAGCACGGTGTCCTTGAATTCGACCTCGTAGTGGCCTTTGGGGGCTTTGACGCATGAGACGACAGACGTCTTCATGTTCTGGCGATAAGAGTCGGCCTGGCATGCGAGCAGGCCGACGATAGTCGAGGCGCCAGAACGCTTGGTCTGCGAAAGCACGGTAGTGGCCATGATCCTAGTCACGAAAGTGGTGGAGCGAAATATCTTTGTAATGTGAGCCCAGTGATTGGCGAGTTAGGTCTGAAGTTAGCTGTGTACTTGATCAGTCAACAAAAAGGCCATATGTATTCGTCTGCAACCCAGTAACATTAGGAACATACCTAGATACAAATACAACGAGCGTAAACTCCTGGAGTTGTGAGATACAATCGGAGTCCGGAGCTTTCAAACCCAAAATGCGCGTGGGGTGCATATGCACATGCACGTTTCTGACTAATAGTGCTGCACGGCTGAAAAATTCCGACTAATACCAACCAAGCCGGATCGACCTTGGTTAGTCGTGTACAGCTATAGCAATGACGTCTCGGGAGTCAATTCCGCGCGTCCTCACCATTGCCGGTATGTTTTTGCTTATAGACGCGCTGTTTGTTCCTGGGGGCGCTGCCCCTAGACCCCCTTAGCAACTGCTTCGCAGTTGATGTAGACGGGTGCCAATTCGACCACCTCGAAGCGGTTGCTACAGGGGTCTGGGGGTGGAACCCCCAGGGATAAAAAGACTGAGAATTCCCCAGTTTACCAGCGAGTTGCATGACTCACACCAGGATCAGACAGTTCCGGCGGAGCTGGCATTGAGGCCGATCTCAAGACGTTCACGGCGCACAGATGTTACGGCATGACGTGCATTACGGGCCTGACGGCCCAGAATAGTAAGTACCACTTGGCTGGAACCGAGCGAGACAGACTTACAGCAAAGCTCTCGGAGTTAAACAGGTGTACCCGGTGGCGGATCAGGGCATGATCCGCAACACCCTCGAGGCGGTGTTTAGCGACGTGGGGGTGGACGTGGTCAAGCTCGGCATGCTCACACTGCCCGAGACGGTCCACACAGTTGTAGAGTTTCTGGCGACGAACCACAAGGACAAGCCGGTTGTCGTTGATCCTGTTATGGTGTCGACTTCCGGCGCAGAACTGCTGCCCAAGACGGCTGTGAAGGCGTACATTACTGGCCTCCTGCCTCTCGCGACTATCCTGACGCCGAACCTGATAGAGGCCAAGTTCCTGCTCGAGAATGCCGGAAAGAGCGTGCCGGAGATCCGGAGTGTCGAGGACATCAAGATCATTGCCAAGGCGCTCGTCGAGCTCGGCCCGAGCGCCGTGCTCGTCAAGGGCGGCCATCTGGGGCTTAACGACGACCTCGAGCCCACCACCGCCCAGCCAACGCGCATTGTCGACGTTCTCTACGACGGGCGCGAGTTCCACGTGTTCGAGGCCCAGTTCCTGTCGTCAAACAGCACGCACGGCACCGGCTGCACCCTGGCGTCGGCCATCGCGTCCAACCTCGCAGCCGGACAGACTCTGCCGTCCGCGGTCCGCAACGGCACCCGTTACGTGCAAACCGCCATCGCCGAGGCATTCCCGCTCGGCAGTGGCGACGGACACGGACCCGTTAACCACCTGCACCCGCTCGCGCACCGGCCGTTTGCACCCGGCCATTTTGTTGAGTACTTGCTGGCACACCCCAAGGTGGCCCCTACATGGCAACGGTACACGCGCCACGAATTTCTGCGGCAGCTCGGCGCCAATAAGCTCCCGCTCGGTGTCTTTCGCCATTTTCTCGTCCAGGACTACGTGTACCTCGTGCACTATGCGCGCGCCCACGGCCTCGCCGCCTACAAGGCCGACAGCATGGCTGACGTGACCATGTCGGCAGGCATTATTTTGCACATTGAGCGCGAGATGCGTCTGCACCGCGAGTACAGCGCCCAGTTTGGCATCTCAGCCGAGGAACTCGAGGGTGCGCGCGAGTCGCTCGCATGCGTCGCGTACTCGCGCTTCCTTCTTGACGTCGGCAACCAAAAGGACTGGCTGTCCCTTATTGTGGCCCTATCGCCGTGTTTGTTTGGATACATCCAGGCGGCCGAATGGCTCAACAACGACCCGGCCTCGGTCCGCGATGGCAACCGATACTGGCGGTGGGTGGAGAACTATGTTGCCGAGGACTACCGCGAGGCTGTTCATGTTGGAAGAAGTATGTGTTGTGGTTTTTTTTTTTCTCTTTTTTTTGTTTCCCTAGGTGAAGGCTGGCCCCAGACTCGCGCAGCAACAGCTGAGAGAGAGAGAGAGATAGACAGGTGCTAACTACAGAAACGCTCGAGGAGAGGATACTCGAGGTGTCGCCTCAGCGGATCGAGGAACTCGTAGACGTGTTTGCTACGGCGACAAGCATGGAGTGCAAGTTCTGGGATAGCGCTCTGCGCGAGGGCGATTTGTAGCCTGCCTGACGACTACCAGACTACAACGAGAGCGGGGCAACCGGATTTACCGCCAAAGAACCGGCTGGATGAGGTCGCACGACGATAAAATATATGCCGCATGATTTATGCACAATAGACTCAGTTGCTATGGAGACGGCGAGCGATGAGATAGTTTTCTGGCATCGCTAAAATGCACTTGGACACATCGCTTGACCCGTGCCAATACCTGGATTAGCCACTGGCAAGATAAATATTTGTATATATTGTAACTGAAATAGTACACCATCTCTTGATATTCAGTCTAGGCCATCGGTGGTGTGTCACACATGATTTCCCGTTTTCGCCCCAGCCAGCCCACCGAAAAGTCCCAAAGTCCCAATTTTTACCGAGACCACCACCAAAACCCTCTGGCAACACATTCAAGAAACCAGCACCTCGCGTAACTACGCTACGATTTTGCATTTTGCGACATTAGCAAGCGGGCCATTTTGTCACACAAAGTCTAAAGTCAAAGTGTCGGAACGACAAAGCCCCTTGCATTGCAAGCAAAACCTCGCTCTTTGGCCAACGGCGACTATGCAAGTTGCCCACGTAGCCTAGCGACGATTTTTTTAGTTGGTGATCGCCTATTCGATCATTGCGGCTAGCAAATAACAACGAGGAGAATGCTCCCGCACGGGAGCGGACCGTCTGGTGGCTCCCATGATGGGTGGCGCGCAGATGAGCGCAACGAGCGCGATCGGCGTGACGTTGACTACAAACGGCGACCGTCGATGCCAGTTCAAACTTCGGGCCAGGAACATGGAGTATGTTGGAATTTGGCTAGTTTGGTTATTTTGTTTCCTGATGGTGTTGTCCCCAGAACCCCATAGCAATCGCGTCGCAGTTGAGCGCGACATACCGTTGCATTCTGAGACTGTGCGGCCAGTATTCAACCGCGAAGCGGTTGTGTGCTACGGGGGTCTGGATCCAGCGTCCCCCAGGAAAATAAGGGCATACTTCAAAAAAAAGGAAGATGTACTGACAACAGCGACGAAGCCCGCCGCCAATGGGACGACCGATAGCGAGGGACAGAGACAGAGACAGAGACAGAGACTGGGTCGGACGAGGCAAACCACCGCCAGTTGGAAGGGCTAGAGACGGGTTCGATGGCGCCAGGAGTCCGCCACGAGGCGACGGGTACAGGCCCGGGTTCTCGCGGTACCACAGTGACCATGTCGGCGGCGGGTACCGGCCACGACCGCCATCGCCACGTGCTGGCGAGCGGGCACTTTCGAGCTCGGCTGCTAGTGGTGTGGACAGCGCGGACGTTCGACGACGTGAACGGGATCGCGAGCGAGACCGGGACAGAGATAGGGAGCGCGACAGGGAGCGCGACAGAGATCGGGATAGGGACCGGGATCGAGATAGGAGCGAACGAGACCGCGACCGCGATTCAGAAGCAAGACCCGCTCCAGGATTGCCGTACGGCGGGGCTAGCACTAGTGGCCCGTACCGACGGCTGCCGGCTGGAGCAGCAGCGACGCCGCCGACGGCACCTCTTGGGCCCAAGCACTGGGAGCGAGAGCGGGAGCGGGAACGAGAACGCGAGCGGAGCCGCTGGGGCCGCGATTCAAAGTACCCCACTGGTCCGGCGCTGTCGCGGCGGACAAGCCGAGAAGAAGGGTACCGTGGCGGATATGGCTGGGACGACAGGTACCGCCGGGACGACTCGTACCGGCGAGACCATCATGGATACCGGCGCGAAGGCGAGCTGTACTGGCGGCCTGGTCGTGAGCGCGATGTGCGAGATGCGCGGGACTCTAGAGACGGACGAGACGCGAGAGACACGCGCGATACGCGAGATATGCGAGATACGCGAGACCGGATCGAAAGCGATGACGAGCGGCACACGGCGGCAGACTCGCCGCGATCGCAACATTCGCAGCACTCGCCGGCGGCCGATCGCGTTGGTGGTGGTGACGAGCGGCGGCGTTCTGGTCCTCCACGACGCGAAGACGACTTGTTTCCCGGGCGGGA
The DNA here is from genome assembly GCA_024734315.1 of Tardiomyces blankii. NCBI lineage: Eukaryota > Fungi > Ascomycota > Dipodascomycetes > Dipodascales > Trichomonascaceae > Tardiomyces > Tardiomyces blankii. The sequence continues at coordinate 2,124,761 of JANSJT010000035.1, forward strand.
TCGTGACGGCGACTCGCCGCGGGACCGCCGAGAGGTCCGCGATACTAGGATTGGTTCAAATGGCAGTCTAGATGACCGCAAGGATCGGGTTAGTATCGAGCGTCCAAAGACCGAGTCGGTGCCAGCTGAGAAATCCGTCGAAAGGTCTGCTGAAAAGTCTGCTGAAAAGCCCGTGGGTAAACCAGTTGAAACGCGAGAGGACAAGCCGGTCGAGAAATCAGTGATAAAGAATGAGAAGTCGACTGAGCCGGTAGTGCGGCCCGTGGAGAATTCTGTTGCCAAGCCAGCCTATACGCCAGTAGAGCGCATCGCAAAGGCGGTCGATAAGCCGGCTGAAAAGCCAGCTGGCAGGCCAGCTGAGCCAGCTGAGAAGCCAACTGAGCTGGCTGAGACGCCAGTTGAAAAGCCAGCTGACAAGTCAGCTAAGCCTGTTGAGAAGCCAGCCGAAAAGCCGGTTCAGATGTCAGGTGAGAAGCCAGTTGAGAAGCCAGTTGAGAAGCCAGTTGAGAAGCCAGTTGAGAAGCCAGTTGAGAAGCCAGTTGAGAAGCCAGTTGAGAAGCCAGTTGAGAAGCCAGTTGAGAAGCCAGTTGAGAAGCCAGTTGAGAAGCCAGTTGAGAAGCCAGTTGAGAAGCCAGTTGAGAAGCCAGTTGAGAAGCCAGCTGACAAGCCAGCTGACAAGCCAGCTGACAAGCCAGCTGACAAGCCAGCTGAGAAGCCAGCTGAGAAGCCAGCTGGCAAGCCAGCTGAGAAGCCAGCTGAGAAGCCAGCTGAGAAGCCAGCTGAGAAGCCAGCTGAGAAGCCAGCTGAGAAGCCAGCTGAGAAGCCAGTTGAGAAGCCAGCTGAGAAGGCAGCTGAGAAGGCAGCTGAGAAGGCAGCTGAGAAGGCAGCTGAGAAGGCAGCTGAGAAGGCAGCTGAGAAGCCAGTTGAGAAGCCAGCTGAGAATCCAGCCGACAAGCCAGCTGAGAATCCAGCTGAGAAGCCAGTTGAGAAGCCAGTTGAAAAGCCAGTTGAGAAGCCAGTTGAAAAGCCAGTCGAGAAATTAGTCGACAAGCCGGCCGAGGCAGTTGAAAAGCCAGTCGAAAAGGCGGCCGAGGCAGTTGAAAAGTCCGTCGAAAAGCCATCCGAGAAGCCGACTGAGCAATCAATCCAAAAGCCTTCTGAGAAACCAACTGAAGAGCCATCTGGCTCAACTGAAATGCTGGTCGACATGGAAGTCGACAAAACAGAGCCTGCTGCGAAGCCGGCTGAGACAGCTGGCACGTCCATTTCCGAGCCACAAAGATTTGCTGTGACGACCGACGAAGCGGCTGTGAAGATAGAGCCCTCCAATCCGACGGAAATTGTAGTCGAGAAAAACAATACGAGAGTACCGGAGCCGGCCAAGACTACTGAACCAACCGGATTGGGCATCCAGACCGGCATCCAGAAACCGCTTGAACCACCTCTCGACACGCGTCTGCGGGCCAGCCAGTCGATCGAGCCAGAACCCCAGCCGGTGACAGCGGGCTCGGTATCCACTATGGAGCTAGACGAGCCGGTACTGGAACGCAAGGCTCCTGTTGCTCCTGCGGCCATGGAAGTTGACAGCGTGCTGGCAGCTGTGGACTCTAAGCCAGAACCAGAACTGGTACCGGCACCCGCAGAGCCCCAGCAGACGACGGTCAACGGTTCGGCTACTGGCTCTACTCCCGACAATGCGGCCGAGATTGTGCGACTGGCTAACCCGCCTGCTGCAGACGCTCCCGTGACGACCGTTTCGGCTAGCGAAGCCATGGCTGCCGCAAAGAGCTCCACGACGGAACCCGTGCCGGCACCGCCCGGCCCGACGCCAGGTCCAAGTTCTGCAACCAGCAGCTCGACGTCGCGACACGAAGAGGCCCGGCGCATGATCGAAAACCTGCCGCCGGTGTTTCCTAGCCCGCGCACGCACGACGGCGTGACGGCGATCTTCCCGCTCAACAAGGTCGAGGCGCGCTTCTACGAGATGCAAAAAGTGCCCAACCGACAGTTTTATGCCGACATGCAGTACCTGGAGATCAAGCCGGTGCGTGACCTGCGCCAGTACGACTTTTATAAGCGCAACGCGGTGCATTTCCGCCGTCAGCAACGACCAGTGCTCGTCGAGTTCATGACGCGGTACGACGGGTTTCTGGCGCGCGAAGCGGCGCGGCAACGCATCGACTACCGCCGAGTGCGCCGCGATTGGCTGCAGTTCTGCGAGCAGGCAGACGAGGAACTCAAGGAGCGGATTGCCAAGCTTACCAACGGCAAGGGCGACGGCGTAGCTGGCGCCCTAGCCGGTGACAAGGCAGACGCTGTGAGCGAGGCGGCGCCTGGGACTGGCGCTGTTGGCGCTGGCACCGCGGGCGCTGCTGGAGCAGCAGCAGCAGCAGCGGGCCAATCGGAGCGGGCTGGCCGCCGCAGCCGTAACGCGTACCAGGCGGACTCGGTCCGCAGTGAGGCCGAATTCCTCGAGATTCTGGCCAATCTGGAGCGCGAAAACGCGCGCGACCCGTCGGTGCGTGCCCAGCTGACGTCGGCCAAAGTGCCGGACATGGTGTTTGACCCCGTTGAACGCGAGCACTTTTTGTTCCAGGACACCAACAACTTCATCGCCGACAAAACGCAGCCTCTCAAGCGGCTCCAGACAGACGCCATTGACACCTTTACGCCCGAGGAGCACGAAGCGTTTTGCGAGGCGTACGTGCAGTTTCCCAAGGAGTTTGGCAAGATTGCCCGCATCATGGGCGGCCGGCGCACGTTTGGCGAGTGCGTGCTGCACTACTACCAGACCAAGAAGAAGGTCGACTACAAGGGCCTCATTCTGCACCGCAACCGGCGGGCGAATCGCAAGCCGCGTCGCAAGGCCGCAAAGGCTGACAAGGCGAGCACCGGCAACAGCGCGCCGGCAACGCCAGCTGGCGTGAGGGCCACGAGTGAGACCGAGGACCTGGCGTCGGTGACATCACAGGCGCCAACCCCAGGCCCCTATACGACCGACGCACTGCTGTCCGAGACGGGCAATGACGCACGTGCCCGTAAGCATGGTTTGGATGAAGCGTCTGACGCCGGTAGCAAGAAGCGGCCGAAGCGGGCGACTCGCGTGCGCAAGCCGAAGGAGCGCAAAGGCGCTGAAATGGAGCTGGTGGTCGACGACTCGGTGATGCGGCAGCAGCTGGACCAGCCGCAGGTGCAAGCGCAAGTTCAGGCGCAGATGCAGGCCCAGGCCCAAGCCCAGGCACAAGCGCAAGCGCAGGCTCAGGCTCAGGCTCAGGCTCAGGCTCAGGCCCAGGCGCAGGCGCAGGCCCAGGCCCAGGCCCAGGCCCAGGCATACGGCCAGGGACAGACAATGCCGCCTGTCAAAACCGAGCCTGGCCGGTATGACGGTGGGTACTACGACCAGGCGCCGCCATCCGCAGTCAACGACGAGGCGCAGATGCGACACACGGAACAAAACAAGGAAAAGGTGACGAGCTACTGGAGCTTGCTGGAACAGGCGCTGTTTGAGAAGCTGCTCGACACGTACGGCACGCGGTGGGGCGAGATCTCGCGGCACATGAAGTCTAAGACGATCGTCATGATTAAAAACCACTTTGCCAAGTACGGTAAGGAGCGGGACTATGAGGCCCGGGCGGCCCGCGCCGACGCCCGCAACCAGCAGGCAGGTGTTCTGCCGTCATTTGACCCAGACATGTCGGTGCCCCAGCGACCGCCATACCAGGGCGGCCCTGGGTCTACGCCTGGCCCGGGTCCTGGACCAAGTGGACCAGGACCTGCTCCGCCCATGGGAAGCATGCCGCCGGATCTCAAGGGCCCAAGCCCTGGCTACTTTGCTCCGCGCCGGCCCTCGATGACGGCGCATTTGCACCAGCCGCAGCCAGGACAGCCAGGACAACCGGGCTTACCGCCTCTCCAGGGTCCTCCGCCTGAGCAGCGCGTCTCGCCCCTTCCCCAGCATCACCAGCACCAGCACCAGCACCATCAGCATCAGCACCAGCACCAGCATCAGCACCAACACCAGCACCAGCCACGGCATTCTCAGGGCCCTGTCGACCCGAGGTATCACCATATGCCTGGCCGTGAGGACCCGCTGGCGCCATCGCGTTCGTCTCCTCATGTATCCTCAGCGTCCCCGGGCCCACTGCAGCCTCCTCCGCTTGCTCAGCGGCCGGATTCGCCTCTTGTGCAAATGCAGCAACATCACGACGAGCCGTCCAAACCGTTGCTGCCGCCGTTGTCCGCCATCTCAGGCACACCGCCTTATTCTGGTCCTCCGCCTCCGCAGCTACCGAAGCCGCCGCCTCGCACATCCACCATTGCGAGCCTACTCAACAACCCCGAGCCGGAGCGCAAGCCCGAGCCCTCCCACGAGCAGCAGCAGCAGCAGCAGCAGCAGCAGCATCAACATCACCATCACCACGACCACGCTCAGGACCAGCATCACCACCATCATCATCACCACCATCACGGCCAGGGCCACGCTCATGAGCACTATCAGCAGCCTGTCCAGCATCACCAGCTGCCACCGCCACAGCCCCAGCAGCCGCCTGCCAACCAGCTGCCGCCTCTACAGCCCGACAGGCTCATGTACGACCGATCCGGCTATCCCACGCCCCCCGGTCCGCCTCTCGGCCACTTTTCGCGGCCCAGCCCATCCCCGAGCCCCTACAGCCAACATCAGCAGCAACAGCAGCAGCAGCAGCAGCAGCAGCAACCACCAGCACAACAACAAGCCCCACCTGGTGGTTCCGGCGGATGGCAGCTTCCACCCCTCGGCTCGGCTCCAGGCTCATTCCCGCCCATCAGAGGTGCCCAGTACCAACAGCCCGGCGGCTCCTACACCGGTTCTTACGACTACTCGGAACCCAGCGTCCGCGAAAGCAACGAGCGCGGTCTTCCCCCCGACCGTCGCTAGCTCCCATAATATGTATGATATGACGACTTGTACGTTCTGCATTTCTTCCAGGCTGTCTTGGCATTTCTCTTGTACCTGGGGTTCCACCCCCAGACCCCCGTAGCAACTGCTCCGCAGTTGATTTTCCGTGTTCCTTTTTTTGTTTCCTGGGGGTCCCACCCCCAGACCCCCGTAGCAACTGCTTCGCAGTTGAACGCCAGGATTAACCATGTTTCATACTCAAGCTCAACTGGAGGTGCGACAAGCGTGCGCTCGTTTTCCAACTACTGTTGCCAATTTGAGGCTCCAGCTTGAGATTGCAGTTTGATACTCTGACCCGTGTTTTGACCATGTCCCTCCGAACTGAGTTGTTATGCGCATTATGGGCTAATGCCTATGTGACTCTGGCAAGCTGTCCTACGAATTTTCCTGTTGCGTGACGCGTTTCGCTTATCATACGGTGGAGCGAGCGGCGACTTCAATTGTGCTTAGAGCATTATAGTGGCGTTGCGTTTTGTTGACGTGTCAGTGTTTGAGGCTCGAGTTTGAGGCTCGAGTTTGAGGCTTGAAGCACTTTTGAGAGCTGCGTCAAACCCTTGACATCTACTTGCCACTGTAGACGCGACCGTGTATTCAATACAATGTTTGGGTCGAATGACGGTTTGAAAACTGAAATTAAATGGCGGGCGGCACAGATTCGGGCTGCCGCCCAGCGGATTGAGCGGACTAACCGGCTGCGTAATGAGGCAAACAACCGACGGGTCGATGCCGAGAGCCGACTCAACCAAGCACGGTCGCGAAAAGAAGAAGCAAGAAAGAGCTTGGCAGAAGCAACGAGGCAGGTGGAGCGGGCTCGACAGCAGAGAGACGAAACCGCGTCGCACGAGGCCGAGGCTCAAGCCGATAGCAAGAGCGCTTGGAAAGACCAACAAGACGCAGTAGTAGACGAGACCACTGCGTTGGCAAATGAACGCAAGGCAATTGCAGACGAACAAAAGGCGTTGTCAGACGAACACAACGCACAAGCAGACATTGCAGCAGCGCAAAGAGACTATGATAGTGCACGGAACGAAGAAAATCGCATAGTGCCGAGTATTTTCTTTCCAAAGTTTATCGACTACATGGGTTATTGGCACTATTTAGTCTATACCAGGCTTCCGCGCATACAGGGCCCCATTAGGGCGTATACGGGTGTGATGGCGAATCCGGCGACAAGACTATGTCCGCCACGCCTTCGACCTTGGACAACTATTCTGGACGAACAAAGGTTCACAATGGGAAAGCTGATGTCCAAATATGACATGGCCCCTCGCCCCTTCAGAGGCCTTGTCGATCCGCCTTGCTCGCCCTCAATGCTTCAAGACATGGCGGACAGTATTGCATCGAAAAATCACGCTTCCTTGCGCAGTGTGGTGGATCTGATGCTGGCGAGTCACTTGCAGCTTATTTTGAGCAAACCTGAGGACACGGATCCCCTCACCGGCTGGGTCAATCGCCACAAACGCCTCTTGCTCTCAAAGGGGCTATTCCGGGACGGGCGATGGGGCCACCTGTATGTCTACAAAAACCGCAAAGAGTACAAGTCGAAAAACATGGCATATTTAATCGAGTGCAGACCCCCTCAGACGCTCAGTCTGCCATTGCTCCGTGTGGGTCTCCGCCCCATGGATGTCTACAAAGACGTTGTGCGCAGAAGGCTGCCTGCATCTAATGACACAGTGGCTCTATTCCAGTACCGCGCCGAGAAACTAGTGGCGGCGGCCGTCACGCAGACTTTTGACTATATGGTGCAAGGAGCAATGACCTATGGCTGCATCATGACGGGAGAAGCCATTGTATTTCTCAAGATTGACTGGGATACGAGCCCTGTGACGCTTTTGTACCACCTTGCCGAACCAGGTGCAGAGGTTGACGCGCACCAAGATGACTTTTTGTGCTGTACTGCTCTAAGTCAGATGCTGACGTTCACACATGCAGCGTTTGACACGCAGACACACAAGAGACGGAGCCAGGACCACATTCACAAGGCGGTTGCGGACTTGGAGCTGTGGACCGTGGATTATGACTATATTATCCAGTCTATCCCAGAGAAGGAGTTGAGGCCACCGCCAGATTCGCGCGCAAACGTACCTAGAACTTATGCGGATGTGGACCGCACCCCATTTGTGTCTGAAACAACTCACGAGGACGCACCGCCCAGCCACTCCAGTGGGGCAGACGTGACGAGCCCAGAACCAGCTCTCCGCCAGTACTGCACGCACAAGTGCCTGGTTGGTTTGGTCAATGGGACTCCGCTCGACGACGAGTGTCCAAACGTTGGTTTGCATCGACCCACCCGTAACCAAGGTTTGCATCCCGTTTCTTATGCCGCTTGGCAGGAGCGGTTGCGCGCACAGCTGAAACAGACGCTCGACAATGGGTTGATTCGTCTTGAAGAGCAGAAACCGGCGGGTGCTACACTGCAGGTTACGATGCTCGAGTACGGCTACACATTTATCGCCAAGGCCGTCACGGAAACCTTTGTGCACACGTTGCATCACGAGGTGGCTGTGTACGAGCGTCTGAAGCCGCTGCAAGGCGACAAAGTCCCTGTATGCCTTGGAGGAATTGATCTCCGCAGGTTTGGACGCACATACTACTACGGTGTCGGCGTCAAACTTGTCTACTTTATGCTTATGTCATGGGGCGGACTTCCGCTGTACAAGGCCAAGGGAAAAATCCGCGACAGGCCAAAGGTTGTGCGTGGCGTTGTGGACGCACTCAGTGCTGTTCACAACCACCGAGTGGTGCACAAGAACATACATGCCGGCAACTTGCTATGGGACGCAAAAACCGAAAACGTCATGGTGATTGACTTTGACAGGGCGCTACTTCCGAATCGCGTTCAAAAATCTCTGGTGCCCATTCTATCGCGGAAACGACCACGGTCTTCTGATTCGAACGATGATGGGCCGGATTCGGACCGCGACCTTAAAGGATCGACCAGCAAACGAGACGAGGTCGTGTTTAACACCAAGTGGCTCGACTTGCAGTCTGGGCACGACCCTCGGAATATCTTTTCTTACTTTTGAATCAACTGCGAAGCAGTTGCTCCGGGGGTCTGGGGGCAGCGCCCCCAAGAAAAAGAAAAAAAAAAAACGAATGACACTCTGTTCCCGGGGCCACTGCCCCCAGACCCCCGTAGTTTACACGTCAATAAACATAAACTAGACATTAGTCGGCAGCTCTTGAAAAGATAGAAATCACGAGAGCATGGGCCGAGCTGGTATATGGTAGGGAGAATAAAGGGACTGGTGACGGCAGGCGCCGGATCCGCCGGCTTAGGAGATAAAGGTGGCTTCGGAAAAGGTGTGGGCGTCCTTGATGGTCTCCTTTCCGTCAACCGTCAGCGACAGCTGGAGCTTGTTGCTGTACGGGAAAATGCACGGCGGGCGGCCGAGACGTCAGACGCAAGGCACTTGATAAACGTCGGGATCTCGGCCACGGGATCGACGCGATCTACAGGACGGTCAAGGTGGCCGTTTGACAACGGCCGTGACCTGGCTCTCGGTCGACGCCGAGCACGCCGGGCTTGGGGCCCTTGATCGTCAACTCAATGCTCTTGGGAGCGGGCCAGCCAACGTCGTCCTCGGCGACGTCGAGGTGCCGTCGCCAGCAGCTCGCCGTCGCGGCCACGGCGCCGATCGACGAGCGCGACGACCCGTACGACACGGGCGTCTCAAGCTCCAGAACCATGGCAGAGTATGCTGGGCCCGGGTAGTTAAGGAAGTTCCACTTGGCAGCAGCGTAGTGGGGCTTCATGTCCTGGAGTGCGGCCATCGACGCCAATCTCGCCATCCTCCTTGGTGACAATCTCGCCCTTTACGACAGCGCGCGGCCAGAACACGTGGCGCATGGTGCCCCACGGCTTGCTGAGGTCCTCATCGTAGGCAGACGGGCCGTGTGATCTTGTACTCAGTAGCGTCGTCATTGAGCTCAATGGTGACGCCGTTCGCTTTGAACGTTGTGCCCTTTGCCGCGAACCCCTCGCGGTGGGTCCAGGTCCAGATCTTAAAGCCGGGCTTGGAATCATTGACAATGAGGCACGTATACTGGGCAATAAAGTGTGGGCCCACGGGGCTCGAGTGGATCACCTGCACGAAACCATAGTAGCATTTTCGACAAAGTAATAAAACGTCTGGTTCTTGACATTGGACGAGTACGGAGCGCGCCATTCCAAGTCCTCACGCTTGAGCTCGCCGTACGGGTTCTTGCCCTTGACGCTAGAGTCGACGGACTGGAATGCCTCGGCCCCGTATAGCCGGCTCAGCTGCGAATTGTAAGAGTAGAGACACTATAGTCAGCGCAAATTTTGAGTGACATCTGCAAAAACACAGACAAAATACATACGCTCCTTGAACCCACTTTAGCATTGTAACAATCACAACAAAAAAAGGTGTTAGACGACACACGTCAAATCTAAACCGATACAAAAAAGAGGCGAGGCCCCAGATAGGACAAAGGTGCATGGTCATTTATAGAGTGGCTACAGGGACTTGTTCATAAACTTGCGGCGGGTGAAGGCGAGCCAGTGCTTGCTGGGGACGGCGGGGTTCTCGGCGTAGAGACGGTCGACGAGACGGGCGGCCAGCTCCTGGCGGAACTGCTGGAGGTATCCGCGGAGAAGATCGACCTCGACGCGGTCGCGAGGCGGAGCAAAGTGCTCGTTCATCGGGAAGCTCGGCTCGCCCGGGAGTGCAAAGCTGTCGAGCGCATAAGTGTTGAGGCTCTTGTTTGCGTCGGCCTTGGATGTCGTGGCCCGCAGGCGCGCCAGGCACGCCGACACAAACATAATGCCATAAATAAGAGTGCGGTCGGCCGGCGACTTGATCTCAAAGTTCTTAAACAGCGAGTTCACGCGAAATAGATCCAGAACCTCGTCAATGATGTCGTAGTCGTCCTGCGTCGGGTACGCCGGGCCCCGGAACTTTGTCCGCAGCGGCAACACTGCCATGTTGCCCACGGTCCGCGTGTCGGCGTCGTGGCCGATAAAGGTCGAGTGTTGTGCCTGTGGTTAGCCGCTGTTGTTTTTTTTTTTCCTGGGGGCGCTGCCCCCAGACCCCCGTAGCAACCGCTTCGCGGTTGGTCTCGGCCCAATGCTGAGGTAGGGTGTAAACATTGTTCTGACCCGGGCGTGCTATCCAGATACACGCACAGCAGCTGAGCCCGTTTGATGGGCGCATTCCAACTGCGAAGCAGTTGCTACGGGGGTCTGGGGGCAGCGCCCCCAGGAACAAAACACTAGTCTTTGCGGGTGGTCTTGGCGGTAGTGGTGGTGGTCCAATTCAGGTGAGGAGTTGTGCCGGGGTAGTGTGACGTGGGTGCTATCCAGAGACACACCTAGCAGCTGAGCCGGTCGGTAGCCCCCATTCCAACCGCGAAGCAGTTGCTACGGGGGTCTGGGGGCAGCGCCCCCAGGAACAAAAGAGTAGTCCATCCCGCGAACAGACGGGCAGTCCATCTTGCGCATTTTAGAGTCCGTGGCGCGCAATCACTTGAGAGCTGGGCCCTTGGAGATAAAAGTGCTCAAGACTACAGATTGAGAGGAAAGAAAGGAAAACATACCGGCATTGATGCTTTTGACGGCAGATTCGATGATTTTTTGGCACCGCTGGTGGCTTGGCCGGTGGTCTTCGAGGTCGGTGATCCGGGGAGGGCAGTGCGCGCGGCTGGACGGGTACGCGAAATGCATCGTATGTGTGACGTTATACAGATAGACTGGACCGACAACATACATCACACAAACCGTTGGAGTGACACGTTGAGACTGGCACTTGGATTTTCTAGCCCTGGCATACGCCAAAAACAAACTGCAAAATACTTGCAGGAAAATTCGTTAATTGCTCTTTGAATGCCAGACAACGAGCTTGTACCCCGCCCAAAAGAAGGCCACCCTAACCGCTATTCCAGCCTAAATTCGTCTCAGCCTTTCCTCGCCCCCCCCCCCTCCTGTTCCCTCCTTCTCCCCCAGGCGACACACCGACGGCGAAACTGCAGCGGCGCAATCCCCCCTCCATCCGAAACTCAGGAAACCAAAAACGGCGAAACCGGACTTGGGAGCCAGAACCAGCACTACTGTATCGCCGTTGACGAAGCTGGAACAGAAGCTGGAACACGTGTGTCACAAATACACTCTCGCTTTTTGGTTTTTTGGTTTTGGGACGAAGCGCCTGATTGAGCACAAACATCAACAAGCACTAGGACTTGGCCACGGAATAGACTTGACAAAAAGTTCCGAGGCTATTTTGCAGACTGCACTCTTCAAAGTTGTCGGCAGTTGGCGGCCGTTTTACGAACAAGAACACAAATTGAAAACCTGACATCGATCGGTTTCAAATCGCTGGCATTTGTGATATTGGTGAGTGTCAAGATAAATGGAAGCTGGGTCAACTATTGATGTGACCCAAAAAGTGCTTGGACAACATACTAACTATAGGGCGTTGGCCTCCCCAGTATGAATAGGGAGCACAAAAGCGCATAGGGGTCATTAATCACTTTTTTTTTTTATTTCTTTATTTGGTTCAGTACGGACCCTCACGCTAATCTAGACGGCGACGCCAGAAAATCACACAACAAAGCGACAACGCAGCAGCTTATCGCCTACGCCCCGCGCCCTATACAAATATGAGCGACGGGGATCGCGTCCAGCTCCCGCGAGTGCCGGGGACGACGCAGCGTGATGTTGCGTTTAGCAATATATTTGGTTCGGCGCCACCTCCAGGTCGCAGCGCCACGCTAACGTCGGCGACGGTGCCGGCCGGATTTGGCGATGACCAGCGGCCGCGTGCGCATATGTCACAGGAGGACTTGCGTTTACAGGGTGCGCCGACCCGCCGCAGGCCAGTGGGACAGCCAGAAGGTGGCAGTTTACCTTCGTCGCCGGCTTTGAGTAATGGCGGACAGTTTGGTGACGAGCATCAAATGGACCGAGTGGACCGAATGGACCCACGAGTCGGGCCTGGTCCGGGACCGTCACCAGGGCCTCGTGGACCGTATAGACCAATGTCACAAGGCGGTGCCGGCTGGGGTGGCCCAGGACCAGGCCAGAGCCCGGGTCCTGGCCCGTACGGCCATGGTCCGTCACCGCCTCCACACAAGCAGATGCCGTCGATTCCACAGGGACGCATGCCGTATGTGCACCCGCACGCGCAGGCAGGAGCAGGACAGATGGCCGACGGACCGTACCGCCAGTCTCGGTCGCCGCCGCCACGGGACGGGCCCGGGCCGGGGCCTAACAGGCCGTATGGGGCTGGGCAGCGGCCCTATCAGTCCATGGGCCAGTCCATGGGCCAGCCTGTGCCGCCTCCACACGGCATGCCCGTCTCTCACGGTAGCCACGAGTCGCTGCCTCTGATGAGGGCACCACCGACAAATCGCTCAGTGTCGAGTCCAAACTACCAGGGCTGGCAGCAGCCTCCTGGCGCTGGCAGTGGCTTTGGTGCTAGTGCTAGTGCTGGTGCTGGTGCTGGTGCTGGTGGCGGCCAAGTACCAGGACCAGGACCAGGACCAGGACCAGGACCAGGACCTGCTCCTGGCGCTGGTCCCGGACAGGGACCTGGCCACATGAGCCAGATGCAGTTTGGGGGCCCGCCACAGCACCCACAGGTGAGCAACAAAAACCGCACAATGTCGCTAACCAATCTACCGACACACGCACGGCAAAACGGGTATGATCGCGGTCCTCCGCACGCCGTGACGGTGAGCGGGCGCGTTATCCCGCAGCGGCAGCCCAACGAAGTGCTTAACCTCAGCTACAGCCAGCTGCCGCCACTAGCGTCTGGTGGGTCTTCGTCTACGCTGTCGCAGGCGTCGCGCAGCAGCAGCTCGCTCATGCTCAAGACGGGCGCCGCCGGTGGCGGAGGCATGGCCGCCAAGAGCGCCAGCGACGCCAAAATGGGTCCCCAGCGGTCAGCGTCGACCGCAAGCAGCATCGACACCCCTGGCGCATCGCCCGTCACGTCGTTTCCGTCGACAATCCTCACCACATCCCGCAAGGTGCCGCTTGTGTATCCAGCGGTGCTGTCCAAGGTCGCCGAGGTGTTTCGGCAGCGCATCAACCTGGGCGACCGCGTCAAGAACGAGCTCACATACAAAAACGCGTTTACGGGCGCCGAGGCCGTCGATCTCATTATGTACATCATCAAGACGCCCGACCGCAACCTGGCGTTGCTGTTGGGTCGGGCCCTGGACGCGCAAAAGTTTTTCCACGACGTCACGTACGACCACCGCCTCCGCGACACCGCCAACGAGGTGTACCAATTCAACAACGAGGTGCTCTATGGTGGCAGCGACGCCGCCGCGGGCGCTGTTGTCCCCGGCGGCGTTTCGGGCGACGACAGCAGCGAAAGCACCGCAAATGCAGCCGCCGCGGCAGCGGCCGCTACCGGCGCGCCGTCGAGCGCTCCCGTCCAGGTCAACGGCGTGTTTACGCTGCTTGCCGAGTGCTACTCGCCAACGTGCACGCGCGACCAGCTGTGCTACTCGATCGCGTGCCCGCGCCGCCTCGAGCAGCAGGCGCGCCTCAACATGAAGCCGCAGCCGGGTCTCAAGCGCGCCGAGAGCAGACTGTCGCTGCACGGCGACGACGAAAAGGACCAGAAACTGTGGATCCACACTGTGTCCAAGGAGATCGCCGACAGCGTGAGCGAGCGCGAGCGCAAGCGCCAGGAAGTGATTTGCGAGCTCATTTACACTGAGCGCGACTTTGTCAAGGACCTCGAGTACCTGCGCGACTTTTGGATCAAGCCGCTTCGCACGTCCAACGTGATCCCGGCTGAGCGCCGCGAGCATTTTATCCGCACCGTTTTCCTGCTCGCAATGGACGTGCACGCCGTCAACCTCAAGCTCGCCGAGGCACTAACCAAGCGCCAGCAGCGCGCGCCCGTGGTCAAGCAGATTGGCGACATCTTTCTCGAGCACGTGCCGCGGTTTGAGCCGTTTATCAAGTACGGCGCCCAGCAGCTGTACGGCAAGTACGAGTTTGAGCGCGAGCGCAGCACAAACGCAGCGTTTGCCAAGTTTGTCGACGAGACAGAGCGCATGAAGGAGTCGCGCAAGCTCGAGCTCAACGGCTACCTGACGAAACCAACAACGCGTCTTGCGCGATACCCGCTGCTGCTCGAGGCGGTCCTCAAGAAAACAGCCGCCGACAACCCCGACACCGAGAACATCCCCAAGGCGATTGCGCTGGTACGCGAGTTCCTCAACCGCCTCAACGAGGAGACGGGCCGCGCCGAAAACCGGTTCAGCCTGCTGCAGCTCAACTCGGCGCTCGTGTTCCGGCCGGGCGAGCGCGTGGACCTCAAGCTCACGGACGAGCGGCGCCAGCTCATCTTCAAGGGCACCCTCAAGAAGCGGACGGGCGACAAGGACAACCAGGGCGACTTGCAGGTGTACCTGTTTGACAACCACCTGCTGTTTGTCAAGCTCAAGACTGTCAACAAGCGCGAGCAGTACCGGGTGTACCGCAAGCCGATCCCGCTGGAGCTGCTGATTGCGGTCGAGGGCGACGAGACGCAACTCAAGTTTTTGACCAAACGGTCGTCGTCGTCGCTGATCCCCACCCCCAAGACGAACCCGTCGCGCGCCGAGAGTCAGAGCCGGTTCCCGCTGACTTTTCAGCACCTGGGCCGCCGCGGCTACGAACTGACGCTCTACGCCACGACGTACATCAGCCGCAAAAAGTGGATGGAGCACATCACGGGCCAGCAGGACGCCCTGATGAAAAAATCCGACGTATTCACGCTGCAGGTGCTGCGGGACCGGTTCTTTGCGGCGGGCGTCCGCATCAACTGCGTCGCCCCCTGCGACGGCGGCCGCAAGCTGCTGTACGGCACCGAGTCGGGCATCTTCATGTCCGACGTGCGGTTCATTGACAACAAGCCCAACGTGTCGTCGCCCGTCAAGATCATCGCCATCAGCAACGTGTCGCAGATGGACGTCATGGACGAGTACAACACGCTGCTGGCGCAGTCGGAAAAGACGCTGTACTCGTACCCGCTCGAGGTGCTCGAGAGCCCCGACCCGGTTGCGAACCAGCGGCGCGCCAAAAAGGTCGCGACCCACATCAACTTCTACAAGGTGGGTCTGTGCGTCGGCCGCATGCTCGTGTGCGCCGTCAAGTCGAGCAGCAACTCGCACGTCGACGTGCTCGAGCCGTTTGACCCGCAGCCCCGCGGCAAGAAGCAGCCGGGCCTGCGGCGCCTCCTCAACAACCAGAGCGAGGGCCTCAAGCCGTTTAAGCACTTTAGCATCGGCGCAGAGGTGCTGTCGATCTCGTTCCTCAAGCACAAGCTGTGCGTCGGCTGTTCCAAGGGCTTTGAGATCGTCGCCCTCAACACCATGGAGACCGAGTCGCTGCTGGACCCGGCCGACACGTCGCTCGACTTTGTTATCCGCAAGGAGGCGCTGCGGCCCAGCTCCATCTACCGGCTGCGGGCTGACTTTCTCCTCAACTACTCGGACTTTTCGTTCTTTGTCAACGGCAACGGCTGGCGCGTCCACCCCGACTGGATCATCCACTGGGAGGGCCTGCCGCAGCACTTTGCGCTGCTGTATCCGTATCTCATTGCGTTTGACTCAAACTTTATCGAGATCCGCCACATGGAGACGACCGAGCTTGTCCGGGTCATCACCGGCGAGAACATCCGGTTCCTGCACGAGAGCACGCGCGAGATTCTGTACGTCCACGAGAACGAGCAGGGCGTCGACCAAGTCGTGTCGCTCGACTTTTGGGAAAAGACTGACAAGGACAAGCACCAGGCCCAGGCCCAGGCCCAGTCTCCGCAGTCCCCAGTCGAAAAAATCCCCGTCCCGCCTCTCGCCGGCCAGCATCCGCGCATCTCCCTGGACAGTCAGCAGACCGCCTACGTGCCCTCGTCCAGCGATGCGTCCAGTCGCACCGCTACTCTTCCGTCCTGACGACACCTCTATATGCATCACCTGTACTATCTCAATGAATGATGAGCCGGTCACGCTGCCTTTCTTTTTTTTTTTTTTTTTTTCCTGGGGGTTCCACCCCCAGACCCCCGTAGCAACTGCTTCGCAGTTGAGTCGAGGCCATGAGCCAGAAGACGGCATCTTTTTTCTTCTGGGGGTTCCACCCCCAGACCCCCGTAGCAACTGCTTCGCAGTTGAGTCGAGGCCATGAGCCAGAAGACGGCATCTTTTTTCTCCTGGGGGTTCCACCCCCAGACCCCCGTAGCAACTGCTTCGCAGTTGAGATGGGGCGATATGCCAGAAGACGGCATCTCTTTTTTCCTGGGGGTTCCACCCCCAGACCCCCGTAGCAACTGCTTCGCAGTTGAGATGGGGCGAAATGCAAGAAGACGGAATCTCTTTTTTCCTGGGGGTTCCACCCCTAGTCCCCCGTAGCAACTGCTTCGCAGTTGAGATGGGGCGATGAGCCAAAAGACGGAATCTCTTTTTTCCTGGGGGTTCCAGCCCCAGACCCCGTAGCAACTGCTTCGAGTTGAGTCGGGGCCATGAGCATGAAAAGCGGGTTCTACGCAGATTCACAAAGCCGACTTAAGCAGCGATCAACTGCGAAGCAGTTGCTACGGGGGTCTGGGGGTGGAACCCCCAGGAAACAGCACAAACAGCTGGATCGAGGCCGTGGGCCAAAAAAGCGCCTTCTACGCGGACACACAAAGTGAGCAGCGATCAACTGCGAAGCAGTTGCTACGGGGGTCTGGGGGTGGAACCCCCAGGAAACAGCACGAGTAGTTGGATCGAGGCCGTGAGCCAAAAAGCGGTTTCTACGCGGACACACAAAGTGAGCAGCGATCAACTGCGGAGCAGTTGCTACGGGGTCTGGGGGTGGAACCCCCAGGAAGCGGCCGAACAAAAGGCCACAAAACAGCAAATATAGGGCGCGATGCAAGGGCGATGCGTTTAATCTAGCGCTTAAGATAGGGTTTTGGCGGCAGCGATGGGGTCCGAGCAACGGAATGCACGGGATGCGATTGCATGTGCACGAATCGCAGTTGGCTCGGTTACCCCGCCTGCGAGTTTGTCGCGTTGTGGCGTTTCTGGGACAACGGGCATCTGCCAGCGCCGAGGCGGAACAACACAGACTCCACCCCTTAAATGGGATGGATTTTTTTCACCCAAAATCGCCCCCCGGGAAGAAAAAGCTCGACGCGTCGACAGCACAGACCGAAAACAAACACACACACACACACACACACACCTGAACACAACACCATCCCCAAATAGTCAGCAACTATGAGCGGCGTGGAGCTGTGGAAAAACGTGGTGACGGCGGCCGACGCGCAGCTGCCGTCGATTGACCGGCCGTTTGGCGTCAGCCTGTGGGCAGTGTTCTGCACCGTTGTCGAGGCGGCATCGGGGTGGCGCCCGCAGGACTTTGCCTTTGTGCAGAACTCGTCACTGCCGTTCTCGTCGACCAAGGAGGTTGTCGCTGCCATTGTCACGTACTATGTGGTCATTTTCGGCGGTCGCGCTGTCCTCAAGAACGCGCCCGTGATCCGGGTCAACATCCTGTTCCAGCTGCACAACCTGCTGCTGACGGTGCTGTCGGGCGTCCTGCTGCTGCTCCTCGTCGAGCAGCTCATCCCGATCCTCGTCCGCCACGGCCTGCTGTACGCCATTTGCAACCGCGGCTCGTGGACCCAGCCGATTGTCACGGTGTACTACCTCAACTACCTGACCAAGTACTACGAGCTGCTCGACACGGTCTTCCTTGTCCTCCGCAAGAAGCCCCTCACGTTCCTGCACACGTACCACCACGGCGCGACCGCCCTGCTGTGCTACACCCAGCTCATTGGCCACACGTCGGTGTCGTGGGTCCCGATTGTGCTCAACCTGTTTGTGCACGTTGTCATGTACTGGTACTACTTCCTGGCCGCGTGCAGCATCCGCGTCTGGTGGAAGGAGTGGGTCACGCGCATCCAGATCATCCAGTTTGTCATTGATCTGTTCTTTGTGTACTTTGCGTCCTACACCTACTTCACCTACACTTACTGGCCGTGGATGCCCAACATGGGCTCGTGCGCCGGCGAGGAGTTTGCCGCCATCTACGGCTGCGCCCTCCTCACCTCGTACCTGTTCCTGTTCATTGCGTTTTACATCCGCGTCTACACCAAGGGCCGGGCCAAGCGCGCCGCAAAGGCGGCCGCTGCCGCTGCCGCCTCTGGCTCGGGCGCTGACGCTGGCGCCGAGCTCAACACCGCCGCTGCCACCGGCGCCCAGTCTGGCGCCCGCACCGTCTCGCGCTCCCGCAAGGCCTAAACCCCGACGCGCGCCCCTCCCCGGCTCACGCCTCTACACGCGTCTGTACAGATACGATACGCTAGCATGCCATAATAATGATGTGTGGTGAGAGGACCTTGTCCTATTTTTTTTTTTCCTGGGGGCGCTGCCCCCAGACCCCCGTAGCAACTGCTTCGCAGTTGGAATGGGACAAGAATCGTGATCAACCGCGAAGCGGTTGCTACGGGGGTCTGGGGGTGGAACCCCCAGGAAAAAAACAAAGGTCTGGACGCTCAGTTAAAATCTTTAGAAGCCGAAAAGTTGGAATCTCAACCGCGAAGCGGTTGCTACGGGGGTCTGGGGGTGGAACCCCCAGGAAAAAAAAGGTCTGGACGCTCGAATCTTTATCGGTCGAACAGTTGGAGTCTCAACCGCGAAGCGGTTGCTACGGGGGTCTGGGGGTGGAACCCCCAGGAAAAGAAAAAAGGACTCAACGCTCTCGATACAGGGCCCAGGGTCATGGGCGACGTCGCGACGGCGAGGCAGGGCTCTGGGCAAGTGATCTAAGAAGAATTGACGGACTGGCGATGCAGGCGGCCCGGGACGGATCCCGGTCCCGGGTGGTCCGAGGGGCCCGAGCCGCGTCGGCATTGCCGTGCTGGCGACAGAGTACGAGGGGCTTAGTACGGTGATTAAAGAGGGGCTGGAGTATGGGTTCTATGGGCAAAAGGCTGTTGCCAGGTGGAAACTAGTGCAAAATGGTCCCGAAAACCGATTTGGAGAAGCGTATAGGCGGCGATCGGCAGCGTGGAAAATTCTGCTCGCATCGCAGGATGCCGAAAATGACTAACTAGGGAGGGTACATTGTGGGCCGACACGAACAACGAGTCACACCAGGCGTGGTCGCGACTGTTTGCACCGTTAGTACACCGGCAGACAGGGGGCCCGGGCGTAGCAAACGGCTGGAGTTTCCGGGGCCCGATGAGACGGGATCAAAGCCGTGTGGCTAATCTGGAGGGGAGCCCAACGGCCCACGGCTGGCGCGTCGCGCGGCTGCGGGTTTTGCTCGTCCGGGCACCCGGGGCCCATTTGCGGGCGGGCGTGGCCAGTCATTTGCGCAATTTTTATTGGGAGTAGCAAAGGTCGTTTAGAGGGGTTGTCTTTATTTGGTATCCAGGTGGCAACCAGGGAGACGATTCGGGATTTTCCCCGGTTACCAAGCTGGGACAGGAGCCAATAGGATTGCTGCGAGAGACGGGTTTCTGGACTTTTCGATGGTAGCTTGTGGGCGAGCGACCGCGATTTAGGTTATTGACCCAGTCGGCAGGTTACGATCGAGCTTTAACTGGACGAATGCTCCGGTAACCGGCCAGAGCCGTTTGTTTCTTTTACGTGCCAGCTGACCCGACCAAAACAAGCGCACTGCTGGGCCACCGCAAGACCCCTCTGCTTGATTTGGTGGCGCAGCCGTGCGGCTCGCGCGTGCGGCTTGCAGCAGGAAGAAGAAGGAGGAGGAGGAGGAGGAGGCGGACGAGGACCTCTCGTTGCAAACTGAAGAGCAAGACCCGGCCGAGGAGTAGTAGCGTGCGGCGCTAAACGCGCGCGCGGCGGGTTGGTGGAGCTGGTGGCCCGGCGGTGGCAGTCTTGTCTGCGGTTAGAAACGGGATGGATACCTGAAACCATCGAGCACCATTGTTGTGCATTAGAATGGGGAATTTCATGATCCAAACCAGCAAAGCGTTTTTTATTCAGAGTCGAGCGTGACACCGATGCCAAATCGGTCGCGACCCCGCCATCCCAGCCAATCGGGGTGTTCGGAGGGAAAAAGGAGCATGACAGTTGTTGTAAAGATCGTAGAGCCCAAACGAGCTCTTGACACCACAAACATATAAATCCGATCCATTATAAACAAAAAAAAGTATCAACCAATCTACACGAGCAAAAACATCCACCACCATACACACGACAACCCCCGCCAAGCCGCGCGACAGGAATGCACTCTGCTGTGACCGGTGGCGCCGAGTGCCGCTGCTAGGCCAGGCGGCATGACAGCCGCGCGCGGCGGCTATGTCCGTCGCCGTGCCAACGGCGGGAACGGCTGCAGATTTGGGACCAGACCGCAAAGACCCGGCTATAAAAGCTGCGAATTCCAGCGCAGGGCTGTAACTGCGAAGGCCGCACGTCACAGTTACCGGGAGGAATATCGCGTCTTTCCCGTGGTTTTCAGAGGTTTTTCTAGTGCACGCGTATTGTCGAGTATTCTACGTGTCTACTTGAGTTTGTGGCACTGATTTGGTTTAAACAAAACGAGACCCAGACTTTGTCTATCACTTGGTGACGCCACTTTGAACAGCCTGGTCTTTTTTTTTTCTTCTGTGTTTCTTGTTTTCTTCGTACAAGCCATAACTTGTACGTGTAAATGCTAGCAGCAGAACCTGCTAGTAGCAGCAACCAGCACCACTACCAGAGCCAAGACCAAAACCAAAACCGATATACAATGGCCACCACATACTCGGCGTTTAAGCCCGAGGACAACGAAAACGTCGACATCCAGCTCCAGCAGCAGCAGCAACAGCAGCTCGCACAGCAGGCAGCCCAGGGCGGCGCAGGTGCCTACACGCTTCCACCGATCAAATCGTTTGCTGGCCAGCAGCAGCAGCAGCAACAGCAGCAGCAGCAGAGCCCGTACTCGCCGCTTGACACTCTGACCATGGCAGCCGAGGCGGTGTCTACGCCTGGTCGTCCCGGCGCCAACGGCCAGCAGCACGGCCAGCAGCAGCAAGGTGGTGGGCCCGGCCCCCACCAGCAGCCCGGCCAGCCGGGCCACGAGCCCATGTCGATTGCGGCCCTGACGGCCGCCAACCCAGAGGCGCTTCTCGGCCAGATGCCGATGCTTCAGTCGATTGCCGGATCGGCGCTCGCGGCGGCTTCTGGTGCTGCTCCGCCGGGCTCGACCAAGCGTCCCAAGCGCCAGTGCTCGCAGTGCCACGGCTGGTTCTCGAACCTCGCGACCCACCGCAGCACCCATCTTGCCGACAACTCGCGACCCCACACGTGCGAGGTGTGCGGACGTGGTTTTGCCCGGCCCAACGATCTGTTCCGCCACCAGAAGAGCCACCGCGGCGACGCGCCGTTCCGGTGCCCGCTGTTCCTCAAGACGTCGCTGTACCACGACACGTTTGGCCAGCTCGAGCCGTCGTGCCACCAGAACGGCGGCTTTTCGCGCTGCGACACGTACAAGAACCACCTCAAGGCCATGCACTTTGAGTACCCCGCCGGCACCAAGAAGCGCGATCGCTCTGGGGTCGGCGGCAAGTGCAAAGGCTGCGGCCAGCCGTTCAGCAATGCGGACCGCTGGATCGCAGAGCACATTGAGACGCGCCAGTGCTCGGGCATCCAGAAGATCGCCGATGTCCGCGCCAAGTACGACCCGTGACGCGTTGCCTAACGCTTTGAACGAGACACGAATTACAACCAGAAAAGAAAAAAAGAAGGGAGGAAATCAGAGTAGCTCGTATCCCCAGAGCCGCTCTCAAAAGCGTGCGTTTTGCGTGCCATGTTTATAGTTGAGCCTAGTTGGCCGTTTGGTATTTATTTAACGACCGTTGCGATACTCGGTGGGGCGCCCTTTTTTTTTCCTGGGGGCTCTGCCCCCAGACCCCCGTAGCAACTGCTTCGCAGTTGGACTCCAGTGATCGCACACGCTGGGCGCTGTTTCTTTCTTTCCTGGGGGCTCTGCCCCCAGACCCCCGTGGCAACTGCTTCGCAGTTGGACTTTAGACTGGTGATCGCACAATTCAACTGTTGCTACGGGTGTCTGGGGGTGGAATCCCCAGGAAAAGAAAAAAGGCGCGGGTGATTGCAGAATTCAACTGCGAAGCAGTTGCTACGGGGGTCTGGGGGTGGAACCCCCAGGAAAAAAAAAGGACAAAGGCGTGGGTGATCGCACAATTCAACTGCGAAGCAGTTGCTACGGGGGTCTGGGGGTGGAACCCCCAGGAAAAAAAAGGACAAAGGCGTGGGTGATCGCACAATTCAACTGCGAAGCAGTTGCTACGGGGGTCTGGGGGTGGAACCCCCAGGAGAAAAAGGGAACAAAGACGTGGGCGTGTGCACCCCAGGACGAAGGAGCCAATGACAGGAGCTCGGAACGGCTGATTTCCGAGCCGATGAGCCTCGTACGAAGCCGTGCTCGACCGCCGTGCGAGGCTGTAAGTCTCCGAGACTTCCGATGACTGCACGGCTATTCGTGGCGCTTCAAGGTGCGGGTGGTAGGATGGGCCCACTGGGACCGTCACGGCATAGGCACAATGCGTAATTACAGATCCCTGTCTATGGCAACTGGACAAGTTGAACAATCGTCACATGGCAACCGCCCTTGCATTGCGATTTACCTTTTTTTTTTTTTTTTTTGGTGGTTTTCTTTTTCCTGGGGGTTCCACCCTCAGACCCCGTAGCAGCCGCTTCGCGGCTGGACTTGACCTGGCCAATTTTCAACTGCGAAGCAGTTGCTACGGGGGTCTGGGGGCAGCGCCCCCAGGAAATCAACGGGTGACATGCGGCGACTATAATCGCCTCAGGGCTTAACCACGAAGCAGCGATAACCGGAGGGCTCTCCAAACTTAGCATTAATCCAGCATACATTATGCATAAAATGTAAACGAGTAGACTGCCTACATTGACGCTGATGTCGACGCCTAAATGGCTAAACAAAACCCCGAGCTCAACTGCGAAGCAGTTGCTACGGGGGTCTGGGGGCAGAGCCCCCAGGAAAACAAAACCACGACGCTGCAGCATAGCATGTATGCTGCATTAAAGCGCAAATATCGGGACCACCGCACTCGCGCGCTGAACGGCCCTCGAGGTCCGCTGCAAAAAACAAGAGAAAGCAAACACGGTGCGCCACGATCCGGCACCAGCGGTGACACACGCAGGATCACGTCAAATGGCCCGGTCGTGGCCCGGCTCGGAGTAAGCGCGGATGCAGTGTGGGGTAGACGCAGCCGCACCATACCCCACGGTCGGCGAACCCTCGGGCTGGCGATGTCAAGCTTTATATATGTCTGGGCGGGGCTAGAGAGCACCTGCGAAAGACGCACAAGCACAGAACCGAAAGTGCAATGCTGTTAGCGCGGAGAGGAGCGCACAGGCACCTGCTCGGTGGAGCAAGGGGCCAGCATCTGGGCCAGCATCTGGGCAAGCATCTGGGCCAGCCTCTGGGCCTAGGCCTGGCTGGCATCGGCGTCGCTGCACTGGCGGGATACGCAGCAAGAAGAACCAAATACACAGTGAGCGACATATCGGGGCCGTCAGAGCCGCCAGTATCGGACCATACGCACGCGTCGTTTGTGGACGAGCTCGCTGACCGGTATGGCGACCTGCCGATCGTCAAATCAGTGCACCAGGACCGGGAGATTAGTTACGGCGAGTTTCGCGATTTGGTGCGGGTTGTGGCCCGCAACCTCG
Organism: Tardiomyces blankii; assembly: GCA_024734315.1. Lineage (NCBI taxonomy): Eukaryota > Fungi > Ascomycota > Dipodascomycetes > Dipodascales > Trichomonascaceae > Tardiomyces > Tardiomyces blankii. The sequence goes on from JANSJT010000035.1 coordinate 2,148,372, forward strand.
CCAGCTACGGCGTCGTCAAGGGCGACGCCGTCGGCGTGTGCGCCGGCACGCTGTGGGAGTACCTGGCGCTGCAGTACGCCTTGGGAGCCATGGGGGCGGTGCTGGTACCGCTGAACCCGGCGTTCACGCCGGCGCAGTTTGCACAGGCGTTGGGCAAGTCGAGCGCCAAAGCGCTGATTATCCAGTCGCAGCTGGCGCGCGGGCGCAAGGAGCCCCGCGACACAGCCGCCGTTGTCGAGCAGCTGCGGGCCGAGCTGCCAGAGCTGCTGCATGTGTTTATGATCCCGCCGGGCGGCGTCGACGCTGACCCGCACTACACCCCGGCAAAGCCCTCGACGCCCGGCGCGCCCGTCCACGCGGCGCGCGCGCTGTTCCAGGGCTCTGTTGAACCGGGCACTTGCGCCGGCGACTTTGCGACCGAGCCCGACGAGATCGTCAACATGCAGTTCACGTCCGGCACCACGTCCATGCCCAAGATCTCGTGCCTGACCCACCGCAACCTCGTAAACAACGGCATCTACATTGGCAACCGCATGGGCCTGTCGGCGACCAAATCGAGCCACCCCACCGGCCAGGACCACATGTGCATCCCGGTGCCCATGTTCCACTGCTTTGGGCTCGTGCTGTCCAACATGACGGCGCTCGCGACGGGCGCCTGCCTCGTGTACCCGAGCGAGGCGTTTGACGCGGTTGCGTCGCTGCAGGCGGTCCGCAAGCACAAGTGCACGGCACTGCACGGCGTGCCGACGATGTTTGCTGCGCAGCTCGAGGCCGACGAAGAGATCGCAAAGGGCGGTCTCGATTCGCTGCGCACCGGAATCGCCGCCGGCTCGTCGGTGCCCCACGAAATCATGAAGCGCCTCGAGGCCACGTTTGGTCTCGACCAGCTCACTATCTGCTACGGTATGACCGAGACGGCGCCGGTATCTGTCATGACGCTGCCCAACGACACGGTCGAGCGCCGGACGTCGACCGTCGGCCTCGTCATGCCCAACACTCGCGTCCGCATCGTCAAGCCCGACGACGCCTCCCTAACGCCGCTGCCTATTGGCGCCCACGGCGAGATCGTTACTTCCGGCTACTGTCTCCAGCAGGGCTACTTCCGCGACCCGGAGAAGACGGCCGAGGCCATGGTCACCGACGCCGACGGCATCCGCTGGATGCGCACTGGCGACGAGGGCGCCTTTGATGAGGACGGCTACCTTGTCGTGAGCGGCCGCATCAAAGATCTCATCATCCGCGGTGGCGAGAACATCCACCCGCTTGACGTTGAGAACGTGCTTTTCGAGCACCCAAAGGTCTCGCAGGCGAGCGTCGTCGGCGTGCCCGACCCCAAGTACGGCGAGACTGTCGGCGCTTTTATTGTTGTTGAGCACCGCCATGCCCACGACCCGCCATCCATCGAGGAGCTACAGGCGCTCGTCGAGTCCCATGTCGGCCACTACATGGCCCCCAAGTACGTCTGGTTCGTCGAAGACTACCCCAAGACCGTCTCTGGAAAGATCCGCAAGGTCGATCTCCGCAAGACCGCCGCCCAGCTCGCCCTCCAGGGCACCGGCCTCAACGCCAGAGACTCTGCCAAGTGGGCCGCCTCGCAGCCCGCCACGCCACCGCCTCCAGCCCAGTCATGACGAAATTTATGTATTGCACACTTTTTTCTTTTCCTGGGGGTTCCACCCCCAGACCCCCGTAGCAACTGCTTCGCAGTTGGACTCAGACTTGGAGTATATAGAAGTTTAAGCCTCACAATAGTTCACTAAAGGCTGGGCGACAAAGCATCTACGAAGAGAATATGAGCTGTGATCAACTGCGAAGCAGTTGCTACGGGGGTCTGGGGTGGAACCCCAACGCCGCCGTCTCCAGCCCAGTCATGACGAAATTTTATCTATTGCACACTTTTCTTTTCCTGGGGGTTCCACCCCCAGACCCCCGTAGCAACTGCTTCGCAGTTGGACTCAGACTTGGTGAATACAAGTTCAGGCCTCACAATAGTTCACTAAAGGCTGGGCGACAAAGCATCTACGAAGATTGCATGAGCCGTTGTCAACTGCGAAGCAGTTGCTACGGGGGTCTGGGCAGGAGAAAAAGATCAAGAATCCAACTGCGAAGCAGTTGCTGCGGGGGTCTGGGGGTGGAACCCCCAGGAAAAAAAAAGAAACCCAGATCACTGCGCGGGAAGTCGACGAGAACAGAAGTCCAACTGCGAAGCAGTTGCTACGGGGGTCTGGGGGTGGAACCCCCAGGAAAAAAAGACCAAAGTAACAGAGTGCAGATTTCATTGATTCAAAAAAGAGAAACGGAGTTAGTCGTCGTGCTCGAACTCGACGAGCTCGACGCCTTGTTTGACGATCTCGCCGGCACCGTGGGGGATGCGCTTGATGACGCCGTCTTTGGGGGCGCGAATGGTGGTTTCCATTTTCATGGACAAAATGACGAGGAGCTCTTGGTCCTTTTTGACGGTGTCGCCGGGTGCGACTGTGACGCGGGCAATGGTGCACGGCATGGGCGCCACGACCGAGTGCTTGGTGTCCTTGATGCCGAGGGCGTTTGCAAGCCATTCGGGGGCTGGCTGAGGCAGAGCGTAGTGGACACCGTCATCGAAGACGTGGACCCGGTCGGTCTCGACAACGACCGAGTTCGCAAACTGCGCGTCGTCAAAGGAGATGACGAGCTGGCGAGTGCTGGGGTTGTAGGCAGCGCGGCGGACGTTGAGGACTTCTGGGGTGGAGGGGCCGCCGTCAGAATCTTTGCGGACGACGGTCACGGTGTAGGCGTGCCCGGGCTTGCCGACCTCTTCGACCGAGACGCGGGCAGTGGAAAAGTCAATGTGGCGTACGGTTGTGGACCAGCCGGCGCGGCGGCCAAAGGAGCCGGCGGTCGGGGCCGGCGGCGTGTGAGCCAGCAGCTCTCCGAGCGCCGCCTGGGCGAAAACGCGGGCCGGAGTCGGCCGAGGCGCCATGAGCTCCGGATGCTTGGGGATGAACCCGGTCTCGAGTCCGCGGGGCGTCTCGGAGCCAAAGTCTGGGCTCAGACACACGCGCCGCAGGAACTCGATGTTGGTGGTAGGGCCCGCGATCTCGAGCTCGCTCAGCGCAGCAACCATGCGTGCGAGCGCCTCGGTCCGGTTCGCGCCATGGACAATGAGCTTGCCGACCATTGGGTCGTACAGCGCCGAGATGACCGACTTCTCGCGGAACGTAAAGTCGAGGCGCGGGTCGCCCGTGACGGGTGTGCGCATGTGCACGATCTCGCCCGACGACGGCAGAAAGCCTTGGAACGGGTCCTCGCAGTAGATGCGGGCCTCAAACGCGTGGCCGCGCACCTGAATCTCGTCCTGGGTCTTGGGAAGCGGGAACCCAGCCGCCACCAGCAGCTGCCACTCGACGAGGTCCTCGCCAACCACCGCCTCGGTGACGGGGTGCTCGACCTGCAGCCGCGTGTTCATCTCCATAAAGTAGAACTCGCTCGTGTCGTTGTCAAAAATAAACTCGACGGTACCGGCGCCCTCGTAGCCGACAGCGCGCGCTGCGTCGCGCGCTTTGGCCCACAACTCGCTCCGCACCGACTCGTCGAGCCCCGGCGCGGGAGACTCCTCCAGCACCTTTTGGTGCCGGCGCTGCACCGAGCAGTCGCGCTCGCCGAGCGCCACGACGTTGCCGTGGCGGTCCGCAAACACTTGCACCTCAATGTGCCGCGGTGTCTTGATGTACTTCTCCACCAGCACGCGCTCGTCGCCAAATGACGACCGCGCCTCGGACTTGGCGCTCTCGAGCGCAGCCGCAAAGTCCTCCTTGCGCTCCACAATGCGCATGCCCTTTCCGCCGCCTCCAAGCACAGCCTTGATCAGTACCGGGTACGTAATGGCGTCGGCCTCGGCCTCGAGCACCGCCGGGTCCTGGTTCGCACCGTGGTACCCGGGCACCACCGGCACGCCAGCCGCTTCCATGATCTCCTTGGACCGGTCCTTGGCGCCCATGGCTTCGATAGCCGCCTGCGGGGGACCTACAAACACGAGTCCTTCCTCGCGGACCCGTTTGGCAAACTGCGCGTTCTCACTCAGAAAGCCGTAGCCGGGATGGATGGCATCGCAGCCAGCAGACTTGGCAGCAGCGACGACGCGCTCAATATCAATGTACCCGCTTGTTGTATCGCTCAGACACACGTTAACCGGGTTGCTCAGCGCGCTCGGCAAGTCTCTGTCCGGTTCTGTGTACACCGATGTTGTCTTGATGCCCATTCGGTTTGCCGTTCTGTTGACTCTCTCGACGATCTCGCCACGGTTCGCCACGCACACATTCCTCAGCGGCTTTGCGGGCCCGTGGGCCGTCGTGTAATTACGCAGCAGGCGTTTCATTGCGTTCTCGGCACTTTTTTTCGTCTCAGGGCTCACTTCACAGGTATATATATGTACGTCCCCACCCCCCGGCGCATCTTCGGGGGTCCCAAATGTGGGGTTCCCGCCCACAGCCGAGACCCCGCCGACGCATACTGTGCATATATGCTTTACTATGCTGGTGCCTTTTTTTTTTCCTGGGGGCTCTGCCCCAGACCCCCGTAGCAACTGCTTCGCAGTTGAGATAGGGGATAATATTAAGTTAATCTTGAACAGGGAGCAGCTGCTACGGATCTGGGGCCAGGAGTTCTTGGACCATGATTCGACTTCCAAGCAGAATCCCAGAATGACACATAGTAAAAAGCCCATAATTCAACTGCGAAGCAGTTGCTACGGGGGTCTGGGGGCAGCGCCCCCAGGAAAAAAAAAAAAGACCAAAAAAGCCTGTAATCCAACGGGGTCTGGGGATAGAAAATAATACAGTCAAAGTAATCAGAATGATTGAGTTAGAGATATGGTAATGCCGCGCGGCTGAACAGGGCACGGCGACAAAGTCGAAGTGCTAGAAACGATGCAAATGCAGCGAGACTGCGAAATCGTGGCGGGCCCCGCTGGTAATAGTGGAAAAAAGAGAGCGGGCCTGGACGATGGGAGAGCAGTGGGATAAGACGCAAGGCACGCCTGAGGCGCCGGTTGAGGTGGACCAGGTAGACGAGGCGTGGAGTAACAAGCGGCCGTTTTCGACTATTGAGCAAGAGACGACTGCGATGAGCGATGGCTCGGGCAGTATTGTGCGCCAAAAGCACGAGAGCGAGGAGGAGTACTTTCCAGAGGACGATCCGCAGGCTGATGAGATAGATTCCGCGACGCGGCGGCGCATTGTCACTGGTCTGATGGCCGGCGAGCATGACAGATGGGTTGGAGTCTCCCGGCAGTTTTTCGACGATTTCTATACGATGGGCATGCCTGGTCGCGTGGATACGACCGAGCTGGGCAAAGGCGGCGTGCAGGCGGTCGCGGTGCCAGCCAGGGCGTACGAACTGTTTTGCACGTGGTTTGGCAGCACAGGGCGGCCTGAGACGGCCAGAAAGCCAGATGCCGACGAAGCGGTGCGGGCGTTTGTCCAGCAGACATTGGACATGAAGCTTGAAATCGGGACCGAGGTGGCTATTATTCCGGGCCGCATGTGGCGCGATATGCTGCTGGGCACGCGGCCGGCAGCGATTGACAGACCAAACGCCGACGATCTGGCAGCCGGCGACGCAGTGCCGGTGCCGGTGGATGCATGGAACGCGTTTGCCGAGGCGGCTGGTTTGACTGGCGAGGAACCATTGTTGCGGCCGGTTGTGGCTTCGCGGTTTGGCACCCCGACGCCGTGTCTGTATCCGATCAGGACAGTGCTGCACCCGCTAGGCACTCCGCTGCCTGATGGCCACGCGTATAGCGCTGTTGTGTCTCGGTATGCGTTTGGTATGACGGTCCTGGCAGCCGTTGGCGGCGAGCGCTCGCTGCGTCTGTGGGTGCGCACGCAGGCGTCGCGATTCCCGCTGGAAGGAGCTGGGCCTGACGACGTGGTGCCTCTGGACGAAAACTTTCCTGCTGGCGTTGGCGCGCGGCTTCTAGCCACTACCGAGACTATTGGCAGTCTGGTCCGCGAAGACCATCCCGATGAAAAGAACGACGACATGCCGACTGTTCACCTCATTGTCGAGCAAAAAACGCGCGACGGGTGGCCGTCGAGCCTCGCGGCAGCTGCCCAGCGGCGCGGCGTCGTTGGCCTCGCCAACCTCGGCAACTCGTGCTACATGAACTCGGCGCTCCAGTGTCTGCTGCATACCGAAGAGCTGGCGGCGTACTTTTTGTCGCGGCGTTATGTTGACGACATCAACCCGGATAACCCCATTGGGTACGGCGGCCACGTTGCCAAGTCGTTTGCGGGCCTCGTCGAAGCGGTGCTTCTCGGCGCGAGCGCGTCGTTTGCACCCCGCGAGTTCAAGCATACAGTTGGCCGCTACAACAGCGCGTTTGCCGGGTACCAGCAGCAGGATTCGCAGGAGTTCACTGCTTTTCTACTGGACGGCCTGCACGAGGACCTCAACCGCATCAAGAGCAAGCCCGCCACCGAAAAGCCCGAGCTGCCGGACGACAAGGTCAACGACGACCGTGCCATCAACGAGCTGGCGGCCGCAGTGTGGGATCTTCACAAGAAGCGCAACGACTCGGTCGTGCTCGACCTGTTTACGGGTCTGTACCGCTCGGTGCTTGTGTGCCCCGTGTGCGCCAAAGTGAGCGTCACGTTTGACCCGTTTATGGACTTGACGCTGCCGTTGCCGACCGACGACTCGTGGGTCAAGGATGTGCTGGTCGTGCTCGAAGGCGCCCAACCGTTTATGTTTAACGTTGTGCTTGACCGGTTTGCAACGGTCCGCCAGCTCAAGGAGTACGTGGCCGCAAAGCTTCCGGAGTTTGGTTTGGACCCAAGCCGGTTCTTCAGCACCGAGATCTTCAACAACAGTTTCTACCTGCATCACGCCGATACCGACTTGGTGGCTGACAAGATCCAGACGGGCGACCACGTGGCGCTGTTTTACTTGGATGCGCCGGCAGATAGCCCCGACCGCATATTGGTGCCGGTGCTGAGTCGATACGTGCCGCCGCCGGCCGAGGGCGAGGAAGACAGCGGCGCCGCCCGGCGGCACCGTCCGTCGGGTTCGGCGTTTGGGCTGCCGCTCATGCTGTCGTTTAGCGTCGAAGAGACCCAGAGCCCTGACGCCATCCGCGAAAAGGTTTTGGATCAGCTCCGCGCTGTTTACCTAAACGAAGACGGCCCATGCGACGAGGCGTCGATCGAGGCTATCACGCTCAACTACGCCCGACCGCGGTACCTGCGGCAAGATCCGTGGACCGGCACCGATGCTTCGAATCTGCGGACGCTGCCATTGACTGATCGTTTGCCCAAGCCTGTTGAGCACCCTGTGGCGGAGCCTGCTGAGCCCCCCAAGCCTGAACCGGAGCCACTTGAAGAGTCTCGGGCCGCTGGTCCTGGCCCTGACACACCAAACACCATGGACTCGTCGCCAGTGATGGTGTCCCACGAAGACACGCGCGATGACCCACGCGAGGCAGACGTCATGTCGGTGTCGTCCAAGCAGTCTGAACCTGAACCGGCGTCGGCAGCACCCGACAGACCTTTTGTTGACCGCCCGGCGTTTGACTCGGATGGACCGCGGGATGACTCGGACTCGTCGCCTCTGGCCATGGGCGGCACGCTACTGTCAGATTTCAACAGCCCGCCGGCGGGTGGTGACAGCCGCCGTTCAGCGTCTTCCGACTCGTCGAGTCTTGAGGAACGTCCGCCGCAGCTGATCATGCGCGGCGAGGTTCTTGTGTGTGACTGGCCTGTTCAGTTTGAGTACGAGCGGCCGACCTCTCTCCATAACGACGATTTTGAGCGGTTCAAGGCCGACAAAAAGGCCCGTCACGAGCGCGGAATCGCCCTCAATGACTGCCTCGACCTGTTTGCCAAGCCCGAGGTTCTTGGCGAAAACGACCCGTGGTACTGCCCGCGATGCCGCGAGCTGCGCCAGGCCACTAAAACCATTGAGCTGTGGCACGTCCCAGACATCTTTGCCATCCACCTCAAGCGGTTCTCGTCGTTCCGCAGCTTCCGCGACAAGATCGACGACGTGGTCTCGTTTCCAATTGAGGGGCTAGACATGTCGGCGTGGATCGGCGACAAGGCGGACAACAAGAGTGGCGACCACGTCTACGACCTGTTTGCGGTCGACAACCACTTTGGCGGCCTCGGCGGCGGTCACTACACGACGACTGCCAAGAACTTTGTCGATGGCAAGTGGTACGACTTTGACGACTCTTCGGTCCGCGAGACGCAGCCAGAGCGCGCCATCACCGGCAGCGCGTATCTCTTGTTTTACCGGCGGCGCTCTCCCGAGCCACTGGGTGGCGAGTACATGCGTTCTGTCGTTGAAAAAGCTCGTGAACGTCTCCGCGATCCCCGTGGCCGCGCCAGCGACGACCCGCCGGACCCCGTCGCCATGTCCTCGTCGTCATCAGACGACGGCGGCCGCGTCCTTGGCGCCAGCATCGCCTCTGACACCCCCGTGTACCAGCTTCCGTGGGCCTCGAACCCCACTGAGCTCAACCTCACCCCCTACAGCAGCGACGACGAGACGCCTAACCAAGTTGCCGAAATCAACGTCGGCCATTCCAACCGCATGAGCGACGACGAGATCGACGCGATCTAACCCCCCGGCTATTGTGTATTAAACAATACCGTTGTCCTCGTTCATTTTTTTTTCCTGGGGGCCCTGCCCCCAGACCCCCGTAGCAACTGCGTCGCAGTTGATTTAGAGGGTGTTTGGGCCCAGATAGCAGCTGTAAAGTGTTGAATCTGGCGTAGAACCTCGGCCATTGTGTAATAAACAATACCGTTGTCCTCGTTCATTTTTTTTTTCCCGGGGGCCCTGCCCCCAGACCCCCGTAGCAACTGCTTCGCAGTTGATTTAGAGAGTGTTTGGGCCCAGATAGCAGCTGTAAAGTGTTGAATCTGGCGTAGAAGGTCCGGGAGGGTTCTGACAGAGTTTACGAATCCGGTGGAGACCAACTGCGAAGCAGTTGCTACGAGGGTCTGCGGGTGGAACCCCCAGGAAGAGGACACGGAAGAACCTTGAACCAGGTGAAGCTCAACTGCGAAGCAGTTGCTACGGGTGTCTGGGGGTGGAACCCCCAGGAAGAAGACACGGAAGAACCTTGAACCAGCTGAAGCTCAACTGCGACTCAACTGCGAAGCAGTTGCTACGGGGGTCTGGGGGTGGAACCCCGATGAAGAAGACACGGAAGAACCTTGAACCAGGTGAAGCTCAACTGCGACTCAACTGCGAAGCAGTTTCTACGGGGGTCTGGGGGTGGAACCCCCAGGAAGAAGACACGGAAGAACCTTGAACCAGGTGAAGCTCAACTGCGAAGCAGTTGCTACGGGGTCTGGGGGTGGAAGCCCCAGGAAGAAGACACGGAAGAACCTTGAATCAGATGAAGCTCAACTGCGAAGCAGTTGCTACGGGGGTCTGGGGGTGGAACCCCCAGGAAAATAAGCAAAGCAAAATAAAACTTTTGTTTACGGGAAGCGTATGTTACAGCACCTCTGAGAGATGGGGGATGCCCTCGGCGGCGCCCTCGCGGGTGACGGCGATGGCGGCGGCTTTGCTGGCAAAGCCAATGGCGGCTGGAAGAGCCTTGCCGAGGACGAGCTGGCTGGCGAGGCCGCCGAGGAAGGTGTCACCCGCGCCGGTGGTGTCGACGACGCGGTCGACCTTGGTGGCCGGCACAAAGCCCGAGTCGCCGCTGGCCGAATGGTAGTAGGAGCCGTCGCCGCCGTGGGTCACAATGACGTTGGCGGCGCCGAGCGCATGGAGCTGTGGGAGCATGCCCTTGGGGTCTGTGGCGGTGCCGGCAGAGCTGCCGGACTTGCACAGGTACTGGGCCTCGGACTCGTTCACAATCAGGTATGTGACGCTCTTGAGAAGCTCGGGCGGCAGGTCGCGAACCGGCGACGGGTTGTAGATGGTCGCTATGTTGCTGGCGGCTGCCAGTTTTAGGGCCTTTTCAACAACCTCAAACGGCACTTCGTTCTGTAGGATAAGTACGTCCGTATCTACAAGAGTGCTCTGATCGATATCGTCTACAGTCAAGCGGCCGTTTGCTCCAAAGTAGACGAGAATACGGTTCTCGCCCGTGTTCTCCTCGACAATGATGGTCGCGACACCCGTCCGCTCGCCAGGCACCACTGCAACACTGCTCATGTCAATGTGTTCGGCGCTCATAGAGTCGTGGAGCTCCTTGCCAAAGGCATCGTCGCCCAGACGGCCCACCATCCGGACGTTGACGGCCTCCACCGGCGATAGGCGTCGGGCTGCCAGAGCCTGGTTGGCGCCTTTGCCGCCATGGTGGGTGTCAAACGCGCGCGCGTGGATCGTCTCGCCGCCTTCAGGCACTCGCTCTGTCCGTGTCACCAGATCGTAGTTGATCGAGCCCAGTACAGTAATCGTCTTCATGTCTGACGTCTGGTTTTTTGTGTCCTGTGGAACCCCGGGGGTGAAATATAGCCCTGTTCAGCCGTGCCTCATCGTCATTGTGCAGGTATACCCATGGCTTTTTATTTTTTTATTTCCTGGGGGCGCTGCCCCCAGACCCCCGTAGCAACTGCTTCGCAGTTGATTTGGAGGCTTGGTAGGGATGTGCTGCTTGTTTCTTTCCTGGGGGTTTCACCCCCAGACCCCCGTAGCAACTGCTCCGCAATTGAATGCAGGCCATATGAAGTCGCCCGAGCTCAACTGCGGAGCAGTTGCTACGGGGGTCTGGGGGCAGAGCCCCCAGGGAAAAAAACGGTGGGGATCACGAGAGAACCGCGATCAGCGGACAACTGCTAAAGGAACCAAAGTCAGAGTCGTATCCAACGTGCAATGGGACTTATAATTCGTGTGACTATGTACAAGATTTAGCCGTCAACAATTAGACTGGCGGGTTCGACTGAGCCTGCTGAACACGGGTGACGTAGGCGCGGGAAATGAGGTTCCACGCCGTCATGTACTTCTCGAGGCACTGGCGGGTGCACGTCTGCTCAGCAGGGCTGATGGTCTGGCCCGGCACCGGAATGCACTTTTCAAAGCAGTTCTCCGTCACTTTCTGCTGTTAGTCTCCGGTCACGTTGCTCACTGTTCCCTCTTACTGGGGGCGCTGCCCCCAGACCCCCGTCGCAACCGCTTCGCGGTTGATCTCGACGTTGGCCTTCGAAAACGGTGATTGGTCCCGACTCGGTCCCTTTCCAACTGCGAAGCAGTTGCTACGGGGGTCTGGGGGCAGCGCCCCCAGAAAAAAAAGAAATACGCGCTACCCCCAGACACGTGTAGCAAGTGATCTCGACTTTGGCCTCCAAAACAACGGCGATTTGATCCCGACAACGGCCGTTGGTCCCGAGTCGGGCCCCGTTCCAACTGCGAAGCAGTTGCTACGGGGGTCTGGGGGCAGCGCCCCCAGGAAAAACAAAAACACGAGTCTGAGATCACAAAGAGAGTGACACGACTGCCGGCAGACACAAGAAAAAAGACATAGCTCAGGAGAGGAGGTGACATACGTTGACAATCTCGGTCGCGTTGGCGATGGCGAGTTCCTGGGCGATCTGCTGCTGCAGCTGCTGCTTGATCTGGAGCGACTGGGCGCCCGAGGTGGAGGTCGACAGCGGGGCGGCCTGCTTGTCAGAGCCCGACGAGCCAAAGATGGATGTGAGGGCCATTTTTGTTGAGATGGAGAAGGGGTGGACCGGTGGTTTTGTGGCCAGTGGCACTGAATCTCAAATTTCATTTCCCTCCCCCGGCAGGGACAGTTAGTATTGGTTTGTTTAAGTTAGTATAAGTAAAATCAACTGACGCACGGCTGAAATTATCACGATTTGCAAAGAACCACCGGCTAAAAAGGGCATGGCCTAGCCATTGAAATCGCTATTTACAATACAATGACGGACTCTACAGGCCCGCTGAGCTTCCCGCCAGGGGTTTTCGCACGCCTCGAGCCCGAGGTGTATCTGAAACGCCATTTGGAGCTGGGACTGCGGCCCGGCGGCCTGCGCAAGCTCGACGAGTTCAGGCCGCTGCTAGTAGAGCATGGCGGCGGCACTAAATCGTTTCTCGGTAATGGCACGCTCGGCAGCAGCGTCGTACGCGCTGGAGAAGCGACGGCGGTGTGCGCTGTCGTCGGCGGTCTTACTGAGACACAGGGCGGTGGCGGCGTGTACCCCAACGTCGAGGTATTCCGGGGCACTCGCAGCGGCCCGCCGACCGAAGAAGAAATGATCCTGTCGCGGCGGGCGTTTGAGCTTTTGCAAGCGTGGGGCATTGACCACGCCAATTTCCGCATCGACGGCACCGAGACCGAAATCGTCCTCAATCTGAGCGTGCAGGTCCTCAGCCGGACGGGCCCGCCGTTTGATCTGGTGTGGAACAGTATTGTCGCGGCGCTTCGGGACACGCGCCTGCCGCAATTTGAGCTCGACGTCGACACTGGCGAGGTGCTCGCTCTCCGTGACCGCGAGGGCCGCCCGCTCGCTCTACCAGAGCGGGCCGTCGCCAGCACCTTTGGCGTTGTAGCAACGTCAGCGTCCACCGAGACCTCGGCGGCCGCGTCTCTCGCGATCGTCGCTGACGTCGACGGCGTCACCGAGGAACAGTGCATCCCGAGCCGGATCCAGGTCGTTTCGCGGCCCGACGGGCTCATGACAGGCTTCAGTCTCGCCGTCGTTGGCGCCGCCTCCTCAGCCCTCGACCGCGTCAAGCTGTCCAAATCCGCCATCGACCGCGCCGTCTCTATGTCCATTGACCGCGCCGCCTCCGTCGACCTGTAATCTATCTCTCCTCTCCCCCGTTTCATGTCCATCTGTTACGTCTAATGCATTGTTCTTTACTGCCTCGTCTTCTTTACCTGCGGTTGCATCCCAGACCCCCGCTATCTTTTTTTTTTTTCCTGGGGGTTCCACCCCCAGACCCCCGTAGCAACTGCTTCGCAGTTGATCTTAGCTTTCTCGAGTTCTGCCTCCTTTACCTGTGGTTGCGTCCCAGACCCCCGCTACCTTTTTTTTTTCCTGGGGGTTCCACCCCCAGACCCCCGTAGCAACTGCTTCGCAGTTGATCTTAGCTGTCTCGAGTTCAAATCCACACCCACAGTAACTGTTCACGCCTGAACTTTATCCCAAAGCACCTCTCAATCAACTGCGAAGCAGTTGCTACGGGGGTCTGGGGGTGGAACCCCCAGGAAATAAACATAAATCCCAAGATCAACTGCGACTACGGAGGTCTGGGGGCTGGAACCCCCCAAGAAAGAAATACAAAGCCCAAGATCAACTGCAAAGGGAGAAAACACAGAACCCGCGATCAACTGCGAAGCAGTTGCTACGGGGTCTGGGGGTGGAACCCCCAGGAAACCAAAACAGCAGAGATCAACTACAGGGGTCCGGGAGTGGAACCTCCCGGAAAAAGGACGAGTTGCCTTTGACGGTTCTGGGAGAGACGTGTTGTGTCGTAATCTGGGGCCAATAAGTCACAAACGTGCTGAGGTCAAGGGCCCTGCATGCGCGCCCTGGCAGCGGCTCGCCGTTGTCTTGGCCTGATAACGATGAACAAAGACCGTGGGAGGACGCTCGGTGCCCCCAACATACATGGCGTACATTAGCGTGCCAAGACTGGAAGGGGATTAGTGCTGATTCAGAGCTAGCAAACAGCAAACAATTTTTTGTGCTCCCGCAAGGGGCTCCGAAACCGGGCTCTGAGACCGCATAACAGACGCCATCATCTGTAAACAGCGAAATTGCCGCGGCGGGCGACTAGTACTACGTCACACATTTTACGAGCAAAACGCAGACGCAGGAGCCCCATGCCCCCGGCCAGTCCCGCCCAGCTGGTGCGGTGCATCGACGAGATGGGGCCACCTGCATCAAGTGCGTCTAGTGGCTGTCCAGGCTGTCCAGTAGCGTGACGGGAATTTGTGGCTTTTTTGTAGAGAAAGTGTGGGGAGAGTGCAAGTTTGCAGGAGGCAGTAGTCGTGAACCCAACATCCACTTTAGGTAACCAAAACATATGCTCCGGTTTCTCCCTTGCCAGAATAGCCAGGGTTTGCGGCTCACCGGGTGGGCACGCCTAGGGCAAACCGCGTAGACAGGACCCGTACGACCCATACCACCGCGATCTTGCCGAAACGTCGGGTTTACGGGATTGTTGACTGCACGTAGTCTATGGGCCCTGGATCGCGGGAGCGTCATTAGCCTTGTGTAGATTGGCTCTTGTTACGCATTGTGCTTTTTACAACCGGCATTTTTTTTGCCGACATGAACCCATTTTGATGGGTGTTACCGTGGCAATCGGGATGCGACTTGCCCGCCAAAAAATTGGGGGGAACTAAGCTCTTGGTATGGGTGGGGGACCTGAGGTGAGGGCCTGTCTGAACAACGTGGGAGACCACCACCACATCCGCGCCAAAAAAAAAAAAAATCCCGCCGTGCAAAAAAACTTCCAGGGTTAGGCAAATGCAGCCGATAAGCGTCAGCCGTTGAGTCCCTTTATATATTCAATCGCTTGTGATCGTTTTGCAGTCCTACACTCTGCAGGCAGTTTTACAAGGTATGTATTGCCGGTGACATTTGGCGGCGGGTCGTGTTTGTTGGTGGTGCGTTTATGGCTTGCGGCGGCAGCTGTGATGTGAGTGGTATTGAAGTAAAGGCATGCCCATGGTTTGGATGGATACGACACCGAGATCTTGCCGGCCCTGGAAGTTTAGGAGGTTTCGGTACGAACCGTAACAGACCCATCCGTCAAAAAATGCCTAATGACTCGTTACATTATGGTTTTGAACGACTCACAATTTTTTTTCTGTTGTCGTGGTCGCCAGGGGGGGCGTCAGTGCCCGGCACGATTTTGGCCGAAACTTTCCCCAACCACGTGTCAGGCCTCGGGGATCTGGGATTGGCGGCGTGGTTTGGCCCGTTTTGGTATTGACGTGTGGGCATCATTGTCACTATCAGATGGCACTAAAATACTGTCTGGACACGTCAAAAAAAAAAACCACCACAAAAAAACTGCATGCACCCGCCAAGGCATGTACCTGGCGTTGTTGGGGGAGATGTCGCTTTCACGTGTGTTGAGGTCTAGAGTGCCGATTATCATGCGTGATGGTGCATGTCATACCACCTTGTGTTTGCAGCCATTGGCGTGTCAGGCATTCTTTTTTTCCTGGGGGTTTCACCCCCAGACCCCCGTAGCAACTGCTTCGCGGTTGATTTCGGGGCTCCTTTTTTTCTTTCCTGGGGGTTCCACCCCCAGACCCCCGTGGCAACTGCTTCGCAGTTGATTTCGGTGCTCTTTTTTTTCCTGGGGGTTCCACCTCCAGACCCCCGTAGCAACTGCTTCGCAGTTGGGATTGACCCGTCTGTTTCGAGGTTTGAACCAGCTACTGCGAATGTGATCGTGCAGCTCGACGGTGTTCCCCAACAGGATCTGAACAATAAAGCCCCGAAATCAACTGCGAAGCAGTTGCTACGGGGGTCTGGGGGTGGAACCCCCAGGAATAGAAAAAAAAGCCCCAGAATGTAGATGTAGAACCCCGTGTTGGACTCGACTGACGATAGATGTCTGTTACTCTGACCCAGAGACGCCCAAGCGTTGCGGCCGACAAGTCTGACAAGGCGCCGCTGTCGGGCACTGTGCCCAAGGCGACGGCCATTGACACCAACGGCGAGGTTTTCGAGGCCCCCAACTACACCATCAAGGAGATCCTGGACGCGATCCCGCCCGAGTGCTACAAGCGGTCGGCGGTGCGCTCGCTGTCGTACGTGGCGCGCGACCTGTTCTTCATTGGGCTGGTTGCGTACCTCGCCATCACCTACATCCCGCTCGTGCCGTGGATGTCTGCGCGCGTCCTCGCGTGGGGCGTGTACGCGTTTGTCAACGGCCTGTTTGGCACCGGCTGCTGGGTCCTCGCCCACGAGTGCGGCCACGGCGCCTTTTCCGACTACCGCAGCCTCAACGACGCCGTCGGCTGGATCCTCCACTCTGCTCTCCTTGTTCCGTACCACTCGTGGCGTCTGTCGCACTCCAAGCACCACAAGGCGACCGGCCACCTCACGCGCGACATGGTGTTTGTGCCCAAGACCCGCGAGGAGTTTATGTCGCTCCGCGGCCTCGCCGAGAACGCAGAGGACACCCCGATTGTGACCCTGTACTACCTGGTGCTGCAGCAGCTGTTTGGCTGGCTCATGTACCTGACCACCAACGTCACGGGCCAGAAGTACCCCTCGCGCTCCAAGTGGGTCACCAACCACTTTGTGCCCACGTCGCCGCTCTACGACCGCAAGGACTTTATGGACATTGTCATCTCGGACATCGGCATCGCCGCCACCCTGTCGGCCCTCTACTTTGCGGGCCAGCGCTGGGGCTACGGCATGGTCGGCGTCGTGTACGTGCTGCCGTGGCTGTGGGTCAACCACTGGCTCGTCCACATCACCTACCTTCAGCACACGGACCCGCGCCTGCCCCACTACGACCCCCAGTACTGGAACTTTGCCCGCGGCGCCTCGGCCACCATTGACCGCGAGTTTGGCTTTATCGGCAAGCACATCTTCCACGACATCATCGAGACCCACGTCCTCCACCACTTTGTGTCGCGCATTCCGTTCTACAACGGCCGCAAGGGCACCGAGGCCATCCGCAAGGTCATGGGCAAGCACTATGCGCGCGACGACTCCAACTTCATCACGTCGCTGTACCGCGTCGCGCGCGCGTGTCAGTTTGTCGATGGCGAGGGCGTCAAGATGTACCGCAACATCAACAACGTCGGCACGACCAAACCGGTCAACGTGCCTGCCGGTTCTGCGGTGCACTAAGTCCTGTCCCCGCCCTTGTTTGTTTTTGCTTTCAATATACTGATTTCTTATTATCTTCTCTCTCCTGGGGGCGCAGCCCCCCAGACCCCCGTAGCAACTGCTTCGCAGTTGGGATCGCTCGCTGTTCTCTTCTTTCCTGGGGGTTCCACCCCCGGACCCCCCCCCCTAGCAACTGTTCTTCGCAGTTGGAGTCGCTCGCTGTTTCTCTTTCCTGGGGGTTCCACCCCCCAGACCCCCGTAGCAACTGCTTCGCAGTTGGGATCGGGGCTCTTGTTCTCTTTCTTGGGGTTCCACCCCCAGACCCCCGCAGCAACTGCTGCGCAGTTGAGGCATGGTGTCTAAGACAGCCAGGCTGCTCCCAGTTGTATCTTTGCTGTCACGGCGAGTCGAGCTCAACTGCGAAGCAGTTGCTACGGGGATCTGGGGGTGGAACCCCCAGGAAAAGAACGTGAGCTTCAACTGCTACGGGGGTCTGGGGTGGAACCCCCAGGCAAGGAACGTGAGCCTCAACTGCTACGGAGGTCTGGGGGCAGTGCCCCCCCCAGGAAAAAAGTGCACGGCACGTCTATCCATCGATGTACTAAGGGGAATCTATTGGTGGTGGAGCTTGCCGTTGAGGGCGCCGTTGAGCTCGACGGGTTCCGGGACAATGGCGACCTTGACGTCCTCGTTTTCAATGGCCTCGAGCTCGAGCAGTTTCTTGGCGTGCTCGTAGCCCATGGCGCCCTTTTTGAGGACCTCGGGCGATGAGAGACCGCAAAACTTGATGACCTCGGCCGGCGGGATCGTCTTGCGCTTCATCTTGAACACGTACTTGGACAGCGACACCGCAGACAGGGTCCCGCTCGGGAACTCAAAGCGCGTCAGCACAAACAGCCACTTGTTGTCCCAGCCAAGGACGCGCGACTTGAGCACGTACGGCCGGTACGCAAAGATCTCGCGCCGGAACACCGACACTACCGCCCCCAGCGGCGTGTACGGCCAGTACATGCCGGGCTGCTGCGGGTCCTTAAACTTTGTGAAAAAGTCCTTGAACACGACCATCATGAGGTCGGCGCGCGCCATGTCGAGGTCCGAGAAGTACGTCGAGTTGGACTTGTGCAGGTTGAAATCGAGCTCCATGCTGGGCGCGTGTGTCCAGTAGGTTGTCGACTGGAACACCGACCGGGGCTTTCGCCTCCGCAGTATATACAGGTGCTTGATAGCCAGATAGTAAAATCGGACATGGAACGCAAACGGCAGCGATTTCAGGTTCGCCAGAACCAGAATCACCGCAACGGCTTTCCAAAACGTCGTCGCCATCGTGCACGACCAACGACCCAGAATCACGTTCAACGCGTCGTCGTCCCCCAAACTTATGTGGGGCCGAGGCACCTTTTAAGACCCTTTTGGGGGCCGTTGCAGCCGCATCGGAAGCGGCGGGCCCCATCGCCGCGTATTAATACATTTAGACTGGAGCCCGGCCGGCCCTGTAGGCGTCCGGATGGAGCCTGATGGTAGCCAGGAGGTTACCCGGTGCCCTAGCCAGGCTAACTGCAACTGATAACGTACTTATCGACACTAAAAACCCTTGTATTCAGTAAATATGAAACGGTGGATCGTTGGATCCTGAAGAAGAGAAAAGAGGTCTCCTTATATAGACGAGTAGGAGAGGCGAGGAGAGGGGTCGGCCCTCTACGAGCCTGCCACGAGTGAGACTTTCTGCACAGGGCTGTGCGGCCGGTCGCAGGTCATAATGCGCGCACCGGGAGTTCGGTCGCCCGTGTCTCGGGACGGTGCAATGATAACCCGTGCGAGGTTCCGACAGGAGCGGGACGGAGCGAGAGATCGGCCGGAGGTCCTGGACAACATAGTAATGCACATGCCAGCTGGTCATGCAGGCCGTGCAATGCATGCAGAGGAGGCAGGCTGGGCGAGGAGCCGGACTGAACTCCTACAGGCCCGTGGACGTGTGTGTACTTTATTTCCTGGGGGCGCTGCCCCCAGACCCCCGTAGCAACTGCTTCGCAGTTGAATTGTGGGCCATTTATGGCTAGAGTGGGAGTTGGAGCGGGTCTACGAAAATGTGGGTGCTGGACGACGACCCACGGTTTAATCGGACTTGGAAGCATGTCTGACACGAGCTCTTTTTAAAGTTATCATATGAAAATGCATGATGCCATTAAAGCTCGTGTGAACTTTAAAACGGTTGGCGTGGAGGTCTCAACAATTTACCGCAGACGCAAGACCAGACTTCAAAATCAATAGGGGCATCACATCAACAGACCCAAGCATTGAAGTTCCTCGACGGTATCCATCATCCCAACTGCGAAGCAGTTGCCACGGGGGGTCTGGGGGCAGAGCCCCCAGGAAAAGTAAGCCCTAGCGATACGGAGACAGAGTCCATCATGTCCCATTACAACTGCGAAGCAGTTGCTACGGGGGGTCTGGGGGCAGAGCCCCCAGGAAAAGTAAGCCCTAGCAAAGCTACGAGATCATGATCAAAGACTCCACAAGAAAATACTAAGAAAGAGGCCACCAGTCAGTCTCCGTGTATTAGAATGAGCGAATGAGAAAGTAAATATTAGTCCACCAAGAGATCCGTGGCCAAACGTGACGGTACAGGTTTTGTGGTAAAACTCGGGGGCTTAATGGCCGCCAAGAAACTTCTTCGGGCAAATGCACGAGAGCTTGCCGCAACCAAGGCAGCCGCCCGAGCTGCCAGACCCGCACGAGCTGCCAGAGGAGCCCGACCCGCACAAGTCGCACTTGCCCGAGGTCTGCTCGTGTTCGCACGACGAAGGAGCAGGTGGTGGCGGAGGTGCGTGGCAGGCTTCGGCCTGGACAGGAGCCGGAGCCGGAGCAGGAGCAGGAGCAGGTGCAGGAACGGGAGCAGGAGCAGGCGGCGGGGGAGGAGGAGGAGCAGGGGCCCAGTGAGTGCAGCTGTCGGGAATGTTGGCCGGCACGCACCACATGGGTGTAGTGGCAGCACCGGGCTCCGAGCCGTCCACGGGAATCACGGGAATATGGCCCTCGGGGCACTTGTTATCAGTGGCCGGAAACGCTCCGCAACCGCAAGGGCAGGTAGCGGCCGGCTCGGGGGTCGGGGCAGCTGGAGGTGGTGGCGGTGGTGGCGATGGAGCAGCCTGGGGAGCACACTCGGGCGTAGGAGTCGGCTGGCATGGCGGAGTCGGTGTCGAATAGATCGTGGCAATCGGAACTGGAGGCTCAAACGAAACAGTAGAGACGACGGGAACTTGAGCCCACGAGTACGAAGTCACAGTCGTAGCAGAGGCGACCGGAGTGTTGCAGGCCGGCTCGGCAGCAGCCGGGGCAGGAGGAGGCTCCTGGTTGCAAGAGCAGTCAGACGAACCACTAGAGCCAGAGCCGCCACAAAGACCGCACAGACTGCCGAGCTTGCCAATGCCAGAGCCGTTGCACAGGCCGCACAGCTTCGACTTGCAGTCGCAGCCAGACCCCTTGCCAGAGCCTGTACCGCCAATCTTTCCGCAGCCGCCAGTGCACGACGACAACCCGCAGCCGCCGCAGGCACCCTGGATAATCGACATGGGACAGAACTCCTCCTTGACCTCAACCTTGCCATCCTCGTTGACAATAGAGTCTGAAGCATCAGTCGGGGCGAGCAGGTCGTCGTTGCGCTTGACAAATGCATTTCCCTGAGTTGCGGCCTGAGCCTGGGCCTGGACCTGGGCCTGGACCTGGGCCTGCGCCTCCGCCTGCGCCTGCGCCTGGGCTTCGGCGAGCTTGGCATCGTCAATAGCAACACCCTCGGCAGGAACATCCTCGCCAATGGCGCCCTTGAGCATAAAATCAGGCAGGTTTTCAGCATTGACATGGACCTCGGGACGCATGTCGTACTGGACAAGAGGGCGCATGTCATAGCGAATGGGCGGAGGCTGCGCGCGGTAGCGGGCCTGGGCCCAGTCGTCGCCGGGCAAACCGCGGTTAATCATGGCATCCTCGGGGCCCTCGCCAACAGGAACATCGTAGATAAGCGCCTCCTCCATGGGAGAGTACTGGTCGGCAGCCATAGCCATGCGGGCCTGCTGAGGGTTGGCGCTACCACCACCCATAATCGCCTTGGTACCATGGCCAATGCTCTTGAGGCTGCTTAAACCGGGCGCCTGCTCCTTGAAGCACCGCCAGCAGCCGCCACTGCCGCTGCTGCCGCCAAACAGGCCACCGCCGCACGAGCTAGAGTGGTCACAGGGGTCCTCGTCCTCCTCATCGTCGCAACTGCAGTCATCCTTGCTGCCACCGCACAACGAGCACGACGACTCGTCATCGCCGCCGCAGCCAAAACCGCCGCCACCACCAAGGCCGCCCATCATGCCGCTGAGGCCCAGATCCCAGCAGTTGCACAGGCTCGACATTGAACTCATGGGGCAGAAACGCTTGTGGAGGCGCGAGCCGCGGCCGCTAGACGGCGGCTTGCTGTCGTCGTTTGTCTCGGCAAAAATCGTGTCAGTACGAGCGTCACTGCCACCACCACTGCCGCTGTCGCTACTGGAGGAATCCGAATCAGAGTCATCGTCCTCAGAGTCGTCAGTCTCGGCAATGTCAGTAGGAGCAGCGCCAATAGTCGACGTCATGACAATTACCTCGTACGACCGCGTCGCATTGGTAGTGGCAACAATAGTAGACGTGGCGCGGCCAGTCGAAGAGGGGAAAGTCGTCGTGTACAGCGAGTTGAACGTCGTCGTCAGCGTCACAACCTGCTGCGTCGTCGTCATACTCTCGCCGGGCACAAGCGTCCGGGTACTAGTCACGACAACAGCAGTAGGCTCGGGCTCCTCAGTGCCATTGCCTCCAGCAGGAGGAGGAATGCGGTTCGGAAAGTGCGGGCCCTTGGGCGGGCGCGGGCACGGCCACGCCAGCGGACGCGGGCCCTGCACAGGCACAACGTGGGGAACAGGCATAATCACGTCGGGCGTATCAATAATCACTGGAGCCAGCGGCCGGTGGCAGCCAGGTCGCACAAACTTGTTCTCCTCAGAAGGAGTATCCACGTCGGTAGTCTTGTCAGTGTCGCCATGGGTCGCCGCCGCCTCATCTTGAACAGAAGCCTGGGCCTGTGCTCGAGCCTCGGCATCAACCTCGTCAGCTCCTCCATCACGCTTCACAAATCGATTCTCCCACGAATCAGAGTCCTTGAATGCGACGAAGGGCCCGTCGGCCAGATACGCCGAGCTTCCGCAACGGCATGGATGCCCGCATAGCCCACCGCAGCAGCACCGGACGCACGTACAGTAGTCGTCGCGGTACACTGGCAAAAACCGTTTCTCGGCCGACGCCGCCACTGCCGCGGCCGCCGCCTCGGCGGCGGCCGCCTGGCCTTCCCCCGCCACCGGCTGATAAATGGCCTCGACGGGCGCGGCAGACGTGACAAGCGGCGCAGTGGCAATCGTCACGGCCGTCGGCTCCGTCAGCGTCGGCACCGCAAACGTCGTGTCGTTGCCAGTAACAAGCGGCGCGCCAGTACCAGTGCCGGCAGTCACCAAAATAGGCGTCGCAGTTCCATTTCCAACCGCCGTGGGCGTCGCCGACCCGAGCGAAATGCGCCCGCCATCAGGACGAACGCAAATCAGGCGCACACTCGACTTGCCGGTACACTGCACGTCCGTGCCCCAGAACAGCTTGTATCCTTCACCGACACGGCACGCCACGGCATTCTCGCGACGGCCATCGGCCTCGAGGTGCATGTTGCCATTGACGCGGAACTCTATGGGCGCCACAGCGGCCGCCGACGACTCGGCCAGGCGCAGGCCCTTGTCCTCGTCCACCACCAGACGCTGGCCATTGGCCACCGCCTGCAGCACACGCTCAGGATCCACCGTACCAACTACCAGCGACCGTGTCTTGGCGTCAGCCAGCCATAGCGATCCATCGGCGTGGGCAACCACCGCCTGATTATTCACGTTAGCGTCAAACGGATTCGACGCAACAAGCCCAATGGGCTCGCCAGCCTCGCCCGTTGTCCCACTCCGTTGCTCGTTTCGACTCCCGACCGGCAGCGCGAGTGCCGTTGCGACAACGCACTCAAGTATAACCACCGCGTCGAGCACCTTCATGTCTTTGTTGGCAGTTTTTGTTCAGACGACCTGTGGACACAAAGTCCGTCTCGCCAAATATATTTGCCAGTCAGTTGAACTGTGACGGCCCGGTACGCCTGCGCCATCGGGCAGCTCGAGCTCCGATTTCCGATCGCGGTCATCATCATCGACTCGATGGTTTAGTGATCAACCATCTACTGTAACCGGTTGCTGCTGCGCGTGGCACCTGTCAGTACTCTGTTCTAGAACTCGTAGTCTGTCGCATACAATGCTCATTCAGTACTGTCCTCGTTGTTGACAATTCATTTGACAAACTGTGCATCTTTGAGTAATTCAGTCACCAGTCTAATACTCACCATTTGCTCATTATTACAAAAAAAAAAAAAATACGACGCTAGTCCATCCTTTGAACAATGATTGCCAAAGCAGGCGACCCGATCTCTAGCTCTTGTTCCCCAAACCAATCGTCCTAGCTCAAACTGGCCTGCCGTAACAAGCAAGACAACAACACCAGTCCCGGCACAGTCCACAACCGCCCGCTGTTCCTGGGCCTCTGCTTGATTAGTGTTGTTTGGCTGCCTACCGTCCAACTCTGGCAGTTTGTGCTCGTGTTACCTCGTGTGTTGACCAGTTGGTCTCATTTTGTCGTTTGTTTTCCTGGGGGCGCTGGCCCCAGAACCCCATAGCAACTGCTTCGCAGTTGACTTTCTCCGTAGCCATGTTCCAACTGCGAAGCAGTTGCTACGGGGTCTGGGGGCAGCGCCCCCAGGAAAAAATCCGTCGCAACGACAGTCTGCACGATCGAGGCTTGGGGACTTATAGAGACGCATGCAGCTGCATGGTTCCCTGCATGGTTCTGCGTGGAACAGTACTGCTTGTCTGGCTCGCATTCGATCATCCGGGCGGGCCAGGCATTTGGGGGGAGCGTGTCAAAGGCGCAAAGTACTTAGGTGGTACTTTTGATTTCAATGGATTAACGAGTGGTCTGGGGCGTAAGGGTGCGAGTAGATGGGGTCTCTGAGGGAAAGGGGTGCCGGGGGGATGCTCGGCTTCATCCGGCAAGTAAATAGCGATCAAATTGGAACTAACCTATGCAAAATCTTTTCAGAAAATAATGATACAGGGGTGCTGTGGCAAGTTGTTATCCACGCAACATCGACGTTGCATGGTCCGTACCACTGACACCTGTCAAAACAGCAGCCATGCTGCTAGCAGCCGACGGCCCATATCAATGACAAACCAATAACATGTGGCGTTTGACCCCGCCTTACAGATTTCGAATGCACAAAGGCTATAGGCCCTGCAAAGAATGTACCGCCGTGCCATACGCCCCAATGCGGCCAGGTGGTGCTATTTTTCTGGGCCCTCGGTAAGCCGCATCATGGGCGGCTCTTACACCCCAAAGCGTTTTCTCCTGGCAAGGAAGAAAAACTAAAAGTTCTCCTTTATCCAGATTAGCTCGAGTGGACGATCCCTGGTGCGAGGCCTGTGACAAAAAGCGTGCTGACGGCAAGCCCCTATGGACTGTTGACGCACTGCTTACGACAGAATATATTCGCGCTTCAGCATGGCAAGCCCGGAGAACGAGCCTGGCGTCAAACGGAGCGCGAGCTTCTCGACGCTCGATCATGCCCGGGCCCAGCAAGCAACTCGGTTAGTGTTAGCCACGCCGAATCGGTAAGTGTGATTGTGTTTAGGCGAGTCTGCGTGCGTGTTTCGATTTGGTTGGGACAGGTGCTTGCAATACTCCAAAACTGCCAGCTGTGTAGGGGCACTAACGCAAGATCGGACCGAGGTCGCAACAAAAGCCAACATCACCATCCGTGCTCGAGCGTGGGCGTATCGGTAGCAGAACTGGCCGAGAATGGTCTGGCTCCGGTTCCGAGCTCAGTGACTGGTTCAGTGACTGCTTCAGCGACCGGTTCAGCTGCTGGTTCGGTCGTCGAGTTGGACACGAACCCCGGTCAGGGATACCGCAATCATGACGATCAGGGAGTTAACCACTGCATCGACGGTCAGGGGCCATATCACAACACCAACAACAAACGGTACAGCCAGCATAATCCGCACTTGAGGAGCGAGTCGCCGCTGGTGAACCGGCCAAGTGTTGAGAGGCTGGGTGCGCAGAGGACTACATCTAATGGGAGCACAACAAGCGTCCCTGGGTATAAGCTCGACTGCCGGCCCGACGGTTTGCGAACGGCGCGGTACCCAGGGGCGCCCGGATCACCGCAAATGTGGGTTGCTACTCCACGGGAAGTGTCGCCAATTCCGATAATGCGACGCGGTCTCTCCAGCAATGTTGCCAGCGCCGCTACGAGCGCACATACAAGCAACGGTGTTAGTGCGGATTCGTCGACAGACGACCTGCTGACAAGGCTGAACGGCCTCAGTATCACCGTCAAGCCCAGGACGGATGTGGCCGTCCTAGGGCCCGGCTCTGTGCTTCACCAGGACTTTGAGCGTGAACACAAGCAGGGACAACATGAAGATGAGCAAAGGTCCGGTCATGGTCACCACCGTCACCATCTCAAAGATCACGATGAACACCAGCATAACCACCAAAAAGGCTGTGATGGCGACGGCAGACATCTAAGGCTTCCACACCACCACCAGCACTCATCAATGGGCGAGTGCCACATTCACGAGCGCAGCAAGTATAATGTGGCCGGCACGGCTCCGGGACGCGCCCACCGCCATGACCAGGGCGACGACGGACCCGCACCGTTGGCAGACGACACATACATGGGCTGTTTGTCGATGTACGCGCATGTGCCAACGGTATTTGGGGCGGAGCCTCCGCTGCTCAACGGCGCCGTGTTGGTGCGCATCGGCCGCCGGCTGTATAGCTTTGGCGGGGTTCTGCCAAGCGGGGCGTATAATCGCCGCTTGTACGTGTTCAACACGCTGACGTACATTCTCAAAGCGATTGAGCTTGACGGCGCCGAAATGTTTCCGGCCGTCACGGGCGCCGTGGGGTTTGCGCCCACCGACCGCCATATCTACATTTTTGGCGGCCAAACAGCCGACGGTTCATTCCCAGACGCCGTGCACTGTCTCGATGTGCGATCTCGCCGACTCTGCCCTGTTTCGGTCACTGTTGGCGGCGGCAGGCAAAAAGAGTCAGTCCCTGGCCGCGTTGGCCACACTATTGCCCAGAGCGATACTCAGCCAGACACATTCTACATGTTTGGTGGCCGCAGTGATTCGGGAAAACTACTGGACGACCTGTGGCGCGTCAGCTGCCGGCCTGACGCCATAGAGGCCACGCTTACGCCCCTGTGTAACCCGACGTCGCTCGGCGAGGATGTGGCCCCGGCCGCCCGGGCGCACCATGCTGCTCTGTTTGTCAACGGTAAAATGGTAGTCCATGGTGGCGTCGGCGAAAACAACGCCGTCTTCGACGCTGTCTGGACTTACGACCCGGCGTCGGCTCTATGGAAACGCCGCTTTGCATTTGTGCCCCGCTCCCACCACGCATATGTCGTTCTTTACGGCCGTTATATGATGATTGTTGGCGGGCGCACCTTGACGCATCCGGCCGCGGAGCTCAGTGGCGGCTCCATCGAGGTCGCAGACTTGTGGTCGGGTGTCTACGGTAGCCGGTTCCTGGCTGGCGATGCTGCTGCCATTGCTGGCCACTTGTCCATCTACCACGATGCCCGCTGGTTCCTTGTCGGTGGGACCGGCCCCGACGGTCTCGTCTCGCGCTTTATCCGCATCATCGAGCTACCTTATGCGCATCTTTATCCCAAAGGCATTCCCGGCGGCAAGCTCTAGTCCTTTTGCATCCTGTACATTATTTTACAGATTTTCTTTTTATCTTTTGGTAGAATGGGAGGGCTAGCGGGCTTTTCCCGGGCCCCACGACTATGCTTGCTGGATCTCCTCGTCTCGCACAGTTGTTCAGCTTTAGCACTGAAGGCTAGGAATAACAAGTCATGAAACAAGATCCGGCCACAAACAGCTTACTCCTTAGATGTGCCTGCCACAGGATTGAATGCACCCAATGTCCGCCACGCAGCATAATTGCCCGGCCAGTGGATGGTTGGCTGGTAGTATGGGAAAGATAGACGGCAATCGGCATTCCTAGCGTTCGCCGGGCCTAGTGACTGTAGCAAACTATCGGGCTGTGTTGCTATTTGCCTTCTGTCTCTTGGATAGCGGTAACTTGCCGGCTGGTTCTCACCGTTGCCGACGACGGCTGCCTCGGGCGAGTGTGATAGGATAGACAAGTCATGTGTTTTGACAAGCTAGCATCGCCTATCTCAGATTCAGCAATCCATCCTAACATTGTGGCAACAGGTGTGCACGTGGAAGAACCGTTTATACGCGCTCTGCATGACGTTCAACGGAGCGCTCACGCTCGCACAATCGCCAACCCCTCCCCTGTGACAGACCTGTCACATTCCAAAGCATCCAGTGTTGTTCTGGTACCAGCACAGAAACGGATGTTTAGCTAACGGCCTTAGTACCTGTTCTGTGTCTCACGAAATTGGTTGCGTCATTATACTCAACTGTGGGGTCCAAGCCCGTCGGTACGCTGTCAGCAAATTGGGATTGCATGGCCCTCGTGTCCCAGGAGCCGGCCCCGTTTGCCGTCTCCAGCTCGCCTGCATCCAGATTCTGATCCGCGGAGCATACTGTATAGCGTGTCTCGAGATATACGGACATCCCGGGCGCAGGTACACAACGGTAAGCGTTATGCACCCGTCTCGATACGTGCATGTTGTACACTTAGACTTTTTGTGTTGTGTGGTTGGCCCATTAAGCGCCGGCCAGCAGGTCATGAACTCCCACCTCACCCTCCCAGTGACTCTCCCACTTACCACTTCCATTGCCACCGAAGGAACAACAAAGATATCGAGATTCCGACATCCTGGGCGTTGCAACAATGGAGGTTCCTGGTCAGATTGAGACTATCGATTCCCTGGCTCGTGCTTACGGTGGACGTATCATGGAGTCACGTAAGACGCGGACTTACGACCAGCTGACTGTTGCCGGACTGCGCGACCTGTGCAAGAGACGGGGCCTAGACGTGTTGCGTCACACGAAGGATGAGTACCTCAGGGTGCTCAGTGTTGACGACAACCAGCCTGGCAACCGTGCCAACAATAACGCCGACAACAACGCCCACAACAACGCCCACAACAACGCCCACAACAACGCCCACAACAACGCCGACAACAACGCCGACAACGACGCCGGCAACGACGACAACAACGACGGCAACAACGACGGCAACAACGCTGATAACAACGGCGACGACAGCCTGATGCGCATGCGAGTCCAACTTACATCCCATCACTTGAATGCTGCCGGGCTGCGCTTCGCATGCGAGACACTGGGTATCGCCCCCCACCATGGTACCGCGGCCCAGTATCGCACGGTCCTTGAGAGATATGAACGCGCGCGCAACAACCAGCACGGCAACCAGGACGGCAACCAGGGGAACACGGGTCATGTGAAAATCCCGCTCAACTATCTGACAATGGCTGCGCTCGGCGAAGACTGCAGAGAGCTTGGGATTGAATACCAAGGTCACAATCGCATGACGGTCATCAATGGGCTCAGCGAGTATTTGCGCAGGGCCGAAGAAGAGTTCAAATCAGGCGCTGGGTTTGATTACGCCCACGCATACCACCACTTTCGCGCGCCTTAACGACGGCAACACAAGCTAGAAGTATCTCTCACTCAACCTTGTTGATAATGCTCTTTTGCTCTCAGTGTACATAGATAATAGGATGACCAATTAGTATGAACACTTGAGACTTCACAGCAGCAGCTTGGCTCGGTCGACAGTGTGCCGAAAAGTCGTTGCGTTTAGCGCCCGTGATATCTCCTCACCAAAGTCGTGGCACATGAATGACTCATGCAAATGACATATCACAAACGGACGGTATTCAGCATGGATACCGACAAGCTAGGCAACTGCTGCATCTTGAGTCTTCTCCGCTGGCACTATGCCGCGACCATCTGGTGTGGCGGAACAGCAAGAGCATGGAGATTGCCTGGGGCGTTCAACACCCGAGTAGATTTCATTGACTACTTTCCAGTATTAGCCGCCCTTCTTGAACCCAGTTATTGGTGTTGTCACCCGCTGCTCGTGGGAGTATCGTGGCTTAGTCGGACATCCGCGACTGGAAACTAAAGCATCTGACAACTTGGCCCTGCTGGTAAGTTGTACGCGCGGTCGGTCCGTCATCTGTTCGATAAATTGCAGACAAACACTCGCACACTCGCACTAGGAGCTCTGCTGCCAGATTTTCGCCTTGTTCCGTTTTGGCGGCCAGCAGGTTGTTCCATAGTCTCCGAGTTTGTTCAGAACATCCACAACCATATCGTGAGGCTTTTGTCTCGTGACTCTCTTTCCTCAGCAATCACTTCAAGTGAGCTAGCCAAGCTGGCATACAATGCCCGTCATTAGCTAACGAAGGCGGCGAAGCACTCTATCGTCCTTTCTGCCTCGAAACTAGCCGCAACGTTGATCTCGGCATGCTCCAAAACCGGCAAACTGAGTATCACCGAGTTTGCTCTTCCGGTCATCCATGACACGAGATGGATCGCCCATGATAACTTCTGTGGTCCTTTGTTGGGTCGATGAATCTCCGCCCACCATCATTGACAAACGCTGGATTTTCAGCCTATGCGATACTAAGATCTTTCCGGTGGCTGGCGTCCATGGATGGGGATGCTATTCAAATCCGCAGCAGTCGTGCGAAATAAACCAAACAGCTCATTCCCAACTCCAGCTTGAGGCCCCACCGAAGATTTTGGCCGCCGCAACACTGTTGATGCAGTGAGGTCTTGACAATCTCGAGGCAGACACACGGCTCACAACATGGAATTCATTAGGACAGTTCCACTTCCCGAGAGCCAAACTCAAGGCTGCGTCTGAAGGGATTGTGCCCGGTCAACGATAAAATGGTCAAGTCCTGCCTTGTCGTATCAGCCGCAAGGCCCCAGCGAGCCACCGAACTTTTGAGCAATGCAGAATACATGCGCTCTGGGCGCCTAGCCGGTAACGGCGGTTATGCGAGGGCAAAACATTCCAGCAACACTCTTGCCGAGAGGCGGAAAGATGAGGGCGAGCGCGGACGCCTCAGCTGAACAGTGTTTGATTTGGTATAGAAATTCCCGCGGGCGCGGAATGGAATCCCCATAAAAACGAGATCCGGACTACACCCCGTTCTCAAGAACTTCCCAACGACTCAGACTCTTGCAGCCGTTCCCTACCAGTAGTGCGCAATATGGAGCAGCGTGCCAAAGCCAATTCATCAGATCATCAAGTAGTAGGCTGACTCAAATGGACGGTCATGGAAATCGACACCACTTGGGATTGTACTCTCGGCCTGAACTTTTTGACCTGCGGTAAATTAGGTCCGCTGAAAGGCAGCCCGAATCGAGATTGCTATTGACTACAGATCCTGCGTTTGAGACTCTCTGTTGCTTGGGAAGCTCCAGCCAGGTGGGCCACACTGTTTGAATCACGCAGAGAATCACTGAAAGCTGACGTGGTTTCTGGGAGGCTGGAAAAGGCGCTGGATGGTTCCTCGGCTTGTATCGAGCAGCCGTCTGGTAGACATCTGGATGCAGCACTGAATAGGAACTCAAGCACGTCCCGACACGTTATCGTATATCCTGGCCGTCTGCTAAGGACCATGTGTATTCGCAGTGACCAGTATCGCACGACGGGCATGGGACTGTGTGACGCTTTTGGAATCTGCACACCCCATAAACTTTTTAATGGCGCCTGGACCACGTAGAAACTGTGTTACCACGCCGCTCAACTCCTAGGTTATCGAACGCGACCATCTCCACAAGCTAGCATCAATCTTCATGCGATACCTGACTCCTTAGTTCCATGCAGCACCCAGACTTCCTTAGTTTCGTCACAATATTCTTCTGTTTTATCAACAATGAAACGCCGCAAATTGTCACACCGGTCTAATGGCGGGATTCCGCTGCCGGCGGTACTAAACATTCTAGCCAACACTGACATTTTGGCTACCGTGTGTATTATGCTCGACAATGACTCTTTGCTGACAGTTCTTGACAATTTGGAGCTATTTCGGCGTATTGTCAAGATGGACACCATTGAGAGGGTTATGAAACAGCTATTTGGAAGCCGCTGGAAAACGTACTATGATGCCCTTGTCGCCCACAGCTCCAGGATCTCTGGAAGCACTATGAATGAGAGTATTTGGGGACTCGGTTACGAGCTTCAGCTACCATACAACAGTTCTGTAATGTCCTACGCAGTTCGAACCGCTGCAGGCACACTCCGTTCTATGGCACAGAATTGTAAAGATTATGACGTCTCCTTCATTCCCGGAGAGCCAAGTAATGCTGGCATTGATCGAATTTGGTTTGTAGAAAATGGAAGGCTGCTCTGGATTCAATATCACTCGTGGAAAAACCGATACCATGGATACAGGAGTCGATCCAACTTCGACAGACACATAGACCGGCTAAACTATACAGGTACATATGCTGACGGGGATGGCACTTCGCCCAACTTGGATGGTCAAATCCTTCTAACAAATCCGTTGACAACGAAATTGATTTCGCAGTCTTCTATTCAGGAAAGGGTCAGCCAAGATATCCCCGATTTTGGTCACGAGATCTGGAACTTAGCGGCCAAGCCAGAACCGCAATGTCTTTGGTCTCATTTTTGGAGAGCTAACGACCAATCCGGGACTCGTAGGATCCTAAAGGAAGTGCCGGCAAGTTGTGCGTTTCCAGTTCCAAGGTTTGTGAATAAGCATCACTATGTCGGATCATCTATTACTACAAAACCAGTCGCCTTTAAAAATACTCTGTACAGTGATCGCAGGCCATTTCCAAGAGAACATTATGAGATAGAATGCACGAACTCAGTTCGCTTCCTGGAGTTTTTCGACATTGGTATTGTCATTGATGTGCTCCATCTTGAGAAACTAGAATTCCACGGAATAACAAAGTTAATGCATCCCACGCTTTCAACCGACGCCGCCTACTTGGGAGCCATAGTTCAGACATCCCAGACGTCGTCACGCCCACTTAGTCTTGTGATCTGGAAAGCCGACATACCTCGTACTCGAATTCTTTGGAAAGATGGGCTTGCCGGCTTATGTGACACGTGTCACTGGGTTATCGACAAAACATGGCTTATTGTGAGTTGTCTGCACCATGGGACGTTCACGTACACGCTCGAGTCGAACGTGCCGGATCCAATCGACATTACCGAGCTTGTCAAGCCGGTTGGTGCACTACCTCCGCTATTTTTCCGCGTCTGTGGGCAACATAACGACATATTAATATGGCATGGAAACGAGCCCGAGATATTTTCCGTTATCAAGTTTACATTCGACAATATGTGGAGAGCGGAACGTATCCACTTGTCTGCCAGGAATAAAAACTGGGGGGAAGAGTGGCCCTGGCTGTATTTCAGGCAAGCGAACTACATTTTTGAAGTAAGCAAACGATATATCTTGAGTAAGACCGGCGGTCTGTACGATTTGAATCTCGTTAATGGCTCCGTCGAACCCAAGTCCCTTGCATTCCGGACTGTGACAGCGGGTCATGGTGTGCTCGCAATTTATGAGCATACTGACCGCGGTGCAACCATCGCCGTGTGTTGTAATACTTTCGAGCCGAAGCCTAGTTTGTCATTCTGGCTACTAACGGATGAAGGAGATAGGGAGTTACAATGTGTGCCTTCGAAGAGAATTTACGCGCGTGATGTAAATAGTGCGAGGTTTTCTTCAAGTGGCCAGGCGTTGTATCTGGAGCCTACCCGCTACCGGCGTAATGGATGGATAGTCACTTTCACGCATACTGCTTGTAAACTAGACGCTAGCCACGTCAAGATCGAATACGATCTCTGCATAGCTCTCGTCCCCTATCCAACAAAGTTCTATTGCATAGATCACTGTATGCTGTACAGTTCATTTCTCGCGAGGAACTTCTTCACCATTGAGCGAATCGAGACGGCACATTTTGCTGAGGATTACCGTCCATCCGGCCCCTCGTGTCGTATCTTCAGGTTCAACGGAATTAGCCCAAAGGCCGTCTGCTTAGATACTCATCCGCATGAGAAACGAAGACCACACGAGTTAGGTGTGCTTGATAGACCTGTCAGGCACGTTCGATGGATTGACGTGTTGCAACAAAAGCCGCGAGACCTTGAATATTGTCGGAGTATATGTCGCACTGGCAAGTATGCGGCGTTGTCACCAGACGGGCGCTTCCTAGTGTATGCGGCCCATCGTGTACCTCAGGTGGATGCGCCACCACATGTCGAACTGCGTGACTTGACACAGGCGAACCAAAATCGGGACGACTTTCGACATTCGGAGCGCTCGCTTTTATATGCACTACGTTTACGACGAGATTATAGGCGGCCATGCTGTCGGCTCGATCTCACGCCTATGGACTTTCACTGATCGCTTGTCTCATGAAACGTTTGATGTTCAGCAAGACGTCCCCCAGTAGGCGAATTGCCCATTTAGTCAACGCAATGCGTGATCCCGCCATTGGCAGATTTGGCGTCCACACCGTTGTAAATATTCTGGTCCATAGGCATCCGTATGGATCCCAACGGGAGCCAGGAGGTTACCCGGTGCCTTAGCCAGGCTAACTGCTAACTGATAACGTACTAATCTACACTACATCCCTTTTATTCAGTAATATGAAAGGGTGAATCGTTATTGATTCTGGAGAAGAGAAAAGCGGTCTCCTTATATAGACGAGCGGAAGAGGCGAGAAGAGGGGTCGCCCTACGAGCCTGCGAAACTCCGTATGCAAGCGTTCTGCCAGCAGAGCCTCAAAACGGAGTGGAAATGTTCCGATAAGCCTCAAAGCGGTATAGAGATGTTCCGGTAAGCCTCAAAACGGAGTATAGATATTCCGATGAGGTTCTGATAGGAACGGAACGCAGCGAGAGGACGAGAGGGAATCCGCGACATGAATAGCAATACACATGCCAGGCGGACATGCAGCCTATGCAATGCATGCATAGGAGGTAGGCTGGACTGAACTCCTATTGCGTCTGTAGGCGTCCGGATGGAGCCTGATGGTAGCCAGGAGGTTACCCGGTGCCCTAGTCAGCTAACTGCAACTGATAACGTACTATCGACACTAAAACCCTTGTATTCAGTAAATATGAAACGGTGGATCGTTAGATCCTGAAGAAGAGGAAAAGGAGATCACCTTATATAGGCGAGCTAAAGGCGAGAAGAGGGCGAACCATCTGTGAGTCTAAGACGAGTCAAACCTTAACAAGCAGGCGACTGCGTGCGCCGTTCCGGATCGGGACAGTTCTGGTCCAGTAAGGTTCACACGGTAGAAAAGATCAGGTGATGTTCCAGTGAGACGGAATGCATTGGGGAACGACAGGAACGAACGGGAATCCGGGACGAGACTGGTGATGCACATGCCAAGTGGTCATGCAGGCTGTGCAATGCATGCAGAGGAGGCAGGCCGGGCAAGGGCCTGGACTGAACTCCTACAGCGTCGGCCCTGTGGCCCTTTAGGCTAATTATTCTAGTCTACGCTGTTGAAGGCTAGTACTAAACGTTAAGCGGGAATCCGAGGTTTGGACTTACACAAAACATATAGAATCGTTTGAATGAAGTAATAAATATTTAGATTATATTAATCATATAACTTTATTATTCGATGATTACATAATATCTAAACCTCAGTTAAGTTCTCTAATATGTGTAGGATGTGGCTTTATTTATCTTGCCTGGCCACGCCGCTCAACTCCTAGATTATCGAACGCGACCATCTCCACAAGCTAGCATTAGTCTTCATGCAGTACCCTGACTCCGTCGTTCCATGCAGCAATCAGACTTCCCTAGTTTCCTGACAGCATTCTTCTATTTTTTCAACAATGAAACGCCGCAAATTGTCACACCGATCTAATGGCGGGATTCCGCTGCCGGCGGCGCTCAACACTTTAGCCAACACAGACATTCTGGCTACCGTGTGTATTATGCTCGACAATGACTCTTTGCTGACAGTTCTTGACAATTTGGAGCTATTTCGGCGTATTGTCAAGATGGACACCATTGAGAGGGTTATGAAACAGCTATTTGGAAGCCGCTGGAAAACGTACTATGATGCCCTTGTCGCCCACAGCTCCAGGATCTCTGGAAGCACTATGAATGAGAGTATTTGGGGACTCGGTTACGAGCTTCAGCTACCATACAACAGTTCTGTAATGTCCTACGCAGTTCGAACCGCTGCAGGCACACTCCGTTCTATGGCACAGAATTGTAAAGATTATGACGTCTCCTTCATTCCCGGAGAGCCAAGTAATGCTGGCATTGATCGAATTTGGTTTGTAGAAAATGGAAGGCTGCTCTGGATTCAGTATCATTCTTGGAAAAATCGATACGATGGATACAGGAGTCGATCCAACTTCGACAGACACATAGACCGGCTAAACTATACAGGTACATATGCTGACGGGGATGGTACTTCGCCCAACTTGGATGGTCAAATCCTTCTAACAAATCCCTTGACAACGAAATTGATTTCGCAGTCTTCTATTCAGCAAAGGGTCAGCCGAGGTATCCCCGATTTTGGCCACGAGATCTGGGATTTAGCGGCCAAGCCAGAACCGCAATGTCTATGGTCTCATTATTGGAGAGCTAACAACCAATCCTGGACCCGTAGAACCCTAAAGGAGGTGCCGGCAAGTCGTGCGTTTCCAGTTACAAGGTTTACGAATAGGTATCACTATGCCAAATCGCCTTTCATGATAGAACCAATTGCCTCTAAATATGCTGTGTACAGTCAACGCACGCCATTTCTAAGAGATCACTTTGAGACAGAATGCACGAACTCGATTCGCTTCCTGGCGTTTTTCGACATTAGTATTGTAATGGATGTGCTCCATCTTGAGAAACTAGAATTCCACGGAGTAACAAAGCTAATGCATCCTACGCTTTCAACCGACACCGCCTACTTGGGAGCCATAGTTCGGACATTCGACAGGTCGTCACGCCCATTTAGTCTCGTGATTTGGAAAGCCGACATACCTCGTACTCGAGTTCTTTGGAAAGATGGGCTTGCTGGCTTATGTGACACGTGTCACTGGGTTATCGACAAAACATGGCTTATTGTGAATTGTCTGCACCATGGGACGTTCGCGTACACGCTCGAGTCGAGCGTGCCGGATCCAATCGACATTACCGAGTTTGTCAAGCCGGTTGGTGCATTACATCCGTTATTTTTCTGTGTCTGTGGGCAACATAACGACATATTAATATTGCATGGAAAGGAGCGTGAGGTATTTTCCGTTATCAAGTTTACATTCGACAACATTTGGAGAGCAGAACGTATCCACTTATCTGCCAGGAATAAAAACTGGCGGGATGGGTGGCCCTGGCTGCATGACAGGGACGTGAACTACATTTTTGGAGTAAGCAAACGATACATCATGAGTAAGACCGGCGGTCTGTACGATGTGAGTCTCGTTAATGGCTCCGTGGAATCCAATTCCGTTGCGTTCCGGACTGTGAGCGCGGGTCATGCTGTACTCGCATTTTATGAGCATACCGATCGCGACGCAACTATCGCCGTGTGTTGTAATACTTTCGAGCTGAGCCCTAGTTTGTCATTTTGGCTACTAACGGATGAAGGAGATCGGAAATTACAATGTGCGCCTTCGAAGAGAATTTATGCGCATGATATAGATACTGCGACGTTTTCGCCAAGTGGTCAGGCATTGTATCTGGTGCCAAACTTCTATCTCGACCGGCGTAATGGATGGATAGTCACTTTCACACATACTGCTTGCAAACTAGACGTTAGCCACGTCAAGATTAAATACGACCTCCGCATAGCGTTCGTCCCGTATCCAAGATGGACGTGTGGGGGTATCAAGGACTATGTACTGTTCAGTTCATTTCTCGCGAGGGACTTCTTCACTATTGAGCGGATCGAGAGGACACATTTTGCTGAGGATTACCGTGAACCCGGTCTCTCATGTCGTATCTTCAGGTTCGACGGAATTAGCCCAAAGGCCGTCTGCTTAGATACTTATCCGCATGAGGAACGAAGACCACACGAGTTAGGTGCGCTTGACAGGCCTGTCAGATTCATTCGGTGGATTGATGTGTTGCAACAAGTGCCGCGAGACCTTGAATATTGTCGGAGTATATGTCGCACTGGCAAGTATGCGGCGTTGTCACCAGACGGGCGCTTCCTAGCGTATGCGGCCCATCGTGTACCTCAGGTGGATGCACCACCACATGTCGAACTGCGTGACTTGACACAGGCGAACCAAAATTGGGACGACTTTCGACGTTCGGAGCGCTCGCTCTTATATGCATTGCGCTTAAGACGAGATTATAGGCGACCACGCTCTCGGCTCGATCTCACGCCTATGGACTTCAACTGATTAATTGTCCCATGAGACGTTTTATATTCAGCAAAACGTCCCCCATAGACGAATTGCCCATTTATTCAAATCAATGCGTGATCCCGCCATTCTCGACCATTGCCAAATTTGGCGTCCACACTGTGACCCTCTAGGCTAAATATTCTAGTCTACGCTGTTGAAATCAGCTAATACTAAGCCTTGTGCTGGAATCCGAGGCTTGGCTGTAGCACTAACAGCTGTGAACCTATGGTCTTGAATAGCGGAGTAGTTCAAATGTATATCTCCGATAGGTTTCATGCCCGCGCAAATCCTACATAGCCACAACTCGCCACACATGCAATTGCATCACAGTTCCGGCAATGGTTTGGGACGTTAAGAAATTTTAACCGAAAACGGGACAACCCTGTGCTGTACTCCGGACATGGCAACGTAACCCCACACTTGACATGCCGTCACTCCAACTGCGAAGAAGTTGATGCATAGCGATCTAGTTCTACAGGCAAACAAGTAAAACTTGGCGTCAATTGTCGAAACGAGCGGTTCTTTGCTTTTCACAGCGCAACCTATTAATACTAATAAACGCAAGGTGCGTACCCCAAAACGTGAACCCATCTCGCCTCGCCTAGATCCAACTGCGAAGCAGTTGCTACGGGAGTCTGGGGGCAGCGCCCCAAGGAGGAAAAAAAAATACGACTACGGAAAGCGAAAAGGGAAAAAAGGAAAATTGACCCAGGGCGTAGGATCGTGAAAACCTAGGGCTCGAGGTCAACAGGGACGTGCGGCTGTACGTGGGGAGAAACGCCAGGGCGAGAAACCGGGAGAAACTAGCCAGGGTGGAGCGGTGCGTTGGCAGATAGCATCCGTGAGAGACGCCAGCTAACGCGAGCAGCCCCCAGCGTGGTTGCAAGCTCGAAAAAGTGGGCACATCATACCGGTACAACACGGCAGGGTGCGGAGAACGCGAGGATTTTTGGTTTTCTGGGCGAAGCTTGGGGGCTTTTTGACAATCCGAGAGCCCCGGAGTTGGACCCCTGTAACAGGTTATCTAGGGCGGACTTCACGGTGACAAAATGAGCGGTCAACACATGTTTATGAAGTCGGTATTTCCGGCAAACGACGAGGGTTATAGAAAGCGCAAGCGCGCACATCGGGCCTGCGAGCAGTGCAAGCGACGACGAGTAAGTGATGCGTTGTAGGTGGGGTGGAATTTTTGTTCCTGGGGGTTCCACCCCCAGACCCCCGTAGCAACCGCTTCGCGGTTGGGCTCCATATTGGCGATTCTTTCAACTGCGGAGCAGTTGCTACGGGGGTCTGGGGGTGGAAACCCCAGGTTTAAAGGAAACAAAGGGTTCCATCCCAGCAAGATGGACTGGACTAACGGCAGCAAAGATGCGACTTTCCGCTTGGTAGCGTGCGATGTGAGCCTTGTAGACAGGCGGATATTATGTGCAGTCTGGCCCCAGAGGTGCAGCTGCCGGAGAAGGTCCAGAGATTGGATAGTATTGCGCTGCAGTGGATTGGGTCCGCGCAAAGTGGCGGTGCTGGCGGTCCTGGGACACCGTCTGTGAATGCTAATGGCGGTAGTAATGGACGCGTTATGGCGGGTGTTAAGAGGCCACCGTCGGCCGCTGCCAGGGCACAACAGCAACAGTTGCAGCCGTTGCGACTAGCTCCGGACATGAGGAGTCCGCCGATGATGGGCTCAGTGGCTGGTATGTCGCCTCCGGGCATGCGAGTGACGAGTCCGGGACCGACGCCGGGTCCGAGTACTGGTGTCGGGCCTGGGAGTGGGCCCGGGACTGGGCCTGGGACTGTACCAGGACCACGGGATGACTTGAGTGTGCGCACGGGCATGCGACCGCCACGGCCGTCGCTCGGTTCACGGTCTTCGAGTTATGGGGGCGCGTTGCCGACTATAAGGCCGGGAATGTCACCAGAACTCGGACATCGGCGGTCGTCGTCCATGTCTCCAGCGACTGCTGCCGCAATGATGGCGGGAACCGGATCCGGAACTGGACCCGGAACTGGAACTGGAACTGGACCTGGAACTGGACCTGGAACTGGGCCTGGAACTGGACCTGGAACTGGACCCGGATCCGCTTCTGGGTCCGCTGGGCCAGAGGGAACTCCACCTACGGCATCGCCGCCATCCGACACAATTGACCGAGAAACAGTCGGCATGTGGGTCAAAGGGGCGACGGCGCGCGGCCAGCGTCTGAACCCGCACCTGCAACGGTACCTGGCATCTATCAGCGCTTTCAGCATGCCTCTGCGGCCGGACCGCGAGTCGCTCATCAGGCTTTACAGCGAGTCAATCCACCCGGTGCTGCCGCTGCTGGACCGCGATCACTTTGTCAAGCTGCATTCGATCGGCCAGGCGCCCACAATTCTGCTGCACGCGGTGCTTCTGGCGGCGGCTCGCCACGGTCAGGCCCGTCAGTATTTGGGCCACCAGTCAGTTCGGCAGTTTTGCGCATCCACCGAAGAAAAAATTCGTGCGCTGCTGTTTGCCGAGGTCGAGCAAGACCGTCTTACGCTTGTGCGCGTCTACGCGCTTCTGTCGCTCCACTCTGAAGGGCCCGACGGCCTCGAGAACTCGTGCGCTGACCTGCAAAAGGCTGTCCACTATGCGACGTCACTCAGCATCCACCACAACAAGCCGTTTGTTGAAAAGCACGATCTCCGCCTGTTGTGGTGGAGCCTGTGGTGCATGGACCGGCTGTCGGCGGCTGTCAACGCTCGTCCCCTCATTATCAACCTTGACGACGTCAGCGCCGAGCCCGTCACCGACGCCGAGCACCCGCAGCTTGCGCGCCTCGTGCGATCGTGCCTCCGTCTCGAGCGAGTCATACACTTTTACCGGCCGGTTGCTGCGCCAGAGGGCCCCGGTCCTGCCGACGTAGCTGCGGCCGACGACGGCTGGGACGAGTCGGACGCGCGCGTCAATGCCGCCGACCCCAAGTCCATGCCAATTGAAGCCATCTATGCATTGCTGCACAATGTTGCGCTCATCTTGGCTCACAAGCGGGTCGTGACAGTGACCACCCAGCAAGGCAGCTCCGGCGGCAGCGGTGCCGCGGCTCGGGCGACACAAGCCGGTGGCTCGGCACAAACTGGCACGAAGGACATGGATGACATGACGGCCGACTCGCCGTCAGCGCCGCCGTCGCCAACGCTCGACATGAGCCAAGAACTGCCCATCACCACGTCGCAGATGCACAGCCTTTTGAAAAAGCACCAGCGCAGACAGCGCCTCAACCGCGACCTCCAGTCCGAGGACGAGATGGTGCAGACTTTTGAGCGCGACTTTTGGCGAAATGCAAACAGCACTCCAGCCGAGGATAATCAACCCACTATTAAGGAAGAGGAGCTCGAGGAGTACGCCCCGGCCCTCACTCAGCAGGACAGGCGCCTGCTGGCAGCCG
Source organism: Tardiomyces blankii (assembly GCA_024734315.1). Lineage (NCBI taxonomy): Eukaryota > Fungi > Ascomycota > Dipodascomycetes > Dipodascales > Trichomonascaceae > Tardiomyces > Tardiomyces blankii. The sequence goes on from JANSJT010000035.1 coordinate 2,188,999, forward strand.
CCGGCTCGGTGCTGCGTATTCTGAAAAAGACGCGTGACATGCCGCCTCTTCCGCTCGTACCCTATGTCATCTCGCTGACACTCACAGTCTTCCTTCGCACCTTTCCCAATGCAGACCCCCGCACCGGCTACAGCTGGAAGGACGCGTGCGTGGTGCTCGAGGGTCTGGCGGACCGCTGGTGGGTCGCCGGTGCCATGGGTACCATGGGCTGGAGCGTTTTCAAGTCGTTGGGCGAAGCGGTTGCTGCCCAGCGCCAGAAACCGAACGGTGAGCGCCAATTTCCTCCCACCAGCACTCAAGACTCGCTGTTTGCTCGGCCTCAACAACAACCCCACCGCCAATCACAAAGCCAGCACAACCGTCAACGCAGCCAACAGCAACAACCGGCGCCACAACAACAACAACAACAACAACAACAACAACAATACCAGCATCCGTTTGTTTACGATTCTATTCCACAACGGCCCATGTCGACGCCGCCAACAGCACTTTCTTCGTTTGACCAGCGCCCGCTCGACGACGCCAACCAAACCCAGGCCCCCGTCGACTCGTCGGATCCAAACGCTCTTAACGACCAGATCCTCGACATGTTCTCAGACCTTCCTAACCAGACATCCTTCCTCGACCAGGCCCTCACGCTCGAGGAGTTCCAGGCCATGGAGGAGTGGCTCCAAGAAAAGGTTTAACAGTTGCATTATATAGACTCTAATAGTTTTGTCTGTTTTTTCGTCCTTTTTTTTTCCTGGGGGCGCTGCCCCCAGACCCCCGTAGCAACTGCTTCGCAGTTGAGCTGGCACTTTGCTTTACAGGTTTGGATGAATTGGCTGTGGGGGTGGCTGTTACCCGCAAATCAACTGCGAAGCAGTTGCTACGGGGGTCTGGGGGCAGCGCCCCCAGGGAAAAAAAGCTAACACAAAGCCCTCAATGGGACCACAGTCCAGGCCCAGGCTAGGCACAAAGACCCAAGGTTCCATAGTTCGTGATGGATTACTGTGTGCCCATTGTCGATCCACGACGACAAGCCGCATCTGGCGATTCCCGCAGAAAAATTGGGATGAAGGTGGTGGTTGCTATGGCGACCAAGGCCGACGAATGGGACCACTCTATTTTTCAGTAGCTTCCCTGTCGAGGCTCACTGATTCACACATCTGGTCCATCGCACCACGCCGTCCGCAATGTCCTTCATCACTCGTGCAACCCGGCCGCTTGCCATGCGCATGGCTATCCCGCGTGCTGCCGCACGATTGGCGCCGGCCACGGTCCCGCTCGCCCGTCGCGTCCAGGTCCGCACCTACGCTCACCACGAGCAGCCCGAGGAGACCTGGGAGGAGTTCACTTCTCGGTAAGTGCGATAAAGTGATTGCGCGCGCTTGTTTGTTTTACGGTGAATACCCAATACTGCGCTCGGCATTGCTCGGGCCCGGTTGACTGTCTTGTGTTCTGGACCCGTGTCGATCGTTTTGTGCGATGTACTGTGCATCGACAGACAAGGACACGTCCGGGGCTTTTCCAAGCTGCTACGTACAGCAAACGCATTGCGTATAATACTAACGGCAGCTTCGAGAAGGAGTTTGACGAGGCCTATGATCTTTACGAGGTCCAGGTAGGTGATTTTGCAAGGTGGTCTGATTTTGGTATAACCGAAGTCCCTTGGCTCAGGGATGACGTCGCATGAGTTTTGCTTCTTGGTTTCTTTTTTTTCCTGGGGGCGCTGCCCCCAGACCCCCGTAGCAACCGCTTCGCGGTTGATTTCTTCGGGTGGTGGCATTTATCTGCAGCCAGTTGCGCCGGGTGTTTGGTATAACCGGCGTGCCCAGATTCAGGGATAACGTCGGATGAGTTGCGCTTTTATTTCCTGGGGGTGCTGCCCCCAGACCCCCGTAGCAACTGCTTCGCGGTTGGTTTATTCGGGTGGTGGCACTTTATCTGCAGACAATTTCTACGACATCGCCCGAGAAAAGGTTGCCGGCTGCCGACTGCTGGCTGCCGACAGATGGACGGCCGCTTCAACTGCGAAGTTGCCACGGGGGTCTGGGGGCAGCGCCCCCAGGAGAAAAGCTCACAGGCACAAGGAACCCATACTAACGTCAGCGTGTCCTGAACAACGTCTTTTCGTACGATCTTGTCCCCGCTCCGTCAGTGCTTGAGAAGGCCCTGCAGGCCGCCCGCCGCGTCAACGACTACGCAACTGCCAGCCGGGTCTTTGAGGGTCTCCGATACAAGGTCGAGAACCAGGGCCAGTACCAGGCCTACCTTGACGAGCTCAAGGACATCCGGGAAGAGCTTGGCATCACTCTCAAGGAGGACCTCTTTAACGAGCATTAGAAGATTTCCTCCTCATTAATAAATCATTGATTTTGAATTGTGTGTAGATGTGTGCGTAGGGGTTTGTATCGCAATTAACTTGACGGCCAACAAAGGCCGTAGATTAGTTCTCGGTCAAGTCTCCGGGCCACACTTCAACTGCGAAGCAGTTGCTACGGGTGTCTGGGGGTGGAACCCCCAGGAACAAAAGAAATAAAAGAAAGCCCCGGAGTTCCCGTAGCAGTTGCGGTTGAAGTACAGAGTGCATGCTCGTTACATGCATGCATGCGGTGCATTCGGGTTCGGGCTGGCTCCACCAATGAGCTGCGGATCAAAACTCCCAGCGTAGAGTCTGCAGTGACGAAGCTCTCGGACAGTCTCTGTCGTCAAACTACAGGAAAGATGGCTGGAAGTACGTGGTTATTGCTGTTTAAAATGCCGTATCTATTTTTCTCAGGCTAACTTTTGACACTATACTAACTCACAGCTCTGAGGAAGGATCCCGCCATTGAGCAGTTTGCTCGTAAGTGAATTTGATGTACACGGCAAATTCCAGCGCGCCAGACTCGGTAGTCGAGCAGTTTTTTTTTTGCATGTCCATTTGCTTGTGAAGATGCTGCTTTGCTTTTTAAGGGCCGACTTTTGAACGCCGCGTTGGTGAGACACTAGCTAACTCTAGAAATGCGGGATGGCACTCACAAATACTTCCGCGTTAACAAAAAGGCCGGCAACTTTCTGTTCTGGGCCATGGGCGCCATTCCACTGGTGCTCCTCTACACGTCGTACCGTCTGCACGTAAGTATAGCTACTTTTTGGCTTTGGTCACATAACGCCGGGCTAACTTCAGGGCCAGATTGATCTTGCTGGCAAGCGCCGAACCGAGTCGGTTTGGCGATGAGCATTTACTTATTAACTAATGAACTTGATTACGTGATCTCGGAGTCGTATTGTCTGCATGCTGGAGTGCTGACGTTTTTTTGGAAGTGTAGTTGTGACACTAAGATTGATTTCTGGCGACTCTGCACCCCCAGACCCCGGTAGCAACTGCTTTGCAGTTGTAGATTGGTTTTGTGCGCGTGGCCAAGGGCATCACAGTTGTGGAATAGCACCCTGCTAATAACGAAAACTGCGCCGCAGCTGTAAAAAATAACGAAACCTAAAGATTAATCTATTCATGCCAACGTACAAAAGAGTGCTACCATGCTTTTTACTTGCGGTACCACATGCGGGTGACCTTCTGCTCGCGCATCTTCTTCTGCAGACGGAAGATACCGTAGAGGAGCGCCTCAGCAGTGGGCGGGCAGCCCGGGACGTAGACGTCCACGGGCACAATGCGGTCGCATCCACGGACAACCGAGTACGAGTAGTGGTAGTAGCCACCACCGTTTGCGCAAGAACCCATCGAGATGACCCATCGCGGCTCGGGCATCTGATCGTAAACCTGTCGCAGCGCAGGCGCCATCTTGTTGGTGAGGGTGCCGGCAACAATCATGATATCAGACTGACGGGGCGAGGCACGGAAAATAATACCCAGACGATCTTGATCGTAACGGGGCGTAGAGCAGTGCATCATTTCGACGGCACAGCACGCGAGACCAAAGGTAACGGGCCAGAATGAGCCCTGTCGTGCCCAATTGACAATCGCGTCGGCAGTCGTCAAGGCATAGTCGACGGCCGAGCTGGGCTTCTGCTGAGACGCCAGCGGGTAGTCGGTGGGCATAGCGCTCGCGGTACGGCCCGCGGGCACGCCCGTAGATGCGAAACGAACGCCCAGAGGCGCGACTGTCCGCAGCATCCGCCGAGACAGCATTTTTGTGTCGAGAGTGAAAGTGCTGTAGTGCCGGATATTCCAAAAACGCTATTGGTTGGGACTTTGTTAAACCAAAGCCTGCCCGTTCCTCGCAGGGCACGGGTTTCGCCCCACGCCGCAACAAACGGTGACTCTACCTGTATTTATATTTGATTTCGTACTTGGTCGTGCTGCTCCGTTTAGTTTCGTTTTGCTGTTCTTTTTTTCCTGGGGGCGCTGCCCCCAGACCCCCGTAGCAACTGCTTCGCAGTTGAAACGCGGCATATATGGGAATTCAGCCATGGAAAGCTGGAACAGGGGTCAGGAGCCAGCTCCATTGGAAAGCAATGTCACATGAACCCACGATTCAACTGCGAAGCAGTTGCTACGGGGGTCTGGGGGCAGCGCCCCCAGGAAAAAAAGAATGCGTGCAAAGTCATTAAAGTGATGGCTAAACAATAAATGAACCAAAATTCAACTGCGAAGCAGTTGCTACGGGGTCTGGGGGCAGTCCCCCAGGAGAAAACAAAAGAGCACTACAAGAGGATCCGTTGGGGCAGTTTTGTTGCCTAAATACACTGTTATACAAAAGAAATGACGAATAAATAGGCGCACAAGAAACAAAAAGGCAAAAAGTGAAGAAAATCGCATGCCATGTCGTCATTAACCTGCATTAGAGAAGCGCAGGGGATGTCAAAGCTCAACTATCGAGCGAGTCAAAGGTGTCGTACTGCGAGGCCATTTCGCGGGCCAGCTCATCGTCCAGATTCCACATAAAGTCGTTGCCGACCTTGCGGAGCTCATCGTGGATGCTATCGCCACCTAGGAAGAGCGCGTCGTCGTGGTCGAGGAGCGAAGACGGTTGAGCACTCGAGAGTGTCGTGTCGTCTGACTTGTGCGGGGGCACACTCCACGGGTGCTGCTGCTGCTGGTGCTGCTGCGACGGCAGGGAGGCGTGCGACGCCGGCGCGCTGCCTGGGGGCTGCTGCTGCTTCGGCTGTGTCTGCGCCTGCTGTGCCTGGCCAGTGCCGAGCACTGAACCGCGACGCTGCGTGGAGGACTGCTCGTTGTTGGAGGCGTCGGCGTTGTCGCCGGAAGGCTGCTGCTCTCCTGGCGAGTGGAACACGACGGGCGAGCCGAGTCCGTTTGTGCTCGTGTCGGAGCGCTGCACCTGGCTCTGGGCAATCCAGTTGGGAGTTGGTTTTGTGGGATTGGTCTGCGGGGGCTGACGAGGCTTTGCGTGAGGCGGACGCTGGTTCTGGGACGCGTGCTGGGCCTGGTGGTACGACGTCTGCTGCTGTTGCTGCTGCTGCTGCTGCTGCTGCTGCTGCTGCTGCTGGGCGGACACGTCCTTGTGGAGGTTGACCTGGAACTGCGACATGGATGCGCTCATTTCTGGCGTCACCTTTGACGGCCGTTGCTGGCCAGAGCTCGGCGCAGACGTCTTGGGGACAGACGTGGGCGCCTGGGGCGGCGGCAGGTTCTTTGCGTCGGCAGGAGCATTGCCGTAGAGTGCCTTTGCCGGAGACGACTCGGAAGCGCTGCGGATGATCGTAGGCTTTAGCGGTAGGCTGTGGGCGCGGGCAGCCGGAGTTGGCGACGAGCCCTGTACCGCGCGCTGCTTTTCCCTGACCTGCGTGGCGGGCCATTCGGTCATGATGACAGTTGTAGGCGATGACATGGGCTGCTGGTCGCCATGAGCGCCGTTTTCACGCACCGGCGTGGCATACGGCTGCTGTTGCTGCTGCTGTTGTTGCTGCTGCTGCTGGTGCGACATGGGCGACTGAGACGGAGGGACACCGGGTCTTGCTGGGGCCTGGCTCGGACGACGGGCCGGTGGTTTTTGCGGACCTCGCTGGCCAGTTGCCGAAGGAGCGCGTTCCCGTGCTTGCGCCTGCGCCTGAGCACGAGCCTGCGCCTGAGCCTGCGCATAAGCCTGAGCTTGCGCATGAGCTTGAGCCTGCGCGTGGGCTTGAGCCTGCGCCTGAGCCTGTGCCTGTGCCTGAGCCTGTGCCTGAGCCTGAGCCTGAGCCTGAGCCTGTGTCTGAGCCTGCTGCTGCTGCTGACCTTGTTGTCCTGGTGCCTGGTTAACAAACTGTAGCTGCTGGAACTGGGAGACAGGCATGGCGTGATGCGGAGCCCACTGCTGGGGCGGGATCACAATCTGGTCAGGCTTGGCTGCCTTTGCCTTTGGCAGGCGCGATGTTGACTTTTTCTTGACCACACGGTTGCCAGCCGATGCCGTTGGAGTTGGCGGCACTGGCGGCGGCACAACGTGTTGGTACATGGGAGGGCCGGCACCGCCAGCGCCAGCGGGCATTGGCGTCGGGCTCTGCTGCATGACTATCATCTGAGGTCCAGCGCTGTTGCGACGAGCCATGTCAGGATGCATCTGGGGACCAGACCCACCTGGTCCGCCCAAGCCAGGATAAAATCCGGCGGTGGGGGCGCTGGCGCTCATGTTACCAGCCATTTTAACATAGTTCCACTGCTGGCCCTGGGCAGCCATTTGCTGCATTATATGCTGGGGCACCTGGGCCATGTGTGGCGGCCGTTGTTGTGGCTGTTGTGACTGTTGTGTCTGTCGCTGCTGCTGTTGCTGCTGCTGTGGCGGGTGCTGTGGTTGCTGACTTTGGAGCTGCTGCTGCTGCTGCTGCTGCTGCTGCTGCCTGTGCTGTTCGGCCATGTGTGCAGCTTGCGGACTGTGATGCTGCTGGTGCTGACGCTGTTGCTGCTCCAAAAACTGCTGCTGCGCAAGCTGCACCATTTGTGGAACCTGACCAGGCGGCACTTGGCCGGGGACTGGTTGGCGCATAACAGGCTTGCCACGCATCTGGCCATTTGCAGCCCCAACAGGCATCATACCTGCACCAGGGACAAATATCATAGGCTGCTGTTGGCCGTTGACCGGCGACATGTCAGCGGGCGAACCCTGAGACATATCCTGGGCGGCAGGCGGAGGCGGAGGCGGCGGCGCCTGCCCGTAGTTGTCAAACGGGTTATACATAAGACTGTCGTAGTTCGTCGCATACAGATTGTTTGGAAACATGCCAAGCATCTCGCCATTTGCACCGTTTGCGCCATTTTGAAAGCTCATCATCATTTTCTCCTGGCTGCTCGGCACTGGTGTGTTGAGCGGAACCATGGGTTGATGCTGTTGCTGCTGATGTTGTGGCTGCTGTTGCTGCTGTTGCTGCTGATGTTGTGGCTGCTGATGCTGCTGCTCCTGCTGCTGCTGCTGCTGCTGGGATGGGACACCCTGGGACATACCGCCAGGAACTATCCGGGCAACACCAGTGTACAATGCGCCATTGCCACCAAACATTTTTTCCATTCTATCAACACGCTCCAAGTTGGTCTCGCCGCTAGCTGGAGTTGGCGGACACAGGACTCCTTCATCATCGAACAAAAAGTCCAGGTCCCCGAGACCTAACTGCTGGCTGTCTCCGACCATGGCCATGTTGGTATTACCTGTTGTTAGCTTTGCATTCTTAGCTCTTGGCGCTGCTGGCCGCGGACACCCCATAGAACAGCTTCCAAAGTGGTGAGCCCGAGCGTTTGCACTCCACTGGCGTAAATCAACTGCGAAGCAGTTGCCACGGGGGTCTGGGCGGCGCCCCCAGGAAACAACAACAACAAAAAGAACAAAGAGCGAGGGTCACCTGTGGCGTGACCTGGACAGTTATGTCCAGACCCAGAATGTTTTGATGTCTCTTGTAGAAGCATTAAAGCCATATAAACAGCTACAAGTGCCACACATAACCTCCGAGGATCGTCACGTCCATCCCAATCTTATCCATGCCGCGACTGGCGAAACATTCCAACCCAGATCACGCATGAACCAAGATGCCAAACAAACATCGTCCCGACGCCATAACAGCCGCTTGCAAATCAGACAGAACCAAAACTTACACTATCGCTATCCAGCCGTGACAAAAACCAAAACTTAATCAGACTTTGCAAAGACAAACAACAAATGCTCCCAAACAAACACCGACCGTGGTGTTACCTGTCCTGCGCTTAACGAGTGCAAGCTGTCAAAACTGGCTCACACCAAGACGTAGCGGTAAAAATAGACAGTACACTCGGGTACACAAGCCCCCAGCTTGGTGCTGCTGTCTTGTGGGTTGCGAGCTTTTCAGGATGCCCGCTGACAGAGGTTGTTGCGAGCGAAGGAAAACAAATGCAGACTCCTTCGGACAAGCGTGTGCTGCGGCCCCAGCACCGGAAAAACGGGTGTGGGGAGTTTAGCTAGCCGCTCTGGCTGATTAAAGCGGGTGGTGTCGGGGGGGAGTGGTGGTGTTGAAGTAGAAAACAAAAGTGCAACTCGACGGTCTTTGGTATGGGTGGTGTCTGGGCTGGGCTGGGCTGGGCTTTGGGTGGGCCAAGCTTAGGGCCGCGGGTCTAACCGCTGACCACCCACACAACAGCAGTGGCCGTGGGGTGGTGCTGGTGGTGGTGGTGGGAGATTGTGTGTAATTTCTGACTAAGCGGATGCGGCGTCCGTCAGACGGATAGCTCCGGACCCGGAACAACGCCCGGCAGCTTAGGTCCAGGACCGGGTGAATTCGCTTTTAGTGGGCATGGCAACGACGCATAGTTTGGACGGGGTATTTTTGGCGGAAGACGGACCGCATTTTTTTTGGGTCTGTGGGTTCTCATAATTCGAAAAAAACGACCTGCAAATTTTGCGACGTGTCAGCGCAGCATGTCCCCCGCTCCAAGCACTCCACACATACACAGAAGCACAAAACGCTGCGATAGGGCCAAAAATTGCCGACTGTGCGCGAGTCGCCCTGGCAACGCGCACACCTGCGTGGAACAGGCTTGGCTGCGTCGGGCCCATTGCCGCCAGACGCCAGCTCCGCCTCCGACAGCGGGGAAACGGTTCCGATGTCGGGTCGGTCATATATCCAGCGGTGCAACCCCAGTATAACCTAGTATAACCCCCAAGCCAATCTATACGACACCGCAACTAAACAGGCGATGTGATCTCGTCTTCTGTCCAAGGATTTCGCGCGTTCCCTCGGCTTGTACCTGATCGAGGGTTGGGCCGATCGCACTTGCCGGCGGTCGATGCCCGCCGAGCCGCGGTTTCGCGGCCAACCCCGTCAGGTTCTACGAATGGATTCGGCTTTCTACAATACGGAATATCCCAGCTCCATTACTCGCACGACAACTAGCTGATCTGGACCGGGAATCCAGCCTGGTGTCAAGAGTTACACACAGACAGTGCCGACCCAAGTTGTTCCGGATAACAGGCGGAAACTCGAGCGGTCTGCCCCCCCCCACGGAACGGGTCTGGTGGTCCCTTGCTGCCGTGCCGAGACGAGACAAGTTTTTTCCCACATTCGTTTTTACTTCCACTCTGACAGATAAACACCAGATCGTACCCGATCGATCGGGCCGGTAACTTGTTTACGGTCATTTGCGTGATCGTTGCACCGCTAGATTCCTCAGCCGCAGCTAGTCCACTCTGGGCCGGCCGACAGCTGACAGTCGGCAACGATGCGTCTGTCTGCCGACGCTAACGGTTTCTCGATGTCCGTGCACTCGTTTGGAGTACTTTTTTTTTCCTGGGGGCGCTGCCCCCAGCCCCCCGTAGCAACTGCTCCGCAGTTGGATTTGGCGACGGTGATGGCTTGTATGCGCCTCGGTGTATGTGCGCGCTGGTTATCCAGCGTATATGTAAAGGCAAGTGTAATTCAAGATGTATAGACAAGTTTTATGACATTGTCAAGAATCATAACAGACAATAAACGACACTTGGTAGAACTTTGTGAACAGTGGCTCTTGACTTGCCGCGGGCTCCCCCCTTCAAAACCGTCAAAGGCTTCCCCAATCCCAACTGCGAAGCAGTTGCTACGGGGGTCTGGGGGCAGAGCCCCCAGGAAAAAAGAAAAATCAATGTCCACACCACACCAACGTTGCAACAAAGCCCTTTAAAAACATGAAATCAGCGCGAAGCGGTCTGAGCTTGAACAAAAACGACGAGACAATCCAAATATGCAGCATAATCTTCGGCTGCGGACAGCCGTGGGCGGCTGAGACGGTTGCCGGGGAAACATAATGTAAACAATAATATACCGAACGCGATACGGCCTTTGTGTGTGAGGACCACAAAGTTCGAGGTTAATAGGCACAAAAGTCGCCGAGCGTGCGTAGGTTTAGCACGGCCATGTCCGCAGAGGAGCCGACGTTTGACTCGTTCGAGTCCTTGGGCCCTAGCGGTGCCAATTCTTTGTATGTGTTTTGAGACATGGTTGAAATGCTTGGGGGATCCAGATGCTAATACCAGAAATACAGGGTCGCGCAAGAGCGCTGGAACAAATGGCCCGCCAGCAGTGCTTACAGCGCGTTCGTCGAGGTCGTTCCGGAGAAAGTGAGTGGTGAGCTGGGATGTCAACGCCGACAACAACACCGACTGACAACAGCATTGCGTCTGACGACGAAGGCGCGTTTATGTCACCGCGAGTCAAACAGTCGCTGAGTTTCCGCAAGCCGAGACGGCGCGACGAGACGTCTGACCGTCAAGATACGGCTCAGCATGACGACGACAGTGCTGAGATCGTTTTTGAAAAGCCGGCGGTGCCTGTTCATAGCACTATGCAGGGCCGCCTTCGGAGACTGCCGTCTGATCTCGAAAACGCCTTGCCAGAGGAGTGGCCTGAAGACATTGTACTGGGGGAGAAGGGGGATGAAGACGAGACGGAGGCGGAAGGGACCATCGACCATGGTGCGCCTAGTCACACCGTGAGCAGCGTCGGGACGAGCGGCAGCGGCGGCGGCGGCACCGCGAAGATCAGCGGCTCGGCTAAAGCGCGGACGCCAGAGTGGAAAAAGGCGTACGAAAACAGGAATCAGCAGCCGGCAGTGTCTGGATCGAGTCGATTAGTAGAGATGTTTCAGACGGTGCGGGACCAGCCGGTGCAGACGACACTGGGGCCGATTCCCGAGGACAGCGAGACCGAGTCGCAGCGCAAGAGCGACTCGGGGGCTGAGGATGCCACTCAGCAGGCTGAGCCGGCGCCAGCCGCTGAACACGATCCCAATGGCAGCGCAGGCTCCGAGAGCGGATCGTGGGATACTACGTCGGGCAGCACGAGCCAGTCACAAAATGTCGAGTCGCCGTTTAAGTTGTTCAGGAACAAGTACGACACGTTCACCAATGCAAAGGTGAATGGAATTCTGAGCCAGCTCGCGTCCGATGGCAGCTCGACACAGGGCTCGGTACAGGACAGCATTCGGGGCCAGAGTCGCCGTGGACAAGACGTAGCTGAACACGGATTTCGAAGCGGACCCAGAAGTGGACCCGCAACTGGACGCGGTACTGGTCCCAGCACTGGTCCTGGCACCTTAACAGGACGCATATCTATGGACGATTTCCGTCCGCAGATGCGCCGGACCGAGATGGTGGGAGAGGATACGGGCCCAATCGCCAAGCATTTGTCCATTGAGCAGCTCAACGCCCGGCAAGAACACCACAAGCAGACAGAGCAGTATATCAAGAATGCGCAGGATCTGTTTGAGCAGCTGGCTCAGAGCCGCAACGTCGCTCTTCCGGACTCTTCAGAGCAGTCGATTGTTTCAGACTCGGATGGATCAATGCGCCAGGGGGCCGAGACCGACCCGGACCAGAGCCTCAACGAGCTCGAGTACAGCCTACGTCAGCACAACCCAGAGTTTAGCGAAGACGAGCGGGACCAGGACCGGGAGAATGTCGTCGTACAGGCTGACGCGAGCCATTCCATGGATCAGTCGTTTGGCGATAGTGCCAGCGAAAGTGCCAGCGGGACCGGCAGTGGGGCCAGCACAGATGATGCGACGCTTCCGCGGGACAGCAGCAATTCCCGACAGTTTGCAGCCCCGGCGGTGCCGTCGCGCACGCACCCTGGCATGCAGCAGATCCGGGCGGACAAGTTCCAAATGGCGACCTACGGTGAGATGGAATACGACGAAAAGGAGCAGCGATGGCGGCAAAAGAGCGACTCTTCAAAGTTCGACTCTCACACCACCAAAGTCCCACTAGAAGAGGGCGACGACGACCCGTTCCAGGGCATCGAGGATCTCGCAGACAGCACCGAGGAGCAGCCAGAGCCTATGCCTCAACACCACAGCGAAGAGGTTGATACAGGCGTCTGGGGACAGAGCTTCGAGGAAAGCACAAAGTCTCGCGTCAGCTTCCGTTCCGACGGCTCGTTCCAGGACCGCGAGTTTGCCAAGCGTGTCAGCTCGGTCCAGCAGCTGACGATCCCCGACATTGAGTACACACACGATGACGACACGGATCCGATGCCGGGGGCCCCCCATCATGATTCGCGGGTTACAAACAACAGCCAACCGGCAGACGAGACACAACCCAACGCTGGCCGCCGGGTCTCGAGCTGCCACAGCGTGCTGCAAGAGATGGTGTTCACGCCTGTTGTCAACGGCAAGAAAAAGAGCGTCTCAGTGCTGCTCGAATCGCCGGCAGCGCCGGCAGCAGCCGATACCCGATATGGTGCCGCCTCCTCGTCGACACCTCGCGAAGCAACATCGACACACGACGGAGAGGCCAACGTCACACACCAGACAAACATCGACAAGTCCATGGTGCGCGTCGTCACGGACCGCGAGCGCGAGAACCTCAACTGGGAGGAAATCACTACGCTCGAAATCCGCGGCCAAGACCTCGAGACGATTGCCACCCTCGACCGTATCTGCCCCAAACTCACGACCATCGACGCATCTAACAACCGGCTGCACGTGCTCAAGGGTCTGCCGGCAGGCGCTATCAGCGTCAATGTCAGCAACAACATGCTGACGGACATTGCGGCGTTTGACCGGCTCGCGCGTCTGCAGCGGCTCGATCTCGCAAACAACAACCTCAAGAGCCTGCTGGGGCTGTCGCGGCTGCGGCACCTGACAGACCTCGACGTGAGCGGCAACCGCATTGAGTCGCTCGACGGCCTTGAACGGCTGCCGCGGCTCGAGCGCCTCGCTGCTGCTGGCAACCGACTCATGGCCGTTGACTTTGGCGGTGAGGCATGGGCCAATGTTCGCGAGATCGACCTCGCCCGCAACGACATTGGGCGCGTTGAGTCGCTCGCAAACCTCCACAGCGTCCGCCTCCTTGACCTCAGCGGCAACCGTATCCGCGCCATTGAGTTCCCGCAACTGAAAACCCTGACGCGCCTCCGGCTATCGGGCAACGGCTGTGCTGCCGACGTTGGCAGTCTGCGTGCCCTCCGCGAGCTGCTGTTTGACGCCAATCGCGAGTTGCGTGGCCTCGAACGCCTGCGCGAGCTCCGCCGTCTCAGCGTCCAGGACGGCAGCTGTGCCGCGTTCACAGCCGCTACCTGGTCGTACATCTCGGATGTCGAAGAGCTCAAGCTGTCGGGCAACAACTTTGAGACGTTCCCCATCACTGTGCCATTCCTCAGCATGCGCTACCTGGAGATGACAAACTGCAATCTCCGAAGCCTGCCGCCGGCCGTTGACACCAACCTGCTCAACGTGCGGTACTTGGACCTATCGTTTAACAAACTGCAAGACTTGGCAGACCTCGCGCACATCCCCAAACTTGAAAAGCTGTTCCTGTACAGCAACCGGTTCAGTGCGCTGTCGCCCCTCCTCGAGGGCCTATCGCGGCTCGAGCGCCTCGTCGCCCTCGACCTCCGCGCCAACCCGCTCACGGCCCACCTTCATCCGGACATTGTGTCCCTTCCGGGCCTCGACCCGGGCCTCAGCGACTACGCGCGGTACCGCCGTTCCCGTCGCGCCGAGTACCGTCCGGCGCTCGAGCAGCAGGAAAGCGAGTTCCTCCACAACGTCGAGCAGCACAGCCCAGACGTCTATGAAAAGCGCCAGCTGTACCAGGGCCTCGCCCTCCAGGCGGTCCCGACCCTCCGGTGGTTCGACGGCCTCCGCCTCAGCTCCGCAGACGTCGCAGACACCCTCCACCACATGGACGCTATGAACCTGTAACGAACACTCCAGACACTAATGAGATACGCCTACAATATCCGGTACACGTGCTCTTTTTTGTTTCCTGGGGGCTCTGCCCCCAGACCCCCGTAGCAACTGCTTCGCAGTTGGATCCTGGGCCTCTTGTCGTCAGCTTGACCTAAAACTCAACTGCGAAGCAGTTGCTACGGGGGTCTGGGGGCAGAGCCCCCAGGAAAAAAAAATACGGCGTTGGCTCACATGGCCGGGCTCGAACCGGCGCGGGTGAGATACCACTGACACTTTTCTCCTGGGGGCGCTGCCCCCAGACCCCCGTAGCAACCGCTTCGCGGTTGGATAATAGAGGTGTGTGTATGTGTGGATGAGGGACCAGTTTTTCCGCGACCTATTTGGGACTACAGTCCCTGTGTGCAGACCCGTCATTGTCGAATCGAGTGCATTATCAGCGGATACCCTTTATTCAACCGCGAAGCGGTTGCCACGGGGAGTCTGGGAGCAGCGCTCCCCGAAATTAAAGCCTCGTGCAACTGCGGAATGAACGGAAACGGCCTGTTAAACGCGTCAATGCAACAAACAGGGCATGTATGTATGACAGTGAGGAGAAAGCGCCGGCACGCAGGACAGTGCCAAAATCTATATTCAGATTGAGATGCCTTGATCTTTGTGATGGTCCGTCCCAATACCAAGCCAACGCCCGTTGTGTTTTCAGTCTATTTTGCGGGTTCAAAGCCCTGCAGGGTCGGGCATCCATAGACGCTCGGCTGCGAGCCTGAAAACCTGCAAACCTGCAAGCCCTTGAACAAGGGCCTGCTAACGCGCGCCTCGCCATCAGATTGTGCACTATAGCAAACACACACGGCGCGATAGGGCACATATAGAGCGCCCTAGGGATCAGCTGACGTACTCAGTTATGGAATGCATAACAAAACTACCAGTCCAAAACACCTGGAGACAAACTGTTCTATTCTTGTCCGCATTCCGTTGGGCTCGCCAACGCTCGCAACGAACCCAACCCTTGTGTCTGGCAACTAAACAGATATAGCAGCCAAGCTGCACTATCGCCTTCCCTATCTCGGAATGATCGCAGCATGGCTGGGCTTGGGGTCTTAAAGCTGGGCCCTCGCGACAAAGAGCACTCTGGGGGCGTAGCAAGTGAGCAGTAATTTTAGACCTGTCGATAGGACCCTGCAAAAAATATAACGGCTGAACTAGTCATTACCTCATTCGTCCGGCGTACAGCCGCTGGAACTTTGACTCTGCACGCAACCTTTTTGTTCAGGTGTCTTGATTTTTCCTGGGGGCGCTGCCCCCAGACCCCCGTAGCAACTGCTTCGCAGTTGGATTGTGGCCAGTGTTGAGCAAGTCCGGAGAACCTTGGTTATCATCGTCCGAGGACCAAAACCTGTCCCGCGCAGTTGCTTCGGGTTTTGATTCTTCCTGGGGGCGCTGCCCCCAGACCCCCGTAGCAACTGCTTCGCAGTTGGATTGTGGCCAGTGTTGAGCAAGTCCGGGAAACCCTTGGTTTTCATCGCCCCAGGACCCAAACTTGTCCCGCGCTCATCAACTGCGAAGCAGTTGCTACGGGGGTCTGGGGGTGGAACCCCCAGGAAATAAAAAGACTACAGTTCAAGTGGTTTAGCCTTGTATATCAAATCTATACATGCAGAACTAAGATAAAAGGAAAGGCACGGGCAGGCGGCTGCACGCATCGAACGAAGGTGACGAAAAATAAAAAAAAAAAATAACATATAAATACAGCCTGGGCACTGCGGGCCCAGCAATGCGAGCACAAACGAGGCTTAGAAACCGCACTGGTTCGGGTACTGACGGTCCGTCAGCGGCTGCGGGAACAGACCGTTGGAAATGAGGGCGCGCACGTCCCACTCGAGCGTGTTCTCGGTCTTGTAGCTCCAAAAGAACCATCCAGAACCCTGCTCGTAGGCGTCCAGCTGCGCCTCAATGTAGCGGCGGTGATCCTGCTTGCGCTGATCCGACCATGTGCTGATGTCGTCGTTGCCGTCGCACGAGCCAATGGGCGAGTCGTTCTGGTACGTGCCGTCGTAGCGAGCGCCGCGGTAAATGCCGTTGAGCAGCGGCGTGCAGTCGGTCAGGGCCGCCGACCACTCGCCCGTGACGCGCCACAGGTTCTCCTGGCCCATGTTGCGGCCAATGTCGCACGCCACGCCAATGTGGTCGTCGATCGACCGCTGCAGCTCGCCAACCGAAAACACCTGGTACTGGTGGTGGTCGAGCACAACGTCCCAGTAGTCGGGCATCTGCATCTTGTCGTTGAAGTAGCCCAGCGGCTGGAACGCGTCGTGGATCGCCACGTTGGACACCGAGCCCGTGTCGCGCACCTTGTGGTAGCCGTCGCTATAGTACTGGTTGATGGGGTCCATGCCGAGCGAGGGGCCCAGCGGCTCGTTGACAAGCTCAACCGCATCCACCACATTGCTCCAGTTGCCGTTGGCGTACTTGCTGGCAACATAGTCGAGCACGTCGAGCGTCCACTGGATGTTGTCGCCCTGGGTCCACTCGTACTGGTCGCGCAGACCAGAGTTGTCAAAGCCGTTCTGCGAGCCGGGCGCGCCGTGAATGTCAACCCACGCCTTGAGTCCCGCGTTCTGCAGCCAGCACAGCGCGCGGTCCAGGTACGCCTCCTGGCCCGTCACGTACGGGTCGTCGGGCAGCGGCTTGAACGCCCAGTAGCCAATGGGGATGCGGACCATGTTGAAGCCCCAGTCCTTGATCTGCTCAATGTCCTGTTCCGTGATCCACGTGTTCCAGTGGTCGTTGAGCTTGGCCCACGCCGCATCCTTGCCGAGCGCCTGGGTCCAGTGGTACTCGTCCACCGGAATGGCGTCCGACGGAAAGTCGCCAAACAGCGACGGGTTCATGTACGGCTCGAGGACAAACCATCCGCCGAGGTTCACACCGCGCACCTTGTCCTGGTCATAGTTGAAGCCTCTGGGCTTGCTGCCGTTAGTCTTTGTGATGCTGTTTGCGGGCTTTTCTGGAGAGATGTGAGATTTCCTGGGGGGTTCCACCCCCAGACCCCCCATAGCAACTGCTCCGCAGTTGGAATGGATCCTGCATCATGTCGGGCGCGACATCTTGCTCAATTGGGTGATATGGGCCACATGCACTTCTACTGCAATCTAGTCTTGAGAAAGAGGAGGCACAGATGTCGTGGCCCGCACACTTTCCCACTAACACGAATATAGCTGCATGGCGATTGCCATATCGCGACAAAAGATGCACAGATGCAGGTGCAGGGCATCTCCGACCCTAAACCCGCCAATCCGACCCTGGCCTCCGGCAGCGGGCGATGCGGGTGAGAGGGGCCACTCACCGAGCGATCGAGCACTAGAATCGACGCGGGTAATAGCCCTATCCAATTTCGTCAGCGTCTGGAATGGACTCGACTCGTATCGGCTCACAACTGTAGTTGTACTCAGATGACGCACCGCGAGGGACCCTGGTGCACGTTGCACCAAAGGTCCTTGTCCGAGCTTGACAATCTGGCCTCATGGGTCCCGCCCCACCAAGTTTCATACAGTCATGCAGAGCCTCCGTAGCGCACTTTGGCGCGTAAAACGAATAAAACCAACAAATCCGATAAGCAATGACGTTCTTTCCAATATGTGCAAGCACCAGACCAGCTCCGTATCGTCCACCTCCACCCATTGCCCACTATCAACGACACCATGCCTCAAACTCAACAACCACCACAAAAAAAAGCTTACAGTGCAACGCCAACAGCAGTCGACGAAAACGACACAAGCGCCGTAAGCGCGGTCAAAGCGTTGATCATTGTGCTTGGTGACGCTATCCTCGAGAAAAACGTGCACACTCGCAAAACCACAATGAGACTGCGTAGAACCAAAGGAGGCCTCCCCGGCAGGCCGGGCACGCTCCTTATATGAGCAGTTAAGGTTTCGAGGCACCAACTGCGCGCCGCAGGGAATAATTAGAGAAAAAGCAAATGCAACGTGGGTCAGCTCTTGGACGACCAACTAGCTGCACTGTCGCCGTGCAGCATGCGGCTCATACGATCTGCGTATCTGCCCGCCTTTGGTCATCGTGCCCCGCCATGTTCGACGGCTTTGTTCAATGGTTTCCCGCCAAGACGGTGGCTTTTGACCTGGGGGCGCTGCCCCCAGACCCCCGTAGCAACTGCTTCGCAGTTGGATTTAACTCGAAGCGGTTGCTACGGGGTCTGGGGTGGGTGGCCCGCCTCAGGAAGAAGAACAAACTCTCAAGACACGGGCAGAAGCCCTCTTTCAACTGCGAAGCAGTTGCTACGGGGGGGGTCTGGGGGCCCCAGGAGAACAAAATGTGCCAGAGTACTGGTACGATGACAACACCGTAGGGTCGACAGACCGGTACAGAAACTCTGCGGCACGTGCACACTCGGCGGTCGCACATCCTTGTCAAAACCGGAGGTGGAATCGTGGAACCTGTGCAAGCGGTATGCATAGGAGCGACGCGCCTGGAGAGCCGTGCAACTTCATTTGCCGGGGTGCCGAAGGTTGCCGTCAAGAACCAAGATATGCTGTGCTTTTAGCAGTACGGACCAGGTGCCACGGCACAGGCTGGCGCGCGCCGAGCGCGATGTATCAAGGGGCACAATGTACCGGCCATGCAGAGCCCCTTGCTTGCTGCATGGTGGTGTAGTCCGGGTGGTAGTCGATGGCGGCGAGAGACACGCGCATGTGAGACGTTTTTTTTTTTTTTGCACGGATATTCTACCGAATTGCAATCCTGTGACCCCATCCGGCTTTAGACCAACGACTTGTGATCGGAAAAGTCACGAGTCTGACTAGGGAGCGCCGAAATTTTTTTGGTGGTGCTTGTACATTCCCCTGTGACGAAATCGGCTGCTGCTGACGCGCGCGGTCTCGCTTCCATCCACATGTCCGAAAGGAGGTTGCACACAAGAACAAAACAAAAAGAATGCAGTCTTCGCTTTATGACTTTAACGTCTGCACCGTAATCCCGTCAAATATTAAACATCTAGACCGCTCGTCATTGTTTTTCGTCCTGGGGGCGCTGCCCCCAGACCCCCGTAGCAACTGCTTCGCAGTTGATTTAGGGCCATGGTGAAGTTCAAGCGCGAAGCGCTTGCTACGGGGGTCTGGGGCAGCGCCCTTAAGACGAAAAATACAATGACGAGCGGTGTCGAGCCTTTGCTGGCGCTTGTCGTTCATGCAGGGTTCGCGTCGAAATGCATATTTCCGCATGATGCCGAGCGGCTTGCTTCGCTGCGAGGTTTGTTCCGCTAACGGCAGGCCGGATGGTTTTGCCTGTGCAGCAAGGCACGAGGGACAACGATGCAGTGTGCCAAAGATTGCGTATGACTGCGGTGGTGGCGGTGGTGGTAGTGGTGGTGAACAGTTGCCAAAATGCTTTGTATGTTTTTGGTAGCTGGGCCACTGTCATGGTTACTGTTCCTAAGATCAGCATCGCATTCGTATGATACGTCACCACCGGCACGCACCGTCAGATGGGACGCCACTATGCCGAGCGCCAAGAGCTCACCATCGGAGGACCAAGCCAAGGCGTGGTTCGGGGTCGAGGCGAGGACCTTTGCGGTTGTTGTCCTGCGAAGGCCGCCCTTTTGAAATCACCAGGGACGTGCAATTTTACTAGTGTCAGGGCCCCACTATGATCGAACAAAAAAATACGAAACGCGTTAGATGATGGATCCGCTCTGACCACCTGCTTGATCTTATGATCAGATCGAGCAATCATAACCATCTTGTGTCCTGGGGATTCCACCCCCAGACCCCCGTAGCAACTGCTTCGCAGTTGTTTGAATTGTGGCTTTGGAATTCAACCGCGAAGCGGTTGCTACGGGGATCTGGGGGTGGAGCCCCCAGGAAAAAAAATGCAAGGCCAACAAGGCAGACGCCGGGCAAACAAAGACCCCGACACTACGTACTGCCCTTCTAGTCTAGGCGAGACAAAAAACCGCATGCGCAGCGTCTGTCTCTGTCTCCTCGGTTACAACAGCAGAGCCGGCTGTTGGCCGCCAAAACTGGCCGCCAGCAGGCGCCAGCAGGCGCCAGCAGGCGCCTCGCCCCGCCAATGTACCGCAATACGCAACAATGGGTGGGCCCCTATGCGTCGCATGCAGGTGCCACTTTCTTGGCAGGGGCGGCCAGTTGGGCCCTGGCCATGGCCCTGGCGATGGTCCTGCCTCGCGGGTCGAGGCTTCAGGGATGGATGGCCGGCGGTCGCCTGGGATGGCCTACGTAACCGAGAAAGTTGCAGGGACGCTCGGTATCAGTGGCAGTGAACCGCCTTGTTTCTGCCACGTACGGCCAAACGATTGCTTGCATGTCCCGGCGTCATTGCAAGATCGCGAAGTTGCCCGCACTGAGAGTACTACTTAGACGTCGCTAGAACGCATCAGTCGTGTTGTCACGGGAACTCTAAAATAGGTCACGCTGGCAGTGTCTCGCTCTCTTTGGCGAGTCCTGCCCGTCTCTCTCCTCGCCGAAACATGCCGAGTCAGGCAGGTGCACGTCGCGCTGTGTTCGCCATGTGATTTTATTTTTTTTTTTTGTCCTGGGGGCGCTGCCCCCAGACCCCCGTAGCAACCGCTTCGCGGTTGATTTCTCTAGTGGTGTCATATCAACTGCGAAGCAGTTGCAACGGGGGGTCTGGGGGCAGCGCCCCCAGGAAAGGAAAAAGGGAGTTCGATGCTGGGTAGAAAATTGCCGCATGCCCATATCATTTTCGAAGCACTTTGCGTCAAACGTTCGTTGTTTTGTCTTTCTTCTCGTTCCTTTTGTTGGCTGGCTCCGCCTCAGTGCGTGATACATTATTGCTGTGAGGTTTACCGCCTCACATAAAGACCGCACTGGCAAGCACGTGGAAGACGCATTG
Source organism: Tardiomyces blankii (assembly GCA_024734315.1). NCBI lineage: Eukaryota > Fungi > Ascomycota > Dipodascomycetes > Dipodascales > Trichomonascaceae > Tardiomyces > Tardiomyces blankii. The sequence continues at coordinate 2,209,931 of JANSJT010000035.1, forward strand.
TCTGCCCCCGCAAAAAGCACACACGACGCACACGATGCACTACAGACATTCTGCACCACACTAGACCCCCTCACTCGGTCGGTCCCTACCAGGTTGCATCTCGCCGCCCAATCATAAGATGCCAGGCAGCCGGACGCCGATCCCGTGTGGATCCCCGGTTACCCCACATTAAGCGTCCTCCCGCGAAGGCGCACGGCATCATCGGACTCGTGAGAAGACGACCCTGTCTCTGGTACCTTGCAGCGTTGCAATGGTTCTATACGAGACGCCACGAGACAACGGCTATGTAATATGGCCAGCTGTGTGGCGGTTTTCATTTCCCCGGAGGGTCCACCCCCGGGCCGTGGTAGCAACTGCTTCGCAGTTGGCACCGGTCCTTTGTGGTTACGGTACGTGTTTAAATCATGCTTGGGTCATGTGCACATGTCGATTGACCGGAGAATACGACATGAAAGCCTGCAATGCAGTCTCTCAAACAGCACCGATACTGGTGATGCACATGGTAGGAGGATGCAGCAGGCCCCTGCCGATATGACGTCGTCTCATATTGGCCTCGTGTCAAGCTCTTAATCCAAGAACGGTCAGAAGCACCAAAAAATAGTCAGCTGCAAAAAAGATAGCCCTACGTGGGGGTCGAACCCACAACCTTGAGATAACGTGTACTGTGTTAAGAGTCTCACGCTCTACCGATTGAGCTAGCAAGGCTAACAAGAAACAAGCCCTACGTGGGGGTCGAACCCACAACCTTGAGATTACGTGCACTGCTAAGAGTCTCACGCTCTACCGATTGAGCTAGCAAGGCGTTTCTTGCGATCGGCCGTTTTCAGGACATAGAGCTTCAGTATTCTAGTAAAGTACAAAATTCATAAAAAACTACAAAAATAGCCGACTCACCAGTGGGTCACGCTGCGGATTGCTTAATGCTAGCCCTAGTCTGTCAGACAAGGTGCTCCTTAACACACCTGAAGGATTAACGGCTGTAGCCGCATTTCTAGCCGCTACTTGGAAGCGCCAGAATCGTAACGGTTCTGAGCCGCCAGCCCCCGAAGCTGCTCGAGTAGTTTCGGCGATGATGCCGCATCCTGCTCATCTATGATGAATAGTTGCCGATGTCTCTGGCTCATATATAGCTTAATTACGGACAATAAAGGATGTGATGATGACTACAAAATAGAAAAACTTGTGTCGATTCGCTGACTGTCTTCATGGTTTTATTTTTCCTGGAGGCGCTGCCCCCAGACCCCCGTAGCAACCGCTTCGCGGATGGTCTTCCGGTATTTGCTAGTTCAATATCGACCTTCCAACTGCGAAGCAGGTGTTATGGGGGTCTGGGGACAGCGCCCCCAAGGCAAAAGCAAAAAAAAAAAAGAAGCGAATTGAACGTGATTTATTCTTTCTGCGGATGGTGCTCCCAGACCCCCGAAGCAACCGCTTCGGGCGGTATGTCGTCACTTATTCCTGATTCGAGGTCTATCTTTCAACTGCGAAGCAGTTGCTACGGGGGTCTGGGGGCAGCGCCCCCCAGGAAAAAAAAAAGAGAAAAGTCAAAGCTTTGGTTTACGACCACAACGCACCATTCAAACACTTGAAAATCGTGGACTAGGCAACAGCGCGAAGCACGTCGTCGGCTTGACGCTTTTCGAGAGAGCGCTTGACGGGGTTGTCGGCCTCAAAGACCTCGTTGAGCTCCTCCAGGGTGCGGTTCTTGGTCTCGACAAAGAAAAAGTAGATGTACACAAACTGGATGAGGTCCCAGAACACAAAAAAGAGATAGTACCAGTAGCTGATCGAGCCCATGGCAGTGGCAGCAACGTACTGGCCAATGATGGAGGAGACGCCTGTCGTCAGAATGCCGATGGCGGCTCCCTTGGCGCGCGTTTCGGTAGGCAGGCACTCGACCATGTAAAGGCCCTGGAGCGGCGTGACGGCAAACGAGAAGAAGATCATGAAGATGTAGGTAAAGGCAATGGAAGCGTAACCAGCCTGCGTGTTTCCGTCGTCCATGGCAGCTTTGGAACAGCCAGTGAGAATAGCAAAGCAGCCTGAGCTCAGCAGTTGGACAACAAGCATCGGCGGACGACGGCCCATTTTGTCTGTGAGCAGCGCTCCGGCAATTGAGGCAAGGAGACTGAAGACGGGCTGCAGGCCGTTGAGCAGAAGCTGGGTGTGCGCGTCTTGGATGTTGGCAACCTTCATCATCTCAGTGAAAAAGTACGATACAATAGCGTTTGCCCGAATACTGGGCGATCCAACCAATGCCCATGACGCAGAGCATGCGGGAGCTCGCAGCCTTGGTGCGGAAGAGCTCGCTGTAGTCCCACCAACGCTTGTCAGCACCACTGACTTCGATTTGATGTGCCATTTCTGCCAGCTCGAGACGGACAAACACATTCTCTTCGTCGCCCTCGCCGTGGTAGAACGTAAGAACCTGCTTTGCTTCGTCAACTCGGTTGCGAGCCATGTACCAGCGCGGTGACTCGGGCATGAACCACAAAGAAGCAATGACAATGCCCGACGTGACCATCTGGAGCCAGATGGGGATCCGCCACGCATTGTTACCGTCGATGTATGCAGTGCCATACGTAACCCACGACGCAATGATGGAGCCAATGTACCAGCACACGTTGTACAAGCCCGTCATAGCTCCACGGTACTTAGGATGAGCGAGCTCGCCTGCGTAGGTAGGGGCGGCAATTCCCGTGAGGCCACCGCCCATGCCAATAAAGAAGCGCCCAGCAAGCAGCATGGACATGTTTTTGGCCGGCGCAGCAATGCATGTTCCAAGAATGACACAAAGACAGCCAGCGAGCATGCCGACGCGACGGCCAAACATGTCGCTGACCGGACCGGCAAACGGAACTGCACAAACAGTGCCAATGTTATAAATGGCGAAAACAATTCCAGTGGCCGACCCAGCACCCGTCATGCCAAAGTAAGAGTAGTACTGGGGCATGGCATTGATGCCGCTCATGAGAGACCCATCAAAGCCGTTAAGAGACGAGCACAGGAACGACGGGAGCAGAATGGCGTACAGAGCAAACATGTGGCGAGACAAAACACTGTGGGACGCGTTGGCAGCCTCTTCGGCAAGGTCGACGGCCTCGACGAGTGCAGCATCCTCGATGTGTGTCAGGTCCGTCTTGCCTTTCTCGACTCTGGAATCAGAGACCACACTGGCCCGGTCCATGCTTTCCACGGTCATTGTATAAACTTGTTCCAAGTCTCCTACTTTACAGTAGTAGAGGGACCTTTCTATATTTATATAACGAGACCCCGTGAGAGGGGCCTCATAGGTAGCCGGTGAGCCCTCGGTCAATGGTTAGGAGAAACGGCTGCAATCAATTTCCCCGCTGCAGCTCGGACAAATCTGCGGAGTGCACTCAAAGTAATGCGCGGCGTGTGAATCTCCCAGAACATCTGTACAAGCTGTTTTATCCAAGACAAGGAGATCAAATTGCGCCAAGGAATCTCGAGGAACTTTAGGATGTTGGCCACTTACTCGAGTTTCTGAACTAGCCTCCTAGTGGGCCAAGAAATGGCGTGTTGATCGGTACTTACTTTGACCGAGCCGGCTACTACATTTGTTTTAACAAGTAAAAAGCTGCAAGAGATGTTTGTGGTGGTCTATAAGAGAATGGTAACTAGTGAAAGGCGCCAATTGTCAACACCGTCAGGCTACCGCACCACCACATATAATAATTGGGTATCAACGGCTCCTGACTAGCCTGATGTGAAGCAAACTCACGTCTTTTGCGTATCCCGACTGTTACGCGGCCCAACAGACGCACCCCGCTTCCGAGTCTGCATGATCCCCGCAGCTATCCACCTTTCGTGCGCACGACCCCAACTGCGAGAATGTGGAAACATCCGTACTTTGTGAGCCAAATTCATCAGCTCTCATAGCACACAAACGGACACCTAAGAGCCTATGCAGCCGGGCTCGTGTTATTTGGGCGATGTGGTCCCTGCTCATCGGAAAAACGTTTGATCGTCGTCCTCGATCTCAGTCTGGCATTGGTGCAGCTCCTTGCCCTGAGGAAACTGTGCGCTGCCTGTAGTCTGTACACTCAAGCGCTCGTCGCGGAGTACGTGCGCCTACTCGCAACAGAGTCGCGCAGTTGTTGCATGGTTGTTGCGCGGTAGTTGTAAATTTTGTGCTATGTTTCGGCGACGTTGAACTCTTCGACCCTTGCTGCGGTACCATCTAGCGTCAGACCGCCCGCCCCCCGCCCCTCCCCGCCATACGTTTTTCCGCACATTCTCGGCATCAATATCTCCCCGTTCCGGTGCATACGGCCGAGCCACGGGCTTTCTTTAATGCACGATACTCGTATACGCCAAGACCCGCGGTACGTATGCAATCGAGCCCACGATAGCCGAACAGGTTCGTGAACTCAATATTTTCCTCTGAATGGCTGTCGGGCGAATTGTAACCCTCCCTGCCACTCCCCTCCGTCGAATTGAAATTGTATCTACATACATGTGTCCTTGATCCGTTTAATTCTGAATCGCCGTTCCCCCGCTAGTTTTTCCGGATCGCCGGCGCCTCGGTCAGGGTCCTCGGCTGTATTTCTGAATTGCAGTCCGGAATTGTAGATAGACAGCTTAGCCGATCAAATCACCAGACACGTAGTGGTAGTTGCGGTTCGCCCTTTGAACGCCCCAGGCCAACTGGGGCTGTCGAGATGTGCCCACATCTGGGTTGGAATTCTGGTGCTTATAGACGAAGGAGGGAATAAGTCATGCAGGTCGCATAAAACGTGAAAAGCGATGTTTCATTTCTAGTATGATAGCACCAATTGTTCCTAACGAGGCAATACCGCCGTCGGTACACGAACGTCCTACTCATGATGATGCATACATTGAATTATGCGGCATTATTGCTGTTTTTGTGGTTTTTTGCGTATTATTTCACTTTTTGCCATTTTACTTATCTCTTGCGGCAGTAAGTTCAACACATCACAATCGACGATAGAAGGTGTCGTGGCGCAATGGTGAGCGCATCGGATTTCGGTTCCGAAGGTTGCAGGTTCGAGTCCTGTCGACATCGCACCTCCTTTTTTTGAGTTGTTTCTCCTTTTGACCAGTGTTAGCCGGCGTGCCTCAGACCATAACTTCTTTTCGGCACTTAAGTGGCCATCTGTGCTCGCGAAGTGGGTGTTTCATAATCCGAAGTACTTAAAATTATCGTCCAGCTATCTTACCTTCAGAAGCGAACTCCCAGACGGATGTCGTAGACCATTAACGATTCATTGGATCAATTAGCGTGTTTTACCTCTGTAACGAAGCTTTCCAGACGTTTCCAAACCAGTTAAAGTGCAAGCTAGTAACTTTTTGTGGATTTGTCTGTTTTCTTTCAGTTTTTTTCGTATTTTTTGTTATTTTAGACTGCACTGGCACTAGGTCGAGGGAACGCGAAATTTATTAGGAGGTGTCGTGGCGCAATGGTGAGCGCATCGGATTTCGGTTCCGAAGGTTGCAGGTTCGAGTCCTGTCGACATCGCACCTTCTTTTTTGCCCTGTGATGGTCAGAATACCTTTTTGTCGTGTTTGTTTGAGGCCGCTCATCCGAATATCTGTATGTGTAAGTTTTCAGACAGAGGTCAATGATAAAAGTGCCATCTAGCTAAATTTTTTGTTCTGGGCCCTGCATCCCCTCTGAACAGACGGAAGATATGTGGTCGATAAACAGCACATTTATTAATTAACGATCAAGTTTGTCACAACCTATGACTCTACCAAAAAGCTCGAGCTCGACAGTGATTGCATCGATATTAAACTATTTACATCTAGCTATAAATAAATGCCTTGTGTATGCAGCTGGAACTGGTCATAGAGCCTTGTGTAGACACTATTGTAGCTCTTTTGAATTAGAACGTTGTCGACAAACTGATCCACTTCTGGGTCGCTGAGATGAAGCTGGAAACGCTGCCGTAGCTGAAGAGACGTGGCGGGACCAGCAGAAAAGCATGGCAGAGTAGAGTCGCGAGACATCATCTCCACTAGCATGATTATGTCTTCGGCATAACGCCGGATGGCCTTGAAGGCGTCGCGCAGAAGAGACTTGAACTTTTCAAAGTGCTCCGACTGTAGACCACCCATGAGGTCGACGTATTCCTGGGTCAACTTGAACGGCGCCGCCTCGAAGCCGAACCGACCGGGCGTGTTTGACAGCAAAAAGCCAAAGTCGATGTGAATGATGTGACCCTCATTGTCCAGAAGGATGTTACCATTGTGGCGGTCCTTGACCTGAAGGATGTAGCAGACGACCGAATAGGCTGCGAGACTTTTGACAAAGCAGTCGAGAGCCTTTTCGAAGCGTGGCGTACCTCGGTCACCAAAAGTTTTGACAAAATAGTCTGTGAGGGTCGCGATGCTTCCGTTGGGATTAGTGCCGGCAGCGATAGAGGCCGTCGTGAGGGCCTTTTTGATCGAGTGGATCGACAGACCATTTGTAATCGTCTCGACGAGCCCATACGCATCAGCAGTGATAAGGATACGCATACGTTTGACCCAGACATCCACATTTTCATCCGACCACAACTTCATCATCGCCTGGATGAGCTGGCATGCAAACGATTCCTGGCGAAGATCAAAGCCCGTCTTTGCGATTGCTGAGAACAAGTCCCAGTTGGGTAGATGGCCATATGGCGACTGTCGGCGGATGCGCTCCTTGCGCTCGGTCCAGTCCTCGCCGAGGTTGGCGGCCGACGGGTCGTCAGACTTGGATATACCCGCCGTTTTCAGATCATTCTCCATGCGACGCTCGCCTGCCAAGCCCTTGGAGGGAACCACCGTATGTACCTCCATACTCTGCATGTTTGCGATAATCTTTGCGCGGATCGAGGCCACCTCGTCCTTGGGCAAGTTGCTACTGCCCGCATTATCGAGCTGGGTCAACATGACGGCTGCAGTCCGCATGTGCGATGCGATCTCCGTTACATCGACGTTGTCCACGCCAGCGGCATTGATTGCCGGTGACGATGGCATATAATTCGACGAGAAAGATAGATCCGAGGCTCGCGGAGATGCAGTGTTTGCTGGGCGAGCAGCGTATGCAGACAAGGATGACACGGAAGCAGACAGCGCATCGCGGGCCATGATTTCGCGCTGATCCTCAAATAGAGAAATCACATTCTGTGGTTAGTATCGAAAAAAAAAAAAGCACAAGACCGAACATACAATATCACCCATGTCCTTCTCCTCCATGGGAACATTTTCATCGCCATAGAGGCCAATGTCGGCACTGTACATGTCGTCTGGGCCAATGCGGGGCGACGATGTGGTGCGTGAGTGCTGCGGGCGGCCGCGTTCCTGTTGCTTGCTGTGTTGCTTGTGCAAGTATGCCATGTCGAATATGTAGCGGCGATCCGAAGCAGCGGCCAATACCGCCTTGTTGGCCTCTGTATCTGGATCAAAGTCAATGTCCTCGCGAAGGTACTCGATCAGCATTAGAAAAGGGACTTTCTCTGCACTGTTGAGGACAGTGGCCTCTGCGGGCGCGACGCGCACTATGCGATTGTGACGGGCTCGTGGGCTGCGAGTGTCAGTTGGCAGGAGGAGCGGGATATCAACCTCGGCCGGCAGGTCGCGGTTGAGCAGTGCGAGCTCGACGCGGAGTGCTGCGAGGCGCGCCTGTTTAGGCACCTGCATGAGGCGTGTAGAGATGGACTGCAATGCGTACATGAACTGCGTTTCGCAGCGGAAGTAGTTGGTTTTGAGCATTTTGATTTTGGCCTCGCGGTCTGCGGCTGCGGCTGCAGCGGCAGCCGCCGAAGGCGGACCACGGGCATCGGCAGACATGGGCGCCGAAAAGATGCGCCTGTCGCCAGAGGATGCCCGCAGACGCGGCGATACGGGCGCCGAGGACGCGACGGCTGCGATATCGGCCGCCGCGGGATCGACAGAGAGACGAGACTCGGCGATGTCGCGCCAGTTGGAACGAGATCGAGCTGGCAGGCCACGGTTATAGCCACGATCCCGCTCTTCTGATGTAGACAGGTCCGGCATCGACAGCGCCTCGTGCTTGCTTCCATACGGCGTCGTTCTCGCATGTTCCGACAGGCCGCTGGCACTTGCTCCGCGGCGAGGCGACGACGCTGCAGTATTGGTCGCACCGCCAGCCGACGTCGCACCATCTGCCGCGCCATTCTTGACGCCAGAGAGCGACTTGGATCGTATGAGACGCGACGCCACGTGGAAAATGTGTGACCGCTGCTTGCGGCCCTGACTGACCACAACGGGCTTGACGAGACCTGCGATGGCCGGCATGGCGGCAACGGCAGCCAGCGCACCAGACATGACTGTCACGGGTGCCGTGTTCTCGCGGAGCCGGCGATCCGGCTCTTCGCCGACATTGAACAGCAGGTACTGCAGCTTATTAAACAGACGTTTCGAGACTTGGAATCCGTAGCTCTCTGGATCGTCGCCGAGTTCGGTCAGATGCGCCTGCAGCTGCCAAAATACGAGAAGCGTGCAGTGGGTGGACTCCTGGCACAAATCGAGCAGCAGATCCTCCAAGGCCATGGACTCAGTCTCGACGGTTATGTGGAGCTGGACCAACTGGGGAAGAAAGAATTCGATCTCCTCTCCTGGAAACGACCGCAGCTTGCGACACAGATAGTGATGGATGCCAATGTTGTCTGCGTAACGCTGGAGGTACGAAACGCACCAAAAGAGCGAGAAATGGGGCGAGTCGATGAGCGCCAGCAGCAGCGCGTTGCCACCACCGCCTCCGACGGCAACCGCACCCCCGGAACCGGCCATTGCGGGTCTAAAACGCGATCAAAAGAACAAATGAGCGAAAGTCTGCACTGACTGGCTCTACCGGGTGGTGATGGGCAGAGAGTTGGGATTCGAGTAGTGAGTGGGGTTGGTGATGATGATGATGATGTGCAGCCAGCTTTTTTAAAAGCTAGTGTTGCATGTGCGCGTAGGCAATCTTTTTAGCGCGCAGCTCGGTGCATTCCGCGCAAGGATGTTAAATTCCAGACGCCTTCCGTCGTTTTTGAGCGTGTCCGACAGGGCGGGCGAGACACAGTTGGACCGAGGAGCGTCAACTCACGGGTGTAATGAAACGGCAGTGACAGGCGAAGTGGCCACTCTGGGTCGAGAGACGCGGGTTTGTGTACGGCTGACGTGGGTGCATTTAATGCGCATAAATCCAGGGAGTTATGTTTTGCGCCAAGTGCAAAGCTAACCCCCCTTCACAAAATACAGTTGCACATATTTCGTGTAGTTCAGCCTCAACGAAATTACAATGGAAGACGCAGAACTACAGGCTATGAGACAGGCCCGCCTTGCGGAAATGCAAGCGGCCGGCGGTGGTAATGGCCAGGGCGGCTCTGGAAAGTATGTTTTGTTTTATGGAAGCCCGCAAACTGCAGAGCCATTTCTAACAGCAGCGACGAGCAGCGACAGGCCCAGGACGAGGCAAGAGCGTCAATGGTACGTCTAGTGGACTAGATTATGAACGATACGACAATTAACAACAGCTTTCGCAGGTTCTTACAAACGAGGCACGCGAGCGCATCTCGCGTATTCGCATTGTGCGGGGAGACAAGGCACGCAGCGTTGAGGACCTGATTCTCAGGATGGCCCAGTCGGGCCGCTTGGCGCGCAAGGTCACTGAGGACGACCTTGTACAGCTGCTGGAACAGATCTCGCAGCAGGAGGGCCAGTCGAGTGGACCCAAGATTGTGTACAACCGGCGGGACGATGACCTGGACGATCTGCTGTCCAACACAAAAGCGTCGTCTGTGCCGCAGCGACGACAAGGCCATGACGATGACGACGACGACGACTTTTTCGACTAGCGGAGGACTGGCTGGACATAGGCAATGAACTGTATACTATTTTTGTTGTGGTGCTGTCAGATCAAAAGGGAGGGTAGGATGGATGGAGCGCGGTAGGGTTCGCGACGTGAATAGAAAAACACAATGACACACTATTTAAGCAATTATAGTGCACTACAACACCAGCACCGTGTCCTACACGCTGTTTATCTGCTCTGAATCAATAATCTCAACCCACAAAAGTACATACCACTACTAATTTGGCATAACACTTACTAACTACCTCCAGGAGCTTTCGCGGCGTCTCCGCAAGACGACTTTTTCCACCTCAGTTGTCCAACGCCAATAAAACACAATGCCGCCAGTCCAGCAGATGCCCATGGGCGGCCAGCAGCAGCCCTCGGCCTTTGAGAAGTTCAAGATGGGTCTCATGATGGGCGTATGTTCTGTACCCACAGGGGAACCATGGTTTGGTACTAACTCTAGACGACCGTTGGTGCGGTTCTCGGAATCATGTTTGGTGAGTGTGACAGTTTTCCTTTTTCCGGGGACGCTACGTCCAGAGTGCCGTAACAACCACTTTGCTATTGGACATGTTCCGAATATGGAATCGGCTGGTAGCTGGGCTCTCAGAGAGGGTCCCGGCTCGGTTCAAATCAACGACCATGTCAGAACCAAATCTAACTACAGGAAGCATGGCCATCTGGCAGGCGGGTCCAGGTCCCAACGGTTACATGCGCACTATGGGCCAGTACATGATGGGATCTGCTGCGACGTTTGGGTAAGTTCTTTTTTGACATGTACCTGCATTGAAAGTGTTTATAGTTTCTGACGCCAGAATGTTCATGTCGATTGGCAGTGTCATCCGCTCTGAAGAGCGTGCTCCGCGGACACCGCTCGAGTGGCAGCTCGCTTACGCCAAGGCGCGGGTTGTGTCGCGCAAGCAGCTTGCTGAGCGCAAGAACGAGTAACCGAACTAGGTTTTGTGTACATAAGAAAGCAGTGGGATGCTACAGGCTCTTTGGCGGGTCATTTTTTTTTTCTGGGGGCGCTGCCCCCAGACCCCCGTAGCAACCGCTTCGCGGTTGAAAAATGGTTCTTGAGTGTGATCTCAACTGCGAAGCAGTTGCTATGGGGGTCTGGGGGCAGCGCCCCCAGGAAAAAACACAAGGAGCGTAGACACTGATCTGTATTTACATTAATGACATAACAGTAACGACATCACAGCTTGCCCTCCTCCTTGAGAGCCTGGGTGACGGCGCCAATAACCTTGTCGTGGAAGGCGGCATGGGCGACAATGACGCCCTTGTTGTTCTTGAGAGTGCGGCCCTGGCCAAAGTCCAGAGGCTTGCCGTGCATGTCCGAGACAAGACCGCCGGCCTCGCGGACGAGAATGTTGCCGGCGGCGTGGTCCCAGATCTTCTCCTCGTAGTCGGCGCGGACTGGCAGACGCAGGTAGATGTCGCCGTCACCGCGCGAGACCGAGCAGTACTTGGCCTGCGAGTCCATGCGGACGGGCGGGTTCGTGATGCCGAGGATCTCGGCGATCCGGGCATTGGTGCGCTGGTCGCTGTGGCCGGCCTCGACGCTCTCGCAGAACGAGAGGTCAGCGGTGGAGCTGACGGAGCGGAACTTGATCTGCTGCGGGGATGCGCCGGCAATGTCGGAAAACAGGGGCTGCTGGAACGAGCCGGCGCCCTTGACGGCGCTAAACAGGCCGCCGCCCTCGCCGAGGTTCGGACAGCCAATGGCGCCCAGCACCACCTCGGAGTCGACAATCAGCGCTAGGCACACGGCGTACTGGCCGCCCCGCAGAAAGCCCTTGGTACCGTCAATCGGGTCGAGAGCCCACATGCGGCCGCTGGCGCTGCCGGCGTAGTCTCCGGCGTCAATGGCCTGGCACATGTCGTCGTCGCTAGCGAGGGCCCCGATCTCGGGCGTGAGGCCGTCAGCACTGGCATCCTGGACAAGCTGCCACACGCGGGCACGCAGAGCCGAGTCCTCGCGCAGCTTGGCGGCGTCCTCTTCGCCAACGATTTTGTCATTGGGAAACGCCCGCTTGATTGCACTGATAATCACTGCCTGGGCACCGAAATCGGCCACGGTCACAGGACTGTGATCTTCTTTGTTGATTGCCTGGGTGCCAGACGTAGCCGACGCCACGGCGCGAGCCAGGCGAGATGCTCGCTGGACAGCAAATTTAGCCACACTAAGCTCACGAGCAAGGGACATTGTGTGTTGTTGAGGTTTTGGTTGACTGGACGGAGGTTCGTCGTTATGAGTCTTGGGGTGGGGCCGGTCCAAACGGCTGAAAATGTGCATATCTAACTTCGGTTATGCATGATCGTGATTGTCGACAAAAAGAAAAATCGACCCGTTTGTACATGTCAGTACAAGTATGAGACGCGAAAATGCAACACAATGCACAAAAAAACAAAAACATACGAGCCAGCCCCTCATCACTGCGCGTTTAAATCTACCGTCCCTTCCACTTTGCAGCTGAGATTTTTCAACGTGCCAATAGGCCCCCAATGAGGTAAGCTATCCCCAAGTCAATACGGCGATCAGCAGCAAACATAGCCAGTAGAGTCTGCCAGGGCCGCGTGCCGGTTTCCAGGTGACCGACTCCGGGTTGGCGTTCAGGGGGTGGCAACCGCCGTCTCGCCGTTTTCTGGCGGGCCCCCGAGAACCGGTGGTGGGTGGTCGGAGCTGTATGTGACCAACATAGATCCATACTGGGTCTCGGCCCCCGCCGATTCTGCCAAACTCCCCCGTTGCACCTCCTAAACACCCCCTACTAACACAAACAGCACACCATCAGGCGCAACGGGCGCATTTTCCGGCCTAATGTCCTTTTTCAACTCTTTTAGGTATGAAATTATGCACTATTTCTACGTGTTGTCAAATGATCTGGCTTTTAAGACTATGTCAGGGCTCCCATGGCAGGATCTCCTGTGCGACCCCAGCAGGAGCCAGGCGGCCTCCTTGCAGGCGCACGACAAAGTTTATGGAATGTAGCCGACCACGATTATAGTGCAGATGGCCCCTCATCTACTTTGTACCCTTTGTTTTTGTCTTGTCCTGTTCTGGCACCACCAACAAAAAAGAACACTCTTTGATTTTTCATCGCGAAATGCCTAACACCAGGGGGTTTGGCCGCTCATCGCGCAAAACAAAGGCCGCTGCCGCTGCAGCAGCATCAAATGGGACAGGTAATAATGAGGTCATGGGAAGTGTACGCGCCAATCAGAGCCAATCATCACTGCGGTCCAGTGGAGGAGGCAGCAGCAGCACTACTGCCGCCAACGGCTCAACGCCGGCCCAAAAGCCGCTGTTTATGTGCCAGCCTTTTGTGCGGACAGCGCTTGTGCGCGGCGACTTTACAACGATTGTACAGCTTCCCAAGTACGTTGATCGGGGCGAGTGGCTGGCGCTCAACGTGTTTGAGTTTTTTACTCACTTGAACCAGTTTTACGGCGTGCTTTCCGAGGTCGAGTCGTGTCCTACCATGAACGCGGGTCCCGGCGTCGACTACCTGTGGATCGATGCCAACAAAAAGACCGTGTCGCTGCCGGCGGCGACATACATTGACTATGTGCTGACGTGGATCTCGCAAAAGTTTGACGACCAGACCATCTTCCCCACCAAGCAGGGCGTGCCGTTTCCGCCGCATTTCCAGGGCGTTCTCAAAAACATTGTGCGTCAAATGTTCCGCGTGTTTGCGCACATCTACCACAACCACTTTGACAAGCTTGTGCACCTGTCGCTCGAGGCGCACTGGAATTCGTTTTTTGCGCACTTTATCTCATTCACTCGTGCGTTTGAGCTACTAGACAGAGCAGACACCGGTCCTCTGTTGCCGCTCATGAATATGATGGATCAGCAGCAAAAGCTCATTGTCAACCCCATTGCGCCGTGAACGCTTTGTTCCTTTCTCAGCGGCAACGATGCCCCGTCCGGCCGTCGCTGTGCGACGTGCCATCCATATATGTGCGGATTCTCACCCGCGCAAAAGCAATGATACCTAATACACAGCATCATCTCGTGTGCTCTTTTTCCTGGGGGTTCCACCCCAGACCCCGTAGCAACTGCTTCGCAGTTGATTTACGGGCCTGTGCACTTTTTCCTGGGGGTTCCACCCCCAGAACCCCGTAGCAACTGCTTCGCAGTTGATTTACGGACCTGTGCACTTTTTCCTGGGGGTTCCACCCCCAGACCCCCGTAGCAACTGCTTCGCAGTTGATTTACGGGCCCATGCGCTTTTTCCTGGGGTTCCAACCCCAGACCCCGGTAGCAACTGCCTCGCAGTTGATTTACGGGCCTGTGCGCTTTTTCCTGGGGCTTCCATCCCCAGGCCCCCAGCAACTACTTCGCAGTTGAACTTTACAGTATTGACGAGACCAGAGCCGTGGAACAGTGAATCTCGGAGTCTGGAACCCTCAGGAAATAAAACATAACAGTAGCGACAGATCAACTGTTAAGCAGTTGCTACGGGGGTCTGGGGGCAGCGCCCCCAGGAAAAAAAGAAACGAATTCGGACGCAGTCCAAGGCACAAAGAAATGATCTATATTCGTATGAATGCGTTTTTCGTTGGTCATGACAAGATGCTTAGGGCAGATCCTGGACGAGCGCAAAAAGAGCGAGCGCCTGGCCGTACGGCATAGGGGTGATGGGGATCTGGCGGTAGAACTCGAGGTTCGGACCCATGCCAGTACCGAAACTGGTCTGCTTGAGCTCGCCATCGTCGGCAATCATGTCAATGACGCCCTTGAGCGCCTTGGTGGCAAGTTCGCTGTACTTGTCACCCTTGATGTAGCCGCGACGGAGAGCGTTGAGGGCACCGGCAGCGAAGCCAGCAGTGGCGGACGACTCAACGTACGACTGCGGGTCGTCGAGCAGTGTGTGGAAGAGGCCGGTCTTGGGGTCCTGAAGCGGGATCAGGGCGTCGAGTTGGGCCTGCAGCGTCTCAAGCAGGAACGTCGAGAAGTACGACTTGTCCTCCTGCAGAATGTCGAGGAGCATCGGGATCGCGACGGTGATCCAGCAGTTGCCGCGGGCCCAGCGGGCCTCGGCAAAGTTGTGGTTGCCCTCAAACGTCCAGCCGTGGAACCACAGACCCGTCTTGCGGTCCGACAGGTACTTGATGTGAAGCAGGAATTGGTACTTGGCCTCCTCGACGTAGTCGTTGCGGCCAAGGACCTTGCCGATCTTGGCGAGCGGTAGGCACGTCATGACAAGGGTGTCATCCCACAGCTGGTTCTTGTTCTCCTCGAGGTAAGTGATGTGCTGGAAGCCCCGCTCTTTGGTGCGGGGCAGGCCGTTCATGGCCCACTCGGCCCACTCCTCGAGCCAAGCACGGTACTCGGGGTTCTTGGTCGTCTGGTTCTCGTACACGCTGGCGAGAGCCAGGAACGGCGCCATGGTGTTGATGTTCTTGGTGGTACCACCCTCGGCCATGCGGTCACGGAACCACTTCTCAATGATGTCGACCGACGACTGCTCGCCTGTCTTGCGGAAGTGCTCCCACAGGCCAAACAGGGCGACTCCGTGGGTCCACTCCCAGCCATTCCAGCCCTTTGTGTCGATGATGCGGCCATCCTCCAGCTTGAGGAGGAACTTCTCCGAGTCCTCGTCGTTGTGGAGGAGCTTGTGAATCAAGCGGTTGATGAGTTCTTTGTGGTCGGCCATTGTGCTGATAATGGAAATTTTTCTCTATTGGTGTGGTTTGCAAAGTAACCGGGCTGTCGGTTTCTTTTCAACCCCTCACGGAGCCGCGCAAAAAAACCCCCCCGCCGGCCAGCAGTGACGACCCCCACATGTTTGAAATTATCGTCGCATCATCTGTGCGGTGTTGCGCCCCCACACCATTTGCCCCCACGCCGGTTTGGGGAGTTTGTGCGTCTTTTTGTACTCTAAAGACGCCTTGCCGCGTCACTGAATGGTCTGGGCACTTTGTAGGGGCATTCGTAGCGACAGCCGACTGCAGGGTTTCGGGGCATCATCACACCGACGTGCAGGGCGGGGGACAGGCCGGGTGGTTGCTAAGGCGGGACGGCGCGGTCGGATAAATGGGGGACCCTAGGGTCCAGGGTTGACGGATTTTTTCTGTCCAAGTGGGGTAGTGATCTCGGAGCGCGGCCGTCCTGTGCCGATCGAGGATCTGTAACCGTTGAGTTTAGTGCCGGAGGATCGCTGTAGCTAATGTCAAGACCATCAGTTCAATTTGTTTTTCCCATTCACAGCGTAAGGAACGCATCACATGACTGCTCGTCCGATGATGCACTAGTCCCGATCCAGTGTGGCCACCGAAAAATGGTACTTTGACATGGTTCCGGCGAAACTTCGAAGGCCAAGATGTACCTTTACGGCGTTTGATGTCATCAGACAGATTTCCATGATACCACACATCCCCAGTTTATTCCAGATAGATCAATCCCAACACTACTCGAATCCATGTCTGATTCTACACGTGCAGGTGCATTGCAGTACAGCACGCTACAGCTCTGACGTGTGATCGTGGCTCATAATCGGTTCGTCGTTCACTTTTTTTTTTCCTGGGGGCGCTGCCCCCAGACCCCCGTAGCAACCGCTTCGCGGTTGAAAGCGACGAGATTCATTATAGTCAGTGGCTAAAGTGGCCACTGTCCCCCAGACTCCTGCATCAACCGCGTTTCGCGCTTGCAACACTAACAAGTCACACTCAACTGCGAAGCAGTTGCTACGGGGGTCTGGGGGCAGCGCCCCCAGGATAAAAAAGCGAGCCCACCTCGCACACTAATTGTTGGGCGAAAATCCAATCAAATCCATGCATAATAATAAGACGGCAAAATACGTAAGGGAATATCCACAGATAGCTTAGTAGCTGTAGCGGAAGTTGATGTTCTGCTTATCGGTAAGATCGCTGAAGGCATGCGACAGGTCAATAACGTCGTCGCCATCCTCGTCCTCAGCACGACCAGCGTGGACATTGCAGGCGCGGCGCTTGAGACGGTTCTGGTTCATGTACCAGGCGCGCATGCCGAGGAACAGGACAATCGAGGCAACGTAGCAGGCAAGCTGGATGATGAAGGCAGTCCGGTACTTGGGAGCGTCCTTGGCCTGGAAAATCTGGGGGCCAATGGCGTTGCCGCCGGCCCAGCCGATAAACGACATGGCGGTGACCATCTGGCGCTTTGTCTGGCCGGCGATGTTTCGCGACACCAGACTGAGGCTGAGGGTGAACTGCGGGTGCAGCGTCATGGTCAGGTAGATGGCAATAAGCAGACCGGCAGCGTGCTCGGGGGTGTTGGGCACCGTCAGGAAGCAGATAGACGCGACGATCGGGGGCACGGTAGCGAGGGCCATACAGAGCAGGGTCTGGTTGGTCTTGCTGCTGAGCCACGTGAAAAGGAACAGAACGAGGACAACAATCGCACCCTGGGCAATGGCGAGCAGGTCGGTTTGCAGGGTCGAGAAGCCGAGGTTGGTCTTGATAATGATGTTGGTGTAGGTACCGAGGCCGCCAACAGGAATAGTGTTAAGGACGGCGACAAGGAAGATGGCCCAGGTCATGGGGTCAAGGAACGCCTCCCAGACTTGCTCCCACTTGAAGTGCTTGTTCTGGACACCAGTCTGGTTGGCACGGACGCGCTCCAGACACTTGGTGCGATCCTCGGGCGAGAAGCCACGGGCGCGCATCGGCGACGGCGGCAGCCAGTAGATGACAAAGGCACCCCAAACGACGGTGACGCATCCGAGAGTAAGCATCATGACCTGCCAGCTGGCAAGGGCAGCGTTCTCGATGTGGTAGAAGCCGTAGGCGAGCAGACCGCCGACGGCGAGGTTGAGACCGTTCATGCCGTACCACACACCGATAGTGCGGGCCTGCTCCTCCTTCTTGTACCAGACAGCCGAGAGCAGAACAAAGGCGGGCTGAATGACACACTCGCACGCGCCGAGAAGCGTTCGCAGCGCGACGGCACCGGCAAAATTAGTTGCAGCGCAGGTGCAAGCAAGCACAGCACCCCACAGCATAATCATAGAGCCGAGCCACCAGTTGACCGGCAGCATCTGAAGGAGACGGTTGTGGGGGAACTCGCACACGAGAATCGCGAGGTACACACATGTCGTGAGCCACGAGTACTGGTTGCCGACGAGGTTGAGGTCCTCCTGGATACCCATGATGGAGGCAAAACTCATGGTGCCCTTATCGAGGGCCTGGCAGAAGTAAGACACCAGCATGACCAAGAGGACGCGCTTGTCGATAAGACGGAGAAGACGTTTGTTCTCCTCAGGAGTGATGACGACACTAGTGTCGGCGACCTGGAGAATTTCCTGGTCGACATCCTCCTCGGGGATGGTGTCGGCGACGTTGAGATGGGTGACATTTCCCTTCTCAAGCTGAGACGACGCGTCAGCGGTAGTGTTTGTCTCCGACACGTAGAGCTTATCGTCAGCGACCATGATGTTTTTTTCCTTGGTTTGCAGTGGAGAGATCAAAGATCACTGGCGATGGGGAACAAAAAATGTCAGTGGGGAATCAGAGGACTTTTTAAACTATTTTTTAAAGGGCCCTGAAGCCCGGGGAAATCGGCTACACGCCGCGCCAAGCCGCAAGAACGACATGTTCTGAGGGCCCTGCAAAGAGTGGGGAGGTAGTCTACATTAGTGCGGGGCCCCGGACTTGGGGCTGGGCTGCGTGGAACGGGTGGGCGGTGCCATCTGTTGCGTGGGGGTGCCAAGGGTATCCAAGGGTATCCAAGGGTACCCAAACGGGGCACTTCAGTTGGTCTCCGTAGTAACCGGAGGAGA
Source organism: Tardiomyces blankii (assembly GCA_024734315.1). Taxonomy (NCBI): domain Eukaryota; kingdom Fungi; phylum Ascomycota; class Dipodascomycetes; order Dipodascales; family Trichomonascaceae; genus Tardiomyces; species Tardiomyces blankii. The sequence goes on from JANSJT010000035.1 coordinate 2,228,516, forward strand.
CCCTTGCATTTGCATTGCTAGTTGTCTCGACACCGGGGATAGAGTTTATCCATGTGCCACAGGTTTACTATGCAGGTTTCCTAGCCCTGTTGCTAGGGGCGAGAGTTTGAGCTTGGGACCAGACCCTTTGCCTCTTGCCAAGAACTGCACCGGCGGATTGATGTCCCGCGATGCAGCACCATTACACCTATAGGACGCAAGTGTCGTAGAGTTGCAAAGTCTGGGGACTGTAGAAAGCCGATGGGGCCCCCCACACTGGCCCCACGCGTTGCCCCGCAGCTTCTGCATCATCGATGAACGTGTTGGGAGTGTACTCCCGCGGGTTAGCGGCAGAGACGGAAGGTTGATGCTTGGTAGTTGCAGCGACTTATTGCATCGGCGCTGAGGGCGACTGATGCTTTTTAACTGGGACTTTGAACCGGCAGATTGACCATTGACTGTCATTTCAACATAGACAAAAACACAAGATGTTTGAAAAGCCGATAGTAGGGTTCAAGCCGACAAAGTCAGACAACGACAAGTCTCGGCTCACGCTCACCAACCCGGCCGGGTTTGAGTTCACGCTCACGCTGCTGGCGCCCGAGCTCGTCAAGCTGACGCTGACGGGCCCGGATCGCCCGCTCCCGCAGCAGCGCAACGTCGTGTGGGACGGCAAGCCGCTGGCGTTTGACTCTCGCAGCGACGACGACGCCAGCAGCACCGTCACCCTCGCGGCCGGCTCGACAACCATCACGGTCGCGTACGATGACACGCCCGTTGTCACGGTACAGCGCTCCGGCGACGCCGAGGCCGTCTACAGCGACACGCCCCACAAGTCGTACTGCCTCGGCGAGCACGGCATCGCCCGCTACACGCGCCTCGACCGCGAGCGCCTGCACGTCGGCCTCGGCGAGAAGGCGGCCCCGCTCGACCTCACGAACCGCGCGTTCTCCATCCACGGCTCCGACGCCGCCAGCTACGACCCGTTTGTGTCGGACCCCCTGTACAAGCACACGCCATTCCTGGTGTCGGCCCCCAAGGGCCGCGGCACCGCCGTCGGCCTCTATTCGGCGTCCAACTCGGACGCCACGTGGGACGTCGGCAAGTTCATCAACGAGCCGTGGACGGCGTTCAAGCGCCACGTCCAGGACTGGGGCGGCATCGAGGAGTACATTCTGCTGGGCGACACGATCCAGGCGGTGGTGACGCTGTTTGCCCGTCTCGTCGGCATGCCGCAGCTCGTGCCCCGCGACTGGCTCGGCTACCTCGCAAGCGGTATGGGTCTCGGCGAGAGCGACGAGCCCCGCGCTCAGGACCTGCTCGAGTCTTGGCCCGACTTGTGCCGCAAGCACCGCATTCCGTGCTCGGCTATGCACCTGTCCTCGGGCTACACTGTTGATGCCGACGGCAACCGCTGTGTCTTTACCATGAACACCAAGCGGTATCCGGACTTTGCCGGCATGGTCAAGACGTTCAAGAAGCACAACATCCATGTCGCGCCCAATATCAAGCCGTTTCTGCTCCAGACCCACCCGGACTACGACCGCCTATACAAGGCAGGCGCCCTTTTCACCGATCCCGACACCGGCAAGCCGGTCGTGACGCGCATCTGGTCGTCGGCCCCGGCGTTAACGCCAACGGCGGCTGGGTCGACCTCACCCACAAGGTCGGCAAGGAGTGGTGGTTCAAGGGCGTGCAGGGCCTCGTCGACCTCGGCTGCGACGCTATCTGGAACGACAACAACGAGTACCTGCTGTTTGACGACAACTACCTGTGCGACAACAACAGCAATGGCGCGCACCCGACCAAGGTCGGCCTCCTCGGCCGCATGACCCACACCGAGTCCATGGCCGAGCTCAGCCAGGAGGCGCTGCTGTCGCGGCACCCCGACCGCCGCGCGTTTGTGCTCACCCGCTCTGCAAACGTCGGCACCATGCGGTATGCCACATCGACGTGGTCTGGCGATAACTGGACGTCGTGGCACTCGCTCCGCGGCTCTGTCGCCATGAACCTCAACGCCCAGCTGTCGCTGCTCCAGGCGTACGGATGCGACATTGGCGGTTTCAACGGCCCGCTTCCGTCCCCCGAACTGTTTGTGCGCTGGGTCCAGATGGGCGTCACGCACCCCCGCTTCTGCATTCACTCGTTCAAGCCTACCAAGGAGGACCCCACCGGCACCAAGCTCAACAACATGCCGTGGATGTACCCGCAGGTGACCGACGTGATCCGCAAGGAGATCGAGTGGCGCTACGAGATCCTGCCGTTCCTCAACAACCTCAACTGGCGCTCGCACCTCCACGCCGAGCCCGCCAACACGTGGCTCGGCTGGAACGAGTTTGCCGGCGACGCCAACGTCTACGGCAAGGACGTCATCGAGGGCCTCGACTACTGGCTCGGCCACGGCCAGCTACTGGTCGCCGGTGCATACTACGAGAACCAGCACACTCGCAAGGTGTACCTGCCCAAGGCTTCGGACGATGACGCCAAGGTGTACTACGACCTGCACGAGCCGCATGCGTCGTTTGCTCCGGGCCAGTGGGTCGAGCTCGCGACCCCGCTCGAGCATTTTGCCCTCCTCGCCCGCGAGGGCTCCGCCATCCCCGTCGGCAAGGCCCAGGTCACGCTCACCCAGCGCGACGCGGCCTCGGACGTCCTCACCGAGGACAAGGGCGGTGTTGTCGGCTTTGATGACTGGCGCGGCCTGCAGCTGTTCCCGGCCCCTGCCGCTCGCGGAAAGGTCGCCTCCTACAAGTACTCGTGGATTGAGGATGATGGCGAGCGCCGTGAGCCCATCAAAGCCGAATTCGCGGTCGAGTTTGAGTCCGACGCCTCTGAAGTCCGTGTCACCGTCCGCAAGGTCGCTGGCGACTTCAAGCCTCTTTGGCTCCCTGAGATCACCATCATTCTCCCCGCCGCTGACGCTCGCAAGGTCGCCGGCGCAAAGGAGACCACTTACAAGGGCCGTTCCGCCTTTATTGTCCCTGTCAAGGCCTAAAAACCTCATTTTAATCACTATACATTTGTCCTGTGATCCATTCACATCGTGCTTCGTTTGTTGGGGAAGCAGAGGGACCATGATCGCTATTTGTAGAGCGTGTAGTAAGTGATGCCCAGTTGAGCGCCCATTCGACCCGTACTGCGTCTATTTCCCTGCAGGTTCCACCCCCGGCCACCCATAGCTCTTTCCCTGGGGGTTTCACCCCCAGACCCCCGTAGCAACCGCTTCCCGGTTGTTCGACCCAGTCAATGACAACCACTTTGCCGGGCGTTTCCTTCTCATAAAACAAACCTGGCTGTAGAGCCTCGCGAAAATCAAATGCATCCTAGTCTTTTTAAAAAAGACAATTAGGCACGCTAGCGCAAGACTGCACGTGAAAAATTAAACTAGGGCTCTGCTACGCCGTTGAACCGTTGGGCCGCCGTTGTCTGCGACTGCAACGTTGAAGTGAGATCCTGTAGACCCTGCGATGCATTGCCTGCAGCTGCTCGCCAAATCGAGTATTGCCGCAGGGTATCGGGAGTGCTGGTGCGCCAAACAAGCAGATGCTTCGCATCAGCAGCCACAAGCTAATAGTGGAAAAGACTTGCGGTCCCATCGAACCGATGATGCACTGCATTCTTTATATAATTCTAGCATTTTTGCTGCGCGGCGCGAAAATGCGTCGCAATGCAATGCCCATTTTTGCGCTTTTAAGACCCCTGGTTTTTGTGGGACGTACCGCACCAGCACGATTTTCTTCTTGATTGGCGTTTTGCTCATGTGCGGAAGATGATGTGCGTGCAACACTCGTAGGCGGATCGCCAACATTCTGGTCGTCATATGACGACGGACCAGTACTGCACTCGTTAGGCGTGATAGTCCTCTGGTCCAGGTCGCTCAAGCTTGCAATGTCTAGCATTGACACTTCGGCATGGAGTTCCTGGATGCTGCCTACATCATACCAATTGGCGCTGGTGGTCCTGGTGACAGGCGTCATCTGTGGCCTTAACAAATAATCCTTCACAATGTGCGGAACATCGTCCCTGTATGAGACAAGTTCGGGATACATGTCAAGAAGGTCCATGATTCTGTTGACTTCGAGTTCCACGTCACCCTCACTGCTCAAATTGCAATGCATAGATTGCTTGTACCATGACCACCACTTGTTACCGAACGCAACTCGCCGACGGTGCTGCGGTCGGTCGCACACAAAGCGTCCATCACTAAGTGCATCGCAGTGTGTACGCCCCGGCTTGATCTCCACTGGAAGCCATCTTACTTTTCGCGCGCGTTTAGCGTTTTGGCAAGCAGTACAGCGTATTGAGACCTTGGAGGAGGCCTCCGGGCCCTTCTCTCGATGCAACTTCGCCGCCTTGTGGGCGAGTTTGTCGGCAGCGTCAACTAAAACTGCGGTTAAAGCGAAAGTCTCTTTTTCTGTGTCAGACGTACTTACTAGTGTGCGCCCTGCATCCCCCGTCGATTTCATCAAGTGGCAGACCGCCATCCACCAGTGGATACCTGAGCGTTTCGAATGCTCTGCTGATTTCCTCTTGGCTCGCATTCTGATGTACCCGCAGAATATCCGAGGGATCATCCCCTGCTCCCAGGATGTGTTCAATTACTTCCATCTGCGCAGATCCACCTGCCATCGTTTCCCGTTGCAATTGCCATGTGGGAGCCGACCTTGACGTCTCTAAGCGCCGAATCCCATCACATGGCCCAGACGCCAAAACGGCATGACAAGTAACACCAAATCTCGGCCTAAGCGCCGAACTCCATCAAAAGTGCAACACAAAACCAAGAAAAACAAACAAAAATGCTAGAATATATTGCGAGTATAATACAGTCGAGGGGAATAAAAAAATGCCAGGTGCTATGTACTGTGTGAATGAGATAATTTTTGGTCGTAACATGTTGTCGACTGCCAATGCAATGCAATGCAATGTCGTCAACAGAAGAAGTACTGCGAGTTGCGCACTTCTTCAATGGCAAGATCGCCCTTTTGTGGGATCTCGCTGATCTGAATCGGTGCAAGCGCATAGAGGACCTGGCGCGACGGCGGCCGGGTCGCGTCAAAGTCATCGTCTTCGGTCGTAGCGACATCGGAAACAGCGTCGGTCTCCTCAGTCACATCCTCGACTGTTGGCTCAACAGGAACAGAGCCTTCCTGTTCATCCATCATCTTCTCCAGCTCGTCAAACCGATCGGCACCGTACCCAGCCTTGTACGAAGACTTGAATGTCACAGTCTTCTTGGCGGCTCGCTTCTTCTTCATGTCTGCAACCTCGCTCTTGAGGCGCTCAAGTACCTTTGGGTCAGTGCGCTGAATGATAGACGAAGACGTCTCATGCACATCCGGGAATCCACACGCAATGGCCTCACGTCGCTCGTGCTCCATCTGGATTTCCTCAAACATGTCAATCTTGCGAGCCTTGCCAAACTTTTGCAGTGCCCACGTCTCGCGCGCGTGGGTGATCTCTTTTGCCAGATCGCTATTCTTGGGAATCGCAATAACCTGGAGGAGACCCTCATAACGGACCTTGAACTCATCCTTGAGCGCCTGGATGAGATCAAACGAGTGCAGATCCACAAACGAGTCACGAAGAACAGCGTTCATCGTGTCAATGTCACAGGCGTGCGTCCAGTACGAGTCGTGCACAGCAGCAAACACAATGCCAGCTTTGCCGCACTCGACAGCAGACTTCAACATGTGCGTAGCGTCCAGCGAATGAACAAAGTTGGGAGGGAATGCTGCTTTTTGACGGCGCGAATTGACGCCCCGAATGGCATAGGGATCACGCAGGTAAACGCTCTGGAGTTGTGTGTAGACCTGCTTCTTTTGTTCAGAACGGTACGGTTGGACAACAGGAAGACCCAGAGGCGTAGTCCACACGACAGATGACAGGAACTGGCCGTTGCGGCCTAGCTTCTTGCGAAGACTAGAGTGTGACATCGACTTGTACCACTCAATGACATCAGAATCGACACGCACAGCATGCGAAATACAGGTAGCATTCTCGTACAGCCACTCCTGAATCTGGTGTGCCGACGTAAACAGCTCGCGAATCGAGCCTAGAACCTTGTTGGCCAGGTACGAGGCGTCCGAGAACCGGTTCTCCTTGTCGTAATCGAGATCCTTGAGTCGATTCGAGATCTGGTTTCGAGCACCGACAAATGTCACACCATACACGTACGTCATGACAGTCTGTTTGACGACCTTGCGCGACAGAACCGGCAGCAGCCGGTTGGCGGCATCGTTGCCCTGCTGTGCGTCCTCCGCAACCTTGATCTTCACAATATCGAGAACCTTGGAATAAATGTCCTGGGGCTTGTCGCTCGGCACCAGGTTCACCTGACTGGCACCCTCAATATCGCCACCAAGCGCAGCATAGTGCTGCAGTCCGTTGCACGAGCCGTCCTGGTGTACGGGCAGGTGGCTACGGTACTTGGATGGATCATCGAGCTTGAGAGCCTCGTGAATCTCATAAATACAGGCCAGTGCTTGCCAGGGGTCATCCGCCTCTTTCCACCAACCTTGACCGCCGAGGGGGTTCGTGGCCGAGTCCTCGAGCTTGGCCATATGGTCGTCGACAAACTGAACGCGATCATCAAACGAAATCTTTCCCAGGCCAAACAAGTTCGCCAGATGAATCTTGAGCCACCGTAGACCCCGCGGACCTAGCTCTTTGCCCTTCCAGAACATCAGCAGCGCACGCGTCATATCGTTACCGAGATGATTCAGGTTAGGCGAAATCGCGTAAGCGCGACCTCTGAAATCAAGGTTGTGAGGGAAGTAGAAGCGCTCGCCTATAAGAGCACGGGCAATCTCGAGCTTGTAGTTCATGTCGCATCGTTGGGAGTACTCGGCAGACGTAGCGTTGTTAATCTCCTTGCATTTCATCATCCACTCACGACGAACCGCCGGATCAGCATTCCGCGGAGGCTCCGGTGGGTACTTCGGTTCAGGATCAACCTGCTTAGGGATGGCCAAGAACTTTTCGCCCGTATTCCACACTTGGAGAACCGTCTCGAGAATGCGCTTGTTGATGGTCCACGACGTCTTGCTCAAGACATTTAGTGCATCAAACACAGGCTGCAGGTCGCCACGCTCACTGGCGGCCCGAATATAAGCAAGCTGCTCACGCGACTCGCCCTTGGTCTTGATGATCTTGTGCTGTGTGTAGAAATAGCCTCCCTTGTTCCACGCGGTCCAAGGCCTCGGTTCCACCAGCATTGGCAACTGTTGAGGCATGATGGTCGTGCTGAGCTGCTCGCTGGACAAGTGTTTCGTCACCTGCGTATGCGCCTTGATGCAGCCCACCTTGTTTCCCAACCGGTACTGGTAGCTGTGGTAGAAGGCTGGCGCCCTGCCTTGAACGGGCTCACCAGTCTTGGGATCCTTTCCAGTCACAGTCACTTTTGCCGTATTGAGGACATACGAGACGAGAAGCGTAGCGATCTTTGTGCGAATAAACAGCGGCCATGAGACAGAATTCTGAATCTCTGCCTCATCTGAGTCGTTGATCGCCTTACGAAGGTCGACAAGCGCCTCAGGTCGCGACTTATGCAGCTCCGGTGACAAAGTAAGACCCTCGAGAGCCTTCTTTTCACGCTCGCTGGCGCGGTGCAGATTGTACTCGCGCTCAACGGCGTTCCCAATGTTGATCAACAGGCGCGTCGTGCGCATGCCATCGCTGATACCACCGCTGTTGATGCTCCGCAGCATCTCCATAATGACAATAGGTCCCAGTGACTCCTTCTTGACAAGACGCAGGTACGGTCCATACTCGAGCCTGTCCTTTAAAGTCGGACCCTGGAGATGACTCGGGATCGTCGACGCATCGGCGTATTTGACAATCTCCTCAATCCGCTTGTACTCTTCGTTGACAAGCTGATCAAATGCATCGTTCCACTGGTAGAGCATAACGTCTAGTTCATGCTTTTTGGGAAGCGCAGCTCCGCTTCGCTGCATGGCGCCACGGCTTCGCATACGCTCAAACTGCTGCTTCCACTTCTCCTTGCTGCCCTCAAGGCCACGAGTTTCGACAAGCTTCTGGCGCTGCTCGTTGATCTCATCGAGAATGGCCTCAAACTCCTCTCGCTTTTCCTCCGGGACCTTCTTCGACAGCTCAAAAAAGTCGACGAAGTTGTCGGAATCGACGTCCTTGTCCTGCAGAAGGGGTTGTAGCCGCGCTAGCGAGTTGTCATTCATGGTGAGGCCGAGTAATGCATGTCTAATAGCCTTCAAGCCCACGGTGTCGATTGCCCTCACTTCCTGCACGTCCTTTTTAACAGACGGAATGACGGCATTCAAATCAATAGAGTCGTCCGCGTCCTCGCCATCGTTCTCCTTGGAGTTCTCCAAAACCACTTGTAAGTTTTGAGGTATTTTGTTCTTCGGCAGTTCGCACGTCTGTTGTTAGTGTACATGCGCCACATCGACTATGAATGCGCGAGAGATTATCCACTTACTTGCACGATGTCTTTTACTGTGGCAAGACCAAGAACTTCGATCTTTGACAGAATTTCGGGCATTTCCGTAATATGGCGGCCAACAAAGTTCTTCAACTGTGAAGTATCTCCTGACTTATGAATGCTCTTCAGGACAATGGCATGAGTGACCGCGTTCGGCGTAAACTGCCGCACTCGCTTCTCGAGATTGCGGATGGCCTCTTGAATTGGGCGGTAATCCTTGTTGTAGTCGGCGAGTCGTTTGAGAAACACATTTGCAGCAAGCGTCAAGTCCTGCACAGTGGCCACCTCGCTTAGCCCGACAAGAATCGACTGAGCTCGCGACAAATTACCGGTGTCGAGACAAGCCTCAAGAAGAGTCCATAAATGGGCGTGATCGTGTGCAAACGAGTTACGGCCAACATAGTCATGAGGAGAAGACCAACTCGTCTCGCCAAAAAACTGCGCCCTGGGCTGACTGTTCTTCTTGTCTAATTTGTCAGACATCTTTAGTGGCGACACGGCACGCGTACCACGGTAGGCCACGGCAGTCACGGATCCAAGAGGCGCTCGAAGGAGACGCCTATAGCGGCCCGACTGCCTTCCGAGGCGCAACATGACCGGTGTGATTAAAGGTCGGCTGTGACGTCGTTTGTAAAGCCAAATATCTCAACGGTCTCAAATTATTTTTCATATCGATGCACGGCTAGCCGATGATAAGAAAAATGCACAAAAATAAAAAAAAACCAACACGATGAACTTGGTATGCAACACACATAGTAATACAATTACTAGCACTGACCACAAGGCTTCGAGAATAGAACGATGGTGAAGAGCACCCAAGCACCATAGAACCGGCGGTATGCCGTTGGTTTTTCCGAGGCTGCAAAGCATGCTGCGTAAGTTCTTACATGTAGTTACCTATTTGGTTGGGGGTAATATATTGGCTCTAGTGTAGGGTTCTGTGCGGATCGCCGTCATGTAGCAAGGGGAGGATGGAGTGTCATAAATGAAGACCCTGGCCGCCTTTTGTCCTTAGAACTTGGGATAATACTTGAAAATTGGCCATATGATTCCACTAGTGACTGTGCAACAACTCTGGCACAACTACGAGCCAGAGTTGCGCCTCCCGGTCGTGCATCTAGTGGAGTTCCCATATACGTGCCTCACCCTCGCCATCTTTTGTTTTCACGGCTGCATTTGAGGAAACGCACGGCACTTCTGCGTAAATGGAATGAACGGTTATCGGGAATTTGCGCTTGTTTTTAAGGTGTTTTAGGATTCCTGGTACTTTTTTCAGAATGGTTTTCGATTCGAGAAACTGACTATCTCGCCACTTACGTTAGCACAGCTTCAACAACTTGTCTCGTATTAGAAACGGCCACTCCTCTTGTTTCACCGTGGGTAGAGTTATTTTTACTTTTATTCATAGGGGGAGAACGGTGGTTTTTGCTGCGAAGTTTATATTGGAGATGCTGTAAGATGGTGGCGCAAGGGAACACGGGGCCATCCCGCTCGCACGTGCATCTCCTTCCTTATTCCTTTCGAGAGCAGTAAGTATCTCTTCAAAGCTTTAGGCAAGGCAGATGCGACATTTCGATTGATCGATGCGAGCCTAAAGGGTCGCAAAGCTGATAATATATTGAGATCGCAAAACAACAGGTACTGTATTAGCCCTTACTTTTTTTTTTGAGAAGACACAGTAATAACGGACGAAGGGCCGTCTTCGTCAAAAGTGCCAAAGAGCTAAACACCACGCTTCGGTTGATCCGCGATTGGCTTAGAACTAGCTGAAGGCGGTTTATCTATTGGTGGCACCGGTAGCGCAGGCTTTAAATTTAGTGTGGAAAAACCTTGGGAAATCTCTGTGATGGCAAACGAAGGCTAAATTCAATGGACACGGACCGACTTACTCCTGCGTCATTTTCACGACTTAGGCTAATACGATTTGTTTGTATTTTCGTTTCATCCGTAGAGACAACAGCTTGGCTAGGTTACGGACGTTTATCTTCATTTGCGGAGTTCGACCTTTAACGTCCTGCAACAATCTTTCATGACAAGGTACCCAAAAAATTACAAAAGACTGCATGAAGTGACGGTACACGAGCCTTGAAGAAGCTGTTAATGAAGACCGAACGTAAGCCAACACTTTTAGATTTTCATTGGTGTGCCGCCGAACGAGCACTTGAAAACCACACGATAGTTGGAGGAAACGCTCTTGGTCTTTTCCCAGTATGATAATTGTTTATACCACCGTGGCTTATCGCCATGGCTGAAAGCAATAGGATAGAGACAGTTGCATTCTATAGAACTTCCCCTGGAATGTACAACGATGGAACTCACTCAAAATAACGCGGCATAAGGTGAATTCACCGTAGAAGATAACAATAAAATGCGAAGATCTCTTCGCTCTAGTCTCGTTTATCACTTCAGGACTTGAGCTGAAGTTGGACTCCAAAGTTAGCTGTCAGTGTGTATTAACCACATTTTTTTATCCGTAGCACCGACTTTGAACAGATGAGGGATCTCTTAGCCGATCGCGCATTCCAGTTAACAAAACAGGCCGGAAGTATCGCAATTTTGCGGCTGCAGGGCGCAGTAACCCGCAATCCGCGACGTGTTACCAACCTCCAGTCATTGTGCCCTGCATCTGAAGAAAGGCCACAAACGAAAGACTATTTCGAAGACACTGCTTCAATTTTGTGTAAAGACAAAAAACGTAAACGCTTTCTTGCGAATAAATGCTAATTCACAAAGTCACCTCATAAAAAGTACGCTAATTTGGCTTGCAATACAGGCCCCTCACAACTTTAGGCCTTGAGAGCGAACCAAAAGCACATGTAGATAAAAGACTATAAGCGGTATTGATCCCATAATGGATTGTTGTTTTGCACCACTTGGCACCACCTCTTGGTAACTACCCCAGCATGCCAAACTGTTTGTTTCACATTAGAAAAGACAAATAGTTCTGGCCGTCAAAGGATATCCGTGCTCTCTGGTACTGTGATCAAGCCATGACATTCGTACTCAACTTCTAAACCAGGACTGGAATGCTGAGGGATGGCCTATGGCCCAAAACGAAGGCTGCAACCAGCTGGAAACGTCACAGCTTTTTCGTTTATTCGTTTTCTGAGACAAATTCCCGAGAATATCTGCACCTCGGAACAATGCATACAGGTGCGAGGCGAATGCTCCAGTGAACGCACCCTGCACAGTACACCAGATCTAGGCGCTGCATGGGAGACGCATGGATCCGCAATGTACTTCTTGATTGGACCAGCTGCGCGTGACCCATGTATTGGCCCTGTCCGATCGTAGGCAGGCAAGGAGTTAGTGCCGGAACACAGCGGGACGAGCGAACCTGCAGGGACGACGCCTTACAAAATGTGTCGCTATACGGAGGTCCGCGAATTTTGTATGCATCGCCAATATTCAACGCTCATAATTTCTGCCTAGACCAGAAATATGGCTGTCGGGTTGTCAGGTTCGGCATAAACATCATGCTCACGGCAAGTGCGGGCGAAACTGAGAAATGCGCGATGAGCTCGTTGTGCTTTGACATCAAGGCGGCAATAACGATGCACATGTGCGCGCTCGTGAATGCGGACTTGCAATTACGAGGGACGTGGGCGGTGGCACTTTCGAGGCTGAAGAGACTGAACGAACACGCTCACGAACTGCGGATTCTTGGTATCTTTGGTATTTATGACGACATATCTCTCAAATGAACCGTCTCAATATCTTTCAAGGCATTTCCAACTGCTGATTAGGTAGCGCGAACCAATTATCGCGAGCAGCGAAACGTACGTCAGAGGATAGTTTTCTATTGCAGAAACAGTAATAACTAGGAGGAGGAAAGCGACCATCCAATAAATCTACATGAGGTCTGTTCTGGCGAGAGACCCTACATGACAATTAACCATGCGCCCGAATGTACAAGATAAATGAACGCCGGTTCGTTGAATTAAAACCTTTCCCATGTCATACTAATTCCAGCGGAGTGACCCCAGGAATGGCATCGAGGTCGATCGCTTTTGCAGCAGTACCCACTCAGGCGTTGATGGAACGGCGTGCTCGGGTCATGAGAACGTATGCAGCTGCCGGCAATCCGTACTGAGCGCATGTACCATGAGCACCCACCCAGTGCACGTGTATCATTGTGTCTCCATAGACCAATTTATTTGTGGATCCTATGGGGTACATTTTATCAACCGATGTAGTACACTCACTCTTATAGCACACTCATGAATACATATGCCCCCCGGTGATCCCAACACCTGCGGGAAAAATCTTCGGTCTAGTTTTCTTAAGGCCGAAATATGTTCAAAAACAACCCAGTAACCAATCTCTATGCTAAGGTCTCAATTTCCCATCATAATCAAGACGTTAGAGTAAATTATTCGTCCGACAACATGGGGGGACGAAGGATCCTGCCTACAGCGGTAGACGCAAACTGGGATCTTGAGAGACGCGTCGCCGTTTCAGTAGCAGGGACTCGACAAACAACGTGTGCACAAGAGAGAAGACAAAAGAAAGACCACGGGGATGCGCCGACCACTGCAAAAGGCAACGCTTTGTCAAATCTGGGACTGGTGAAATATCGTTCTGCACAAGATAGTGGCGAATAGACAAGACATAATCGCACATGCTCAGCGAATTTTGGCTCAACAGGGACCACTTTCATCAGCATAGGATCACGAAAAGTCTTTCTCAAGCAATAACCAGCGACCTTGTGAGAGATTGCTCAATGTTGAGAGCAAAAGTACAACTTTTACTTTGTACGTGGCGCCCCTGAGTGAAAGGGTGCAGCCACTAGCGTCAAAGGGTAGGGTCTATACGGTGTTGACTTGACGGCTCCGAGTCCATGTGTGCAGCTGCTTTTTGACAGTCAAGCAGCAGTGTGCAGGCAAGGTCAATAACTCAATGCAAATTATCCGCCGAGAAGTGTGAACACTTTGCAGGTGGTGAAGCCGTTTAGAAGCGACAGACACTCGACAGCTCGTATCAAAAATGTGCGTATATTGTATCATAGCAGCGTAGGTACTGTTATGGTCAGTGACATGGCCTGATTTTGCGAAGGAAGGAGACATGGGAGCTCTCTAACTAGTTTTACTTTGAGCGATAGCGTAAATAGCATGGCGAGAATTTCCGGTGTTCGGAGAGTGAGCCTCCGCGCCCTTGGATCCAGGATTCAGAGAGCGCCAAGATCGGACTCGCGTGCGGAAAACAAGGTCTGTAATCGAATTGGTAAACCGCAACAGCGAGAGATCCTCTAAGGGTTAATAAGTGCGTAAACAGCCTATCAATAACAAGCAATTGTATGCAAGAGAGCTAGTGTGTATTGCGTACCAACTCGATTTATTTCCCCAGACAAGCTGTCAATGGTTCTGGATCTTTTGGCGCTAGCTCCTTAGAGTTGGCTAAGAAGTTTTGTAGCAATTCGTAGTCGCAATTCCTGATGTTTGTGGAACAAAGATACATAAATGGCGACTGTGGGGGAAGCCCAGCATGCAAGTGCCTGATTGACGGCGTAAACTGAAAGCCGACCCTTGACCTCAGCAGATCTCGAGGGGATCGCACTTTAAAAGGGCCTTGCATGAGACGGCTTCTGCAGATTGATGCGTGTAGAACGCGGCCTTGAATGCCGAGCCGCACGCCCCCTGCGAATCGCGAATTTCCTAAACGAGGCGCCGCTATTTTCTTTTTTTTTTTTTTGGCCCGCCGGCACCGGCGGGCTTCCGGCGGGAACATATTAACGCCGACAGGGACCGGGTTAGACAATGGCCAAAAAAAAAGCTCTTTGCACTGTACAATTAAACTCCTCCTCCTCGATCGATGACACAGGCATACAATGGGACAGCATCTCGATCGCAGCGTGGTGTCAATCATCCGTACAATAGGTTACACTGCGGATGGGCATGCAGGCACAGCTGGTGGTTCATTGTGAACCGCCTGCAGCCGAAGCCCAGATCACATATCGGGGTCGCGTGTAACTGGCGATTCCGGCGGCATCGTATTTGTCTCAGTTACTTTTCGCTTTGGCGAGCCAGAAAACAAAAAAAACAAAGAACAACAAAATAAATAATTACAAAGACAATAACGACCTCAGTTACAGAGGATAATCAGGAATGAATACAGAACAGACAAATGTCAGATCCCTTAGTAATCGATGGAAAAAGAAAATATCGTAGAAAACAACAAACATGTGCCCACAGGTACGTTTAAGCTTTGCAACCGTTCGACACTTTCGTTGTCGATCGTTCGAACTAATGACGTGTGAACGCAAGAGCTAATCAACAAACCACTTCGCCGCGCGTCCGTATGTGAGTTTGTGCTGTTGCCGAATCGGATCGGTAATTGGTAGAGCACGATTTCTCGCCGCCTCTGTGACACGGCGCATTGTGTCTGCGAGTCGAGCTGCAGTTCTGCTTGCCTGTGGAATCGAATATCCGGAGACCGATTATTTCCGTCATTCTGCTTCTGATGTTCCTAGGAGTGTGGAGCGAGAATGTCGCAGCAACATCTGGCAGAGCCCATTAGCGGCGTTTCTTGGCAATTTTGAACTGGGCCTTAAGGAGCGCAGCAACGCGTGCTCCGAGACATGGAAATCGTGACTTTTTTGACGGGGGAAGCCTTGTTAAGGAACACTCATTATTTCCGGCCCGTTGTCGCACTTTCTGTGCAACACATGTCGCGTATTTTGGTCTCTAGCGAGATCGACTGGGCACGGGGCGCAGTCCGATGCGTCAACTCCCGTTTAAACCGCCTGCTGCCGCGGTTAGGCCCGGTATATCGAGAGGTTCGAAGCAGGGTGCCGAGGGCCGATGCAGGCAAGGAGCAGCAGAAGTTTGAGCCGCTTTCGGTGCGTTCCCGCTGCACGCTGCACGGGTACTGCAGTGGGGGATTATATCCCCTCAACCTAACGAGGCGTCCTGGGGCCTACAAGTATGCGAGGAGTTGCCCAGTCCATTTTGCCGGATTTTGCGACCTTCGACTCTGTAAGATCGTACTCGATCTTCAAACTTAGGCGACCCCTTTTCGGCGTGAAGGGCCCGTTGTTGGCGCCATTAACTCTTCTTTAAATTTTTTTTGTCCTTCGTTTGGTCCGGTGGGCTTCTCACCGAGAAGGCGCTATTACCAGCATATGGGGTCGGACTGGCGTGATCGTACAGCATTAGTGGTTGAACAGAGCATATCAGAACAACCGAAACCCGGAGGCGTGAAGAGGAGGAGGCAAGGCGAATTGTTGGGCTGTGCGGGCTTGTGCGCAAGCACAGGAAACTAACTAATTGTCTGGACGCAGAAAGCATGGCAGAAAATAATGGTAGCCGTGCCACTGATTCTTGGCCGCAAAACACGGGCAACGACGGGTACACTTTGTTTGACGCTGCGTCGCTCGACGTTGACACAGCTCCTGAGTCGTCGCACCTGCAGCTCAGTTTACGGGAGGGTTACGCGCACGGGCCATGGTCTGTGCCCGAAGACCTCGCAGACGCGCCTCGGGATCAGTTCAGTGACCAGGAGGGGCTTGGTGAAAAAGGATTTGTTGGTGCAGCTCGTACTGCTACGGGAGATGATGCTGATGATGGTGCAAGATCTATATCTGTTGAACTGGAGAGCGGTGTAGACATTTCCCCAACAACGTCGCGTCCTGAGACAGCAGCTGCAGCCACGCAACAGAGGGAGCAAAGCGACGTATCTTCGGGTTCTGCAAGTGGTCCCAACAAGAGTGGTCTAGCAAGTGCTAGCACTAACAGCGAGCAGTCGGGCTCTATCTCAGGGAAGCGTGCAAACAGCGCCAGCACAGGTAAGGGGCCGGAACAGCAGTCCGTGGAGCGGCCAACAAAAGCAAAACGCAGAGGTGGCGAGCAGCGAAAGCGAGTAACTCCTGATCAGGCGCGGATTCTCGAAAGCGCGTTTCAGGAAAACCCCAGGCCAGAACGAACTTTTCGCGAGCATGTCGCAGAGCTTACAAACTTGCCGGTAAAAAATGTAAAGGTAAGCTATGGATGTCATTCCTGCAGTGCGGGCACGGGCTCTATACTCACCATAGATTTGGTTTCAGAACCGTAGAGCGCGGGCGCGCGCAAATAGCGAGCAGCACATTATCGACAAGCTCAACCTCGCGACGGGTGCGAACAACATGAGACTATACGTCCACGGACAGCAAATGAGCGCTAATACGAGCAGCAGAATGACGGTTGGGTCAGCTCAGCAGCCGGAAGGGCCGCCCTTCAGATATGACTGGCTTCCTACTGGTAATAGGGCGTGGCCGCAGATGCCTCTGGGACACATGCCGCCTAGAGTTGTCATACCTGGCGCTGCTGGTCCAGGGCTTCTGACGCCGCCTGTTCAGGGGTACTTTGGTCCTGCCGGAGGTCAAAGGTTTGGCGCGCACTCTCAGCAACTGCACTATAGACCACAAACTCAGCATCAAAACATGGCGGAAATGGCAACTATTCCGCCGCAACTGGACCGCCCCGATATTGCATTTGTTCCTGCTGAATTTCAGTCGGGCGCCAACGAATCAAACCGCCTGATTCGCAGCCATTCGACAACGGCTCTGGATATGCGCCGGCATTCTGTCGCTCATGGTGTTCATGGCGCTGCGTTCTCGACCCTACCTGGCGGACGAGTTGCAAGTCCTGCGGCAGCCGCTCTCTACGTCCAGGCCATTGCAGGAGGGCAACAGAGTAGTTTTACTGGTCCGGTTGGGTCCATTTCAGCATCTCAGGAAAGCCCTAGCTCGACTTCTACAGCATTTTCGCGGCGTCCGAACACCAGGGCTGTTATGGCCAGCAGTAGTGGTGTTGTATTTGTGCCAGGTACGTCGGTTGCGTCAGGGTATGTGTTCGCAGAACCAGTGCTTTCACAGTTCCCTGGGGCCCCCGTTTCGCCAGTTGATCTAGATGTCCAAAGAAGCGTTTCGGCTTCGAGTCTCGAAGACGAAGTGCTTCCAGTGGCGTCTATGTCTTTACAGTCTCTAGACTATGCAAGACGGCCAGCAGCCACCACAGGGTCCCGAAGACCCTCAACGTTCTCAGTGCCGACTTATTCGGATACGCGCAAGCCGTCACCAACGCCGGAAGCCGAGCCCGAGAGACCGCCCCGAGCTACGGTTACGGGCCAAACCCTAGATCATCTGGACACGACGCTTTCGCGCCTTCACGGCGATCCACCAGAGAGCTCAAATATGTGGAATGCCCAAGAGCTGAATAGTGGGTCCGCTTCGACCGCTCAGTACGAGGCTGTACCGTATTTGTTTGACGAGGATTCCTCGTCCATAGACCCGCTTAGCAAACGTGCCCCTTGATACCCATATCTAGGCGTGGTGATGTATTTTTACTAGTAAGCTGCATAGAGAGAGCAAAAAAATTCACGCTTTGCATTTATTGGATTACTTGTTTCAGGCACCGCACGTAGGATCAGCTTCTTTGTTTGAACCCTAGCATAAACGCTTTGATCGGCAACCCATATGCACGTAACCGAGCCCATGATGCCGAAAACGCGTGCTAAAACTCGCCCAATGCAAGACTTGGGTTGTTCAGGACCGTTGAAACCGAGCTCCGTGGGCGCTACTGCGAGATCTCCATTGTAGGTAAATACGATGACGACCCTGGTTTCGTAACCGGGTCACCGTACCTGCAACGCATAGAGCGTCCTTGGAATACGAAAACTTACGTGCAGTACAAAGAAATTGTCGGGCACTGCAGGATGGCGCAACGTTTGTCGAGTGCGTAACGCTTGAAAAGACAGCTTGTTGCATGAATGCGCTACAACACTGCCATTCCGTGCCGGCATGCAGTTTCTGTTATGGTTAGGTAGTGTGTGTGTTTGCTTACTGGTGGTCCCGATCTGTGAAGCACGGCATTGTAGCGGATGTCGATCGACACGTGCCTTGAAGAAATGTGAGATATAACTCTGATGAACCGAGGTTTGAATCCACTTTGTTTGGCTATATCAAAGAGAATGTTCTAGCTCGAACTCAACCAGCGATAACCAACTGACACGCTTCGTACCTAAAATGTTTGTAAACACAAACTTGGATATCAGGACTCACTCAGAGTTATGTAGTGACCATTAACGATAGCTTTCTCGACCACAGATGCCCCAAAAAGCCAGCCCATGCAGGTTGTCGTCAGAGTCAGAGAGTAAGTCAAACAGCCGTGCTTCGAGCCGCTGGAAAAACTCGAGGCTATTTTTCCGGATGACGGTGTTCCAGCCGGCTGATACCATGCCGAAAGCGCAAACTAAACCGGAACAAGTAGATTTTAGGAGTATAGAAAATCTGGCCTGAATAGAAGAGCCAGCAAGATGCATTCAACAACTCCGGCGATCGAGGTCCGGCTCAGGGGCCTTTATTATTTTGCATGGCAGACACGCCAAGGGCAGCACGCAGGAACTTGCTCGTGCGTGTATACTTCAGCGTTTTCTTTGAAGCAGCATGCTTCTGCTAGAATTGTAAACACGAGACATTCTTGTGCCAACGGCCTTAATCAACAACGGTCCTGGTCAAAACACCATCATCGAAAAATAAAACCCTATACCCGTGGACACGGGTTGGATGCAAGCGGCCGCCCGGCTTCAGTGAACACCAAAGTAAAACAGGCGAGACCACCAATTGAGACCGAAAGAATTCTAAAAAACCAGCCCAATTGCTAGCAAGTTTCCTATACTAGTGTCCATCTAGTAGTGCTCTCAGAGTTGTCACTCAAAATCCCCTTTTGCGCAATCCATAGAGTCACAGATAGGCTGGCCCCGCTCGCCAATCAGGGTAAAGCTTGCAATCCCACCCAACAAAAGGGGGTGTTGGGTGTCCCGGGCCGCGGGGCGATGCAATTAGTTGCCCCGCTCCGCGAAAACAACTCCGTGACACGACGCGTAAGAATCGTCGGGAGTCGCTAGATGCCGGACGGTGATCTGCCGGACCACGACTAATAGACGCTCCGGTGGTTCCGGGCCATTCCGAAGCCCCTGCGCCCGGTAGCGCCCGAAAGAAAACCGTCTTATGTAAAAATCAGTATGATGCAGCAACGAACATAATGCTGCCCAGCTTAGGGTTGCGAGCGCCGTTTGATTGGGTAGCGGCGATTGATATATAAGAGCGGCGGCACGGGCTTGCTTCAATCGGTTCACAGCAACTGTCTGCAATGGCTATCCAGAAGATCCACTCGCGCTACGTCTACGACTCTCGCGGTAAGTAATCTATGAGACCTTTTGTTTCCTCCATTGAGTCTATATAGTACAGGCCAATTGCAAAATTTGGCAGTTGTTCTGTTGAAATATCACTGCAGCTGGCGTGCAGCACTTTTTTTTTTTGGCGATGACGTGGTGCATCGTGCAATTGCAAGGCTGACTTTGATCATGCGATTGCATGGAAGCCTGTGTGACTTCAATTGCTCTGTGTATATTCATTTTGGTCGCCATTGATCGTTCTATCGTTTTGTCGTTGATTGCCACATCGACGATGAACAATTATGTTCTTTGTTGTCATGGCTTCACTACATTTCTTTTTACATGATGAAAAATCAAAAAAAATACTAACATCTAGGCAACCCGACCGTCGAGGTTGAGCTCACCACCGAGAAGGGCACTTTCCGTGCCATTGTCCCCTCGGGTGCCTCGACCGGTGTTTCGGAGGCCCTTGAGCTCCGTGACAAGGACAAGTCCAAGTGGCTCGGTAAGGGTGTCCTGACTGCCGTCTCGAACGTCAACGACGTCATTGCCCCGGCTGTCATCAAGGCCAACCTTGACGTCAAGGACCAGGCTGCCTTCGACAAGTTTCTCAACGAGCTTGACGGCACCAACAACAAGAGCAAGCTTGGCGCCAACGCTATTCTTGGTGTCTCGCTCGCCGCTGCCCGTGCTGCCGCTGCCGAGAAGGGTGTCCCGCTCTACCAGCACCTGTCGGAGATCGCTGACACTCCTCAGCCCTACGTTCTGCCCGTCCCCATGCAGAACGTCCTCAACGGTGGCTCGCACGCCGGCGGCTCGCTCGCCATTCAGGAGTTCATGATTGCTCCTCTTGACTTCCCCACCTTCTCGGAGGCCCTCCGCGCCGGTGCTGAGACCTACCACCACCTCAAGAAGATTGCTTCTGAGAAGTACGGTCACTCGGCTGGCAACGTCGGTGACGAGGGTGGCATTGCCCCCGATATTCACACCGCTGAGGAGGCCCTCGACCTCATCATGTCGGCCATTGAGAAGGCTGGCTACAAGGGCAAGGTCTCGATTGCCATCGACGCCGCCTCGTCCGAGTTCTACAAGGATGGCAAGTACGACCTTGACTTCAAGAACCCCAACTCGGACTCGTCCAAGTGGCTCACTGGTGAGCAGCTTGCTGACATGTACCTTGGCCTCATTGAGAAGTACCCCATTGTGTCGCTTGAGGACCCCTTTGCTGAGGACGACTGGGAGTCGTGGCAGGCGTTCTACAAGAAGGCCGGCGAGAAGCTCCAGATTGTCGGTGACGATCTGACTGTTACCAACCCGGCTTTCATCAAGAAGGCCATTGAGACCAACTCGGCCAATGCCCTCCTCCTCAAGGTCAACCAGATTGGTACCCTTTCGGAGTCCATCCAGGCGGCCAAGGACTCGTACACCGCTAAGTGGGGTGTCATGGTCTCGCACCGTTCGGGTGAGACTGAGGACACCTTCATTGCTGACCTCTCGGTCGGTCTCCGCTCGGGCCAGATCAAGACCGGCGCGCCGGCGCGCTCGGAGCGTCTTGCCAAGCTCAACCAGATCCTCCGTATCGAGGAGGAGCTCGGTGACAAGGCTGTCTACGCTGGCGCCAAGTTCCACGCGTCGGTTGCTATTTAAGTACGTTCCCGTATGAATCAATTATTACTGTGGATCACGATTTTACATTCAACGGGGTGTGGGCCAATTTGTAGTAAGCATATTACCAGGATGTACGAATCACCGAAGGAAAGACTTGCGAAAAATGAGGGCTTATCCTCTGAACCAGCACTTGGACAAATATGCGTGTATGCTATCACAATACAACTACCGAGGGAACAGCATCTGCCTCAGAAATTGAGCGCGCCGTAGCTTTCTTATTTCCTCTGCTTATGGAGCTACAAATTATATCCACATCTAGTCTTCTATGATCGTTACGATTGCCGCACTACCATACGGAATGTTGACAACTGAGTGTACTTAACTAGCAGCTATTGACAGGGCGATTTGGGACCACTCTAAAAGGACCTTAACAAAACATTGCAGTAGATCCGGTACCTACCCTGTAAAAAAAAAATCAAAAAAATCTGCCCTTTTAGGTACTAAAACCGTTACCACCGTTGTTGTGTTCTGCATGTGAAGGCAAGATCAAACTCAACAATCAAGTACCTGCATCGTGCAGGTGAGAAGCGAGATGTCGGCATCGAAGGCAAGTGTCGCAGAACCGTTGTGAACAGCAGGAAGCTACTGCAGGCGGAACCGTTGAGTAATATGGCAACAATAATGCAGGAGAGAAGGCCCCTTATCAGCAGTAGACTGCCTCATCCGATAATAAATTTTCCGGATTCTAGGCAACTATCCTCACCTACACCGACCCTGAATCACTCAAAGCCACAAATTGTAATCCAACTAGATACTACCAAATTTATGTCGGTTTCGTAGTATATGTCGGGTACCAAAGTTATGAACGTCTTCTGTATTGTTGGAAACTTATTAACCTAGATATGGGCCTACCATTGCCATACGGCACATTATTGCGATTTCTGAAGACAAGCTTTCGGGCAAATGCCGTCGAAAGAGCGTGCTCTCGATCCGTTATTGCGGCTTCGAGCACATAACCGTGCATAGCACCACCCATCATCAAACACAGAGTATACCATGACGCGGTCTCCTTTCCGAAGTTCGAGCTCGTCGGAAAGCTGCGCCTTGTAGGCGAAAATCACATCATGAAGCTCTCCGCCGAGCATGGCAACAACACCTCCATTCGGTGTATTTTGCACAGGAGAGCTGCGAGCACTGTCTGCTCCGACCTTGCCGTGTTGAAGTGAATCCATGCTAGGCATGGGCGGTACATCGGGCTCCAAAAGCTGCTGCTGAATGCGCGTCAATGAGTCTACCGACTGGTAGCTTTTCGTAGTTATCATCGACGACGCAAACGATGCTGGAGACTGTATTGACTGCGAGGACTGCTGACGATCCGAGCTGCATACTGGACTAGAGTCTGTTCTCGCTGTCACAAAATGGCTCAAACTGCTGCCATTGGTCAAGGCATCCATTGATCCGGACAATCTGTATGGAGACCGGGCTGGAACGTCACTTGTGGAATGTGGAGCCAGCGGTGCCACAGGGAGCGGGAATGGAGGTGCCATTGGCTGTTGCGACGGCGGTTGCATCGATGCCGATGATTTGTGGCTCGACAGACTGTCGGCGTTGAATGAGGCAGGATGTTGGAATTGATAAATGTGGTTGTTGTTACTGGTGGTGTTGCTGTTTGATGATGTGTATGCCGGCGAAGGTGATGCGATAATACTGTCCCCGCTGTAGTGGGACCCAGAGTATCTCTGGCTGGGAGAAAGTAGCGGAGAGCCAGACTCGTGCGTTTTGTGGGAGGAGCTCAGCGAGGAGCCGTTGTGGTGGCTTCCGAGATTACCCCCATGCAAAATGTTTTCTCTGTTCATGATGGCTTTCTCCTCCTGCTGAGTATATAAGGAGCCGCCGCTGTACATTGGCACCTCCTCTATGGGGCGTTCTGGCAGTGGCTTTTTGAGGCTCTGTTTAAGCTGGCGCCGAGACCGCTTAGAACTTGCTCTAGACTCATTGTCCTCGATGCTGTGATGCGTCAAAGATGAGCTGCGACGCTGAATTGATGAGAGCGATACATCTGTACGGGGAACAGAACTCAAGGATACTGTCTCAGCAGGAACATTGGCCGCAATATCGACACGGCTTGCTTGCCTCGCAACGGGGGACCTGCCATTTATTTGATTCTCATGAACCTGCCTCATAGTTGGGCGGTCGTCTGCAAATCGCCTGTCAGTTCCTCGTCTCTCCTTGTGAGCCTTTTGATGCCGCGCATCCTTCAAGTGTCTGTCATAACTGCTCTCGTCAAGCTCTCTATGGCCACTTGCCGGACGCCCGTGCAAAGAGTTCATAAGCTTGTTTGTAAAAAGGGATGAGGAGCGGTTCAAATTCAGTGACAAGCGCGGTGCACTGGCATCATAGGAATCACGATGCGTTCCAGCTGTTGGTGTTACATGAAGATACTCCATGAGGCTTTGTCGGCGGCTTCGTTTGCCTGCTACAGTGCCCCTGCTCTCCTCCTGCTTGTGTGTCTTGCTGCTGTTCCTTTGTTTTTCCATGACGGCTTGCGCTTCGACATCTTGCGCTTGTTTCTTCTTTCTCTGTTTCTCCTTCAGAGCCGCCCTGTTTTGGCGGTAGAGCAGTACTATGAGTACGGCTAGTGCGATACCGGCGACTGGGAGGACAATGACAGCTGCTATCCAGGCTCCCATGACTAATGTCCCGCAACCAAGGCTTGGGCGATTGAGTCAATTAAAACAAGCTACCAAAGATAACAAGGGTCGTGTATTTTATCATCACGTATGCGTGTATGTAACACGTTAGAATCTTGAAACACATTAAAGGGCTGCTGGATTTTAAGGTTCCACTTTGCTGCCGATCTTGGTGATCCATGCGATAATATCCTGCATGAACGCCCCGTAGACCCAGTCTACAATACTGCGGTCCGTGCGAAAACGACTGCCAGAATGCCTTATAGGACGTGCTCTACTTACTTCAGGTAGGATTCATGTTTTTGATGCGAGTGCTGTACTATGTACAACAGCAGCTGCCCAGCTAATCTGGGAGTTATGGCCGCCACGACCCTACAGAAACTTTGTGATGGCGGTAGCGACAAGATCCCTAGATATATAGTTGGATGGCTGGGTAGTTGGGTAAATGAGCTCAAGGCCCAGATGTACCTGGTTCTTAACAAGTCCGACAGGAGGCACAATAGTACTGCAGCAAGCAGTGACAGAGATAGGAAAAAAGAGAAAGCCAGACACTTTGCCCATGGGGCATTTGCGTTCAAGCCGTTTTTGGTTATAACCCAGCATAGAAATATCGCAGGCTGCAGCTTCCTTTCTGGGAAAGACACCTTGACCTTCTTTATACGTCAATCGCAACATTTTAGTCTCTCCTGATTGTTAGCGTGGTGAGTGGGGCGCTTCCATGAGTACCGCGCTTCCCTCTGCTTAGATGGGGCCGAGACACAAACCAAGAGAAAAGATATCATTTCGAACCGGTGTGCCGCATCTCCGGCGTCTACTGCCATCTGTTCGGAATGGCTGCCAATAGACTCCCGTACCTGAAGCATTGCGCCGCCCATGTGACAGATTGCTTATTGATGCAGGCTCACTGGATTTCGTGGAAACTGCGATGAAGGTGCGAATTGCCGGAAGCGGGTGCAGTACCGCTGTTATATGCGCGAGAGATATCTTTCCGCTAGGACAGTGTGTCTAAAATGCCACCAGTAAAGAAAAAGGGTTTGCTTGAGGTTAATATGGCGTGAGACAGTAAGAGACGCGCACATTGGCCCAAGAGTTCTGCCACGCCAAACTGCTCATGCGTGCTAGGTTTACTCTCGCCTTGAGTCGAGCTGTCAAAAATGTGTTGGACCTTGGCAAGTTTGCTGACTACTCCATCCAGCGCCAATTTGCTTGCTCCTTAAAAAGGAACAGGGGTGAAACATACGCAATAACACAAGGTCGTGATAGACCGTGAAACAGTGGCTGGGTGCTGCAAGTAGTCAGCCAAATCAAAGGATCTGCGCACAGAATACATTATGAATCTAACGGGTTAAAAAGCCATACGTGAGTCGCAGGATGTGGGCGTGCTGTAGTGCCGTGCCCACTGATGCAATTTTGGTCTTTCCGTTTGAGTGATGCCCTACACGGCTTGTCTGCTTGTGTCCAACGGCCTGGTGATGCAACCGGGTTGACAATGCGGCGCGGAGGCGGATGATAATGCTAGGTTGACACGTCAAGGGGCGATAGTCATAGTTCTCCTTGCAACTAGCCGCTCATAGAAGACAGAGAATATAAGCACGTAGGCACATGCTACCTAGGCCAAAACGAGCGCGAATCGCGTGTGATGGCCTGGAACGCCATGGACGCTGACGAAAACGCCTTTGCGATCTTTCCATCCCCGTCTGAAAACGAAGACGAACCGCCCCGGTTGGCTTCGTCGACGGCAGCCACGATCTTGCTTATGCTAGTTTCGACAACCATGCCTCCCTGTACTATCTCCTCGAGCACTGTTTCGAGTGCCTGCCATCCAAACACAAGATCCAATTCACACACGTTCTCAAAGCACCTGTCCAGGCTCTCGACAAACACCTGGATCAGATCAAGGATACCGAGCTCACTCTCTTGGGTATCGACAATAAACACAAAGTACAGCGTGGCATAGTGGCGGTAAATGACGCGAATCTCGTCCTCCTCCATGCCTTCTGCAATAATAGCGGGCGGGACTAGGAAATTGCACTCATTGGCGGTACGCTTGGCCAGAATCGCATGCACCTGGCGGAGTACCTCCAACTGGGCCGACACGTCTACATGCGAGTAGAACTTCATCAAGCGAGGCTGGCCCGCATTGTTGACTGCTGTCAGCACTTCATGTCAACCAAAACTTGTACGACCTTTCTTACCGATGATGACCGCATGAATCATTGCGCAGTAAAAGTGGGTGATGTACAGTTTAACGTTGAATGGCGCTGTCGGGGTGGCACACTGCGATGCATGTGTGGTACGCTATATGCAACATTGGTCCACTTGGTATTATATTTAGTGTACCCATACTTTTTTTTTCGTCCTGGAGGCGCTGCCCCCAGACCTCCGTAGCAACCGCTTCGCGGTTGGAAAGAGATCTGGAAAGAGTTCATAGTTCGCAAGGGCCCAGATCACTCTTGGAGCCAAACCACTGTACAGTCGCTAAAGTGCCCTCGTATAGCTTGCATGCAGTCCCTGCAGTTTCATTATTCATTATTAGTGAGATGCGTTTCGTAAATCGCATGCAGCACTCGCCTCTGGCTAATCCGCCTTTACGGTTCAAAATAGTATAGACATCCGTTACTTATCGGTCTTTTTTCCCCTGGGGGCGCTGCCCCCAGACCCCCGTAGCAACTGCTTCGCAGTTGGAAGTGGCCAGGACGTGGATCATCTGTAGAGCCGTTGCCATCGGGGGTCTGAGCTAGCCACGACTGTAGTCCACGGACCTAGTTACACTAATGGAGGAGTTAGGTGTGGAGATGGTAATTGATCTCGATGCGCTCTCACTTCCACTTCCTAGGAGTTCCACTCCCAGACCTGGGGGGGGGGGGGGGCGGCCGTAGGAAAGAAAACGCTACACACCGTAGAAACCACTTTCCATAGCTCCATCCCAACTGCGAAGCAGTTTCTACGGGGGGTCTGGGGGCAGCGCCCCCAGGAGAAAAGAGTGCGCATTTAAGCGTGCATAACGGTATGCAAATGGCCGGCCGGGTGACGCCGAACGGAGATCGCCGAAACACCGTCGGCGATCTCCATTATCGACCTATCGCGCCTTGCAGGGCGCTAAAGCGGTGCTACAGAGTTTTCCGCGCTCATTGCATCCCAACGCCATCCAATAAATTAAACCTGTGGTCAAAAAAAAAATAAAAAAGAAACGTGAGCTTTCTAGTGCACTCTGGCTGGTGTCGCAGAACACGAGTAAGATGAGGGTGGCCGTCGCGTTGCACGGCGGATTGCGGCACTGGATACGGTTCCGCAACGGACAAGGCGCCTATGACACATTAATAAACGAGTCACACGTTGCTCTGCTGGCCGGGTGACGTTGTTGCCGAAACGAGAATAGGCCCTGATTCTCTGGGGAGAGACTGGGTCAGGTTAAACGTGTACCTGTGCCCTACAGAGGTACAGACTGGTGCTGCTTAAGCGGTGAAATGGTTTTGTTTTGCACAGAAATAAATTGCGTCGGAAAGTAAACTATTTGGCTAGCTACGACTCAACTATGTATACGGCGATTGCTCGGCGTGGACGGCGAAAACCTAGCGACGGCAGCAAAATTGCACCGATTTGTGGGGTACGGGGCAAGGGCCGACCGTATCAGGCCGAGGCGGCATCTGCGGCCTTGTACGATAATTTTTCGTGGGCAGGAATAGTGCGTCAACGTGTGCCCCGAGCTGACACGGGGCTTTGAAGTCGCTTCCGAGTTCGCATATCTTTCGGGGGTGTCTGAGTCGCACGTGGAGACAGACCTCGACGGGCCTGACTCTCAAGGGCGGTTTAGCGAGCAACCGAACATCGCCATTTCGGGGTACGGTTCACCACCACGAAATACGCGCAAAAAATGCAAACGCACATGAAATGCTAGCGCCATAGTACATGGGCATTGTACCCGCATTTTTTTCATTGACGTCCCGGCCAACCGGTGAGGTTCCACGCACGTCCGCAGCCGCGCATGAGCCAACCCCACACCGAGGCATCGCGCGGCTGGCGAGACAGGATCCCCCTCCCCCTTTTGCCGGTGTACGCCAGAACAATCGCCGTCTATTGACGGATTCCGTGGGGGGCAAGTAAGGCTGCACGGGCTAGAGACAAAGCAGGGTATTGCACTGAATGCGGGGATGCAATGAGTTTGGCGGTGGTGGCACGTCGACCGGGTTGTTGGTGCTTGTGCTTGTTGGTATCAATCGGGATGTCAAGTATTCTATGGACAAAGAGGTATTGCCAAAGCTGAATGCGGACGACGGTCTGCTCGGCCTGCTAATTGTTCACTAGTATGCCTAGAAACCGGGCCCAAACCGGGCCCAAACCGGCCAACACGAATCAACGCAACCCGATTCCAGGGACCAGGGTGCGGGTCAGTACCAGGGTCTGAGAGCTTGTGGCCAGTTTACACCACAAAACAGGGCCACAAAACCGCCCAAAACAAACCGCACGTAGCCAAAAAGCCTTGGTACAACTCTCCCAAACTGCCAGCAAAAAATACATGCATTCCGCTGACCCGTGCTCGCAACACGGCCGGTATCAGTGATAGAGGTTAGGGCCGGACTGCCGGCACACCGCAGCACACATTTTGCCTCGGCCCAAGGGATTAAGCACACTTGCAGGCCCCATTAGTGCGCTATCGGGCAGCATTGTGCAGCGCCGGGGCCCAGCCGGGAACCGGGCACCCAGCCCAGATTTGTCGGTAGTTGCCGCACCATTAGCATATGATGAGTATATAAGCACTAGCAACCCCGCCCATCCTAGTCCAGTATAGGCTTTTTCTCTTTTTTACTTGTCGGGCCAACCATATTCATTTTACGTTTATCTCTTTGATTGGAATAACATTTTCATCCACCTACCGACAAGCCAAACAACAACAAGAAAAAGAATACACAATGGTTGCGCCTGTTGCTTCGTCTGTAAAAGGCGTCGAGCACGCCCGCGTGCCCGCCAATGCGTCCAAGGTTCTTACACCCGAGGCAGTTGCTTTCCTCGCGGTGCTGCATCGCGCCTTCAATGGCCGCCGCAAGGAACTGCTGCAGCGTCGCATTGAGCGCCAGAAGCGCATCGACGAGGGCGAGCTGCCCGACTTTCTCCCAGAGACCCAGCACATTCGCGACGACCCCACCTGGCAGGGAGCCCCGCCGGCCCGCGGCCTCGAGGACCGTCGCGTCGAGATTACCGGCCCCACTGACCGCAAGATGGTCATCAACGCTCTCAATGCCAATGTCTACACGTACATGTCCGACTTCGAGGACTCGTCGGTCCCGACGTGGGCCAACGCCATTGACGGCCAGGTCAACCTGTACGACGCTGTGCGCCGCGACATTTCGTTTGAGGCCAACGGTAAGCAGTACAAGCTCAACACTGACCGCTCGCGGTTCAAGAACGGCCGCCAGGAGCTGCCGACGCTGATTGTTCGTCCCCGTGGCTGGCACCTCGACGAGGAGCATTTCCTAGTTGACGGCGAGCCCATGTCCGGCGGCCTGTTTGACTTTGGTCTCTACTTTTTCCACAACGCCAAGGAGTCGATCAAGCAGGGATTCGGCCCCTACTTCTACCTGCCCAAGATGGAGTCGCACCTCGAGGCGCGTCTCTGGAACGATGCTTTCAAGCTCGCCCAGGACTACATCGGCATCCCGCGCGGCACCATCCGCGCCACTGTGCTCATCGAGACCATCATGGCGGTGTTTGAGATGGACGAGATCATTTACGAGCTGCGCGAGCACTCGTCGGGCCTCAACTGCGGCCGCTGGGACTACATCTTCTCGTACGCCAAGAAGCTACGCAACTTCCCCGAGTTTGTGCTTCCTGACCGCGACGACGTCACCATGAAGGTGCCGTTTATGGCTGCGTACGTGCGTCTCCTCATCAAGACCTGCCACCGCCGCGGCGTGCACGCCATGGGCGGCATGGCGGCCCAGATCCCCATCAAGAACGACGAGGCCGCTAACCGGGCTGCCATGCAGCGCGTCTACGACGACAAGCTGCGAGAGGTTACGGCCGGCCACGACGGCACCTGGGTCGCGCACCCGCAGCTCGCCGAGATCGCCCTCGAGGTCTTTAACAAGCACATGCCGACCCCGAACCAGATCTTCAACCGCCGCGAGGATGTTCTAGTGTCGGCCCGCGACCTCCTCAACCCCTACATCCCCGGCAGCGCCATCACCGAGGCCGGCATCCGCAAGAACGTCTTCATTGGCGTCAGTTACATGGAGGCGTGGCTGCGAGGCCTCGGCTCGGTCGCCATCAACTTTTTGATGGAGGACGCCGCCACTGCCGAAGTATCGCGTGCCCAGCTCAACACTTGGGTCAAGCACGGCGTCACCACCGCCGAGGGCAAGAAGGTCACACGCGACTATGTCACCAAGATTCTCAACGACGAGGTTGCCAAGATCAAGCAGACGGCCAAGCCGGGCAACAAGTATGACGAGGCCGCCCGCTTCCTGCTGCCCGAGATCCTCGACGACCGTTTTTCGGACTTCCTCACCACCCTGCTCTACCCGGCCGTCCGCACCGGTGCTCGCTCCTCGTTTGAGAAGCTTTAAGTCTGTCTGTCCTCACACACGCAGCTCATTATCTTTATTTATGTATGCAAATGCCATGATGACTGGGAACCTGTTTTGATCTACTGTTTCAGTTTTACTGGCTGTGCTCGTTCATCCTGGGGTTCCACCCCAGACCCCCGTAGCAACTGCTTCGCAGTTGAGCTAGAGGTGTGGTCTTTGTTTCCCTGGGGGTTCCAGCCCCAGACCCCCGTAGCAAGTGCTTCGCAGTTGAGCTGGAGCTGTGGTCTTTGTTTCCCTGGGGATTCCAGCCCCAGACCCCGTAGCAAGTGCTTCGCAGTTGAGCTGGAGCTGTGGTCTTTGTTTCCCTGGGGGTTCCACCCCCACACCCCCGTAGCAACTGCTTCGCGGCTGAAACGGAGCTAAATAGTCTTTGTTTCCCTGGGGGTTCCAGCCCCAGACCCCCGTAGCAAGTGCTTCGCAGTTGAGCTGGAGCTGTGGTCTTTGTTTCCCTGGGGATTCCAGCCCCAGACCCCGTAGCAAGTGCTTCGCAGTTGAGCTGGAGCTGTGGTCTTTGTTTCCCTGGGGGTTCCACCCCCACACCCCCGTAGCAACTGCTTCGCGGCTGAAACGGAGCTAAATAGTCACTGTAAGCCGGCCTCAACTGCGAAGCAGTTGCTACGGGGGTCTGGGGGCAGCGCCCCCAGGAAAAAAAGAGCGCAGAGAGCCTCGAGTCGACGTTCGATCGTGCAAAGCGACCAATCTCATACCGCGTATTAATGTGACCACCATGCGGAGATATGTTGCATTTCGGATACGACTGATCTGGGGCATATTCTTTATCACCAGACCAGAAAACCAAGACGTATACCAGCAATAATAATGTCCGCGCGCTGGCTATCGTACATGGTCGCTAGTGGTGCCGTTATCGGCACGGGCGTGTTTGTCGTCCGGTTCCTTACACCGTCGGATGATCAGTTTATTGAGGCAAGTTGATCCCCAGATCCAAAGATCAAAACCGGCAACGTTCTAACCACCAGAGCCTGTCCCCGCAATTAAGGCAGCAGTACGAGTCCGAGAAGAACCTGCGACATGAGTACAACCGTCTTCTTGGTGAGAAGCAGCAACAGCAGCGGGATAATCCCGCGTGGCTCCGCAGCCTGGAAGAAATGAACAAGCTGGATCGCGAGGTGACCCTGCAGGCCCGCAAGAACGTCGAGGGCGAGATGAAGGCCGCAGCTGACAGCATTGAAAAGGAGCGTCTCCGGAAGCTCGCGGAGCAGGAAAAGCGCATCTAGGTAGCGCCCAGGTTTCCTATTTATTGTACATAGCCTCTCATTTGCACAGTCTTTGTCCCCATTCGTAGCAGCTGCTCAAGGGGCATTTGCTCATTTTTTCCCGGGGACCCGCCCCGCCCCCCCCAGACAGCAACTGCTTCGCAGTTGAGATCTGTTATATGACTATAGACAACTCATGTAATACCCCGTTTTTGAAGGCGGATTCAATCACCGCCCATAACTGCGAAGCAGTTGCTACGGGGGTCTGGGGGTGGAACCCCCAGGAAGACCAAGGCCAAGAAAGAGACAATGAAACATGGCGCTGACCTAGGAAATCAAGGCAAAACGGTAGAACATGGCATATTTACATCACAGATGACGCCTTGGGAGACGCTACATTACTTAAATTCTTGAAACATGATCGGAACGAAAACAACACAGGCCGTGTAGAGCACGGTAAATGCTTGGATCAATGCGAGCGGGAACCCGAGGAGGCCCTTATCCAGGACGTTGAGCCAGATAGCGTAGAACGCGACTGAAAAGAAGTGGTAAAACAGCACAAAGAAGCGCGGTTCCAGCCCGGATAGCAGCGATACCGGCCCACGCACGCACTCGCCGCCTCGAATAAAGTATGCAAAGCAGCCGCGCTGGAGGATGCGCAGATTCTCCGAGTCAGCGGCAAACAGGGCGTAAAGCGCCATGGCGAGGACGTTGACAACAGCCGACGGCTTCTTGCGTTCGTGGAAGAACTCACGCGCAACTTGCTGGACGCGATCGACGTCGGCCAGGTCCGGGACGCGG
Organism: Tardiomyces blankii; assembly: GCA_024734315.1. Classification (NCBI taxonomy): domain Eukaryota; kingdom Fungi; phylum Ascomycota; class Dipodascomycetes; order Dipodascales; family Trichomonascaceae; genus Tardiomyces; species Tardiomyces blankii. Next base: position 2,260,998 of record JANSJT010000035.1, read on the forward strand.
GATGGCGCCATGAGCTCTGTAAGTTTTGAGGCGTCGCTCAGCGCGACTGTCATGCCGCCGCCCGTCAGCGGGTGCCGCATATTGAGCGAGTCACCCAGAAGCAGCACGCCGGCGGTGCGGTTCGGCGACGCAGTGAGCCACTGGTTGGGCATGTAACGGATGCGTCCGTTTTCCAGGGCGTCGTCAAAAGACGGCAGCACGCTCTTGGGGATTGCCGGACGCACCGTCTTTTCGAGATGGCGTTTCATGTCACCATTGGAGATGGATGGCATCGGTGCCCGCACGTCACACAACATACGCGCCGACGTCTTGTCTATTGGGTAGAACAGGACCGGCTGGGCCTTGCCGATGACGACGTGGCCGTGGCCCGGGACCGGGAAGTCGCAGTTTTTCAGGTCGAGGCCCACAAAGTACGAGCGCACGTTGGGCTTGTTCGGGGTATACACTTTGCGAAACTTTGACGCGATGCCATCGCACACGACCGTCAGCGGTGCGAAAAAGTGCCGGATCTCGCCGGCCTTGTTCTTTGACTGCACGCCCAACACCTGGCCGGTATGCGGGTTTTCCACCATGTCTGTCACAGTGCGTTCCAGCACGGTAATACTGCTGTTAGTGACCCCTTTTTTTTGTGGTTGTTTCTTTTCTGGGGGGCTGCCCCCAGGGAAACAAGAGCCTCGACCACAAAGGGCGAGAGACAGTACTTACCCCTCGGTCTCGTACATGGCCTTGCGGAGGTTCATGACGAACCGGCCATGGTGGAAGCCGCGGCCCGTGGCAGGCTTGCCGTTTGGAAGCAGTGGATACGGAATGCGGACCTCTTGGTCGTAAAAGAAGATCTCGTAGCCGTCCACGATGCTGGCGCCAATATCATCGACACAGTGCTGGAGGCCGAGGCGCTTGAGCGCCTCGATGCCGCCCGGTTGCAGAAGCTCGCCCACAATTCGGTCGGGCTCAGATAGGTCTCGTTCGAGCACAAGCACTTTGCGTCCTTGCTTGGCAAAGCCAACAGCCACCGCAGGTCCCGCGATACCGGCACCCACGACGATAACGTCAAAATCCCGAGGCACGGTGTCGTCCATGGGAACAGTCATTGTAGACAGCCCGAGAAGCTTTCGGTTGGCGTTTAGATCAAAAAGGAAAGGAAGAAAAAACGTGAACCAGATAAAAAGTCGTCACGAGTCAAGAGCGTCCTATGCGTGTCAAGCGCTCGCGCAGCGGCAAACTCCGTGACAATAACAGCCCAACAGGACACACCCCAGGTAATAAATAACACGCCGTGCTCGCACCACTGATAGCCCCCGAGAAGCGCGCGCGTCTGCAGCACCTACCCCCCTTTGATGGGCCCACTTCGTCGCGCCATGAAATTAATCGTTGCCCAGGAAACTTTGTATACACAGCCGCACATCTAGCGTTGAGATCAGGCGACAGCCGAGGGAAACGTCAGGCAACGAGAACCGCCGGTGTTGAAGACAAAACATACGGGCGAAATGCCTCCAAACATTATTGGATCGGGTATATGACACTTAGGTTTAACACACCCTCCTAGGTAAACTCGAGTGAACTCGAGCACCGCCCGGATCGTGTGACCCTGAGTTCCTGAGAGCACTGAATCCCTCGGAGCGGCTGAGATGGCAGTGCCGTGTACAGCCTTGTGAGATACGAAACAACGGCAGGTAGCATCCGGTTGACCTAACGCTGCGCATTTAGGTGCCTTGCATCGTCCGCTGTTATGGTTCGACCAGATGCCTGGGTTGTCATCGTTGGCTGATGCTGCATTTTTCCCCGCGTATCGATTTAGGACATTGGTCCAAGATATTCCGGGCTAATGATATTTTAATGATTGAACACAAGTCATAGCTTACCAAAAAAAATTGGATGAATGACCAGGCCAAGCGTCCCTAACTAGCCCACTTCCGGTGCAGAGACTGCGTTGCTTTATCGGCTTGATTGCGGTACGGGTCGCACGGTATTGTACATGTACCTGAAGACGCTTGTAGGGCCTGTAACTGCTGTTTGACGGGCGGAAATAGGCCCTCACTAATAGCACCTGGCGGTGCAAGTATCGTTGTAACAAATCCAAGCTCGGGTATAGATGTCCTCTGGTTCAAGGCGTCTGCATGCCCGCAACAGAATTCCCAAGTCACGTGGATCTTTTGCTCAAACAGAGGCGATTATCAGCTCGCCAGCACGTAATCTCCCCCATACCACGCGCACTAGTTCTTGCCAGTTCACTTGGAAACTTTTTCGTCAGTCAAGCATGGACCACTCAATGCACGCTTCAATGGGCCACCAGGGCCATAACATGGATCCGCACGAGCCCATGGGGCCCATGTGCAAGATGAACGTAAGTCACATTGTCTGGACAGTAGCTTGGAGGACTCGGCCTTCTGTTCTTCAAACTACAAAGCAAAAGACTTTTGACGTCTTCCGCAAAGCAGGTCTCGAGGCGCTCCCGTCACACGCCGCTTTCGACCGGCGCTAGCTCTCCCTATATTTTTCCTGGGGATTCCACCCCAGGATCCCGTAGCAACTGCTTCGCAGCTGGGATCGGCCAGTATGAAGATGCCAGACTAACGACAGATGGTTTTCACTTGGGATTGGCAAGACATGTGCGTCGTGTTCAGATGGTGGCATGTGCAGACTTTTGGCGGTCTGCTGCTCAGTTTGATTGCAATTGTTGCCCTAGGAGCCGGATATGAATACGTCAAAAGAGAGGCAGAGAAATACGACTATAGGTGCCGAATGCGGAGCCAAGGTGAGGGTAAGCCAATGGTCAATGGTCAATGGTCAACTATTCGAAAGCCCACAGCTCTAACGTCAGACGTCGGCGCTGGTGCCAATTATAACGCTATTAACACAGGTACAGTGTCGACCGCGAATGCAAACGCACCGAACGAGAACATCATCAAATCACTTATTTATGCATTCCAGGTTGCTTATTCGTTTATGCTCATGTGAGTATCCACCAACTGTATCTTTATGCATCTTTTGATGTCGCTAACACCAGGCTTGTATTCATGACCTACAACGTATGGATGATCTATAATTGCAAAGTCTCAGTGTGGATACTAACAACAGGGTTGGGCGATGATCGCAGTGACGGTCGGCGCTTTTATCGGCCACTATTTGTTTGGCCAGGCAGCCGCCAAGAGTATGTCATGCCATTAGTGGGGCATTCTGCGCGGCGAGCGTGCGAGGTCCATCATATCTATTTAATTCCATTAATATGCAGATGCTCGTCTAATATTATTAAGTAGCAAAGCCATTAACCCGTGTCTGAGAACAAGAACAGCAGCCAAAAACCTTGGCCAGATAGTGCAAAAAAAAAAAAAGAATTCTCCCGGGGGTGACTCGAACACCCGATCTTAGGATGACAATGAACCATTACAGTCCCACGCCTTACCAGCTTGGCCACCGAGAGGCTTTTTGATTTGTGAATGTTTGGGAGTTCCAAGTGCGGCAACGCCCTAATAGAAAGATATGGTGCATACATGCAAAGATTTAGCATATCATACCATTCTCGAGTGGAGAACGCTATATTATGGCTAGAAAGGCGCAAAAATGGCACCATGCCACTACAGAATGCTAGACATTTAACACGACTCAACAACGTAAGCGGATTCGCGAAGAGTGAGGCATCATATGTGAACCGCCAGGGATCATGGTGACTATAGAAGGTCAAACACATGCCCGACGCGGACTGAAATGATAGAGGCTGTATCTAACTGCGAAGCAGTTGCTATGGGTCTGGGGCTAGAAGACCCAGAAAAAAAGGCTAGTGATGGATCGTTTATTACGAAAGTCCATTTTCCTGGCGGGGACCACCCCAGACCCTCGGGGCAACTGCTTTGCGGTTGAGTCGAGTCCAGCCATAATCCAACTGGGCGGATTGGTGGTGCTGGTAGGTCGTGGCCACAGCGAGGGGGAATACCTTACACCGCCTTCATGACGACCTGAGGGGCATATGACTTGGACGCATGTTTGAAAATCGTCACCTGTAGCGCAGCCAGCGACTTGATACTATATACCAATCATGGATTGCAAAATACCATGGATAGATACTCAACTCGCGCGTACGCGCAATTACTGCAACACCAAAAAAATCTAAAAGAATGGAGCAATGTGAACCTGGCGGCAATCACAAGATTGCCATAGAAGAGCGGGTGCATTAACATCGCGCGCCGATCCCGAGCTGCCACGTATGCCAGCCCTGAAAATCGCCATCACATGATTAACACCATGGCGCGGGGGCTGAGTGACATCAATCGGGAACTTGGATAGTATTGACAGGGCTGGTTCCTGAGGAGTGCCACACTGTCAATTCCCAATAGCAATTGCTTCGCAGGCAAGACTTGTGTGAGCCTTGGAAAACAGATCAGAACAAGGCATCGGTTCTACTGGGCAGCAATTACATGGGCATTGTCAATAGCTCGCTGGATAGATTGGGTTAGCTCCTTTTGCATTTCGGGGGCACTGGTCCCCGTAGAAACTGCTTCGCAAGATTGGAGGGCAAACTCTGGAGAATAGCCCATAAACAAAAGAATAAAAATGCTCCTATTTGTAACTACACATAACTATTAAACATTGACGCAAAAAAGGCGTCCACCAACTGTAAAGAATCCCTTGCAGCTGGCATGCAAACAACAATAAAATGAACAACGTGGTATGCGCGAGTTCGCAATCTGCGAAAAAGTAAATTTTCTGGACGGGAAAAAGCGGATTGCCCATTAGTGGGAGATGAGTGTACCGTCAACGCAACGTTTCCAGTATTGGACAATCTCCTCGCGTGATGATAGATTATCGGCGAATATGGTGTTGCTGACCGACGGCTGCTCCGGGACAAATGCCGCGCTGAAGTAGCGGCGCACGGTCCTACTTGTGCGGACATCGTCGTCCGCAAATGCGGCGAGGACGGCACGAATCATGTCGGTTTCGTGCGAATCGAGCACTTTACTGACAAGATTAAATGTCTTGTTGACGGCGTTGACGATAGTGTCGTGCTCGTCCCGCAGTTCTTGCGAGTTGGCGACCTTAAGACGCGTCGCAAGCGCCATGGAGTAGTAGACGAGGAGTACCACGGGCCGCCCAAAGTGGAAGTCAACGACCCAATCGGCGCCGAACCGGTCGGTGGCAGCTGTCTGGATGAGCTCTAGAATGGCGAGGGCGTTGCGGACACACACCTGGGCACCCTGTTGAGCGGCTGCGATGGCCGGGTCAGGCTTGGCGGTGGTCACCAAGTCGTCAGCCAGGGCCACATGAAGAAGCAAAAAGGGCCGAAACAGACACAGCTGCGTCATACGGTTCGTCAGAGTCATGAGAAGCCGCTGGACCGATTCCTGGTCGGTGACCTCGGAAAAGCCCTTTTCTGGGTCGACGCCCGCGTCCTGCAGAGCGGCGACGGCGGCAGCAGCGGCGACTTTACATTTTTCGAGAGCTTTGGGGAGCTCTTCAAGGCTGCTGATGGGCTGCTGGATCATGTCACTGAGGGCCGTGGACGCAACTCGGTTGAAGTGGAGATTCGCGACAATGTTGCGAAACTGGTACGCCAGTGGGCCTGACGGGAATTCATCAGGCTCCGGCTGCGGTAGTACGAGCGTGTGGACCATGGGTCGGCCGAGGATCGTGGCACTGTGCTGCTCGACGATGCTAGCGGCCATCCACGTTCGCTGCACCTCGTGGTGCTCGGGGTTTGAAAAGTCCACATTGCGGAGGTTGAGCTCGTTGAAGATCTTGCCGAGAATGCCGCAATAGACATAGCAGGCGCGGGTCTGGCGATTCATGAGCTTGCAAAGCGCATACTGCACAACGCACTGGGCGAGTAGCACCGATGGCTCCTGCTCCAACACGTCCGACAGCATTGTCCGGCACTTGTTCATATACTCAATTGTCCACTCGTAGGTGGTGTAGCCGGCGAAGCGTGACGTGGTTGAGACGCTCGACGTGAGTCCGAGTGCGATGAGCACGTAGACCATGGCGAGCTCGAGGTCCGACAAGTCGATGGGGGCGTCGTATTCTATGGCGCGGAACACGCGCTTGGCCTTTTTGGTCCACAGATCGAGATCAATAAGGTGCGTTGATGGGTGGACTAGGTCCGCATAGCGTTGAAGGCACTGCAGCATTTGCTCTTCTGTAAGGTGGCGGTCGACGGGCGCAGATTCAGGCGAGACTTGGTGGCGGTTGCAGCTGGCAGCGGACATGAGGGTATGGCCAAGGTCGCGGGCTCGTGGGGGCAATTCTTCGGGTGGTGGAGACGGCGAGGTGTCGCTTAGCCCGAGACCATCACCGTCGCCCACCAGCAGGTGCCCCAACTTGCGCATTTTCTGGTCGGTAATGCAGTGGCCCGCTGCGAGCGCCGCTTCGTTGCTCGCCGGGCGTCGTTTTCGCACCATAGAGGGCGGCTCGTCGCTATGTGTACTTGCCGGGCGTTTATGTTCTTTGTCAAAGTCTGGTGATCGAAGACTGTTGTTAGTTGCGTTGCGTGAGCATCGCCCTCTCGTCCTGGAAGTAACTGCATTGCAATTGAAACAGAGGGGTAGAACACAAAGACCACCAGTCTTAACTAAACATCGAAATAAGAGGGCATATCCCCGACTATCCCATTCCATTGGTGGTATCGCGTCCAAAACAAGATCGAAACGTAACCATAACTGGTAGAGAACCAGAGAGACCATAAAAGAAAAAAAAAAAGATGAACATACATCTTGACGGAAAACTCGCGCTTGGCACGATAGTGCTCACGGTAGACACATTGCTCGCCAAACCGCTGGCATTCATTGCATACGTCTCCGCCCGAACACCGAACCTTGCGCTTTCTGCAGTTTTCACACGCCCGCGAGGCCCGTGATCGTCGGACTTTGACTTGCGGCGATACCGGTCCCGCCGGAGTCTGAGTTTGAGATTGTGCCTGGGCGTGGGCTGGAACGTTGGCCTCCACGGGACCGGTACCGGGACCAGGACCGGGACCAGTAGCGGGATCCGAGGCTGGAGCGGGCTGAGACTGCGGTACAAGGCTGGCTTGATACAGGCCACCAGGATGACGCTGGTGATGATGCTGGTGCTCGGCAACGCCCGGTGGCGGCCGCATCGGTTCGGCCGGATGGTGGAGTGCTATCGGAGGCTGTCTATGAACTTGTGCTGGATGCTGTCCATGTGCAAGGTGGGGCTGGTTTTGGTGAAGCGGATAATGGCCAAGATAGGCCTGATCATAACGGTGTGAACTCTGGTAGTTGTGAGATTGATAGTCTTGGTGGCCCTGGTGAGGACCAGGGCCCATGCCGTAACCGTAGGCCCCGTCTGAGGGCCATGGGTGGGGACCGTCGGGCATCCGGGAGGAGGCGGCGATTCGAGTCGCGCCGCCAGACAACGGTTCTAGTTCTGGTTGTAGCGTTGTGCCAGAGGTCGAGAGTATCAGCCGAGAACAAAAGCCGGTGGTGGTAGTGACTCGCACGGGTCACTGGCATCCACCACGCCGTTAGAACGCAGCGAAAGAGGAACGTTTCCCGAGCCGGCAATCTATAGTTGAGAATTCGGTCCGACAAGGTCAAAAGCACGGTGACGTTGACAGCCACGAAAATCGGCTATAAAACAGACACGCTGCCTTTGAACAACACTAATCAGCAATGTTTCGTTCGCTGTGTGTGAGCGTGTACGTGTCGAGGCTTTTTTGGATTTCTGTTTTGGCTCCCGACCCGTATACGTTGTTTGGTGCTGCTTGGTGCGTGGGATGAGGCGCGCGACCGTATGTAGAAGCTGGGCCTGTTGTCAGCCGGCAGCTCTCGCGGTTTAGTTTTGTTCGGGCTATACCCCAGCCGCACAGCACGCCGCACACATTCATGCACATTCGCCGCTTCGGGATCGGCATGGTCTGCGTCGGGTCTGTCACGTCGCCGCTGTAATTGTAGCCCTAGGTAGGATGGGGGGGGCGGTGGTGGAGAGGGGTTCAGGAGCAGAAGCGGGAAGAAAAAAGGGCCATTCCTTACCGGAAGGATGCCTCCCACGGCTTGGGTTGAACAAACACGGTATAGAACCCGGTTAACGTCGCCCACTATTGCGGCAAAGCGCTGCGGTAAACTACGCCCGGATCAGTCGGCAAATACGGATGTAAACGGGCGAAGCGCGACGATGTGCGCGCAGTTTTGCGCTATGTCGGTGCCCGCACGCGCGCGCTTAACACGCAAGCAGGCGCTCGCTTCTGCACTTGAGTTGCTTCGTATGCCGGTTCACCGGCCTGCCATTGTGTAGCGATTTTAAGTTGTTCCGGTCCGGAGTTACGCCGTCCGATGTTCTTTCGGCTGCAACCCCCACATGCGCCAGTTCTAAATTGGCCAGTGGCGACCGCAATTAGCAAGACCAAAAAGCGGAGGCGGCTATATGCGAAGACTCCCCCTCCCCCGTTTTTTGACGAGCATTTCCCTGCTGGTTAACCGTAGATTTGTGCACGTTCATTACGTATAAGCTCCCACTTGAATGGCCCCAATAAGCCTACAAAGGTCACTACAAGGGACAACACCACAAGGAACAGTGGGGTCTCGGATCGGCCCCGCCCCTCGAGGACAACCCGCCCCTGGCACGTGCAGTTGGAAATCGGAAACCGGATTTCGGATGCGACACGTCACTCCGGCGCTAGCACTAGCGTCGTGCAAGTGTTTCCATTTTTCCAGACCCCCAGATCTTCGTAGTAACCGCTTCGCAATTATTCATGGGCCTTTTTATCCTGGGGATTCCACCCCAAGACCCCGGTAGAAACTGCTTCGCAATTGAGGTGAGGCCAGGCGTGAGATCAACCGCGAAGCGGTTGCTACGGGGGTCTGGGGGTGGAACCCCCAGGAGGAAAAAACAATCGATAATTGCTCGGACTAAACGGCATAGGTAGCAACAAACAGCTTTGCAGTTTTAGCTGCGTCAGGAGACATAATGACAAATCCCACCTCGGGACAGTTACGAGAGAGACCCAGAGTAACAAAACCCGATGTTATGTCCCGACATGTTGAAATAGCTGTTGTATAGTGGTAATTTGCCAGAAAGGGAGATTAACCAGCAGGAGACAACTTTTCGCAGTCTGGTATATGCTGTGCGACAAAGAGCATGCAATTGGGGACGCCTCTCGATCGCGTCAGCGGGCTCTTGTCTGTGCTAGTGAGTGCAGGCTCGCAAAGAAGAAAGCTTGTACGCAGGGCCAGTTAGCGTGGTGGGTATTAGGGCCTGCAAAACGCACATGGCGGACGTTACGTATTCGAGGCGCTGCGAACAAGCGGAGAGATGCCAGAGGTATATGTAGTGTCTAGATGGATCCATGTGAAAACCCATGCGGTTCAGCGTTGGCAACCGTGCCCGCTATCCCCCACTACGGGGTATCATTTGCGACTCTATTTTCCTCCTCATCCGGGCGACGACTTAATCAGCGAGCCTCACACAGCGAGGCGCATCTTGACCTGGCCCAGGATGGCCGTTTAGAGTGAGCCTGACGAACAACTCGAAAGTTAATTGTAGTGACACAGCACCACTGATAAAATGTGAATAGATCCGAAAATAATATGAGGCTCAGACTGCCAATAAAGCGCAAAACTCTCTCTGCAGTCGTTCATAGGCCGTCTCTTCGCTTTCATGGTACCCCAGCCCTTGCAGTACTTCGTGCACTAACGTGCGTTAAGCGGCATATACACACAGCTTCGATGCGAGCACTACAGTAAAAGAACGGGACCCTGGGCCGTCCTGAGCCGATCGTCCATGAGACATTGACTCGGATATTCCAATTGATAACAGCAAGGCGGTGCCGGTATTGTTTTTTAGTACGCCGGTGATTTTGAATACAAAAAACTCAAACAGACTGCCACTGTCGAGCGCGGGTCTGGCGCAATTCACCCGAAATAATAACCGAGACGGCACTAAGTGAGCCGATCGTGCCTTGCCCCATCTAGCTTTTACATGACTGCGCGCACCGGAACGCTTTTTCCGGCATCCTTACAGCGTTGTTTGCTGCGAAGTGTTGCCGCACGCGCGTTTGAGTTCAAACGCGGTGCACGGCGACGCTTGTGCGGGGCTATCTTGGCAGATATCCGGCTCTCGGCTGTCTCACGTGCTCGGTAGGGAGCCGTTTTGCCGACAGGGCGTGGTCAAATAGGTAAAATGCGGTTATGAGGTCGATTATGGCGGCAAAGGCAGCGTGCAGCAACATTGCCCGGATGCACTTGCCCTCTCCGACCACTGGGCGACTCGCCTGATGCCCCCATCGAGCGGCCTCCACCTGCGGCTTCCGCGGATTGTAGAACCTATTACGTCATATTAGAACACCTGCATTCCCTGCAAACAAACTCAAGCCGCGTTCAGCCCTACACCTTGCGGCGTAAACCAGCCAGACAAAAATGTACGACGCCTCCGCATGGTCTTTTTTATCTTGCTTGATCTGTGCTTTAGTGGGCACTGATAGTGTGTATATTGCTACTCGATGGGCGATTGAACTCGATTCTTTTTTTTTTCCTTGTATACAGCTGTGAATGATAGATCTGGCGGTCCCGGAGAATTATGCGGCACCCACGTTGCCGATTCCTTCCACGGACGGGAACAACATTCCAGACTGCTCCGAGCGAGCGGGAATTCGAAATTTACCTTCTAATTAACTCCTTTGGCGGGAGTACGCCCAGAACCATAAGAATTTGTTTCCCTGTCGGCATTGATAATTTTTGTCATTGCGCCGGTCAGGTGAGGTCTTTTTCTTTTTGCCTCTTACTGTCCCACCGCACGTGCATGTCCGATACTGCGATAGCGTCTCTGTAGAAATGCCCAGACTTGTTTGTACAAGTTGAGTATCAACTACTATTGAGCATGGTATGTATTGTTTTTGTTCTTTAAAATCGAGTTGCTCGTGACAGCCTGTCAGGCAAAATACGCGGCTTGGCATCGCTCTTGATCTCACGATCTCATTAAAATTAGTCCGTAGATTCGGCAAAACCGTTCACACGGTAATAGGCGTCTCCTTTCATTTGTGTAAATAGTAAAAAAGAAAAACAACTATACGAGTTCCGGTACTCCCTGAACAACGGGAATGTCCCGCATGCACGGGCTCGGTCGATCGAGCACTGAATATGCCACGCCCCGTCTTGCCTGCAGTTACCGGACCGTGCAGCTTTTGTCCTTGCCACACGTGGCAAACTGGCGAAAACGAGCGACCGGTTCGTATCTAAATGCGTTTGAGACCCCAGCAACAAAGGTAACGGCCCAGCGGGCTCGCATCTCGCTTGGATGACCGCCAGTATCAGTATCAGGAATATTTGAGGGGTTATGGGCTCTTCGTTTGGCGATTGCAGGGAGGCAGCCAATGGGACCGGAAATCCTTAGACATATGCTTCCTCTAATTTGTTCTAGCAGCAATACGTCTCCACAAGCGCTTTCCTACCAGGTGACGGACCGGCAGGCCCAATTGCTGCGTCTTCTGAGAACAAGGGCCATTCCCGCACTCTTTTGCGCTTGTGCCGTCTTGTGCCAAAATAGTCGACAACCTGTCAAGAAAATGGGATGATGCATCATTCCAGCATTTCAGTGGACAATCCCAAACGGTAAGCGGACGTTACAATGACCTCGAGAACTCGACGGACTTCACCTCGGTGTTATCGAAACCCCGGCTGCTCACTGTACTGTTGACAACTTCATAGTGGGTAACGGTGAGTTTATACGTAATTTTCTAGCGGCCATAGCCCTTGAATGCGAGGGCATCGTACATGTTCCAGTTCCACATAATTGGTGGATCATATCTAACATGTGCTTGCATTTGACAAGACTTTGTCTCTGTTGGGATGCAACTGAGTTACGCATCTTGACGTGACAGGTCGCCACGCCAAACAACACAGACCCCATTGCGTCTCAAGTTATCCGCTATTTCGTGGTTTCGTAAATGGTAGAACCCCGAGGCGTACTGGGGCCCTTATTTCGTGACGTCAGTCCCTCGACGGATCCCTGAACCTCACACACAAGACCCGTGGACCCGTTAGATCCCTTCGACCACTCTAGCACCCCGAGACCTCGGGACCCTGTGCGTTGTATTTTCTGGTTTTGGTCTTCTTTCCTTGATACGAGACGGTTGATCCTCGCCTTTTTTCCTGGGGGCGCTCCCCCCAGGCCCCCATAGCAACTGCTTCACAGTCGATCTGAGTGAGATATTAACCTGCTCACGATTGCACTGAGTACTTTGGGGGCGCTGCCTCCAGACCCCCGTAGCAACTGCTTCGCAGTTGAGCTGAGTGAAATACTCGTCTGCTCACGACCGCATCGAGTATTTTTCCCCGGGTGCGCTGCCCCCAGATCCGCGTCGCAACTGCTTCGCAGTTGATCTGAATGAAAATACTCACCTGATCACTGAAAATAACTGCATCGAGCCTACGCTCAACTGCGAAGCAGTTGCTACGGGGGTCTGGGGGCAGCGTCCCCAGGAAAAAAAATAAAGGCTACACGCCGAAGAGCAAACGAAACAACCAAAACCAGTGTTAAATATCTGAGCAGTATTGGCACGGAGAGCTGCTTGGCGCGGGGTCCGTTCGAGGAGACAGCAGGTCTAAAATGCCGGATGATGCAACTGTGGAGGGAGGAGCCGGGCGGGCTCGCCTGAGGGGCATGCAATTAGTGCTGATTTAGCGGCGTAAGAGGAGCGAGCTTTGTCGCGCCCGACTTGTCCTCAATGGAGTTCATGGAGCCCTCACGGGAGCGCGAGGCCCGGGCAGATGCGACAGAACCGCTACGCGAAAGCCGCTGGGGCGGGCGCGTGTTCTCGGGGCTTTGAGAGTACGCACCGTCCATGGGGCTACTGTCGATGGCGCTCTGAACGTTTGTAGAGGACCCGAGGCGCCGTAGGTTCATGTTAGACATGACTGTGGGTAGCAGGTCGGCAGCACCCTCCTTTTCCGGCTGGACCTTGAGGAACGGGTGCTCAAGACACTCTTCGGCCGACATGCGCTCGCTAGGCTCGACACGCAGGCACTTGGAAATGAAATCACGTGCGTTGTCCGACACGTCCTGCCAGTACTCCTCGGGCTCAAACGAGTAGTCGGCCGACAGAATAGCCTCCATCTCCTCTGCGCTGGTGTCGCGGTCAAACGGCTGGTACCCGCATAGCAGGAAATATGCAATGACGCCAATGGCCCACACATCGACGGGCTTGCCGTGGCCCGACTTTTTGAAGATCTCGGGCGCCATGTAGCCCGGGGTGCCGCACGTGGTGGTGAGCATCCGGAACTTTTCCTCGTCGATGATGCGCGAGAGGCCAAAGTCGGCAATCAGTAAATCGCTGCTCTCGTCCGGAGTGCGGAACAGCAGGTTCTCGGGCTTGAGATCGCGGTGCACGATGCCGTGCGAGTGCAAGTACGCGACGCCCGACGTGACATTCTTGATGATGGCGGCGGCGTCGCTCTCGTAGAAGCTGCCCTTGTTGTAAATGCGGTCAAATAACTCGCCACCGCGCGCAAGATCTGTCACCAGGTACAGGTTGTTTGCGGTCTCAAAGTAGTCAGCGAGCGTAAGAATGTTCTTGTGCCCTTTGGACACGCGCCGTAGCACCACGATCTCGTTGCGGACCATGTGCTCGCGGCCCGACATGAGCCGTTTGTTGATTACCTTGACAGCATAGTACTTGCCAGTATCGATGTGTACTGCTTCCTTGACCACGCTGTAGGTTCCCTGACCGAGGGTTTTCCCCTATTGTTAGTGTGCATTGGCGCAGGGCTGGACGGGGTCAAAATTTGGGTCCTGTCAAGGTCCTGGTCAAGTTTTTAGTCCCCAGGGGACTACACGATCAGACACTCGCAAAGACACTTTTGAAACTGCCCAAAACACAAGCAGAAACAACTTACCGTTCGGTACCGACAGGGAAGTGGCTGGGGACGCGCTGGCTTGTCACCGGCCGAGGCGGGCGGAGCCGGCGCCGGTTTGAGGTCTCGTTGAGGAGTGGCCATAGTGACTAGAACCAGGGTCGCAACACGTGTCTATGTACTGCTTCTTTACCTCTTTTGTCACACAAAAACGACCGACTCGACACTAGGTTATATCTCCTTTGTCGGTACGTTTCGGTAGTGGTGGCCGATGATTACAAACAGATCGCCAGGGACGGCTGAATCGGAAATGCATCGTTTCTGTGGGGTAATATGATCTGTAGTATTGTGTGGTGGTTTTCCTTTTGTTTTTTTTTTTTTTTCCTGGGGGGGCTGCCCCCAGACCCCCGTAGCAATCGCTTCGCGGTTGGGTTCGACAAAGGCTCTAATTCAACTGCGAAGCAGTTGCTACGGGGGGTCTGGGGGCCGCGCCCTCAGGAAAGAAAACACAGCGGCCCAAGTTCATATCACGTCACGTGACGCACAGGCAAGGGCAGCCACGCGGCTGATTACCCCCTCAGGACACCTTGATGGGGGGCGGCATAGGAAGACAGCATTGGCTGTGGAGCAACAGACAGCAACGGCCAGCAGCATCGATAAACTTTTTGGAGTGGTTGGACTTGTTCGAGTGTGAGTCCTCAGCAAGTCAAGGTGGGGAGAAAACACCAAAAGGAAATTGAGACGTTGAGCCGGCGGCTTTTAGACCGTTTTGCCACAGACTGGGGTTGCCGGCTTGTGAAACGTCGAAACAAACTGGTGTCAGAGCAATAGCAACACTGTTTTGTTAGCGGTTCACTTGTGATCAGTGGATGGAATAGTTTGATTCAGGTCCGGGAAACAAGAAAAAAAAAGGCGCTAAAGATATGGGCCAGGCAGCGTCTACGCAGGCGCGGACCAGACGTGGCACTGCACGGTCGGTGGTGAGCAGTGATAGCTGGAGCACGGAAAGCAGGAGTACCGACAGCCGGAGCAGTCGCAGTTATAGTGATGAGAGCGAGTCAGTGTCTGAACAGTCAGTGTCTGGCAGGTCAGAGGCAAGCGCGTCGATGTTATCATCCCTGTCGAGGATGCAGCTTGGCGAAAGCAGTGGAACGTCGACGGGCCGGACGACTGCTGTCAGGCGACGGGCCCATGAGTCGGCAGCGAGTGTTGCGGAAGACCGAACCGAATCGAATGATGAGAATAGGGACAGAGCCAGAGGCAGTGCCCGACCCAAACGACGGACAAGCAGGTTGGGACCGTTACGACGGCTTACAAATAGCATATTCCGGCGCGGCGATCCGCCGGCAGATATAATAGAGGAGGACGAGGACGAGCATGAGGGCGAGGATGAGAGAGGAGACGAGTCACGACGACGCCGAGTCGGTCGTCTGCAGGATACTGGCATGACGGAGGACGAGGATGAGTGGAGCGAAGAGAGCGAAATCGGTGGTGGAACTGGAACTGGCCGACACGAGCACCGAGGGTTTGGCGCACGGTTCGCGTCGCGGCGGCGCACGCGTATGGAAGAGAGCGCCAGACGTGGTGGTGGGCGGTTTGGATCTGAAAGCCCGCGACGGGACCGCGAGCGTAATGGGGACCGGAGGAATTCGCGAGACACCGCCGACAGTGCCGAGTCTGGGACCGGGTCTGGGCCCGGCGAGGGCCACGCCGCTATGGTTGCGCGACTGCTGGCGATTGCTGCGAGCGTGACGGCGAGCACGATTGTTGGCCGCGCCGGCAGCCTGCGGGGCACGCTGTTTGGAAGTAGCGACCGTGGCAATGGCGACGGCTCGTTTCACGGGTTCCTCAACAGCCTGCACGAAGGGCTGTTAAGCTCGGAGCTGCTGAGCGGCCGGTCGGGCGATGACGACGACAACGACGTGGCCGGTGACGCGCGCCCTCACAACTTTTTCCGCATGTTCCGGTTCCCGCCGAGCGGGCCAGACGGCAACGGGCTCGTACCGGTGCTGATTGTGGGGGTGCGGGCTGTCACTGCAGAGGACAGTATTGCACGGGATGGCATAATTCCGGTCGGAGCTGGGCGTGGCGATCAGGCTGCCAACGAGACCGCGAGTGCAAGCCCCAGAAGCCCATATACAAGTTCAAACGCGAGTCTGGATGCTAGCCGAGTCGCGAGCCCAGCCACCAGTCCAGCAGCAAGCCCAGCAGCAAGCCCAGCAGCAAGCCCAGCAGCGAGCCCAGCAGCAAGCCCAGCAGCAAGTCCAACAACAAGTCCAGCAGCAAGCCCAGCAGCAAGCCCAGCAGCAAGCCCAGCAGCAAGTCCAGCAACAAGTCCGCGGGCTGGCGCCCTGTCTCTGCTAGACAGACTTCTGGACAGTGGCCGCCGGCGCGGCGTGTCGCCTTCGACGCCGCTATCGTCGCGGCTGCTTGGGTCGCGACGGGCGTCCGGGTCAAGCACCGGCGGCGACCTGCTTCCCCATGACCACGAAAACACAGACGGCGAGTCGGACGACGACGCCGACGACCGCCAGGCCCGCATCTCATTACTCGACGACTTTTTCACTAGCATGGGCGAAGCGCCGTCGGACGCCCAGGCCGGCATGGGCCGTGGTAGGAACCATCGCAATGCGTCGGAAACTTCAGACGCCAGCGACGCCAGCGAAACCCGTAGCCGCAGCAATACCCAGCGCTCGCCCTCGCGGTCCCGCTACTCGTGGATCGTCTACGTTGTGGGCGGCAACTATCCAGCGTCTCATCCCATCCTTCTGGCGCCGTCGCTCTTCACCGACAACCCGACCTATGAGGACCTCATGGTTCTCGAGAGCTTTTTGGGCCAGGCCAAGCCACCCGTTGCCACCAAGCGCGACATCGACGCTGCCGGCGGCGACTACGTTGTCGACCTTGAGCCGCCTCCCCACGGCGACAATTCGGCCACTGCCGACCAGTGTCTTGTATGTCTCAGCGGCTACGAGACCGGCGACGTGTGCCGCCAGCTCGCGGGCTGCCGCCATTGTTTCCACCGCGACTGCATCGACCAGTGGCTCCTGACTGGCCGCAACGCCTGTCCCCTCTGCCGTGCCACAGGTGTCGAAACCACCGAAACAGCACCCCAAGCGGCCGCATAATCCCCCTATCTACTTTTTATTTCCTGGGCTTCCCTGTCCAGTGGCAGCTAGGCCATACATGCATTCATGATCAACTCCTTTTTTTTCCTGGGGGCGCTGCCCCCAGACCCCCGTAGCAACTGCTTCGCAGTTGAGAGGGATTGCCGGTTCGTGTTGGCCGGCGTTTTTCAACCGCGAAGCGGTTGCTACGGGGGTCTGGGGGTGGAACCCCCAGGAAAAAAGAAAGACAGCAACAGTCCCAATTGCGAAGCAGTAGCTACGGGGGTCTGGGGGGTGGAACCCCCAGGAACCACAAAAAAAAAGTTCTGTACTCGTGAATTCATTCGTAACATGCCCATAAAGTTACCGCTGCCGGGGTCACCAGTCTGACTCCTCGCCGACATCGTACTCAAAGCCGGACTCGAGTTGTTTGCCAACCAAGGTCAAAAACGTCTTGTACGACATGCCGTCCTCGTTGGGATCGTAAACCATGCCAACGTCCTTGATAAGAATGTCCGCAATGCTCTCCTCGTCTTCGTAATCGGTGAGAATCTCGGCAATGTTCAGATACGCATTGTTGACGAGCTCAGTGTTCTCCCTGGTCCGAAACGCGTCCACAGCACGCGGGTACTCGATGTACTTTTCAGACCACCCGCGCCCCAGGTACCCGATACACAGCTTTCTCAGGCCGGCAAACTCCATTGTCCAGTCCTGCTGTTAGTTCTTTTTCTTTTTTCGGCGTTACACCCCTAGAGCTCCCCGTAAGCAACTGCCTCGCAGTCGGGACTGGGGGATATTGTTGGAGGTCTCCGGCAAACCGATTGGTCCAGGTATCTGGGAAGACGTCACGATGCGGGAAAACCGGGAAGTCACTGAGGCAAACGTACCTCTGGCTCTGCTGATACGTTTTGGTAGCTGGTGGACTCTCAGAAACCGAACCGGCCCGGCCGGCTCGCAGGTCAAGCTTTTTGGGATGCACGATATGTGCACGGCTGTGCGATGGACCATCCCGTTTCGGTAGTACCCCCCCAAGTGTGACGAGTAACGATTAGTTCTTCGCAGTTTGGACCCAAATACTGTGTGGAAAACTGATCCTGTGTACGGAGCATGGATGTTGGCGGCCTTTTCATTTTTCTTGGGGGTTCCATCCCCAAACCCCCGTGGCAACCGCTTCGCGGTTGATTTCGTCTTTGGTCCCGCTTCAACTGCGAAGCAGTTGCTACGGGGGTCTGGGGGTGGAACCCCCAGGAAATGAAAAGCGCTCCGATGCATACTCGACCCCAGGTTGTTTTGGCGGCCTTTCTTTTCCTTGCGGGTTCCACCCCCAAACCCCCGTAGCAACCGCTTCGCGGTTGATTTCGACTTTGGTCCCGCTTCAACTGCGAAGCAGTTGCTACGGGGGTCTGGGGGTGGAACCCCCAGGAAATGAAAAGCGCTCCGACGCATACTCGACCCCAGGTTGTTTTGGCGGCCTTTCATTTTTCTTGGGGGGTAAACCCCCAAACCCCCGTAGCAACCGCTTCGCGGTTGATTTCGACTTTGGTCCCGCTTCAACTGCGAAGCAGTTGCTACGGGGGTCTGGGGGTGGAACCCCCAGGAAATGAAAAGCGCACAGCGACACCACTATGCACACTAGACCCCTGGTGGAATGCTTGTGCATGGGCCACGCGTAGCCACGTGCCGGCTGCACTCACGGACTGGAACGCAGACAGAATGTACGGAGGCCAAGAATTGACATGTTTTTGGGTTTAGCATCACGAGTACTACGTGTAAAGCTAGTTAGCGGGGCCTTTGTACAGCAACCAGCCAGAAAAACCTGGCCTAGATGGTGGTAGTGGGGACTCCGCCAAAATGAGCAGGGCGAGGGCACGCGGCTGGTGAGACCACACACCATCCACGTCGAGCTGCATCGGGATTACGCGGGCACACCACAAGGTAATAGCCCGGGGCCCACCGAAAAGGACGTATACGTCGTCCCTTTGATTTACCACATCGAGCGTCTAGACGGTTATAGCGCGCACTACCAGGAATTCGGCAGTGAGGCTGCTTGTTTGCGATCCACCGTTTGCTAATTTCTTTTTTTTTTTTTGTTTCTTTCTTTGTCGTCAGCTGCTGTTTTGTTGCTTCTTCAACTAAAGGATTTCGCACGTCGGTCTTGACCGTCTTTCTTCATACGCCTTCTGCTTGCAACGCTTGCAACGCTTGCAAGTCTAGTGACAAGTGGTGTACTGAGACGCGGTTTTAAAACGCAATGAACTGCCCAACACGCGATCCAGAGCCTCGAGGCCTGCCTGCGCACAACCAGAACCCGCCGCCGCTCGACGGCGACCTCGTCACAAACTCGAGCCTCGAGACTGGAAACGACGCCAGATCCCGGTCAAAAGGTACCGGCGGCGGACCTGATACAGGACCAGAAGATACGTTGGTACAAAATCCCCAAGATTTAGAGGCCATTCCGCTCGTGCAGGACGACACCGCAGAAACAGGGGCGGCTAATAACAACACCGCCCGCCGGGGCCGCAGCAGGTCCATGATTCTTGAAGAGCTGCTTGCCGGCACTTCGATCGAAACAAGCACTGCGGCCCGCCGTGCTGGTGGCCCTCAAGCGTTTGGCCGCCAGCCGTCGCCCAAGCTGCAGCAAACGATCCCGCTGCGCCGTCGGTCGTCGAGCGTCAAGCGCGACGAGTTTGACTCGGACGGCGACAACGACGACGAGCTCGACCACCACAACCACCCCCATGACAACAACAATGACGACGACTTTGCCAGTATCAACAGCGACGAGGACAGCATGATGCTCGAGCACCAGATTGGCCCGACTCCGTGGGTGCCGTCGGGTGCGTCCCTCAAGGAAAAGCTAGACTACATCTTGACAACGTCGCGCCGCGTCGTGTTCAAGTACGCAAAGTTTATCGGGCCCGGCATCATGGTCTCGGTCGCGTATATGGACCCGGGCAACTACTCGACGGCCGTCTCGGCCGGCGCTCTGTACCAGTACAAACTGCTGTTTATCGTGCTGGTGTCAAACCTGTTTGCGGTGTTTCTGCAGATTCTGTGCACCAAGCTTGGGTCAGTGACTGGACTCGACCTCGCCCAAAACTGCCGCGAGCACCTGCCGCGCTGGCTCTGCATCACCATCTACGTGCTGGCCGAGATAGCCATTATTGCCACGGATCTTGCAGAGGTTGTTGGCACAGCCATCTCCCTCAACATCCTGTGGAACGTGCCCCTCACCGTCGGCGTCGTCATCACCGTCATCGACGTCCTGCTCGTGCTCATGGCGTACCGCCCCAACGGCGGCATGCGCATTGTGCGCTACTTTGAGTACATGGTGTCGGTCCTCGTGGCGGTCGTAGTTGTCTGCTTTGCTATCGAGCTCTCCAACATTGGCCCTGTCGACAAGGGCGCCATCTTCCGCGGGTTCCTCCCGTCCAAGGAGCTCACAGAGACACAGGGCCTGTACCTGGCATGCGGCATTCTCGGTGCGACCGTCATGCCCCACTCGCTCTACCTCGGCTCGGGCATCGTCCAGCCCCGCCTCCGCGAGTACGACATCAAGCATGGGTACTATACGCCGGACGAGTACGAGCCCGAGGACAACTGCCACTTTCGCCCCTCGATCCATGCCATCCGCTACTGCATGAACTACTCGATCGCCGAGCTCGTGGTATCACTTTTCACAGTCGCCATCTTCATCAATGCGTCAATTCTCATTGTCGCGGGCGCGACGCTCTCCAACACCCCCGACGCGGTCGATGCTGACCTGTTTTCCATCTACCAGATGCTGGTGCAGTACCTTGGCAAGGCGGCCGGCACCGTGTTTGCGCTCGCGCTACTGTTTAGCGGCCAGTCGGCCGGCATTGTGTGCACGCTCGCGGGCCAGATTGTGTCTGAGGGCTTTTTGCACTGGTCGTTCCAGCCGTGGATCCGCCGCCTCATCACCCGCGCCATTGCCATTGCGCCCTGTCTCGCGGTGTCCATTTTCATGGGCCGCAAGGGCCTCGCCGACGTCCTCAACGGCTCCCAGGTCGTCCTCAGCCTGCTCCTGCCGTTTGTCTCGGCACCGCTTATTTATTTCACTTGCAGCAAGAAGATTATGCGCGTCGAGCTCCCGCCCGGCGAGTCCGCCGCCAATCGCTCGCGCGCCGGTTACTCGCAGCTCGAGACCGACGAGGCCAGCGGCATCCAGTACAAGGACATGAGCAACGGCCTCATCACCAACATCCTCGCTGTTGTTATTTTCGTCCTTGTCTCGGGCCTC
The DNA here is from genome assembly GCA_024734315.1 of Tardiomyces blankii. Taxonomy (NCBI): domain Eukaryota; kingdom Fungi; phylum Ascomycota; class Dipodascomycetes; order Dipodascales; family Trichomonascaceae; genus Tardiomyces; species Tardiomyces blankii. The sequence goes on from JANSJT010000035.1 coordinate 2,282,159, forward strand.
AACATCTTCCTCATCGTCTCGATGGCCATGGGCGCCGACGTCCACTTCTGATCTACCCACATAAGGCATCAAGCATTCAATACACACAAAAGCCTGTGCATCCATCGTCGAGCTCCGCGTGGCAACTGCTTCTCGGCCGCTGCGCTGATTCTAAAATGGGGCTTTTTATTTCCTGGGGGTTTCACCCCCAGACCCCCGTAGCAACTGCTTCGCAGTTGGGACGTGGTCAGGCGGTGAACGAGTTTTATTTTCCTGGGGGTTCCACCCCAGACCCCCGTAGCAACTGCTTCGCAGTTGGGACGTGGCCAGGCGGTGGATAAAGCACGACACGCTAACGCGATTTCAACTGCGAAGAGTTACTGCGGGCATCTGGGGGTGGAACCCCAGGAAAATAAAACTCGATCACCGCCTGACCACGTCCCAACTGCGAAGCAGTTGCTACGGGGGTCTGGGGGCAGCGCCCCCAGGAAAAAAAAAAAGACTAAAAGTACATGCATTCATAAGTCGTGATACAAACAGCATTAAAGAGAGGGCCCTAGTTCTGACGACGACCGCTGCCGGGGGGACGTCCAGGGCCAGGCCGACCAGCGGGACGTGTGCTGGCGCGGGACTGGCCGGTGGGGCGTGTTTCGGGAACTGGTAGGTTGCCCATGTAGTTGACGGACAAAACGGCCATTTGGGACGCGTCGAACAGGTCGAGGTCGCGCGGCGTAAAGTCCGAGGCCGCACGGGCGAGAATGTTGCGGACTTTGAGGGCCAGCCGCCGCTCTTTCTCGCCAACAAAGAAATCGCTGCCGTCATTGTGGGCCAGACGCCATCGCTGCAGGTTTTGCAGCTCGAGGAGCAGCTTCGACGCCAGCTCGAGCTCGGTCCCGTTCTCGGCTGCCTCAAGCTCGTCGTCGTCAATAAAATTGGCAGGCGACCACCACATGAGCTTCGGAATGTCTATGGGGTCCTTGGGAACGGCAGGCACGGCAGCGGGCGGCGGAGCAACTGTCGATGGCACGACGCCCGTGTTGCTGAGCAGCGTCGACGACGCAATAGCCGGTCTTGTCGGTGTGCCGTTAGCTTTGGCGTCTCCAACAGCCGGTGTGGCCGCTGTGCTCGCAGAACCATCTGACGCCAAAGCTTTGGGAGTCGCCTCGCGCTCGCTGTCGCCGGGCTTGGGCGTCTCTTCGGACTTGACAGCCTCGCCGTCTGCATCGACGTCCATCGAATCGCCATTGGCTTGGTCAACGGCGTCGCCCTTTCGCTTCTCAATGTGCTTGCGGCCGACAACGTCAAACCACGCCGACGCCGCAACGCTGTTGGGCACCAGCGCTCCAGAGTCGTCCTTGGACGGAGCGAAACTCTCGTACTCGCCGTTGGCAATCCACCGCGTGCGCGGCAGTGACGTTTCGTTGGGATGCACAAAGCCTCTAAGCAGCTCGGTCGGCGGAAGGCCGGGATGCGGCACCTTAGAAGTCGACGGCACAGAGTGGCCCAGCGTCAGCCCTTGAGTCGAGTGCACGTACGGCAGCACTTTGGTCACGTTCATCTGGCCGTGGGTTTCTGTCTCACGCGGATCAATCGATGCTTTGCCCGTGAGCGACGAGAACAGCGGCCCACTCTGCGTCGTCATGAAAAACGCTTCGCCAAAAAGTTCCTCCGTATCAGTGTACACCTTTTCAAACCCGGCCGAGATCTCGCTTTCAAACGCCTTGGTCGGACCGGACTTGTCGAAGTCCAAGTCGCGCTCCGGCTCCTTGGTCAGCTGCAGCCGCTCTGCCTCTCTGATAAACGTCTGGACCGCAAATCGAAACAGCTCAAACACCGCAGTGTACTCCTCGCTGCCAATCGGCTCCTGCACCAGCAGCGACACGGCCGCAAATTTGAGATCGCGGTACAGGCTGTATACATCACGCTCGTACTTGCCTGCCTTTGCCTTTTTGTTTATAGACGACCGCGATATGCTCTCGTCCTCGACGAATTGCTTGATCTGCAGCTCCGACTCTGCCTCGTCGGGCACGACATCCTTGCTGAGCAGTTCCTGGCCAACTGTATTACTGTGGTGAGTTTGAAGTACAAACTTAGACTCTGTCAACACATACCTTTTAAGAATCAATAAAAAGTCGTCGAGAAACTGCTGTAGCCGCTGTTGTACTGGCAAGGCCAGGTCTGGAGTTAGCACCATCACACAAGAAAGACAGGACAAGTCCCGCAGTGGACCACAACACATACCACCCAAGACCGGCATATTTTTATATGGATAGGAACAGGCTGCACCTGCTCGAACAAAACACGAAACCGATGCGTCCCCGGGCGTGAATGAAATTCCCAGACGCGGCAGGGTGAATTGTCTCGCTTTGCATTGGCATGGCGATGTCATCTACAGCAAATTATTAGGGCTGGGGACAAACTATTTGCTCCTGATTCTGTAAACGACACGATTAGTCGAGTCCAGTACAGAAGTGCGGCAAGCGATGCTCTGAAAAATCGTTGGCTTCGTCTACCCGACGAAAACAAAGAAGATGGATGACAGTGACGATGACTACGTCGAGAACCTTTCGCCCGAGGATGGAGTAGTGGAGGACGGAATATCGCGGCGGACGCGTGGAAGAGAACCAAAGAATGAACGCTTAAAAGGCCAGAGCGGAGGATACGCATGGGAGGACGAGTACCACCGCAGTTGGGATATCGTCAAAGAAGACGCGCGAGGCAGTTTGGCAGGCGTTGTTGCCGGAATTGTGGAAGAAACTAAAAAACGGCGCATTACGAGGGACGGCGTGGCTGTCCACCGCGGCATCATCCGGAACATGGTGCTTGTGCTCGACATGAGCGAGGCGATGCTGGAGAAAGACCTGCGGCCCAACCGGTACCAGCTGATGCTTAACTACACTTCTGAGTTCGTCACAGACTTCTTCGACCAGAACCCGATTTCTCAGATGGCAATTGTCGGCATGGCAGATGGCCTGGCGGTGCTCCACAGCGAGCTCGAAGGCAACCCAACAGTGCACACGCAGGCGCTGCAGAATCTCAAACGACAGGAGCCCAAGGGCGTTCCGTCGCTACAAAACGCGCTTGAAATGGCTCGCGGTATTCTTTACAATGTGCCGTCGCATTCGACGCGCGAGGTCGTTATTGTGTTTGGCGCCCTGCTTAGTAGCGACCCCAGCGATATTTACAAAACCATTGACAATCTCGTCAAGAACCGTATACGCGTGCGCATCATTGGCCTGGCTGCACATCTCGCTGTGTGCCAGGAGCTCGCCTCGCGTACAAACTACGGCAACGCCAAGGCCTACAGTGTGATTCTCAATGAGCAGCACTTTAAGGAGCTACTTCTCGAGAACACCACGCCACTTGCTGTCAACAAGCTGTCGGCAATGAACTCGAGTACGCTAGTGGAGATGGGGTTCCCGTCTCGCGTTAGCGAGACCGAACAGACCCTGTGCTCTGACCACTCGCAGCTCACTCAAGGTGGATACATCTGCCCTCGGTGCCTCGCCAAGGTGTGCACGCTACCAATGCTCTGCCCATGCTGCAACCTGACGCTCATTCTATCGACCCATCTCGCGCGGTCTCTGCACCACCTGTTCCCGATGAAGAGCTTTCGCGAGGTCAGCAAAGACGACCCCGATGTGCGCACACACTGCTACTCTTGTCTCACGCCGTTTCCCGCCCTAGACCCCGCCGGCGGCACTGGCCGCTACGCCTGTCCGCTGTGTAAGCACCAGTTCTGTCTCGACTGCGATGTCTTTTGTCACGAGACGCTCCACAACTGTCCTGGCTGCCAGTCTCTGCCGCGCTAGTCTTTGTTTATGACCCAAAAACGCATCGTCATGCCTCCATGACTCCACTTACGACCCTGTGTATATCCTACGATCAATTTTCATGTCTTTTTACGCGTTTTTTTTCCTGGGGGCGCTGCCCCCAGATCCCCGTAGCAACTGCTTCGCAGTTGGGTAACTGCCCAGGTATATCCTACGATCAGTTATCATGTCTTTTAACGTGTTCCCTTCTCGTGTGGGCAGCGCTCCCGGGAAACAGAAAGCAAGGATGCAATAGTATTGAGATATTTATTTACATGCTGGTCAGGCCTTAACGACCCAGTGCGGGCCCTCCTTTTCTTGGATGACCTTTTTGGGTGGGAGGTCCCAGCCGACGCCGCCAGAGCCCACAGTGGCGCCAAAGCGTGGGACGACCCAGCATTCCCGCTTGGTGGGCGTAATGGTGCGTGGCGCGTAGGGTGCACCAAGCGGTTTCGAGTAGGTGAGGAGTGCCGACGACCTGGAAACATTGGCAAGCTCGTTGGCGGTGATGTCGCACAGCACCTTCATGCGGACCTTTTGTGGAGTCGCGGACGACGCCTTGTGGCTCTCGGACAAGTGCGCAGAACTATACACGAGATAGCTGGGCGGCGAGCCACCGGATAGTGTTAGCGACGAGTTGGGGTGAATGTACACAAATGGATCGATTTCGCCGCGGGGAAGACCGGCAGGCTGCACCGGGAAAAGAGACTTGTATGGGTACAGGCTGATCGGGGTTCCGGAACGGAGGTGGATATCGAGCGCGAGCAAGTCTGCGCGTATTGCTACCTGGTCAATGAAGCCGGCAGCGATCATCTGGCGCATGGCGGTGACCTGCGCCGGAGTCGGCGGTCCCAGTTTGGCATCGAGCGTCGCCTTGTACTTGTCGACAGCGTCGGGGCGCGTGTTGACGGCGACGATGTACGAAAGCTGCTGGCGCAGCTTGCGGATCTCCTCCATAAGCTTGTACCGCAAAAAGTGGTTCTTGGCAAACTGCTCGCGATCGGCCTCCCAGTCGTAGCGGCACACTGCCGATAGCACTTTGAACGCGTCTCCGACAGTGCCATTGACACCATTGATGGTGGCAAACATCGCCTGGATGCTGTTGTACTTGGAGCGAAGGGCACGACGGGCCTCCTTGTCAGACACCGTCGACTCATCTCCATCATCGTCTTCATCTTCGTTGTCACGGACGTCCAGACCCAGCTCTGAGGAAGACAGAAACGGATCGCCCACAGACAGAGCCGAAACGAGAGCAATGACGTACGGCAGACAACCAAACTGGTTGGCAATAAGCAAAATTTTGGCGAACCGAGGCGTCAATGGGAACAAGCTCATGCGCTTGCCGAGATCTGTGACCTCGTCGTTCGAGCCGAGGGCACCGAGGTACCGCAAAAGGTCGACACCCTTGCGGAGAGCCTGGCCCGGCGGTGGGGTAGGGAACGGAAAGTTGACAATATTGTGAATGCCCATGGACTTCATCTGCAGGACGACGCCCTCGATGGGCATGCGCATGATCTCGGGCACGCCAAACTGGTCAAACGCCGACTCGTAGATGGCAGAAGAGTAGATGCGGTAGCAGTGGCCAGGACCGGTACGGCCAGCACGACCTGCACGTTGGCTGGCACCGGCCTTGCTGATCCACGACACTCGGAAGCTCTGGACGCCCGTGTCGTCGTCGTAGTGTCGTTCTTTGGCACGACCGCAGTCCACGACGTAGCGAATGCCAGGAATCGTGATACTTGTCTCGGCTACGTTGGTAGCAACCACACAAAGTCTTGAGCCCTCAGGAGGTGCTTCAAACACCTTCATTTGTTGCTTGGTGGGCAGCAGCGAGTACAGCGGCAACACATGCAGAGGCGCGTTGGCATCGTGACCCTCCTCAGGTTGTTCGTCGAACCCTTCCTCGTCCTCTGATTCGTCATCGTAGTCGTCACGGACGTCCCCCTGGTTCTGGTTCCGGTTCTGGTCCTGGTCATCTTCCAGGTCGACAATATCGTCGTCCTCCGCGCCGAAATTGACGTCCTCAGCTTCCACCACGGAATCCTTGGCAGAGACACGAACCTCTACCTGGGTCTCGTCCACGGTCTTGGTCGCCGTCTTGGCAGGGAACGCCTTGCGGAGTTTGGCACATACGTGATTGATCTCGCTCTGGCTGGTGAGGAAGATCAAAATACCGCCAGGGGGAAGTTTCTGATGGATCTTGACTGCCTTGCGGTACGCTTCCTCGAGGTAGTCGGGCTTAGTACGCCGATTAAAGTGCACAGACACGGGAAACTGTCGCGCCTGCACGTTGAGAACCGGTGGTGGCGTTGCAAACAGCCTTGTGTTATCGACAAAGTCGCTCACTCGTAGCGTCGCCGACATGATCACCAGTTTGAGAGGCCGCACATTGGGGTCCGACTCGCTCATCTCCTTACGGAGCTTCATAACACGGCTCAAAACACCAATCAAGATGTCGGTATTGATGTTGCGCTCATGGGCCTCGTCAATAACCACCACCGAGTATTTGGACAGCGTCAAGTCGCTTGCCAACTCACGCAGCAGCACGCCGTCTGTCATGAACTTGATGGCAGTCGTGTCCTTGACAGAAGTATCGAACCGAACCTGGTATGCGACTTTCTCCCCGTGGTCGCCCAGCTCTGTGGCCACACGCTGTGCCATACTGACAGCAGCGACTCGTCGCGGTTGCGTGATGCCGATCATGCCCTCGTTACCGGACCCCTTGGATCCAAATCCCGCCTCGAACAAAAACTGCGGAACTTGCGTAGTCTTACCACTACCAGTCTCACCACAAATGACGACGCAGTCATTATTGAAGATGGCCTCCATGATGCGCTGCTCCTCGCCAACCACCGGCAGCTTCAGACGAGCAAGTTGAATCTCCTCGCTCCGCTGAACATTGACAAAATAAGACTTTCGGCTGACAGAATGCTCGGGCACTTTATATTCGGCCGGCAGCTCCTCCTTGTCCTCCGGGCGGTCGATCGGCTTGTACTCTCCGTTGTACTTGGGCGTTGGCACGACCTCGTGGTTTTGTTGCGTGACATTGGCAACCCACTCTTTGAATGCACGCCCTTTGGATACAGTGTTTTCGTTGTCGTCACCGTTTTCGTCTTCATCATCATCATCATCTTCTTCTTCTTCTTCATCGTCTTCATCCTCTTCGTCGTGGTCGTCATCATCACTTTCTTCTTCCTCGTTGTCGTCGTCGGCCGACTCGTCATCGTCATGATCTTCACCGGCATGGACTTCGTTAGACTGAACCTCATCTTGATCAAAGCCGCCCCATTCTTCAAACTCCTCAGAGTCTTCAGTGGCTTCATCCTCATTAGATCCAGTCTCGGAGTCTGACTCGGATTCATCCTCAGACGTAGATCCCACGTCATTCGTGTATATATCAGCTCCATGCTTGCGAGCTTTTTCCTGCTCGAGACGCGCTCGCCAGTTGTACTTTGGCTTCTTGGGCTTGGCCACAGTTTTCAATCCTTGGAATCCAAATCCAGTTTTTCCAGCTGCATTTTGCGGTCGGTAGTCGATAAACGTCGATCGAACCGGCTCGTCTTCTTCCTCTTTCTCATCATCTTCGCCTTTGCGACCTGGGCCAATGTCGGCATCTTCCCACTCCGGAACTTCCTTCTCCTCGTACAAAATAGCCTTGGTTTCCTCGTCGCCCTCTCCGCGCTGCTCCTTGGCAAGAGCATCCTCAAATACCTCGCGCTTGGTCTCGCGGCCTTGTCCCAGTGCCTTTAAACTCTTAAACATGCTTGTATCCACCGTAGACTCTGACAATTTAGACAGAATCTCTGCCTTTTCTTGCTTCTTGATCTGACGGTCCTGGCGTTAGCGTAAAAGTCGAGCCCTTCTTCTTGGATGATCAGACATACAATATACTTGTCCAGACGCTTCTTTTTCTGCGAGGACCACTTGGACTCAGCTGGCTTGAGAATTTCCTCGAGCTCGCGCTTGCGTGCGGCCTTTTCTTCCTTAGAAATAGGAAGCAGCGTCTCAGCGTTGGGATCCGCCGGCTCAATGACGGGCTCCTGGACATTGTCTGTCTTGGATTCGTCACCGTCATCTTGGTACATCCACTTGTTTCTGGCCTTTTTCAGCTCCAGCTGCTTCTTGACCATGCCCGCACGGGCCCTTTCATTAAATCTCTTTCTGTATTTGCCCATTTTGCCGGTGCGGGAGTCGTTTCGTAGACGCGCAAGTTGTGCATTGTCGATATATTTTTCGCAGCCGCGCAAGGCTTGCAGCTTCACTTTAAAATCTGGCATTTTATGCGAGCATACGTGCGCGCGATCGTGGAAAACCGTCCAACTGTAAACAAGAGCCCTCTGAAAACCTGTACTGAGAATCGTTCATGGCATGGGCCTGCCAACGTGAATGGAGAGAAACGTCCAACGCGTGTGGTATGGTAACGAGGAATTCGACACTTGGTACGCATGCCCCGGGTTCTTTGACACCCCGACAAGGGGCGGGCCAAGAGGCAGCCGGACAGTGTCATCGGCGACGGTAGACATTACGCCAAACGGAACCATTGGTTTGCTATATGTCTGTGAGCACTGCTTCCGGTACACCACAAAGTCGGCCGATCTGAAACTCCACCGCAAGCTTTGCGAGTACCGCTCGAATCCGCCAGGGCGTGTCGTCTACAACAGCGGTGACTACCAGATCTCCTACGTCGACGGGACCGACACGAAGTTTTATTGTCAGTGCATGTGCCTGTTTGGCAAGCTGTTCCTTGAGTCCAAATCGATTTACTTTGCTCTCGAAGGATTTGACTTCTTTGTACTGTCCGCCCATGGCCGCGTGCTCGGCTTCTTCAGCCGCGAAAAAATCTCATGGGAGGACTACAACCTGGCGTGTATTCTTGTTTTCCCTCCTTTTCAGCGCAAGGGCCTCGGTCAGCTGCTCATTGATTACTCTTACTACTTAACGCGCCTGGCCGGCAAGACCGGGTCGCCCGAAAAGCCGCTGTCCAAGCACGGATACGCCAGCTACTCGCGGTACTGGGCCATTACCGTTGCCCGTGCTATTTGTCTCCAGGCTTCCACAAGCCGCTCTCTCAGCATCAAGCAAATCTCCCGTCGCACGGGCATCGATTCCCGTGAGGTCATCCAGGCCCTCGAATACATGCAGGCTCTCGAATCGGGCGCTCTCACCTCTGGCGGCACCGTCTACTCCATCTCAGTCCGCGCCGTCGCAGACTGGGTCCGCACTGCCCGTGTCTCTTTAGATCCGTACTTAGATGAAGCATATCTTGTTTGAGCCGTCCACTCATCGCGAGCTTTTTCACAGGGGAGGGGTTGGCAATTGTGCTAGCCGCAGCGCTCTGTCTCGATAACCGCTGGAGCTCATGCATGTCAAGTATGAGGGCTCTGTTGCGGGGTCGGGATTATCACGCTTTCGGTTTATCTTCTTAATCGTCCCAACCATTGCCGGAACTGTGATGCAATTGCATGTGTGGCGAGTTGTGGCTATGTAGGATTTGCGCGGGCATGAAACCCATCGGAGATATACATTTGAACTACTCCACTGTTCAAGACCATAGGTTCACAGCTGTTTAGTGCTACAGCCAAGCCTCGGATTCCAGCACAAGGCTTAGGTATTAGCTGATTTCAACAGTGTAGACTAGAATATTTAGCCTAGAGGGTCACAGTGTGGACGCCAAATTTGGCAATGGTCGAGAATGGCGGGATCACGCATTGATTTGAATAAATGGGCAATTCGTCTATGGGGGACGTTTGCTGAATAGCGTTTCATGAGACAACCGATCAGTGAAAGTCCATAGGCTTGAGATCGAGCCGAGAGCGCGGTCGCCTATAATCTCGTCTTAAGCGCAATGCATATAAGAGCGAGCGCTCCGAATGTCGAAAGTCGTCCGGATTTTGGTTCGCCTGTGTCAAGTCACGCAGTTCGACATGTGGTGGTGCATCCACCTGAGGTACACGATGGGCCGCATACGCTAGGAAGCGCCCATCTGGTGACAACGCCGCATACTTGCCAGTGCGACATATACTCCGACAATATTCAAGGTCTCGCGGCTTTTGTTGCAGCACGTCAATCCACCGAATGGGTCTGACAGGTCTGTCAAGCACACCTACCTCCTGTGGTCTTCGTTTCCCATGCGGATGAGAATCCAAGCAGACTGCCTTTGGGCTAATTCCGTTGAACCTGAAGATACGACACCTGGGGCCGGATTGACGGTAATCCTCAACAAAATGTCTCCTCTCGATACGCTCAATAGTGAAGAAGTTCCTCGCGAGAAATGAACTGTACAGATCATAATCATAGACACCCCCGCATGTCGACTTTGGATATGGGACGAGAGCTATGTGGAGGTCGTATTTAATTTTGACGTGGCTGACGTCTAGTTTGCAAGCAGCATGTGTGAAAGTGACTATCCATCCATTACGCCAGTGGAGGTTGTGGTTTGGCACCAGATACAACGCCTGACCACTTGAAGAAAACATCGCACTATTTACATCACGGACATAAATTCTCTTCGAAGGCTCACATTGTAATTCCCGATCTCCTTCATCCGTTAGTAGCCAGAATGACAAACTAGGATTCGGCTCAAAAGTATTACAACACATGGCGATGGTTGCATCGCGGTCGGTATGCTCATAAAATGTGAGTACAGCATAACCCGCTCTCACAGTCCGGAATGCAACGGAATTGGGCTCCAATGAGTCATTAAGGAGACCAAAATCATGCAGACCGCCAGGCTTAATGATATATCGTTTGCTTACTCCAAAAATGTAGCTCGCGTACCCTAGATGCGGCCAGGCCCCCCAATTTCTATTCCTGGTAGACAAGTGGATACGTTCTGCTCTCAAAATACTGTCGTATGTAAACTTGACAATGGAAAATACCTCGGGTTCGCCTCCATGCCATATTAATATGTCGTTATGTTCTCCACAGACGCGAAAAAATAGCGGAGGTAGTGCACCAACCGGCTTGACAAACTCGGTAATGTCGATTGGATCCGGCACGCTCGACTCGAGCGCGTATGCAAACGTCCCATGGTGCAGGCAATGCACAGTAAGCCATGTTTTGTCGATAACCCAGTGACACCTGTCACATAAGCCAGCAAGCCCATCTTTCCAAAGAATTCGAGTACGAGGTATGTCGGTTTTCCAAATCACAAGACTAAGTGGGCGTGACGATGTCTGGCATGTCTGAACTATGGCTGCCAAGTAGGCGGCGTCGATTGAAAGCGTAGGATGCATTAGCGTTTTTATTCCGTGGAATTCTAATTGCTCAAGATGGAGCACGTCAATGACAACACCAATGTCGAAAAACTCCAGGAAGCGAATAGAGTTGGTGCATTCTTTCTCATAATGTTCTCTTAGGAATGGCCTACGATCACTGTACCCAAAACTTTTAGCGGTGACTGCTCGCATCATAATAGGTGACTGGACGTAGTGATACTTCAAAAACCTTGGAACTGGAAATGCACGACTTGCCGGCACTTCCTTTAGGATCCTACGGATCCCGGATTGGTTGTTAGCTCTCCAATAATGAGACCATAGACATTGCGGTTCTGGTTTGGCCGCTAAGTCCCAGATTTCGTGGCCAAAACCGGGGATACCACGGCTGACCCTTTCCTGATTAGAAGACTGCGAAACCAGTTTCATTGTCAAGGGATTTGTTAGAAGGATTTGACCATCCAAGTTGGGCGAAGTGCCATCCCCGTCAGCATATGTACCCGTATAGTTTAGCCGGTCTACGTCTCTGTCAAAGTCGGATCGATTGCTGTATCCGTGGTATCGGTTTTTCCACGAGTGATATTGAATCCAAAGCAGCCTTCCATTTTCTACAAACCAAATTCGATCAATGCCAGCATTACTTGGCTCTCCGGGAATGAACGAGACGTCATAATCTTTACAATTCTGTGCCATAGAACGGAGTGTGCCTGCAGCGGTTCCAACTGCGTAGGACATTACAGAACTATTGTATGGTAGCTGAAGCTCGTAACCGAGTCCCCAAATACTCTCATTCATAGTGCTTCCAGAGATCCTGGAGCTGTGGGCGACAAGGGCATCATAGTACCTTTTCCAGCGACTTCCAAATAGCTGTTTCATTACCCTCTCAATGGTGTCCATCTTGACAATACGCCGAAATGGCTCGAAATGGTCAAGAACTGTCAGCAAAGAGTCATTGTCGAGCATAATACACACGGTAGCCAAAATGTCAGTGTTGGCTAGAATGTTTAGTGCCGCCGGCAGCGGAATCCCGCCATTAGACTGGTGTGACAATTTGCGGCGTTTCATTGTTGAAAAAATAGAAGAATGCTGTCAGGAAACTAGGGAAGTCTGGTTGCTGCATGGAACGACGGAGTCAGGGTACCGCATGAAGATTGATGCTAGCTTGTGGAGATGGTCGCGTTCGATAACCTAGGAGTTGAGTGGCGTGGTAACACAGTTTCTACGTGCTGGTCCAGGCGCCATTTAATAAGTTTATGGGGTGTGCACATCCCAAACGCGTCACACAGTCCCATGCCCGTCGTGTGCGATACTGGTCACTGCGAATACACATGGTCCTTAGCAGACGGCCAGGATATACGATGACGTGTCGAGACGTGCTTGAGTTCCCTATTCAGTGCTGCATCCAGATGTCTACCAGACGGTTGCTCGATTCAAGCCGAGGAACCGTCCAGCGCCTTTTCCAGCCTCCAAGAAACCACGTCAGCTTTCAGTAATTCTCTGCATGATTCAAACAGTATGGCCCACCTGGCTGGAGCTTCCCAAGCAACAGCGAGTCTCAAACGTAGGATCCGTAGTCAATAGCAATCTTGATTCGGGCTGCCTTTCAGCGGACCTAGTTTACCGCAGGTCAAAAGTTCAGGCCGAGGGTACGATCCCAAGTGGTGTCGATTTCCATGACGGTCCAGTTGGAGTCAGCCCACTACTTGATGATCTGATGAATTGGCTTTGGCGCGCTGCTCCATACTGCGCACTACTGGTAGGGAACGGCTGCAAGAGTCTGAGGCGCGTTGGGTAGTTCTTGAGAACGGGCTGTAGTCCGGATCTCGTTTTTATGGGGACTCCATTCCGCGCCCGCGGGAATTTCTATACCAAATCAAACACTGTTCAGCTGAGGCGTCCGCGCTCGCCCTCATCTTTCCGCCTCTCGTCAAGAGTGTCGCTGCAATGTTTTGCCCTCGCATAGCCGCCGTTACAGGCTAGGCGCCCAGAGCGCATGTATTCTGCATTGCTCAAAAGTTCGGGGTCTTGCGGCTGATACGTCCAGGCAGGACTTGACCATTTTATCGTTGACCGGGCACAATCCCCTCAGACGCAGCCTTGAGTTTGGCTCTCGGGAAGTGGAACTGTCGGAACGAATTCCATGTTGTGAGCTGTGTGTCTGCCTTGAGACTGTTGAGACCTCACCGCATCGTGTTGCGGCGGCCAAAATTTTCGGTGGGGCTTCGAGCTGGAGTTGAGAATGAGCTGTTTGGTTTATTTCGCACGACTGCTGCGGATTTGAATAGCATCACCATCCATGGACGCCAGCCACCGGAAAAGATCTTAGCATCGCATAGGCTGAGAATCCTGCGTTTGTCAATGATGGTGGGCGGAGAACCATCGACTCAACAAAGGACCACAGAAATCTATGATGGGCGATCCATCACGAATCATGGGTGACCAGAAGCAAATGCGGTGGTACTCAATTTGACGGTTTTGGAGCATGACGAGCTCAAAGTTGCGGCACTAGAGTCGAGGCAGAAAAGGACGATAGAGATCTTCGCCGCCTTCGTTAGCTAATGACGGGCATTGTATGCCAGCTTGGCTAGCTCACTTGAAAGTGATTGCTGAGGATAGAGAGTCACGAGACAAAAGTTTCACGATATGGTTGTGGATGTTCTGAACAAACTCGGAGACTATGGAACAACCTGCTGGCCGCCAAGACGGAACATGGCGAAAATCTGGCAGCAGAGCTCCTAGTGCGAGTGTGCGAGTGTTTGTCTGCAATTTATCGAACAGATGACGGATCGACTGCGCGTACAACTTACCAGCAGGGCCAAGTTGCCAGATGCTTTAGTTTCCAGTCGCGCATGTCCGACTAAGCCACGATACTCCCACGAGCAGCGGGTGACGACATCAATAACTGAGTTCAACAAGTGGCGGCTAATACTGGAAAGCAGTCGAGCGATGTGAAATATACTCGAGCGTTGAACGCCCAAGGCAAATCTCCATGCTTTCGCCGTTCCGCCACACTAGATGGCCGCGGCATAGTGCCAGCGGAGAAGATTCAACATACAGCAGTTGTCCATGCGTTGTCGCTTCCACATGCTGAATACAACCGGTTTGTGATACGTCATTTCTGCCTCATTTGTGTGCCACGACTTTGGTGAGGAGATATCACGGGCGCAAAACGCAACGACTTTTCGGCACACTGTCGATCCGAGCCAAGCTGCTGCTGTAAGCCTCTGGTGTTCATGCTAATTGGTCATCCTATTATCTATGTACACTGAGAGCAAAAGAGCCATCAACAAGGTTGAGTCAGAGATACGTTCTAGCTTTTCACGCCGTCGTTAAAAGTGGCGGCGTGCATTGGGGTTTCGGAGCTCGCCTGAGTTGAACTGTAGTTTGGCCTCGCGGAAACACTGGCTGAGCTGTTGGACGAGCGTGCTGCGATTCTGATGTTCCCGTTCAATGCCAAAGTCGCGGCAGTCTTGGATGAGCGCAGCCATTGTCAGACAGTCGAACGGGATTGGAACACGATCCGTGTTCGCCTGGTTGCCGTGCTGGTTGTCGTAAATATTGAGCTGCCTGAGGAGCACATTCCTCGTGTGACGCGGCACGCGAATGTGTCGTTCCTTGCACAGGAAGCGCAGTCCGTCGACAGTCAGCTGGTCGTAAGTCCGCGTCTTACGTGACTTCTCGATTTCACCGAGAGCCTCACGCATGGTCTCGGTAGTCGCAAGCTGACCAGGAACATCCATTGTTGCAGCGCTCAGGATGTCGGAATTTCGAGATCTCTGTTGTTCCCTCGGTGGCAATGGAAGTGGTAAATGGGAGAGTCACAGGGAGTGAAGCTGGGAGTTCACAACCTACTGGCCGGCGCTTAATGGGCCAACCACACAGCACAAAAAGTCTAAGTGTACAACATGCACGTATCGAGACGGGTGCATAACGCTTACCATTGTGAACCTGCGCCCGGGATGTCCGTATATCTCGAGACACGCTGTACAGTATGCTCCGCGGATCAGAATCTGGATGCAGGCGAGCTGGAGACGGCAAACGGGGCCGGCTCCTGCGACACGAGGGCCATGCGGGCTTGGACACCACAGTTGAGTATAGTGACGCAACCAGTTTTGTGAGACACAAAGAGGCACTTAAGACCATTAGCTAGACATCCGTTTTTGTGCTGGTACCAGAATAACACTGGATGCTCTGGAATGTAACCTGGGGGCGCTGCCCCCAGACCCCCGTAGCAACTGCTTCGCAGTTGATCTCAGGGATATACAAAATATCGTTGCCGTCTGCGTAGCAGTCGCTTTGCGAGTGCACTGATCAAAGCCACGATTCAACTGCGAAGCAGTTGCTACGGGGGTCTGGGGGCAGCGCCCCCAGGGAGAAATAAAAAGGATCATGAATCGTGTATTAGTGTACAATCGGGTACCGGGCTAGAGGAACTCCTCAGGAATGCGCGACTCCTTGAGGAGATGGACGAGCTTGGTGGCATCAAAGACGACAGTGTCGTAGGCCGAGGCCGGTGGGAGGCGACGAAGGACGCTGATGATGCTCTGAGGCAGGCTCGAGGCGGATTGGTGTTCGACATAGGGACCCGGAGTAGCCGAGTCGCGGGATCGCTTGGACCGCGGGGGCTCGAGGTCGATGTCGTGACGGGAACCCTTGCGCGCATGCGTGGAGGAAGTAGCTTGCTTGGGACCAGACGGGGCAGGACGGGCCTGCTGGCCAAAGTCGCGGTCAATGATTGGGTTGTATGTCGAGTGGCCCGAGTTGAACCGACGCGCAAACAGATCCACCTCGGACGTGTCGGGGTACAGCTCGAGGTATCGCTGCTCGAGTGAGGTGAGCGAGCTCAGCTCGCCATAGTTGGCCTCGTACACTAGATAGTGCTCATAGAGCGGGCGGGCCACGTCGGGCGCCATCTTTGTGACGGCCTTTTCAAAAATGGCACGCGCGTTGGTCACGTCGTCGGTGAGCACCAAAAAGTCAAAGTACTCAATGATGTACTCGGCGCTGCCCTCGTATCGCTTCAGGCCCAGATCAAAGATGCGACGCGCGATCGGCTTAGTCTTGTCGTTGTAGTACTCCATGAGAGCGCTGCTGATCCAAAAGTCGCACGTCGTGTACGGCGCGTCGCGGTGCTCCTTGAACACGGCACGCGCTTCCTTGAGGCCGCGTGCCCGCTTGGCGATCTTCATGCGGTACTTGATGACAGCCGTCATGTCGCGGGCGTTGCGCTCGAGCTCGCGCGTCAGGGCGGCGACAGATTCGGTGCCACCACCCTCGCCGCCGCTAGTGCCCTCCTTGGCGTCCTCGATGCGGCCCTCGAGCCGCTCGCGCTGCTTCTTAAAGTGCGCAAACAGCGCGTCAAACGTCTTGTCCATGTCTTCGAACCGGCCCTCGCGCTCGAGCGCCTCGACGCGCTTGAACGTCAGCAAGAAACTGCCCGGGTTCGCCTGGATGCCGTCGGTCAGGAACTCGTTGGCCTCGTCGGGCCGGTCAATGCTGAACGCATACTCTGCCGCTTCGAACCACAGCTCGGGAAAGTACCGCATCACCATGACCGCCTGGCGGTACGCATACAGGACACGCGTCTTGACCAGCTCCTTGTCGTCGGTGCCCAGAGGATTGCCCTTCTCGAGACGGATCCACCGCTGCCACTTTGCAAGCGTCCGCGCTTCGTCCTCAGTGTAAGCGCGCTGGTGGGGCGTCGTCGAGCGGTCGACGCCCTGCAAAATGTTTTGAATCTCGCGCAATACCGAGCGCGCGTTCATGTAGGCGCCCGAACGGTCGCCAATGAACTTGCGCGCCGTCGCCCGGCTTATGTTGTTCTCAAACGTGTTGTACTTGGCCCACAGGCCCTCGATGTTCTGGAGCGGGATCGTGACCGCCTCGCGGAAGTTCTTGCGCAGCAGGTCCGTCTGATGCGACTGCTCCCATTGCACCGTGGGCTTGCGCGAGTTTATGAATTCAATGTATTGCGCCCACAGCGGGCCGCTGCCAATATCGTACTTGACGCGCTTGAGCACGAACTCGTACGCCTCCATGATGGTCGCGACCGCACGGTCGCCGTCGCTCAGCACACTGTTGGTGCGCCGAATGAAATCAATGTACGCGGTGTCGAGTTTGACGTGCACCACCTTGGGCAGGCTCCGCACAAACAGCTCCTTGGCGCGGTCAAACTCGGCGTTGGCAAGCTCGAGGTTGATGAGATCGAGCCACGTCTCCACCGATGTCGGCACCACTTTGAGCACGCGCTCATATATCCGGCGCAGCTCTTCGTGGTTGTCCTTCGCCTTGAGATCGTTGATCAGCTGTGTCCACGCTGCCATATCCTGGGGGTTTTCTTCCAGCTGGTCCTCGAGCTGCCCGATCACGTCCTGGGCCAGTCGCTTTCGCTTGCGCCGATTGGCCGCTCCGGATGTCTGACTTCCTGCGGCCGATGGTGTCGATGTCTTTTTCGTCGTCGTGTCATCCTGTGGTTCTGAACTTGTCGGTTCTGCGGTCTTTGTCGAGTCTAGCTCGGTGGTGCTTGTCGCCTCCTGCTCGGTGGTGTTTGTCACCTCCGGCTCTGTGGCCTTTGCTGCATCGGTAGCCTCCACTGACTCAGTCTTGGCCGATGTGTTTTCATTTTCAGCCTGATCAACTGGCTCCTTTTTGGCACTAATATCGGCTCCATTTGGAACCTCTACAGACGCCACATTCTCCTCTGGCGGCTCGGCCGATGAGTTGCCGTTTTCCGCCATCACACACTCCTACTCAATTGCTGGAGCGTAGCGAGTCCACGAGCAAACCAAAACCAATTCTTGTGAATGGTTGTCGACCGTTTTTCTTTGGGGTGCCAAAGTTGAACAGTGGGCTGGCGACAGAAGGGGATGGTTTGATTATGTCATACTAGGGAGCGTGAAGTGCAACAACTTTGTCCATTTAGTATGGTGAAAATCTTCCGTGCGGCTGCAGGATGACATGCATTAAAAGCATCGAATCACGGGCAAACCTGATCTACACTGGTCCACCGACACTAGCGCTCGAAAAAGAATGCTCGAACTGCACGTGTGGGGCAGTCGCAAAGGATCTGCGAGCCCCTCGTTTGACGCAGAATGTGTCGCAGCCGTGTGGCTCCTCGAGGCGACGCTCGGTAAGGATAATTACGTCGTTGTCCAGTCGTCAAACCCTGCACTTGGTCGCCGCGAGGTTCTGCCACTGCTCAGAGATACTGCGGACGACAAAACTAGCACACAACTGCTGGCCCAGGGCCTCGACGACATTGTGCGCTGGCTCCGCGCGTCGGGCCACGAAATCGATGCCAGTCTGCCGCCAAACCTCGAGGCAGACCGCACAGCGGCGTGGTACTACACGTCGACGCAGGTCCGCGCGCTCACGGCCTGGCTCCAGTTTGTCAATAACGACAATTATTATGACGTGACTCGCCCGCTTGTTTCATCACTTGTCGCCTTTCCACTGCAGTACAATGTCGCGAGCCGGCTCCGAAAACGCGCCCAGGACGTGTCCTACGAAGCGGGAATTTCCGGCCGTCCTGCCGAGGATGAAAACGACGACGCTCTGACGGACCGCCGCAACAAGACGACTGCGCTCTCGCGGCTACACGACGAGCTCGACGCCCGCAAGCTGCGCGAGGAACAGCTGCTCGAGAGCGCCAAAGAGACAATGCGCATCACCACATTCGCCCGCCGTGTCTACTCGGCACTTTTGGCCAATGGCCGCCTAGACGACCGTTACCTCTTTGGCAATGTCCCGTCGAGCGCCGACCTCCTTCTTCTCGCCCATCTCCGCGTCCATCTCTCCGACGCCTACCCGTCGAATCCGCTGCGCAATCTCATAGTCTCGGACTTTCCCCTCCTCAAGTCTTACGCTGACGACTGGTCCAAACTCGAAAAGTCCCTACAACCCCGCGTCCGTGAGCCCCGGTGGCAGGATAAAAACGACCTCGTCGCAGCCGCAGCCCGCGCAGTCGGCTATTCATGATCTCATTCTGTACATATAGCATTACACAATCATCGGTGGGTATGCCGTGGGCCGTTTTTTGTTCCTGGGGGCGCTGCCCCCAGACCCCCGTAGCAACCGCTTCGCGGTTGGAGCTTACGATAACGCGACAGAATTGGGCCGGGAGGCCACCATAGAAATACGCTTCGCAGTGGGTCTCACAGCAACTTACCTCAACTGCGAAGCAGTTGCCAGGGGACTCCGGAAGAAAAAGAAAAAGAAAATGAGCATGCAATCAGTTCTTTCGCGGCTTGACAAGACCGGAGTTAACAAAGTAGTAGACGACAGTCGAGTCCTCAGCGACGACAGCCATGACTATCCGCCGAGGAACGGTCTCGAGATCAAGGAAATTCTTGAGTCCTGTAAAGACTTGATTCCATTGCCGGATCGTCCATTTGTCCGTTGAACGCGCAGGCAGAACGTACTCGATGGCCAACTCCCCGTCGGGATCGTCAGGATGCAGTTTTTTCGGCGGCCTTCCAGCGCATATATCGTACGAACTGCCGTCCACCTGGACGTTTATCTGCCGCAGTTCTGTCCAGAGATTATAATGGTTCAAATTATGCAGAACTGTAGCGCTTAATGAGGAACCAGACATGTTGTGTGATGTGATGATGGCCATATCTCGTACATCCAGTATATATTCATCGTACGGCTGAGCACATATCATGGGGGACGAAATAAATTGCACGTCAGCGTTGGACTGCAGACGACTCAAAAAATCTCCTAGCGTCTCGTTCTCACTTTGGTCCCGCTAGTAGTGCCCTCGACAGGTCGCAAGCAGCGCGGGTTCAACGTCTTTTCGTTCGAAAGCTTCCGAGATCACATGCATGCCAATATGCAGCCAATTATGCACATCTTGTCCGGGCACCTGTCCATATGTCCAGGTCCCCGCTGCCGTTGCGATGTCTAGCTCTCTTTTTTCTTTTTTTCGCTGCCCCCAGGAATCAGACAAAATACAATGGACTCCAAAATTGTCCGTATGGGCAATATATGCAATGTGCTCGCAAGTGTTCGACATGTCCCGAAAGTACGTGCAAGATCGCATATGGATACCCGTCACAGCTACGCCACACCATACATGATCAAAATAAGAGGTTCATAACTATATACAGCTGGGTTGGGATTTGAATTCCCGCTCAAATGCTAAATCCGTAGCCCTTCATGCAGACCTTGTACTGCGTAATAAGGTCATCGCACTTGCCGCTCTCCAGGCCGTTGACAAGCAAGCACTGGTCACGGGCGGCCTTCTGGTCAGTGCAAACGCAGCACGGCTTGGGCTCTGTGGTTAGTTTGCGCAAAGTGGGTCAGCCTCATAGTCTGCCACCGGTTTCTGGTTTAGACATCCTTGGCCAAACGCGAGGCTGCCTGACAACGTCCGAGGAGATGTATGAGAACCCGATGTGGTCGACGCTTCCCGCTACTTACTGGTCTCGTTCTGGACCTTGGTCTTGTCCTGAGCTGTTGTTAGCACTGGCCTAATATGCCAAAATATGGATAAGCTAGCTAGATGGTGATCACTTACGCTCGCTCATTTTTGCGCAGATGGTTGACCTTTCGACGGGTTACGATGGGCTGTGATTTGAAATATCGGGCCCGGCCCCGATGGAAGCCCAAGTTACCCGGAAATGGTGTGATCGAGAAATTACATATCACTACTAATATATTGTACGATCAGGAAATAATCCGGCCCACGAACCCCGAATTAAGGCGGGGCCCCCCGGGCTTGCGTGCATCGATGCACCTTGGTGCTACCGCCCCCCAACTTTTTTCTGCGCGTCGATTCACAGACCATATTGACGCTTGGCCACTGTGCCAACATGCTGTGTCGACTATTAAACGGCTGTGGAAACGCGTAGCATGGCTTTGCTATTTGCCTTTTGATAGGCGGACCAATTCGTTTCCGATCCGGCTTCACCGACATCTCACCTGCATGATTCACAACGGCCCTGTGCTGCGTCGGAGCAACAGTGAGTTTATCCCGCCAACCTTGATTCTAAAGTTTGCCACCGATAAAACGTGATCATAAATCTACTGTCTGATCACTACAAAAGCTCGACAAATTTGTGAACAGGCTGCCATGTCTTGGCAAGCATCAATACAGAAAGTCAAGTACTTGGCATCGCGTAACAACATACAACGTCAGTGGCAAGAAAACACAAATTGCTCAATCCAAAATGACTCGCGGAACCAACGTCTCACAATCGCGCTGAATAAGGCGGACTAAGGCGGACTACAGGCTTAAAGCCGATATCGCCGACACATATTGTGGGCACAGACTGGGGTACCAGCCGTATACCGTTTTATGTATATTTAAAGCCGTACCTTGCGCTTCAGTTCGCGGTTGCCATTGACCACTGGCAAGGACAAATATCCATTCAATGACACAACAGCAAACTGTCGCAGGACACAAGGTCGGCCCGACGGGCTATGGTCTCATGGGTTTTACCTGGCGGATGGACGCGACGGTGCCCTATGTCTCTGACGAGGAGGCGTTCAAGGCCATGAAGACCGCCCTCGAGCACGGCGACACCTTCTGGAACTCGGGCGATTTCTACGGTGACACGGACCGCCTCGCTAACCTCAAGCTTCTTCGCCGCTACTTTGACAAGTACCCCGAGGACGCGTCCAAGATCTTTCTGTCTGTCAAGGGCGGCATGGACCCCAAGATTCTGGCACCCGATGGCACTGCCGAGGCCATTGCCATCACCGTGAACCATGTAAAGGAAATCTTGGGAGACGTTAAAAAGCTCGATATGTTCACGCTCGCACGCGTCGGAAACGTCCCGATCGAAGAGTCCGTCAGGGCCATTGACGCGCACATCAAGAATGGCGACTTTGATTCGTACTGCCTGTCCGAGGTGGCCGCCCAAACGATCCGCCGTGCCCACAAGATCCGCCCAGTGGACGCTGTCGAGATTGAGGTGTCGCTGTGGTCCCGCGAGGCCGAGGACAACGGTGTCATGGCGACCTGCAAGGAGCTCGGCATTCCTGTCATTGCCTATGCACCTGTCGGCAGGGGCTTCCTGACCGGCCGCTACAAGTCCAAGGACCAGGTCCCCGCTGTTGGAATCCTCGACCACATTGACCGCTTCAAGGGCGACGCCTTTGACGCCAACCTCCGAGTTGTCGAGAAGATTGAGGAGATCGCCAAGCGCAACAACTGCACGCCTGCGCAGGTCGCACTGTCGTGGCTCCGCGATCTCTCCAACGATGCCACCCACCCCGTTATTGTCCCGATTCCTGGTTCTACCAATGATAAGCGCGTCGCCGAGAACTCAACTCACATTGACCTGGGATCCGACGCCGATGACCTTAACGCGTTTTTGGCCTCGTTCAAGGCAGTTGGCAGCCGCTACTCTGCCCGCGTCGAGAAGCTCCTGTACGCCTAAATACGCGTGTCAACAACATATTACTCATAGATACTCTGGGGAATTCTAAATCTGAGCTCCGGCTTTTTTTCCTTTTTTTTTTTCCTGGGGGCTCTGCCCCCAGACCCCCGTAGCAACTGCTTCGCAGTTGAAGTACCGGTCTATATTTGCATCTTCCCAGATCGACTCAGTAGCAGCTGCTACTGGGATGGATTCAATGGCAGGCCGCTCCAAAGTAAATAAGCATTGATTGGTGGTGTCTTCTTTCCTGGGGGCGCTGCCCCCAGACCCCCGTAGCAACTGCTTCGCAGTTGACAAAAGAGATGGCATTGATTCCAACCGCGAAGCGGTTGCTACGGGGGTCTGGGGGTGGAACCCCCAGGGAAAATAAACAAAGTCCAAACAAATAACGGCTAATGAAGCTTCCCCAATGTACGTCACGTGAGCGACAATCAGAGTCATTGCACGGCTGTACAACGGGGCAGATGCAAAGCAGCCCAGGTTGGTCCCGAGGCTGCACAACTACAAATATTGCTTGCGGCGCCGTGAAATCGGATTTCCGCACTAACACGCGCCCCACTCTGGTCGTGCTAGTGTAGTCAGTGGCAACGCAGCACCTTCCAGAAATGTGGGACATGGCAAATATAAGTCTGAACGACTCGTTGTCCGAAATGAAATGGGACTGGGACATTTCTGACTGGATACCATTTACAAACCCGTTCAGCAACACCACCAAGCGATGCGAACTACTGGGTCCGCTATCGCTGCTAATGCAAATGATGATGGGACTCGTCGCCGTCCTATCGCTGGTGTGGAAACGCAACCGCGAGCATCCACAACGGCCCTGGAAGATCTGGTGCTTTGACGTTTCAAAGCAGGTTATCGGAGCCGGCGGTATTCACTGTCTCAATGTGCTGGCGAGCATTTTGTTCAGCAACACAGACGAGCCAGACGTCGACGATAATCCGTGTAACTGGTACTTTATCAACGTACTGCTAGATACGACTATCGGCGTTCCCATTCTGTGGGGCTGTTTGGCCGGGATCCATCGAGTGGCGTTGCGCATGGGCCTAAAGGACACAGTGAGCGGACGATACGGCAACCCACCCCGGTTTCGGGCATTTGCCAAACAGGCAGGCCTATACATGCTTGCCATGTTTTTCTGCAAGGTCTTTTTGTATCTCGTTGAGTGGTGGGTTCCGTTTCTGGACAACTTGGGCGAGTGGCTCATTGGGTGGACCGATTACGACTCGCGGGTCCAAGTAGCATTTGTGATGATGATATTTCCTTTATGGTGAGTGTTTGTTCTTGTTTATGGCTGACTTTTCTACCTTTACTAACTGCAGCATGAATGCGTTGCAGTACTACATTATCGATAACATCATTCGCGATCCGCATCGAGACCGCGCCCGCGGGCGGAAACTCTACGAGCGGGATCTAGAACACGCATCATACGGTGCTACACAGCCCGATCCGGTTGTGGATTCTGACGAGGACAAATAGTCGCTCCTGGCTGGTATTCTAGACCTCTATTTATTTGCGCATACCCCTTGCATACATGCAATTTTGAACGAAGTCGAATGCACGCTTTTCTTTCCTAAGGGCCACTGGTTCCCTAGCCGTAGCAGCTGGATGTCTAAGATTTGTTCTCGTCTGGAATGCATGCCGCTTGGCACTTATTCCTGGGGGGCTGCGCCCCCCAGACCCCCCGTAGCAACTGCTTCGCAGTTGAGCGCGACACTTGCCCTTTCAGATGCATCGCATTGGCCTAAACAAAGCCCTTATCAACTGCGAAGCAGTTGCTACGGGGGTCTGGGGGCAGAGCCCCCAGGAAAAAAAGGACGACTGGTGATCCTGTGCATATGCACGACAATGCGGCTGAATTTTTTTTCGCACAGAGCCGTAGTATCAAGATTTTCGGGGACAAACTGGTTTCACTCGAGCCGTTGAACGAGCGTGGCGTAAAATGGTACGTATTTTGGTTTGTGTGGAGTGCTGGAAAAGCCAAGGGCTAACGGCAGAAGATTAAAACGATCTCGCGCTCGAGCGACGCATACGTGCCGGTGCGTAACACCGAGACACAGAGACTGCCGCGGAATTTGGACCCGGCGCTGCACCCGTTTGAGCGGGCCCGCGAGTACACCCGGGCACTGAACGCCACTAAGATGGAGCGTATGTTTGCTCAGCCGTTTATTGGCCAGCTAGGCAAGGGCCATATCGACGGCGTCTACTCTATTGCCAAGAACCTGCACTCGCTGTCGCGGCTAGCGACCGGTTCGGGCGACGGTATTGTCAAGCTGTGGAACTTATCTGATCGCGACGAGGCGTTTTCGGTTCACGCACACGATGGCATTGTGCGTGGCCTCACCATGACGCCGTCTGGCGACCTGCTGTCGTGCTCGTCTGACAAGACCGTCAAGCTGTGGGACGTTGACACGGCAGGCTCCTCGGGCGAGCCCAAGCAGACGTATCTGGGAGAGGGCGGTTTCAATGGCATTGATCACCACCGCCGCGAGGGCGTGTTTGTGACGGCCGGCGACGCCGTCCAGCTGTGGGACGTGAACCGAACCAAGCCGACGAGCACCATGTCGTGGGGCGCCGACAACCTTCTGTCTGTGCGCATGAACCAGACCGAGACGGACATTTTTGCCACGTGCGGCAACGACCGCTCGATCGTCGTGTACGACCTGCGCACCAACTCGCCCGTCCAGAAGGTCATCACGACGCTGCGGTCCAACGCGATTGCGTGGAACCCGATGGAGGCGTTCACGTTTGCGGCCGCGTCCGAGGACCACAACGTGTACCTGTACGATATGCGCAAGCTCTCACGGGCGCAGAACGTGTACAAGGACCATGTGGCGGCGGTTCTAGACGTGGACTTTAGTCCGACCGGCCAGGAGCTCGTGACGGGCTCTTACGACCGCAGCGTGCGCATCTATCGCGTGCGCGAGGGCCATTCTCGCGACATCTACCACACCAAGCGCATGCAGCGTGTGTTCAGCGTCAAGTTCAGCATGGACTCCAAGTATGTTGTGTCGGGCTCGGACGACGGCAACGTCCGTCTGTGGCGCGCCAACGCGTCGGAGCGCATGGGCGTCAAGTCCACAAAGGAGCGCACCAAGCTCGAGTACGACGAGGCGCTCAAGGAGCGCTACAAGCACATGCCCGAGATCCGGCGCATTGCCCGCCACCGCCACGTGCCAAAGCCGATCAAAAAGGCCGGCGAGATCAAGCGCATCGAGCTCGAGTCCCTCAAGGCCCGCGAGGACAATCTCCGTCGCCACTCCAAAAAGGGCGCCGTCCCCTACCAGAAGGAGCGCGAGAAACACATTATCGCCACCGCCTCCAAGGACGACGACGCCAAATAATGCCATATTTATTGTACGTTACGAATGCATTCCCGTTGATGACCCCGTGTGACTCCACTTGTCTTTTTTCCTGGGGGCGCTGCCCCCCAGACCCCCGCAGCAACTGCCTCGCAGTTGGACGCCACAAGTCTTTCCCGGCGCGTTCGCGAAATCGCTCAGCCTACAGTTTATGAATTGCACTCGTGACGTCCACATTATTTTTCCTGGGGGCGCTGCCCCCAGACCCCCGTAGCAACTGCTTCGCAGTTGAACTCTACATATTTTTCACCGGCTAGTTCGCGAAGACTCCGTAAGTCTTTCCCGGCGAGTTCGTGAAATCGGTCAGCCTACAATTTATAAGTTGTACAAGTGAGGTCCACATTTTTCTGTTTTCTGGGGGCATGACCCCCCAGGAAAAAAAATTGTGGACGTCAATTCCGCAATCAACTGCGAAGCAGTTGCTACGGGGGTCTGGGGGCAGCGCCCCCAGAAAAAAAAGAAAGTGTGGACGTCAAGTCCGCGAGATCAACTGCGAAGCAGTTGCTACGGGGGTCTGGGGGCAGAGCCCCCAGGAAAAAAACAACGCGGAAGTCCCACTATACGGCCATAGACGAGGCCGGATGTATTATACATTACATGAAAAGATTAGACTCTAGCGGGATGGGCGGAATGACTGGAGAAATGCGAAGCAGATAAAAAAAAGGACAAAAACAAGAGTAAAGCCTAGACGTTGACGTCGAGCACTAATGAAACATCAGAGACCTTTTTGCTGGCCAGGTCCTCGAGAAACGGAATCATGTCGAGAAGTTCGTTGTCATGGATGTCCGAGAACCAGCTCGACACCGGGACGGCGTGTTGAGGATGCAAAAGGTACGATGCGGGCGAGTTGTCTATGATGATGATGTCCTTGAGGGGCCGGCCCAGCTGTGACAGGTTCTTGATGTAGTTGCCATTGTGGTTGTAGCAGCTCTCGCGGAAGAGACGGTGATGGACGACGTGGTGCGCGTCGAGTTGGTCCAATAGTGGATCTCCGTACTTGCTGACGCTGGCAGTGAATACGACGACCTCGTACAGCTCGCCGACGCGCCGCATAAACTCGTCGACGCCGGGCCGCTTGATCACGTACACATTGTGGACCTGCGACTCGATCTCCACGGGGATCACAAAGTCGGCGTGCGGCATGTACTTGAAGCTGCCGTGCACAAGCGTTTCGTCAAGGTCAAGCACCAGGCACTTGCGTCCCGCCAGTTCCTTAGACACGGGCGCCAGCAGCCACCGGCCGTGCTCACCGTGCTCGTCTACCGGCATGTCTTCGAGGTCTTCTGCCGCCGGGGGCGTCTGGCCCGCCACGTACGGCGACCTCACGCCCTCACCGGGCCCCTCGGATCCCTCTCCTACCTTTTCTGCCAGCGGGCTCGTGCCCACGGCAAAATGCGACTTGTGCGCAATCGCCCCCTTTTCCGGCATCGACGGCGGGCCCTCGTCGTCGGGCACCGATCCCGCTTCCAGCACCTCTGGGTCCCGCGGTCCCGCAACTCGCTGGTCAAGCGACTCGCGCGCTAGACTTTCTCGCGACGCAGACGTCATGACGTTCTTTGGACCCCGCTGCGGCGCCTGCCCGCTCCTTTCCTCGTCCGTCCCGCAACATAATGCCCCAAAGATTCGTCGCATCAGCGACGGCTGTTTTCGCGTGCGAGCGTTTCCTGCCGTTAGCAACGGTGTTCAGTGGTTTTTCTGGGGGCTTTGCCCCCAGAGCCCCGTAGCAACTGCTTCGCAGTTGAGATCGGGTTCATATGGTTCAGAAGGCGTTCCGTTGTTTTTTTTCCTGGGGGCTCTGCCCCCAGACCCCCGTAGCAACTGCTTCGCAGTTGAGATCGGGCCCATGTGGCCTGGATGAAATCGTACTCCTGCAAAGGCAAAAAGCCCGTATTCAACTGCGAAGCAGTTGCTACGGGGGTCTGGGGGCAGAGCCCCCAGGAAAGAAAAAGGAGACACAAGGCTGCAGAACAAACAGTAACCGACAAAAGTCATGCGCGACAGCGCTATGAGACCGAAAAGTCCTGATAGTAGACTCCTTGCTGTTCGACAGATAAATGCCAAGCACCGATACGTGACCAAACCAAGTATCACACGAAATATTCACACATGAAATAAGCCACAGAAGGTGGCATCGCATCCTGATGACCACAAAACGCGCTTTTAATTCCACTTACCGCTCGCGTAACCGCTCATGGCCGGCAGCCAATAGACACGATTCCGGAGCCCGCACAGACGTTAGTGGGGCGTTACGTGTGGCTCTATAGCGACAAAGCACGCAATTAGGCCTCGTAGCAACTTCCAGACACCGCTACAGACCGTTGACCGACGCAAATCGTGAGCAGATGTTTAGCAACAGGGGAGCCGTAGGTGAGGCAGGTCCAGCCGTCTTTCATTATCACAAAACACGGTTGTCCTGGCAACCGCGAGGGGTGCCCATGGAGCATGGGCCCGCCGTCGTCTGCACCGGAGGTCGAGGTTACTAGTTGGACAGCATGGACCGGGATTTGGGCGAGTTTCCGAGGGGCACTCCAAATAGACGCAAGCGGTATATATTTAGTATTTTTCCTCTGGCCCTCGGCACTGCCTTGGAACGAGCTGTTACAGCCCCCCGCAGACAGCCCCTCAAGGGATTGGTGAGATCACGTGATAGCGCGATTTTTTCGACGAGCTGTAAATTTTTCACATTTTTTCACATTTTTGTATGTTTTTCACATTTTTGTCTTTTTTTTCCACGACTGATTCTTTTTTTTTTTTCACCAACCCGCTAAATGGTCCTCCCCCGGAGCCGGCGCCGGCGCCGGTCCCACACAATCAGTCCTAATAATACAAGCCGCACAATCCCCGTTTGAGTCATAAAATACAAAATACCACTCACCCCACCACTCCCCACTGCTACCACCCACTAACCGCTGATTTCCGGATCCTCGCGTGGAAAGAAAAAGGGCCGGAGGAGAGCATTTTCTGCATCACTGGAAACTATAGATTCCTGCTGAATCCCGCTCCCACAGTGACAAATCACGATGGTAGTCAAACCGTGGCTCGTCCAGAAATTTGGCGGCACGTCCGTCGGTAAGATGCCCGAGGGTATCGAGACGATTGTGCAGGAATACTCGCGGGACTTCAAGGTCGTAGTCGTGTGCAGCGCGCGATCGTCGTATACCAAGGAGGAAGGCACGACTACGCGGCTACTGCGAGCTGCCGACCTCGCCATCAATGGCGGTGATTTCCTGGCGGTCGTCGAGGATGTGCGGGCCGACCACCTGCGCACTGTGGCCGAGGTTATCCGCAGCGACGAGATCCGCACCAAGCTGGCCAAGGACGTGAACGCCGAGTGTGACATGGTTGAAAAGTACCTGTCTGCATCGCAGATCATCGACGAGGTATCGCCCCGGACCCTCGACCACATCATGTCCGCTGGCGAGAAGCTGGCGTGTATGTTCATGGCGGCCGTTTTCAACGACCGCGGGCTACCGGCCAAGTTTGTCGATTTGTCGCGTGTCGTGCCGCAGGGTGCTGGCACCGCCAACGGCCTCGACGCCGAGTTCTACAAGACGCTGACGGAGCAGATGGTCGAGGCGGTGTGCTCTGCGGGCGACGTTGTGCCGGTTGTGACGGGCTTTTTTGGTCTTGTCCCGGGCGGCCTGCTCAACGGCGTCGGCCGCGGGTACACGGATCTGTGTGCCGCGCTCGTGGCGGTTGGTCTCCAGGCGGACGAGCTGCAGGTGTGGAAGGAGGTCGACGGTATCTTCTCTGCGGACCCGCGCAAGGTGCCGACGGCGCGCCTGCTGGACCGCATCACGCCCGAGGAGGCGTCGGAGCTGACGTACTATGGATCCGAGGTAATCCACCCGTTTACGATGGAGCAGGTGATCCGGGCGCGCATTCCGATCCGCATCAAGAACGTCATGAACCCGCACGGCGGCGGCACTGTGATTTTCCCGGACCGCGAGTCGCGGCCCGGTGAGCAGACGCCGCTTCACCCGCCGATTGTGGCGGCCGGCGACTCGCCTCTCGGGGCGTCGCCGTCCTCGGCCACCAAGCTCCCGACGGCTGTCACCACCAAGAACAACATTATTGTGCTCAACGTGCACTCGAACAAAAAGAACCACTCGCACGGGTTCCTGGCGCGCGTGTTCACGTCGCTCGACAAGTGGAAGCTGACGGTCGACCTTATTTCTACGTCCGAAGTGCACGTGTCCATGGCGCTGCACTCGAACCTGCCCGAGTCGTCGCTCAAGGACGCGCTCGTCGAGCTTCGCCAATACGGATCGGTCGACGTGACGCGCAAGCTGTGCATTGTGTCGCTTGTCGGCAAGCAGATGAAGCAGCTTGTCGGTATTGCCGGCAAGATGTTCACCACCCTCGCCGAGGCTGGCATCAACCTCGAGATGATTTCGCAGGGCGCCTCGGAGATCAACATCTCTTGTGTCATTGACGAGCGCGACGCTCTCAAGGCACTCAATGTCCTCCACCAGCGTCTTCTCTGCTCGGTCGCGCATCCGCCCCTCATCCGGCCCGCCTCTGGCAGAGACCTGCCGTCGCTCCGGTAGGCCTTGCGCCCTCCAAAAAAACGAGCGTGCCCGAGTTAGGTTCAACCCCCGACTCGCAGCCCGCCCGCTTCATGACCTCCACCATATCATATTACGCATGTCATAGAACTTTCCAAGTAACGAGTGTATGCCCGGCAGCTCC
Organism: Tardiomyces blankii; assembly: GCA_024734315.1. Lineage (NCBI taxonomy): Eukaryota > Fungi > Ascomycota > Dipodascomycetes > Dipodascales > Trichomonascaceae > Tardiomyces > Tardiomyces blankii. The sequence continues at coordinate 2,312,608 of JANSJT010000035.1, forward strand.
AACAGCTGCCAAATCAATGTCCAGTGATGATCTTTCTTCTTTTTTTCCTGGGGGCTCCACCCCCAGACCCCCGTCGCAACTGCTTCGCAGTTGGATCACAGTTACGACGCTTTTTTTTTCTGGGGGTTCCACCCCCAGACCCCCGTAGCAACTGCTTCGCAGTTGATTTTGTGCTTCATGTCGTTTCCAACCGCGAAGCGGTTGCTACGGGGGTCTGGGGGCAGCGCCCCCAGGAAAAAAAAAAGACCGCCGCGTGAGCCAACTTGCGAAGCAGGTTCCAGGAATAAGAAAGAGCACCGAAACAAAGTCTATGCCATGTATGAGTCTAACTAGAACGCAAAGACCTGGTCCTCGAGCTTGGAGACGGGCTTGGCCTTCTCGTAGCCGAGCGGCGGAAGGGCCTTCTTGAGGGCCGACACCATGGGCGGCGGGCCGCACAGCAGAACCTTGGTGCGGGGCGACGGGGGAATGAGCTTGGCCTGCAGAATGTCGGGGGTCACAAAGCCGACGCCGCCGTCCCAGTTCTCGGGCGGGACGTTGAGCACGTAGTAGACCGAGATGTTGTCGTTCTCGGCCGCCAGCTGGTCCAGCTCCTTCTTGAGCAGAATGTCCTCGTACGTCACGTTGGCGTAGATGAGCATGACCTTGGTCTTGTCGGCCGGGTCGCGCGCAATCGCCTGCATGATCTGGTACATGGGCGTGATGCCCGAGCCGCCAGCCACCATGGACAGCGAGTCGACAAGGCCCCGCTCATACTTGAATTGGCCCTTGGGGCCGCGAACCTTGATCTTGTCGCCAATGTTGAGGGTCGTAAAGTGCTTGGACACATTGCCGGTCGGGTAGCTCTTGATGAGCAGGTCAAAGAAGCCAGCGTCGTCGTTGGTCGACGTCGGCGTGTACGATCGCACAATCTCCTTGTCGCCAATGTGGGCAGCGACGCTCACGTGCTGACCGATGGGCAGACCGAGCTTGTCAGTAGCGCGAGGAAGACCGAACCGGTACACGGCAGTGTTGTGGGACACAACTGTCTTTTGGACGAGCGGGAACTCCTTGAACTCGGCCACATCCAGAACCTTTGTCGACTTTTTGCCGGCAAACAGCTGCGTGTACAGAATAATAGCCACCGCGATGGCGATGGCCACGTAGTTGAATGGCGAGTCCATTAGAGCGTCGGCGAACGGCGATACGTCTATGACGAGACTCTTGTGTTTTTTTTAGTTCCCTCTGATTTTATATGCCAGGGACCGACTATTATCATGTGTTCGGGCCCGGTCGCGTCGACGCCAACGCTGCCGCACATGCAAACTTACCCGGGTGAAATTGGGTGAATTTTTCAGTTTTTGTGTTTCTCGGCTTGGACTGTTGGGGGCATGATTTGCCTTGGTCACACGGGTCGTCCCTAATCAAGATTAAGTCGTTACAATCTCAAATACGTAAGGATCGAGTTAGTCTTAACTAGATCATTGGCTCGGTTTTTTTTTTTTTTTTCGTAGACCAAGGGCGGCTTCATTCTGACTGGCGGTTATGCCCGCGGACAATGGAATTACGCGATTTGCCGCACAACGGCACGGAGACCGATTTAGCGCCTATTTCTTTTCCTGGGGGCGCTGCCCCCAGACCCCCCGTAGCAACTGCTTCGCAGTTGAATGATGGTTTCCGCGGGATAAAAGCGGAATGGTTCCGGCCCCGAGCGGAACGTCCCCACCACTCTGAACCATCCCAACTGCGAAGCAGTTGCTACGGGGGTCTGGGGGCAGCGCCCCCAGGAAAAACCAAAAGTGCAATCTTCAAAATAAAAGCAAAAACACAGAGACAACAACGAACGAGACAGCGAACCAATGCAAAGTATGCATACGTATACTAACGTTAGTGTAAGTTAGTGTGGAGCGATGGTTTGGCAGGTTTATATCGGTTGTTTACAGAAGCTCTGATCTCAAACATTACCGGGACAGTCGCGGCACCAATGCCGTTTGAGAACTCGCCGTTTGCACGATCGCTGTACGAGGCGGGCTCGCCAGTGAGCTCGCCGGCGGCAAAGCGGACTGCCGGCGTGGAGACCCCGCCCAGGAGAAGCGAGCTGGCAGCGCTGGCGCGAACGCCCGAGCGAGCAACAATGGGCCCATACAGATCGGCGCCATCGACGCCTATAACGCCTGTGACGCCGCGGCCGAGTGCTCGCGGAGGCAGTCCCGCTGCGGGGACGGACGGACAGGAGCCGACGGGCGAGTGGGCCCATCCTAGCTTGAAAGATGTCCGTCAGCGCACAGTCAACAAGGAGCGCATTCTGTACGGGATTGCCGTCAAGATCGCGGTGTTGGCGGTACTGTCTGCGGGCTCGAGTGTCGGTGGCCGCGTGGCGCGGGACGTGTACGCCGTGTCTGCTTTTTTTGATGCCCGGCCCGCCGTCTCGCTCTATGGCTGGCTGGCTCTGCGCACTGTGCAGACTCTGCTCGTATTGTTTGCGGCGGTCGACGCGTACAGGCTTCTGCGGCCGTCCGAGACGTTTGACGACCTGCCGTTGACGCCGGCCCAGCGCAAACTGCTGGGACTGCCGGACTCGCCAAAGGCAGCCACAACGTCGCCGACCCCGCCTAAATACCACAAGTCGTCGCCGCAGAACCGCGGTTCGCCTCGTCTCTCAACGGCGTCGCGATACTCGCCACAGGCTGCCGGCAAGCAGGGCTCTCCTTTGGCGCTCTATTCGACGACTACGTCTCCCCGCAGCTCGCCCCTCAAGGCGTCTAGCGCCGCCGCCGCCGACGACACGCCTTCTAAAGTCCGGGCAGTCGCTACCTCGCGCGATGCCCTTAAAACGCCCCAAAAGCAGGCCACCACGGCGCCCACGCAGCCCCAGCAAGCCTCGGCGGACACCCCCAGCAAGCCCAGCGACAAAAAGGAGTCGCCGGCCCCGTTCACCCCGTCCGGTCGCTTCCTCTACATGACCGAGAGCCGGCGCTCCTCGTTCCGCGAGTGATCTCTCTGCATTAACGATACCCTAATGATTTCGATGCACCTTGTTGTCTTTATCGCTTCACAGCGGGCGGCCGCGTTTGATCTTTTCCTGGGGGCGCTGCCCCCAGACCCCCGTAGCAACTGCTTCGCAGTTGAATTTTAGAGCCAGCATGGCCGATCTGGTGATAAAAACTGTCAGATGACTCCTTTCAACTGCGAAGCAGTTGCTACGGGGGTCTGGGGGCAGCGCCCCCATGAAAATATCAAACGTGGTCCGCCAACTGCGAAGCAGTTGCTACGGGGGTCTGGGGGCAGGGACCCCAGGAAATATCAAAAGTTGCCCGCCCAACTGCGAAGCAGTTGCTACGGGGGTCTGGGGACAGCGCCCCCAGGAAAAGATCAAACTCGGGCCCCCCAACTGCGAAGCAGTTGCTACGGGGGTCTGGGGGCAGGGCCCCCAGGAAAATATCAAACGCGCCCCCAACTAGGGGGGTTTGAAAAAGAAAGCAGAGTTCTATATTACAGTCTAGGACGGCGTGCCTAGTTCCAGTAGTTGGGAAAAAGGTACTGGAGCTTGGCCTTGAGCTCGGGGTTCTGGCCGGCCGGGGCGGTGGAAATGGCGTACTGCATCGAGCCGGCGAGATCGCCGCCGACGGTGCCGTCGCGGAGACTCGCCTCGACCTTGGGGAGGACAGCCGACAAGAGGTTGTTGGCGTTGGCCGAGTTGGCCTTGAGGTTGGCAACCACGGTCTCGACAGTGACGGGCTCCTCGCCCTCGCGCCACGCGTCGTAGTCGGTCGACATGCAGATCATCTGGTACGAGATCTCGGCCTCCTTGGCGAGCTTGGCCTCGGGCAGACACGACATGTTGATGACGGCGCCGCCAAACGAGCGGTACATCCACGACTCGGCACGGGTCGAGAACGCGGGGCCCTCCATGCAAACGAGCGTCAGGTCCTTGCCCTCGGTCTGGCGGGTGTGCAGCTTGATATCGGCGGCGCCGCCGTCGTGAACCTGGAGCGACGACGCAAACTCGCCAACCAGATCGCCGAGCTTGCTGTCAAACGGGTCGCCAAAGCCGACGTGGCCGACAAAGCCGGTGTCGAAAAACGTCGACGGGCGAATGCCCTTGGTGCGGTCAATGACCTGGGTCGGCACCACAAAGTCACGGGGCCGGATGTGCTCCTGAAGCGAACCAACGGCCGAAAACGCAATAATGGCCTTGACCCCAATGTGCTTGAGGGCTGCAATGTTGGCGCGCGCAGGGACAGTCGACGGCGTGTACTCGTGGTTGACGCCGTGGCGCGAGATAAACGCGATAGGGAAGCCCGACGGAGTGCGCGAGATGGTTATGGGCGACGACGGCGTGCCCCAGGGGGTCTCGATCTCGAGCTTGGCCACCGGCTCGAGCCCATCGAGATGGTACAAGCCGGTACCGCCGATCACGCCAAGAAGAACCGGCTCTGGTGTGAGTCTAAAGTCTGGCAAGTGCTTGAGGCGCAGTTTTCGCCTCAACATGAGTGGTGTGTAAGTGGCAAGGATGGGCGCCTGGTAACAACCCAGTTGTAGATGGGCCTGAAAGCCGCCCTTTTTCTGTTTTGGCTGTTTTATCTGAGACAACCAAAAATATACACACAAACATACCGTCAAAAGTGTCTTCAAGCTTGGTCATAATATTTTTTGTCTCTCTGTGTAGTACCGAGTTCCGAGCCGAGATCCACTCGGGGTCCTATCTTTTTCAAACTCAAAACGGCGCCGCTTGTCAGCCGTGCCGAACCAACACCCTGCCTTATCGAGGGTACTGCGTTTTGCACCGTCGGCAAGATGACGGATAGTCACGTGGGCGTTTAGGTAAAACGTGGGCATTTAAACAACGCGATTGGTGTTAGTGCTGTTTGTTACAAGTGATGTCACTAGGTGATGTAATAAAGATGTGGGCGGTAGCACTGGCTTTGTACTATCGAGGTGTGGAAATATGCGGACCTCATTCGCATCAGGCAGGTACCCCCGTCGGACCGTCGTACTAAGCTAATGTCACAACACAAACACAACAGTCTACTCCGGTCTCGCCGACTAAAATATTATCACCGTCAATATAATATACTGCAGTGCATGTTGTGCCTCTCTCAATCCAGACTAAACTGCACAGACCTCGGTTACCACTCCCCGCAACCAGGGCCAGGGTTGACCACTTCTCCATCGCTGTCAGAGCCTTGAACCTGGCCATTTTGATAACTATCGCGCCGACAGACAGCAGCACAATGCTCGAGCTTGAGCGCCTCCTGAGGGAGTTTCTGCAGCTTCTGCGGTCGATAGTGCAGCGGACGGTCGTTCAAATCCGGCAGCTTGACCGTTCGTGCCGCACCAGAGCCTTTGTGCTCATCCGCCAGCTCCGCGAGTTTCTAGAGTGGGCCTTTGACGTCGTTGAGCAGTACGTCGAGCACTGGCTGTTCATGATGCTTGTCAGCGACTATGTTCCGTGCAACCGCGACCAACCGATGAAACCGGCCGGGGAATGACAGGTCCCTTTTGGTTCTTTCCTGGGGGTTCCACCCCCAGACCCCCGTAGCAACTGCTTCGCAGTTGATTCACAACGACCAGCGGTCTCAACCGCTACCAACCGGCGCAACACCGGCTTTTCTTTCCCTGGGGGTTCCACCCCCAGACCCCCGTAGCAACTGCTTCGCAGTTGATTCACAACGACCAGCGGTCTCAACCGCGAAGCGGTTGCTACGGGGGTCTGGGGGCAGCCCCCCCAGGAAAAAAGAAAGCAGGAACGGAAGTCATTACTCATACGTCGTGATTATGGCGTGCAGGAGCCACAGGAGGTGCATAAGAGGCGGTTGCTAGAGAGCGGAGGCGCTCTCGAGACGCGAATAGTTGTCAATGATGTCCTTGACGACATAGGCCGCGTCGGAGAACTCGTCGAGCGAGTCGCTGAACATGGGATGCCGGCGGTACTGCTCGACAAAGGCCTTGCGCGACAGCAGCTTGTTCATGTGCGCGAGCGAGTTGGCCAGCACCGAGGCGACCGACGTGTGGTTGGCGAGCATGAGGCCCGAGATGCGCGTCGACGCTTCGCGCAGGTACGGCGACCGCCGTGACAGCGAGACCTGGAGCGACGCGGGCGCGCCCGGCAGAAAGTTTGCGAGGTTTCGCTCGCGGATCCGCAGCAGAGCCTTGTGGATGTCGGTCGGGTCCACCTCGCCTTGTATAATGTTCAACAGCGATACGTAGCAGCTTGTCTTTGACGGCTTGGCTGTGATCATGCGGTTCTTGGTCTGCAGGAGCCGGCGCATTACGTCGAGCACCGTAGTCTTGCGCACCAGTTTGGCGGCCTCGACGGTGTCGTTTGTAAACGGCGTGTAGGCGGTGGCGAGAAAGTGGCACTTGGGAACCGGGATCAGCGACGCCATGATGCTCGCAAGGTCGTTGTGAAGATAGCCCGGGAACCGCAGCGTGCTGGTGGCAGCGGACATGACCGTCGACAGCAGCTGGTTGGTCTGCGCAAACGTCGGCGCCTGCACGTTGAGCGTGTCGGCGGCAATGCGGTTGACGGCGCCGTTGTCGAGCACTACCACCGAGTCGGCGTACATGGCGAGCCGCTTGAGCGTCAGCACCGAGTTGTACGGCTGCACGACCACGTCCGAGAACTCGGTCGACGACGGAAACACCGAGTACGTTTGTATGAGCTTCTTGGGGAACCGGTCCGACATGCACTCGAGCAGAAAAGACCCGAGACCCGACCCGGTTCCGCCGGCAATAGAGTGCAGCAGCATAAACCCTTCGAGCGAGTCGGAGCCGTCTGCCTCGCGGTCGAGCATGTCCATGAGCTCCTCCTCGCGCTCGCGGCCCGCGTCGTAGCCGGCGGCCCAGTTGTTGCCTGCGCCGCCGCCGGCTTGCGAGATGTAGACGTTTTCGGGGTTGTACATTTTAGCGTGCGACGACGCGCGAATAGAGTTAATAACGCGGGGTTCCAGGTCAATGAGCACCGCTCGTGGGATATACCGCGTGTCGTCTGACTGGTAAAAGAACACGTCCTTGCGGTCGCCGCCGCCCTCGGCCGCAAACGGTTCCAGCGTGCCGTCGGCCGAGATACCGTGTTCTAGGCACAGCTGCTGCCAGAACTGGTCGCCGACCTGGTTTCCGCACTGGCCCGCCTGGATTGTAATCAGTTCTCTGCTGTTAGCGTAAGTCTCTTTTGCTGCCACGCGTATACGCACCTAGGCATTATGATGGCGGGATGCAGACCGGTCAACGTAGGTCGTGTCTTGCGAATCGACGATGCTTTCTTTTGTCGCGAAACTCGCGCGTGTATAGCGCCGTGTCAATGCTGCTTACAGCGCATAATTGCATTCATATGCAATATATATATATTGGCCTTCCAAGATCACACAGTGACTAACTTTCTCTTTAGTGACTTCTTTTCCTGGGGGCGCTGCCCCCAGACCCCCGTAGCACCCGCTTCGCGGGTGAGCTCGACCAGCCGACAGTCTAGCCAGCGCCACAGTGGACGCGCACTATATAAGGTATTAGACGGTATTGCGACAGATCAGAAAATATAAAGCAATGCCTAGGTATTCCCATCAATCCTTTTGCTACAGTGCCAGTATACAGACGTCCTAGGGTGCAAATGCGCCCAAACGGGAAAATGAAAAATTCGGTGCATATCTCATAGACCCTTTAATGCCACGTCAGACTTGAACAAAAAAAAAAAAAGAACAAAACAGACTAGGAATAATACTCGCTCGATGCGGACAACTGTCTGCTGCTCGTCCCTCTGTAACCCAGTTGTGCAGCTCTCCACACACAACGCTTACAAACGCGGATATATATAGCCGTACGTCCTTAAACAGCCAGAGCCTAGCGCCGGCAAAAAGAACAAACAGGCTTGATGCATTTGTCCCGCTGTGACCCGCAGTAATCCCACAGCAGTCCCACGTCGGTTCTCGGACAATTTGTAAGCATAGTTACCGTTGGGCGGGAGGCGTTGCAGTGTCTCATCCGAGATGTAGACACTGGTGGGCAGCAAACGGAATACAGCTGCATTATTTGAAAATATAAAACACTGGAAATAAGCATTGACTTCACTAATAATGGCCGCCATAGTATTATCCGCACCACACCACTGTCACTGACTGTCACAAAAAGTGTAATGCCACGCATTATCATCGTCGGACATAACGTCGGATAAAACTGCACGCCAACAACCCCACTACCTGCAGGTCAAGGCTGATTCAGCCGTCGCGGGGTAGTCGGCAACTGACGGCTTGGCTAGGTATTAAAAAACAACTGGAAACCAAAACACCTCAAATCGTTTCTAGCCATCGATACTACCAGCTCGCTATGCTATGGAAAAATTCTTGCTTGCTATTCGCCATGCGGCAATAACACTTAACCCCCGCCGCGGACCCCCGCCGATCACTTTTTCTGGAAAATGCACACAGTACCGGCCAGGACCGCGGTAGGACAAGCGTCAACACCAGTGTCTTTTACATATGAAGCCATACAAACAAAACAAAAAGAAATTAACCGCCAGTTTATGCCCCTGTCTTATCCCACTGCCATTAATCACACATCCCCACCACGAATGTGGGGTACATTACCGGTCTGGGACATCATTTTCCCCCCCGCGTTGCTGGCTAAAAGCTTGCCGTACACCCCCCACTATATAATACGCTCATTCCCCGGACTAGGGTGCATTGCCTGTACGAGACCCTGAAAAACGGGCCCACCTCGGGTAAAAAAGTCACCACATCTACAGCTCAAAGTCTGTGCCACTGGTTGTTTTCCGACGCCAAAACTACGAAATTACATCATGTTGCTGACCGGCCGTTGCAGAGCCGTCGCCACGACTCGCAGGCCGCTTTCGGAATTTAGCCAATTTATCCGGAACTCCATGCACTACAGCCGTGCATCCGCCAGCTGCTTGCCGCGTATAAAGAGGGCCCCCAGCTCCTCGCCTTGCTACTGCCCCTCAACTGGATTTCTGTCCCGCAAAAACCATACACTAATGTCTGCCCAGCCTACTTTCAAGCTCAACTCGGGCGATCACATGCCGCTCGTCGGCTTCGGCACCTGGAAGGTGCCCCAGGACCAGGCCGCCGAGTCGGTCTACCAGGCCATCAAGGCCGGCTACCGTCTTATCGACTGCGCCCAGGACTACGACAACGAGAAGCAGTGCGGTGAGGGTCTGCGCCGTGCCATCTCCGAGGGCATTGTCAAGCGCGAGGAGGTCTTTGTTGTTTCCAAGCTGTGGAACGCCTTCCACGCCAAGGAGCACGTCGAGAAGATGCTCAAGCGCTCGCTCAGCGACTGGGGTCTCGACTACTTTGACCTCTTCCTCATCCACTTCCCCATTGCCCAGAAGTACGTCGACCCGGCCGAGCGCTACCCGCCCAACATCGTCAACGACGTTGAGAAGAACGTCGCCTACTTCCAGAACACCCCCATCTCTGAGACTTGGGCTGCTCTCGAGGACTGCGTCAGCAAGGGCCTCACCCGCAACATTGGTATCTCCAACTTCAACGCCGGTCTTGTCCGCGACCTTCTCACCTACGCCAAGATCCGCCCTGCCGCTCTCCAGATCGAGCACCACCCCTACCTGACTCAGCCGGCTCTGATCAAGTACGTCCAGTCTGAGGGCATTGCCATCACCGCCTACTCGACTTTCGGCCCCCAGTCGTTTGTTGAGATGAACCACCCCAAGGTCAAGGACGCCCCGCTCGTCCTCGACCACCCGGTCGTCAAGAAGATCGCCGACGACGTCAAGGCCACTCCCGGCCAGGTCGTCCTCCGATGGGCCACCCAGCGCAACATTGCCGTCATCCCCAAGTCGCTGTCAACCGTCCGTCTGGCCCAGAACCTTGAGCACACCAAGATTCAGCTCTCGCAGGAGCAGATCGACGCCATCTCGGCCCTCAACATCGACCTGCGCTTCAACGACCCGGCCGACTGGCCCACCCCGTCGCCCATCTTCTAAGCACGCTGGCGTCCATGTATGATAATAGAACCGACATGACCTTGATCATTTCTGTGGTGTCTCTTTGATTTCCTGGGGCCGCTGCCCCCAGACCCCCGTAGCAACTGCTTCGCAGTTGGACTCGGGTTACGTGCTCTGCTCTTTTTTTTTCCTGGGGGCGCTGCCCCCAGACCCCCGTGGCAACTGCTTCGCAGTTGAAGTCAGGTTGCGTGCCCTGCTCTTTGTTTCTTTAGATCGGCGTCCCAGTAAGAAAGAGCGTCACGATCCAGTATACAAAATACAAGTGCATTCAACTGCTTCGCAATTGGATCCTCGCCTTTGCTGGGACAATGCTTCCGCACAGCATCCCCCGACGGCTCAACTGCGAAGCAGTTGCTACGGGGGTCTGGGGGCAGTGCCCCCAGGAAAAGAAAGAGCGCCACGGAACCAATACAGGAAATACAAGTGGACGAACCTTTAAATGCAGTTGGAATCGGGTGTGTGGGCCGGAATAACGCACTAAAATGGTAATAGAACGGCTAACCGATGGGCTGGATGGGTTTCGAATTGGTCACACAAGCTGACTGATATAGCCGCCTATACTCCGGGTCTCCACAATCGATTCATAACCACACAGAAAAATGTCCCTCGCTCAGAAACTCAAGGTCGCACTTATCCAGTTTGCTGCGGGTGCAGACAAGGCTGCAAACCTCGCCAAGGTCAAGGCCCGTGTTACCGAGGCTGCCAGCGCCGGCGCCAAGCTCGTGGTGCTGCCCGAGTGCTTCAACTCCCCCTATGCCGTTACGGCATTCCCCAAGTACGCCGAGGTAATCCCCGGCGGGGAGACTACAAAGTTCCTGTCGGACCTCGCTCGCACTCAAAACATCTTTCTCATTGGCGGCAGCATCCCAGAGTCGGACGGCGGCAAGTTCTACAACACCAGCATCTCGTACAACCCAAAGGGCGAGCTTATCGCAAAGCACCGCAAGGTCCACCTGTTTGACATTGATGTTCCCGGTAAGATCCGTTTTATCGAGTCCGAGGTCCTGTCTGGCGGCGACAAGGCCACTGTTTTCGACATTGACGGCTTTGGCACCGTCGGGCTTGGCATCTGCTATGATGTGCGGTTCCCGGAGCTTGCGTCTGTGGCGGCCCGCAAGGGCGCGTTTGCTCTCATCTATCCGGGCGCTTTCAACACCACTACCGGTCCGCTGCATTGGCAGCTGCTGGGCCGTGCGCGTGCCGTTGACAACCAGACGTACGTGCTCATGTGCTCGCCGGCGCGCGATCTCTCGAGCTCGTACCACGCCTTTGGCCATTCGCAGGTCGTCGACCCCTGGGGCGAGCTTGTGGCCGAGGCCGGCGAAGCCGAAGAGATTGTTTACGCCGAGCTGGACCCCGAAAAGCTCGTCTCGGTCCGCCAGTCCATTCCCGTCACCACCCAGCGCCGTTTCGACGTCTACGACGACGTTGCTAAGGACGCCAAAGTCTCTGCTCGGTAATCATTAGACTGCAAATCCATTGTACTTTTCAATTGGTTCGCTTTGTTTCCTGGGGGCTGCCCCAGACCCCCGTAGCAACTGCTTCGCAGTTGGAGTGGTGCAGAATGGTCCGTTAGCTTCTTCTTTTTTTCCTGGGGGCTCTGCCCCCAGACCCCCGTAGCAACTGCTTCGCAGTTGATTGAGGCTGATGCCAGACCTTACTTTACACCACTCCAACTGCGAAGCAGTTGCTACGGGGGTCTGGGGGCAGCGCCCCCAGAAAAAAAAAAAAAAAAAACGTAGAGAACAGGACAGTGAGGGGATCCATGCAGACGAGATGCACAGTGGCATGCGCGGCGGGGCGAGAAAGCGGGGCTATAAACGAAAAAAAGTAAAAAAATTCGACCAGGGGGTTCGGGGACGCCAAAACACCGGCAGACGAGACAGGCCTGTTGTGGTTCTGAAGCCAAAACAGCACCTGGAAACCGCATCAGGAGGCAAAGAGAGGCGTGAGGTCACGGGCGTATATAGCCTCGGTCTTAGACAAACGCAAGCAATGCGACGGCGGACCATCTCCGTTGCGTCCTCGCGGTCGTCCAACGCCGACTCGATACACAGTGAGCAGGTACGTACCTTTACCTTCTTTCTTCTGGATAAGCGCACATGCTAACAGTTTCGCAACTGAATTTGAAAACAGACCCCATCTATACCAGGAAATCCGGCTAACTGTAGGAACTAGATACGCTATATGACTACCTCACAAAGATTATCCTATTAGGACCGAGTGGTTGTGGAAAGTCTTGCATGCTCCATCGGTTCGTCAACGGAGACTGTAAGTTAGCCCTCTCTCCGCCCCCCCAGTCGAATCCAACTGCGAAGCAGTTGCTACGGGGGTCTGGGGGCAGCGCCCCCAGGTTTCATACTAAAGCTCTAACGTCCAGGGAGAGTCCTTAATTCACAGACCATTGGAGTCGAGTTCTCGTCCAAAATTGTCAAGCTGGGCGATAACCCAAGGCGCAACATCAAACTACAGCTGTGGGACACGGCTGGCCAGGAGCGGTTCCGGTCGCTGACGAGGGGCTACTACAGGGGGAGTGCTGGTGTGCTGCTAGTGTACGACATTGCGAACCGCGAGTCGTTCGAGAAGCTGCCCGTGTTCTTGGAGGACGTTCGTGCGCTCACAACACCGGACGTGTCTATTATTGTCGTTGGCAACAAGTCTGATCTCAAAGGCAGCGTGGACCCGACACAAGTCGTGTCGACAGCCGAGGCCATGTCGTTTTGCGCCCGCAACGGCGACTTGCCCCTGATGTTCACGTCGGCCCTTACAGGCGACAACATTGACGAGACCTTTGAGCGTCTCGCATCCATGATCCTCACAAAGGTCGAACTCGGCGTCATTGACCCCGATAACGTTGACTCGGGCGTCCAGTACGGCGCCGTCCCCCGGTGGGACAGCACCGTCCCTCGACGACAGCGCACTCTCGGCGTGCTTATCGGCGGGTCTGGTTCCGGCCGCCGGCGGCCTGGTGCTCTCGCGTATGGCTGTTGCTAGTTCCTTTGTCTTTTCTCCTGGGGCGCGGCCTCCAGGGGTCGCTTAGCAACTGCTTCGCAGTTGAGTTTTGGACGAGGTACGCGAGGATTTCAAAGGGAGACTGGGCAGACGGCTCATGATTTTTTTATGCATTTACATACTTTTCGCATCTGTATACTAATATGCCGTCACGGCTTACAATTGAACCTGATGGACCGAAACGCAACCCTTGGTTTTTTTTTAAACGACCAACGCTAGGTCCTCTTTTTTCTGTTTTTCCTGGGGGTTCCACCGCCAGACACCCGTAGCAACTGCTTCGCAGTTGAATTGAGCCTGATTGGAAACCTGAAAACCCTCCGAATCCAACTGCGAAGCAGTTGCTCTGGGGGTCTGGGGATGGAACCCCCAGGAAAAAAAGAGAAAAGGGACGTTGAGGTGGCAGGTACTGAAACGTGCTTCTAGGGATCAGCCCTGCCCCTGCACGCAACTTGGGACTCGTCGTCCTGGTCACCGCGATGCAAGCTCAAGGATGTTGACATTGAGTGAAGGGAAGAATGCTACTAAAATGATCGAGTTGGAACGATTTATATAAGGATTGTGTTGAATTTCGGTTTGCATAGTGGTTGGCCCTGGATCCCCTGCGTTAACGACCAGGACAGACGGCAGGAAAAAAAAAAATCCATGACAAAGCTGCAGCCAGCCGCGTGGCACGCCGCAGGCGTCTGGACCGGACTGGCTGTTTATCGTCTGCGGACTGCACATATCCGCGCAGACATGCTACGTTTCATTACGGCTGGCTGGGTGGTTTTGCGTTGCGTTTTCTTCAAGCCGTGCCTGGAGAAGAGGGGAACGGGCCCCGCGGCTCGCGTACCCACCACGCACAAGCCAGCAGGTGATTTTCTTGTTGAGTGCGTCAAATAGCGTAGAGGGTCACTGTAGGTGGACCAATTGGCAGTGACAAATTATACGTTTATGTGATTAGTTGGTTGATTATGGCGTATCTCAAATGGGGTGTCCCGGCTATTGTCCCCGTTTCTATGGCAAGGCGGGATTATCGCACCCCGACCCGAGAGTCGGAGGTTGGGCGCATACAGCCCATTGGGGGCCCACGGCAGCCGCAGGGGACTAGACCGCCGACTTGCAGAAACCCGCGAGTGCTTTTTGTTCAGCTCATAAACGACGCACCTTCGCAGGCCCCGTGCTGTTGGTTTCGACAGGGCCCGTGCGAGCTTTGTCGTTGATCTGTAACCAGAGCTGTGTACTCAGAGCTGTGGCGCTTGATTCCCGTGGTTCCCAGCCATTTTGGCTTTTTGCTCCACTATTGCCCACCACTAGCCAGACGACTTCCGTGCAATTTGCAACATTGCATCACTACAGCCGGTTGCCTACCGCTGTCCCAGTATAGGGGCCCAGTTATATCGACTCCGAGGCAATAGAGCGCGTGTCTATACTAGACTGCATAGCTCGGCACTTTCGGTGAATGCACAACTAGCGACAGCTGGCATACAGCGACACTCTGCGCGTTGTGCCGTAGTTAATACGGTTCTAGTCTAGGCGTCACGTTCATACGGGCCACAAACCACAGGAAACGACCGATCCAGTCTGTTATTACGTCGACCTTTGCTGATGGAAGGCAACAACGATAACAACCAAGCGGGTTCGCGACCCGCGCTCCCGCCTGTCAATGTCCGACGCACAGCTGCTCCGTAAGTTTTTTTTTGTTCTTTGCGCCTTTTGTTTCTGTGTTCCTGGGGGTTCCGCCCCCCAGACCCCCGTAGCAACCGCTTGGCGGTTGGCACGACTTGCGGCCCTCTCTCAACTGCGAAGCACTTGCTGCGGAGGGTCTGGGGGTGGAATCCCCAGGAGGAAAGTGTTGAGGGACGTAGATCCAGCCCTTTTTGAGCTGCGAAGCCGTTGCTAGGCAGTTCATGGGGTGGAATCTGCAGGACAAGAGCGACAACGCTCGCAGCCTTTTCTCAACTGCGAAGCAGTTGCTATGGGGGTCTGGGGGTGGAGCCCCCAGCAAGAAAAAAGTGTTGAGCGACATAACTAACACCAGACCCGAATTCAACATCCCGTTTGAGAACTCCGACGATTCGAGAACATATCTCGAGACGGGCGAACGCGACCGCGACTACTTTGATCAGCCGGTGTCTCCGACGACAAGCCCGCGTGGTTCGATAGATCGGGGCACGAGCTCGGCGGCGTCATCCATCAAGGGCAGCGACAAGAAGCGAGGTCTGCCGAGACTACGGAGCGCTTTATCGCACGTGCAGCTACCGTCATTGAAAGGACGAAATATGGGCTCGCCGCGGGCAGGCTCGCCAGGCCCGCAGCAGATTCCGTCCGTCGCAGTAGATGACACTGGCAGTGCGTCGGCCAGCACAGGCGCAGGCCAGTACCAGACCCATTCGCCGGCCTCAGCTCAGTATACGCCGGCAGGAGACATGGGCCCTAGTATTTCAAGTGATGGACAGTCGCGACGGCCGTCGTATGCATCGGTGACGACTCGTTCGTCGGTTGGATCGCGGCTGTCGCAGCCCAATGGCGCCGAAGACATGGCGGCCGATACAAGTGGTCGCCCCAGCATATCAGACCTGTCACTGGCTGGTGACTCACCGCAGCAGCAGCCGGCAAACCCGTCTTCCTCACAGATCGTGCTAGACCAATCGCCATCGCAGGCTGGCCGCTCGGGCTCGCCGTTGCCTATGGCCCGTGGCATGACATTCCCGGATCCTGTATGTTGTTTGCCTTTTTTTTGTTCTTTTTTTTTTGGCATTGTTTCTGTGCTCCTTCTCTATTTTTGCTTCATACTAACACCAGGACCAGGTATTTGACACACGAGCATTTGAGCGCGAACGCTTTTTTGACCAGCCGCCCAGCAGAGCAGGGTCTGTGGCGTCGACGATCTCTACATCAGACCTTAAAGGCGGGTCAGGGAGCTCCCGCAAGGCCAAAAAGTCTATTTTCGGAAAGCTGCTGCCGGCGTCGCGCAAAGAAGCTGCGGCCGCGGCGGCAGCAGCACGGGCTACGGAGGATCCGACAGACGAGGACCCGAAGCCAGAGTCGTCATCGCATAAACACGAGAAAGAGCCCCGAGAGCATCGCAAATGGCTTGGCCACCGCTCGACTTCGGAGGGTGTCAAGGCCAAACACTCGGCTGCGAACCTGCACTCGCTTCGAGGTAATGCCGCAGACAGCAGTAGTCGTGCCCACGCTGGCCGCAGTAGCAGAGATGAAAAGGGGCCTGCCGCTGCAAGACCGTTTTTCTTTTCGGGCCATCCAATGGGTATTTACCCCCAGCGGCCCCCGGCAGCCCACTCGCAGCGACCACGGTCGAGCTCGCACTCGTCTTCGTCCCGCAACAAACACTCGACGCCGCGGCGCGTCGAGTCGTCGCTCGACATGATTAGCGGCTCGGACCAATCCGGCTCCTCGGGGCGAAATTCGTCAAACGCCTCGACGGTTTTTGCCCTCGACACGAATCTCGGCACCATGGCGGGAATTGTCGGGTCCGGCCGCCGCGGTACTGGCTCCCAGGCCGGCGTCGTAGCCCCGACTTTGGGTCTTGACCATGAGACCTGGCAAGCCCCGGAAAGCTGGGGCGTTGCCCAGTCGCTGGACACGGAAACGCCGACGCCCATTCTCGAAGAGTCACAGATAGTTTCCGAGCCAAAGAGCCGTGAGACCCAGTTCGTTTTGCGCGTGTTCAAGGACGATGGCACGTTTTCGACGCTGCCAAGCAAGCTCAACACTGCTGCCGCAGAGGTGATTGAAAAAATGTTCCGCAAGACCCGCATCAAGCGGGCCGACGAGGACGAAGCGACTCTCAAAAATACGTACCATCTCACGCTCACTACCGGTCCTATTGTCCGCACTCTCAAGCCCAACGAAAAGCCCGTTGTCCTGCAGATCCAGCTCCTTGAGGCCATGGGGTACACCGAGCGCGACCGCATCAACGAGGTGGGTCGCGAGGACCTCAGCTACTTGTGTAAGTTTTCGCTCACCGACTACTCTCTCACGGGCATTGGGGAGCTGCACCTAGAAGGCCAGGACGTCAGTCATGTTGAGCTGCGGGCGCGCCACCTCGAGACCATCCCCGTGGCGTTATTCCAGCGGGCGGCCGAGATCCAGTTTTTGGACGCGAGCGAGAACCCCGGCATGACGCTGCCCAAGGACTTTATCCAGGCATGCATCAACCTCACCGAGGTGCGTTTTGGCCTGTGTCTGGCGCAGGAGTTCCCAGTCAGCCTGTGTGAGGCCTCGGCGCTCGTGCACCTCGACCTGTCGTCCAACGGTATGAAGACAATTGCAAATGCGCCAATTGAGCGTTTTCAGCACCTCGTCAGCCTAAACCTCCAGGGCAATAAGCTTACGGCGCTTCCAGACACTATTGGCGAACTACAAAATCTCCGGTTCTTGGATGTGTCGTCCAACAGTCTTGCCGAGCTCAATCCCAATATTTGCCGGCTGACGGGCCTTGTCGAGCTCAGCGCGTCGTTCAACCGCGTCGAGCAGCTGCCGGCTAACATTGGCGATCTGATCAATCTCGAGGTGCTTCACATGACAAACAACTTTTTGTCCAAGCAGCTGCCAAGCTCGATCGCAAAGCTTGTTAATCTGCGCGAATGCGACATCCGCTACAACCAGCTCCAGACGGTCGATGTGCTGTGTACTTTGCCAAAGCTTGACAGCCTGTTGGCGTCGCGCAACAATGTGTTTGCGCTCGAGGCGTCGCACACACAAATCACGACCCTCGGCCTCGATAGGAACCACATCACCAAGATCTCGTTTTCACAGCCGCAAATGAGCCTCACATCGCTTAACCTCGCCAAATCAAAGCTTACCACCCTGAGTGATAAGTTCCTGGACTCGATTCCAATGCTGGAGGAGCTCATTCTCGACAGGAACCACCTGACGGAACTGCCAGGCGCAATTGGCAATCTGCGGCGTCTCAAGAAGCTCAGCATCTCCAATAACGCCCTGTCGACGCTGCCGCCTAGAATTGGTCTCTTGTCTGAGCTCGTCGAGCTCGATCTCCACAGCAACAACATCACAACTCTGCCGCAGGAGATTTGGGATCTTATCTCGCTGCGTGTGCTCAACGTGTCGACAAATTTCCTTGAGACGTTCCCAAAGCAGAACATGCATTCTGCCAGCATTGGCAGCGCAGAGGTCTCGTCTATTTATAAAAAACTGCAGCAGCAGGCTGACCAGCAGGGCGATGGCAATTTTGAGATCGGCGACCGTCGGCCATCAGCGGTCTCTATGAACTCGGCGACATCACCCAAGCATGTGGCCTCGTCGCGTCGAGGCTCGGCCTACCCGTTCCCGGGCTCCGCCTCGAGCGTTACCCCGGTTCACGACTCGATGGGCGCCGCGTCGCCGCGAGGCAGGCTGTCAATCTCGCACAGTCTGCAGGTCTTGTCGGCGGCGGACAACCGCCTCACCGACGATTGCTTCCACGAGATCGCGCGGCTCACAGAGCTCGAGGTCCTCAATCTCAGTTACAATGACTTTTTGGAGGTGCCGTTCAAGTTCCTCAGCGTGCTCTCGCGCCTACGAGAGCTCTATTTGTCTGGAAATAACCTCACGAGTCTTCCGGCAGATGATCTCGAAAACGCAACAGCCCTGCGCGCGCTCTATGTCAACGGCAACAAATTGCATACGCTGCCAGCAGAACTCGGCAAAATCAGTCGTCTCGAAGTGCTTGACGTGGGATCTAACAACCTGCGCTACAACATCAACAACTGGCCTTACGACTGGAACTGGAATTTCAATCTCGAGCTCAAGTACCTCAACTTCTCGGGCAACAAACGGCTGGAAATCAAAAATGTCCACTCGTCACACACACGTGAAGAGCAGGCCCGCAACCTGAGCGACTTTACGATTCTGAAAAACATTCGCGTGCTCGGTCTTATGGACGTTACGCTCACGACCAACTCGGTGCCAGAGCAGACCGAAGAGCGCCGTGTTCGTGTCTACGGTTCCAGCGTCATGTCAATGCGCATTGGTCTCGCAGATACGCTCGGCAACAACCAGAACCTGTCGTTTACCGATCTCGTGATTGAAAAGCTCAACGGCAGCGACAAACAAGCGCTGTTTGGCCTGTTTGACGGCCGCAGCGCGTCCAACTCGCCGTCGCGGGGCGGCAACAAGGTGTGCAAGCTTATTCAGGAGTCGTTTACAAACATGTTTGTCGACGAGCTCAACAAGCTGCGGCCCGAGGAGTCGCCAGAAGACGCGCTCCGGCGAGCATTTTTGGCCGTCAACAAGGAGATTGGCAACACCACTCTCCTCAACAAGGACGAGATCGAGCACACGTTTATCGCCCATCGGTACTCGACGGCCCGCCACATCTCCGAGACGGACCGTGCGACTGGCTCGTGCGCAACTGTTGTATACATTGCCGACAACAAGCTGTACGTGGCCAATGTCGGCGATACCGCCGCGGTGCTGTCTCGCACCACCGGCGAGTACACTGTCGTGACTGAACGACACGACCCGACGTCCAAGTCGGAGCTGGCCCGCATCCGCAACGTCTCAGGCAAGGTGAGCGGCAACGGCAAGCTCGATGGCGTCGTTGACGTGTCTCGCGCCATTGGTTTTTACGACCTGGTCCCCCACGTCCAGGCCGGCCCTCACATCTCGAGCTACACGCTCACCGACGCCGACGACTTTGTAATTGTCGCCAGCAGACAGGTGTGGGATTGGATCACGTTTGAGACGGCTGTCGACCTTGTGCGGTCGGTGAACCGCTTTGAGTCTGATCCGATGCTGGCGGCTCAGAAGCTGCGTGACATTGTCATCTCGTACGGTTGCAGCGACAAGATTATTGTCATGATTCTTGCAATCGGCGAGTTCCGCAAGAAGCCCAAGATGCGGTCGGGCGTCCAGGGCTATAATCAGCTGGCGCTGCAGGGCGTCGAGGAGGAGCTGCTACCGGCACTCAAAAAGCGCAGAGACAGGTCGGTGCAGCCCGAGGATGCTGCGCTCGCTCGCCTGCCAGACGAGGTGCCACCGCCTGTGGGCGAAGTGGCCATGGTGTTTACCGACATCAAGAACTCGACGAAGCTGTGGGAGAGTCACCAGGTAGCGATGCGGTCTGCCATCAAGGCCCACAATAGCATTATGCGGCGTATGATCCGCATCATTGGGGGCTACGAGGTCAAGACTGAAGGCGATGCGTTTATCGTATCTTTCCCATCTGTGACGTCGGCTTTGCTGTGGTGTTTTGGCGTGCAGTCGCTGCTGCTGTCGGCAGACTGGCCAGCTGAAATCGTCGAGTCAGAAGAGGGCTGCCTCGTCACGGACCCTAGCGGCGAGGCGATCCTGTTCCGCGGTTTGTCGGTGCGCATGGGAATCAACTGGGGCACGCCCGTGTTTGAGACCGACGTCATCACCAAGCGCATGGACTACTTTGGTCCCATGGTGAACCGGACGGCCCGAATCAGCGCCGTCGCGGACGGCGGCCAGATCACCGTTTCGAGTGACTTCCTTGACGAGTTCCGGCGGATCCGCGATGCTCATTCACGCGTCATCAACGAGCACGTTGCAGTTTCCGAGGCGTACGGCGACGACCCGCTGGGCGAGCGCCTTGACGAGGAGTTTAAGCTTATCGAGTCGAGCGGATACGTGCTCGAGGAATTGGGCGAGATGAAACTCAAGGGTCTCGAGAACCCCGAACTCATCACGCTCATCTACCCGTCGGCCCTCAAGGAGCGTGCTGAGTACTTCAGACAACACCGTACGCAGGAGCAGCTGAAGGCGCGCGAGATGCACGGCGAGGGCGGCAAGGACGTGGTGCGGCCCAAGCCGTCGGTGGGCGCGCGCGAGACCCGCACCGGCAACCTGACACTGCAGCTTTTGAGCGAGCTGCGTTTTATCTCGAACCGCATCGAAAAAGTGTGCTCGATGATGAAGATGAACTTCCCAGACATGCCGACGACAAAGATTGGCGACTACAGCCGCAAAACGGTGGATGCGGCCGCCCAGATTTCAAACACCGACTATGACTACATGATGTTTTTTGAGCACATGGTCACGCGCATCGAGAACGCCTGCAACACCTTGGCCCTCTACTCGCTCGCCGCCAGCGCACCGGGTCTCAAGCCCAACGCCGAAGCAGCCGAGATCATTGACTACCTGGGCCGGCTTTTGGCCGCCACAGCGGCCAACCCGCCCCGCAAGGACTCGGAAAGCACGCCGCTCTCGCCTACTGCGAGCCGCCGTCCATCTTAATGCATACACGAATAATGTTTCGACGCTGTTATGTTATGAAATAATGATACGTTATGTGACTGCTCCTACCACCGCTTCGCGATGACCGTTGTGGCGGCACCCTTTCTTTCTTTCCTGCGGGTTCGGCCCCCAGACCCCCGTAGCAACTGCTCCGCAGTTCAACTGAGTGGTTGAAGCATCTGTTTTCTTTCCTGGGGATCCACCCCAGACCCCCGTAGCAACTGCTTCGCAGCTGAACTGAGCGGTTGAAGCATTTGTTTTCTCTCCTGGCGATTCCACCCCCAGACCCCCGTAGCAACTGCTTCGCAGCTGAACTGAGCGGTTGAAGCATTTGTTTTCTCTCCTGGCGATTCCACCCCCAGACCCCCGTGGCAACTGCTTCGCAGTTGAGCTGAACGCTGAAGCCTTGGTTTCTCTCCCCTGGGATTTCACCCGCAGACCCCCGTACCAACTGCTTCACAGTTGAACTGCGCAGTAGACACCGTCATTTGGTTAGGCGGGGTGAAAACCTCCGTAGCAGCTGGCAGACGCCCTGTGGAGCCCAACCGCGAAGCGGTTGCTACGGGGGTCTGGGGGTGGAACACCCCAGGAAATAAAAGAAAGGAGGCTAGTGAGAGGCATTACAGCGTGAAATTCAATAGCAAACAAAAACCATACTAAGCAAAGGATGCAGGACTCGGGCCTTTATGCCTTGGGGCGGACCGGGTCAAAGTAGGCGTGAGCCATGGCCTCCTTGGCGGTCAGGCGCTCCTGATGGTCGTAGCGCAGGAGGTGGTCGAGGAAGTCGATGGCCTCGTTGGACACGAGATGGCGGTTCTCCGAGGTGATGAAGCGGTTCCAGGGTTTCCGCGGGTAGTTGCCCATGATCTTGTCGTACTGCTGATCGAGAATGAGCTCGTACTTGTTGAGGTACTTGTAGAGCTCGTTTGTCCCGAGGACCTTTGCGATCTTGACAAGCTGGTCAGTATTGGACGAGCCGTGGAAGAAGGGGTCCTTTTTGAAGATCATCGACGCAAACATGGCACCGAGCGACCACATATCGAGCGAGTAGTCGTACATTTGCAGATCGACAAGCAGTTCGGGGCCCTTGAAGCAGCGCGACGCCACGCGGACGTTGTACTCGGTTCCCGGGTGGTAAAACTCGGCGAGACCCCAGTCGATAAGTCGGAGTATGCGCTTGTCGTGGTCAATCATAACGTTGTGGGGCTTGACGTCGCGATGCATAATGCCCTTGGAGTGAGCAAAGTCAAGCGCCTTGAGCAGCTCAAAGATGTAGTAGCGGATATCGTAGTCAGAAAGCTTCGGGTAAAGAATGCGAAAGTCGGTGTTGTTGACGTATTCAAAAATGAGCGACGGCGTCTTGGACAGCGGGTCGCGCACAACATCGAGGAGGGCAACGACATTCGTGCCGCCCGCAAGGTTCTGCAGGATCTTGATTTCGCGCTTGATCTTCTTCTTCTTGACGGGCTTGAGCACCTTGATGACGCATCGCTGGTTGTTGATAAGGTTGAGGCCCTCAAACGCCTCAGAGTACTTGCCGCGGCCGATCTTGCGCACAATCTCGTAGTTGTTGAGCTGGCCCCACAAAATGCTCACATTATCGTAGTCCCAGTAGGACGACGGCATCCGCTGGTTGTAGTCAGCATAGACGCGCGCCACACTCGCCTTTGCCATTTTTGAGCGCGGTTCCGGTAGAGACGCAAGAACGCCTGCGGACGGGATGTATGAAGGGAGAATAGTGCTAGAAAGCGAGCAAGCGATGCTGGCAGATGTAAAGCGAGGCGTTGAGTGTGCGACGACTGGCTGGGGTGGCCGTGATCGCGGGTGTGGAGAGACTGCAAATGTTAAAATGCAGAAGGCTGATATGCCTCGTGCAGTTTCTTCCAGTTGTGGGCTTGAACCCTCGTGCCCCAGTCCGCCAGGACAAGAGCGCCTCTTGCTGTATTGGGTTGAGAACACTGGCTATGAGGTCCTTGCATGCGTCGTGCATTGAGTGCATTACTGGATGGGCTGGACGTCTTGTGTCTAGTCTTTTTGAGGTGGTCAACTGCCAGTGTCGGTTGTATGGTAACGACAGCTGCTCGTTGCACCGCGTCGTCCCAAGGCTCTGTTTGAGAGCATGGTGAAATCATGGCAGAACAAGGTTGACTACAAGAACCACATTGCATTATCATTATGCATCAGTACGTATTACGCCCGCGACGCGCTACACTTTTATCGCCAAAGAACAAAAAAAGCATGATCGTGATGCGTGCCTAGCACTCGTTCGTGATTTAACTGGCAGATACATCGATCAGTCCCAGACCCCATAACATGTCATGACTAGCAGCAAGGACACTGGCATGTCGCGGATCTGGCGGGGCGATGTCGAACACCGACTTTCGCGACCGCCGCCGCGCGAGGGCCGTGATGATATGCCCGAGACGCTCGTTGGTCTTGAGCTATGGAGCGACCGCCGAATGGCGCTCGGCAGGAGCATTGATGGCGCCCGCTTGACGAGCGTCGCGTACGTCGACGTGCTGACTGTGCCGTTGCACTTTATCAGCGGTGGGGTTCTTCGGGTGTTCACGAGTGCCCAGTCGACAGTCGACTTCCTAGAGGAACTTGCTGCGCTCGGTTCGGTCGGGCTGCTTTTGCGTGTGGACGACGGCTCCGACGCGCACCGACAAGCCACTGTCGAGGCGTCCCAAACCGAGTCGCGCCGGTTCAGCGTCGACAGATCGAGCTCGGCGTCGAGCACAGGTCCCAGCCGAGCCCTGCCGGACTTTTTCCTCATTTACGCAGAGGCCGAGAGCGTATACGCGCTCCCGCTCACCGTTGACATGCACCTCGACGAGCTTCTCGCGATGAAGGTCGAGGATGGGGCGGTTCCTACCTTTATCGAGCGACCCAGCGACACCGCTGGGCGGACAAGCCGTGCCATGAGCATCCTGGACCGCGTCCTCAGCACGCAGTCGCGCCAGACGACGCCATTCGACCTCGCCATCAAGAGCAAGTCGCAGACGGCCGGCTCCAACATCTACGCACCGACAGGACCGCGGGCCGGTCCGACTCCCGCCGGTCTGCCCCGCTCCATTATGACAGGACTCCGCATGGCGGGCATCGACAAGCGCCATCCCGAGTACCGTCAGCTGTACCAGCACACACATCGTACCGTCGCATTCGCTGTCCGCAGCCGGCCCGACATTGGCGCTGTCGACCTTCAAGTCATGGTCGACCGTGTTTTGTCCCTTTTCCTCGGCAAGGACTGGTGACAACTGTCCCCACCATCATATTTAATGCATTATAGACTTAATGGTTTTCTCCTGGGCGTTTTCTCCTGGGGGGCGCTGCCCCCCCAGACCCCCCGTAGCAACTGCTTCGCAGTTGATGTCGGCGTCGGTTGATTGATTGGTGGGTTCTGGAACTCGCTCTCAACCGCGAAGCGGTTGCTACGAAGGTGGGGGGAAGGGGGGGGTACAACCCCCAGGAAAAAAAAAACAAAAAACCGCTATTCAAAGGCGGCATTGTGGGGAGAAAAGGAATGTTTATGAGTTCTGGAGCTCGCATTCAACCGCGAAGCGGTTGCTACGGGGGTCTGGGGGTGGAACCCCCAGGAAAGAAGAAAACCGCCATTGGACGGGGGCCATTCGAGGGCGGAAAATTCGAGGGCGGCGTCGTGGGAAGAAAGGAGATGGCATATGCACGGCCCGAGGTTTCAGATCAAGCAAAAATCCGGGGAGCTACGGCGCATACTCACGTGCGTTAGATTGTGGATTGATCCGCACTGCGGAGACACCTCGGGAGAGCAGCCAATAAAAGTATGCGGAAAAAAAAAGTGGAGCCGATCAGTTGCATGTGAAACTGGACATGGACCATAGGAGTCATGCAGTAGGGGGTTGTTTTTCGGAGACGGTGACAACTAGGAAGAATTTATGTGACGGTATTATATTGTAGCATATCAGTTATTATGTGAAAAGCTGGATAGATCGGGGGCTGTCAAAGTATGCTACCGGTCAAGCCGTGCTAGGAGCGACAAGAAACTCTACGCGCGGCGGGGTCAAGCTTCATCAAGGTGCTGGCGCCATAACCTCTCGACGCACCTTTTTTTTTTTGCACAAAACGCCGTCCCTGGCATTGCTGGCGGAATCCTCGGAGTGACCGGGACGTTTCGAGCGACTTCGGAATACCCGCCCAGTCCTCGGAAACGTTCCGCTGTCGTATACGTCGGTCTACTGATATGTGAGTTTGGTTCACGTGATATTCACGTTATGCACGCGTCCCACCAGAGTGAGCTGGCCGTACCAGGTGTTTTTTTCCGAGAATGATCAGAGTAAAAGACGAACCGCTCCCTGGCTTGTGATTATCCACCCCATAACCGCGCGCGACTTTTCATCTTTTTTTTCCCTGGGTCCCACACAACACTTTCTTCTTCAATACCAGTCGCCAAAAAAAAATGTCTGCTGAAGCCCCTGTTACCGCCACTACTGGTGCCTCGACCGAGAAGGTCATCTCTGCCGAGGAGCTCGCCAAGCACACCACCCGCAACGACCTCTGGATTGTCGTCAACGGCAAGGTCTACGACGTGTCCAAGTTCGTGGATGAGCACCCTGGTGGTGAGGAGGTCCTCATCGACGTTGGCGGCAAGGACGCCACTCGTGAGTTTGAGGATGTCGGTCACTCTGAGGATGCAGTTGACATTCTCAACAACCTTTACGTTGGTCCCGCCGACCCTACGGTAAGTTCAAGTCAATGTGTGGAAATGATATTATGTCTCGTAGTCCATGGACGGCGCTCTTTTTGGGTTTGAGATCGGTGATTGTTGAGTTGGGGTTAGTTGCATGTGCTTCGATGCCACGGAGCGTTTCTTGGGTCTATGTGAACTCGTTATAGCCTGGGTTGTTTTGTTTGGTCTTTTTTGCCAGTTTGGCTTGCCATTAAAGCTTCTTTATCCGTGTGTTGAGTTTAAATGAGCATGCTCAACAAGCGAGACGAGATCTAAGATCTAGTCAGGCGTCGAACGACGCAAACACGCTCGAATTTGCTTGTCTTGAACTGATAGTACATTCACCATTACGCGTACCCCCGCTCTCCCGTTTCCCAAGACACTGACAACAGGAGTTCAAGTCCGTTGAGAAGAAGCTCGGTGTCGCCGAGTTTGCGACCGAGGAGTCGTCAGGCTCGTCCTCGTTTATCTACCTGCTGATTGCCGCCATTATCGCTGCAGGCGCTTTCTTCTATCTGCAGACCCTTAAATAAGTGACACGCCTAATACTAGTGTTTTTTTTTTGTTTCAATATTTTTGACTCCTATAACCAATCCAATGCTGGGGTACCGATTAAACCATACTTTGTCCAATAGCAGCCGGGTATTACTAACCATGTGGGGACTACGGAGATTCATGCACCGTGTGGGGAACCACCAGCTAAAAATGTGGCCCCTTTTGGGCGTATATTCTCGTTTCTGTATTCTGCCGCTCGGGCGGTGCGAAAACCCCGTCACCTACCTGTCGTTTTCCTCGAGTGCAGGGTCCTCATCAAGCCTCGCCAACGGGCTGGGGCGGGCGCGGCATTGGGAGCACAGGAGGTCCCAAAGCCTAACAACAAAACGCACCGGGGCAGTTTTCGATATCAGATTGGACTAAAACAGGTCGCATACATCCACTTTTTTTGTCAGACGGGTTCAATGCGAGAAGCCCACCCAACTGGAGCGGTTTATCGCATTACAACGAGCAAAATGTCTGCCAAGAGGCCTCTCAAAGAGCTGCTGGCAGCCGGTGAGGACGAGGTCATGGAGGACTCGTCCTCTATCGCGACAGAGGAGACTTCGTCGAACCTCGAGGATGCCGCTATTCCAAAGGGCATTTGCGTCGAATGCGGGGACCAACCGGCAGATCTAGTGTGCGAGACCTGTGACGAGGAGTTTTGCCAGGTCTGCTTTGACTATATTCACAGAACAGGGGTATGTGGAATTGTTTGTTTTCGCCGGATCTTCTTTTTCTTCCTGGGGGTTCCACCCCCAGACCCCCGTAGCAACTGCTTCGCAGTTGAATTAAGGGCCTGAAGTGAGATCAACCGCGAAGCGGTTGCTACGGGGGTCTGGGGGTAGAACCCCCAGGAAAAAGATAAAGAGGAAGGAACGCGCTAACAGCAGTCGCGCCGGAAACACAAAACACACAAGCTGGACAAGCCAAAAAGCACAGAGCCTAGTACAGTAGCAGGCGCTGCCAACGGTGAGCAGCAGCTCGAGGAGACCAACGAGGAGTCGTCAGAGGCCGAGATCTCGGATGCGTCGAGCAGCATAGCGTCGGTGCGCGGCGATGGGCCCCTGCCGGCCGAGGAGCTCGTTAAGCTTATCAAAGAACACTCGCGATACATCCCAATGCGATTGACGGCCGAGGAGCGCAAAATGCTGCGCCTGCTCGAGGCAGCCCTCAACGTGTCCGAGTACACGGACAAGGTCGACATTCTCATGTACTCGTCGAAGGTGAAGCGCATGGTGGCCCAGCTCAAGGAGATGTGCTCGATTCTGGCGGGCCTCGTGGTCGCCACCAACATGGAAAAGGGCCAGTCGCTGTTCGAGGACAAGGACTTTGCTGCCAATGCCGAGTGGTTCCAGCGCGTGTTTGAGATTGGCCGTCGGTACAAGATCATGAACCCGGAGAAGATGCGCGACTCGTTTGGAAAGCTCATGTACATGATTATGGACTCGCGGCTACCCGAGGTCAAGGACACGCTCGAGTTTGACCTCTACCGTCCCATTTCGACGGTGTACTCGTACCTCGAGGAGCGCAACGCGCTGCACGTCCTCGACGACCCTCTTGTGGCCCACGCCACCGTCGAGATCATCCCGGACAACAAGGCCCGTCACACGATCCAGGTTGAAATCCGCCGCAAGGAACGCGCCATCGAGCAGATGGCCGCCAAGTACCGTACGTCGGCGCTCTCTAAGGAGGACATTCGCCAGTGCCTCTACTCGATCGGCGACCACCACGCATACCTGCGCGCGAACCGTGCGCCCATCGAGCACCTTATCAAGCTTCTGACCACGAGCTTTGACGCCACAGAGGTCGACGACGAGCGGTTCTCGCTCGCCATCTCGTACGGCCGAGGCGGCGCCCGACTATCGCACAACCACGAGCGCCAGTACCGCTACGTGCGCCAGTCCATGACACTGTGGTCCGAGATCATGCGCAATATGTTTATGCTCTGGACCCTCGCCGACAACGACCTGCTGTCGGACAAGATCAGATACCGTCTCACCGACACGGGCCAGGGCCTCAACCGTGTCAAGGCGTGCCCGCAGGTTGGTCGCGCCATGCACAACATTATTAGACGCGCCCAGGAGCGCACTGGCGTGTGGATCGGCTCGTCGGTCGTCCATCTTGGCGACCACACGGTGCCCAACGCCCTCTTCTTCCTCGACAAGTACCTGCAGGTCCCGCGCATTCTCACCCCAGTGTATATGGTTGTGTCAAGCTTGCCGAATCTCGCTCATGACCCCTACGTCAAGACCTGGATAGAGGAGCAATTTGGATCGGTCGACACGTTGCGTCTCGTCATTCTCACGGACTTTTTCCGTCACGCATTTGACGGTTCCGGTGCCGACAACTTCTACGACGCCGGTTCCTGCATCGACGGCCGTCTCACCTCGGCCTGGAACTGGGCCAACACCATTGCCAAGAAGCCATATTACAACAAGTTCCTGATTTCCGGTTTCACCGGTTTCAACGGCACCGACGGTTTCTAGAAACCCATGACTTTCCAAAAGCGAGGCTATACTAGCTTAGATCGAGCATTCTGTACACCAGTAATACCAGAACTCAACTAATGTCTTTCTTTTTTCTTGGGGGCGCTGCCCCCAGACCCCCGTGGCAACCGCTTCGCGGTTGAATCCAAGTCGTGAAGTTCAACAACGGCAACATCTCGACTAATGTACTCTCTTTTTTTCCTGGGGGCGCTGCCCCCAGACCCCCGTGGCAACCGCTTCGCGGTTGAATCCAAGTCGTGAAGTTCAACAACGGCAACATCTAATGTACTCTCTTTTTTTCCAGGGGGCGCTGCCCCCAGACCCCCGTAGCAACCACTTCGCGGTTGATCTCAATTTCGGGCCTTTAATTCAACTGCGAAGCAGTTGCTACGGGGGTCTGGGGGTGGAACCCCCAGGAAACAGTAAAAAGCCGAAGGTTAGTCTCACTTCTGGGGCCTTACTCAACTATGAATCAGTTACTACGGTGTCTGGGAATGAAGCCCACGAAACAATGGAGACTGACGAAAACGATTTCAAAGGTCTACGGTTAGGAGATACAGCACACCAATTACCCATTTCTAAATAAAGCTTAAACAAAAGAACGAACTAGCTCTCATACAGAGCCTTGAGGCGAGCAATCTCCTCCTCGAGCTCGGTGTTCTTCTTGACGAGCTCCTCAACGCGCTCCTCGAGCTGGACCATGCGCTCCATCTTGCGAGCACGGGAACGACGAGCCGCCTCGGTGTTGCGCGCACGCTTCACCGCAACGGCATCGTTGTCGTCCTCAATCACAATCGGCTGGAGAGGAGTCGAGCGCGGCTTACGGTTGTACACCGTAATGCCGAGCGAGTCCTTCTTGTTCTCCGTCGTGTACGACGGAGTCACCGATCGCTTGCGCTTGAAGTCAGGACGAGGTGCAGCCGGAGATGGAGCCAGATCCTGCTCGGTCTTGACGACAGGCGAAGACGGCATGGCAAGCGAAGCCCGGTGGGCAGGCTCGGGCTGAGGAGCAAAGTCCTGGGGCTGCTGAGCAGACATGTCAATAGACTTATGGTGCTGCTGCTGAGGAACAGTAGGTTCGGTGTGCTGCTGCTGCTGAGGAGTCTCAAACAACGACTCCCACTGAGCCGAGTCTCCAAGATCAGCGTCGTCAAACAAAGGCGACTGATCAAGCGGAGAAAACAGGTCGGCCGAGGTACTACCAACGGACGAAAGTAGGTCTGCAGGAGAGACCGTCACAGACGAGGGCGACGAGCCAAAGGCCGCGGCGCTGCCAGAGGTGGTATCAGGGGCAGCGCCAGCAAGGGGCAGGTCGTCGATGTGGCCAAAGGGGCCGTCGAACACCGGGAACGACGGGTCCTCCTCCGACTTCTGGGTCCACGAGTCGTGGGACGCGGCTGCCATCGAGGCAGAGAACTTCTCAAACACAGACTCGTGCTTGGAGAAGTGGGGCCGGGCGGCGGCCATGCGCACGCCGGCGGTCTTGAGCGATTCGACTGGAGCAATAACCATGGTTGCTTCTGGATTGTTGATAGACAAATTTATCGAAGTGACTCTGATTGTTGTTGTTGTTGTTGTTGTTGTTGCTGAGCACACTGCTGGAAGAGAGCTTGTGACGACATCATGATGACTGTAGTATAGTCCCAAGTACAAAGACTGGACTGGTTTTCGTTATTCGTTATTCCTTTATAATTTCGTTAACTGTTGACGCGCGCGAACACACACAAAAAATTTAAGCCGACATCTTTCCTTATTATTTCTTTCTGGTAAGTGTCAAGCTAGTAATGTGTGATGAGAGTTTTTGAGTTACCGAAAAAGTCGTGGGGCCCTGGGGGTCCTCGGGGTTTTTATAATTCTGGGCAGGCCGGGATGCCCTACCTGCCCCCCTCCGCTCATTGGTTGATAAAATGAGTCAATCCGGGGTAGGGGTGCTCCTGCATGTAAATGGTTAGGAAATAAATTTGAACCGCAAATGGGGCTAGTTGTGGGCGGTAACAAAGAGATTTAAGACAGAAAAAAGCGGGAGCAGCAAGGATTTCCATGGAATGGGTTACAGCGCGACTCGCAGTCTTCGATTGGCCGCCGAAAATGGGACGTGACTAGTCGTGCGACTGTGCCGTTTTTCGTGAGCATGGTGCGGCTCATGGCCAAGAAAATGAAAAAATGCGCTATTGAGAAACAAAGACGTGATGATGATTGCCAGTCAGTCTAAAAGACAAAATGGCTGAACTCATCCCGGGTCTGGCGTCTACTAGCTACAGTAACCCACAAATTCCCGCGACGGGGTCCATGGACTGGGGATCTGCTGCAGCCACGATCCGCCCTGCAGGCAAAGCAAGGCTGACAGAGGCTGCAGAGGCGGCACACGCTGGAGCACAACCAGACCGGTACTGACGGGAGTCACTGCAATTACCCAGTGTAGAATTACATCTTGTCATTTTGCTACACCTTTGTGCCAGTTCCGTTGCCTGCAAAAAGCTCGTACCCCGCTTGTTTGAGATCCTTGATCGGAGTAGGGACGCGTATGTGTCGCGCGACTGCGTATACCTGGTCTTGGCAACGAGCTACTTTTTCGGTCTGTGGCCGGCTAGCGGAAATCTGCATGTTTTACCTCTACACTAAAAGTGGTCTGCTGACTAGAACGTTTTGTGCCACCAAAGGCAACATCCATTGGCGTCCGTTTTGCCCGCCACCTAGCCACAATGCATCCGTCACCCCTCCTAGTGCGTATCACGAGCTATTACGCCTTCATGCGGGCACTAACAGTTGGACGCCGATATCGGCAGCGATGCCGGGGTGCGTGCGGCGACAAATTTTTTTTCTCCCCCGAGGACCCCGCCTGCGACCCATTAGATTCGTCGTCCGAAAGACTTTGACTTGGTTCTACCAGGTGAATGCCAGCCGCCACCAATAGTTGTGCGCCCTGTGCCGGAGGTACCCCGGTGTACGCGTTGATCTGCCGCAGCACGGGCATTCAAATATTGTGACTGTTGTCTCGGTACACCATAGCCGGTATGCGGGCCTCTGCATCAACATGCATCCACATTGCCGCTGACTGCACCACCGCCAAATAGGCATCTCCTGGCGGCTACCGCCTACCAAATCTATGCTTCAGAACCAATGCATATGCATTCCACTGCATAGCGACCAGCGATCACATGAACTCGCTGCTCCAACTGCGAAGCAGTTGCTACGGGGGTCTGGGGCAGCGTCCCCATGAAAAAAAAAAAAAAAAAAAAAGAGAGAGTAGGGGCGGCGTTTCGCTGGTCCCAGACCCCCATAGCAACTTCTTTGCGGTTGGATGCGGCGGTGTACGAAAGCTGTTTAGGTAGCGGATACGATGGAGCCGCATCTGGAAATAGTGCAAAAAGGACCTTGACCCTTGTTTTGTTGGCAGTGCCACAGTCACGATGAAAAATGCCCTTTGGAACTGACATGCGTTCGTACACGCAAAACAAGGAAACTGGAGCTTTTGCAATGTGCAACGTGCTTGTGCACTGAAAGCTTGTGATGAACCTAGCGTGTCCCTTATCCGGCCAATCGCGGCAGGCGGCAAGATCGCGATTGACCAGCATGACAAACTTATTACTTCTGGAGCAGAAGAGTGGACCGTCTGCTACGTCTAGGACCGTATTGCAATTGGAAAAAATAGAGGAGAAAACACATTTCTAGCGCATCACAGCCCGGCTACGAGATGCGAGCTTGGCACGTTTGGTTCCTGCATAGCGCATTGGCTGACTCGGTACGGTTGGCTGTGGGAAAAAGCTACGGCACTAGACCCTTCTGTAGCCAAGCATAGCAAACGGCGTAATAATTATAGAATGGGTTGTTTGGCCTGACGTATCAGGACCCGGCTTTGGAGCATAGCGATGACCTTTGACCTTTTGGTTGGGATGTGTGGCGTGCGCTGACATTCCGGATGTGTGTCAAGTGTGTTTCAGCGTTTCGAACGCGCGGTTTCAGTTTCGTCGTAAAACCACTAATCTGCCCCCCTCCATGCGATCGACCAGTGTTACGAGGAAATCTTTAGTTTACATGCGGCGGCCACGTCTGCGATTTGTGTGTTGTTTTGACTCCCATAGACCGCATTATTAACCTTGTCCGGGCAGCTCATGTGCCCCACCCCCGTAGCAGTGGCTCAAACTTCCAGTTTAGTACTGCAGACCCATAATATGACCCCGCTTGCTCATCTACGACGATCTACGACGTCATACTAGGTACCACTTGGCCTCCCCCACCTCTTAACGGCCCCTGGAACGCCATCTAGACACTTGGAGGGGGGCGCGTGTTATCATGTGGACAATACGCAGGTTCAAGCACCACCCTGAAGGCTGGCTTGGGGACTAAAAAGGGGGTTAAACAGGCAAGGAAAAAAGGATTGGTGGATCGATCGCGACATGAAAGTCCGATAAACTACAAAATAACAAGGCAGGAAAACCTCATCATCGCGCGTACTTGGCGAACTGCACCGCCACGTTGTCTGGATGCCGACCACAAATCGGGTACAGGCGGCGACACACTTAGGCACGGTGAGGTCATGCCTGTCATGAGGCGGCGGCAAAGGGTGCGGCTTGTTATGCTGCTCCCAAACCGATCTGTCGGTCCCAAAACAACGCACGCCCGTTTTGGGCTGTAGGACCCAAATGTCCCAACTGGCCCGCGGCGACGGGCTTTGCCGGCATGGGCCCTAGACTCTGTCAGGTCTGAAGGGGTAGGGTAACGACGCCGTATATAACCCACAGTGGGAGCCGGCTAGTACTAGCCTTTTTTTCCTCCTGTCAGTGGGTCAAAAGCATAAAACAGAAGGACAAGGAAGAGCGACAAAAAGGCTAAAGGGAGAAACTCTCGAGTTTCCTTTTTTTGTGTTTGTGTCTTTGGCTGCAGCGTTCTTCTCCTTTGTGCGGAGTTCGCTTGTGTGCGCGCGCTTTTCTACTTCCTTTGATCCCTTTGTCTTAGCACTGTGGTGGTTCGTTTTTTTCTTCTACATTTTACAAAGTGATATCGAGTGTTGTTGATCTAGCTTACTATGGCAATTGTCATTGAGCTCTAACATTACTTGTGTTGCTTTGTCGTTGATTGTGTGTGCACAGGAAAAAAAATCGATCGAGTGTTTTGACCGGCTCTATTTCTAGAGCTCGTGTCTTTATATTAGTGTTTGTCGCTACCGAAAATAGCGTCTTCTACTCAGCTTGAAGCGCGCTGCTGTGCGCCGCCGTTTGAAAAGACGTCGACAACTCAGCAAACTACGTCTAGAACGTCTGTTCGACCTTCTACAACGGTTCAACACCACCACCACCACCACCACCGCCACTCCATTCACGGCAATATGCTCGAGTTTTCTAAACGCGAGTGCCATCCTCAGTCGTCGGGCTCTGTCCCTTCGGCCCCCTCTGGCCTTTCGCGCCTACTGTCATATGGTCGTCCAGGGACTGCCGCTGCCTCGAGCTGTGAGGCTCCGGCTCCTTGTCGCCGTGTGACATTTGTCTGCCCAAAACCTGTTCGTGAACATTCGCGCGAACAGGTAGCATCGTCTGCTTCTAGTGGCGCGCCTCGTTGCCGCTATGGCTTGAGCAGCTCGCCCCCACCTTCTCATGGGGTTCTTGCATACGACTCTGGCGATGACAGCAGCGATGAATCCGATGATGAGTAACGACGCCACGATTCTGATTTAGTTCTGCAATAATAATATTGCCATTAAAGACTACTGTCTTATGGGACTACATTGTACTAAGATCTTTTTGTTTCCTTTTTTTTTTTTTTTTTACCTTGCACGATTTTTTTTTTATGATGTCAGTCAAGGGTGCCGTATATCCGTTGAGTCCCTTACTTGTTTAGGCATGGCGTTCCGTTGAGCCGCACCTCGGATGGTACCGGCTTGGTCTGCAGAGTTAGGTTTTAGCTTGACCAATGGTTGCGCGGCAAAAGAGAATAACTCTTGCGTGGGGCTCGATGTCCTTCACGGTGCCCCGATGCCGTTAGGTTTTGTAATACGGAGGATTCGGCATGATTGAGTCGTTGCTCATGACCAATCTAGCCTTTATGCGCCGGAGTTTCATGGCTGGCTGTTCTGGTAATGGATCTCGGCGCGAAGGACCCTGTTGAGCTGCACGTAGGCCCTTGAAACAAGCAGCCGTTCGTTGTTGATATTGTAATTTCGTATTTTCTAGCTTTCAGGCCTCCGAAACCTTAACTACAAACTCTGATCTGGTCTTGGGGATGTGGTCGGTCTTGTAAGCAGTTGGAATTTTCCCTGGGGGGCTCTGCCCCCCAAACCCCCCGTAGCAAGTGCTTCGCACTTGAATAAGGGCATTGGCGGCCGAAAAGACACGTCCAGCTCAACTACGAAGCAGTTGCCACGGGGTCCTGGGGGCTCTGCCCCCAGGAAACAAGAAAAAAAAAAAAAAAATAAACAACCATGCTCTAGGCGATATCTCAGCGACAGGGCAGGGGCAAGAAAGTTTTTCCGATGCGATGCATTTCACGTGGATACATGCGCAAGCGCTGCAACCGCTACCGGCTCGTAATTTATTTGTAGTGACGCTAAATTATTGTAAATGGCAAAATTTGATCATCCCAAACAACCAAAGTGATAAAGTGCAAAGAGTCTCAACAACTACTACTATCCGCCTACAGAATGAGTGTGTCTAGGGGTGCGTTGTCACGCCTTGTGGCCACGCGTTCTTCGTTTCGACCTTTATTTGGAAGCTCTGTTTTGGCACACCACGCGCGAGGTATGTTATTAGAAGTGCGGACCCGAGGACTAGGGGCGGCTGGATGATTTGGGTCATGACGGGCGAGTTGAGTCGTGAAACGAGACTACGCTGGCAGGGCCTATGGGGAAGCCGATACTATGATGGCAGGGCCTGTGCGAGAATGCTACTGTCGGAGTGGTGGAGCATTGCAGGCTGCCTGCTACCGTCATATTGACAGCTATGCATTAGGGCCCTGTCGGCGGACGGCTTGCGGGACATTTTGACATCTAGTTCACGGCCTGCTTGCCTGTCCACCGGTGCCGTATTTCCATTGCAGAGCTGCGAGCCTCGTATTCCCGTATTTCCATCTGTGAACCGTCCGTTGCGCGCTTCTCCGCCACTAACTCCAGACCTGCATACATGCAGGATCGTTGCCAACGGCAGCCTCGGCGCCGAGGCCACGTCCGGCCGCGCCACCCGTGCTGCGCCCGACGAGAAAAAATTCGACGCCGCACCGTTTACCCGGAAGTCCGATAAGAAATTTTCTGCATCGAGGGATAATAAAAAATACGACAAGCGCCCTCAGTTTAAAAAGAACAAGCCTTTGCGCCAAAACTCAAAAAGCTTTGACAACAAGGACAAGAAGCGCAAAATGACCTACGAGTCTGGATACAGAAGCGAGGGCGGCTACGGCGGCGGCGACCGTGGCGGATACCGCTCTGACCGCGGATACGGCAGCGACCGCTACGGCAGTGGCGGCCACGGCTACGGTGGTCGTGGAGGCGGCTACGGCGGTGGTCGTGGAGGCGGCTACGGCGGTGGCCGTGGCGGCGGCGACTTTGGTGGCGGCAGCTATGGCTCCAGCAACCTCGGTGCCAACCTGCAGAAGCAGGAGTGGGATCTCGAGAAGCTGCCCAAGTTCGAAAAGAACTTCTACAAGGAGCACCCCGACGTGACTGCTCGTACCGACGCCGAGATTGAAGAGTTCCGCAAGGAGAACAAGATGACGCTCGCTGGCAACGACATTCCGCGCCCTGTCTTCACTTTTGACGAGGCTGGCTTCCCCAACTACGTCCTCAAGGAGGTCAAGGCACAGGGCTTTGAGAAGCCCACGTCTATTCAGTCGCAGGGCTGGCCCATGGCCCTGTCTGGTCGCGATGTCATTGGTATCGCGTCGACTGGTTCCGGCAAGACCCTTTCGTACTGTCTGCCGGCCATTGTGCACATCAACGCCCAGCCGCTCCTGGCCCCCGGCGATGGCCCCATTGTTCTGGTGCTGGCCCCGACTCGTGAGCTTGCTCTGCAGATCCAGCAGGAGTGCTCCAAGTTTGGCCGTTCGTCGCGCATTCGCAACACTTGTGTCTACGGTGGTGTGCCGCGTGGCCAGCAGATTCGCGACCTTGCTCGCGGCGTTGAGATCTGCATTGCCACTCCTGGCCGTCTGATTGACATGCTCGAGTCCGGCAAGACCAACCTGCGCCGTGTCACGTACCTCGTGCTCGACGAGGCCGACCGTATGCTTGACATGGGTTTCGAGCCCCAGATCCGCAAGATTGTTGACCAGATTCGTCCCGACAGACAGACTCTGATGTGGTCCGCTACCTGGCCCAAGGAGGTCCAGCGTCTGGCCCGCGACTACCAGTCTGACTACATTCAGGTCAACATTGGCTCGCTCGAGCTCAGCGCCTCGCACAACATTAAGCAGATTGTCGAGGTCGTCAATGAGTTTGAGAAGCGCGACCGCCTCGTCAAGTACCTCGAGACGGCTCTCGAGGATAAGGAGTCCAAGCTCCTGATTTTCACCGGTACCAAGCGTACTGCTGACGATGTTACGAAGTTTCTGCGCCAGGATGGCTGGCCGGCGCTCGCCATCCACGGTGACAAGTCGCAGAGCGAGCGCGACTGGGTTCTCAACGAATTCAAGCGTGGCCGCGCTCCCGTTATGGTTGCGACCGATGTTGCCTCGCGAGGCATTGGTAAGTGATGATTTCTTGTTGTTTTTTTTTGTTGTTGTAGGACTTCTGCAATTTTTTTTGCAGTTGTCATGGCCGTGCAGCTGTATTCGATCGAGTATATTCTCCATACTGATTGAATACCCTGACGTGCCACGTTGCGGTCGAGCGTGCAGAACAGCAGCTGGCAATATTGCTTCCGGGCTTTGCCAGGCCGCTTTTTGCAAAGCGATGATGCTGCTTTTGAGAACTATGTTTTTGAAGCAAGCATTCGCCGGGCTAGCCCGGTGCAACGTTAAAGCCATTTTAACTCAACGCGTGCGAGGCGTGCAGCTGCTGTGATTTGCACGTCTCGATCGCCTACACAGATTGGGCCAAAGCAGACCCGTACAACCGACTGGTGTTGCCTGCGGTGTTTTAGACGAAGTGGTATGAGTGCCCTTCGAGTCAAAATAGAGGCAGCTTTTACCGTCTCGATGATCAAGACTTTGTTTTCTTTGAGA
Source organism: Tardiomyces blankii (assembly GCA_024734315.1). NCBI lineage: Eukaryota > Fungi > Ascomycota > Dipodascomycetes > Dipodascales > Trichomonascaceae > Tardiomyces > Tardiomyces blankii. The sequence goes on from JANSJT010000035.1 coordinate 2,350,652, forward strand.
CGTCTAGAACACTGTTCTTTGTCGACCACTCATTTTTTTTGCTAACGAGTGAGTGGATCGACAACAACAGCGCATTTTGGAAACGTTCGTGGTGTTCATTGTACTATACCTTTATTTCACTGTGGCATTTTGCAGCACCCGGACTACATTTTCGCAACCAGGATTATTTGACATTGTCACGCCGTCTGCTCTGACCATTCGCCGTTTGCCTTGTTGAGGGCTTGACGTTTAAGTCGTTATTCGTTTATCGTTTTGCAAAACAAACACAGCAGGTTCTCTGCAAAACCGCTCAGAAAAGGATCTGGTTCCGTGAACTGGGTTTGATACAAAGTTGCACATGTGTCGATACAAACTCTGCTTTACGAGAGGCGGCAAATCGCGGCGCACTGCTTATAAAACAGTGTCCAGGGTTTGCTCCGCTTAGCAGAGCCAGTCCTGCCGTCGCGATTTGTTTGTCTTTTTTTTTTGCTCTACTCGGATTTTGTTGCTAACATTAGATGTCAAGGGAATCAACCACGTTGTCAACTACGACTACCCTACCAACAGCGAGGACTATGTTCACCGTATTGGTCGTACTGGTCGTGCCGGTGCCACTGGTACCGCCATCACCTTCTTCACCGAGGACAACTCGAAGCAGGCCCGCGATCTCGTTACTGTCTTGCGCGAGGCCAAGCAAGAGATTGATCCCAAGCTTTTGGAGATGGCTCGTCCGCGTGGCGGTGGAGGCGGCGGTCGCTACGGCGGTGGCCGTGGCGGCGGCTACCGCGGCTACGGTGGCCGTGGCCGTGGCGGCTACGGTGGCGGTTACGGCGGTGGCTACCGCTCGACCGGTGCCAATACGGCTCCTCTCAAGAGCTCGCGCTTTTAAGTTATTCCGTTACTAGCATAGAAGATAGACTTGGAACTCATGACATACAGAATTAATCAAAACCACTTTTCCACTGCTTACCTCACCGTACTTTGTATTTTTTTTCCTGGGGGCTCTGCCCCCAAAAGGAAAAAAGAGCGAAGTCCAAACAAAAACATGAATTGTACTGCTGTAGATAATGTATATCAAAAGGTTAGAACGAAGCATGGGCAAGTTCGACGACAAAACCGCTGGTGAGCTTGGCGTGCTGGAGCATGTGGTCAAACGACAGCTTGTCGATGGTGTCCTGGAAGGTGTGGATGGCATGATTGGACTTGCCAAACTCGCTCTCGATGACAAACGACGACGGGTAGCCAAACTTGGACGCCGAAGCGTGATCTGAGCACGCGTAGCCGCATGTCGTCTCGACGTAGCCAATGTCGCAGTAGGTGTCGACGACGAGCTTAATAAAGTCGGTGAGTCCTTCGTCAACGTAGTCGGTAATAACGCCAAGCGAGTCCTCGCTGTCAGCGTCCATGGTGCCCTTGTTGTAGCCGGTCATATCCTGCTGCAGCATGGCCTTGACATTGACACCCTGCTTCGAGTAGCTGTCGAAGATGTCCTGGGAGCCGAGCAGACCCAGCTCCTCAGCGGAGTACCAGTGGAACTCGACGGTGTTTTCGGGGCGAAAGTCCGAATCGACGAGATTGCGGAACACCTCAAGAATTGTCACGGTGCCGGAGCCGTCGTCGTCGGCGCCGGGGGCCCGCAGCCACGGCAGAATAAGGTTGAGCGAGTCCTGGTGGGCTCCAACGACAACGACATGGTCGGGGTTCTTGGTGCCGTTGATCGAGGCAATGAGCGACTTCTGCTGCCACTCGTGGTCAAAGAGCGTGACGGTGATGTCGCTGCGGTTGCTGGCAATCGCCTCCACCTGATCGCGGAGCCACAGCGACGACTTGAGGCCGGTCTCGGACTTGGCGTAGCGCGTGTGGTACGACGTCAGATGCTCAAGGTTGTCGTGCATGTTCTGCTTGTCGAGTGTCTCGGCCAGTTTGCGCACAAGCTTCTCCTGGGCAGGCTTGCTTGGGTAGCTAACCTTATCGTTGGCCTTGACGCCCGCCAGCTCCTGGTGGTCGGTAATGTCAAAGAATGTCTTTCCCTGGCGCTTGAACTCGAGCAGCTCCTCAAACGTAGCCCACTGGGTGTTGGACTCGTCAAACTGGAGCAGCCGTCGCTCGCCGGGCTCCCCGAGGGCCATGTTGATGCCGCCCGCCAGCAGGTCGGGGCTCTGGTACTCGAGGTCGATCACAGGGAGCGACTCGCCGATGCCGGCCGCCAGAAGCACAGATGCAATGTGTAGCAGTTTCATTGTTTCGATCTCGATGAATGTTTTGGTCCGTGGCGTGGGACCCAAGATTGTGGTCTTAATAAGGTCTTTGCCGCACAATCAGCCCCACACGGCACTTATCTGCATCATGCGGCGAGAGCATATTGATGGTGAGCTTTAGTCCTTTTTTCCCCTGGGGGCGCTGCCCCCAGACCCCCTGTAGCAACTGCTTCGCAGTTGAAAAGTGGTCAGTATGGAATCCTGCCGCGAAGCGGCCGCTGCGGGGGTCGGGGCACGGTTTTCGCAGCAAAGTCTCTCATCCTCGTGATTCAACCACTACGAAGTCGAATCCCACTCCCTGGCCACACCTCAACTGCGAAGCAGTTGCTACGGGGGTCTGGGGGGAGCGCCCCCAGGAAAAAAAAATCGGACAATGAGGGCAATGTGCTGAGGAATGCTATTAATTACGTCGTAGTGGGTTACCACTCGCCCCAGCTTTCGTCGACACCGTTTTCCGGCTCAACTGAGATCTTTCTGGCAGTGCCAGATGCCGAGTTCTTTTTGGTTGTACCGGTGCCCAAAAGGTCGTCGTCGTCCCCGCCCCAGCCGTCATCTCCCCAACCATCTGCAGCATCGTCTTGGGGCTCGAGCGAGAGTTTTGAGACTTTCTTCTCAATCTTTGATGCGCCAGTACCAGACGAGCCCAGACCCCACGACGCACCGTCGTCCCACGATGCTTTGACGGCTGTCTTTTTTGGTTGAAGCTTGAGCCCGCCACCAGTCTTTTTGGCAGCCGGCTTTGCTACAGGTGCAGTACCGAAACTACCCCAGTCGTCGTCGTCGTTGTCCCACGACGTGCCACCGCCACCAGCCCTGATTCCAGGAAGGTTCGTGGTGGAAGCCGCTTTGGGAGCAGTAAACGAGTCGTCTTCGAATGCAGAGACGGCAGCCGTCGAGCTTGCGCCTGGCTGCAATGCAGGCGTCGACCGTGCCGTCTCGGACGGAGCTGGAGTGGATGATGTCGACGGCGGCTGCGACTGCGTGTTCAACAGCGAGCCGAGGCCAAAGCCCCAACCACCTTTGCCGGCAGACGACATGGCCATTGACGGCAGCGCCGTCTCGTCGCCGGCGGCCGATTCATCGGGCTGCTTGGCGTCGAGATCGCGGGCAGCTGCTCGGATCTTGTTGAGATAGATGTCGAGCGTCGACGCCGCAAGATCCCGCACTGCCCGATTGCCGTCAAGCAGCGACGGGCTCAAAGCGCCCATGATCTTTGACGCCGAGTCCTGAGGTCCAAAGTACTCGGCGGTTGCGGCCAGAGCTTTGAGGGCCGCAATTCGTGATGGGACGTGCGGGTCCTTGAGGGCCCGACCAAACGCGGCAACTAGTACGCCCGGACGAGAAGATGCCGAGAACTTGCCAGCAATTATGCCGAGCAGAATCGTCGTGTTGGCGCGGATATCGGGCTGTTGGTCGTTTTGCGACTTGGCAAGCAGCCGCAGCAGCTCCTGGTTAATCTGGCGGTCGCTGAGCTTGTCGATAATAAAAGTGATGGACTTGAGCGAGTGCTCGCGGATCGCTGGCTCTGTGTCATTGAAACCGGTCGCAAGCGGCGGGAAGATCTTATCCGATACGACGCGCTTATCTAGAGAGCCAATGTAGTCGGGGAGGGCCGTCAGCAGCTCGATGCGGATCAAGCGATTGGGGTTGGCAAACATTTTGACGATAAGCGGGCTAACCAGCCGCTGGAAGTCTTCGGTCGACAGGTCCTTGGCCATGCGGATAATAGCTGTCAGGCCCTTGACGCCGCCCTTGCCGCCCTCGACCGCCTTGACGAGCTCGGGCACAATTTTAAAGTGCAGATATGCCGCTGGAAACAGGTGTCCGACCCGGTCGATGGCGTCAATGTACTCATTGAGCTGGTACTCCTGGGCCATCTGCAGCGTGTTGATCTGGTCCGACAGTGCCGTAAGCTCTGTATAGAATGCCTGCATCGCGTCGCTGCTACCCACGAGCTTGGGGATCGCAATCCGCTGCCGCGGGTTCTGGCTCACCAGCATCTGCTGGACCTTGAACAGCTTAGCGGGCACCTCGCCGCGCGAGCCTCCTGTCATACGCGCACTGGCCCCTGGCCCGTTGAACACTTCGTAAATTAAGCCACCAAAGTGCCACGAGTCGACGCTCAGAGGCAGCCGCTGCGTCACCTGCCATCCGTCTTTGGCGACCTCTGGCGGCGCACTACGCGAGGCCCCCGGCAAAAGGCTGCCCATGGTGAACAGCACATTGTCCTGGTCCTTTTGCGATGTCAATTCGAATCCTCCGACAACCCATTCGCCCATATCGTTCACAAATACCGACTCTGTCGTCATGTTGCCGTGCACACAGAGTCCCTGTGTCTCAATGTGACCTAGCGTTTGCTGGTTGTTAGTCTGTCGTTCCCGGTTTTTTCTTCCTCCTGGGGGGGGGGCTGCCCCCAGACCTCCGTAGCAACTGCTTCGCAGTTGGAAGGGGCAGCAGATGAGTTCAACCGCGAAGCGGTTGCAACGGGGGTCTGGGGGCAGCGCCCCCAGGGAAAAACACAACACCACATACCAAGACAGATGCAAGTCCCCACAGTTTGGCTTCAGACGTGAGAGTGTCGAGCACGTGAGATAGAGGCTTCACTCGTTCTGTGACAACGATCAGTGAATTGTCGGCCTGGAATTAGTATCGAATCATGTCTGAGATGGACAGGGGAATCGTACCTCAACAGAGTTGACGAGCTTGAGCACGCCAGGAATACGCAGCTTGCGCAGCTTTTGAAGCATGTTGCGTGCAAGCGGCAGGCGGCCCTGCTGTGCAGACGCCTTGGCGTCAAAGATGAACAGTGTACACGGCGAGCCATCTTGCTGTTAGTTAGCATTTGCGTTTTCGTAAACGGACAGGGATATCGTTCGTACCTTGACGGTACCGTCGTGGATAGACCAGATGCTGGGCGGGTCGTCTGGCCCGGCGTTGATTCGCTGGCCCACATTAAACGGAGTGTTAGATCCCGTAAGGGACCCAACTGCTTTTGCAAGAAAGTCCATCGGCAGCAACGCCTGTCTTTTGCACAAGTGTCGGTGCAGGCGGGTCTAACGCTAACAACCGCGTCGGCGCGTCATTGAGCAGTGACCACCATCCGCACGGCGCGCTATTAACTATATTAATATGACACATTGATCTGGCTGCGATATAAATTGAGGGCTTTCCTGGGGGCAGCGGGCGCTGCCCCCAGAGCCCCGTAGCAACTGCTTCGCAGTTGGAAAGCGGCCATTGAGGAGTTCAACCGCGAAGCGGTTGCTACGGGGGTCTGGGGGCAGCGCCCCCAGGAAAAAAAAGAGAGCAACGGGCATAAGCCTCAATAACAAAGAAATAATAATACATAGTCGTTGGTCATCACATGCTACAGTCATAATAGATCGCAAGCTGGTTCCCGTTGTCGCCCGCTCTGGGGTTCTAGTTCGGGATCTCAGTGGCATAGTCCTCGGCCTGGACGCGCTCGCGGAAAACCGTCTCGACGTGGTTGCACACGTCGACAAGGTCCTTGAGGCCCTTTCGCAGAGCCTGGACGGCAGTCGTGCCCGGGTATGTCTGGATGCGGACATTCATACGGGCTTCACTGGGATGAGGAATGCTGTAACCACAGAATTCGACTTCCGGGCTGAGGTTAGTGCTGTTGAGTTTTGGGTGGTCATGGTGATCATGGTGACCAAGAACAACAAGAAAGAAAAAAAAAGGAAAAAGGACATACTTCTTCATGATCAGGTAGCGCAGGGCGTTTCCGAGAGTGTGATCCTCGTTCTTGATTTGAAACGAAGCGGCAGTTCCATCCTCAGAGGCACCGGGAAGCTGTCATTAGTCTTGTGTCGTCATCTAAACGTGGCCGCTATTGCATATATTGGCGCTAGCATTGGCAGTCGAATGAGTGGCTGCAGGGTGGCCTATGACTGCAGTGCAGTTGGTACAAGTTTTGAGTGTACAGCCCTCGGAAAACGACCAAAGGTACCAGTTTAAACATACAATGACAATCTTTTCGGGGTCGAGAGCAGCTGCCTCCTGCTCGGCAGCATCCTGCATCGAGACGTCTCCCGACTGTCCGTTCTCGGCCACAGGCTGGTCTCGCTTCTCCTCCTCGGCGCTCATTTGCGGTGTACTGTGATGCAAACCTGTGGTCGATGCCAAAACTTTTCTGATACTGTAAGACCGAGGCACGGCGCTAGCAAAATTTCTAAACTTTTGCAACTGTCCAAGATTAGGACTAGGTGGTGTTGCCATGGTTACTAGTTTGGGCCAAAAGCTGTCAATCGGTTTATGCGAGAGTATATGCCATGTATGCATAAAGTATACGAGGCGGCCCAAAAGAGCACAAGAGCAGCAGCGAATTGCCAGATACATATCTCTGTGCGTCTGTATTGTTGTTGTTCGCTGCAGATACCGGTTCTGTGGTCTTGTTGTGACATAATGACTACATTCTGGAACAAGGACGCTGAACATCAGAAACATTGGGACCCTTGTCATTTCCGTCTGCAGGCCAGACCCGATGCGCTGAGCTGAGCTGAGCATTAAAATGAGCACCCGTGACAATCCTGCATTTGCACCCTTTTTCAAGTTATACAAAAAAAAGATAGATGGAATAGGAGTGGCTAGCGATTACATGTTCTAAGTTTGCCCTTGCCGTTGTCAGATGCCGTGATGTCGCCCGGAACCAAAATGCACGATCTCGCGTCGAGATTTGGAATGTGGGTTCGGTATCTGATTGGGATCTGCTAGAAGTGGCAATGTGGGGCGACTTGCATATTCGGCAGGGTCTGACAAAGCCGTGCAGTTTGGTGGGTGTGTGTTTTGATTGCACAGTTGGAACGCGGTCCATTTCGGATAGTTTGAATCGGAACTCGATCGGAACCGCTATCCGGCCGATTAGAGTTAATGTTGTCGTGTGTATATCTGACGCACTCAACATAAGTGGCGTTATTACGGATTGACAGATCGGCGAGACGAGGTCTGTTGTCCACAGGCGATGTGATGTCATCACAGAGGTTCCACATTGCCCATCACTTGAGCATACGGTAGGATCGAAATTGTGAGCAAGGTGGATGAATGCCGTACACAGGACGGACCGACCAGCTGTCATGTGATACAAACATTTTTTGGCGCAGGGAAAATGTTCATAGGGCCCCATTTCAGGATCCTCGATCTTGCGCTCTGTCGGATATGTCGCCTTGTGTCCAAGCAAATTGGACTGCGCCAGCAAATTCCAACTGCGAAGCAGTTGCTATGGAGGTCTGGGGACAGCGCCCCCAGGAAATAAAAAACGGCAAAACAGAATTCAATGCGGGGGTATATTAGAGGGTAATAAATACATGCAGAGGCCAGTCATCAGTCGTCGATAGAGTCGCGCTGGGCAGACGGATTGGCAACCCGTAGGACACGCCGCGAGTAGTCGTGCTCGTCCTGGAGTGAGCGGCGAGAGTCGTTGTGGTCCCAGCGCATAAACACTGAACCGGGCTCGAGGCGCTGGTCAACAATGGGCACGAGGTGCTTTTCGTCGTAGAGGGCTGCCAGTGTGGTGGCATTGCTCTGGTCGCGCTGCATCATTGCCGCGCCTCCACCGGCGCCGCCAGCGCCACCAGGCCCGTATGGGTCGCTTGTGAGCGAAGAGTTAGGCGAGGCGGCCGCAATGGTCTCGGCATCCTTGCGCTTTTTATGTCTGTAGAACAGAAATCCCAGCAGACCGATAAGCGCAACACCGACCACTCCAACAACTGTAAACACGCCTGCGACGGCACCCGTCTTTTGGAAAAAACCATTGTCGTTGTTATCGCTGTTGGCTTCGCTGGCATTCGCGCTTGCAGCCGCCGTTGACGCGTCGCTCGTAGGCGTCGACGATGGCGACACGGTGACCGTTCTCCCTCCTGCCGTGACTGTGACGATTTGTGGTTCTTGCTGTTGTTAGTTTTAACTCACACCAAAAGAAAAAATAAAAAAGAAGCATTGTAGGTAGTAGTAACCAACAATCGTTAGCGTTGCTCGTGCTCTATTCAATCCAACAGTCCCCCAAATAAATGCACAATGTCTTTGTTGTTGTCGTCGGTTTTTTTTATCATCATCACTCAGCTTTCCTCAAGCACGCTTGCTATCGCTCGCCGTAGGTTTACATTTGTGCATCCACATGTTTTGGTTGTCCCTCGACCAAGACCTGGTCTGGACAAAGTCTGCGGTGCTATGTCCATTCCCCGGAGGCGTACAATACTTACCGAGCTGGTAGAGCTCATGCTGGATATGGTGGTGCTAGCGGCAGATGATGTGGTGGATGATATGCTGCTGGAGGCGCTGCTAGACTGCAAAGAACTCGAGCTGGTAGCGACTGTGCTGCTACTACTAACCGTAGAAGAAGTACTCACCGTGCTACTGCTCGAAGTGGAAGAAATGGTCGATGATGTTTGTGAAGACGAAGAAGGCGAAGAGCTCGACGATGTAGGAGACGAGCTTGTTTCGCGGCTGGAGCTGGAGCTATCAGTAGTCGACGTTTGACCAGTCGAGGACTGGCCAGTGCTAGATGCTGCAGCCGACGACGACGCTCCCATTGTACCCGAAACAGCGTTGCCAGAGACGGCAATATATCCAAAGTAGCCATCGGACGTGCCTCCGCACTGTTCTGTGTCGATACCAGGGCAGCCAGTCGAGCAGTCTGATGTGCTGACCGTGTTGCCTGGGGCGTAGTTTGAACACCAACAGTCATAGCCTTGGACAATCGCAAATGCATAACCACTGCAGTGATCATGGCACAAGCCTGTACTCATATAGGTATCAGAGTATGTTTGCGAGTCTGAGCCAGTGTTTTGCGAGCTGCAGTACTCTTGAGTGAGAGCTGATGCTGGGGTGAGTCCAAACAACGCAAGTGCCGCTGCTGCCGTCAGCAGGCTAGCGATGCGCCGATTGCTCAGCATTCTTTTTGGTTGTAGTTGTCGTTGTAGTTGTTTGGTTTGTTTCAAACGTTGAGACAAAGTGCCTTTTTTTTGGCTTCCTGTCTTTTGGTTGCCTGTCAACGAAAGATCTATCCTTCTGACAAAACACAGATAAACAGCAAACAAAAGAAAAAACAGTAGACTCTTCACCAATCAAAGCCTAGACTGTTCAACTCTAGTTCATACTCCTGATAACAATCACAACTGATAAAAACACGCACAGCCCAACGCGATGTAAAATTCGCAAGAGTCGACTCAACAACGACGTAAGGGCGGCTTTTGGCACTGGATGGGCGAAAAAAACTCAACACCACAAAAACACAAAAATAATGCGCCGACAATAGCCCCCCAAACAACAAACACCCTCTACAGTTCCTGAGGGGTAAAAATTGGCAATGGGCGAGGGGTGTCGTGTGTGGTGGTGCGACTCAAAGAAGAAGAAACCAAGACGGACAAGGTGGAGGAACAGACACAGATGTAGTGCAGCTGCGGCGGTCCGACCATAGAGCTCGGTTGTTCGTCAGGGCAACAGACGCGGTTGCGGTCCTGCGAGGCCTGTGGGAGAGGGTGCGTCTGGGATGTACGTGCCTGTGCGGATCATGCAGGGTTCCTAACCTGGCATTTTTTGTTTCCAGGCCTTTAGTATGGGTTGTGTCGACTTGGCTTGTTTGTGTGGAAGGCGGTACTTGCCACTACGATAATAATGGATGCCAATTGAAATATGCGATATTAAAATGCCTTTATCTTTGGTACGCGGACAAAAGTCACTCCATGTGCTACGGAAGACTGTGCGGTAATGCCGAAAACACGTCGTATGGGCGTAAGCTGCGGCGGGCACATGCGGGCACCGGCCTCGGCGAAATCGACGACGCGACAGCAGAGAGAGTCGTCGTCTGAAGCGGAAAATACAGTCACTGGCCACAAATAATAACAATGTACAGTCCCTTTTGTTTTTGCTCTTTTTCTTTGCTCCCTATACGACTGTACAAAGCACTACACGGCGTGATCCTATTGATAGTACTTGGACCCCTGCGCGCATCACCTCCTCCCAGCACGACTAACCAGCAGATAGGCCCCAATGGCACGCACAAATAGGCGTTGTCGCCGGTTGTCTCGGAATAACTAATTTTGTGCAACACCACTTTTTTGCCAATATTAGTTTACAGCTTAGTTGAACGCCAAAGATCTCGTCATCCGTCCCGCCAATGGCTGCGCACGAGCAGCTGTGCGGCACTCCGATCCACGACCAAGGGCCCTGGCCCGGCAGTAGATCTCAATCTGCGCCGGGTCCCGCTTGGCTGTGCTGCGGCTCTGGCATGTTTTGGGATCTCAATCGGTTTGGGTGTTCAGTGGTAGTAGTCATGACAGAGCGGCGTTTCGTGGCCGGCACGTGGCGGTGTACATTCCACACCGTACAACCACGGCAATGTGTCCAAAGCTTGTAGTGCTGCTTTTTTGGCGCTGGTAGCGCTTTTTTTTGTCCCCCTGCGTACTTGGCCGACGCAATCCAGACACGTACGAAATGCGTCGCCCATGCAGCCATGCAGATGATGGTGCATAGGTGCTCATGGTTCCAGGGCCCTTTTCTTTTCCCCGGGGTTACACCCCCAGACCCCCCGTAGCAACTGCTTCGCAGTTGGAAATCGCTCGCGTGGAGATCAACTGCGAAGCAGTTGCTAGGGGGGTCTGGGGGCAGCGCCCCCAGGAAAGAAAACAAAAAAGCAGGTGGTGGCAGCTGTTTGACTCTGAATGTATACCCAAGCCTTCGAACGCCCCGAACCGCAACCGAAAATCTCACGTGAGAAGAATTCTATTACCGCACAATTGACACTACGCTGTCGGGCGGCTTGGCTGATCTCGTTTTTCTCTATTCTTACTGGGTTTGTTTAGCGCAATGATCGACACACGTCCGTAAATCTGTTTTTGGGTGACGAATCCTCAATAAGACAACGGGCGGATAAAGCTCAGTGTACGCCCAATCGGGTTGTTCGGTTTCCGTCTTGGTCAGACACTTGTCACACTAGGCTACCGTTGCGGCTCGGGCGACAACTACTAACGAGAAAACAACGTTTCGCCGCCAAACTCCGCAAATAACCCGGCCCGCCCGACTCTATTGCGCCTCCTCCTAATGCACGCCAACGCAGGCACCGCACATGGACAATGCCGCGCGCCAGCTCGTTCCATACATTTGGCGACGAGTCGGCGACCCATTGTGTTTTCCTTTTTTTTTTCCTGGGGGCGCTGCCCCCAGGCCCCCGTAGCAACTGCTTCGCAGTTGAGGAGTAGCCATCTGTCAGGTATTGTCGGAATATGCAAATTTCAGTTCACAACCGCACGCTCCAACTGCGAAGCAGTTGCTACGGGGGTCTGGGGGTGGAACCCCCAGGGAACAAAAAAGCGCGACGCGTAGCACTAGGAGAGCCCAGCCCAAGCAGTGGTCAAACATAATAGAGTTTGACGCGTGAAATGCGAGCCGGTGCTTAAAGTGGCTAGCGAATGGACGCACGCCATCAAGTCAGGCTGTTGTACGCCTGCCGTCTACGGCGCTGCAGTTTCATTTCACCGTTGGCCACATGCAGCGACACGTACTCCTGGAAATTTCCGCCGTAAACGCTACGTCGTCGTGTCGGCAAACGGTCAAATCAGCCTGCAACTTGCCAACGCAGGGGCTTCTGGTCTGACGCGCAGAACGCAGCAGGTGTCACCGCTATTGTTTCGCCGCATATGCTTCCGCGCCGCGTCGTGTACACGTATTATTTCAGTACCGCTTCGTGTGTCCACTCTATTTCTCTGTGTGGAAATCAGACTCCCGTAGCAGTTGACTCTGCGGTACGCCGTTTATTTTCCTGGGGGTTCCACCCCCAGACCCCCGTAGCAACTGCTTCGCAGTTGATCTCGGGCTCGAAACCCCTATCCCCTATGGTAAAGATCATGATCTTAAAATGGTACTCTCTCCAACTGCGAAGCAGTTGCCACTGGGGTCTGGGGGTGGAACCCCCGGGAAAATAAAAAGGGCGTCTACAATATGCCACCACCCAACTGCGAAGCAGTTGCCACGGGGGTCTGGGGATGGAACCCCCAGGAAAATAAAAAGGGCGTCACAATATGCTACCACTCAACTGCGAAGCAGTTGCTACGGGGGTCTGGGGGTGGAACCCCCAGGAAAAAATAAGGGCGTCACAATGTGCCACCACCCAACTGCGAAGCAGTTGCTACGGGGGTCTGGGGGTGGAACCCCCAGGAAAAAGAGCGTCTCAGTATGCCACCACCCAACTGCTTCGCAGTTGCTACGGGGCCTGGGGGTGGAACCCCCAGCAACAAACAAAGGTCGTAGTAGTGTAGATAAGGCTACTCGTTCCAGGCGACTGCAAGCATGACCGAGAAGCCGACGAGGACGGCGACGAACTGGAGGAGGGCTGTGAGAGGCGGCGGGTGCGAGCGGAGCATGTCGGGGATGATGCCAACGGTAGCGATGTAAATGAAGCCGCCGGCGGTTGCGGGCTGGACGAGCTCGCGCAGCTGGACGTTGGTGCCGAGGATGCCGTCGGCGGCAATGCCGTTGGCGACAGAGTCGGCGCTGGAGTTGGCGGCCCACGTGTTGAGGGCGATGCCAGCGGCCGAGCCCGCGTACGCGCCGAGGGCCGTCACGAACTGAGCGCGGAGCGCCTTGGGCTTGGAGAAACCGCCCTTTATGAGGAGTGCAAAGTCGCCAAACTGGTGCGGGACCTCGTGGCAGAAGAGCGCGAGGCACGACGTGGCGCCGGCTTGGGTGCTGATGAAAAACGCCGACGCGAGCGCAATGCCGTCGGTGAGATTGTGGCTGAAATCGGCTACGAGGTTGAGCCACGCAGCTAAGACGGCCGAAGAGCTGGGACCAGAGTCTGCCGCCGTGTGGTCTGCAGCCGAGTCTGTCGCGTCCGACGTCTCTGGCTCCTTTTCGGCGCCACGACGTCGCAGCGCGGTGGGGCTCGTCTTGGTGGCCGTCGAGTGAGAATGGGTGTGCTCGGTGCTAGAGTCTGCCTCGGAGCTCCGGCCGTGGCTATGGCTGTGGCTGTGGCTGTGGCTGTGGCCGTGGTCATGGTCGTGGTCGTGGTCGTGGTCATGTCCGCCCATATAACGCAGGACCTGATCCAGCAATACAAACGCAAAGAACCCGCCAAAGATCGCCATGCCCAGGACCGTCGCGCGTCTCTCGTCGACCAGCACAAACCGCACCCCGCCGTCGTGGTCGTCCCCAAGAAACGTGTGTGGAAGCAGGTGCATAAACACGTCGCCCAGAAGGCCGCCCACGGCAAACCCCACCATGACCGCCAGCGCCGTCGGGTTCACAATCGGCGGCATAAACACGAGCGCCAGGTTCGGCAGCCCCGAAATGTACGTTGTGGCCAGCACCGAATTGGCGGCCGGGCCAAATGGGAAAAGGCGCGCAAACAGCCATTGAACAAGTGTGCTGTCGTGACTGTGTATGTGGCCGTCATGGCTATGGCTGTGGCCGTGTCCATGGCCCACCAATTTTTCAAGCGCCTTGACCACCTCTGTTTCCTAAACGTTAGACGAGATCTCAGATTGTCAGCACCACCTCTGCAAAACTCACCTTCAAATGCTCTGCAATGGCATCTAAATCAAACGCGCCATTGGCCAGTAGCAGCGGGGATCTCGCCTGTCTGTCGTCGACCTTGAACACCTTTTGCTCGTGAGCCATTGCGACAGAAACCAGCACTGCCGCGACAGCCGCCGTGTACCACGCCAACGAGCGTCCAACTGCCATTTTTCACGCCAACTCTGCGTTTGCAAAGCTAAAAAATGGCGGCTTGTATCAACGTACGTCTCCCCACGCGACCCGCTACGTACGTGGCTGTCTATGCATATTCCCGTGCATCATCCATGCACAGCCTCGCCATCTCATCAATCCATGCTCAGGTCTTTTTTTTTTTTTTTTTCCTGGGGGCGCTGCCCCCAGACCCCCGTAGCAACTGCTTCGCAGTTGGATCGTGGGTGTTTAGAGTCGGCGAGCCGCCTCTTCTCAACTGCGAATCAGTTGCTACGGGGTCTGGGGGGTGGAACCTCCAGGATGAAAAACAGTAATACGACATACACTGGCACCTCACTGTCAGGTCTAATTCCCGCACTCCCACCTGCGAAGCAGTTGCTACGGGGATCTGGGGGTGGAACCCCCAGGATAAAAGAAGTAATACGACATACACTCATACGTAGGACCTTCATTGTCCGGTCTACTTCCCACACTCCAACTGCGAAGCAATTGCTATGGGGTTCTAGGTGGGGATGGGGATGGAGGCAATATGACATACAGTGGTACTGTCAGGTCTAGTTCCCACACTCCAACTGCGAAGCAGTTGCTACGGGGGTCTGGGGGTGGAACCCCCCCAGGAAAAAAAAAAGGCAACAGTGGGGCTTCACCGAGAGGCCAAACATTAGTTTCATTAGTCGTGACATTTATGCTGCCCAGAACTTGTAGGTCTGGGGTGTGTCCACCGAGACGGGCTTGAGGGCTGCTTTTGCGGCCTTGGGACCCGAGGCAGCGGCGCCCTTGTATGTCTCTGTTTCGCCAGCGACGGCCGTGAGCTGCGGGTTCTGGCGGGCGAGGGCGACCGCCTCGTCGGCGGCGGCAACGGCATCCGGGCCGGGACCAAGGGCGGCCGCCTCTTGCAGCTTGCGGTGCACCGAAGCGGCGTGCGCTTGCACAGCGAGGCGGTCCAGGTACAGCTGTTGGCGGCCGGCTTCAAGGTCGCGACGCTGCGCCTCGAGGACCGCCTCCATGTCGTGGAAACGGCGCAGTTTGAGCTCGATCTTGCGGAGCTCTGCCTCGACAAGCGCGCTGACAAGACCGTGCTGTGTGCTCTTTTCGTCCGCCGACAGCTGCTCGGCCTTAGCGGCTAGCGCCGCGTGACTGTCGCCGTTGGTACTGGCTTTTTGTTCAACAAGCGATAGGCCACGCAGGATCCGCTCCACAGCCGCGGCCGGAGCTGGTGCTGGTGCTGGTGCTGGTGCAGGCGCTGGTGCAGCAGCAGCGTTGGTCGTACTGTCGGCCTCAGAAATGCGCTCAGCAGCCGCGCGTGCAGAGCTCACGCCATTGGCACCGCTGGAGCCGCCGCTAGAACCATTGGAAACAATATACGGATCCTCTATCGGCATTTGCAAAAACTTTGTGACGCACTGCGCCTTGGTGCGGGTGCCAACGTGGTACGCAACCGCATCCCAGTCATCCTCGTACATCTCGACACCCTCGAGCAGCAGCAGTGTCTCCTGATCTGTCCAGTTGGCGTGGCCCATCTGCTCCTGTTCGATCCGCACATAGTCGGCCGCCGACGTGTTGGCTGGAAACAGGCCGCTTTTCAGGGCCAGCGCAGAGATGCTCTGCTTCGAGTGCAGGTTGTGGTACCGCACCTTGGACACGTCCTCGCCGCATGTGTAGCAGTTGTATGCTCGCGTCCCGAGCGACGCAAACTTCTTGGTGGACTCGTCGACGAGCGCCATGGCGTCGGCCGTCGTGTCGTAGACATTGCGGCGCAGCGCAAGCGTCATTGGGTAAGTTTCAGCGGCCCTTTTGTGGTGCTCGGCGTCGTTGGCGGCCTCGACCTGCACTGTGGTCGCCGCCAGCTCGCGGCTCTCGCTGCTGCCGTCGCTGCGGGCGCCCTCGGTCGGCACAAACGGCTGCAGACCGCGCGGCGTGTCAACAGCCACCTGGAAATGGCCCGTAAACTGCGGCCCCAGCAGCGAGGGCCGCGACTCGGCATCCACCTGGTAGTTGATGAGACCCCATTGCTCTAGAAACGCGTGCACGCGCATAATGCTGGCCACGTCGCCAGCCAGGTTCCGTCGGCACGCCGTCACCGTCAGGTACTCGCTCGGGTTCAGCCGATACGTGTCAATCATAAAGTCGCGGAACTCGCGGTATATTTCTGGCCGCTTGCCGCGCGACTTGCCGCTAAAGAACTCGGGCAGGCTGCGCTTCTCGATCTCGTGAATGGTTGCGCGGTCAAACCACGTCGCGTAGCTGGGAATCACAACACGGTATAGCTGTCGCGCAAGATATAACCTGCTCTTTTCCTGGGCCGCACGCTGCAGCTCTGCCGGGTCCGTCGCCGTTCCCGTCCCGTCATCGCCAGCATTGGGCTGTCCGTTCTCGATACTGGGCAGAGCGGCTGTTGATTCGCTCGGCGTCGCACTACCGCCACCCGTGGCAGCAGCAACGGCCCCACCGATGTCGGTCCTGCCGTCCTGCTCGCTCATGGCTCCTATCGCTCTCGTCGTGTCCCGGCGATGCGACCGTCGATGGCCTTTTTTTTTTTTGGGACTTAGGAATTATTTTGGCGATGCCAAACTCTTGGGTCCAAACCTGCCACTTTTGCATGGCTGCCCAAAAATTCCATTCCTCCCAATGGGCCCCCGTGCCCAGATATACGTTTGCATATATGCTATGCTTTATGCTTGTGTGTGCGTTGTTTTTTTTCCTGGGGGCGCTGCCCCCAGACCCCCGTAGCAACTGCTTCGCAGTTGATTTAGAGGCGATTTGGTGCCGTTTATTTGGTGTTTGTGTGTCGGGTTCTGCATCTGGCGTGCATGCAGATGTGACCAATCCGATTGCGGTAGTACTATTACGCAATATGGTAGTTAATAGCCATGTCTATATACAACATGATGTCCCGCAATGAACATGCTGTCTGAATCAGAGCCGCTCTGACAGTCGTCGTTTTCAATGACTAAATTGCACGTAGTGACTCGAGATAATCCAAAATGCAAGCTTGCCGGCCGTACACTCCATTATCGCGACCATTCCGCCGCCGTTAGTGACCATTCCAGCAGAACGAACGTCTGCACCTGTTTTCTAATCTTGTTCTGGACGCTTCTGGAACCACGGGACAGTAATTTTCCAAGATAAAAGTGACAGACCCGCTTAAACGCTGTGAGAGGTTTTTTTTTTTTTTTTTTTTTTTTACCTACGACCCCTCACCGGAATCTCTGGCTTCCGAACGGCCGAAAGGCCACCTGCAGGACCCACATCTGGTCCTCTAGTCACCCATAGTAATTGCTCTAGCAAAATGCTCCTTTTCTTTTCTTTCGTTCTTTTTTTTTTTTTTTATTTTCTGCTATCACCCACAGACTCCGCGAGCAATAACCTCACCAGAAAACTTGATAAAGCACTGAAGACCTTAGCCCCAATCAACTGCGAAGCAGTTGCTACGGGGGTCTGGGGGCAGAGCCCCCAGGAAACAAAGCCCCGAGATCCACAATGAAAGTCTGAACTCCAGAGATGAAATAGGACAGTTCAACCCCGCGCGTACATCGACTGCATGATGTACCCCGCCAGGGGCCTGTGCGGCTCGGGCCAAGACTCGCCCACGCTGTTAAACGAATACCCGCTCTTGAGTACAAATCGACGACCGTTGGCATGGAGCTGGTCCGAGGACAGGACTAGGACGCAGACGGACCATGCCCCTTCACGAGTCAGTGCGCGATCTGTTTACGCCGCAGTACCGCGCGGCCATGGAGGCCACCGCAGAGGGCCCGGCTCTGTGGAAAATGGAGCCAGCAAGGGCCCGGGCTGCTTTGGCATCACAGCCAGCGCCCACGGCCGGCATGCAGACAGCTCACAAGGTCGAAGATATCACGGTGCCTCGACACGACGGTTCATCTGTTCCCGTGCGCGTATGGACGCCTCTGACAGCCCCGCCCTCCGGCGGGTTCCCGGCCGTCATCTACTTCCATGGAGGCGGATGGACGATCGGCGACGTCGACAAGGAGGCCGTCTACTGCTCCAATCTGTCGGCACGCGGTGACGTGGTGGTTGTGTCGGTCGAGTACCGACTCGCGCCCGAGCACCCGTACCCGGCGGCGCCGGACGACGGTATCGACACCTACAAGTGGATGGTAGCCAACGCTGGCCGGCTAAGCCTGAATCCCGAGCGCATTGCAGCCGCTGGCGGTTCGGCAGGCGCCAATCTCGCAGCAGTCCTCACCCACCGCGTCCTCAACCGCAACCGCGCCGGTAAGGACAAGTTACCGACCATCAAGGCCAACGTCCTAATGATTCCGACGCTCGACGCCGACACTCGCGCCTACTGGACCGCCGAGCGCTATCAGCATGTTCCGGACCTGCCCTCAGAGTTCATGGACTGGTTCGGCAACAACTACTATGTCGGGCACGCCGACAAGGCCGATCCAGACGTGTCGCCAATGAAATCCGGTGCCGAAAACTTCGATCAGTACCCGCCGACGCTGATCGCTACGGCTGAGACCGATGTTTTGCGAGGCCAGGGCGAGGCCTACGCCGGCAAACTCATGCATCACGGCCGCAACGTCACATTCAAAATGTACAAGGGCGTCGGTCACTTTTTCATGCTCATGCCGGGCCTCTGCTCCGAAGCCGACGAACTTGTCCTCGACATCTCCCGCTACATCCGCCAGGTCTTTTATGAACAGCCCAGCATTGACGTCAAGGCGTAATTCACCGTTTTGTTTGTCTTTCTTTTTTTCCTGGGGGCGCTGCCCCCAGACCCCCGTAGCAACTGCTTCGCAGTTGGATATGGGGTCGGTGGTTCCTGGAGATGCCGCCCCCGGTGCGCTTGTAGAAAACTTGCTCCGGGGCTGGAAATCCTTTTCATTTGGTATTAAACGTTGATATTCAGCAAATCTCAACTGCGAAGCAGTTGCTACGGGGGTCTGGGGGCAGAGCCCCCAGGAAACAAAAAAATGTCACACGACGTAATACTGCTAGAGACGCATTGCTCCAAAAGTTTGGCCCTTACCCTTAATTAACGGCGGTCGCGTTTGGCACGCGAAAGTTCGTGTTTGGCAACTCGGTTATTGGCACGAAACAGAGCGCTAAATGAAGCAGGAAGAGGCGCAGACACCAGAGCTGACGGAACCGTCGTCGCCAATCTCGAACGGGGCGGACGAGCCTTCGGAGCCGGTGACCCCGCAGCCGAGAGAATCGGCCCCGCCGGAGTTGGTGGAGATTGGCTTTGACAAGCGCCTCCAACGACTAAAGTTCTTGGTGGAGCGGTCAAAAGTTTATTCAAACATTCTCAAGGAGCGTCTGGCAGTCCAGGAGGCCGAGCAAGGCCAGGACAAGGAGCGGGAACCCGCAACCAGAAAGAGTCCCAGGAGAAGAACACGCGCCCGTGGCCAGCAGTCGTTGCTGGCGTTTATGGGCCCAAAGGCAGACGAAAACGTCAAGACGAAGACCAAGAACGAGACCGAGGATGCCAAAAAGAAACCTGAGAGTAACGCAGATACAAAAGCTACTGGAGCTGAAGGAGGCGCCCTCAAGCCGCGCCTTGAGCGATACTACAAGCAGTCCAAGTACCTGACGGGCGGCACGCTGCACGAGTACCAACTGGCAGGAGTCGAGTGGCTGGTATCGCTGTTTGAAAACGGGCTCAATGGGATTCTAGCCGACGAGATGGGACTAGGCAAGACGATCCAGGTGATTGGGTTCCTGGCGTACTTGATTGAGTGGCAGGTGACGGGTCCGTTTCTCATTGTAGGCCCACTGTCGACCATCGAAAACTGGACAAAAGAGTTTGCGAAGTTTGCACCAGAGCTGCACGTCGTCAAGTACCACGGAACGCCGTCTGAGCGCGACGAACTACGCCGCCGCGAGTTCCGCGATCCCGCCAAGCTGATTGTCGTCACTTCGTATGAGATCGTGCTGAGGGACGCCAAGCATCTCGGCCGCTTTGACTGGAAGTACGTCATAGTTGACGAGGGTCACCGGCTCAAAAACATAAACAGTCGACTCATGCAGGAGCTCAAGAAATTGAGCAGCGCAAACCGACTCCTGCTGACCGGCACGCCGCTGCAAAACAATCTCGCAGAGCTGTGGTCGCTGCTAAACTTTTTGCTACCCGACGTGTTTACGGATCTCGCGCTGTTCCAGACTTGGTTCGAGAGCGCCGAGAGCGACGCGTCGCAGCTCGACGAAGACGAGTCGGCGGGCCTTATTGCCAGTCTCCACTCGATTCTGCGCCCATTTCTGCTGCGCCGTCTAAAGTCGGACGTCGACCAGTTCCTGCCAGACAAGCGCGAGTACGTCATCTATGGTCCGCTCGCACCTGCACAAACAGAACTGTACCAGCATATTCTCAGCAACACCGCCCGGGAGTACGTCGTCAACAAGATTCTCGAGGCCCGTGGCCACGAACCCCGTACCCCCAAGCGAAAAGCGCCCTCCCTGTCACAAGACGACTCGGTGGATGGCGGCCAGCCCGCCAAGCGCCTACGCTCGCGCATAGACTACACAGAGCTCGAGGACGACGAGTTCATCGCGCAGGCGCTCGGCCAGGGGTTCAGCCACGACGTGAGTACTCGCACGAGCGGCGCCGCCAGCCCCGCCGCCAGCGACATCGACGAGCGCAACGAGGAAACCGATCTCATGATCAAGCAAGCCGAGCGCGAGACCCGCGTCAAGAGCTTTCAGAACGTCGTCATGCAGCTTCGCCTCGCCTGCAACTCGCCCTATCTCTTTTACTACCCGTGGTCCTATAACCAACGTGTCGACAAACGACTCATTACCGACTCGGGCAAAATGACGCTGCTCGACAAGCTTGCCACCAAGCTTGTCAAGGAAAACCACAAGATCCTCATTTTCTCGCAGTTCACCAAAATGCTCGACATCCTCGAAGACTGGGTCGGCCAGCTGAAAAAGTGGCGCTACTGCCGCATTGATGGCTCGACTGCTCAAACAGACCGCCAAGACGCCATGGAAACCTTCAATTCCGACGACCGCTACAAGGTCTTTTTGCTGTCCACGCGCTCTGGCGGCCTTGGAATCAACCTCACAGCCGCCGACACCGTCATTCTCTTTGACAGCGACTGGAACCCGCAGCAGGACCTCCAGGCCATGGATCGCGTCCATCGCATTGGCCAGACAAGGCCCGTCATTGTCTACCGACTAGCAACAGCGAGCACCGTCGAGGAATCGCTCTTACAGCGCGCGTCCTCCAAGCGCCGACTTGGCCATCTCATCATTGAAAAGGGCCGGTTCAAGGGGTTTGCGACGCGCGGTCTCAACCAAGAGGCAGAGCTCGAGCGTCTCAACGAAGAGCTCCGGCAGCACAAGTTGCGCACTAAAAACATGAAAAGTGGTGGTATCTCGGATCGCGATATGAAAATCATTCTCGACCGGTCCGACGACGCATACGTTCGCGCCCGCAATGGCGTCGAGGGTCTCTCCGACAACATCTCGACAATTATTTAATGCATTAATGTCTGATCGGCACATCTTCTGTTCGTGACCACGCAGTCTCCGGGCCTTGTTGGACGCCTGAACACCACTCTTTTGATTTCCTGGGGGCGCTGCCCCCAGACTCCCGTAGCAACTGCTTCGCAGTTGATTTTCGAAACCTGCCTGTTTCAACCGGGAAGCGGTTGCTACGGGGGTCTGTGGGTGGAACCCCTAGGAAAATAAAAGACCAGTGCATCTAAATCGACGTCTATTTCAACCGCCAAGCGGTTTTGTTACGGGGCCTGGGGGTGGAACCCCCAGGAAAATAAAAGACGAGAGCAGCTAAATCAGCTGCGGGCGAAGTTGGAATGCATAGTATGCATGACAAGATACGGCTATCTAATTCAGTACGACGACGCGATCAGGAGCACATCGGTAAACATGGACGTGCTCACTGAAATCTGGAAGTCCGAGGGCTGGCTGCCCAAGTGGATGCTTTTCGTAAGTGTGATTGTCGTTTAGAGTATGAATGTATGAATTGGCTTGGATGCACGACACTGACAACAGATCTCGGCGGTGTCTCTCTTCAACTCCGCTCAGACGTACGTGAGCGGCCTCGAGCTGACCCGTCGCGTTTACGAGGCCAAGCCGAGCGAGGGTATGTTGGTTACAAATTTTTCAAAATACACATGTGACTAACTCTAGTGACGGGCCTGTCGGCGCGCACTTTTGGAACCTGGACGATTCTGGCATCAATTATTCGCTTGTACGCGGCTGCCCACATTCATAACCCTGCGTATGTGACTGCGAAAATACGTTAGACTCGCAATACTAATACCAGAATCTATCAGATTGCGTTCAGCTCGTACGTCCTCGCCGGCTTTCACTTTATCAGCGAGTGGCTCGTGTTCGGCACTGCCAAACTCGGAAAGGGACTCGCAGGTCCTCTCGTCGTATCGTCTGTGACAATGGCGTGGATGCTGACTCAGTGGAATTATTACGTTCCTGCTTGAGCCGGCGTTATCAACGATGATAACGCTGATTCCAGCGTGCGATACACTAGAAAAACGTACCGATAAGCGGTTGTAATAGAATCTGAGGTACTTTACAGATTGTGTGGTTAAATGGTAATTGTAGGATCACCCTAGGATGATACGACAATTGGCTATGGTCGGACAGCTCTACAACAATCGCGGTGTGCGGCGGGTTGGTTCCCCGCATATCGGGGAGAGGTGGGACGGAGTCCGTCGATGGTACCGAGTCTAGTCTTGACTGGTCGCAGAGATCAGCCCCTGCTTGAACTGTATACGGGGCATGGCTGGTTTATATGTTTTTCCCAGATCCAGCGAATGAGCGGACGATTTTTGATACCTAGACGGTTACGTACTCACCCCTTGCTCATGCGATCACCACCATGCCTTGTTTCCAGTCCTGTGATCGCCATTATACTGTGGCATCTGGGTACCTGATAAGTCCACGGCACCGACCCTGCGTCGTGCAACGTTTGAAATGTGGCAATGAAGAGCTGCTAGCAACGGTTACGCTGATAACTTTAAACGACACGAGCTGTGTATCTTCAAGGGCCGCACAGAATTAGCCAACCTGGGCCGGTATCAGTACTTGATAACTGGCGATGTGACGCTGAGACTTGCAGATCCCCCGCACTTGCATGATTCATATGGGCATACGATCTGGCGCCTAAAGCGTTGATATTGAGATTCGAGGTTGCATTGCCAAAAGTCGCATCGTCGACTGGGCCAGTGAATATATATCTGGTGAGATTCGTGACTTCGCATGGATAGACACTCCAATGGCCGTTGATCAGACAGACGAGCTCGGGCTTACCAAGCCCGATGTGACTTTGGCAACACAGGAAGTTGATGTGGAGAAAGGATCAATTACTCAGGAACCGGTCCCGCTTGATACCAGCAAGTGGTACAATCGGGGCCTCAAGCTGTTTGGGCATCAGTTCGAGCCCTACTCGTACGGAGGCGTCCAGATTCTAATGGTGTCGTTTGTGTGCTTTTTGACTGTTGGCATGTACTCGGCGATTGGCGGCCTAGGAGGCGGAGGCCAGCTGGACCCCGAGGCAGTGAACAACTCCAACGTAGCTCTATATGCCACCTTTGCGTCCATGGCATTCTTTTCTGGATCTATCTGCAATGTACTCGGCGTGCGGACTCTGCTATCCATTGGCGGTTGGGGCTACGCATTGTACGTGGCGTCACTGCTGTCGTACAACATCAACGGCAACTCTGGATTCGTCATTGGCGCGGGCGCCATCATGGGCATCTGTGCTGCCTTCCTGTGGACCGCTCAAGGAACGATGATGATGTCGTACGTGGACGCGAACAACAAGGGCAAGTACATTTCGTTATTTTGGATGATCTTCCAGGCCGGCAACCTGATGGGGTCGCTTATTCCACTTGGTCAGGAAATCAACAACACTGCGGCCGCGTCGGTGTCCAACGGCGTCTACGCAGCGTTCTTTGTCATCATCTGCTTTGGCGGCCTTCTCGGCTGCTTTGTGCTGCCCGTCAGCAAGGTGCACCTCAAGGGCGGGCAGCCGGTGCTCGTGCGCAAGAGCCCGACGTGGACGTCTGAGTTCCGCGGCATGTACCAGCTTCTGCGGCTCGAGCCGTGGCTGCTGCTGTTGTTTCCGTACTTTTGGGCGTCCAACTGGTTCGGGCCGTACCAAAGCAACGATGTGAACCTCGCCAATTTCAATATCCGCACCCGGGCGCTCAACAACGTGCTGTTTTGCGTGTGCGAGATCCTAGGCGCGTTCGTCGCTGGCTTTTGTCTCGACAACAAGTGGCTAAAACGCCACCATACCGCTCGCGCTGGCTGGGTCGTGCTGCTGTGCGCGACCATGGCCATTTGGGGCGGCTCGTACGCGTACCAGCGGGGCTACACGCGCGAGAGCGTCGCGAGCGCAGACTTTGTTGCCGCAGACTGGACAGAGACAGGCCGGTTCATTGGGCCCATGTTTCTGTACATGGGTTTTGGCGCGTTCGACGCCATGTGGCAGACATACGCGTACTGGCTCATGGGTTCCCTGACCAACTCTTCGCGCAAGCTCGCGCTTTATGCGGGCTTCTACAAGGCCATCCAGTCTGCGGGCGCCGCCGTCGTATGGCGTCTCGACAACCTTGGCACCTCCTACATGACAATGATGGCCCTCAACTGGGGCCTTCTCGGCGGCTCTCTCTTCCTAGCACTACCCGTTGTCTACTACAAAGTCCGCGACTCCGTGGACGACGCCGAAGACGTCCATTTCACTGAAGACATATAATCCACTACGGTATAGAGCGTTCTTATTTATTTCCTGGGGGTTCCACCCCCAGACCCCCGTAGCAACTGCTTCGCAGTTGGAGTGCAACCAAGAACATGCCATCCAGCACCTGCACAGTGCTGTCAAGGAGTTTCTCCTGGGGGTTCCACCCCCCCGACCCGTAGCAACTGTTTCGCAGTTGGTGTGCCACCAGGAACAAGCGATCCAAGCACTTCCATAGTGCTGCTCAGGGGGTTCCGCCCCCCAGAACCCCGTAGCAACTGCTTCGCAGTTGGAGTGCTACCAGGAACAAGGTCTATTCTGTTTGCCCTCAAGTGCATTCATAACACACAGTGTTTCGGGGACACCACCCCCAGCTCTAGCTCCGCCATTGGATCGCAATCGGACCTTGCGCCCGGTCGGCGCTCAACTGCGAAGCAGTTGCTACGGGGGTCTGGGAGCAGCGCCCCCAGGAAAAAGAAACAGCGCAGGCCAATTGAAAACATAAATGTATCATTCGACTATTCGTTTTATTGCATACCTGCGTTTCGTAGTGGGTAACGACCCGGTGCTGCTCTGCACCCGCAGTGGCCTGGGAGGTCCACGAGTGGCTCTCACTGATGGGTCGGGTCGTTGCGCTTGAGAAGGTCGTGGACAGGGCCGAGAAGGCGTTGGAACGCCGACTTACCAAGAAACACGACCTTAAGACGCGACTGGGCCGTGACGGTTGCCTGGCGCGGCGAATCGTGCAAAAGCGCAACCTCGCCAAAGTAGTCACCCTTTGTCAGAGCGGCAACATGCTCACCGCCCTTTGTGACCAGAGCCTCACCCTCCTCAATCAGGTAGAACTCCTCGCCGGTCTCGCCCTCGCGCACAACCGTCTCGCCTGGCTGGAAAGCAGCGGTCGAGAGCGCATCGGCAAGCTTGCTGAGCTCGTACGGCGACAAACCCTTGAGCAGCGGTACCGACTTGAGAAACTCGCCGTACATGTTGCGCTGACTCGACGTCTTGACAAGCAAAGTCTTCTTAAAAGTGACGCGCTCGAGCGCCCACAGAACGCAGTCGCTTGTGGCTACGACTGTGGCGGCACGTGGCGCATTGTACATGAGCGCGAGCTCGCCAAAGCTGCTGCCCGGGCCCGCCGAGCCGACCTTGTCGCCGTTGCGGTAAAAGTCGACCGACCCGCTCTCGACAATGTAGTAAAAGTCGCCCTCGTCGCCCTGCTCAATGATGTGGGTGCCCTTGGGCACGCGCTTCTCCTCGAGCGCATTGAGCAGCAGGCCGAGGCTCTCGTCGTCGAGGTTCTTAAACAGAAAGTTGTCGCGGACCGTCGCCTTGAGGCGCTGGAGCTGCTCGTGGGTGAGGGGCGTCTGCAGCGCTGCCGTCGGGGTGGCCGTCAGCGACGACGGGTGCAGGCTCTCGGCGCTGACGCTCGTTCGCCGATTGACGTTAAACCGGGCAGGCATACCGCCAGCACCATTGCTTCCACTCATCTGTGCTAGTTGTTCTCTCGGCACTTCCGACGGAGGGAAGTTTGGGACTGGAGCTGCTGTAGGACCGCCAGATGCTGCTGAAGAAGGCGGGGCCACTGATGCTGCTGCTGGCGATGCAGCATCGCCAGGCCCACCGCTGCCGGGTGCGTTGTCTTCCTGACCTAGCCCTGAACCCCCGCTACCAACACCACTGCCGGTTGTACTTGTTGCCCAGGGAACGGCCTGGGACAGGGACTGGGACTGGCCCCTTGGACCAGCGTTGGTCCCAGAGACACCAGTGGTGGCTGTATCTCCGCGGGGGGTCGGGTCGTCGTCGGCGCCCGGCGATGCATCGTGGTGGTGGACGTCGTGGGGGTCTCCAGCACCGAATGAGCTAAAGTTGAATCCAGCAAACGCGCCGCTGGCCCCGCCGGCAGCGCCCCGAACGCGGGACGACGACCCCGACGTGCGATGGCGCAGCTGCAGCTCCCTCCGCTCCTCCTCCAGGCGCTTTTGAAAATAATTGGCGCAAAACTGCAGCACGTCGGCCGGCTGGCTGGCAGCGACCTCGCGGTTCAGCCGATTGAGTTCGTCCACGTACAACGGCGGCAGGCTCATGGCGCGGAGTTGTGTTGTCGCTTGCTGCGATTGTTGTGTGTGTCAGACGGGAACCTTAACTCCACATCCCACTGGTCGCTTGTTAAACGTCCCAGCTGGGTGCAGGAGGGGTGGGAGGGGGACCATTTCTCGATTGGGAGTGTGCCCGTACCCTGGATCTAATCTATCTGTAAAATAAGAGCACAGCCGTCTCTCCTTCCAACTGCGAAGCAGATGCTACGGGGGTCTGGGGGCAGCGCCCCCAGGAAATACAAAGCTGGTCAGATCGTTCCCTGGGGGCGCTGCGCCCAGACCCCCGTAGCAACTGCTTCGCAGTTGAGCTCCACGGGGCCGAGTGCTCGGGTGAGGAGGATGGGGATCAATGCAATGTCATAAACGCGTAAAGCGCAGGATTAAATAAGTGTTGTTGTTGGGGCCGTCTTGCGCCCGCCTTGCCAGAATGATAGAGGGTTTGTTGACGAACCGGGCCGTGACTAGTGCTTTATGGTCGTACGGCTTGGCCGATAGTCAACCTTGGCATTGTAAAAAAGAAAGAAGAAAAAGCCCTGGCTAGTGAGCGGGGAGAGTCGCGACTGCAACGGCAAGAGATCCAGACACTGGATCGACGATCCTACTCGCACGGCGGAGACGGGTTCGTGGGCCGGTGACGGTACTTGGGCTGTCGTTCGTAAGCATTCGGCTTGCTGCTATGGCCGTGATCGTGGTCGTGATCATGGTTGTGGCCACAGGCGCCTTCGTCGTCCGAGTCCGAGTCTGAGTCAGAACTCGAGTCCGACTCGCTCTCCTCCGAGCTCGATTCGCCAAAATCACGCTGTTTCCGGAAAATGCAGCAAACTGCAGTTAGTCCCGTTTTCTGGAATCCTCGGTCGTGTGTTAACATACTCTTTGTTTTTTTTCTGTTCAGATGCTCGTTGTCGACAACGTCTTCAGTCCAGCGAACGCGCCTTGCTTCAGCTGGCGGCGGCGAGTCTTGTTCGCCTCGCAGCACCAGACGGGCCCGGGCTGGCGCCGTCTCCACCTGCGTGGCAACTGTGCTCGGCGTGCCTCTTCTTGAACTGCCACTCATAATGTATATAATTCAATACAGCACAGTACCAGAACGGCGGTGCCAAGTGCTGTTGTGGCTGTGGCTGTGTGAGTGCTTGTTCCTCTCGACACACGCCTCCAAGTTCTCTACATCTTTGCTGACAAAGTCACGTGGACATGCATAAATATATACGAATGCGTGCATACTGGCTCACCTTGGAGGGGCGTTTGGCCTTCTATTTTTTTTTTTTTTCCTCGGGGCGTTGCCCCCAGACCCTCGTAGCAACTGCTTCGCAGTTGGAATTCGCTCGTGTGGAGATCAACTGCGAAGCAGTTGCTGCGGGGGGTCTGGGGGTGGAACCCCCAGGGAAAACAAAATCTTTGAGCGGAGATCAACTGCGAAGCAGTTGCTACCGGGGTCTGGGCGTGGAACCCCCAGGAAAAAACAAAAGCTCTGAGCAGAGGTGCTACGCGCGCCAGACTAGATCGGAACGGAGGACCCATTTGAATCCTGACTTGACGAGCTCGCCCTCGTGGAAGAGGCATTCGTCGCCATGCTTGTGAAGGAGCGCCATGCCCTTGCGAGGCCTGAACGACTCGGCCTGGGCCTTGTTGTTGTCGTCGGGATAGAAGACGGTGGCCCCGCCGTCGACCTCGCCGTCGCCAGTCAAGTAAATAAGAAGAGTCCAGCGCGTACGGCCAGAAACAACAGCGTAGTCGTCGCCAGACGGAACCTCGACGTCCACGGCTACGCTGTCGTCGTAGTGTGAGCCAAAGTAGTGGCCCGGACAGTAGCGGTAGACGCGAAGGTTCTCGTTGAGCCCGACACAGTCGTCAAACTCCTCGCGGCCAGGCACTTCGTTTGCGTCACCATACGGCACATTCTCTGCTTTTAGCACGCTGCGCAGCTGCTTCCAAAGCGCTCGCGTCGCAAGCCGGTCCACCAGGACGGCCCTGTCGTTGACTCGCGCAGCGTAGTCCTTGCGAGGCGGCAATTGCGTGGTCGCAAACTCGACCTTGGCGCTTTTTCCTGCAGCAAGTTCTTTGCTGAACCAAGCAATCAAGTCGTCGCACGTCTTGGCCGAGAAAAACCCCGGAATCGTGTATATCTGCCCTGGCATGGCCTCGACAACGTGCGCCTTTGGACCCGGCATCGCCTCGCGGTACGATGCCGGCCAGTCGTACGTTTTCAGATTCACCCCTTGGCCCGCATCTGCTTTTGGCCCGTTCTTGGCCGCTTTTTTACCCATATTTCTGGCGCGAAATATTCTGGATCGTGCCTTCGGAATACTTTATGGAAGTGCTGCATATCATATGCATGCATAGTCATCTCCTTCTTTTTCCTCCTGAGGGGGGGGGGGGGGAGGGGGCTGCCCCCAGACCCCCGGAGCAACTGCTTCGAGTTGAAAGCAAGGGTGTTTTGAAAATGGATAATTGCGAGGGGATGGGCCAGTAGCGAGTGCTGGAGAAGGAGTATCAGTGCAATGGCTGCCCGCATACGTGCATCAGACACCGTCCATCTGCCACATGTGACCACGTAATGGCGCCAAATCCGCTAAATGGGCATATAGAGACACTAATATCCCGTCAAACACATTCTGTACGGCAGCTTATCGAAGAACAGTTAGTACTTGAGCTAATACTTGAGATTAGTCTTCGGCAGACGCAGCACCCTTTTGCCCTCCAACAAGCCATCAGATCAAACCAACTGCGAAGCAGTTGCTACGGGGGTCTGGGGCCAGCGACCCCCCGGAAGAAAAACGCCAACTCGCGACTCCGGCAGCCCGGAACTTCGACTTTCCGAGATGGTGCGGCGCGTTCTGCCCCGCGGTGACCCCCTACCCCCAACCGTAGTTTGTATATAACCTTACAACGGCTGCGGCTTCGGGCCGATTAATTCGTCTCCACTTTGAGCACCTGCCACCAAACAGCCCCGTGCAAGCCGTCGCAAGGCATACACTGAAAGCAAAAATGTCTGTTCCAAGAGTTCACTCTTCGTTGCGGGACATCCTCACGCCTGAGTACGTCCACTTGTCCGAGAATGTGTTTCTGAACCGTCCGCCGTTCAGCCAGGTCACGGCCCAGCAGCGCCGCGAGGAGAACAAGAAGCGGCCTAAGCGGACACACGGGATGCAGACGGCGCACGACGTCACCGACACTGCAATTGAGCGTGCCCACACCAAGGGTGATGCCATTCCGATCCGCATCTGGACCCCGCACAGCCCCAAGCCCGACAAAGGTTATCCCGCTGTTATTCACTTCCACGGCGGCGGCTGGACCCTGGGAGACCTCGACCAGGAGGCGGTCCACTGCTCTAACATGTGTGCACGCGTCGGCGCCGTCGTCATCTCTGTTGACTACCGCTTGGCCCCCGAGTTCCCGTACCCGGCTGCCACCGAGGATGTGTGGGAGTCGTACCGGTGGGTTCTGACCAATGCGGAAAAGCTTCAGATCAACCCGGACCGCATTGCTACCGGTGGCGGATCCGCAGGCGCCAACCTGTCTGCCGTCCTCGTTCACAAAGTCATCAACTACAACAAGACTGCCACAGAAAAGCTGCCGTCTATCAAGTACGCCCTGCTGTACGTGCCGTCGGTAGACATTAAGCACGAGGACTACTGGACTGCCAAGGTGTACGAGCACGCACCGGACCTCGACCCGGACGCCATTCAGTGGTTTTCGGCCCAATACTTTGGCGGTGGCCGCGACAAAATCGATGTCCTAGATGTTAACATTTCGCCGCTCAAGAACCCAGACGAAAACTTCTGCATTGGCGTACACCCACCGGTGTTCATTGCTACAGCCGAGACTGATGTTCTGCGTGGCCAAGGCGAGGCGTACGCTTCCAAGCTCATGCGCCATGGTGTCTCGGTCTCGTACAAGATGTACAAGGGCGTTGGTCATGCATTCATGGGCGTGCCTGGCGTCATCCCCGAGTGCGACGAGCTCATTCTCGACCTCTGTAAGCATTTGCGCGCTCACTTTTACGGCGAGCCCAAGATCGACGTCTGACTTGTTAAGCTAATGCATTTCACGTTCTTGTTTTCCCTGGGGGCGCTGCCCCCAGACCCCCCGTAGCAACTGCTTCGCAGTTGGAAGAGACCAGTCGCAATCAACCGCGAAGCGGTTGCTACGGGGGTCTGGGGGTGGAATCCCCAGGAAAAAGAGAGAAAAAAAAAAAAAAAAAGCAATCTAAGGACCATAAACCAAATGCAATCCCATTTTCCCATAGCAACGAAGGGCTTCACTACAAAGACAGGTTACAGCTTCGCGCCAAGAGCCTTGTGGACACGGAGGGCCTGACGCATCGACAGGTCAAGCATAATCTCCTCGGAGCCGCCGGGAATGGCATAGGCGCGCACCTCGCGGTACAGACGCTCGACCTTGGCAGCCTTGCCGCCGCGGGTGTAGGCGAGACCGCCAAAGATCTGCGACGCCTCGCGCGCACACAGCTCCATGGTCTGCGTAGCCATGGCCTTGCAGCCGGCAATGGGGCCACCAAGACGAAGGCCGACCTCGCGCTCGTCCATGAGCTGGAACTCGTACATGAGCTGCTCGAGCCAATTGTGGACGGCTTCGATGCGGCAGGCCATCTGGGCGAGCTTGTTGCGGATCACGTCGTGCTGAATGAGCTTCTTCCCGAAGGTCTCGCGCTGGTGCGCATACTTGCAGGCCGTCTCGTACAGGACGCGCGACATGCGGTTCGCCTGGAGGATGACGCCGAGACGCTCGTGGTTGAAGTTCGACATGATGACGGCAAAGCCCTTGTTCTCCTTGCCAATGAGGTTCTCGACCGGGACCTTGACATCCTCAAACGTGATGTAGGTCGAGCCCGAAACGCGCATGCCCTGGGTCTCCATCTTGCGGACCGAGACACCCGGGAACGTCTTCTCAATTAGCAGCATCGAGATGCCGTTCATGCCCTTGCCGCCAGTGCGCACCGCCACCGAGAAGTAGTCAGACCACACGCCGTTGGTGATCCACTTTTTGGTGCCGTTGACGATGTAGTGCTTGCCGTCCGGGGTCTTCTCGGCCGTCGTGGTGAGGTTGGCGACATCCGAGCCGGCGTCGGGCTCGGTAATGCAGAGGCAGATGCGCTTGCGGCCAGACACAATCTCGGGAACAACGCGGCGCTGAATCTCGGGACGGGCAAACTTGAACACGGGCGGGGCACCGATCGAGTAGCCGCCAACAAGGTTCCAGACGACACCGCCAGAACCGCAGCGACTGAGCTCGTCGACAATGACAAGCTCGTGGAACGCGTCAATCTCGTCAAGCTTGACCGACTTGGGACCAAGGCCCTCGAGCAGCTCCTTGGGGAGCGACTTGACGCCAACTAGGCACGCCAGGTAGCCGCGCTTGGCAAACTCCTTAAAAGCAATGTCATCCTCAATGACACCGGCAGCATCCCAGTCGTCCACATAGGGCTCAATGTACTCGTCGACAAATTCGCGGATCTCGGCCCGCAGGCGGACGTGCGACTCATTGTAGTACGGCGTAAAGTTGCCTTGGTACCAGGCTGGGTCTCCGTATGGCACCATGTCGCCAAAAGGCTCGTGGCGGACCGCCGTGAGGTGGGCACCAGCGACCGGTGCCGACGTAGGAGCGGGCACAAGGGCGCTGCTGGCCTCATTGGGCACAACGGCCGCTGTCTCGTTGGCAGTCAGCTTGCCGATGCGGAACTTGATGCCGTACTTCTTCATGACCTTGTCAACTTCGTGGTACTTGTGAAACTGCTTCGACGCGTCCGAGCCTGCGACACGTGCGAGAATTTTCTTTCCGCCGGGGTGGATTTCCTGGAACTTGGTAAGATCGTAGACGTTGTTGTCGATAACGATCCACAAAGACTCCGGAGTGTTGTGTTTCTTGACTTCCTGAGGTTAGTTGGCTCCTTGTGCATCAAACTGGAATGCCGAACCTGGTTCGTTTGGTGTGACCCATCGTCGGAGTTGGCACTAACTCATCTCACGGGTGCCCCGCAATCGCATGACAGGAGACAATGGCATCGTCCTATCTTCGCTACAACTGAGCCTATGCATCCAGCAAACCAGCAACAGTAAGCCCAAAACAGAAAAAACTCACCTCGAAAGAGATCTCCTGGGACATCACGCACAAAAAAGTGAAAAACACGAAGCGCTGTGCAATTCACATGTCGCCAGTGGGGAAAGCCAGTAATATATATCTTAGGGTATGGGCGCGGGGACACAAGAAGTCTGGCCATCGGCCGAGCTAGCACTCGCTTGGGCCGAGGTTCCACGCGGGGTACTTTCCCCAGGTGCGGCGCAACCGTCGGCTCATGCATATGCACTGACAAAAGGCCGGTTTACGATTGGACGGAGCGGTGCCTCGGAATGTGGTTCCAGAGCGAGACATTCTTAGCATTTTTTTTCTTTCCCTGGGGGCGCTGCCCCCAGACCCTCGTAGCAACTGCTTCGCAGTTGGAGAGGCGGGACTGACGAGTGATTGATCGCGGAGCAGTTGCGACGGAGGCTGGGGCCAGGCCAGGCCAGCGAGCCGGGAAAAAGACGGAGGACAAGGACAGTAATCAAGGCTATTCGGACTGCATTGCAATTCGTTCAGTTGTGTGGAATACAGACTGCGAAGCCGTTGCACGGGTTCGTATTCAGCTTTTGGTCTTCCTGGGGGGGTTGCCCCCAGACCCCGTGGCAACTGCTTCGCGTTGAACCAGCGCGATCTCTCTAAACCAGTGATACATCCAAAATCAACTGCGAAGCAGTTGCTACGGGGGTCTGGGGGTGGAACCCCCAGCAAAAAAAACAAAAAAAAAAAGGATGACCTCACGGCAGCCTGTGATTCCCTAACAACATCACTACAACTGAAAGTAACTGACAGCTTTGTCCTATTGGACGCATTTTGGTAGCACGCCCACACGTCGACGGGTGGCTCAGATACACGTCGTGTCGAAATAAATGAGACTGTCCCCCGTTGTCGCAAGCACACGAAACAACAGACCCGCCAGAAATCAGGACAAAACGCGTCAGAGCGTAGCATATTTTTGCGTGCTGACCAAAACAGTACTGGTGTCTGTATCTTGTCACACTTAGCGGATAGCGCATCGCTAGGCATGTCATCTGTTGGAGTCGTTAGCGGCGCCACGACGGCCGTACAGGACCGGACCGCCGAGTTCAAATCGTGCGTGGCAAGCCTGGCCAAGATGCGTGGCGGTGCAACCGTCGCTAGTGCGCGCCAGGGCCTTGGCCAGGCCGCAAGTTCCCCTGGTGGGACACCCGGCGCGGACGGAACTCCTCGCAGCAAGCGATCCGAGTTCAGCCAGCGGGCCGGAGCTATTGCACAGGATATTGCAGAGACCACAGGCATGCTGCAGCGGCTGGCGCTGTTAGCTAAGCGGAAAACGCTGTTTGACGACCGACCTGTGGAAATCACCGAGCTCACGTACGTCATAAAACAGAGGGTCAACCGGATCAACGACGCCATTGCGCAGCTGCAGGCATTTTCCAAGAACGCGTCCAAGGGCTCGGCGTGGGGACGCAGCGGTGCCGATGCCCAGGTAAGCGAGCACGCCAAAAATGTGGTTGTATTGCTTCAGGGCCGACTTTCCGATGTGACGAGCGGCTTTGCAGAAGTTCTCGAGACCCGTACCAAAAACATCCAGGCGTCCAAATCCCGGACCGAGCAGTTTATTTCCAGTGCAGCGGCATCTGTCCGCGACCAGGCCGACTCGCCCCTCTACGGTGGTGGTGCTGGCGCGTCAAGCGCAGCCCGGTCGCAGACCGCCTCGCCTCAGAATGGCGGCAGTGGTGCGGGTCAGTACGCAGAGAACCCGTACGGATCTGCTTTGGCGTCTGCCGAAGCCTCTAGCAGCGACGTACTCATGCTGCCGAACCAACAGCAGTCGCAGGTGCTTCTGGAGGAGCAACAGTCGCAATACATGCAGTCGCGGCACAACGCCGTGGAAGCGATCGAGAGCACAATCCAGGAGCTAGGGGGCATCTTTTCGCAACTGGCGACAATGGTAGCTGAACAGCGCGAGACTGTCCAGCGAATCGACGCAAACACAGAGGACGTCGCCATCAACGTCAGCGGGGCCCAGCGGGAGCTCCTCAAGTATTATGCCCGCGTCTCCAGCAACAGATGGCTCATGATCAAATGTTTTGGTATTATAATTGTGCGTGTTGTGTTGTTTTCTCCATTGTTTCTATGGCTTTACTAACAGCAGTTTTTCTTTTTAATCTGGGTCCTAGTGGCATAATTGCCTGGGCATTTCACCTGTATTGTGTCAATAGACGTGCATTTATCTATCTCAGACAACGCCCCCGCCCCCCGCCTCTCCTCCACTTACACCCGGCAATCTACTTGTTTGTTCATATCATTATTCCTCCAATACATATCCTTCGCATCACAAACAGTACCAAGTATTATGCTTCAAAACACTCAATTCAAAACTAGATGGGTTTCGTCATGGTACGATTGCAAGCACCGATAAGACCGGCATGCAGCCGGCCTAGGAAAAAGGCTCGGCAATGGCAGTAGGACATGCTCGGCGATAGGCCTCAAATATAAATCGTCAAAAACGTTACATAGCCATTTCGGCCTGCAGGCGCCGCAGCTCCTCCTCCTCGTCGTCCTCTTCCTCGGCAGCCGCCGCCGGCTTGGCAGCAACTGGCTCGTCGTGTGTTGGCAGATTGTGCACCGGCGCACGGCCAGCGGTAACCATCTTCTCGTCCAAGACGTTCTGCTCGAGCTCCTCGAGCTCGTCGTTGAGCTCGTCCTCGTCAACTTCGTTGGCAAATGGCTGAGAGATGGCATTGGATATCTCCTCGTTGAGTGCGATCTGGTCTCGGATATCGTCCATGGTCGCGTCGACCTTGTCGATGTTCATATTTCCGTGGATAGACTTCATAGCCTGTGCGCCCTGTGTCATGGCCTTCATGGTCTCAAGGTTCAGGTTGGCGTTTTCGAGGGCCGTAAGCTGGCCCTCTAGCGACGCAATCTGGCCCTGGATTTTATCCAGGTTTGTCTCGTGCACCTTTTTGCGCTTAAGCGCCTGACGTGCCTGTTCCTTGTTCTTGCCCACATATTTCCTCGCCAGATTCTCCTGCTCCTCGATCTGCTTCTGTAAATGCTTTTCACGCTTGGTCAGAGTGTCGATCATTTCCCGCATGTTTACAATGGCCTTGCGCGTATCATCGCGCTTGGTCGTCCCGCCCCCAAACAGTCGTCCCCACATGTTTGCTGATGCTGTTTTTTTCCTGTGGTTAGTTTGTATTGTGCCGTTAATCAACTGCGAAGCAGTTGCTACGGGGGTCTGGGGGCAGCGCCCCCAGGAAAAAAGAAATCAAACACCGACGGCCAAGAAGCAGTCGATATATGAAGGCTAACACACAGCGTGAGCACTCTGAGTGCTCCAGGCGTATACATCAAAGCAGAGTTCAAATAGGTAGGTTCTGGATGTGTGGTTCAGCTCAGAGTACATGCATCTGTTCATGCGGTTTGCTCGCCGTAAAGCTAGTGGAGCTAAAGTGGAGCAGTTTCTTGAGCAGTTGAACCGACAAACGACAGGCATCTCACAAGCCGTAGCACGTTATCAGATCGCAACTGACTCGACCATCGAGTGGCGGGCGCATAGAGCCGAAGCCCACAGCACCTCCTGAGACGAATATACGCCTGTGAGAAACACACTCACACACTGTACCTTGCAAATATCAACCACCCTCGCATTAAAACTTACAGATTCTCTAGCGGTGTCGCGGTGAGCCTACTACCAGCGAGCGGTGCTCCAACGTTTATCTGTTGTACAGTCGGCGTTTTGTGTTGGTAGCTCGCCCGGTATTGGTGTACCAGATATGCAACAACTGGGTTTTGTGAAATATTCTGGTAGATAATTCCGAATGAAAAGCGTACAAAGAAAACAGACAAAATTCATAGCGTCGTTACGTACATTATATATCAATGGCGGCAGAAATTGTACAGAGGTATTCGCGAGAGCCAGGTAACCACCGTGACTTATTCGCGCCGCAACCTCTTGATCTCGTTTTGCAGCTGGAGACATGCAACATTAACATCGATAGTGTTTCGGATCCCTGTTCTCCATCGCGACTCTAGATATTCGAGAGTCGGTCTCATTTCTTCCTGGCGACGTTTGCGATCCGCGTTTATCCGGTCAATATCCTTTTGGGTTTCCTGAAGAGCCAATTCAGTTCGCTCGAGCGTTCTCGACAGGTTGTCGTTGCCAATAAGCCACTGATTCTTGCCATACTCGGCGAGCAGAGACAGGTCTTCTTGTCGAAGCTCAGAGTATCCCAGCGCGACGTACGCCTCCTTGATTCTGAGGTCGCCATTTTTGTCAAAGAGGTTTGCGTATCTCGACAGATCTATGCCCTTTTCTAGCTCGCCCCCATTTTCCAGCGTTTCAATCTGTTCTTTAACAGCGTCAGTGAGAAAAGACTGTCGCAGCTCGCCAACGTTCGGATGCAGCCTGCTACTAGCAAGACTTTTGCTGGCTTCTTGTTCTATCAGCTGCCGCGCAGCCACCACTTCTTGCTCTGTCGGCGGCGGGTCGATGTCTGCAGTTAGTACAGTCGTCATAATACGATACACCAAAACAAGTAATACTCACACGACAGAGAATCGAATTGTGCCTCGGCCATGACAGCGCGTTGTATTGCAACCAAGTTCTCTGGATCAAACGAACTTGTAACGACAAACCGCGTACTCGAGATAAGCACCACTATACTTCATATATTACAGTTAGAGCTACAGCCAACCGCGACGTTATCAAATATATATATTGGGTAAGGAACTCGGCTATCAGCGCGTCGGCATGCCGCCGGTATGCCGTGTACAAGCCTTATCGCGGGGTCCTGTCTGGAGAACGTACATAAAAAACTCCGTCTCGTCCGGGCCAGATGATCTTCTGACTCAAAATTACAATGCCGGAACCTTCAGAGGAGAGCGGCTACAGTGGCCGACTGGAGAGTATACGAAAAGTGGAGTACTCGCATGTGGCAGAGACATACCTCGACTACGCAGGAGCATGTCCGTATCCACTGTCTGCTCTCACCGAGTACACGCGTCTTTTGGCTAGCAGCTTGTACGGCAACCCGCATTCTGGTTCAGGCAGCTCGCTCAGGAGCACTCTAGCTGCCGAAAAAGCGAGATCACTGGTTCTAAAGCTGTTCAACGCCGACCCAGCCGAGTACTCGGTCGTGTTCACCGCCAACGCGACGGCTGCTCTGAAGCTCGTTGGCGAGGGATTCGGCGACAGGTGTCGCTATGTATATCACAAGGACAGTCACACGTCCGCAGTCGGCCTGTCAAGGCTGGCTCACGCATATCAGCGTGTTGCTAGGCCGGAGGAGGTGATTACCTCTGGCAAGACGGTCGTGTGCTGGAGTGGACAATCTAACTTCTCTGGTGAACGGCATGACAGTGCGAAATGGGCTGACCTCGCATCCGACACGGTGTACACACTACTCGATGCTGCAGCACTATCGACAACTAGTCCGCCAGACCTGACTGCGCTTGGCGTCGACTTTGCTGTCGTTTCGTTCTACAAGATGTTTGGTCACCCAGATTTAGGAGCTCTGATTGTGAAGACAGAACGAGGAGTGGAATTCTTTAAAGATCGCAAATACTTTGGCGGCGGTACTGTGGAGAGCCTGGCGTTTGACTATTTTCCGCGGAAGCGCGAACTGGCTGAGTCGCTCGAAGACGGTACTCTTCCGTTCCACTCGCTCGTCGCTCTCATTGCTTCTATCGAGCAGTACACGCGCATTTACGGGTCTTTTGCCTTTATCAGAAGCCACGCCAATAGCGTGGCCCAGTATGCATATAGCCAGCTCGCGAGCCTACGGCATGCCAATGGCGCTCGAGTCTGCGACATGTATAGCACAGGATGCTACAGTGATCCTGCAAAGCAAGGTCCTATAGTCTCCTTCAACTTGCTGGACAGTCGGGGTGCCTGGATCGGCTACTCTGAGCTGGAGAAGGTGGCCAACGCTTCAAACATAAGCATACGCACAGGTACTCTGTGCAACAGTGGTGGCGCCAGCCAGTGGATCGGAATCACCGACTCTGAAATCGTCTCAAACCATTGCAAAGGTCACATTTGCAATGATGGCAACGACATCATGGACGGCAAGCCCACAGGTGCTGTGCGCATAAGCATGGGAGCAGCATCTTCGCGCGACGATATCGACCGCTTTTTAAAACTGGTGGTTGATCACTTTGTTAACCGCCAACGCCCCAACTTTGGCGTTCATGGTTCGCGAACAGCTATTGTTGAGTCGATCACTATCTTTCCGATTAAGTCGTGTGGAGGCTACAGCGTCTCAGGACCTTGGAAGGTGCTTCCAGAGGGCTTCAAGTTCGACCGGCAGTTTTGCTTGGTCGAGCGCACAAAGATGCAGGTCATGTCTTTGAAGAAGCACAAGATGATGGCGCTTGTCAAGCCGTCTATCATTGATGACTGCGTCTTGCGTGTGGACTTCAAAGGGTCGACTATGAATATTGCTCTCGGCAATGATGACACATCGGGTTCAAGTTCATTCTCAATGAGCTCGGGCTCGTCGGCTGGCTCTAGCATTACCGGCAAAACGCACGCAAGAAAACTCGCAGTGTGTGGAGACAATACTGAGGTGCTAATGTACGAAGACGCTGAGATTATCTCATTTTTCAGTACGGCGCTAGGAGTCGACTGCACACTCGCCAAAATGTGTGAAAATGCCTCGCGCTTTCACAAGCCTAATGTCAATGGTCCATTGACTGTTACCGGGACCGAGGCCACAAACGTTCCTATTACCATGTCGAATGCAAGCCCAATTCTTTTGATCTCCCGTTCAAGCGTACGACATTTGGGACGTGATATTGATGATGACGTCTTTCGCGCCAACATTGTCGTCTCTGGTTCACTTCCCTACGCCGAAGATCAGTGGAACGATCTGATAATTGGTGCAGGCCGTTACAAGGTGAGTGTATTGCTTGAATTTTCTGACAGATACTAACCTCAGATCCTTGGACCTTGCAGACGGTGCAATATGCTCTGCGTTGATAACAAAACAGGCAAGACAAACTCAAAGCCATACCTTGAGTTGCACAAGACCAGACGAATCGAGGTTAGTATTTCTGCTTGATGCTCTAGTATTATTTAAATGTGTTAACGCCAGGGAAAGCTATTATTTGGAGAGCACATGACTCTTGTTGGTAGCGACTCAGCGACGATGGCCGCTGGCGATAGTGTGTACGTCCTATAGTTGGGAAGTAAACGAATCACTTTCCTTTGCCTCATTGTTGGCCTTGTATTGGCTCTGCGCCTCGCGACTCTTTTCGATGGACATTTTGATGTTGAATCCACCATCGAGCAGCTCCTGGATCTCCTCGAGCTTGAGCCCGGCCGTCTCTGGGTAGAAAAAGAAGACGAAAATCTCTCCAACAACACAAAGGCCGGCGTAGAACGCAAACGTGCCGGTGGGCGTGATGTTCTCCAGCATGGTAAGGAACGTAGACGATACCACCAGCGAGCCGGCCCAGTTGGTGGCAGTGGCAAACGAGCTGCCAACACCGCGCACGTTCATAGGGAACATTTCCGACTGCTGCCACGGGACATTGCCAATACCTGTACCGTAAAAGGCAGCAAACAGCAGCATGGCGATGATGACAACGACGGACCAGCCGTTAGTGTTGTCAGCGCTGATGGTGCCGAAGTCGGGTAGGAAGTGGAACGCGATAGCGTTGAGCACGAGGCCGAGCGCCATGCCCCAAATAGTAAACAGCAGCAGACGACGGCGACCAATACGATCGATAATTAGAAGCGCGACAATTGTGAAGACAAAGTTGGTACCGGCAATGATAATGGACACGGCCACCGGCTGGTTGAAACCAACAGACTGGAACACGGTAGCAGAGAAGTACATGAGAGCGTTCCAGCCGGAGAACTGCTGGATTCCCTGCAGGCCACATGTAATGATGAGCGCGCGGAAGTTGGAGGGCACTGTGTGCAGCTCCTTGATGTGGATCAGAGTGCGCTTGAGAATAGAATCCGACGACGCGTCCTCCTGCACAAACGAGCTGAGCTCGAGGATCTTGCCGTCGATCTCAGCCTCGGTCGCAGACACGTAGACGCGCTTAAGAACCTTTTTGGCTGACTCAGTTTTGCCCTGTCGCACAAGGTAGCGAGGGGTTTCAGGCATAAACACAAAGAAGACCATTTGGATGACCGACGGGACGAGCGACAGTCCCACAAGGATACGCCAGCCGTTGGGAACAGTCTCCAGGCCGGCACCAATACCATAAGCAACGAGCTGGCCGAAAGTGATGGCGAGCACGTTGAGCACGACAAGGCGACCGCGGATGCGCGCCGGCGCAAGCTCCGAAATGTAGACGGGAGCCACGAGCGAGGCAATACCGACGCCAAAGCCCATAATGAAACGACCTGCAATCATAGTCCAAAGCGTGTGAGCGCCGGTCTGCATTCCACCACCAATGAGGAAGAGAATGTTGGCACCAGACACGATCCACTTGCGACCAATAACGTCTGCGACAGCGCCCGCGAACAGCGACGCGATAAATGCGCCGAGCGACGTCGCCGACGTGATGAGCTCCTTGTCTCCGCTAGTCAGACTCTTGCCGAGGTCGTTGCCGACAACAACAAGAGCGCCAGAAATGTAACCAGTGTCATATCCAAACATAAATCCGCAGAATGACGTGAGAATGGTCAGGAGAACGACGGTGGTCGAAGCCCGCTTGATCTCGATATTGCTAAAGGGATCGACACGGCCGACCCCAGACAGTGAGCGGCGATCCGCCACGTCGCTGAGAGACATGGTGTTTGTGGTGTCGGGTTGAGGTGGAGATTGGCCTGCCGTGAAACGTCGTTTAACAGTGGACCCCCCGGATAAAGACGGTTTTGTGATGGTCCGTCTGTTGGAGTCAGCCGCACAGAAAATTTCTTGGGGAGCGCATGCGCCGGTATGCGACGCGCATTGGGCGTGCATCCAGCGGTAACCCGTTTATCCGGGGTCTCGTGGAATAGTTTTTGCAAGTTTTAATGACAAGATGCTCGACGCTTTCCGCAGAAAATGACAGGGTCATTCAAGGGTCTGATGGCATAGATGTCCCGATGCGAGTATTTTTCCGAGTTGTTCCTGCGGCTCGCGCGGCTCGTACTATTTGGTCCAAACTTGACAAAATACGCGACTTCCATACGAAAACAGTACGATTAAGCGAACAGGAGTAGCGTGCGGAACCTGTAAAGCTACACACGCGCGCAATAGTTGACTACCAGGGCCGCGCCACTCTGCCGCCGGCGGCCTACCACCAAGGTATCAGAGAGATACATTCGATACAACTTATATAAAGGTTGGCAATTACTATGTTACAGATTACAGGTTCTTGGAGAAATGGGTCGTCGCATCTACAGCGCGAAGACGAGCGGCAGCGGACTCGGGCGTGATGTCGCGCTGGGGCATGCCGAGCATCTCAAAACCGACGAGGAACTTGCGGACGGTGGCACTTCGGAGCAGCGGAGGGTAGAAGTGGACATGGAGGTGCTCAACGTCCTCGTACGACTCGTCGTCGGTGCACGTGAAGGACTGGTGCAGACCCATCGAGTAAGGGAACGAAGTCTGGAACAGGTTATCGTAACGGAGGGCGACCTTGCCGAGAATGTCACCAAAGTCCTCTTTCTCCTTGGGCGTCAGCAGAGTGACATTTCCGACCTTGCGGCGCGAGACAACGAGGATCTCGAATGGCCACACTGCCCAGAATGGGACGACGGCCATGAACGAGTTGTTGAGCTCCACAACACGGTTGTTGGCCTCAGTCTTCATGTTCTCGAGTTCGCGGGCGACGTAGTCCTCGAGCATTCCACGGCCGTTGTGCTTGTGCTGATACTCGACGAGCGCCTCGTGCTCCATGGCCGGCTCCTCTGGAATGATCGAGGTGGTCCACGCTTGGCCGTGCGGATGCGGGTTTGAGCAGCCCATGGCGGCACCTTTGTTCTCAAAGATCTGGCAGTAGTTGATCTCAGGGTTCTCGACGGCGTCCTTGTAAACAGTGCCCCAGGTATCGACTACGCTGGTGATCTCTTCTTTGGTCATCTGGGCGAGCGTCAAGTCATGACGCGGGTTGAAGCAGATGACAACGCACTTGCCGGTAGCCTGCTCAGCCTGGAAAAGCTCATCTGATGCGTCGGTCTTGGCCTTGCCAGCCTCGAGGCCGCCAATGCTGTCGGCGGGTTTGACGGCCGAGAAGTCGTTGACAAATACAAACGTGCTGTCGTACTTGGGGTTCTGGTCGCCGCTGGCACGGGTGTTTCCAGGGCACAGGTAACACTTTTCGTCATACTCGGGGCGCTTGTCGAGCTGGACCTTTTCCTGGGCACCCTGCCAGGGGCGCTGAGTACGGTGCGGGGAACACAGGACCCAGCTTCTCCGCAGCGGGTTGTATCGGCGGTGGGCTTCGTTGTAGTTCATTCTGCAATTAGTTTCGTGGTTTTTTTTTTTTTGCAAGACCAGTCGATATGAATCGATCGGGGTTTACTGTCGATTGATGGGAGCTGGCAGTATTGATCTGTGCGGGGAGACTGTGGCCAGTGCGGGATTGTCCTCACCATAGGTGGGCGACGGTCGGTTCAGCACTTGACAATGATTTCCAGACCACTACAAGCCATATACATACCTGACGAGACAAAAAAGACTCTAGTACGGAAGATGCAAACTTGTGCAGACTGTGACGTTACATTTTGTATCTTCGGACCCCCGTCCAAGAAACTAGGGTTAGGTCCGGAAAGTTTTGTCCGACTGCCCCATATATGGGCCATATTTGGGGGGTGGGGGCATACCAGACGCCACACCGCCCCCGGAACGCGGGGTGCGTTCCCCGCTTGATCAGATACTTTTTAACGCTATCGTG
The DNA here is from genome assembly GCA_024734315.1 of Tardiomyces blankii. Taxonomy (NCBI): domain Eukaryota; kingdom Fungi; phylum Ascomycota; class Dipodascomycetes; order Dipodascales; family Trichomonascaceae; genus Tardiomyces; species Tardiomyces blankii. The sequence continues at coordinate 2,394,283 of JANSJT010000035.1, forward strand.
CTGGGGTATCTGAATAAATGGTCAATATGTCCTTAGATTTTTTGAACGCTCCATCGCGATTGGCTACGGAAAAATCCACGACGGGGGCGACGTGCGGCGCGTCAATCCCACGCACAGAAACGCGCTTAAAAACCAATGGCCCTGAAACGGGCTGCAAGTGCCGGAAAAATAACATCCCGTTTTGCCGAACGTCGAAGGCCGTTGGTATGGTTATGCTTTACGGCCGTATTCAAGGACTTTTGATTTCTTTCAGAAAGACTTTGATGATTTGTCCCTATGTAGCCTTGATCAACGGGTGAGGAGTATGTAAGGGACTCGGGTATTTGACTCTTGGCGCGTTATGTTTCCTCTTGTAACGAGATTCATTGATGCCTGTAATAGAGTCTAACCTGGAAACAATTTGTACATCGGCTTGAGAGACAGTACTCAGAAAAATAAAGCATGGCAGAACCACAAGCCCTATAATCGTGTATGTGGGGCTTTCTTGGCACCTTTTGTATTTGACCAATCCTCACCATTTCTATCAATTCGTCGCAAACTAAGGATCAATAGCAAAAAAAGAGTACAGTACTACTCGTTCACGCATGGTCACCCACTGCATTACTGAGTGTAGCTGTAAGACGTTTTACTATGACTGATCGGACGGGAAGTCGTATTTTCGCCTTCATATGACCGTACCCGTCAAAAGACTTTTGGAAAGAGATACGACGTGAGGGTCAAAGATCTGCTACGGCTTAAATTGTGCAGATTGTTCAAGATCTGACGTTGTTTTACGGATCTGTGATTTCGTACGGCCAATGGTATCTATGTCACGATGGTGGGTGACATCGGTTACCCCCAAATTGTTGCCGCTTGGACCAAATACCAGAACGGGCAATAACGATCTCGGGTGAGCCAGTTTGAGCTAAAATTGTCATGTCGTTTGTCAACGTATTCATGCGCTCTTTGAGAAAGTCGTGTAAGCATTGGATTACACTTGCCAATGAGTGTGGTCCCCGACTTGACTCTGGCATGGATGCTTAATATTGACTCAGGTATGAGCCATAGATGCACAGTTGAGGACGTGCCATGGCCAGTGCAGCGCTCTGGCTGTGGTCCGTTCATTCACCCCCGGGATATTGAGCGCTTCGGCTCTCCCTTGTAGTGAGATCGAGCGCGATCTCAAGAGATGTCAGCAGACCGGCGCCGATGTCGTCGATTCAATTGGATTCCCTCCCCACTTTCGTTGCCTGATTCTGGCACGGAATTAACTCTGGCACGAAATTGAAGACTCATTCAGATTATTGTGTTTCCAATGTAAGTACCACGTAAATTGGGACAAGGAAGCATTCCAAACGATACAAACTCCACGATTCGTTACTTGACATATGTCTCGCTACCGATCTCGCTTAACTGGCAATAAGCGAAAATTCAGATATATATTGGCCAGAAATCTACTCCGAATGGTCGTTATCTTCACCACAACAACCACCAAACCACCAAACAAACCACCAAAAAATGCAGTCGTTCGGAATCTTTGCAACTATTGCTACCCTTGTTATTGCCGCAACGGGCGCAAGCGTCAATTTTGACGAACCAGCCTGGAATATTAACCTACGCGTACCTGCCGAGCCTGAGGCCCGCGACTGGCAGGCTTTTGGCGTTGGCGGGCTGCCGCCCGCCGATGACAAGTCACCGCGCGACCTCAGCTTCCAGATCACCGCCGGTGGTCCCGTTGACATTTCGTCGCACTACCACAATGATCACTCGATCAAGGATGACCACTCATCGAACAAGACGGACGATCACTCGTCGCGCAAGGACAACTCAAAGGTCGATGATAGCTCGACCGACAAGGATAACCACGTGTATGATGGGTCGCGCCACAAGACACACGCTTACCACTCGTCCACTGACCACTCGCGGTTCAAGGACCACCACCTTGAGGACAAGGCGCGCTACTACCACAAGACTGTGGACGACGAGTCGCGGTTTAAGGATGCTTCGCGATTCAAGGACAATTCTAAGTTCAAGGGCCACCGCCCCGTGGTGCCGGTTCCGCTCCCGATTCCGTCGCACCTGATGCACATGCTTCCGCACCTGATCCAGCTGCTCCCGCAACTGTTGCAGCACCTGGCGCAAATGTTTGGCCACCAGTCTCCCGCGCCCGGTGGTTTTTTCCCAGGCGGCGGCTTTCCGCACTCATTCCCGGGTTTCGGCCCCATGCACCATCCGCAGGGCATGCCGCTTCCTCCTATTCCTCCCTCTTTGATTCCGGAGATCATCCACGGCCTCACTCAGGGCCACGGCGGGTTCCCGCCCGTTGTGTTTCCACCCCCTGGCGCCTTTCCTCACGCTCCGTTGGGCAACCATGGCTTCCCGCCGTTCCCTGGCTTTGCCGGTCCCCACACTGGCTATCCGCCGACTCCTGACTTTGCCGGTCCTCACACTGGCTTCCCTCCGGCTCCCGAATTTGAGGGCTCTTACCCAAACGTCCCTGACTACGGCTTTTCGCGTCCTGGCGCTCCTACCCCCAAGCCGGCCGCCACTGCTCCCGAGTCGACCGACGAACCCGAGGAGCCCGAGGAGCCTGAGGTCCCGGAGCCGTCTACCGAGCCCTCTGACTCGGCCGACGCCACTGATGCCACTCCGGCTGCCATTCCGCCGGCCGCCTCTTCCACCGAGCCTGTCGAGCCTGCCGAGCCTGCCGAGCCCGTTGACACCACCGAGTCTGCGGCGCCTGAAACCAGTGCCCTCTATGGTTACTACTACTAAGTTTTGCTTTTCTTCGCTCGCCCAAACGTTTTTTGAGAACAACTGTTTAGCAAAAAGCCCTCCAAAAAATTGCTTTCTTCTACTCCTCTTGTTATTTTCCTGGGGGTTCCACCCCCAGACCCCCGTAGCAACTGCTTCGCAGTTGGAATGGAGCCAGGCCGGAGTCAACGTGCCATCAGGAAAAAGAGAGAACAGAGGAGATCAATTGCGAAGCAGTTGCTGCGGGGGTCTGGGGGCAGCACCCCCAGGAAGACAGATAATAGCGAACCAGTTGGAATGGAGCCAGAACGGAGTCAACGTGCCATCAGGAAAAAGAGAGAACAGAGGAGGATCAACTGCGAAGCAGTTGCTACAGGAGTCTGGGGACAGGGGCCCCCAGAAAAACAGACAAAAGCAAACAACAGCAATGTGCAATAAATACTCGATAAAAACCTAGGTATGCGCTGCAGGGACTAGAGCTTCGTCTTGACGGCCTTGAACTGGTCCTCAGTGACGCCCTCACCCATGGCCGAGGTGGAAGAGACGCCGCCAGTAAACATGCGGAGCATATTGTCGACGTACTCGGCACCGGACCACTTTTGGTGCTTGACAACGTCAATGCCGAGCTCAATCTCCTTAGCCTGGACGTCCTGGCCGTACGCCTGCATGCCGCGCTTTGAGTACTCCTTGGCAAACGAATGCGACGCCAGCGCGTTGGTGTGCAGGCCTGCGAGGGTGATGAACTGCCACACAAAGCCGAGCTTGGCAAGCCGCTGGATGTACGTCTTCTGGTCCTCGGGCGACATGGCCTGCGTCCAGTTGAAGGACGGCGACTGGTTGTAGGCGAGCCACTGCTCAGGGTACGCTTCGTGGACGCCGTCGGCAAACTCCTTGGCCTGCTTGTAGTCGGGCAGCTTGGACTCCATCCAGATGAGGTCGGCGTAGGGCGCGTAGGCGCGGGCGCGGTTCACGGCGCACTGAGTACCACCGCGGTAGCGGTAGAAGCCCTCCTGGACGCGAGCGGCCTCCCAGTTGAAGTAGATGTCACGGCCCAGCAGCTGCTTGGCAAGCTTCCGGGCTTCCGAGTGCGACGTGTTCGACGTGGGTGTCACCTTGCGGTTAAACTCGTCGGCCTCGCGATTCTTACCGGCCTTGCGGAGCTCGTCAGTCACGGCCTCGTGGAAAAGCTTGAGGCCAGCCTTCTTCTCCCAGTCGGCCTCGATCTTGGCGAGCTCAGGGCCGCAGGCGCCGCGCTGCTCGGCGGCGACCATGACCTCGGACAGCGGCGGCAGATCCGGGTTCGTGGTGCCGACAATGAAGTAGTGGTCGCGGTAGTCGATGGTCGACGTGATGAGGGTCGCGGCCTCCGAGTCGGTACGCGCAATGGCAACGAGGTTGGTCTCAAACACATCGGCGCAGGCGCGGATGGCCACAAGACGGTTGATGTGCTCCTGGATGGGCACCAGCACCTTGCCGGCCATGTGGCCGCACTTTTTGGTGCCAGGGGCCTGGTCCTCAATGTGGATGCCGGCCGCACCGCGCTCAATAAACATCTTGGTGAGCTTGAACACGGCAGACAGACCGCCATGGCCAGTGTCGGCGTCGGCAATGATGGGGCGCAGGTAGTCAATGTTGGGCAAGTCGCCGCGCTTCTCGGGGGGCGTGCTCAGACGGTCCTCACGCTGCTTGCGGTCATGGAACAGCTGGGCAAACCACAGGTGCTCGACCTTGTTCGGGACCGTGTCCATGGGGTAGTCGGCGAGATCGGGCGACGGCTCGTTAGACGTCGAGGCCGTCGATGAGCTCTGCCAGCCGGAAACATACACAGTGTCGAGGTAGGGTGCCATCTGGGTCACCTGGACGGGGTCCAAGGCACCGTAGGTGAACGAGGCGGTCTTGTTTTTCCAGTGGTTCTCGAGCAGTGCGTAGAGCTTGTCAGACTGCTGGCCCGACGGCAGATTAAGCTTGATGGTACCACGTTTGGCGACAATCTCCTCGGCGGGGTAGATGCGCTTGGTCTTGCGCCATCTCGGCTGGGACCACCATTTCTTGGTAGCCTCGACCTCGCGTCGGAACTGTTCCTCTTCAGCTTTTAAGTCGGTCATTTTTTTTTTGTGTGTATGTGTGTGTGCGTATAGGTGGTTAGGCACTAAAGTGTAGTGAGAAAACCAACTTTTTTTGTTGATGAGATACAAGACTCTGGGGAAGGGAGAACAGGACCCCTTTTATACATGGTGTCTACCCCAGATGGAGACGAGGCTGCTTGCCGTTGTCCCGAGGTGCCAGAGCTGCCGAACACGCCGTGCGATTACCTGTTTCGGGTGCTCAGCCGCGCATGTTTCCTGCCCGTTCGCCCCGGAAAAGACTCATCGCCCACATGTTTCTCGGGGGAGCGGCGGGGTAGGGCGTGCCTTGCCCTGAGTCCGACTCGGAGATGTCACGTGTTTCGGGCCTGCTCGGTTGGATCCCCGGTGAATATTCGTGTGGGAGCTACGCCAGTGGTCATGAAGCGGTGCAAAGTGTTAAATTGTAATTCCTTGAAGTGGCTCTAGTATCCATCGTTTGCAGGACATCTGCCCCCATCAATGAGCAAAAAGCGGGTACTCCTCGCGTCACTTGGACTACGCACGCCACGGTTAATTGACGGGTCGCCGCGCTGCGATGATCCTATCCGCTTATCGGCCTAACGACAACGTCCTCGGGATGTAGCGTATTCTCGCCAGTGATGACGGATTGCCTGACACAGATTTCTTTTTACTTGCTACGCAGCCCTGAAATGGCTGGCGGGGACCATGGACCATGCCCACAATGCTGCTGAATGGCCAAATCTGGTCACCAAATGTGGTTGCGATTTATGGTCATCGCGATTGGCCGAGTATCGACCTACAGTTTTGCGGCGAACAAAGTAAGTGGTGCCGCGGATTAGCGCTTTCGTTTGCCGTCTGTAAGACTAGAGCGTTCGGATGCACTGTAATGGACCGAGGT